>OY977949.1:6124270-7475937 GCA_963854355.1 Epinotia brunnichana | reverse complement strand
GGGTTATCCAACAAAAGATTTCTCAGTCTACGCCTAAATGTTTCGTCACAAGGTTCGTTTCTTATATCAGCGGGTAGGTGCTCGAAATAAGTAGGCCCTATAACCCGGGGATTTTTCTCTGAAAGCGCCATGCGACGAGGAACTGTCCTTAGGCGCCCAGTTGAACGAAGCTGTTTGCCTGGTACATTCACACGTTCAAACTGGGAGATGTTTTTTCTTACAAATAAGAGAAGCTCAAACAAATGTTGTGAGTAGTGTGTCATTATGCGTTGCGTTGAGAATAACTTCCGACAGGGGTGCCACTCCTACAAGTACCCGAACTGCACGTTTTTGCATGACAAGAACTCTTTGCGCATTGGTGGAGTTACCCCAAAGGAGGGTACCGTAGGACATCAGTGAATGAAAATATGCAAAATAAACTTGTTTCAGTGAATCACCTGAGATTAGCGGCTTTAATTTTCTCAACGCAAAGACAGCACTACTCAACCTGTCACACAGACTGTCAACATGGCGCTTCCAATTCAAATTGGAGTCAATTATAAATCCAAGGAACCTGCTTTCCTCACACAATGGCATTGAACAGCTTGCCATGTCTAGGGCATTTGACTATGTAGACCATCAAATACTCTTGTCTAAACTGAATAATTATGGTATTAGGGGCAAAGCTTACGACTGGTTTGTGAGCTACTTGAAAGATCGTAACGTAAGCAATACACTGAAATTTCTAAAAACGATGATAATGGTAACAAACTTTCTATTCGCTCGGAAGATAAAATAGTTGAACGTGGCGTCCCTCAAGGGAGCATTCTTGGACCTCTTTTGTTTATCCTCTACATTAATGATCTGCCTGAAGTAACAAAACACAAATGTATTATTCGCAGATGACACCACAATATTAGTTAAGAGCGATAACACTGACGACTTAGAAAATGACATAAACCATACATTAAATGACGTAATAGAATGGTTGCACAAATATAACTTAAAAATTAATGTTTCTAAAACTAAGGCAATTCAATTCAAAACGTACAAAAGTAAAAAATTGAAACTTGACCTAATATATGATAATAAAACCATAGAATTAGTAGACTCGGCAAATTTTTTGGGTATTACAGTAGATGGAAACCTTCACTGGAAAAATCATATCGATATTTTGTGCAAAAAGGTAAATAAATTTGTGTTTGCTTTAAATCGTCTTAGAAGAATAGCATCGTTACAAACCGCACTTAATGCATACCATGGCTATGTATCGTCAATACTTCGCTACGGCATTGTAATATGGGGCAATTCGGTAGATTTTGACAGAGCTTTCAAAGCGCAAAAAAAGTCTATACGTGCTCTTACAAACTGCACCTGTACATTATTCGTTCAAGCAGTTTGTAGACGACACTCAGTAGCGCTATTGGCCTATAGCTCTCAGGCATGCCTTCTGGCTTTCCGGGTTTCAGTACCGCTACGACTTTGGCTCTTTTCAGCAAGTATGGAATTCTTCCCGAGTCGATGATGTTGGAGAAGAAGAGTGCAAGCCATTTTCGGGTACGGGGGCCACAGTGCTGGATAAACTCGGGGAAAAATTCATCAAATCCGCAAGCCTTATTTCCCACAATGTGATTTATACTCTGCGTGACTTCACCTACTGAGACAGGGCGGCTGAAAGTGTCGTCCGCTTTTGTTGACGCCTTGAGGTTTTTAAGCTCGATACGCGTGGATCGAGTGTGCGTCTTATGGCTGGGAGTTTTTGACAACTTCCGTATCCTATCGGCCAGAATGTTAGGATTCAACTTAGGTTTGCACCTTTGGGAAGTAGCACCAGTGGAGAGGCGGTTAAGGGTATGCCAGGCTTTGCGACTGAAATGTGCAAAGTTCATGGATTCCACTATTTGTTCCCCCTTTTTCCTTCGTGCGGTGTCCAGAGAATCAATCAGCTTATTAGCTACATCGCGAGCGCCGTTTTTGGTGAACTCCTTCCAGAGATCCTCAGTCTCATTGCTCCAGCACGGAATGTATTCCTTGCGGTAACCACGCGGGATGAATTTTTTGGCCACACTTTTGGCGAGAGCCAGGAATCGTTCGTAGTTATCAGGCAATGGTGGGATCTATCTAACACAGGTGTCCAGCTTGGCAGCGTATCCATTCCAGTCCGCTTTCCGGAAGTTCCAGCGCGGAACAGGAAATGTCTCAACAATTGGTATTTTCAGGCCCATGATAACCAATACTGGGCGATGTTGGGTGTGTGGGAAATCGGCTAGCACATACCGCTCGGCGGCAACTGGGGTGCCATCCGCATCTCTTGTTGTGAAGACTAGGTCCGGATTAGAAAGAAAGAAGTGGCTGTTAAAGTCCCCGATATAGAGGGATGGGTGTTCCAAGACTGGCAGGGGGGCATAGGCCAGCAACTACGTGGAGGCTTATAGATGTTGCATATCTTCGTTTCACCGATTTGGATAGTAGTGGTGGCGATGTTATTGCAGTCAACGTTATTTGAAATCACGTTGACCTGAGCAGTTAGAGATGACGCAGCTGCGTACGTCGCAGTCCCATTCTGGACATGGTACGTCGCCGCTATCAGATCAAATCCCGGTATCTACGCTACGCTGCTAACGATATTTATAAACTTCAAATTAAAGGAAAAATTTAAAAATATAGGTTCCGAGCCGGATTTGAACCGGCGACCACAGGCGTACACGGCCCGTCGCTACTTACCAACTGAGCAATCGGAACAATCTGTCTCAGCTCTTAAATCTTTCCATCAGTTCCTTCTCACAACACCTTAGGGAGGCGTATGGCGACATCTACCTAGAAGACATATGCTTCTTTAACGGCACCAACGTCTCCCGGACGCGCGGCTTCTTGTTTATTGTTATCTGACCTGTGTGTCGGGCCTAATGGTGGAGTCCTCAGGCTTGTCGGTGCTGAAGTCGAGCTCGGGCAGGTCGCGCGCGCCGCCGCCCAGCTCCCAGACGCGCGGCTTCTTGTTTATTGTTATCTGACCTGTGTGTCGGGCCTAATGGTGGAGCCCTCAGGCTTGTCGGTGCTGAAGTCGAGCTCGGGCAGGTCGCGCGCGCCGCCGCCCAGCTCCCAGACGCGCGGCTTCTTGTTTATTGTTATCTGACCTGTGTGTCGGGCCTAATGGTGGAGTCCTCAGGCTTGTCGGTGCTGAAGTCGAGCTCGGGCAGGTCGCGCGCGCCGCCGCCCAGCTCCCAGACGCGCGGCTTCTTGTTTATTGTTATCTGACCTGTGTGTCGGGCCTAATGGTGGAGTCCTCAGGCTTGTCGGTGCTGAAGTCGAGCTCGGGCAGGTCGCGCGCGCCGCCGCCCAGCTCCCAGACGCGCGGCTTCTTGTTTATTGTTATCTGACCTGTGTGTCGGGCCTAATGGTGGAGTCCTCAGGCTTGTCGGTGCTGAAGTCGAGCTCGGGCAGGTCGCGCGCGCCGCCGCCCAGCTCCCAGACGCGCGGCTTCTTGTTTATTGTTATCTGACCTGTGTGTCGGGCCTAATGGTGGAGTCCTCAGGCTTGTCGGTGCTGAAGTCGAGCTCGGGCAGGTCGCGCGCGCCGCCGCCCAGCTCCCAGACGTGCGGCTTCTTGTTTATTGTTATCTGACCTGTGTGTCGGGCCTAATGGTGGAGTCCTCAGGCTTGTCGGTGCTGAAGTCGAGCTCGGGCAGGTCGCGCGCGCCGCCGCCCAGCTCCCAGACGCGCGGCTTCTTGTTTATTGTTATCTGACCTGTGTGTCGGGCCTAATGGTGGAGTCCTCAGGCTTGTCGGTGCTGAAGTCGAGCTCGGGCAGGTCGCGCGCGCCGCCGCCCAGCTCCCAGACGTGCGGCTTCTTGTTTATTGTTATCTGACCTGTGTGTCGGGCCTAATGGTGGAGTCCTCAGGCTTGTCGGTGCTGAAATCGAGCTCGGGCAGGTCGCGCGCGCCGCCGCCCAGCTCCCAGACGTGCGGCTTCTTGTTTATTGTTATCTGACCTGTGTGTCGGGCCTAATGGTGGAGTCCTCAGGCTTGTCGGTGCTGAAATCGAGCTCGGGCAGGTCGCGCGCGCCGCCGCCCAGCTCCCAGACGTGCGGCTTCTTGTTTATTGTTATCTGACCTGTGTGTCGGGCCTAATGGTGGAGTCCTCAGGCTTGTCGGTGCTGAAATCGAGCTCGGGCAGGTCGCGCGCGCCGCCGCCCAGCTCCCAGACGTGCGGCTTCTTGTTTATTGTTATCTGACCTGTGTGTCGGGCCTAATGGTGGAGTCCTCAGGCTTGTCGGTGCTGAAGTCGAGCTCGGGCAGGTCGCGCGCGCCGCCGCCCAGCTCCCAGACGTGCGGCTTCTTGTTTATTGTTATCTGACCTGTGTGTCGGGCCTAATGGTGGAGTCCTCAGGCTTGTCGGTGCTGAAATCGAGCTCGGGCAGGTCGCGCGCGCCGCCGCCCAGCTCCCAGACGTGCGGCTTCTTGTTTATTGTTATCTGACCTGTGTGTCGGGCCTAATGGTGGAGTCCTCAGGCTTGTCGGTGCTGAAATCGAGCTCGGGCAGGTCGCGCGCGCCGCCGCCCAGCTCCCAGACGTGCGGCTTCTTGTTTATTGTTATCTGACCTGTGTGTCGGGCCTAATGGTGGAGTCCTCAGGCTTGTCGGTGCTGAAGTCGAGCTCGGGCAGGTCGCGCGCGCCGCCGCCCAGCTCCCAGACGTGCGGCTTCTTGTTTATTGTTATCTGACCTGTGTGTCGGGCCTAATGGTGGAGTCCTCAGGCTTGTCGGTGCTGAAGTCGAGCTCGGGCAGGTCGCGCGCGCCGCCGCCCAGCTCCCAGACGTGCGGCTTCTTGTTTATTGTTATCTGACCTGTGTGTCGGGCCTAATGGTGGAGTCCTCAGGCTTGTCGGTGCTGAAGTCGAGCTCGGGCAGGTCGCGCGCGCCGCCGCCCAGCTCCCAGACGCGCGGCTTCTTGCTGCGGTCCTTCTCCACTTTGGGGCTCTTAGGGGATTTCCTAAAAAAAAAAAATTTTTTTTTTTTTTCTTTATTTATATCTGCGATCAGTCGCAAGACTATAAGCAGATGGGTAATAGGTGGTAGATGTTTGGAGAGATAAGACCAATGTCCTAGCTCTCGTCTAATTCAGGTAGCACGTTGGCTCTCTTGAGTCTCTTAATTGGATTAGGCTCCAATAGTTTGGCAGACAAGGGATTAGGATGGGCTGTAAGTCTGTCCTTGTACTTGGCTGAGTATCGTTTCGCTTCTTCAGTGACAGTTGGTACTTCCAGGTACTCGTGGATTTCCGAGTTGCGAGCGTACCAGGGTGCTGACGACATAACCCTGCGGATGTTATTTTGAGCTCTTTGTACACGCATTGTGTTGGATTTGCTTGCTGTTGATCACAGTTGGATTCCGTACGTCCAGATTGGTTTGATGATCCCGCAGTAATTTCGCAACTTGTTGGTTAAGGATAGTACAGACTGTCTTCCCAGGAGCCTGAACCGAAGGTTGATCTCGTCACGCTTGTTTTTGATATGCTCTTTCCATGTCATCCTTCGATCAAGGTGAAAGCCCAGGTATTTTAAGCATGTCGACTGGGGAAGGGTAGTTGGGCCTAGTCTAACGGGTGGGCAAGTCTCGCGCCGGAGTGTGAATGTAATATGGTGTGACTTAGGAGCACTGGCTTTTATGCGCCATTTGGACAGTACATTTGGTGGCGGTAAGTTGAACCTGCAACAAGCTGCTTGCCTCTTGAGGGTCTTGACTACAGGCGAGAAAGGCTGCATCGTCAGCAAACGTGGCTACCGAGACCTGAGGTGTCTGGGGTAGGTCAAGAGTGTAGATGTTGTACAGGATAGGGCCTAGAACTGACCCCTGGGGTACTCCTGCTCTGCAGGAAAGCAAGGAAGATCTAGCGTCACCAAGCTTCACTCGAAACTTCCTGTCACTAAGGTATGATTCCATTAAGGGGAAATAACAGTGTGGCAAATAACTTTTGATTTTGCAGAGTAGCCCCTTGTGCCACACCCTGTCGAATGCCTGCTGTACGTCCAGGAAGGCAGCCGAGCAGTATTTTTTGCTTTCTAGGCTTTTTTTTTTTAATTTAAAAAAAAAATTGTGTTGACTTCAAAAAAGGAGGAGGTTCTCAATTCATCTGTATTTTTTTTTGTGTGTTACTCGATAATTCGGTAATTTAAAAAAATATATTTGTTTGAAAGCATATTATACTTCTAGATTGGTCCCGTTGTCACCAAAATCCAGTTCTGATGATGGGATCCTGGAGAAATCGAGGGAACTCTTCAAATTTTATAGGCAAACTTGAAGTAGAAAGTTATCTTATAGAAAAATAAAAGTTATATTTACAGCTGAAATTCATGTAACTACAAAAAAAAATTATAATATATTAAAACTATGATTTTATAGAGTTTTAATCCACTAAACATGTGTTTTGAGAGGGTTGTACCTTGGTTTACCGACAAATGTGCCATCGAATGTATGTTTTGCAGAATTTTCATTTCATCGAAAACCATTTTTTTTCAGAATCAGAAATTTTTTCAGGATTGTTTAAAACCAAAACCATCCTAACCTAATGGGTTCATCAAAATTACCTTTCACCTACAGCTAAACCACTAACCGTTAACTTTTTAGCTGCACCTAAAAAAATAACGGTTTCTGAGTAACAAAACTTCGATCACATGAAAACTCGGCGAAACAATGCATTCGGTAAAACGTTTTTCGGTGTAATAAGGGGACACCGTTTTGAAAGTCGTAAACCCATTTATGAAGGGGCTATACATAAGATAATCCACACTACTGATCAATTGTAAACCTTAACTCAAGCCAACAAGGTTCAGAATTGTCCACTAGCTGTTTAGAGCAACTCACTTGACTTCCTTCTTGCCCTTATTGAGTTTCTGCGCGAGCTTGGCGCGCGCAGCGATGACGTCACTGTCTTCTTCAGGCTCCTCCACCTTGCCGTTGGTCATCTTAACCTCCACTATCTTAACTGCAAGTACAGAATCCATACTATACTATATACTTATATTATACTAACTTCTGCCCGCGACTCCGTCTGCGTGAAACTCGCTTATATCGTAGCTCCATACAAACTTTCATCCCCCATTTCACCCCCTTAGGGGATGATTTCTGAAATAAAAACTATCCTATGTCCTTCCCCGGGATTCACATCAAATTTCATCTCAATCGGTTCAGCAGTAAACTTCACAGCGGGCAATTGTGAACTTCACAGCAATTGTCAAATTGACTATTGACCGCCACCGCAGGCCGCGCTAGTTTGTGAGACGCTTAAGGCTCCTCACAGACTGGCGCGGCCTGGCCGCGGCGGACAATAGAAAACTTGTCATTAGCTGTCAAATTAACTATGGTCCACCACCGCAGGCCGACGTTTTTCACGATGAGGTTAAATGATTTTTAAAAATTAAAAAAAAGACAGACATCAGGCACACTAAAAGATGGGACGACGACATCAGGCCTGTTGCTGGTGTCACCTGGAGCAGGGTTGCCAGAGACAGACATGAGTGGAGAAGGCTGGAGGAGGCCTTTGCCGACTGGCAAGCGGACACCCAAAATAAATAAACAAACCAAACTAATAACCAAAGAAGAAACTACAACATTTGGATGTCACGATCAAAGGCTATAACATAACATAACATAATTGATTTTTAAGCATCAATTTTTTTATACCAGTAATTATATTTGATTAAGAAATTGCATGAACTAATGTAAAGTTTTATTCGTTTTCTATATGAACTTAAAAGTTTTATATTTTTTATTGTATATATTATTTACCTGACTTCTTTCCCTTCTCCTCTCCTTTCCTCTCAATCATAGAGGCAACAGTCTTCTTGGACTTCAGAGAATCCTCAAAAGTCCTCATTTGCTTAGGAAGTTTAGCTTGGGACTTGGCTACAACAAATAAAGTCATATGAGTATTATTTAGCAACCTTACACTTGTAACAAAAGAATGGTATCCTATCAGATTAAAAATAACAATATGGCTGCCACATGTTGTATTAGGGCGTCATTACTCATTTTGAAAAAGAAAATAGGTGCTCTCTCTTAGACTACACATCGACGAGTGCCGCAGCTGGCGACGGTCGCCGACTGTCGCCGATACGCCGCGGCGGTCGCTGTCATGTCGCAGCGCGCACTCGTCGATGTGTAGTCTAAGAGAGAGCACCTATTTTCTTTTTCAAAATGAGTAATGACGATTTTTATTGTGATGTTGATGCTGCGGCTGGCGACGGTCGCCGACGGTCGCCGATGGTCGCCAATTGCTGTCGCGGGCAGTCGCTCGTCTGTAAGGGCCCTTATGTTTAAATTGAACAATATTTTTGCAAGACAAAAATATTTATAAATGTTTTTATCTTTATTTTGGTTTAATTACATTTGCTCTATAATATTCAAGATCTTCTTCTCTTACTTAAGAGCTAGGCTCTTGTCGGTGTAGCTCAAAGTAGGCCCTCCATCTACTCCGATCCCACGCAATCTCTTTGACCTCACGATATGACCCAACATCAACTCTCTTTTTGAGTTGCTCCATATAGTCTACTAGCTTTTGCCCGCGACTTCGTCCGCGCGGAACTCGTTTATATCGTAACTTTCTCCCCCTTTTTCACCCCCTTAGGTGATGAATTTCCAGATAAAAACTATCTTTAGCAAGGACTCTTTGGGAAGGCCCCGGAATTCAAAGTATTTCTATACAAAATTTCATCTCAATCGGTTCAGCGGTTTAAGCATGAAAAGGTAACAGACAGACAGAGTTACTTTCGCATTTGTAATATTAGTATGGATTGTATGAAGGAAAGGGTATAGATGCATGTAGGCCTTTTTCAGTATTATTTTGCATATTTTCATATCACACGGCCGTAAGGACCTTTTCTACTAAACCGTAGGATTAAATTAACTGACTTGTAATTTAAACATTTTATAGTAAAAATAAAAATACTTCAACAAAATGTTACATCTAATAGTTTTCAAAATAGCCATAACAAAACGTCTTTTTTACCCCGTTTTAGAAAACATCTTCAAAACTAAGGTCGCCATAAGGTACCTTTACCCTTGGAACGTCACATACATATATTTACTTATGTAATGTTCATATTCCTCAGGACTCCCCATTACCGCTATACCGTAAATGGGTTCAATCCAAATTTTCACCCCCTATTTCACCTCCTTAGAGGATGATTTTCGGGATAAAAACTATCCGTTGTCATTCTCCAGGACTCAAACTATCTTTATACCGAATTTCATCTAAATGGGCTACATTCAAATTTTCACCCCCATTTCACCCCCTTAGGGGATGATTTCTGGAATAGAAACTATTATATGTCCTTTTCCAGGACTCAAACTATCTTTCAACCAAATTTTATCAAAGTGTGTCACAAACAAAATTCCACCCCCAATTACACCCCCTTAGGGGATGATTTTCGGGATAAAAACTATCCTACGTCCTTACTTAACTATCGTTATACCGTAAGTGGGTTCAATCCAAATGTTCATCCACCATTTCTCACCCCCTTAGGGCATGATTTCCTCCTTTTATGTGTTCCGGAATAAAAAATATTCTATGTTCTTTCCTAGGACCCTACCTCTCTCTATACCAAATTTCATCTGAATGGGTTCTATTCAAATCTTCAACCCTCATTTCACCACCTCAGGAAATGATTTTTCGGGATAAAAACTATGCATTGTCCTTCCCTAGGACTCCTTCTATCTATTTACCAAATTTCATCTTAATGGGTTTTATCCAAATTTTCACCCCCTATTTTATCCCTGAGGGGATGACTTTCGGGATTAAAACAATCCGTTGTCATACTCCGGGACTCAAACTATCTTTATACCAAATTTCATCAAAATGGGTCACAACCAAATTTTCACCCCCAATTACACCCCCTTATGAAAGAAAGAAAGAAAGATTTATTGCAAACTGTGTTACATAGGTACATAGGTAGGTAGTAAAGCCAAAATAGTTCCAACAGTTACCTGTTTCAGGCATGCAATACTTAATTTAATTTATACGAGCGAGGTTTATTCGGTTTAAGTATACACTAACCACAGTAGTGTTAATATACAAGACCAAATACTTAACATGCATAAAACTCCTTCAAATTATAAAATGCTTTATTTATAAGCCATTTTTTTAAATTTACTTTAAAACAGTTGCCCTCCATAGCTTTTATGTTAGGCGGGAGGTGATTAAATACACGGATTGCCATTATAAACGTGCTCTTTTTGTATATAGAAGTACTAATTCCCGGTAATCTAATATTATATTTATACTGTGCTCTCAAATTACCTTTCGTAGATGACAGTGTTGTAAAATAGTTTGGTTGTTTTTTTACAAACAAGCTAACCTCCAAAATGTAGATCCCTGTTAATGTAAGAAAGCGCTTTTCTCGAAAAACTTGTCTTAGGGAGTCTCTAACATTCATACGGTAAATTGTTTTTAGACATCTTTTCTGTAGGATGAATGTTTTATTTACATCTACAGAATTTCCCCAGAAAATGACTCCGTATGTCAATAAAGGATACACATTTCCGTAATAGGCACTAACTACTATGCTTTCAGAGCATGTTTCGGATAATATGGACAATGCGTAACAATTTCTGGAAATTCTCTATGGGATGATTTTCAGGAGTAAACTATCCTATGTCCTTCCCTAAGACTCCAACTCGCTATACCGTAAATGGGTTCCATCCAATCTCCTCTATCTTTCCTTCAATTATGTTAAGTACGACAGTTGTCATGTCGTAAGAGGTGCCCTATCATCTTCCCTCTTCTATTTTCTAAGTTCCTAACTAACTGCCTGGTTTGCCCCACTCTATTCAGCACTTCTTCATTGGTTACTCTATCTCTCCAGCTAATTTTCTCCATTCGCCTCCAACACCACATCTCAAACGCTTCTAATATCTCCGCATCTTTCTGGGTCAAGGTCCAAGTTTCACTTCCGTACAATGCTATGCTCCATATGTATGATTTAATAAATTTTATTTTCGTTTCTTTCGATATTTTTGAAGTTAATATATGTTTTTTGTTGTGGAAAGCTAATTTTGCCATTGCTATTCTGGACTTTATATCTGGTGTGCATCTAGAGTCTAGATAAATAATGCAAAAAAAATACAATGCATGCTTCATTTAAGTCTATACAATTACTTTGGGGTGGAAAGTTTGTTACATATATTCTGGAATAAAGCATCTTAGAATAACGTTTTAAACTTAAATAAACAAAAAATACCTATATATATTATTATATATAAATTATAATAGATACAATAAACTGCTAAAAAAATGTATGTTAACATCTAGAAATAGAATCGCATGTAACGTTGTTATGGTAAATAAATAATTTGTATTTGTAGAAAGTTGGAAAATAAGGCGAGATTATGTAATGCTAAGAATATCTCGAAGGCCAGTTGGGAGATCATAAATAACGATACAGGTAAATTAAACAAGAGAAATAAACTAAATGACAAAATTCTATGTGATAATCATATCATGTATAATCCAAATGACATTGCAAATGTATTTAATGATTTCTTCATCAACACCACCCATAATAATTTTAATAATAACGTAAATCAATATGACTATTCTCTTCCGTTTAACAATTCAAACATGTTTATTTTCCCCATTGACCCAACAGAAGTAATTAATATAATAAAAAAACTGAGTACCACCCGTTCGGTTGGCTATGATGATATCCCTACACATATAGTGAAGTCAACAAGTGACATTATTGCTCCTGTTCTATCACATTTAATCAACATGACCTTCCAACAGGGAGTGTTTCCTGATAAGTTAAAGGTTTCTATTGTAAAGCCTATTTTTAAAGCAGGTGACAAAAAAAATCCCGGAAACTATAGACCAATCACGCTCGTACCAATATTCGCTAAAATCCTGGAGAAAGCAATGCACAATAGGCTGATGTCTTTTATTAAAACCAGCGGAATAATAAGTGACCACCAAAATGGCTTCCAAAAAGGTAAATCTACCACATTGGCCACGTTTAATTTAATAAACAAGATAATCGATAACGTAGATAAAGGTCACAAAACTGTTGCCATTTTCTTTGACATGAGCAAGGCGTTTGACCATGTATCACATAGGTTATTACTAAAAAAATGCGAAGCCTTTGGCATGAGAGGACTTGTTTACTCGTGGCTCGAGAGCTATCTCAGCAATCGACGCCAAATAGTAGAAATAGCAGGGTCAGGCACTGAAAAGATGCGACAGAATTATAGATCACACATGTTGTATAATAGGGTTGGAGTACCTCAAGGGACTATACTTGGACCTTTATTGTTCTTATTGTATATTAATGATTTACCTTTAATTACTAATCACAGTTGTACCCTATTTGCGGACGATATCTCAATTGTTATTTGTGACATGCGTAATCAAAATTATGAGAATATTATGAATAATGCTATTGCTGACATAATTAAATGGTTAAATGATAATAATTTACAAGTTAATGTTGAGAAAACAAAGTACATACAATTTATTAATAAAAGGAGAAAGAAGGAAAAACTAAATATATTTTATAATGGGCAGACTCTAGTAGAATGTGATACCACAACGTTTCTAGGATTTGCTCTTGATGATCAATGTACTTGGAAGACGCATGTAGATAAAGTCTGCTCAAAAATTAATAGGTTTGTATATGTTTTATGGCGATTGACACGTATAACTGATATGAAAACCGCTATAACGGCATATCACGCTTTTGTAGTATCTAATTTAAGGTATGGTATTTTGATTTGGGGAAATTCATCACATGTGAAGCGCACCCTTATAGCACAAAAACAATGTATTAGAGCAATATGTAACATATCTCGAAGAACATCTTGTAAAAGTTATTTTATTAAACTGAGGTTATTAACGGTGCACTCGATTTATATCTACGAAATTTGTGTATTTGTTAAATTGCACCCTGATATGTTCATCATGAAAAGAGATACAACACGTTTAAATACTAGATATCCGGAGAGGTTAGTACTCCCTTATATGCATACAGCCATGAGAAGTAAAACGCTTATTACGCAATGTGCATTAAGATATTTAACTGACTGCCTGACGAGCTTAAAAAACTACCACTCAATAAATTTAAAAACAAAATGTTCTCTTTTCTTGTTGAAAAGTGTTACTACACTCTGAATGAGTTTTTAGATACGACAATAAATTGACATTTTCATAATTGTTGCAATAGTTCACATTAATGGATTAACGACTTTGCAATAAATACTATTAATGCATGTTAATTTTTGAAATAATAATGTTGATTAATCTTAATTTTAGTGTAATTTCAATTTGCATGGCTTTTTATAGTCTAAATGTGTATGGCTCCACAACTTATCATGTAACACCACTTGTATACCACATTTAATGGCAAATAAATATATTTCATTTCATTTCATTTCATTTCATTTCAATGTTTTTCCAAACTGTATTTGAGTATATGGCCAGTATCGTAACAAAAGTATCTGTGTAACTACTCTAAAAGTTTGTTCGGACTAAGCTAGTATTTTAGTCTAGTAGTGAGTAATTTAGTAGCTAAACGTGACTGAACACAAAATAATTAGTCAAGTCGATTAGTAAGTAATTTAGTTGAGTCAATCCATTTTATTCTCATTTTTTTAGTAGTGAGTAGCACCCCCCACCATGCGTCCGTGCTCACTCGGCCGCCGGCTAAACAAGTCCGAACCTGTCTATTTAATCGATTTAATTAGTTGGCGTGAAAATGTTGTTTCGCTGTGGGCAGAATACCACTGACTTGTGAACTTTACTCGACTGTAATGCGAACGATTTTTAGGCAGTAGCAAATAGTTTAGCTACTAAATTACTCGCTACTAGACTAAAATACTAGCCTAGTCGGAACAAGCCTTAAGACGTGTACAAGGAATATTTTTATCATATATTTTATTGACTCACCCCACTGCTCACATCCCTTCAGAACCGCATCGAAGCACATCTTAAAATCAAAGTCCCCCATATGCTGTCCCCCCTGCAGCTCATTCTTATACTTGTCCCGGAACTCCAGGTGGACATCATTGAGGAACTTGTCCACGTAAGATAGCTGCAAGATGCGCTGGTATGCGACCACAAATACCAGCTCAAACTCATTGTCCAACTTGTATTGCAGGGTCAATGAGTTATGGTTGAAAGTAGTGTTGCCTGAACGCTCCTGGAAATAAAAATGGTGAATAGAGAAAATACAGAGAAAACTAATTTTTCCAAACATGGGACCTAGCTAGATCAATTTTTCAACCCCAAAGACCCCTATATTCAAACTCATTGAAGCCGTTTTCGAGAATGTTCATGCAAATATATACAAATCATTGCTTGTTTAATAGTATAGGATATAAGAACGTCTAATTCTTCTTCTTGGTTGTCTCAAGTCTCAACACACTAACCATAAGTATATGAGCCTAAGTTGCTTGAAATAAATGATAAATTAAATTCAACCACTACTATCCAGCTTGATCTTGAAACCTTTGTATTATTGCCCATAGTGTGAACTCATAAATTCTTGGACCACATCTGTTATGTACAGTCGCCATCACATACATAGGTACACTCTAGGTGTTCAAAAATATCGGCACATGCACCCTAATGCCTTGAAAATAGAGGTGTGTTCTGATGTTTGTGACGTGCTTGTTTGCTCCGATGTATGTGATGGTGACTGTACCACCTCACACAATACAGGGTTGACACACAGTGGCAATATAGGGTTTGAAATTTCAGTGAAAATTCTGATAGTTATTAGATTTAGTACTTTGATATTACTGTCAAGTGTGCAGGCAAATAGGCAACAAGACATGAACAAATGTTATTTTTTTACTGGTAAGGTTTTGAATCTCACACTATTGTGGGAGTTTCTTTGGTTCTGATTCAATTGATATTTTTCCTTCAGCTAAAATAATTTTTATTGCCATAAATCACAAGAGCTTAAAGAGCTTTCATACTTAATGAATTAATTTATAAGATAAGACAGCCTTCAATTGTGGTCCTCAGACCATACATTATTTTAATATATGGCTATTAAGAGACATTTTAAATCTAAATAATGGCAATATTAATTATTTGTCAATATACTCTGATAAATACAGAAGTAGCCACAATTACTGACTGGTTACGTATTCAGTTGCGCAAATGTGTCACACTTTGATTACATTTCATGTTTTGAATAAAACATGATTACATATACATTAATGAGCTGTTTTTGAAAGAGTCAACTAAAAAATGTTTTCTTAGACCGTACGATAAATGTCGTGAATGAAGTAGTATAGCTCAAGATAAGGATAAAACAACTACGCATTCTATAAACAGGTAAATATGGAAATTTCCCCAGGGACGTAGTCCATATTGTAATGAGAATGAATAATGTGCATATATTATACTGAGCCCTATTTCTTAATATATAATTAAAGCTATTTAAGGGCTGTTTGTCCACGTGTACGCGAATACATTAATTATATTAAGATCAAGGTCTGCAAAAACGAATGTCTTAAACTATCACTTACTTGCAGTAAAACGCTTCGAATTAGTGCATTCACCGACGGTGAAAATATTTCACTCGTGCCCTGAAAACACCATAGCACTATTCCTCCTTTACTGAAGATGCTGAACAGATCCAACATTTTGTATAATTATTTGAAAACAGCGTTATTGAACAGATGTTACTACGTGCTACGAACTTTACGAATTGACACATTGACAGAAAATTGACAACTCACTACGTGTTCGAAAAGCTTCGTACACGGTTCCCATGTGTTCAAATGCAGTGTTTTTTAATAATTTGCATATTATTTAATCTTGTTGATTACTAATCTTATAAAGAAATTATGTAGTCATTCAAATGATTTAAATATTTTATTTCCTCGGATTTGTATATTGGTTTTTGGACGTACGGCCGGCTTATTGTCTATGGAATAGGGCATGGTGTTACAACATTTTTTAATTAATTATCTACCACTATGATTTATGATAATATAAAATTAAGCTAATTTTGCCTAAAGAATCGCTACAAATACACATATAAGTATAAAAAAGTACATGCATTCATTTCATGGGTCATAAAGTAATATTTTATCCGTATTATAAAGTAAATATCCTTTTTTTAAGAAAATGAATATTCTTCCAGATCTTAGAATTATATTTTGAGTAGTGGTAGATCAAATGAAAAACACTAGATTGTTTATGAAATAAGAAAAAAAAAAAAGAACTACGAAAATTGTCAATTCATCCCGAGTCGTGTTCTCATTTTTATTACAAAGAAAGTGTTTATTGAAATCAACCTGAGATACATTAGTTTTAGTTAAAAGTAAGCTTCAAAAAAGCAAGATGAATATTACGTCCGCCGCGGGGATAATATCCCTGCTCGACGAGCCGATGCCAGAGGTGAAAGAGTTCGCGTTGAAAAGGTTGGACAACATCGTAGATGAATTTTGGCCTGAAATCTCAGAGTCCATTGAGAAGATCGAGATTCTTCATGAAGATAAAGTGTTCTCTCAGCACCAGCTAGCGGCTTTAGTGGCGAGTAAGGTGTATTATCATTTGGGAGCGTTTGAAGATTCGTTGACGTACGCATTGGGGGCTGGTGATTTGTTTGATGTCAATGCCAGGAACGAGTATGTGGACACGACAATCGCGAAGGCGATTGATTTTTATACACAAAAGCGGAAGGTTTTGTTCGTTGACAGTGCAGGGGGGGACCTCATTGATCCTCGGCTGGAAGCCATTGTAAACCGCATGTTCCAAAGATGTCTTGATGATGGCCAGTACAGGCAGGCCTTGGGTCTGGCACTTGAGACGAGGCGCATGGACATCTTCGAAGAATCCATCATGAAGTCTGATGACATTGCAGGTTTGTTTTTGTTTGTCATTGTCAACATAACATTTTAGCCTATTTTTCTTTGTTAAGAACTTATTACTGAGCCACCTGCTTCTACTACTATTTGTTATTGTTGTTGGTCAGTTTTGATGTGGTATTGTCTTATATTATGATAGAGGATTCTTTTATAGTCATCCTCCTAGCATTATTCCCGGTTGTGCCCTTAAAGGAGCCTGGGGTCCGCTTTAACACCTTAAAATTCTTTTATAGTCCTGGATTTAATAAAAATAATCTTAGTTAGTTATACTGGGCGTTTTCCGCAAGTCGACATCCATTGTGCCTATTTTGCGTGAAACGGTGGTGTGGCCCTACTCTAACCACCCCAGCTCGTCTAGAAAGTTGGTGAGTGCCTTGGTGTTGCTGACTGCATCCCGTAGTGTGTCTGGCGAACCTAGGTGCTTTATGCTGTATACTTCTACCTACTGAAAATAATCTTATAAATGCATTAATTTGAGGTGAGAATGTTTGGTTAAGTTAAATAAAATTTAATAGATTGCTTACAATTTCATACCAATGCTGCCACACAACATAATTCACTCACTCAATCACTCAATAGCACACGGGCACACCTTGTACAGAATTTCTACAAAAGGTTTACTCTACTGTCCAACTTAAAGGAGTGTAATGGTTTTTTGCTCTTGCAAGGTTCAGATGCCAAATTGAGTGATTGTATTCTATCTTGAGGCCAGCCGAATATTGGTAAATTATTTCTTGCGAAGCCATTTTAACCTCGTGGCGCCCACATACAACACAAAATGACATTGAAATTTGAATCAAACTAATAATTTCTTTTGTTTCAAGAGAAGACCAAAACAAAACAAATGCAACTCTATTCCAACCCAAAATTGTTTAAATTCCTTTAAGAGGGCGCTCGTTTTTTGGTCAGGAATAAGTGAGAATGACGGATTTTTGACGTTGTAATTCTAAGAAACGGAGAGCTTTTTCTAGATCCTGATTACTTATTTGCATAGGTTAACTCCTCATATTGGTCCTAGCCGCCTCCAATTTACGAAGAACTGAATACTTTAACCGAAAATACCCGATTACCGACAGTAGTTTTCTGAAGAGAGCGCAGAATCATAAGTTTGAGCCCCTAATACTCCATGATGTTATATCAGAACCTACTTGTTTTTTTCTATTTTCACTAGCGTAATATGTTGCCATTGCGCCTAGCCGCCTCGAATTTTCCTTATTCTGCACGTATATATATGTAAACTGTTCTCAATTACACCATATTTGTCAACAAAATCGTACTGAAAACTCAAGGATTTTCTCATTATTGTTGAATAATTTTTGTATTGAATCTTACACAACATTAAAGTTCATGCTTGTACCAACAAGATCCAGTCCAAAAAATATAACTTTTGTCAAAATTTATATTTATAAATAATTATTCAAAACTAGTATAAATTTACCGTCGCGCGGGAATTTATCTCAGTACCGGCTGAATAGCCCTCCGAGACAGACGTGTAGTGTGTTTATTTGTGGCTATTCACGAAGCTAACCGGCCACTCTTCAGATAAAATAATATTATTTTGATCTCCGACTAAGCATAGTTGTTACCAACCTCGGGGTCAAACTATACTGGGGATACATTCGTGAGGCTAATCGAGACAAGTTATGAATTGCATAGCTGCCATATATGACGTAGTGTAGCGAAAAGGCTCAAACCCACCGGATACGTAACATTTAAAATTGAACCTTCTACCTAAAACAAAAGTCATACATTTCAATGGTGATGTCTTGTGGGTTGGATCCTTTTGTCTAAACTACGCGTTCTATAGTCAATTATTATTGTACGAGTGATCGTGATACTTGATAGATTTAATTTATTTACTTGTTACTATCAGTCCACCTTGTTAGTATGTATGTATGTATGGGAGTTTGGGTGAAATCTTCAAATTAGGTACAATTGCGTATCTTCGGTGACATAATATCATAGAGCTGGTCTGATGATGGAGTCGGAAGGTGGCCATAGCAACTCCTAAACTCAACAAGATAAAGCCATCGAATTTGGGCTCATTTATTTGGTCATGGCACGGCAAGACTTTGGTGCTGGATGATTTCCAGAGTCTGATGATGGAGCTATAAGGTGGTCATGGAACTCCTAAACTAAACTAGATAACCCATCTAGTTTGAGCTCATCTGTTTTGTCATGGTAAACACTTTGGTGATGGATGATTTCCAGGATCTGATGATGGAAGGTGGTCATGGGAACTCCTTAACTAAAATAGATAGACCTATCTTGTTTGGGTTTGTGTGATTTGTCTGTACAAGTACCCACGAACCAGCGACATAATATGCAGGGTTATTGAAAATAACAAGATGAATAAAAAACTTTTTAAAAAACAAGCTTATATGGCGTTTGTTAAGTACAGCACGATCCTACCTTGCATTTAGTAATTATTTTCGTTTATATATAAAACACACCGGGGGTTTACACTGGAAAGGAAGATTTTTACGTGGTTTTATTACATTTCCGAGTCATCATCATCATCATCATCATATCAGCCGAAAGACGTTCACTGCTGGACATACGCCTCCCCCAAAGAGTGCCACAATGGCCGGTCCTGCGCCACCCTCATCCAGCGGACTCCCGCGACCTTTACCAGGTCATCAGTCCACCTTGCGGGGGGCCTACCCACGCTGTGCCTTCCGGTACGTGGTTGCCACTCGAGAACCTTTCCGCCCCAACGGCCATCGGTTCTACGTGCAATGTGCCCCGCCCACTGCCACTTAAGTTAAGCAATTCGGAGGGCTTTATCAGTTTCCTTGGTTTTGCTGCGGATAGCCTCATTTCTGATGCGATCGCGCAGAGAAACTCCCAGCATATCATAGCATAGGCTCAAAGTCACTCAAAGGGCAATGGAGAGCCATTGCCCTTTGAGTGACTTTGAGCCTTCTTATGAGGCCTTTAGTAAGCGACCACGTTTCCGTGCCATATGTCATCACTGGCATCACACACTGGTCAAAGACTCTCGTCTTGAGACACTGCGGAATATTGGACGAAAAGATGTGCCGTAGCTTCCCGAATGCTGCCCAGCCGAGTCGGATTCGACGATTGACCTTCCCTTCGACATTTCCGAGTATCACTCTTTATTTCGAAATAAATGTTTAAAAAACCGGCCAAGTGCGAGTCGGACTCGCGCACGAAGGGTACCGTACCATTATCTATATATTTAAACGGCAAAAAATTTGTTGTATAGGAACCCCCTGTAGCCTAGTTAGTAACTTGGTAGTGACTCTGCCTACGAAGCTGGAGGTCCCGGGTTTGAATCCCGGTAAGGGCATTTATTTGTGTGATGGGCACAAATATTTGTTCCTGAGTCATGGATGTTTTCTATGTATTTAAGTATTTATTTATCTATGTAAGTATGTTTATCGTTGTCTAGTACCCATAGTACAAGCTTTGCTTAGTTTGGGGCAAGGTCGATTTGTGTAAGATTGTAAAAGAAAAAGAAACAGATAAAAACTAAAATAAAAATAAAATTATGAATTCTGTTTTTTAATATTTTTTGTTATAAATAGCGACAACAGAAATACATCACATTTCAAATCTCTATCTATCACGGTTCATGAGATACAGCCTGGTGACAGACGGACAGACAGACGGACAGCGGAGTCTTAGTAATAGGGTCCCGTTTTACTCTTTGAGTACGGAATCCTAAAAAGTGACATAGGTTTTATGCTCAGAACATAAAAAAAGGGAGAAGTGCCGTACTGCTTAATTTCAACCAAAACCGATGTCCCCAGTTTTCTCCCACCGCAGCGCCCACAGGCACACACATTGAACCGTGTAAAAACAAAGACTCGGGCGTTGCCAGTGAGTCTACGGCAACATGCAAACAAGGGCTGTGATTGGCTTAAACGCACTACACTAGGGGGGCGACAAACGTTAAAATTATGTTTTATCGACATTGATATTAAAATTAATATTATGTTAAGATATTGATGGGTAACATCTTCAACTGGTGGTATTTAAACTTCTAGCTACAAGTTTAAATAACACGGGTTGTTAACTTACCATAAATCGCAAAAGTAAAAAATATTGACGAATACCTACAGAGTAACATAAACGGCTTTTTATAAGTTCGTGTTCACATACATTTAAAACTCTGGTCACATCGATATTTTTGACCTGTAGGTACCAGGCCGATCCGACTCGCATTTTGGCGCGAAATAATATGTCCATTACTCATATTACGAGATTTAAGGCTAAGGGCGAGTATCCACCAAAGATGTGCGAAAATGTGTTACCATACATTTTACACCTAGGTTTCAAGCAAGCGAGGTGTCAAATATTCGAAAAGTGTACGGCTCTTATTAAGTGGGTGGAAACATTTTTCTTGAAAATGTTACGAACACATTAACTCTTCTCTGTACAGGAAACCAGTTAGGACCTCTGCCAGTAGCATCTATCCATTTTTTTAGTACCTACTCGGATTCTTTGGAAAACTGTAATAAGAAACCGAGATTTCTTCTTCAATTATCACATTTCAAATGAAAGTAAAAAATACTCATTTAAAATAAATTATTGGTAATAATATCACATTTAAAGTTGTTCTGAAGCCATTTGCAATTAAATTATATACTTGTACATACAATTTTAATATGTCTATTAACCGTTCATACTGCAACTTAGTGAAAATCTTATTAGTAGGTACCGTAAACATTTTGTGCATTTTAATCTTATTAGTATGTTATTAGTTACCTTTAAGATAGGCACCCAACCAAAACAAGTAATTAAATAAAATAAAACAGCGAAAGTAGTCGAAATAAAATAACTAGTATGATATCGTACTTCTATTTTGTCGATTACGCGTAAATTGTAACTGCACTTTGGCACCGCTCTAGTTTGCGACGCCAAGCAGCGGCCGTACCACTAAAAAAATCAAGCATCGTCCATATCCATAGTGGTTTAATACATTGCGCCGTGGTTTACTGTATTGAACGTTCAATGTACAATCTATGCGTTGTTACAAAAATATGCTTTTTCGTTCGATGTGTTAGTTCGATCCCGAGAAATGATGCGGCGTTGCGTTTATTTATTAAAATATTAGTTTTTACTGACTTAAGTGAAAATACTAATACTCACATGTGGTGCGTGACTCCACCATTCATGTAGGTTTTAGTTTCATTCCTATTTTTGCATGTAACCACGCTACAATTCGGCATTTTGAGTAAACGTGGAAAAACATTTCAGATTCACGGCAAATTGCGACTAACATGCGGTGGGCAGTGACATGCCCATTTGGCCATGTCGCACCGACACGCGCCAAGCCCCCGTTTCATATCTATTCCTTTTTATCATCTGAGGTTTTAGGCTTTTGAATAAAATCACGCATTAATTAATTGTATTCTAGATAAAAAGCTGTGTTTGTATAATTTATAATTTTCAGTTCCTTTGGTAAGAAACGGACATAGCAATTTCTATGAAGGGCAGTTTTTTTTTACTGTCCATAGCAAAAAAAAAATTCTTCAAGAAATGAATACGTAAGTACCCAGTAATTTCCTAGTAGTGGGTCTACTGGTATAATTTCACTACATTACTATATATAAATAAGACTCAGATAACATGCAAACTATTAATATCCGTAAAACAAATTATTATTCTTATTACTGACAACTTTAAAACTCGTTAGTTTATTTTATACTAAAAAAACGAAACTAAATATACTTTGTCATATCATAATATTTTAATACAAATAGAAAACTTGTGCTCAAAAATCAAATACTTACTTTATTCAAGTTACCTAACTTCGCTAACATGATGTTCTAGAACATCATGTTAGCGAAGTAATACTTACCACTTTTTAGTGCAAGTATCAATATCGGTCACGGAGTGAATTCCAACGGTGCGCTATACAGATATTTGCATCGGCAAGCTCCGCGGTTAGTTCTATCACGATCGCACTTACATATAGCTAGAAAGGGACGGCACCCGCGGCTGGTGCGATCTCGCTGTGCATGTGGGGGTTAGGTACGTTTGTGTGGGTGGTAGTAGTATTTACACACACAAACGCACTACGCGTGTCAAAATACCGAATTCTGAGCGAGCGCTTTTTTGAAGAGCACTCTTAAGAGAATATGTCGTTACAGTGGGCCCATGGGCGCTAGGAGGTTAATTCAATCTTTATTATGGTATTGAGACTACACTGCACCCGGCGCACCAGGGATGCGGCGCGGCTATACTAACATAAAAACAATCAACCCGCGCCTCCGCAAACATCCCTGATGCGCTACAGAAACGAGCCAGTCCCACTATCACCCCAAACGCGTTATTGTTCTGGACTCTAAGGGCCCCATAGGCCTGTTGCGAATACTTTTAGAACAAGAGAAAAAACGTAGTACCCAATTTTCAGTAACTAGCCCTAGCCATGTAAAAGGCATGCAGTGCAAAGGCACAAAATAGGGACACTTTAATTTCACCCATCAAACTCTAAATTTGGCTTAAAAAGGAGACATCATGATATAAGATAAATTGCACAAGTTACACAGTTACTGGATGTGCATCCCACAATTTTTCAGTAGACATAATATTAAACATGGTTCCAGGTTGAAATTTTAATGAAAAAAAATATTACTTTGATATAGTCTTTGATAGCATTACACCTGTCTATACCAACATTAATGTGTATTTTTTATAATAGTTGAAATTACATCATATTTTTTTCTCAATTTCCAGGCATGCTCATATACGCCTTCCAAGTGGCAATGAGCCTTCTTCAGAACAGAGGTTTCCGCAGCACAGTCCTCCGCTCCCTCGTCGGGCTCTACAGAGGCCTCAACATCCCTGATTACGTAAACATGTGTCAATGTCTCATATTCCTCGAAGACCCTCTCTCTGTAGCTGAAATTCTTGACAAGCTGTCACATGGCCCCACAGAATCAGTTCTCATGGCATATCAGATTGGTTTTGATTTGTATGACTCAGCAACACAACAGTTCTTAGGCAGGGTATTACAGGCCTTGAGAAGTACAGCTCCTATTCCCAGTGCTTTAGGAGGTAAACCTCAGCCTCAAGGAGGTCCTTTCCCTGAAGCTTCCAATGCTATGGAAGTCGACACACCAGCTGAAGAGGCTAAGAAACCAGTTAGGGACATTGAAAGCTTAAATGATGAAGAAAAGGAACATCAAAAGAGGGTAGAGAAACTTATTTCTATCTTAGGAGGTGATGTTTCTATAGGTTTACAGTTGCAGTTCTTGATTAGGTCCAATCATGCAGACATGCTAATATTAAAGAACACGAAAGATGCCATCAGAGTCTCAATTTGTCACACTGCCACAGTCATAGCCAATGCTTTCATGCATGCAGGTACTACCAGTGATCAGTTCCTAAGAGACAACCTAGAGTGGTTGGCTAGAGCTACAAACTGGGCGAAACTAACAGTCACAGCTTCTCTTGGAGTCATCCATAGGGGACATGAAGGTGAATCCTTGGCCCTCATGCAGTCTTACCTACCCAAAGAGGCTGGCCCCTCATCAGGTTACTCTGAAGGTGGTGGCCTGTATGCCTTAGGTTTGATCCATGCAAATCACGGCGCGAACATCATTGACTATCTTTTAACGCAGTTAAAAGATGCACAGAATGAAATGGTGCGTCACGGCGGGTGCCTCGGCCTGGGTTTAGCCGCGATGGGAAGCCATAGACAGGATGTCTATGAGCAGCTTAAATTCAATCTTTACCAAGATGATGCCGTCACAGGTGAAGCCGCCGGTATAGCCATGGGTATGGTCATGTTAGGCTCAAGGCATGCTGCAGCCATTGAGGATATGGTGGCGTACGCTCAGGAGACTCAGCACGAGAAGATTCTGCGCGGTCTGGCCGTCGGAATTTCCTTTACTATGTACGGAAGGCTTGAGGAGGCTGATGCGCTGGTCCAACAACTGCTGAGAGACAAGGACCCGCTGCTGCGCCGAGCTGGTTGCTACACCATCGCGACCGCTTACTGTGGAACTGGTAACAACGACTCCATCCGCACGCTGCTCCACGTAGCTGTATCTGACGTGAACGACGACGTCCGCCGCGCCGCGGTCACAGCCCTCGGCTTCCTACTCTTCAGGACCCCCGAGCAGTGTCCTTCAGTCGTATCCCTTCTAGCAGAGTCCTACAACCCTCACGTCCGTTACGGAGCCGCGATGGCGCTCGGTATCGCTTGCGCCGGCACCGGCAACCGCGAGGCCATTGGCTTACTAGAACCGATGGTCAAATTCGATCCTGTAAACTTTGTCCGACAGGGCGCTTTGATCGCGTCCGCTATGATTCTAATCCAGCAAACTGAGGCACTCTGCCCGAAAGTAACGTACTTCAGACAGCTATATGCGCAAGTCATCTCGAATAAGCACGAGGATGTCATGGCCAAGTTTGGTGCTATTCTAGCTCAGGGTATCATCGACGCTGGCGGCCGAAACATGACAGTGTCGCTCCAGAACAGAACCGGGCACATGAACATGCTTGCCGTTGTGGGAATGTTAGTATTTACACAATACTGGTACTGGTTCCCGCTCGCGCACTGCCTCTCCCTCGCCTTCACGCCAACTTGCCTGATCGCTCTGAACTCAGAATTGAAGATGCCGCAAATGGACATCAAGTCCAACGCTAAGCCGTCTCTCTATGCTTATCCTGCTCCGCTAGAAGAAAAGAAACGCGAGGAGCGCGAGCGTGTGACTACCGCAGTGCTGAGCATCGCCGCGGCCCGCGCGCGCCGCCGGGCGCACGGCGGGGACTCCGCCAGCGCCTCGAGCAGCGGCACCTCCTCCAGCTTAAAAATGGAGGTTGATGAGGAAGAAAAAGATAAAAAGTCCTCCAAGTCCCCAAACCCGAACATCACGGTCCATGTCGTGAAGAACGAGAAGGATTCCAAGGAGGCGAAGAAGGAAGAAAAAGAAGAAGAGAAGGAGGCCAAGGAGAAGAAAGAGCCGGAGCCGAACTTCGAGATCCTAAACAACCCCGCCAGGATAATGCGGCAGCAACTCAAGAGTATCTCCATAGTTGATGGGTCTGGATTTACCCCGTTGAAAGACATATCTATTGGCGGCATTGTGATGCTGAACCACTCTGGGGATGGTGAACAAGTCCTGGTAGAACCAGTCGCCGCTTTTGGGCCCAAGACTGAAGAAGAAAAAGAACCTGAGCCTCCAGAACCTTTCGAGTATTTGGACGAGTGATACCTCTTCAATTAATGTTCACAATTAGCTAATAGGATTATTATGAATCACTGTGAAATGTATTGAAGTTATGATAACTAATATAGAATTGTGCAAGTACACCCTTTATTTACTAAAATTATTGTGATTCTGTGAATTAAAAAATTTTAACTTTGACCATTGGTTTCCGTTATTAGAGTCTGGCAAACGAAAGTTGAACCCACTAGGTTCAATTACGCGGCAATATAAATGTATGCATATGACGTTTAGTGTTGCCGCGTTATTGAATCTAGTGGGTTCAACTTTCGTTTGCCAGATTCTTATCACCTGTTTTCTATAGCTCGCAAGTAAGCTATGCGGCCACCGCGTGGTCGCGCGATAACAAAAACTGTTGAGTACTGTCTTTATACATAGATCGTTCCATCCACTAAGCCGCGTCCTGCTCCTACCTACGCAATCCATACTAATATTATAATGGACAATATACAAAGTAGTAAACTGAATACGCAAGCGGGGGGCGCTTCCTCGTCGACTAAACTATATATTCAAATGCAATATCTCAAAACCGGCTAAACCGATTTTGTTGAAACGTAGTACCACAAATCAAAATCAATTATTTATTCTGCAAATAGGCCACAAGGCGTAGATAGAGGATATATACATGGCGTCCTAGCGTAGCGTATACCCAAAAGGGACGATGTTAAATTAACCATACTAAATTAAGAAGTATCAGAAGCTAATACACTTGACATCTAATGTCATTTATAATTTAGTCGTATTATATCGGTGACGTGGCTCAGACTAATTACTCAAAGCGTCGTGGTGGTGTCAGTTTCAGTACAAATTTTGACAGGTGTGGTGGCAAACAAAAAATCCGTATACGCGATGAGGGACAGAAAATATGACACTGTATCTCGTTCCCACTTGCGGTATTGCCTATGCATACATCTTTGTCACTCATGTGTGTATGCGTGGGTGACTCTCTCTATCTATTCTACCTCTATGCCACAAGGGCACTTTTACATGTCAAATGGTATTCTACAATATAATAATAATATTCTTACACAATAATCATTTAAATATAGCAGATTTTAACCAATTAGTACCTAAACGGTTAACAAACTAAATGTCACTAAATGATAACAATAAAAATCCAAAATTGTAAAATATTATCAATTACATTCGATTATAAGGTTTCCGCCACAGATTATATAATTGTTCTAACGAACAGATGCTCGACTGAATAAAAAAGCGCATACCTACCGCTTTCCATGCCTACTAAATTTAACAATGGAGCGACCTTGAACGTGCCGGTCGTTGCCCGCACTTGCCAGCCAATAGACGCTAGGGTTGACACCACTTAGAAATGATTTTATTATTAATAGTTGAGTGAAATAAAAACACCCACACATTCCATGCACTTCACTAATTAGGTTACCTAATTTAATTGATATCGTTTTTCAATTTTAATTTTTCAAAAGACTTGTAGGTAAGTTTTTCCCGAGAGTCTGCCAGTATCTGAATTGCATAGTTACTTACATACATACATACATGTAATAATCGCTTGAAACGAATTTTAGAAAAGGTGCGATACTTTTGTAGCCGAGTGTACAGGCATATCAACGCAGCATATTAAATAATTTTTAATGTCAAGTATTTCTCACCCTGTCTATACGTTACGACAGTCAAAATGTAGGTACCTCCTACCTATTTATCTACCAGCTACCACATATAGTTCAGTCATTATATCCAAAAAACCGACCCTACCCGCGAATAATTAGTTCTTGGTTTTTTTTTCGTGGGTTTCGGGGGGGTCACTGGGAGTGTAAATTCAAAAAGTAGACTGAATCAGGCTCCTGCGTATATTCGAAAAACGTTTTTTCTTAAATAACTCGGCCATTTTTTATTTTACAGTAAAACTGTGAAGTCAAAAATTGCAGAAAATTTGATTCTCTACAAGTTTGGTCCTTACAATTTTTCTTCTAGGATATTTTAGAAATAAAATTTGAAAAAAAAGCGACAAAAAAAGGTGAGAACCAATATTGTTCAGAATTTGATCATCTACAAGTTTAGTTCTCTTCATTTATGCCGTAAAGTTGAAAATTAACGAGATGACGAAAATATTATGAATTTGTCGCTTTTTCAAATTCAATTTCCAAAATATCGATCCTAGAAGAAAAATTGTTAAGACCAAACTTGTAGAAAATCAAATTTCCTACAAATTTTGACCTCACGGTTTTACTCTATCGGTATTAATCTTTTTACTCTAGCGGTCTGTGGGTTCGGTATACCAAACGAGCCTACTACGCCCTACGCATACAATACAACAATGCCTTCAGAATGCTGTTGAGACTCCCAAAGTGGTGCAGTGCGTCGGAAATGTTTGCTGAGACGCGCACGGATGATTTTCACGCCATAATGCGAAAGAAAACCACGTCGCTGATGGGTCGCGTCAGGGAAAGTCAAAACGGCATTCTGAAGGTATTGGCTGGTAGATTTAATTGCAACATATTGTGGCACTGGATCGAGCGGGTCAGAACTACTTTGACGTATGTCAAGTAGTACTGCAGTTCTTTTTTTATGTATTATAATAATTGCTAACATAGTTTTAAGTTTATTTTGTTACTAATGTAAAAAAAATAAAATGCATGCACCCCGCAAATCTTACTAAGTAAAATATTATACTAATTGCTGCTAGACAGGGATAATAATAAATAAACATGAAATCAATAAAACAACTAAATAATTAGTTTGGTCATAATGGCAGTGGCAGAGTACCTAAACTTACGGCTACGGCTCGGGGTAGGTAGGTATACGAAAACTCAAGCAGGCCTTTAAATGTATTACGTAAGTATTTGAAATAGGTATTAAGTGTTCCGTAAAAAAAAACATTACGCCATTGTTCAAACTCACTAGTTTGTAACTTTGTACCTGTCATGGAAATAATTAGTAGGTACTTAGTATAAAGTGGGTAAGTTACTTACGTTTCATCCGTTTCATCGTCTGTGAAAATGATAAATGTCTATTTTTTATTGTTCATACACACACACAACACTGCAGTGCGCTGAATTTATTCGCGACCAACTCATTTTTAAAGTATTGGTAATAACTTTTATTGTGCGCGTAAGCAGCGTCCGGCCGTGAGCGCGTGTGCCGTGTGCCAGCCCACTGGCGGATGTACCGGTACCGGTGCGCAAAGTTTAGGTATAATTCTGAGTTTCCACGGCGCAGTTAGGTAGCACTGCTACCGCGAAAGGTATTCGAAGTTTCCCCTGTCTGTCATTCTTACGAGTTCGTACGTAAGTGCGA
Source organism: Epinotia brunnichana (assembly GCA_963854355.1). NCBI lineage: Eukaryota > Metazoa > Arthropoda > Insecta > Lepidoptera > Tortricidae > Epinotia > Epinotia brunnichana. Next base: position 7,446,613 of record OY977949.1, on the reverse strand, counting down.
CAGAGAGGGAAAACTTCGAATGCCGTTCGCGGTAGGCCCTCTGTATCAGAATTAACAATAAGTTTATGATATTAATTTAGTAAGTATCCCTGCCCAGCTAGCACACTAATCGAACATATATTTACGTTCGGACGTATAACTTTACGATTGTGCCCATTTTTACGTTACTTAGCTAACATGGTAATCACGCAGCATATATTTATGCCATAGCGTAAAATATACGTAGCAAAATTATTACATTCATTTCATTCGTTCAATAGTAGTCTATGGTTAGAAGCCTATTATAATACTACCTAATTAAAGAGTAATGATAAGCACTGCACAGTTTACTGAACAGTTGTTCTCCTGTATTAAGTTGTGTTATAATAGTTTTTTGTTTTTATTTACGTTACTCCCACCCCACAAAAAGTTTTACGTAGTGGTTTTAAGTAATTTAGCGAGTACCAAACACATGTTAGTTTATAATAGAATCAATAATATTTGTAAATTTGTGTAATATACTTTATTACAACACAAGCAAAAAATCATAATCATTGCGTTATTTATACTAATTTATAGTTAGTTATCATGATCTAGCTAAAATTAAAAATGCTAGATCATTGTTTCAGGAGACGATAGGAGTTTTGAGACTGAAACCGTATGTGTTGTGACAGAAATCGGAGAAATCCTGCGAAAATTATATTGTTTTCATAGTGTTAAAATTTATCAGCCCAGCTAGCACACTAATCGGACATATATTTACGTTCGGACGTATAACTTTACGATTGTGCCCATTTTTACGTTACTTAGCTAACATGGTAATCAAGCAGCATATATTTATGCCATAGCGTAAAATATACGTAGCAAAATTATTACATTCATTTCATTCGTTCAATAGTAGTCTATGGTTAGAAGCCTATTATAATACTACCTAATTAAAGAGTAATGATAAGCACTGCACAGTTTACTAAACAGTTGTTCTCCTGTATTAAGTTGTGTTATAATAGTTTTTTGTTTTTATTTACGTTACTCCCACCCCACAAAAAGTTATACGTAGTGGTTTTAAGTAATTTAGCGAGTACCAAAACACATGTTAGTTTATAATTGAATCAATAATATTTGTAAATTTGTGTAATATACTTTATTACAACACAAGCTAAAAATTATAATCATTGCGTTATTTATACTAATTTATAGTTAGTAATCATGATCTAGTTAAAATTAAAAATGCTAGATCATTGTTTCAGGAGACGATAGGAGTTTTGAAACTGAAACCGTATGTGTTGTGACAGAAATCGGAGAAATCCTGCGAAAATTATATTGTTTTCATAGTGTTAAAATTTATCCGGGGTCTCGTGTGACCTACATAAAATTTCGTCCGTCAACGGCTCGTATCGTCAAGTTTTATGTGCCAAAATCAAGAGCATGTTAGCATTTGACGTAAAACAAATAGTTTTATGTGCAAGACATATAAATGGTCACATTTTACGTAAATGATGGTATAGCATGTTAGCTCATGACGGTAAAATTTTATACGTCGGTTGTGGACATAAAACATGTGCATAAAAGTCGTCATTTTGTTAGTGTGCTAGCCGGGCCCAGCTAGCACACTAATCGGACATATATTTACGTTCAGACGTATAACTTTACGATTGTGCCCATTTTTACGTTACTTAGCTAACATGGTAATCACGCAGCATATATTTATGCCATAGCGTAAAATATACGTAGCAAAATTATTACATTCATTTCATTCGTTCAATAGTAGTCTATGGTTAGAAGCCTATTATAATACTACCTAATTAAAGAGTAATGATAAGCACTGCAAATCATGATCTAGCTAAAATTAAAAATGCTAGATCATTGTTTCAGGAGATGATAGGAGTTTTGAGACTGAAACCGTATGTGTTGTGACAGAAATCGGAGAAATCCTGCGAAAATTATATTGTTTTCATAGTGTTAAAATTTATGAATACTGTCTCTAAGCGTTAAAACCGAAAAAAAGGATCATTTAATGTAATATTGTCAGAGATGTACAGGGTCAATAACAATAAAACGTGTCAAGAACAGAATGATGTCTCTCGTCAAAATAATGATAATAAAATAACACTAGTATTTAGGTAATTACTATGCCCTTGCAAGCATGAACAGACCGGACTCCACAAACAGCACCCGATCACGAGTATGACGCAAATCTCAGCCATCGCCTCCCTCAACCATACATATGTTAGGGAAGATGGCGACCCGATCAACGACGCCACCGTAAGCAAAGCCCTTTAAGCGAGCATGACATATTCAAGCCACTGGATATTGATAATAGCAAAGATTAAAGCGACTTGTTCGGCGAGAAAAAGCATTAGGGTCGTTTCGCCGGTAACGCGACCACCTTCGGTTGGCGACCACTTGACGGACTAGGCTGCTATAATTAAAGATATTAACATTTCTACAAACCCAACAGAAAACTAATTAGTTATTAACTATTCTTGAATAGTGTCAGAATAAGAATAAATACACTTTAAAACCCAAAGCTTAATCCAAAACAAGAAAAAATAACCTCAATTCACACATTTCACACATTGCTTCCGAAAAGTGTTGACGTGCACTGAATCTGTAAAAAAAATAACGCGACATTTGGCGCGAAAACTTTAGTTACGTCACTTAATTTTATTATTATGCTGAAATTAGTTACTTGATTGCTTAAATGATTTAGCTATTGTAATAATTTCGTTGAAATTCGGCATATTATAAATATAGATTTAAATAAAATGGGGTGGTCGCGTACCCAAAAAAAATATTACCAAAGAAGTCGGATAGCGACCACATCGTTTTTCTTTTTCTTTCCTTATGGATTCTTGCGGCACCCGCGATATTTAGCTTGACAAGCCAATTGTGTCGGTAGGTATTTAAGCCGCGCCAATCCATGCTATGTCTATAGTAGGTATATGTAATATAATAATAATATATAATTATAAAATGAATAATTCATATGAATATATGATATGGTAATATTACAAATGCGAAAGTGTGTCTGTCTGTCTGTTACCTCTTCACGCGTAAACCGATGGACCGATTTTGATGAAATTTGGTATGGAGATAGTTTGAGTCCCGGGAAAAGACGTAGGATAGTTTTTATCCCCGAAATAATCCCCTAAGAGGCTGAAATAGGGGTTGAAATTTTGTATGGAGCTACGATATAAACGAGACACACGGACGGAGTCGTGGGCAGAAGCTAGTGTAGGTAAGTAGAATTTAATCTAAAAGTTACATAAAAGCTTGTAAAATGGTGGCATTTAGATACCTACTATGAACGACATGTGTGACTGTAATAGCAATATATATAATAGCACTATGGTGTGAGCGAGATGGCGCGCCGTTTTCGATTCTATTTTGCATTGACAAGCAATGTAAAGTAGATTTAGAAGAGTAACAATTTGTAGTAGTATAAGGGCAGTCAGGTCAGGTAGGTCCAACTTTGAGAAAGAGGTCAATCGTCGAATCCGACTCGGCTGGGCAGCGTTCGGGAAGCTACGCTATGGCACATCTTTTCGTCTAATATTCCGCAGTGTCTGAAGACGATGAGAGTCTTTGACCAGTGCGTGTTGCCAGTGATCACGTGTGGCACTTCAGAAATCATAAGAATACAATACAAGTACAAAATAATTTAAGAAGCATCATAAGAAGGCTCAAAGTCACCCAAAGGGCAATGGAGAGAGGGCTATGCTCGGAGTTTCTCTGCGTGATCGCATCAGAAATGAGGCTATCCGCAGCATAACCAAGGTAATCGATATAGCCCTAAGCCGCTAAAGTTAAGTGGCAGTGGGCGGGGCACATTGCACGTAGAACCGATGGCCGTTGAGGCGGAAAGGTTCTCGAGTGGCGACCACGTACCGGAAGGCGCGGCGTGGGTAGGCCCCCCACAAGTTGACTGATGGCCTGGTAACGATCGCAGGAATCCGATGGATGCGGGTGGCGCAGAACCGGTCATTATGGCACTCTTTGGGGGAGGCCTATGTCCAGCAATGGACGTCTTTCGACTGATATGATGATGATGATGATGCATCGTTTTATTAACTACTTAAACACTATTTGCAAGAGTGGTCGCCAACTAGCTAACAGGTGGTCGCAAACCGACTAAAGCGGTCGCTATCCAGCGAATTCGCTATTTTGAAACCTTTTCCATATTTTTTCCTAATCTATGGATGAAAGTGCTATATTTTATTGTAGGTTTCAAAACTTGACTATACTCAGAACCTATACGAATACCATCTATTATGTGTGTACATTGAATAGGTATACATTTACTAATCTAAAGTGAGCAACTCGGCTAAGTGGTCGCTAACCGGCGAAACGACCCTACGTGCTCTCATGTTACATAAAACGGAACAGCTATTTCCGGTACTTATAATAATTACAAAGGTAATACGCCAAGACAATCATACTCGAAGGTATATTAATTCTAATAGAATTTGACTGCTGCTGGCTTAAAGGCATTTTTGTCGTTTATGAAATCGTTGACATTATAATACGGCTTGCTTAGCAAATAATATTTAACATGAGACTTAAATTTACTGAACGGCAAATTAACAATTTCGGTGGGTATTTTATTGTAAAAACGTATACAGTTCCCCACGAATGACGTGCTAACCTTGCGAAGACGACTGTACTGCACTGCGATGGATGTCAGCCGCTTTTCCCCACAACAGGATTCCATAGGACATAACAATAACACTGTGGAAGTAACTGTAGTCCACCAGCCTGGCCGTCTCAGCGTTTGTTAACAGTCTTATAAGCCTTACTGCATAGGCTGCAGAACCAAGTTTGCCGGCTAGGGTGTCAATATGCGCATGCCATTGTAGTTTTGAGTCCAAGGTGATGCCTAAAAACACTGTTATATCTTCAAATTCCAGAGCTATAACCACGAACTACGAATCTCGAACTTCGTATATCTCCGTCTCTTTCGCACTTATGGTTTATGGTACTCGAGCGACAGAGACGGAGATATACGAAGTTCGAGATTCGAAGTTCGTGGTAGCGCCGCAGTTCATCGCTCTTTAATTTGATTTGATCCTGGTATTCTTTACTTGTTTGACATTAGGTAAAGTGAATCTGACACACTTTGTTTTCTTGGAATTTAACAGTAAATTCGGGTATCTCTATCGCACTTATTATACTCGAGTGACCGGGATGCATGTAAAGGTATACGAACTTCGATTTTCGTGGTACTGCCGCAGAGTTGAATTTCTATTGATCCGTTTGATGTCAAAACAAAACAAACTCTACTCGAACGAGCGAGCGAAGCGAACGAAGTTCTATGCTTCAGCTTGGGCTGAAAATCGTTTGTTCAGTGTCCGGTGTCTGCCCCGCTGTTCTCCTCTAATACCTACAGCACGGTTAGCACAAAACGGCGCGCGAGCTCTTTCGATTTTGCTCCCACTATCCGTCTCTGTATTAGAAACTTTGGAAAGAGACGTAGTTATAGTGCGAGAAAAATCGAGAGAACTCGCGCGCCGCGCCGTCTTGTGCTAACCGGTCGCATTTCACAACCGATGCCCGTGAACTTTTGTGAGCAGCTTCGTTTATTTCAGTACCTACCCTCAAAGCTATTTATTTAGTTACACTGAGTGAGGTGCATTCTTAGCTAGGTCGAGTTCTATAGTTTTGTTTTGTTGAGTCACAGTCAAGTATACGAAGTTCAAAAAGCTCAGCCTTATAATTAGTTTATTCAAATTGCATTGCCAATTTTTCTTGTATGGGGGAAAAGAAAAGAATAAGGCAAAGTGGCAAAACCATTTGACCATACATTGAAAAAATGAAACGGTTTTCTATTAGTCTCGAACATCCCATCCTCCTTTTGACGTTCGCTTCGCTGTCATAAATGTCACTTTTATGGTATGTGCGGCTGCGGTCTATACTCAGGTCAGGGTCGTAGGTTATAAATAAAACGTGGGGTGATAGTTCTAATCAAAACGATTGCCTGCACATAATAAAAGATAAACAACCTGCATTTATCAAATAATGACAATGAATTGGGACCTGGAATACGGAGAGTTGGCGAAGGACAAGGACTTCGTGAACAACTGTGAAGACCTCAAGCAAAATTTGATGGAGGTACAAGGCGTATTAGATCAGCTTCTACCTCTGAAAGAACATTACGATAAGCTGACGCTACCGGCGCAAATTGAACTGGACCTATTCCTTGCTTTCACTCTAAATTCGCTGCATTGGATTCACTTAAGAATACAAGGCGTCGATCCTACCAAACACCCAATCAGGGACGAGCTACTGAGAATTAAAGCTACAATGGTTAAGTGGCAAGAAGTAAAGGATCGAGATAAACGACCAACTGTGGACATTGAAGCAGCGAAACGGTTTGTTAGAAGTGGTCTTTACGACCCTTATAAAGCAACGGGGCAACCACTTAACAAAAAGATAAGATTCAGTGACGATTAAACTTTATTCGTATTTGAATTGTAAGTAGACGTAATACGTAAGACTGAGTGTTGATTATTCATATTTAAGTTTAGTTGTAAGCTTCTGATGAATGGTTATTTAATTTTTTAATTTAGGGAATGCACCATGTATCATAAATATTTTTAAACCTATTTTAGTCGCAATTGTTTTGACTTCATCTTTCGTTATGTTATGGTATTGTGTTGGTCATGAAAAATATAGTGTGAATTTAACCAAACAAGGTTTATTAACGATTTCATTGTGTAGATTGTGTTTATATTGTTCAGGTATTTGGAAATTTGAGTGTTATTTTTAAGCTGCGGCTATATATGGGCAAAATGTTAAATTGTTTTCTAATTCTAGGTGATCATATTGTCACAACCTCACCAATATTTCATGTATATCACCATGCAATGATCAAAATTTTCCCTGTGTAGCGGCAATCTAGTAAATAGAAAAATATTTGTAAACGAAAAATCATTACTCAATTAATTTTAATTGTAGAATTCAGGTATTGCAAATTAGTTTTGACTCTTAATTGATTGATTGTTATTATTATGAATTAATTTAATAACAACCATCCCTGTAATCCAATCGTATGGCATTAGTTGGTACACACACATTATTAAAAAATGGTGTGTACCAACTAATGCCATAAGAATTTGTTGTTTTATGTACATTTTGTATGGTATGATAGTTGCTAGATTGGTATATGAACAATTTTAACAATTATGAGCAATATTGACTTGTCTTTTTGGGATGCAAGTGATGGTTTCAAAAGATGAATCTCAATTATCATCTGTCTACTATAAACCCGTGTGTTTTCATTGTATTTTTTGTCTTTTAACAGATATTTTAATGGGGTAGTTTGTGAGTAGGGGATAATCTCCGGAACAACTCGCCCAATTTCTAAAATTATTTTATTAGTATACATAATTGTATGGGCATGGGCTTTATTTTATCCCAATTATCTGTAAAACACTACCTTATAAGCAGCAGGATTGATCTGCCTAGCATAAAGTAAAATATGACATGCTGTTCAAATGCTGACATTGAACAGCCTAGGGTATGGGCAATTTTTATTTAAAAGTAAATTTTCGGTCTCCATCTGCAATGTTATTATAGGAGCATTATAATGTACATTTTGTTTATAAATGAATGTTCACCATATTTTAGTTTTAAGCCTTACTTACAATAAAACAAAGTTGCATAGCAAGAACATTTTTATTCAAACAACATTTATATCAGATCAAAAAGTTCTTCAATATTATGGGAATGTTTCATAATTATGACAAGCAATGGCAAAAATTATAATATATATCTGACTATAAATAACATAATAAATATCACCAAGAATGTTCAGTTTTCTATAATACCCATAAGACCTTCAAGCAAATAATATCCTTAATTAAAAATAATTTAAATACAACATAATGCATTGATGGACACTGCCGGACAATAAAACTAGGGCCTCAGGCAAGTAGTGTTCATCAATGTGTTAAGTAAATATGTACTCCACAGGAACAAGTCAGTTTGATCAAAGTTTCATGTCAATTTTAAAATACAAGTCAAATGGCACAATTACAACCAACTTATTAAAAAACTAAGTCACGTTGTCCCTACTCAATTATTTAAGTAAAGCATAAATAAAAGCTAAAATAAAGTTGTTCAAAGTGAGCACCTCCCCAAAATAACGCATTTTTACAAGATGCATGGACTTTATCAGATTTCCAATACCAGATGCCTGAAATATTCATCATGTCTGTATGACTGTATGTTAATTATCTTCAAGAAGAGTAGTAAAAATATGCATCGACACTATGTTTTCCTTGACATTGGGTGAAGGACTATGTTACAATAGCTGTGATAAGTCATATCATAAATTCATAATCTTAAAAATTAAATTATCTAAAACAATTCAGTCCTTGAAATATTCATAAATTTCACTCTCGGTGAACAAACAGACAATGCGAGAATTCAGTTGTTTAAAAATGTATTTTGGGAATGAGTGTAAGTGACTTGGCTTCACTTCTCTATCTGCAGAACTAATCCGGCCGCTGATATGTTATCTCCCGCGCCGGCCGTCAGCTGCGCCTCTGTGCATATCAGCACCGGCGCCACACATATCTCTACTCTATCACCATCCAGTGTCTCATCCCAGCATGCTACTGGATTCGTCGGCTCTATAACGACTCTACTATTATTATCGTTGTCAGTGCTAGTAGAAAAACTATCATCAAGCAACAACTTTGACTTATCTAGGTGAATTGTTAGGGCATCACACACATACCTATGTGCGGTCAGGGATGCCTTCGCTGTGGCAGCAGCAGTCCTTTTCCATGGAGAGCCTTTGACTGACAAAATAGCTTGATACGCCAGTGTGTGAACATGGATGCGTGTCAGTTTTCTATTGCTGTTATGTTCTTGGTTCTTCAGCCTGATTAATTGGAATGTTTTTCTCATCTGGTCCAATGCTGTGGCTACCCGAGGGTTGGAATCTGCTGCATAACTGACATTGCCATATAGTAGCAAGTTGTGTATATTGGTCAGCTCTTGTTCGTTCATGCCCATGGAGTCCACGTAAGGGAGGACTTTGGACTTAAGGTGTAAAAGTAATTCTAGATCTACATAGCTCGCCATTTCAAAATGGGTGAGTGTCTGTGGGGGCTGTGATAGGATTTGTTGTTTGACTAGTTCCAATCTATCAGCCCTGAGATCTGTAAAATAAAAGTAAAATACTATGTTACTTCCACCCTCTGGTTCCATCGTCAGATCAACTTGATGGGACCAAATTATTGTGTTGTCTATAAAATATGTACATACTTGCAAAGTTTCAAATCAATATGGGTAATGGAGGAAAATCAAATTGCAGTATTTGATTGCATTCTTTAAAATTACAGGTAAAATCAATATGTTTTGTAAAAAATTATGAATAACTGAGTGGAAAAAAAGGATATTGCAACTATAAGGGGACAATTTCAAAACTAAGTTCTAGCTTTGTAGGACTTATTTGAATGGCATAAATACATGTAAAGTCAACCTGCACTAATACTGCAGAGCAGCTGTGAAACGTGTATAACAATAGAGGAAGAATTATGTTTTTGAGTAACTTGTTTGCTCAGATGGCAACAGTAGCATGATAATTATATATGAATAAATACTATAATATGAAATTCATTCATTTCCAAAATATTGTACTCATAAAAGTGATTAAATATCTGAAAAAATTAATTAGGTATATGCTTTTAATTACCTTGAGTGTCAGTTTTCTTAAAAGGAAAGTTGTCCATCATCTGAAGGCCGCTGATAACCAGCAGATCAGGATTAAACTGAGGCAGGTGCTCTGCAAACTTCTCCAATGAGCTCAAAAAGGGATTATTCTCATCGTTGTGCACAATATATCTATTAGCTCTTGAGGCTTTCAGGCGCCCAAACTTTTCATCGGCCTTGTATTCTAGAATCATGTGAACATCGTCTTTTAATTCCTCATTTTCCTCTGCACCAACTATTTTTATTTCTTTTGGAATGTATGATTTGAGTTTTGAACTCATTTTGCCAGCCAGGAGGACTTTCCAGCCTTCTGTGTGGAAACGCTTTGCCATGAGTGGTGCATTGCCACCAATGGCCCATCTAGAGTCTGTGAGTTTTAAGGCTTTTTCAACTAGGTCATCGTAGAGCTTGCTGTTGGACACAAATCGCCTGAAAAATACATTAACTATAATCAATATTTTTTTATAAAACCTGTTGATATGATGGTCTTCTGTAGTTAGAAAATGTTTCGTAAAGGTATGTTTTGATACAGTATTTAATAAAAGATAATCGATGATATGGAGGAAAACACGCGTCACATTATATGTTAATTGAGGAGACAAAGGTCGTATTAAAAATTCATGAGTCAGCACTTACTCGGCCGCGGCCCCGTGCTTGAAGAAATACGCGAAACTTTTCAACAGCTCGTCCTTATTCCTTATCTCACTATGGTGTTCTGGATCTCCGTTCAGTTCTCTATGATCGAGTAGCGATGTTGCATTCACGAATAGGTCGTGACAGGCTCCGTAACCAAGCGCCACTCTCGGCTGAAAATTCCCAAGCCCCACTTTGTTCTGGCTTTCGAGAATCAACAGCTGCTCTCTCATCGGATGCAGCCGGTCGTCCCCGATGTTATTCTTACGGCAATACAATGCATATAACACAACACAGAGAGACACAACAGAACCCCACTTCATCGGGGTACCAGCCATCTTCATATATAAATACATGCACGTTTTAATTTAAACTGGAATGTGTAGAGGCTTTACTTAATGATCCACGTCACCTCATTTTATGGCCAAGTGTTTATTATTTTATTAGTTCCGTGATAAGAAATTAGTGCGACCTATTTCAAATATCGGTCGAGTCGAGTGGCATACCACTTTGGCGAAGGTGTGTTGACATTGACATTTGTCAGTGCCATTGCTATGACGTTTCTTGTCATCGTTGGAAGTTACGTTTCGTTCTCCACATTTTTTTAAGATGCATTAAAAATTACTGCAAAAACTAGTTAAAGCCTACTATTAATTGAATTACAAGCGCGCAAGACGACGCACGAACTCTCTCGATTTTTATAGCACTATCCGTCTCTCTCTTATGAGAAAACTTAGAAAAAAGGATATACCTACTTAGTGCGTAAAAAACCGTGAGAGCTCGCGGGCCGTCTCATTGTTTTAAAACCCATGTACCTATTTGTCTCCTCGTTTTTGTTTTTGAAAAATTGATACTTAGATATAACCAAGATATAACTACATATTACCAATAATACCAGACTAAAACTCCCACGTCGATAGGTGATGTTGTAAGTATGTAGTTTATGTTATGTTTTAATTTATTGCTTAAGAACTGGTCTACTTACTATAATTTTGATTACACCAAGTGAATCTGCATACAATTCCCTACCGTTTGCTTTTTTTTTCATACGCTTGCCTTGTTTACTTTCGGAGGTAATCTTGTTTTTCGAGTTTCCTTTTTTTTTCCATAATTCCGCCGTGTTGGATAGAGATATTTTAGTACTTATATAATTGTTCAACCTAACTAACCTTTATCAACAATATTGAAATCACGGTCTAATTCCGAGGAAAATAAAAAAAACCACGTGAGACAAAAACATGGCAACGTGAGCTCAGAAAACAGATTTTTAAAAAGTCGTAGCTCTTGTTTGGATTATAATACGGCTGCCCTAAATTTAATTAGCAATCTTGAGGCCTTTCACGAGGGACAACAGCTATTCGAATCTGAGTGTTTGACTTTCGCTCCATAGACAAAAAAACAAGAACATAGGTCTAAAATACACTTAAAAAATTCGTAACAAATTATGCACGACAGCTAAACATATTAAGTAGGTAAAATTGGTTTTAAAAATCGGCAATATCATGTTTGAGGGAACTTAGCTATTACTTTTTTATTTATTAAAACGCACAAAAAATTAAAATTAAAAACATGATACCCGCGCTTCCGAACACGCACTCCTCACGCGTATGCTCAGTGAGAGGGAGAGAAGACTATGCACGTGCGGAGCCTTAATGGTTCCTACATGTAACATAAATAAGAAAAATGTGACTGGGCATGACCTGTTCTGATTACATTGCGTCAAGCACTGGATCAGTGTAAATCAGCCTTAAGATCAAACTTTTCATTTCCCAACTTCAAGTTTTATTTAGGTAAGTAACTAAGTATAACCAGTATAACTAAGTAGCTCTGTTCTGTGAGCTGTAGACTTCGCAAATCTCTTCATTTATTTAAATTTTTTTGAAAAAATTGAAAATCTGCGTCGTCAAAAAAATCTATACCAACCTATATATAGGTATAGGTACAGTCACGAATTTTAATTATTGAGCCATTTAGGTGTCAACTAATTTTGGTTTTCATACTAAGCTTTGAAGTGTCCAGTATAAACAGAGCTCTAAACGGCTCAACAATTAAAGTCCGTGACTAGGTACCTAATTATCAAACCTGATCTACTGAGGGACTTCCCTAAATTAAAAGGATGAAATAATGTGCGAGGAAAGCCCGCGAACTAATGAACTAAAATGTCACCACTACACAGAATAAGTAATAGTAGATACCTACTACGTCTGTCACTGGGGCTCAGACGCCAGTCGGTTACGCAAAACTGGTGCTTTAGGTAGGTAACTAGGTACTTGAAATCAGGTGCCTGGCGTACCACGAGCCACGAGCTCCTCTTGAATACAACTGAGATAACACTAAAATAAGCAGGGTGTAATTCGAGGAATACATAAGAGGGAACGTTTTTTTTAAAATATATTACTTAGGTAGTATTTAGCACATTATTTCGTTACATAAATACTTAACCCCGCAATTTCGTTTCGAGTGGCGGATGTTGACCCGAGCGCATCCGCGATCCATTGCCTGTCCCAAAACTCCCAAAGATTATTTTGAAGCATTTACTTTGGGTTCTTTAATCCTTTACTACGAAAATATAAAATGAGTCAAAAATTGTGCAGTTTATTTATACTTTAGGTATGTACATTGCGAATTAAGGGTTCATTTAAAGTGAATAAGTCTGGCTGGCTCAAATAATTTAAACCCTAGCTTATGTCTAACTCTGTGCCTTTTGGGCTTGGATCGTGCCTGGATTCAAGCCAGTTTTTTTGCGGGTCCGTGGGATTTCAGTTGCATGTCATCCAAGCTTTAGTTTATTTATTAAAATCCTTTTCGTTATTAAAATCCTTTTTTGTTCTTTGTGTTACACAATATTCATTTTATCAAACTCAGGCGTTAGTCAAATCTAAGATCAGTGTTTTTATTGATTTATTTAAATTGAAGGCGTAAATGTTTAAATTATACCTACATTTATATTATTAACAGGGAATCTAATCGGTCTATCACGGTTCGTTAGTGTGCCGCACGGGTTAGCTTGTTTCTTGTTTTTAATAAGCCAAACATTTTTATCATTTTGCACAGTTTAAACTAAAGATTGCCACTGGCCAAAGTCTGCTTGGAAGAGACCGCTGTTTAGCCATAATACCCAGTTGTTTAATGTTTATACGTCTTTTGTTAAGTGTGCAATATATTGCAAAACATAATATCAAGGTCCACGACCGTTTTTGTCGGCATTATTAAAGTTCCAACCATTGCCCAAGGGACCCCTAACAAATTTATTCACACATATACCTATATCTCAGCTAGCAGCATCGCACGACCCGGCACGAGTGTTTCGAAAGCCAAAAAATACCTCCCAAAAAGGCACTGCGGCCAACGACCTCCAAAAATGGAAGGACATGATGCGGCTTAACTCAAATTGCGGTACACCCATTTGTAATTAAATTTGTAAGGTTTTTAGTTTTGGTGAGTGAAAACGGAATTTCCTTTTTGCATATGGGCCCGTTTACGCGTTTCAAGTTGACACTGCAACTGCGCAAATAGGAAATTCTTAGTCCAGTAATGTGAAGCCTGAAACAAATTTGGTCAATAGTAAACTTGGCAATTATTGTCAAGTTCTGTTGACCGCCACCACAGGCTCTGAAGATCTGTTTATTTTATGATTAGTAGGTAATTACGTCATTTAGAAAAATTCGCTGCACTCGCGCTGGCTGCACTCGCATGGTGGTATAGTCCATTTCAAATACGAAGGCCCTATGCACTTGAAACTTAACAATAGGGCTCATAATGTTTGCCTTTTAGTATCTTTTGTTATCACTAATCCTATTGTTAACGCCCATTGACCGTCTCAAGTGCAATCGGGTCTGGTATTTGAAACGTAGTATAGCTTATAACTCTTATAAGGCCTTATAGCCCATTCCCATCCTTTCACTCTTCTAATGTAACCTAGGCCTAAATGTTTATTTGAAGATGGTACTCGTACCTATGTTGAATAAAACTAATGTTACTGCCATGTAACTATTTATTTGCGGCACGGCAGTACCGCAGTAGGTACCTACCTACCTACCTACCTATACGACAATCACAGTGTCTTAACCTTAAGGTTAAAGAGTAATTCTCATAAGTCTATCTATATGCAATACATTAACTTGAAGTACCTATATAAATAGCTAGGTAAACATAATACATTACGCATACCATAGAAGGCGCTACCGTTGTGAGGAAATTATTGCACAAACTTGCAATCCCTCTAAAAATTACCTGATCAGTCTAGCACCCTGTCACACTAACCATTTGGTTAATCTTAAAAAGTAGCAGTACTCGACCTTACTTCGAGAAAGTGCCAAATGATCAGTGGACTGTACGAGGTGTCCCAAAAACAATGGACGGCTTGACCGAAAGATAACCGCTTTTGGCAAAAAAACGTTTAAGGCGTAAAGTGCAACCCAAAAAGGTGAGGCACGTTCTGTGATATAAGATGAAATCTGCGTATCTGGCGCCGGTGGTGGCTGCGGCCTCTGAAACTTTGGACGTAGTAATTTTTTTTTCAATTAGCCTAAAATTTCGTACATTTCTCGTACATTTTTTTGATGTGAGGTTGAATTCCGTACGATGCCATTTTACCGCTATAATATGTAGATAGCGGCCTACCAGGAAGTACGCTTCCTAGCGGTGACAGATTGATCATTGTTTTCTCGTGAGTACGTGTAGTACATGATTTTTTGAATTAGCGTACAATTTCGTACATTTCTCGTACATTTTTTTGATCTAAGTTTGAATTCCGTACGATACCATGTCACCGCCAGGAAGTATGACACGTCAAATCTTTCAACTTCCCGATGAGGATTCTATTCGATTGATAGAAATTAGTTTTTATCAAGTTTAGTAAGCGATACAGTAAAGTAAGGAACTGGAAGCTACGGTAGCCTAGTGGTTCATGCATGCGGCTGTCAAGCGGGGGTCGTGGAGTTCGAATCCCGGCTCGTACCAATGAGTTTTTCGGAACTTATGTATGGAATATTTAGCGTTAGCTTTTCGGTGACGGAAAACATCGTGAGGAAACCCAATAAGGTCTAATTTTCCCAAAGGTCAGATGGCAGTCGCTTTCGTAAAAACGAGTGCCTATGCCAAATATTGGGATTATGTGTCAATGCGGACCCCGGACTCCTTTAGGGCACAACCGGGAATAACGCTATGAGTATGATGGCATTTAAGTAAGGAACTGGATCGGCCACACCACACACCCGGATACGTCCCCAGACAAACTGTGGTCTGGAACTGGAACCCACAAAGCAGGAGAAAACATGGCCGCTCCAAACAGACTTGGAGACGCTCACTCCTGGCATAAGTGAAGGGCATTGGGAGGACTTGGAGTGAAATCAAATATTTATGGACGCGTACATTACTCCTGACCTGAGTCTGTACAATAAAAACACAAAAATTCACAGATTTGAGAAAACACTTCACAATTTCGTAAGGGCGCCCAAGTCCATAGTTTCTGTGGGTCGCAGGTCGCGTGACTCACGCGCAGGTCAACCGCGCATGCGCAGATGCAGATGAATGGGCCCGGTGACCGGTGTGACACGTCTCCTGTAGCCAGCCAAGGTATAATAAAGATAAAGACGACACTTCAAGTGTGTCCTAAGCGTAAGGGTGTCAATTTGGCTTATTTTTCATGATAACTGTATTACTGTAGGTACCTACTTATGTGCGAATTGTACAACCAGCAGCACGGTTAGCACAAGACGGCGCGCGAGTTCTCTCGATTTTTCTCTCTTATTAGAAAACTTAGAAAGAGACGTAAAGTACGAGAAAAATCGAGAGAGCTCGCGCGCCATCTTGTGCTAACCCTGCTGGTCGAGTTAACTAGGTACGTACTTGCCGTACTTGGCGCTCGTACATTTCAATGAGCGCGCGTGCACATGTATAAAGGGTTGTAAAGGTGCTCAAAATGTCTTACAGGCTGAACTTGTGATTGATTGGGCGTTAAAATAAGCTCCACGACGCAATTAACACACATAGAAATCAGAGGCCAGAACAAAACTCGCCTACATGCAGACAAACCTTAATTAATGACTAAAGTGTGCCTATGTAAAGATATACATAACTATTAATGTACGTAAAGGCCTCATGTGCCGCTCTAAACACTGTTTTTCCACGTTTAATTGGCTACATTTTCTAGGTTAGCTTAATTGCAACTTTACACAATGTTCAACGTTGACACTTACGAGTGTAAGGTTTCGTTAAATAAAACCACACGATTTCTATAAATATAAGTAAAAATGCAAAAATAAAGGGTATTCGGCCGGCCGTTCTGACGACAGACCGGGGTACTCAGGGCAATGACTGGCGAGACGGGACATTCTGGGTCGAGCGTTCGAACTGAGCGGACGCGCGAGAAGTAATAGTGCTACTTGGCTATACGTTTAAAATGAGTTCATAATAATAAGTTTGGTGGCTTGTGATAGCCTTTATAAGTTTAGAGGCTTATGATAGCCTTTATAAGTTTGGTTGGAGTTTATAAGATTGGTTGGCGTTTATAAGATTGGTTGGCGTTTATAAGTTTGGTTGGCGTTTATAAGATTGGTTGGCGTTTATAAGTTTGGTTGGCGTTTATAAGATTGGTTGGCGAATATAAGGTTGGTTGGCGAAATATAAGTTTGGTTGGCGAATTACAAGTTTGGTTGCTGAGATGCCTTGTACGTGTAAAATGGAATAAATACGTGAATTGGTTCAAAGTGTTCCTTATTTCTGAGATACCTTAAATCTCAGAAGTGGGATAACGAGTTCCTGTAAGTACACGCCTACACATGTTTATACTGATTTAGTACTGATGTTCCCAAGTTATTGTTAATACAAAAAAAGATGCATTATGATCCTAAGTAATATACGAAATGACGAATCATGTAGACCTCATTTTGTAAAACTAGACATACTAACACTGACATCCTTGTATATTCTTGAGACGTGCAAATTCGTGCGGAAACACCCTAGCCTTTACACCCACACTAAGGATATGATTAAAGGAATCCATAATTTGCGACTCAGAAAGAATCTGATCCAAAACTGTAGCCAAACTTCAAATGATCTCACAGGGACCACATTCCATGTCGATAAAAATATATAATAACTTACCGAGACACATATCAACTGAAGAGAAGTTTTGTTACTAAACTAAAAAAAATTACCTGTTGTTACAAGCTTTTTACACCATCAATGATATGAACATGTAACCTAGAAATAACAAATAAATACTTTTACCCTTGTTAACATAAAAAAAAAAGGAAAAACTACACAACGGATTTTGATGCAGTGTTTTAGATCTAAATATTGTACTACGGTATTGTACACCTTAAAAAGGTCTACAAAAGGTCCGCGATAATATATGTCTATCTTTTAGGGATAACCCACAATAACCATTTTTAATCCTTTACTTTTTACGAGAAATGATGGTTTTAAGCAATACAGTATTAGTCCCTTATCCAATTAAGTACTTTAAATACATTGCGCATTTAATATAGATCAATATGGCCCTTTAATAGTAATAGTAATAGCCTATATTCATGCATATAAAGTACAATCATTAAACAAAGTAATTTTTACAAACACACCTAAGTGTATATGGCCCTTTACTGCATGTAATATAAATTAATAGTTTCAAAGATATTTCAGATTTAAAATGCATGGACATAGCGGTTGCGGCGGTACCGGGCGGAGGGCCGGCGGCGCGTGCCTATAAGCAGTGCACCCGTGCGAAGCCGGGGCGGGTCGCTAGACTCGCTATATAGTCTTTAATAATCTAGGAAGAATTACCTTCTTTTTCAAATTGTTACACATAAGTAGCATTCAAATTAGTTATCGTTTTACGGTTTAGCAAGCACATCAAGTTGCGTGATAAATTCAAAATGATAATCATGGATAATTCTCGTTAGTTAATTTGAAAGTGGACATTACATTACCTAAATACTCTTGTTTCACTACCATAATTTCAAATTATAACTATGTGTGTGAAGTGAAGATATCATTTGATTTTATTTTAATTTTGCGCTTGTACATTATTTTCTTTCTTCAAAAAGGCAGTTACACAGCATAATAATCATAATTTTGGTACGAGTATTACCGATTTGATTTTGATCCCGTGCTTTTATTCCATTCCATCCGTTATTCATGTATCGTTTAGTGACCAGTGATTTTCAATCTGTGGGTCGAACCCCCCTGGGGGTCGCGAAGCTTCTTGAACGGGGTCGCGGCTGCATACTTTTGTTAGTTAAAACATGTAGGGATTAAATATTTGTAAAAATAGAACATATAATTTAAGAACAGGGCAGTGGGGGGTCGTAAAATATTTTCTTACTCTAAGGGGGTCGCGCCATGAAAAAGGTTGAACAACGATATGTAGTCGATATGTAGAGTCGATATGTATAGTCGATATGTAGTCGATATGTAGAGTCGATATGTAGAGTCGATATGTAGAGTCGATATGTAGAGTCGATATGTAGAGTCGATATGTAGAGTCGATATGTAGAGTCGATATGTAGAGTCGATATGTAGAGTCAATATGTAGAGTCGATATGTAGAGTCGATATGTAGAGTCGATATAAAGAGTCGATATGTAGAGTCGATATGTAGAGTCGATATGTAGAGTCGATATGTAGAGTCAATATGTAGAGTTGATATGTAGAGCGAATATGTAAAATTTGCGACAAGTTTCAGAGAATGAGCGGAGGGAGTGAACGTCACCGGGGTCTGAGAACTCCTACTCGCGGACGGTCGCACACAAGGCGTACCCGTAGCTGCAGCAACACGAGCGTGCACAGAATGAGTGGAGGGAGTGAACGTCACCGGGGTCTGAGAACTCCTACTCGCGGACGGTCGCACACAAGGCGTACCCGTAGCTGCAGCAACACGAGCGTGCACAGAATGAGTGGAGGGAGTGAACGTCACCGGGGTCTGAGAACTCCTACTCGCGGACGGTCGCACACAAGGCGTACCCGTAGCCGCGGCAACACGAGCGTGCACAGGAATGGTCGCGCCCGGACGAGTGCGGGCTCGCAGCGTCGCAGCCGTAGCAAAGAATTACAGGTGTAATAGCTTCCTTATTCACGCGGGCAGAGCCCTTGACGGGCTGTCGAGAGAGCATGATATTGATGAGTTTAATACAAATACCCAATCGAAAGGGCGTATTTTATCGCGTAAATTCTTTAAGTGAGCTTGCCCTTTCCTCTTGGTTTTCTTGTTTTTGTTACTGATTTAGTTATTATCCTTCAGATAAATTCATTATTTATTATTTTACTACTTTAATACTTTATGTAATTGATTAGTCTAGTTCAATGGACAACAGTCTATACTTCTATCGTGATGTTAACTTCTATATATTGCTATTTGTGAGAACCTATAATTGGCCTCCTATTTCTATATCTGTTGTTATCCTATTTCTATATCTGTTGTTTTGTGAGCTAATGGTTTTCCAATATAAATAATGTAGTGCATTCGACAGGCTCAGCTTTATTAAATATTTCAATCGACGGAGTAAATGCGTTTCGTGCCGAATACTGGACAATCAGTTACTGGAATAACCTACATCCGATCATTTATTTCGGAAAACTGGTTCCATTGTTTGTTAGTAGGTTAAAATGCTATGTTAGACACACGAAAAAAAAATATATATAAATTAAATAACCTAAAATAAATAAATATATAAATATTCTCTCTCATCCATGAGTGGAGATCTGATATTGTGCCCAGCAGTGGGACTTATATAGGCTGATTTATTATTGTTATAAATAAATATGTCTAACTTAAAGATACTGTTACCAATTTGATGAACAGGAAGTCGACATGTTTCGTAACTTTCCCATCATATTACGCGATGTGTTGTATATTTGCGTCTATGCGTACCAACCTCCTGCCTCGCTAGGTTGACCTAGTCCCAGCTAAAACCAAAATTGTAAAGAAAATTATATCAAGTTCAAGATCGGCGTTAATATTCCATGACAGTCTATTTAAATAATTCAAAGCCTATTAATATTTCTAACCATCAACTGAATTAATTATATCCATAAGTTATTTGAAAGTTCTTTTGACAACTTTCCAAGGAATGACGTCAGTGCTAAATTAGTCATTATTGGCTGCAGCAAGGGACTGGCTACTAAACTTAGATATAAAATTTTATTGTAACTTTAATTCACTTCAATGTAAACTTAACTTCAACTGTAATAAAGCCAAATGATAAATAATAATTGACTATGATAGAGCAATAGGCTTGATTCCGAAGTATCCATTTCAAGAATAGCTCATGTATGCAGTGTATATTTTTTATCTAGTGACAGACTTACACCGAGCAACCGCACATAGCTATTAATAAAGACGCAATCAAGCTGCAGTTTTTGCACATTGACGCAGAGTTGCACTTTCCTAACGGAAGCGAAGGTGACCAAGCTGTAGAGAGGGTGTCTGCTTGATGTGATCTTTCAGATGCTGCGAGCGTTAGAGCAACGACGGCGACTATATTTACTGGTGGATACGTAGAGAGAGATGAGATGACGATGCAGAGATGAAAATAGAGCTAAGTAACCAGCTCCCGGTGGTCTACAGACCTTACCGCCTGTCGCACAGTGAACGCGAAAAGGACGGAGGAAGGAGTGAGGAGTATAGGGCAGGCACAAAAATGGGTCACGTTGACGCGCTTTCCAGGAACCCGGCAGTCGATGTAGACAATCTGAATCCAGGGATGACATAATATCCGGGTAATAAATACTATTGCCATTATTATAAAGGTTTCTTTTTCTGTTGCTTTATTTGCTCGTGTGATCTAGTAATTATGTGGCTAATAAGGATTGAAATGTAAATGTATACATACCAGTAAATAGTAGTAGTACTTACAATACGGATATTGTGAATTATGAGACTTAAAAATAATATATGTGTTTAACTGATGTATGAAGGAATAAATATGGAATAATATATCTAAACTTACAGTAAGAATTTTATAAACAGGTGAGAATGAAGTAATTGCTTAAAATATGATGTTTAATTGATTTATATGATATAGTTCACACTGATTTTGTCATGGATTAAAGCGAAGTGTCTCGTCTCGCCGAGTGTAAGGTTCCACTTGGTGCGTGCATGGGGACATGCACGTCGTCAGGATGGTCGAGTGTAAGGTTTCGTTAAATAAAACCACACGATTTCTATAAATATAAGTAAAAATGCAAAAATAAAGGGTATTCGGCCGGCCGTTCTGACGACAGACCGGGGTACTCAGGGCAATGACTGGCGAGACGGGACATTCTGGGTCGAGCGTTCGAACTGAGCGGACGCGCGAGAAGTAATAGTGCTACTTGGCTATACGTTTAAAATGAGTTCATAATAATAAGTTTGGTGGCTTGTGATAGCCTTTATAAGTTTAGAGGCTTATGATAGCCTTTATAAGTTTGGTTGGAGTTTATAAGATTGGTTGGCGTTTATAAGATTGGTTGGCGTTTATAAGTTTGGTTGGCGTTTATAAGATTGGTTGGCGTTTATAAGTTTGGTTGGCGTTTATAAGATTGGTTGGCGAATATAAGGTTGGTTGGCGAAATATAAGTTTGGTTGGCGAATTACAAGTTTGGTTGCTGAGATGCCTTGTACGTGTAAAATGGAATAAATACGTGAATTGGTTCAAAGTGTTCCTTATTTCTGAGATACCTTAAACGAGTATGCCCTTATTTATAATCGTTCATCAAACCTCTATTTTTTAAGCTAAAATGCCCTTCAAGTTCGATTGTTTGTGAGAGAGGACAAAACACATTTCAGATAGATTTTAGGTTTGTTAACATCTATATCAATAAAATAATGTCCTGACTTCTGACTGACTGAATGACTGACTGACTCATCAACGCACAGCCGAAACTACTTATGTTAGAGAGTTGATTTTTGCAGAGTATTTAAGGTTACTTTTATAACGTGGGCTAGGGATAAGAAGGGATTTTTGAAAATTCCACCCCTATAGGGTAGGGTAGGTAAAATAGGGGTGCAAGGTTTGTATGGGGAACACTTTTTTTGAGCTAGAGACTTGAACCATTGTAGAAAGATTAGTTATTAGAATACAAATAAAGAACGTTCAGTGTTTTGGAAAATTCCGCCCCTAAAGGGGTAAAATAGGGGCGCAAGGTTTGTATGGGGAACACTTTTTTTGAGCTAGAGACTTGAGACTTTGTAAAAATATTAACATTTATTTTCTAAAGTAAATAGGGTCGTTTCGCCGGTTAGCGACCACTTAGCCGAGTTGCTCACTTTAGATTAGTAAATGTATACCTATTCAATGTACACACATAATATATGGTATTCGTATAGGTTCTGAGTATAGTCAAGTTTTGAAACCTACAATAAAATATAGCACTTTCATCCATAGATTAGGAAGAAATATGGAAAAGGTTTCAAAATAGCGAATTCGCTGGATAGCGACCGCTTTAGTCGGTTTGCGACCACCTGTTAGCTAGTTGGCGACCACTCTTGCAAATAGTGTTTAAGTAGTTAATAAAACGATTTATCATCATCATAATCATATCAGTCGAAAGACGTCCACTGCTAGACATAGGCCTCCCCCAAAGAGTGCCACAATGACCGGTTTTGCGCCACCCGCATCCAGCCGATTCCTGCGATATTTACTAGGTCATTAGTCCACCTTGTGGGGGTCTCTCCACTCAGCGCCTCCCGGTACGTGGTCGCCATTCGAGAACCTTTCCGCCCCAACGGCCATCGGTTCTCCGTGCAATATGCCCCGCCCACTGCCACTTAACTTTAGCGATTCGGATGGCTATATCGGTTACCTACCTTGGTTATGTTGCGGATAGCCTCATTTCTGATGCGATCACGCATATAAACTCCCAGCATAGCCCTCTCCATTGCCCTTTGGGTGACTTTGAGCCTTCTTATGAGGCCCATAGTAAGCGACCACGTTTCAGTGCCATACGTCATCACTGGCAACACACACTGGTCAAAGACTCTCGCCTTGAGACACTGCGGAATATTGGACGAAAAGCCATAGCGTAGCTTCCCGAACGCTACCCAGACGAGTCGGATTCGACGATCGACCTCTTTCTCAAAGTTTGACCTACCTAACTGCCCTTATACCACAACAAATAGGAGTGTAGACTAACCATTTATTATTACTCCAAAAAAAAGAAGGCAAAATAATAAGCCTAAGTGACGAAAATCCCATTCATATATCTCCAAAAATACGAAGCTACAACCGTTTTAATATTGCTTGTTAGAGAGAGAAAACGCTAGTGGATCGTGACGTCACAATCCCCGAGCGGCATAGTAAATGACAATCATTTCATATGCTGAAGGTGCGTTTTGCGGAAAAGGGATAGAATATACCTACCCCCTCTTAAAACTTTGGATACTATAACTTTGTAATTACTTAATCCCCTGCTCTTTTTTTTGTCCATTTGACATTACATTTAATTCTTTTTCGAGAAAATTCATCATTATAGGTCATTTTATTTAGTGTTACTCTTCTAAATCTACTTTACATTGCTGTGTCAATGAAGAATAGAATCGAAAAAAGCGCGCCATCTCGCTCACACCATGGTGCTATTATATATATTGCTATTACAGTCACACATGTCATTCATAGTAGGTATCTAAATGCCACCTTTTTACAAGCTTTTATTTAACTTTTAGATTATATTCTACTTACACTAGCGTCTGCCCACGACTCCGTCCGCGTGGAAATCGTTTATAGCTCCATACAAACTTTCACCCGCTTAGGGGATTATTTCGGGGATAAAAACTATCCTAGGTATGTCTCTTCCCGGGACTCAAACTATCTCCATACCAAATTTCATCAAAATCGGTCCATCGGTTTAAGCGTGAAGAGATAACAGACAGACAGACATACACACTTTCGAATTTATAACATATCCATCTCATATATTTTGTGTATTATTATATAATATAATATATAATTATATATTATTATATACAATGGACATAGCATGGATTGGCGCGGCTGAAATACCGACTCAATTGGCTAGCCAAGCTAAATATCGCGGGTGCCGCATAAGAATCCATAAGGAAAGAAAAAGAAAACGATGTGGTCGCTATCCGACTTCTTTGGTAATTATGTATTTGGGTACGCGACCACCCCATTTTATTTTAATCTATTTTTAAATATGCCGAATTTCAACGAAATTATTACAACAGCTAAATCATTTAAACGATCAATTAACCAATTTCAGCATAATAATAAAATTAAGTGACGTAACTAAAGTTTTCGCGCCAACTGTCGCGTTATTTTTTTCACAGATTCACTGCACGTCAACACTCCACGGAAGCAATGTGTGAATTGAGGTTATTTTTTCTTGCTTTGGATTGAGCTTTCGGTTTTAAATTGTATATATTCTTGTTCTGATACTATTCAAGAATAGTTAATAAGTTATTCTTTTTCTGTTGGGTTTGTAGAAATGTTAATATCTTTAATTGAAGCAGCCTAGTCCGTCAAGTGGTCGCTAACCGGTGGTGGTCGCGTTACCGGCGAAACGACCCTACAAGATGATAATTAACATTAACTAAATATTTGTTCAAAAGTTAAAATCATATTTAATGGAAAACAGTTTTTATTCACTGAAAGAATTCTTTAATGTAAATAGTTACCATAGATAATCTTAGTACTTAAATGTTATCCTAGATATTGATAGCTCTACCTACATGTACCTAAATCTTAGTTTAAGTACCTACTATAATTTTTAATTTGTAATGTGTAGCTACGTTTTGAGACGAAGGATTTGCAATACCCTTACAGGGTGTCATGTTGTACCTGCTATAGACTGTAAGATATTTAAAACCTGATAATGTCTGCATGAGAGCAATAAAGTATTCTTATTCTTATAAATTTAAACTAAGTTAAATCTAAAAAAACTGGCTACTTGCGAGTCGGACTCGCACACGAAGGGTTCCGTACCATTATCAATAAAAATATTTATTTTATTTTGTTTTTAGTATGTGTTGTTATAGCGGCAACAGAAATACATAATCTGTGAAAATTTCAACTCTCTAGCTATCATGGTTCTTGAGATACAGCCTCGTGACAGACAGAAGGACAGCGAAGTCTTAGTAATAGGGTCCCGTTTTACTCTTTGTACCGTGGATGCTGGCGGCATTCCCTCGCTGAATTGCAATGCTGATGCGTTGCGCGAGAAAGCCGCCAGCTCTTCGGTCACCAGTTACATCAACCAGACGTTTCGCGATTTCCGCAAATAACTTATGCGCACTGGGACCCCACGGAACGAGTGTCTCGACGCCAAAGGGTACAAAGTTTAGTCCAGGCAATGAACTGACAACTTGTATGGAAAAAATGTCAAATTTGGAAATAATTTATAATAGCAGATTTTTTTCTTTGTATTGGATATATTATCAACTAGCTGTTGCCCGCGACTTCGTCCGCGTAGAACTTTTTATCGTCTTAGAAAATGATTTCTCTCAATACAAAATTTGAACCCTCTTTTAGGGGATAATTAAAAAAAAAGTTGATGTTCATTTTCTAGTTTGTGAACAAACAGTCTAAAACCAAAGTTAAAAATCTCATACTTTAAAAATGCCTTGAAATACTCAAACTTTGAACCAATTTTAACACTCTTAGGGGATGAATTTGGAAAAACTCTGAAATCAGTTTTGTAGTTTTTTAACGTACAGAATAAGACCGAAGTTAAAAATCTCTTACTCACACTTTAAAATTTTATTGCTCGCCATTTAAAATTTGAACCCCCTTTTAAACCCCCTTAGAGGTTGAATTTTTCTAATCGCTGAAAGAACTTTTTTCGTAAACTTTTAAGTCTCTAGCTCAAAAAAAGTGTTGCCCATACAAAGCTTTCTTAACCCCCTTAGGGGTGGAATTTTCTAAAACTCTGAAAGTACTTTATTATTAATTTTAATAAGTAACATTTTGAATAGTTTTAAGTCTAGTAAAAAAAAAAGTTTTTCCCACACAACACTGGCTACCCTTCTTAAGGATCTTAAGGATCCCCTTAGGGATGGAGTTTTCTGAAACGCTGAAAGTTCTTTTTTAGTATTCTAATAAGTAATCTTTTTGCAAAGTTTTAAGTCTAACTCAAAAAAAAGTGTTGCCCATGCAAAGCTTGCTCTCCTTTTTAACCCTATTAGGGGTGGAATTTTCTAAAACGATTTGTGTTCTTTTTTTGTATTTTAATAAGTAATCTTTTTACAAAGTTTCAAGTCTCTAACTCAAAAACCTAAACTTTCCCTGATAAAAACTTTGCACCCCTTTTTATCCCCCTTAGGGATAGATTTTTTCAAAACGCTGAAAGTCTTTTTTTTGTATTTTTATAGGTAATCTTTCTACAAAGTTTTAAGTGTCTAGCTCAGAAAAAGTGTTCCCCATACAAACCTTGCACCCTTTTTAACCCCCTTAGGGAATGTTTTTTGTAAAACGCCGAATGTAGTATTTTTCATGTTCTAATAAGTAATTTTTCGTCAAAATTTTAAGTCTCTATTAAAAAAAAATATGTTTTTCCCATACAAACTTTGCACCCTATTTTACCCCCTTAGGGGTGAAATTTTCCAAAACGCTGAAAGTACTTTCTTTGTATTTAAATAATCTTTCTACAAAGTTTTAGGACTCTAGCTAAAAAAAATAGTTTCCCACATACAAACTTTGCACCCCTATTTTAGCCCCCTATTTTTAGGGGTAGAATTTTCTAAAACGCTGAAAGTACTTAATTTGTATTCTGATGACTAATCTTTCTACAAAGTTTTAAGTCTCTATTTAAAAAAAATATTGTTTCCCCCATACAAAATTTGCACCCCTATTTTACCCCTTTAGGGGTAGATTTTTTTAAAACACTGAATCTAGGTACTTTATTTGTATTCTAATGAATAATTTCTCTACAAAGTTTTAAGTCTCTATTTAAAAAAAAGTAGTTTTTCCCATACAAACTTTGCACTCTATTTTACCCCTTTAGGGGTAGAATTTTCTAAAACCCTGAAAGTTCTTTATTTGTATTCTAATGACTGATCTTTCTACAAAGTTTTAAGTCTCTATTTAAAAAAAAATGTTTCCCCCATACAAACCTTGCACCCCTATTTTACCCCCGTAGGGGTGGAATTTTCCAAAACGCTGAAAGTGTTTCATTTGTATTCTAATAACAAATTTTTCTACAAAGTTTAAGTCTATAGCTCAAAAAAAAAAGGTTCTCCCATACAAACTTTGCACCCCCATTTTACCCCCTTAGGGGTAGAATTTTCAAAAATCCCTTTTTATCCCTAGCCCACGTTATAAAAGCAACATACTGTGCAAAAATCAACTCTCTAAGATTAGTAGTTTCGGCTGTGCGTTGATGAGTGAGTGAGTGCTGAGTGAATAAGTCAGTCAGGACATAGGCATTTATTATGTATAGATAGATAGAAGATAATGAAACTCCCATTCAAATATCTCAAAAAATTATGAAGCTACATCCGTTTTAATGTCGCTTGTTAGAGTGAGAAAACGATGAGGGACTGTGACGTCAATATACTCGAGCGTCATAGTAAAAAACAATCGTTTCATATGAAGGTGCGTTTTGCGGAAAAGGGACAGAACATACTCCCTCTTAAAACTTTGGACTCTTATAACTTAATCATTACCTATATAACCTCTTGCTTTGTTTTTTTCTCCATTTGACTATATTTATTTTAAATTCTTTTTCGAGAAAATACATTATGATTATTTACCATATTTTCGATTCCTGAGCTATAACCACGAACTTCGGAATTCGAAAATATTCGGGTATCTCTATCTCTATCGCACTAACCACACTCGAGTGACAGGGATGCAAATATATGAACATTGAGTATCGGTTTTCGTGGTAGCGCCGCAGGTACTTTGGCTGAATGCGCCGAGCGCGTGCCATTGTCATTCAAAAAAAACAAATTCGTGTTAATTATATTGTTCAAATTTGTTGATTTCATTTATTGAAATTACGACATAAAACGACATTTGCGCATATAAGTTCTCATATCAGAATCGAATATTTTTTTATGGTTTATATTTTAGCATTTGTCTCGTAAAGGTCTATCGTAGACGGGATTTAAATTATTAATAAGTGAAAGGCAAAGCAATTCCGCCATTTTGACGAAAATTTGACGGTTCTTATAGCTGACAGTTGGAGCAGCGTTTGATTTCAATAAAAATAAATGAAAAATTAAATGAAGTCGTATATTTCGGAAAATTAATTAACTGTCGCAGTCAGGTAAAAACTATCCTAAGTTGCAGCTAGAATAATAATGTACCTATATAAAATGTTTCATATTTTTCCGTTCATGGGATGCTGAGAACATTCGAACCGCGCAAAGCTTAGTTTCAAACTGGCTGATTCTTTTTTTAATTTAGAGATTTATTATAAGTGGAGATTAAATAGTTACCTAGCAACAAAATCCATCAAAATTTCAGACATCAAAAAAATGATAACTTAATTAGCTTCAGAAAACTCAGTAAAAATATTAATAAATGGTTTTATCTTTATTTTGGTTCATTTACATTTGCTCTATAATATTCAAGATAAACAATAAAAAAAAAACAATTCATCCTTTATTTAAATCTATATAAATACTTCCGGATGGAAAGTTTGTTGGATTCTTGAAAAAAGCATCTTAGAATAATGTTTTAAAATGAAATAAAGAAAAAAACCGCTATTATAAATTAATGTTTTTCAAAACCGTATTTTGCCTGGAGTAGTTGTACTCTCTGCCGAGGCCTCTATATTTATAACATTTCAGAAAACTCACGAAAAAAAAACTGCTTGCGTAAGAAAGCTTGGCTCGTTTTTAATGATGCCACTAAGGCGGACATTACACTGCTCCTGCTGCGGCGTGCGGAGCGACGGTTCGCAACCTTGTATACCTTCCAGTACCAGTATGTAACTCAGTTTGCATATAAATTCCGCACGGCACTCCACATTACACCGCACCTCCGTCCGGCGAAATTTGTACGTGGCTCCGCACGCAGCAAGCGGTTAGCGGCGGCAGTGTGTGATCCGCCTAAAAGATAGGCTAGACTAACAGTTGCTATGCACACATGAATGTATTGCTGCGAGTAGTATCATATCTCATTTTACTAATTTATGGACTATTCGGTCTAGTGACTGCTTCTGGTATGCCCAAAGTTCGATGCTCGGGATAAACGGAGCGAGACGTCGGTGTACAATCAGCATCAAAAGTAACTGCGCAATCGAACACATCAAAAGTTCTTATTCCCTTTAAATAAAGACTTTTGACATCTTCGTTTGCGTAGCTACTTTTGATGCTGACATGTACATACATATTATAAAACTGAGATTCTATTTAGTTTAGAGTACTTAGTGGCTCTGTGAGCTGTAGAACTCTCAAACCTGACTTTTATCAAATTAACTTTTATTTATTATATAGGAATGGCCCCGAAAATTTTTAATCATCTACCTGTTGATATCAAGCAAAAAAAAACTGTTTTAGATTTTAAGCGGGCTTTAAGTGTATTTCTAGTTAAAAAAGCGGCCAAGTGGGAGTCGGATTCGCACATGAAGGGTTCCGTAAAACAAATTGCGGTTTACGATTTATGACGTATTAAAAAAAAACTACTTACTAGATCTCGTTCAAACCAATTTTTGGTGGAAGTTTGCATGGTAATGTACATCATATATTTTTTTTAGTTTTATCATTCCCTTATTTTTGAAGTTACAGGGGGGGGGGGAGGACACATTTTACCACTTTGGAAGTGTCTCTCGCGCAAACTATTCAGTTTAGAAAAAAATTATATTAAAAACCTCAATATCATTTTTAAAGATCTATCCATAGATAGACACGTATAGGTTTGATGAAAAAAAAATTTTTGAATTTCAGTTCTGAGTATGGAGAACCCCATAACTTAATGTTTTTTTTTCGATTTTTGTGTCGAAATCTTAATGCCGTTCACAGAATACATCCACTTACCAAGTTTCAGCAGTATAGCTCTTATAGTTTCGGAAAAAAGTGGCTGTGACATACGGACGGACAGACAGACAGACAGACATGACGAATCTATAAGGGTTCCGCTCTTTGTCATTTGGCTTCGGAACCCTAAAAAGCTTATTACTCAATCAACGAATACTTAAATTATAGGTTTAATCTGATATAATGAACATGTTTAGTCATAAGATCTTCGTAAGCCTTGGGGCAGAACATAGCTGGACTAATTTATATGTACCTACCATCTAGCATAATTACATTATGTGCATACCTATTGTTCACAAATAAATGATTTGAAGTTTGAAGTTTAATTTCTAAAAACTGAATTGACAAAAAAAAAAACTACCTATTTAATTATTGAGTCTGCTCACAAAATTTCACGAGAATCGTTTGAGAAATACGACCTAGGAGAACAGTCATCATCATCAACATTTAAGAGCTTGGCTCTTGTCGGTAGAGTAGGCGCCAAGTTCTCTCGGTCCTAGGCTAATTTCTTTAGGTCCCGGTAAGACAAGACATTTGCTTTTACTTCTAGTTGTAGTACAAAGCTTATCCTGGGTCGACCTCTACCCATTGATCCTTCGATCTTACCTTCTATAATATCTATAATATTTCTAAAGAAAATATCGTGTCTTATATTATACCTATATCAAGTGACTGCTGAAGTGACCTATCATTTTGCCGCGTCTATTTTCAATTGTCTTCAGCAAGTTTCTTCCCCCCCCCCCCTCCTATTCGTAACACTTCTTCATTTGTCTTTGCAGAACAGTCGGACACACGAAATATTTTTTACCGACTTCAAAAAAGGAGGAGGTTATATGTTCCTGGGATCTCAGGGAAATTGAGGGCAACCCTCAAATTTTATAGGCACTCATGTACTAATATCGGTATTTTCTATTATAACTCGTGTATTTACCGTCGGATATCGTCATTTTGGTGAAGTACAACTGATGATGAAGACCACATGTGACTATGGAACTCCTCAGAGATGTACCTAAGTCAAAGATTCTGATATGATTCCCAAAGATTCTGACATGATTCCGTTGAAGTAGCAACTAAGTGTTAATTCTGAGATCCTTGGGGAATCGACGGAACTCCTCAAATATTATCAGCCCGCTATGTATATGTGGACTTACTTGGATTTTTTCTGTAATAAATTAATAATTGCTCTCGGAAAGCAGTTCATGTGGTAAATGGAAAGGAAATGTGGAAATTTTCATGTACAGTCGCCATCACATACATCGGAGCAAACAAGCACGTCACAAACATCGGAACACACCTCTATTTTCAAGGCATTAGGGTGCATGCGCCGATATTTTTGAACACCTATAGTGTACCTATGTATGTGATGGCGACTGTACCATGTGGCTTGGCGAAGTACTGAATTGAAGTCGGTTTGCACCTCAGAGCATAGAATACTAGAGAGAGGACAAGCCGCCGGCGGCCGTGTCGCAGCTTAACAGCTGCCCATTGAGCTAACGCTCAATGGGCATACTCTGCCATACTGTGCACGCGTGCTGATCGCAGAGAATATTACGTTTTTTTCCAAAATGCCTGATATGATGCGCGTGTATTGTCCAATAATCGTGTAGGTAAACAAGTGTGTATGTTTTAGATGTGTGCGTGCTTTGTCTTGTCAATTATTTGGGCGTTGTGTGGGTTAATGTACTTGCGACAGGCGTACTCAATACAAATCGGCTGGCATGTCCGATCTCCTTATATTCATACATCTGTGGTTTAAACGGTCTTACATACCACCAGACATAGACCAGATCGTGCTGTGTAACTAAGTATTCTATTTTTTTTGCATTTTCCCATTTCTTTTTGGAGATGAACTCCACTATAACACATGCATGGACGCGCCTTCTGGCCGCGCCGGGGGATATTTTCTCTGGAAAGGTCAAACGTAAACCTTCTTAAGGCCAGAATCGCAGTGGCGCGGCCTGCGGTGGCGGTCAATAGTAAATTTGACAGCTAATGACAAGTTTACTATTGACCGCCGCGGCCAGGCCGCGCCAGTCTGTGAGAGGGCTAAAGTATCTAATCTGTGACGTGTCACGTGACATATAACATAGATCCCACTAATTGGCCAGCACCGGTTATTTGGCGCCAAAGATACTTTAAATTCTTATAAAAAGCGTACAGTCGGCACAAATATTTATCAGTAGGTATAGGTAGTAACTTAGTTGATGACGACATCGCTTAATTGAAAAGGAAGAATTAGGTACCTACATAGAGCCGCTGTAGGCTTACGACGTTACGACTACCTATGCCCGTAAGGAACGAAAAGGCAATGCAGCTAAATAGAGAACTTGTTTTAGATTGGCTGGCGGCTTATCATAAACAACCTACTTCATTTCGGCGTGTAATGCGGCAACTTCGTAGGTATAGATAAAGTGAGAAAAGTTTTTCCCTAAGTTTTCATGACATTGAGCTAAGATTGAATTTCACGTGGCCTGTAGAAAACTTGCCTACTTATGCCTTAACCCGAATGCATTTTATTATTTATTTTGATGTAGGTATTATTAGCATATTTGGTTATTCTGTGTTTAATCATTAACAACGAGTTGATCTAAATAGCGGCTTAATAGTTATTTAATTGCTGCAGGTAACCACAACACACAAAATAAATGATGTTATAAAGAGGTATTTTTATAAGTAATAAGTACATTGCAAGTTTGTAAGTTGTTGATATTGTAGCGGCAAATTTACAAAATCACTCATCCGATTTGCAAACGAGTGCGTGCGTGCGTGCGTGCGTGCGTGCGTGCGTGCGTGCGTGCGTGCGTGCGTGCGTGCGTGCGTGTGTGTGTGTGTGTGTGTGTGTGTGTGTGTGTCTGTTGCAATCGTAGCTCGCAAACGGACGAACCGATTTGAGTGCGTATTTTTAAAATCAAGTCTTGTCTATCGACAGCTCTTAGCTATGATAATTTTCTATTTATTTATACATACATTTTAAATACTACAGTGATTACTTTATACATATAAATACAGTCGTACACAATATCCATAAGGCAGTTTACATCGTAAAACTAAGTTTACTGCTAATGGATTAGTTCAGACTTGTCCTATAATTGCCCAATCAAATGCCACTATAATTATTTAATTGAGGACACTACAATTGAGAAAACTATGGGAAAGGATATGGAGTTGCTGTGGCGATCTCTTTTAAATGGTCCGATAAAAATAACTTGAACATAGTGAAAAACAAATTGGACTGTTAGAATTTGAACACTGCATCTGTCTGCCTGTGTCGTGAATGGTCATGATTCACGATAGTATTTACATTGATATTTATAATTACGCACGCACGGCACGGGCTCGTTGCCGGCCATTAGTTGATTTGAGGATTCATAGTGTTGGCAGCTAATAGATACCAATGCAGGTTCCATGCACTCTCAGCTCTCCCTTGGCAGCTCTGGTGACTCTCTCACCACACAACACTACATACCAAGAGAGAATGTAGAGGTGTTATCATGACTGCGGTCTTCTGTAATGGGGTCTACAGATTATATGATTTCACCACAATTTGTCAGTACAACATGTCGAAGTCATAATTGGGTGTGTCGTACAGATGTAACAATCCGACCACATGTGCACGCAATTTCTCAGTACAACTCGTTTGACAGTTGGATCAGCAACGCAACATGCCTCCAGACGATAGCAATTACTTATCTTATCTTATCTTATCTAGGTGAGGGCCCTTTCGGATGCACTTCGACCCAGTGGGATCTTTTGTGCATTTGCTCTCTCCTTTATACCTGCTCCCAGGCTTGCTCCATCATTTCCACAAAGCGGA
Organism: Epinotia brunnichana; assembly: GCA_963854355.1. Lineage (NCBI taxonomy): Eukaryota > Metazoa > Arthropoda > Insecta > Lepidoptera > Tortricidae > Epinotia > Epinotia brunnichana. The sequence continues at coordinate 7,412,550 of OY977949.1, read as the reverse complement.
TGATGCAGTTCGCCGGGAGCACCTTGAATTCCTTTGGTTGCGGGTAACCGTTACCAAAGTAGTTCATTCTTTGTCTGGCAAGGGCATGACATTCACACAATAAGTGTTCCATAGTCTCATCCTCCTCGCCACACATTCTACAGTCTAAACTATCAGATAGTCCCATCTTGGCCAAGAGATCCTTGACCCCGAAGTGACCAGTGAACACCCCAGATATGATTCTGAGTTGCTTCCTACTGGATTTCCAGAGTTTTCTGGTCCAGCCCGAGTCCACTCCTTCTATGAAGAGCTTAGAGTGCCTTAAGCCAGCCTCATTCCTCCACTCGTGTTGGTGTTTGGTTTTGGCGTAGGCTTTAAAGGCCGATATTATGGTCCCCTGCGAGAGTCCCACAAATGGTTCTGGACCTACAAAGTGATTTGTAGAGCCCCCTCTTGCAAGCTCATCTGCTCTTTCGTTGCCGATGAAGCCCTTGTGCCCTGGTATCCAAACTAGTTGCACCTTATTGTGCCTTCCAAGTCTGTTTAGTGCTTGGACGCCATTATAAATTAGTCTAGAGTCCACTTTCGGCGCCGTAAGCGCTTTAAGGGCCGCTTGACTGTCACTGAGTATATAGATATTACTTATTAGCAATTACTTGGTCAGCTTCTGACAAATTGGGGCTTTCATTTCATGCCCCCATAAGATGGAAGTAGGTACATACGTCTTCAGTTGGGCTGTTTCAAGCATATCTCTTAGTAGTCTGTGGTTTCAAGTATGAGGGACATGAGACATGACATGACATAAGCAAAGTAAAAAAAAGTTTCAGTTGTCAGCGCATGAATGAATATACTATCAAACGAGTAACATTTGTGTATTTATTTGTTTAACCCATAATTTGACAAAAAATACTTAACGATAGTCCATAGTTCAAACCTCCGTGAGGCCGAATAGTGCAAATGATCTAAAGCCTCTCACAGACTGGCGCGGCCTGGCCGCGGCGGTCAATAGTAAACTTGTCATTAGCTGTCAAATTTACCATGGTCCGCGCCAGTGTGATGCAGGCTTAATGCCTTGTTCACACGCCGCACCGAGCAAACGGGCGAGACAGTGCTCTCGGCCGAGTACTCGGTGCGTATAACGAGATTAACGAGTGACTGTTTAAGGTGCGAGTGCGACCACACCGCTGCATAAAACACCTACGGCGACGGTACGGAAACGCAGTGACGCAGCGTATCCGCACTTCCGCACCGTTCTTGACGCATGCTCCACACACCGCTGCTTAAAAAACGGTGACGGTACGGAAACGCATTGACGCAGCGTATCCGCACCGTTTTTGACGCATGCTCAACACGCTGCTCCTCAAAATACGCAGCCGCATCGTGACGTTCCCCATACGAAAGGTTTTTGACGTGAACCTCCCAGACCGATACTTAAAATACGCTGCGTCAAAATCATGTAATAGACTATTGAACGATGCTTTAACTTTCTCCAATGATACGTAGAGTAAGCACCAGTTCAACTGGTGCTTACTTTTTTTTAAAGCCATGATATATAATATGATAAACTCTGTGTAAACACGAAGTGCTACCGACAATAGCCGAGAAATCCCGATTCCCAAAATGTTGCGTAAAAAACGCTGCATTTACGAGACAGTTGCGTTTTACGGCACGTCACTGCGATTCCGTATCGTGACCGTTTTTTAAGCTGCGGTGTGGAGTGCTTGCGTCAAAAACGGTACGCATACGATGCGTCGCTGCGATTCGTGCAAGTGTGGTGCGATATTAATTTTTTATAACAAATATATAAATACAATAATTTAATTCAAGTTGTAGCCGTTGTAGGTTGTAGGTCAATTTTATGCATAAGTAGGCATAAAATTTACCTACAACTTTAATTAAATTATTGTATCAAATGCACGTTCTTCTGACGAAGAACGTTTTATACCTAACCTACGATAAAAACTGTAATGATGTATGTCATTCATTATACCCTAGAAAATATGACATTATTACCATTAGGGCTCCCCGGGAATGCGCTAAGCACACACTGACCAGGTTTTTGTTGAAATTTTTTGAATTACATATAACTCTAGACATGACCAAGTGAGCCGTGCCAATCAAAAACAAAAACACACGCAAGAACGAACCTTAAGTTGAATGTGTTTAAGTGCAGGATTATTTAGTAAAGTGTAAAAATAACATGGTTACGTCATTACTCCTTCAGTTAATGTCCAATTAGTGCAAACACTAGGTTTTCTTCAATGAAGAGAGTTTCTGTTATTTCATTCGCGACTGGTTTGTGGTGAATGAACTCATGAATGAAGTCAGTCGGAACACAAGTTTTTAAGTTTTTGCTTGTTTTCTTGGATACAAAGACTTGAGTCATTTGAAATTTTATGAAGTTAGGTAGTCCCTATTAGTTTTGCTCGGCAGCTTTGTATAATTAGGCAGTTGTGGATCTTAGTGATTAATATCGTAGATAAACGGTCTATACTATACCTGTGGACTGTGTGAGAGAGGATATGAAGAGGAAGGAAGTAAGTGACGAGATGACGAGTGACAAGGGAGGTATGGAAGAAAAGGACATGCTGCGCCGACCCCAAATAAATGGGATAAGGGCAAGAAAATAATGACTATACCCACAATAAAGAAAGCTTGCTGTAAGCGTAATTAAACTTATGTACTTATGGCGTACCTAGTAAACTTTTGCTGTATTATGATTTATTTTATGACTGACTCTGTGTTTAAAATTTTCAACACAAAATCATCATAATCAGCACGCACGCAAGCAAGATGTCCACTGCTGGACATAGGCGTCGCCCAAAAAGTGCCATAGTGACCGATCCTGCGCCACCCGCATCCAGCGGACTCCCGCAACCTCAGAGCATCCCGCAACCTTTACTATGCAGGGATGAGATTTTAGCAGTCTAACTATTATATAATCTGTGGTCTAAGTATAGATGTTTGTATTTACGTGTGTTCCACTAAATATAGCGTTTAATATAGTGAACCGATTTTGATAAATGGGGTGTCAATCGATTCAAAATTATGCTCTCGGTGACATATTCGATACCTGCAGACTTAAAGGGCGTAACAGCCATTACAACAACAGGCTGTTACGCCCTTTGAGTCTGCAGGTAACGATGTAGGCTTTGTATGAAAAAAAAAACAATTTCTGGTTAAGTACAGTTTTTTTTACTGTTTATGCTTTTACTCCTGTATAAATGATGCTTCCACCGGATTAAGCTGCGCGAATGTTACTTCAGTAAAATGTATGTAATACTTTTACCTCCATTGCCTACAGGTTACACTACAGGGTGACATCGTATTCATCCTCATTTTTAATAAGACATCTAACTCTCACCTAGGTACCGGTGTGTTAATAAGGAAGGACACAAAATTGTTTATAATAAATAGATAAACACGATAACGAAAGCCACTTTACATGGCATTTCTTGACCTGCAAAAGGCCTTCGATTGCATCCCACGTCAGATGATCTGGTGGGCACTGAAGGTGAAAAACGTGCCACAGGTCTATATTGACATCATCCAAGATATGTACCGCAACTCGGTTTCTCTAGTAAGGACCGCCGTTGGCGACACAAAACCCTTCCCTATTACAGTGGGTGTACACCAAGGCTCGGCCCTGAGTCCATTTCTGTTTAGTGTGGTGCTTGACGCCGTCACGTCGGAAATACAAGATTCGCCGCCATAGCTGCTCATGTATGCAGATGACATCGCATTAACAGACGAGGACAAACAGGCATTAGAGAACGGTGGTCTAAAACTAAATGTCGCAAAGACCGAATACATGGCCTGCGGAAGTACGGATCCCGATCCTATTAGGATAGGTGACGAATTTGCCACGAAAAATGACAAATTTAAGTACCTAGGATCAGTACCTACTGCATGAGCCCGGGACCATTGATCACGACATCTGAGCCCGAATTAGCGCGGCTTGGTCTAAATGGCGAGAGGTCACAGGAGTCATCTGCGATCGCAGAATACCACATCGACTCAAAGGGCTAGTGTACAAGTGCATCATCCGACCAGTCCTGTTATATGGCAGCGAGACGTGGCCAGTTCTTGGAAGGCACATTCAGGAACTTCGCGTTACTGAAATGAAGATGTTGCGGCGGATGTGCGGCGTTACGCGTGCGGATCGCATTCGTAACAAGTATTTACATCCGGGGCAGCCTCGGAGTTCGTGACGTAGCGGATAAGCTCCAGGAATGTCGCCTTCGTTGGTTCGGTCACGTCTCTCGCAGGCCAACTGACTACGTAGGGAACAAATGCCTTGGTCTAGTCCTCGACGACGGCCCTCGACCCCGCGGCAGACCTAAGAAGCGATGACTGGATGTCGTGAAGGCCGACATGAGAGAAAACGGGCTCACAAAAGAAGACGCCCTGGATCGTGCAAAGTGGAGGAAAGCGAGTACGAAAGCGGACCCTGGCAAAGGCCGGGATAACGCTAGGTAGAAGAAGAAATAGATAGACACAACACAAACGAGTTATTTAACTATAACTCAAAGGTTAGCTGGAATTGGAAGAGATCCCTTATAGGGATAAGTCCGCCTTTTCTTCTGCTATGTACTGGTTTTTTTGTGCAATAAAGTGTTTACTACAACACAACGACTACTTAACTTTTAGTATCTTATTTATTATTTTGCTAGTAGGTTTATTTAAATTTAGTCAAGATTTACAGAGTAGGTAACTCTGTAAAATTTGTGTGTGAAACTGATACTTATGCTACATCATTATACAATTGTATACTCTATTGCCATGAAAATAGCATTGAAAACTGAATCGATTTACTTGAATCGTTAATTTTGATGTGAGCAGTTTCTTAGCTAAAACAGGGTCCGCACGACGTAACCATGTTATATATTCGTTCAATATATATCGAGTGAACTTTAAGTCTGGTAGTTAAAGTTTATATTTGATTGGAGGGTAGGTTTTGATGGCAATGTTATCGCTGTTTTTGACAGGTTGGTTCCATCCTTTATATGGGAAATCTGCTTCATTCAAATGCGTGTAGGGGAGCTAGGCCGCAATAATATGCACTAGAATGAGTAATGATTGACGGCCTAGAAAGGTTTTGTTTATTTATTTAAACAAGGCCTTTAGAGTGCCGTTATTTTGAAAGTAGTTATTTTATTTATTTATTTATTTATCCAAACAATTATTACACAGTATTACAGTTACAGAACTAATGCACTGTGAATCTTAGAATTAAAATTTCCAGCATACTTAATATACTATCGAAGACTGGCGGTCATCCATCGTCTCGCTAAACCTCAAGCATTCACGACAGACTTTTACCCAGCTACAAGCGAAAACATCCCAGTCAGAAGCAGATGCGAGAAGTACATTGAGGCAGTGAAGAGCTCGAATAAGCGGCGACTTACTATGAGCCACAGTTCGCGCCTCCGGAGGAGCAAGCAGTGGACGGTTTCGCGGACGTAGATGAGAATTCGAAGAGTCGGTGCTTCCAATTGCATACTTACTAGTATTACTACTTAGGTAACTAACTAAATCCTTTACAGCGACATTCGTTAGAGACAAAACTACAAATAGTATTGAAGAAACTTTTTCAGTAAAAAAAACCTACACTTATACTGCAGGCAATTATATCTAAGTAACAATAGGGTCGGCAACGCGCTTGTGATTCTTCTGGAGTCACAAGTGTCCATAGGCGACGGCGACGGTACCTGCTTAACATCAAACAGGCCGTAAGCTTGATTGCCACCGTCGTAGTATAAAAAAAAACATACTTGTTTCGGGACCCACAACTAAGTATTCAATTTTTATGGTGAACGTAATTCCAAAAAATACTTAAAGCAACTTTTCAGGCAAAAGAGGGCTTGTAATATTTTACCCTGTAAATAGTTACTTTTTATGTAGGTATGTTCACCGATTTCTCTGTTAATTGTGGACCGATTTCCAAAATTATTTTTTTATTCGGAAGAGTATGCTCTAGGTGTGGTCCCATTGTCATCAAGTCAGGATCTGATGATGGGATCCCAGGGAAATTGAGGGCAACCCTCAAGTTTTATAGGCGTGCGTGTAGTGATTTCGGTATTTTCTATTATTACTCGTATGATGATTTTTAATATTTTGTTGTTATTTTTAATTATTTTGTAGCATTATGTAGGGTAGGTTTAACAATTTGTCGGCATAAATGATTTGAATGTTATTATAGTGGCAACACTGCCGCCCGAACGTGATTGGCCGGTACAGAAACCACCAATCACGTTTGGCCACGACCGATCAATCGGAACTTCCAGGGATTTTGGCGGTTGGATGACGAAGGGAAGCTTCGGTTGAGCGGTCATTCTGGAACTGAATGTAGAGCCGTGGGTTTGTTATTGTTATACCAATGGTGAAATAAGTGTTAACTAAGTGTTGGTGGAAATAAAGTATTGATTATTGCAACTTCGGAGTTTGGATTTATGATACTCGTGTATTTACCCTCAGAATCATTTTGGTAAAGTGGATCTGATGATGAAGACCACAGGTGCCTTATGGAACTCCTCAAAGATGTAAAGTCCCTACCTACGTCACAGATTCTGACATGATTCCGTTGAATTAGCAATTCTAATGAAGTGTTAATTCTTGAGGAATCGACGGAACTCCTCAAGTATCAGACCACAGATTAGACTTAGGTTTTTTCTGTAATAATCAACGCATATGCTCTCGGAAACCAGTTCATGTGGTAAATTGGAAAGGAAATGTGGAAATTTTCATGTAGGTACATACATGTGGCTTGGCGAAGTACTTAGCTACCCTGAGAACTTTACGGTTTCGCTCTATGAAAACAAAACAATAAATCGATATCAGCCATATTTTTATACCAAAAAATAAGTTGGGTAATTTGACTAAAATATTCATTAATAATCCACCTAACTAAATTTAATACCGATACGGTAAAAAATAATGGAAAGTAATCTTCATAAATTCCGTAAAAATCAGGCGAAAATGGTATAAACTATCTTTACTTTATAATTGACTACGTCTATATACTTTCTTTGGGATACGCGCATAATCCACTTATTTTTGTTAATAAATAAATAATTAAAATAAATAAATATTACGGGACAATCTTACACAAATCAACCTAGGCCCACGGTAAGCTCAATAAGGCTTGTGTTGTGGGTACTAGGCGACGATATATAAAATAGATAAATAGATATAAATACTTATATACATATACAGGGTGTCCCAGAAATCGACGTCAAGCCGAAAACGCATGATAGACCAAGTCACAACAGTTATGGGAAAAATACACTAAAAAATCCAACTCATGTTCTTTAAAAAATATGGTCACTTTAAAAAATCACTAAAAAATCCACAGCCTGTAATGGTTATTTGACTCTTGTTACTACAAATTCCATAATTTATGCTAGTTTTTTTATTATTATGTAATCTTGAATAATGCTTCTGTAGATTTTTAAAACCAAATTATTTAAATTTACTGTTTCGCCCAACTTTAACTGACTGTACTGAAAAAAATTGTACTACGCTAGTTTGGCAAGTAACGTTCAAAACTGGCGCGTTTAATAAGGATTTCAAAATAGTATAACACTTGCTAGATTACGTTTTAAATAATTGGTAAAAATTTTTTTTGTAAATTACCCCAGTTTTTCACAAAATGTCCATACTTCCTTAAAATGACTTTAGCTTACCTAAAGCTTTGCTCAACGCCGTTCCTTAGTTTGATTGAGACGGGAAGAGTCATTTTGGAGTGTGAGCGAGATAAGAAATCAAATTTCGACGTAATTTAATAGCAAGGTAATATTGACTCAATCTTTTTACTTTAATATAGGACCAGATTTCTCATTAGAAAAAAAATATCAGATTTGAATTTTTTTTTTACAATAAATGTTCAAACTGCTTTCCTTCAGCGGCAATACACGTACGACATCTTCTTCAAAAAGATCGGGTTTTTTCCGGGCAAATCTTTCCCTATTTACAAATTCAACCGCGTCCGTTATTCTTTCCCGCAGCTCACCTAAACTCTCAATTGTTTTTGAGTACGCTTCTCTTTAACCGCTCCCCAATAAAAAAATTCTGGGGGATTTAAATCAGGCGAACGGGGTGGCCACAAAACTGTCCCAGCGCGCCCTATCCACCTGAGCGGGTATTCTTCATCAAGATTCAAGATGTTCTCTTACTAAACGGGCATAGTGCGCTGGGCAGCCATCTTGCTGGAATCACATTTATCTGTAAATGTTCAGTGGCACGTCTTCTAATAAATCTGGTAAAGTATCTTGAAGAAAATCCAAATAAACTTGTCCATTCAAAATCTCTGGCAGCTCAGAAGGTCCAATTATTCTGCCATTTAGTATCCCAGTCCACATGTTTACTTTAAATCGATACTGTGACTTATCTTGCCTCATCAAATTTGGATTTTCTACATGCCACTCTTGCAAATTGTGCAAATTCATTTAGCTATCTTTTTTAAATGTTGACTCATAGGTCCATAAAATTTTCTTTAAGAATCGAGGGTCTTCTCTGTGTCTTTCTAGCATCGTTTGGCAAAACGCAAGTCTAGGAGCGTAATCCCGTGGTAGTAATGATTGTACTCGCTGTACATGATACGGGTGGATTCTTTTTCAAGATTCGGTTGGCGGTACTCTTAGATACACCTGTGCTTGATTTGATTTGACGTAATGAAGTACTTGGGTCTTCTTGGACTGCTTGTAGTACGACGTCTTCGTACGGATTAGGATGTCTTCCGTCACCATGTACCTACTTGGTTAGGGAATCGTCCCTCTGACAGTGAACGGTGCACATTGATAAAAGCTCGATGATCTGGGTGACGATCATTCGGATACCTCTCACGATAAAGTCTAGCTGCAGCATTGGCGTTGCATCTGCATTCCCCATAAATGAGGTGCATGTTCGCATATTCCCGTGAAGTGTACACAGCCATGGTAGTACTACACAATTACAGGATCAGCAACAGTCCAGAGTAAAGCACAGGTCCTCAGAAAGAGGTATTAAACAGTCCAAATCACAAGCAATCAAGTCCAGAAAACAACGCAAAAAGTGGTAAGTACGAATACGGAGATGCGCAGGCAGTAAACGAAGCAGCGTAACTTACTGATTTGTTGTGTGTGCGTCTGTGTTTGCGAAAATGAATAATAACTACTGCTGTCTCACTCACACTCATCGGTAATCTTGTATCTATCCGATAAAAGTAGCGTCACTCTCTGTCTCGCTCACACTTCGTAAAATGACTCTCTCCGTCTCTCTAGAACTAGAAACGGAGTTGAGCAAAGCTTTAGGTAAGCTAATAGTACATTATGATACAAGTGAGGTATGTTGATCATTACATCAGAGGCGGAATTGTCACGCGAACCGCAGGTGAGCGTGATAATAGAGCCGAGGATGTAATTATCAAAGCTCACGCGTGTCATACGACGTTTTTCAACACATTTGCGAGGAAAAAATCCTTTTCATAAAATTAACATGTTACAGGCTCCTAAGTTGTTTCCTTTAGTTATTGATGACAACAAATTTTTACTCACATATTTGTACATCTCCAAGAATGTACAGAGTGGCGTCAATTCTATTTATCACTTTTCTATTCACTACGAGTCAACATTTTAACAATAACCAAACACGCATCACAATGTTTACAAATATTTGTGAAATTACCTATAATGGCGCGCAACTATTTTTTTTCGTGAAGTTCGCGCAGTGCGCCCGCAGCGAGGCTTAGATGAAATCTCTAAACAGCCAATACAAATTAAAATAAATATTTTCTTATTCAATATAAATTCATGTAAAATGTTATCAAAAGTAAATAGTTTTACTAAATGAAACGTTTCTATATCATATCCAACAAGAAATTATCAATTAATCCACAAGAAGGATGTAATTTGTTTAGTCAAGTAAGAATCCATTTGCCGAGAATTAAAAACAAACCTGTATAACCCGGTCAATTTAAGAATGCCCGAGTCCATACATACACCTTGCTGCAAGGTGCCAACGTGTCTTAATCGGGATATAAACATAACTACACGAGTGTCGTAATGTTATAAAACACGCGTGTTTAATACCCAGGATTATGAGCCCAAAAGCGGCACAATAAGAGGCACGTTACGAGCAAATGTGTTGAAAAGTCATTTTAAGGAAGTATGGACATTTTGTGAAAAACTGGGATTATTTACAAAAAATTTTTTTTACCAAATATTCAAAACGTAATCTAGCAAAGTGTTATACCATTTTGGAATTCTTATTAAACTCGACAGTTTTTAACATTTTTTGCCAAACTAGCGTAGTACATTTTTTTTTTCAGTACAGTTATTTAAAGTTGGGCGAAACAGTAAATTTAAATAATTTGGTTTTGAAAAAAAATATTTTTCTTCCAAGTATAAAGCAAGGAGCAGTTGGCTTTAAATTTTAGGCAAAAATCTACAGAAGCATTATTCAAGATTACATAATAATAAAAAAAATAGCAAAAATTATGGAATTTGTAGTAACAAGAGTTAAAGAACCATTACAGGGTGTGGATTTTTTAGTGATTTTATAAAGTGACCATAATTTTTAAAGAACATGAGTTGGATTTTTTTTTGTATTTTTCCGATAACTGTTATGACTTGGTCTATCATCCGTTTTCGGCTTGACGTCGATTTCTGGGACACCCTGTATAACATCCATAACTCAGGAACAAATATTCGTGATAAACACACAAATAAATGCCCTGACCGGGCCTCGAACGCGGGACCTCCAGCTTCGTAGGCAGAATCACTACCAACTGCGCTACGGAGGCCGTTAAATATGCCGTTAATGAATAAACTTTTCTAGTTCACTTACGGAATTTGGTACACTTACCTTATGTCAAGGTCGTAAGTTTAATTAAAATGCCGTTATTTCCTGATGCATATATTTTTGGATTCAGGCAGTAAGTCTCCAAATTTGTGTAGGTACTCAAACTTATTTCAATAGTAAAAGTTGTTTAAAATAATATATAAAAGCCGTATACAAATAATTAGCCTGATACTGAATTATTTCCAAAAAAACCGTAATTTTCTTAGGGTAACTGAATTGAAGTCGGTTTAAACTTTGTTTTTCTTAAGTAATTATTGCGTGTCAAAATCGTTTCCTTGGAATCACTTGACCATTTTATAAACTTATATGGAATAGTGTATATTTAGGTGTCAAAAATATAAATCTCAGTTTGTTAGGTACGTCTAGGTAGTAGGTACTTTATCTTTAACTACTATTTGCGCTAACAAGCTTTGACAGCACTCAGCTTATAACCTTATTTTAATAAACACATCACAGCTTTTTAAGATAACGATCCATAAACACGGTTAATCTGTACAAATCGTCTATATTTCACGTCGCCTGCTTACACCCATATATGGTGTATCACACGACAAACTTAACCGTACAGTCACTGTTAACACATCTAAAGACATGAATGTTAGAAATGGCGGCCGTTTCAACAGCAAATATGACTTTGTTGTATAACTCGCTACTGTGTGATCGTGTATTGAGTCACATAAGAGTATTATCGCATAATCTTTAATAATATTTTGAAGGATTTGTAGGTCTCGTTCTAAGTAGGCAATACCTGCTTATGTTATGTCATTTTTATCTGACTAGCAGCAAAAGCAGGGTAATGTAATGTAAAGCTTTAAGTATTTCAATATAATTGGTTTAAAATTAGTAAGTACCTATATAAATAGGTACGTCATACCCCAGCCTAGCTAGCACGATGGCTTTTATGTCGTACATAAAAAGCATTCGTCTCTTACTAGCAAGTATGTACCAAAGTGCGACAAAGAGAGAGAAGAAGAGAGGCTTATGCTCAGCAGTCGATTACAATTTACAGTAGCTGATATTAGGCCTCTATTGATAGAAGTTAGAACCCATGCGAAAACATATCTCGATTCTCGACGAACTTCACTGTGTACAGCGGACCTAAAGATTAAGCGCTAAGTGTGATAAATAGAGTTTGTTTAGGTATAAACTACTGTAAACATAGGTTATTTTGTAAGTGGTTGCGTTAATATCTTGATTACTTTAAATTCATCGTCATTACGTCGTTAAAGTAGTCACTGCTGTCTAGACGAGATTCTTGATGTAGGTACCTTATACGTGAAACTGACGAAACCGTAGGTAGATTTAAACTAGTACAGAGGGTCTACCGCGAAAGGCATTCGAAGTTTCCCCTCTCTGTCATACTTACGAGTTCGTACCTAAGTGCGACAGAGAGGGAAAACTTCGAATGCCATTCGCGGTAGGCCCTCAGTCCACCTGTAATTCCAAACGACGGAGCGAAGCGAACGAAGTTCTATGTTGAATGTCCAGAATCCAGATGTCCAGATGTCCGGATGTCCTTATTTCCCGTTGTTCTCCTCTACAGGTCGCATTTCTCAACTGAATCTCGTAAATTTTTCGAGCTGAGCTATAACCACGAACTTCGAATCTCAAACTTCGTATATCTCCGTCTCTATCGCACTTATGGTGTATGGTACTAGAGCGACAGAGACGGAGATATACGAAGTTCGAGGTAGCGCCGCAGGTTCATTAATTATTGTAGATTTGTTTTGTCGAGTCAATGATGCGAAAAAAAAACAATTAACTAATGCTTGCTAGTCCTACATCTCACAAAGCCTCTAGTATTTTACTTAAGGCTGGTTTCCACTTTGATTAGTGATAACTGCGAGTCCATACAAAAGCTACTCGAACTTTTTTTTTATACTACGACGGTGGCAAACAAGCTTACGGCCTGCCTGATGTTAAGCTGGTACCGTCGCCTATGGACACTTGTGACTCCAGAAGAATCACAAGCGCGTTGCCGACCCTTTATTCGCTTGAGGATTCGCTGTGTTGGCAAATAGAGACATGCCGGTCCCTCACTCCCAACACAACGCACCCTAGGGAGCTCTGGCGACCTTACTCACCACCAGGAACACAACACCACATACTTCATACCTAGCATGCAATAATATAGGTACCTTGCACTTGCAGCAAATGTATGAACTCGCATTAATCACTAATCAAAGTGGAAACCAGCCTTTACACCGAGTGATGCTGATGACGCCCGCTACTTTTTAAATGCTCTTAGATTTCACCCCGACTTGGTATTTCAAAAAAACTTAGACGTACAGTCAGCATCAGAAGTAGCTACGCAAAATAACAAGCTCAAAATGACCTACACAGATCCTTATTCCCTTGACATTAGAGTTCGTATGTAGATCATTTTGAGCACTAGGACCGCTTAGCAACTGCTGCTGCTGACTGCACCTCCGTAATAAAGTTTTATATTTAACAGTAGCTTTTTGGTGAAGGAAAACATCCTGAGGATACGGTCTAAAGTAAGTGTAGCTTTCGTAAAACAGTCAGAGGGCCTACCGCGAACGGCGTTCGAAGTTTTCCCTCTCTGTCGCACTTATGTACGAACTCGTAAGTATGACAGAGAGGGAAAACTTCAAATGCCTTTCGCGGTAGGCCCTCAGAAGACAGTGTAGCTTTCGTAAAACTAGTAGGTGGTGGCGGACCCCGGGCCACAAATTATATAATAGTTGCCCGGGCGCCTTTCCTATATAGGGCTGTCTCAGATCATTGCCGTATCCTATCGCAATCACTAAATTTCATTTCTCAACTGTATCGTTTGTCAGTATTTTAATTTCGGCAAAAAGCGAACTATAGGATGACTCACGCTAGAACGGGCCGTGTCCGGCCCGGGCCGTTTTCTAAGAAAAACGACGGAGTTTTTGCGCGGCCGGGGCATACTCAAGCCTGGCCGAGCCACGGCTGAGGCTCGGAAGCGGCTCGGTGTCCGCACGGCCCGGCCGTGGCTCGGCTGGGGTTTAGTATGGCTCGGACAAGCAAAAACGCCGTCGTTTTTCTTAGAAAACGGCCCGGGCCGGACACGGCCCGTTCTAGCGTGAGTCATCCTTAACTCGAACCCCAAATGCAGTTAATTTTTTTTTAATATTTATCCTGTATAACCCATTAAGTTAGGTTTGTTTTATAATCATCCTGAAAAATGTCATGGCATCAGAGAAAAACGGCTTTTAAGACAAATGAAAATTCGGACAAACAGTTGGGAAATTAAATTTAGTGATTCAGATAGGTAACCGTTCCAATCAAAAATTGGTGGTCGATAAAGTCGGTTTACGGACGATAATTTTACGTGATAGCGTCATAAAGCCGAACGCTCGCTCAGGCGGAACGAGACAATGAGTCATACTTTACCGTGCGTGCTGCCGGTGTTCATCGACTTATAAGACGTTATCACGTCAAAAAAAAACTAAAGCAGCAGTTACGATTGTCGTGGGCAGGATGGGCTTTACCCTACCAGTTAAGGCGCTATAGGCTCAGCGAAGTGAAGCGAACATAGTTTTTGAAACAATAGGTACAATGTGTCTGTTTATAATAATATGGTTTCAAAAAAATGCGAATAGTACCTAATCTTGAGGCTTTTCTGCAGGGAAATCAGTGATTCGAAACACGATTAAGCAATTTTCGCTCGATAGAAAAAAATCACAAACATAGGTCTAAAACATATTAAAATTCACTTAAAATATTCGTAGCAAATTATGCACAATAGCTAAACATATTAACATTGGTTCTAAAAATTGGCAATATCATGTTTGAGGGAACTTAGTGATTACTTTTTAAACGCACAAAAAATTAAAATTAAAAAACATGATATCCGCGCTTCCAAACACGCACTTCCATCTCGCTCACGCTTATGCTCAGCGAGAGGGAGAGAAGACCATGAACCTATAGCGCCTTAAGCTATATCCAGTTGAGGTACGAGTATCATTCTGTTTCCCACGACCAAGAAATAGATTTCTAATTGAGCAAAACTATATGTGCCAACAACCATTATGTGCGATATGGTCATGCGTTCGAACATTTATAAAGAAATACAATATGATCTATTGGTCGTGAGCTTTGGTAAACGACGTGTCATGCTTGGAAACAAACAGCAACACCCCTTCAAAAATCACTACGCCTCTAAGTTTGTGCGTGTAAGGGTTATTTATGAATATCTTCAAGTTTTTGAGGTGTAAAGTTAAGTTGGTATTGATACAGGGTTTGTCCACCTGTATCGTCGTATTAGGAGTTGTGAATGTTCGTCTATGATTGGGAAACAGCCTAGACCCGATTGCGGGGATTCTGGAACGCGGCTTTTGTGCACCTCACTTGTCAATTAGATATGTTATGTGAAATCAATAAGTTGAATATTCTTCTCACACGTGACACACGTCAGATCAGCTAAGTAGGTACCAGCAAGAAAACTATGTAAGTAAATGAAGTATCGTTTTTCGATGCTCCCTAGGATGCGCTGTGTTGGGAGTGAGCGACCTGCGTGTCTCTATCTGCCAACACAGCGAATCCTCAAGTGAATAAAGGGTCGACAACGTCCTTGTGATTCTTCTGGAGTCACAAGTGTCCATAGGCGACGGTACCAGCTTAACATCAGGCAGGCCGTAAGCTTGTTTGCCACCGTCGTTGTATAAACATAGGCCTCCCCCAAAGAGTGTCAAAGTGACCGGTCCTGCATCATGATCATCTGATCAGTCCACCTTGTGGGGGGCCTACCCACGCCGCGCCTTCCGGTACGTGGTCGCCACTCGAGAACCTTTCCGCCCCAACGGCCATCGGTTCTACGTGCAACGGCCATCGGTTCAACCAGCATAGCACAGAACAACATAATAGTATTACATAACCATAGGTAATATATGGGTCTACACATGTAGGTAAGTACTTAATGACTTGTCAGCTCCAATTTATCAGAAGCTGACTAATTGCTATTGTCTGGACAGTGTGGAGGCATTATGTTGCGCTGCTGATCCAAGAGTTGTACTGAGAAATTGCATGCACATGTGGTCGGATTGTTACATCTGTACGACACACCCAATTATGACTTCGACGTGGTGTAGTGACAAATTGTGGTAAAATCACATAATCTGTATAACCTTTATTAGTAATTTGTCATTGATTACGGATATGACGACAAATAAAAAAGAAATGGTTTTTACATTCCGCAAAATAGATAAATCACGAGGAACGTGTCCTGTTACCGCCCTGTACAAAAGAGTATTTCTATAAAAGTGTGTACGGTCGAGGAAATTAGCACTTTTGGCCAAAAAAAAAAGTTAAAGGCCAAAAGTTCTAAACCTCTCTCATGGGGTCTATACATGTAATGATTTGTCAGCCCCAATTTATCAGAATCTGACTAATTGCTATCGTCTGGAGGCATATTGCGCTGCTGATGCAACTGTCAAAAGTGTCAAACGAGTTGTACTGACAAATTGTATGCATGTGGACAACCAACACAATTTGACCATGGAAAGAATTTATGATCAGCCAAGTTTTCTGGCAGATAATTTTGAAGTGAACTATTTAAAATATTATTGAATTTATTGTAATTAGTCCTTCTACATACACGCATTTATTATAAAGTTTGTATTTTAAAGGTGTTATAGTGCTATTAAAACACATTTAACAGTCGATTTGAGCCACGCTTTGATAGCTTTATATTTTTTTATCATCACGTTAGCATCTTATTGCGAATAGCGATACCTTGGAAAAATAAGTAATAACATAATCATGTGACAGTGCTTTGTTATGGCAATATTATTTTTACGAAATGGTGTCCCTAAATTGCCACAATTTGTCAGAAATTGGATACGACAAATCAGAAGTGATAATTGTCTGGTTTGTAGAGCCCATCATTCAATTTCCTCGACTGGACATCAATTAAGTCAGTCACTGTAGGTACATATTTTTAGTAACTTCTAAATCTAATACAATGTTTTGAGATTTTTAATCAAGAAATGATAGTGTATAACATAAGCTTAAGTATCAGAAATAGGAATAATACTGTACAAAAAATGGTAATATAATAGGAAACTTTTCTGCATGCATTAATTGATTTAAAAACTTTTATAGAAAT
The DNA here is from genome assembly GCA_963854355.1 of Epinotia brunnichana. Classification (NCBI taxonomy): domain Eukaryota; kingdom Metazoa; phylum Arthropoda; class Insecta; order Lepidoptera; family Tortricidae; genus Epinotia; species Epinotia brunnichana. The sequence goes on along the minus strand of OY977949.1, from coordinate 7,395,638 downwards.
GCCCAATATCGAATTGTGTTATTTATTATAATTTTCCAGTATAACCTGACCTCGAGATTAAATACAACTATGCATACTCGGAGGCCAGCCTTATACTGGTTAACCCGATGTATATCTAGTTATGAACGGCAGCACGCCGGTGCACTGGCGCCGCGAATATCTAGGTGAGGGTTAAGTAGGACATTTTTCTCACACTCAACGTGACGCCGCCCGCGGCGTTGCTCCTCGCTAAAGCTGCTTATCCACGACGGATTTAGATGCGGTTTTTTTTAATAGATGGAGTGATTAAAGAGGAAGGTTTATATGTATAAAACATGCATGTATTATACATATAAACTTATATAAATCCGTGCGAAGCCGGGGCGGGTCGCTAGTGCTCTATAAACAAGTACTAATCGTACCTATAAAACTCAACAGCTATCCATGATTTTATTTGCCATAAATGAAACGTTCATCATCATCATCATATCTGCCGAAAGACGTCCACTGCTGGACATAGGCCTCCCCCAAAGAGTGCCAAAGTGACTGATCCTGCGCCACCCGCATCCAGCGGACTCCCGCGAAACGTTAGCTAAATCTACCTAAATCATAATTAAATTTGCCCTGAGTAGTTTTATGCAAAAACTGATAAATGTTCAGGATTGTTATAAAACAAACCTAACCTACAGGGGTCTACACAAAGTTTATTAGAATTGTCCTGAAAGTTTATTTGAACTTTTCATTCCATGTTTAATTCCAAGTTTCCATTTGAGGAAATTCCCTACCTAGCTGCCTAGGTGAGAACTACCTAGATCTTTCCAGTGGGCAAGTTTCGCAACATTTGCACCTTTCCGTCGGCACATTGAAACACACCTTTACAAATGCAGTTGACGGCATTTCATAAGTGCAAATTCAAACATTATCGGCCACGGAGCCCACGGATCACCGCGGGATTCCGGCCGGCAAAAACTCGCCCTTTAGTCCATACCGTACTCGCCACCCGTATCATTAGTACTTTATATTAATGTACGTTCTGAATCGTACGTTTGTTTTATTTAAGTAAGTAGGCAATACTCTATCCAAAACTGTTAGAATAAATTCTGTCAAATGAACGCTAGCGAACAACGACTTTGTGCATTGACTAAGTATATAATAGTACATTACTTACCTAGGGCGGTTAAACAAAGAATGTCTCAGATCGCAGGTATTTGACGCCCGAGCCGAAGGCAAGGGCGATAAATATGCGCTTTGAGGCTTTCTTTATTACCGCCCGTGGTGAGTACTTATGGCCAGGTATGACGTAAAGTATTTTATATATCCAAATATCATAAACCCTCTATGATGCGGTCAAGAACCGCACATTATGACCACCATAAAAATAGACTGTTTTGTTAGAACAGATTTCTTATCTGTGAAAATATTGCTAATTAATAACATCGATTTCGATAATATTATTTCATTCAAATTTCGAACGTCTCTGAAAAACAAAGAAATTTGATTTAACCTCTATTCTAATATCAGTCGAGATGACGTTTTGTTCGAAATGAATTGTCAATTTGCATACAAATTAGACTAATGTCGCACGTAAGTAAGATATCAAACGATATGATAGTTGGATTCGACTCGACTCTAAGTAGTTTGTCTCTGAATTAAAAAAATAACTATGACAGCTGCCAGAAGGCAACTCCGCGATGCCGGTCATAATATGCGGCTCCTGAATGCATCATGGAGGCTTATGATATGTGGATAGATAAAGTAGTGTATGTAACTGTACATAATTAGGCATTAAAATACTCGTGTGATGTTATTATGAAACGAGCCGAACCCAAACTCGTGTTTAATGCCCTTCATTATGTACAGTCACATAAACTACTATTTTGGCTTGTGTTTTTTGACAGGATTTATTTTACAGTTTCGAACGTACTATACTTAGTAAGCATATATTGATAAGATTGAAAATGTAGAAAAACTAGCGAAATTATAACTGTTAGTCGATCATATTTCTCGTTCATAAACGGATCTTTGAACTTATTCGCTGACAACTAGGGCAAGGACCAGCGAATATAGATAGATCTCTTCACTGTCCCCATAATTTGCATGGGGACATGTATGGTCTGACAATGTAACACGTCTGACCACGTCACCACGACGACCGCAACTTGGATGGGGTCATTCGAAGAGATTGATTGCGGAAACACGGGCTCCTGAAACGGTGCACGACACATCATTGCGGGCACTCATACAGGGATCGTATTAATAAATTGAAGGGAAGATCGGTCTACTTCACTAACTTCACTCATAGGTATAACTAGGCAAAATTTCTATGTGTAGGCATGTTCTCAAATATCAGGGACTGGATCAGTACTAACGAAGAGCAGGGAAGACTTTCGCATGATGATCGCTAAGAAGAGAAGGTATGATCTGACTCCTATGATCCGTTTCAAGAAGCTACAATTTTCAAGAAGAACTCAGTGGTGGTAATTTAATCAGACTTTTAACAAAGAAACATTTTAACGCTGACATCTGTGTTACAAGAGCGCAAATACAAACCTGAAAGCGGACGTCATATCTTCTATAGGGGTTTTTGGCGTTCGAAGGGTTTAACTTGTTTCATTCACTCCATAGCGAGAGCACAGGCGTAGTCCAGTGTCAATTTCGGGGGCGTTTTCAAAAATAAAACAACTAAAATACAAGTTACATACTTTGTATCGCTGTCGGTTTTCTGAATAAATAAATGAACAAAATATGCATACAGTGACACAAATGTCAAAGTAAGTAGGTAGGTATTTTGAACATTTCGGGGAGGCGAAAAATTTATCGAATCGTTTTCTCCGTAATTTTAGTCTTACTCGGTCGCCCAGGGAGGGACTACTTAAGAATAAATGCTGTACCTATAGCAAGCAATGTAGAGGTTGTATCTTCTCAGTGTTTATCAAAGTGCAAAAAATGTACGGTGATGATTACCCGGCCCAACTCCCTTGATTGCTATAGACCAGTCAAAGACGTCGTATTTATGTGTTTTTTTGGCGCCGTATCAATTTCGTCCACTACTCAATCTTTCCTTGCTATGCTACAGACTTGAGAATTTGTTAAATGTCTAATTTGCAAGTCATTTACTTTTTATCGGAGGCTTGTTTTGCTTCGGAATAGTGTTATGCCCATTTAAGTCTTCGTATGCTAAGTTTTATATTTATTCATGCAGTTAATTTAAATTACAGGTCTTAATGCTAGTACCCTGGTACACAATTGGTTCTTAGTTAACAAGCAAGTGTGATTGAATTGAAGAATGAAACTTTGAAAAATTATAGAAAACTTGCAAATCTATTTTCAAACAATTTTACTTAAAGACCTGCCTAGTCGGACTGTCACACATACTTGCTCGTAAGTAATGCATTACGTCCGATATAAAAGCAAGCACGCTAGCTAGGCTGCTCTATCGCTGATAGGACTGTGTGACACAAAGCAGTGCAGACTCTGCTTTGAAGCAGAGGAGACGCCTACGCCTACACACATCCTAACCGATTGCCCTTGCCTCAAGCGCAGTCGTAACTCCTTCTTGGGTAAACAAATCATGTGCCCGGAGGAGATCAAATTTCTTGAAGTCAACAAAATCCCGCAATTCTTTGAGTTTGCAGGACTTGACCAAGAATTGTAGTAAGTGGCGATCACAATGGATCAGCGATGGTCGCAGTCGCAGTGATACAAGGGCTTTGACAGCCCGGAAGCCACCACCAGAATAATAATAATAGGCTGCTCTACACTCAGAAAAAAATGGCCTAACAAAGCCACAATAAAAACTTTGTTATTTTTTTCTTGTCACAGAAACAAAAAGCTTGGTGACTGCAAATAAATCCAGTTAGTTTCTGCGATCATATTTTTATTGTTCCGGGTTTATAGTGACTTGAACAACTCGCAATTAGTCACACCATCAAAGTTTATGTTTTGTTGTATTGGTAACAACAGTACGTTGCTTGCTTATTAAAATTGAATATATGTATAGTAACAAAGCCCAATCTAACAAAAAACAATTGTAACAGTATTTAAAATTAGGTTGTTAACTCAACAACGCGCCTTGTAACTTTTTTGAGATGACAACATTTATTTGCTTTGTGCGTGAAGCAAATTTTTTGTTGTTGAATTGTATAGTTCCACGAACAATTTTCGTTTTGTTAGTACAAATAAGTTGTATATATTGTAGTGATGACAAAATACCTTGTTGACTTGTACAAGTATAAAATAAATGCAGTAACAAAGTATATTCTGACAAAATTACAATTGCTATATTGCTTACATTTAGGTTGTTAATTAAACAACGCACTAATTAACTATTTTGTGATGACAACATTTGTTTTACTTTGTGCGTATGGCAATATTTTTCTTGTTGAATGGTTGGTTCCACGAACAATATGAATTTTGTTAGTTCAAATAAATTGTATATTTTAGTTGTGGTAACAATTATACTTTGTTGACCCGAAAAAGTATGAAATAAATGCAATTACAAAGTATAATCTGACAAAATAACATTTGTTACAGTATTAACATTTAGGTTGATAACTTAACAACGCCCCAATTAACAATGTTGTGACGACAACGTTTGATTTGCTTTGTGCTTATGGCAATATTTTTCGTGTTGCACTGTATGGTTCCACGAACAACATGCATTTTGTTAGTACAAATAAGCTGCATATTTTAGTTGTAGTAACAATTATACTTTGTTGACCCAAAAAAGTATGAAATAAATGCAATAACAAAGTATATTCTGACAAACTAATAATTGTTACAGTATTAACATTTAGGTTGATTACTTAACAACGCACCAATTAACAATGTTGTGACGACAACGTTTGATTTGCTTTGTGCTTTTAGCAATTTTTTTTTTGTTGAACTGTATGGTTCCACGAACAACATGCATTTTGTTAGTACAAATAAGCTGCATATTTTAGTTGTGGTTACAATTATACTTTGTTGACCCAAAAAAGTATGAACTAAATGCAATTACAAAGTATAATCTGACAAAATAACATTTGTTACAGTATGAACATTTAGGTTGATAACTTTACAACGCCCCAATTAACAATGTTGTGACGACAACGTTTGATTTGCTTAGTGCTTATGGCAATATTTTTCTTGTTGAACTGTATGGTTCCACGAACAACATGCATTTTGTTAGAACAAATAAGCTGCATATTTTAGTTGTGGTAACAATTATACTTTGTTGACCCAAAAAAGTATGAAATAAATGCAATTACAAAGTATAATCTGACAAAATAACATTTGTTACAGTATTAACATTTAGGTTGATAACTTAACAACGCACCAATTAACAATGTTGTGACGACAACGTTTGATTTGCTTAGTGCTTATGGCAATATTTTTCTTGTTGAACTGTATGGTTCCACGAACAACATGCATTTTGTTAGTACAAATAAGCTGCATATTTTAGTTGTGGTAACAATTATACTTTGTTGACCCAAAAAAGTATGAAATAAATGCAATTACAAAGTATAATCTGACAAAATAACATTTGTTACAGTATGAACATTTAGGTTGATAACTTAACAACGCACCAATTAACAATGTTGTGACGACAAAGTTTGATTTCCTTAGTGCTTATGGAAATATTTTTCTTGTTGAACTGTATGGTTCCACGAACAACATGCATTTTGGTAGTACAAATAAGCTGTATATTATAGTTGTGGTAACAATTATACTTTGTTGACCCAAAAAAGTATGAAATAAATGCAATTACAAAGTATAATCTGACAAAATAACATTTGTTACAGTATGAACATTTAGGTTGATAACTTTACAACGCCCCAATTAACAATGTTGTGACGACAACGTTTGATTTGCTTAGTGCTTATGGCAATATTTTTCTTGTTGAACTGTATGGTTCCACGAACAACATGCATTTTGTTAGAACAAATAAGCTGCATATTTTAGTTGTGGTAACAATTATACTTTGTTGACCCAAAAAAGTATGAAATAAATGCAATTACAAAGTATAATCTGACAAAATAACATTTGTTACAGTATTAACATTTAGGTTGGTAACTTAACAACGCACCAATTAACAATGTTGTGACGACAACGTTTGATTTGCTTAGTGCTTATGGCAATATTTTTCTTGTTGAACTGTATGGTTCCACGAACAACATGCATTTTGTTAGTACAAATAAGCTGCATATTTTAGTTGTGGTAACAATTATACTTTGTTGACCCAAAAAAGTATGAAATAAATGCAATTACAAAGTATAATCTGACAAAATAACATTTGTTACAGTATGAACATTTAGGTTGATAACTTTACAACGCCCCAATTAACAATGTTGTGACGACAACGTTTGATTTGCTTAGTGCTTATGGCAATATTTTTCTTGTTGAACTGTATGGTTCCACGAACAACATGCATTTTGTTAGAACAAATAAGCTGCATATTTTAGTTGTGGTAACAATTATACTTTGTTGACCCAAAAAAGTATGAAATAAATGCAATTACAAAGTATAATCTGACAAAATAACATTTGTTACAGTATTAACATTTAGGTTGATAACTTAACAACGCACCAATTAACAATGTTGTGACGACAACGTTTGATTTGCTTAGTGCTTATGGCAATATTTTTCTTGTTGAACTGTATGGTTCCACGAACAACATGCATTTTGTTAGTACAAATAAGCTGCATATTTTAGTTGTGGTAACAATTATACTTTGTTGACCCGAAAAAGTATGAAATAAATGCAATTACAAAGTATAATCTGACAAAATAACATTTGTTACAGTATTAACATTTAGGTTGATAACTTAACAACGCACCAATTAACAATGTTGTGACGACAACGTTTGATTTGCTTAGTGCTTATGGCAATATTTTTCTTGTTGAACTGTATGGTTCCACGAACATCATGCATTTTGTTAGTACAAATAAGCTGCATATTTTAGTTGTGGTTACAATTATACTTTGTTAATCCGAAAAAGTATTAAATAAATCATCATCATCATGATATCAGCCAAAAGACGTCCACTGCTGGACATAGGCCTCCCCCAAAGAGTGCCAAAATGACCTGTCCTGCGCCACCCGCATCCAGCAGACTCCCGCGACCTTGATAAGGTCATCAGTCCACCTTGTGGGGGGCCTACCCACGCCGCGCCTTCCTCTACGTGGTCGCCACTCCAACTTTCCACCCCAACGGCCATCGGTTCTACGTGCAATGTGCCCCGTCCACTGCCACTTAAGTTTAGCGATTCGGAGGGCTATATATATATTAAATAAATGCAGTTACAATATTATTCTGACAAACTATAGAATGTAAAAGTATTATGCAGCCCACAAACGCATCTGAGAATCCTTACAATCAGACTGCACTGTTGGATCAGCTTAGATATTACCTTACAATTTATACAGTATAGTTAGGTATTACGTATAACATAAAGATGATTAGCCAGATTTCTTGTATGTAAAAACTAGCCAAGTCAAGTATAAGTTGCCGCCATCTTGAAATTCTTTAAATACCGCGGACCCTCAGATATCGATTTTGAACCAAATCGGATTGTATTTAAAGAATTTCAAGATGGCGGCTACTATTTTACAGTCCAAGCTCAGATTCATATTAAGAGGTTCTGCGGACCCCGAGATATCGATTTGGAACCAAATCGGACTGTATTTTAAGAATTTCAAGATGGTGGCATTTTTTTTACAATCCAAGTTCGGATTTATATTAAGAGGCCCCGCGGACTCTTAGATATCGATTTTGAACCAAATCGGACTTTATTTAAAGAATTTCAAGATGGCCGCAACTACTTTACAATCCAAGCTCGGATTAATATTAAGAGGCCCCGCGGACCTTTAGATATCGATTTTGAACCAAATCGGACTTTATTTAAAGAATTTCAAGATGGCCATTTTACAATCCAAGCTCGGATTAATATTAAGAGGCCCCACGGACCCTCAGATATCGATTTTGAACCAAATCGAACTTTATTTAAAGAATTTCAAGACGGCCGCAACTATTTTACAATCCAATCTCGGATTCATATTAAGAGGCCCCGCGGACCTTCAGATATCGATTTTGAACCAAATCGAACTTTCATTAAAGAATTTCAAGATGGTGGCAACTATTTTACAATTCAAGCTCGGATTAATATTAAGAGGCCCCGCGGACCTTCAGATATCGATTTTGAAACAAATCGAACTTTATTTAAAGAATTTTAAAATGGCCGCAACTATTTTACAATCCAAGCTCAGATTCATATTCAGAGGCCCCGCGGACCTTCAGATATCGATTTTGAACCAAATCGAACTTTATTTAAAGAATTTCAAGATGGTGGCAACTATTTTACAATCCAAGCTCGGATTCATATTAAGAGGCCCTGCGGACCCCCAGATATCGATTTGGAACCAAATCGGACTGTATTTTAAGAATTTCAAGATGGTGGCATTTTTTTTACAATCCAAGTTCGGATTTATATTAAGAGGCCCCGCGGACTCTTAGATATCGATTTTGAACCAAATCGGACTTTATTTAAAGAATTTCAAGATGGCCGCAACTACTTTACAATCCAAGCTCGGATTAATATTAAGAGGCCCCGCGGACCTTTAGATATCGATTTTGAACCAAATCGGACTTTATTTAAAGAATTTCAAGATGGCCATTTTACAATCCAAGCTCGGATTAATATTAAGAGGCCCCACGGACCTTCAGATATCGATTTTGAACCAAATCGAACTTTATTTAAAGAATTTCAAGATGGCCGCAACTATTTTACAATCCAAGCTCAGATTCATATTCAGAGGCCCCGCGGACCTTCAGATATCGATTTTGAACCAAATCGAACTTTATTTAACGAATTTCAAGATGGTGGCAACTATTTTACAATCCAAGCTCGGATTCATATTAAGAGGCCCTGCGGACCCCCAGATATCGATTTGGAACCAAATCGGACTTTATTTAAAGAATTTCAAGATGGCCATTTTACAATCCAAGCTCGGATTAATATTAAGAGGCCCCACGGACCTTCAGATATCGATTTTGAACCAAATCGAACTTTATTTAAAGAATGTCAAGATGGCCGCAACTATTTTACAATCCAAGCTCGGATTCATATTAAGAGGCCCCGCGGACCTTCAGATATCGATTTTGAACCAAATCGAACTTTCATTAAAGAATTTCAAGATGGTGGCAACTATTTTACAATCCAATCTCGGATTCATATTAAGAGGCCCCGCGGACCTTCAGATATCGATTTTGAACCAAATCGAACTTTATTTAAAGAATTTCAAGATGGCCGCAACTATTTTACAATCCAAGCTCAGATTCATATTCAGAGGCCCCGCGGACCTTCAGATATCGATTTTGAACCAAATCGAACTTTATTTAAAGAATTTCAAGATGGCGGCAACTATTTTACAATTCAAGCTCGGATTCATATTAAGGGACCCCGCGGACCCTCCGATATCGATTTCTAAAGAATGGCGGCCTTTTTTACTTTCCCACGGATTTATATTAAAAGACCTCGAGCCCTCAGATGATATCAATTTGGAACACAATTTAAGTGATATAATAAAAATATACCTAAACCTTACCGATATTTAAAGTCTGTTTCATAAAGGCAAACTTGACACCCCTTCAGAATAGTTCAGAAACTTCCTCGTCTCCCGATTCCCCGCGTTCCCCCCCTGTCGTAAGCCCGCGTGGCCCTGAGCTTGCAGACTGTATGTAGGTAGACTGTGGTATAATAGTAGTTTATGTGACTGTACATAATGAAGGGCATTAAACACGAGTGTGGGTTTATGAAAAGAGCCGAAGGCGAGTTTCATAATAACATCACACGAGTGTCTTAATGCCTAATTATGTACAGTTACATACACTACTTTATCTATCCACATATCATAAGCCTCCATGATGCATTCAGGAGCCGCATATTATGAACGGCATCGCGGCGTTGTTTTCTGGCAGCTGTCATAGTTTTTTTCTTAATTCAGAGACAAACTAGAGTCGGATTCAAATATCATATCATTCGATATCTTACTTACGTGCGAAATTTGACAAATTTGTATGCAAATTGACAATTCATTTCGAACTAAACGTCATCTCGACTGATATGAGAATAGAGGTCAAATCAAATTTCTTTGATTTCAGAGATGTTCGAAATTTGAATGAAATAATACTATCGAAATCGATGTTAATTTTTAGCAATAATAACATTTACACAGATAAGAAATTTGTTCTTACAAAACAGTCTATTTTTATGGTGGTCATAATGTGCGGTTCTTGAACGCATCATGGAGGGTTTATGATATTTGGATAGATAAAGCTTGTAAAAATGCCGATTTTTGCACGTTAATATCTCAATAACTGACAAAGTGTGCACGCAATTTCTCAGTACAACTCGTTTGACAGTTGAATCAGCAGCGCAATATTATGTCTCCAGCGGCCTATCGCACAAAACTTTACAAGTGTACAATTCGACATCTTTGTTGAATTGTAGCCAAAATATCGTAACACAAAGTATACATTCCATTGTAAACCTTACAGATTTGTAGTATGTTATTTTTCAATTGTAATTGTTACTTTTGTGGTATTGGGTGCAGAGATATTATAGCAATTAGTCAGCTTCTGATAAATTGAGGCTGACAAATCACTACATGTATAAACCCCAACATCTGTACGGCACACCCAATTATGACATCGACATGTTGTAATGTCAAACTGTGGTAATGGGGTATTTACATGTCATGATTTGTCAGCCCCAATTTGTCAGAAGCTGACTAATTGCTATCGTCTGGAGGCACGTTGCGCTGCTGATCCAACTGCCAAACGAGTTGTACTGAGAAATTGCATACACATGTGGTCGGATTGTTACATCTCTACGACACATCCAATTCTGACTTCGACATGTTGTACTGACAAAATGTGGTGAAATCATCTAATCTGTAGATCCCATAAAGCGTTCTATATGTACACCTCTTAGCACAGCAACCGCCTTCAACTTGAATGAAATGAACGTTTGCTGTCCTCTTTCTTTCTTATAGTTGCGTCTCGAGGTTGCTGTGACAAATTGCTAGGTGTTGATATATATAATCTGTAGACTCTTTTGCCTCACACCGTGGACAATATTATTTTGCTAATACAAATAAGTAAACTGTTGTTGAGCGCCAAACATAAAAATAAACACAGTATTCATATTAAAAACAAATATAACAAAAAAGAGTTGCCGCTTTGACGATGTCCAATATTATGTTGTTACATTAAAAACGTTTAAGGGTATGAAGTGAGGAGGGGTTATGACAATGACAAAAGTAACAAAGTTGCTTTGTCGTGTTAGCCAACTTAGCCAAAACGCGTCGCATCCCGTATACCATTGCTTCCATTTGTAATTCGGCCATCTGCGTGCGTGCCTGCGTGGGTGCGTGCATGGACAATGGAAGATTACATGGAAAACAATTTAAAAAGCTTCTTGGAAGAAGCAGGAGTTCGACAAGGACCGCTTGACAAAATGCTTGGTATGTATTTTTAATTTTAGTTTTGCCTCTTATTTGGTTTTAACTGATTTTATAGGGCGTCCGTTATAACACGCGCCGGTGCACGCCTGGGGGGTCTGTCTTTATTGAAAAATATGACGAGCAGCGCAAACTGGCCGTGCGCGTGCGATTTATTTATGTGTAAAGTGTAAACTTCCGAAGTCCTGGCCGTTCCGTACTCCCGCACGTGTTTTTGTGCCGAGGCCCCCCCGCCTTGCCCAGCCTTACTTATCACATGGCGTAATCCCAGTAGATAGGTACCTATTTAGTAACTCAATTCTTGCAATTTAATATTGTATAGAACCTATACGAGTGGGTCAAGTCTTATTAAAAGTATGTACTAGGTTGGTACCTATTTTGTAAATCTTATTTCCCAGACATACGTTCCAATATGTTTATTTATTTATTAGGTTACTCCAGCAAGCCAAACTTTGCGCGCCATAAAAGTACCTACGCAAGGCACCATGGAATGGAGTCACATCGCAAGCACTCAACAATCCAACATGGCGGCGGCACTAGTTTCACTCGTTCAGTGTCTGTGACGCCGCGCGCGTTAACCTTATTCGTAGTGTATTAGCTCAATAGTAACTGCATTTGTTATAAGTACTAGGCTGTGGTGGTTAAAGTGTGTGTTAAATCATATTGTACCTATTATTGTTTCAAGTTCGGTATCGCATCACCTAGTTACCTTTTCGTACTTTAAATTGAAGTTGATACCTATAAAAATAACACGGCTGCCGGCTTTCACCTGACCCGGAAACAGCTACTTAATTTGAACATCAAGCGCTTGTTCCTGATGCTAAGAAAGCTTCTATACTCCAATATTTAGTCAATATCACTCTTTCGATCATGTTTATGCAAGTTCTATTATGAAAAAGTGAAGAGTGAATCCTTGAACAATGGAAATTAGACTTCTGATCCGCCATTATTAGTTTAGTGTTCAAGTAAGCTTTGACCTGGTGGCAAATTCGTTGACCTAGATGGTTATCGTAACCGGCGCACGCGCGGCGCCCCTATGAAGCCAGCTTATTTATCTCATAGCTTCACCATTTTAACTGTCACTTGGACTTCATTTCCTTAACAACTGACGATCGTAAGTGTTTACTTTTTGTGTTCTTTGTGTGTTGTGTTTGTGTATTTTACTAACCGTTTTTGTGGTTTAATAACTTGAAATCCGTGGTAAAGGTTTTAAAACTGCTCGAATGTTTTATGGTGCTGATTTTGTGTTGTTTATGTGTTGCACATTGCATGGTTGTTTAAGTCTACTAACCTCTGCCCGCGACTTCGTCCACGTTGACTACCCCCGGGAATAGTGGCTTTATTCGGGATAAAAGGGTATCCTATGTGTTAAATAAATAAGCTATCTATTTTTATTCTAAATTTCATTCAAATCCATCCAGCCATTTTAACACGAAAGAGTTACAAACATTGTATGTATGTTACTCACTAAACTTGGAAGGATCCGGATGTATAACTAACTAGTTTCTGCCCGCGACTCTACTATAAGTTTTCTGGGCCCGCTGAAATATTAATGGGCAATGATTTTTCCATAGCACTTTTAATTTTTAACACACTTGCTTATTTCAGAGGATGGAATGACTCTTGACATACTGCTGGCGGCAAATGATAATGAATTAGCAGTTATAGCTCCAAACATTGTAGACAGAATTAAAATAAGAACAGCACTTGACAAACAGCGACAACATGTAAGTTCAATTTCTTAACCCCACTTTTCGCTCATTTTATTAGAATGTGTAATCTGCATAAGTGATGTTAGTGATATGTACAGGTTTTAATTTTAATATGCTTTGTTTTTAGATTACTAATATACAAACTGAAGTAAAGCCTGTCACCTTACCTGAAAGGGAAGGTGTTATTTTAATACCACAAGAACAATCATTAGTTGAGGTAACTAATAAACTACTACTAACTTTACTACTACTAAATTTATTTATATATTATTATATATTTAAACTTTATTGCACGATCTATAATGTATTTACAATACACATTTTTTGTTGTAGGAAATTTCATTAACACTTGGAGATGACGTGGAACTTGAGCTATTAAAAAACTTCGGTTTACACCGTCAAGAAACCAGCAAAAACTTACGTTCCCTCTTAAGCTCTGAAACCTATGGAAAAAAATTGTTGGAGACTTCGGAAAAACACCCTTTGACTCCTGCCGATCGCGCCTACATTGTTAAACGTGTAGTGGAGACAGAGCTAAAAAGTTTAGATAAAGTAAATAGCACAATTAGAAAAGACGTCTGGAAGCAGTGGACCGATGAAATTACTCAACTGTTCAAAGGGGAAAACAGTAACTTATACTACGTGCCTTACAACGTTGTTGACGGAAAAGTTATTCAAGCCAGCGGGCTCTTGCATAATAGGCTCATAACACACCGAAGATCATTGGCACCTGAGGGTGTTAAAAGAAAAGGCGGCAGCAGCAGTGAAACCGACAGCAACAGTAGTAATAGCAGTAGCCATAGCGGGATTAAACGTCTTCGACCTCTCCCAGACGACTTCAAAGTCAACTCTGCAAATGCTGATGATACGGCTGATGATATAGAACATTCAAGTCTGGAGGACAATCTAGATTGGCTACGAAATTCTTCTTCTCCGCCTGATGTACTGATTGCTAAGTGGCAAGCCACATTGGATCAACGAATCAAGCTACTGGAGAGTGTTTCATGTGTGGAGTATTTTAAATCATTTCCTGCTCTACATTTACCAAACGGATATAAATTGGTGAGTTGCTTTCTTAGTATCTATGATTTAGGGTATGCAATAATTGCATACATTGCTTGTAGTTTATTCATGTCATGTAACTGATACACAGTAAAGCCTTAGTCAGACACAGGGCGCGACGCAGCGCCGCGGTCGCGCGGTGCGACCGCGGCGCGATATCTCCGTACAAACCGCTAGCGTGGTCAAACAGGCCATGTATGGAAATATAGCGCCGCGGTCGCGCCGCGCGACCGCGGCGCTGCGTCGCGCCCTGTGTCTGACCAAGGCTTTAGAGGCCTTAAAAGACGAGTGTGGTTTTGAAATAAGCCGAAGAAAAGTTTGATAATAAAATCACAGGAGTGTTTTGTATGATCTGGGGGCACTACCGTGCCCCCGCCAAGTCGAGCAAAATAAAGAGGCACGGCCGTTACCATCCTTTTCTCGAAGCCATTCAAGCCATTTTCAACATCCTGTAAATTTGTGCTGGCTAAAGCTAGAACCCTGAATTTTCGGGAAAATGTAGGGCATAATATGGCTAATATATAACATCAATAACATTCAATTTGAACATTTAGTTTAAGAACTATTGTCCGTCAAAGTTCGTTAGTTTTGTCACTGACATACTCACTGATAATGATCAAGCTAATTCTAAGGTACTTCTAGCAGACCTACGAGCTCCAAATTTCAAACGTAATTAGTTTTAGCCTAATAACAGTCATAAAAAACCTAAAAATATTGCAATTTCAGTCACATTTCAGAGAAATGCAAACTGTATAAGTAAGTTTGTAATCTTGTACAAATACATGCGATTACAAAGTTACTTTTGCAGTTCCTTCCTGCAAAACTATACAAACGTTATTTTCGGTTGGTAAAATAACATTCCCATACAAAGTCTACAAAAAGAAATGAGATCCCATAAAAAACATTCCATGTAAAAAATAGGCCAAACCTCGAAACTCGTTCACAGTAAAAAGTGGTGAGATACTTCGTAGAGCCAAGTCAGGCATTCTTATTAATCTTTATTTGCTTGCTAAATAAAATTTTGTGACTTGGCAATCACACTTACATAGTTTTGGTACCTATACAAAAATTAGTAGGTAAATGCAGTAAAGTTGTGTGATTCCCAAGTTGCAGAATTTCATTTAACAAGCAAATAAAGATTAATAAGAATGCCTGACTTGGCTCTACGAAATATCTCACCACTTTTTACTGTGAACGAGTCTCGAGACTTGGCCTATTTTTTACATGGAATGTTTGTTATGTAGTTATTATGGCAAATGAATATTCTGTCAAGTAAAATCATTGCATTTAAATTATGGCAACTAATGTGAATGACATATGAATGATTCTGGCATACAACACTAAGGAAAATGAAACGTTCTGGAATATAAAATTATGGCAAATGAAATTATAGTATATGAAATTCTGGCAAACGACAGACAACCAAATAAACTAGGTACTGTAAATCAATATGTATAACTATTTTATATTTCAGCTGACGGGCGACTTTGAAGATGTACATCCAAATGCAAACAACACTTTTACGGAGAGGTTCCCCATAATAAAATCTAAACTTTTGCAACTGCTTGCCGCAAAGGGTGGATCGTCAAAAGTCGACCAATCGACATTCGATTTGTTGGAATTGGCGTCTGGTGAGTTCAAAAACATTTATAGCTCAAGAAAATTTGCTGAAAATTTGGCCAAATTAATGGAGAACTTTTATCTATCAGGATATGTAGGGTATCGAGCAAAGTTAAATTTTATCTACTCTCCCCTACCCTCCGGGGTGAGCTTCACCCCCCCCCCCCCCCCCCTCGAAAGTTTCCCCGAGCGCGGTATTTTCCATTTTAACAGAAAACCGTACACAATTATAAAAAAGTGTGTAAAAACGAAAAACCCTTGATAAATTTACTATAAACCTTTAATATACAAAAGCGATATCACTTATAGTTTTAGCGCAATCTGCCACCAAATACGAACGTACGTTTTAATTTTTTTCAGCTGTATGTTTAGTTTTCTCAAAAACTTCACACTTTATCGCGAAGAAATGTATGTATGACTGAAATAAATAATAGAATATGCTATTTTAAAAAAGGTATTATTTATTTCTTAACTCTTTAATTTACCGTTGCTTTGCTTTTTTAACCGACTTCAAAAAAAGGAGGAGGTTCTCAATTCGGATGTATTTTATTTTTAATTTATTTTTTATTTTTAATGTCTGTTACCTCAGAACTCCGTCATTTATGAACCGATTCATACAATTCTTTTTTTAATTTATAGTATATGCTTCCAGATTGGTCCCATTGTTTCCAAAGCCCCAGTTGGATGATGGGAACCATGAGAAATTGAGGGAACTCCTCAAATATATTAGGCACGCGTGTAGTAATTTCGATATTTTCTATTATAACTCGTGTATTCTATTACGTCTGACACAGCCAATTTACTATAAATTTAACTTTGCTCTATAACCTATCAATCAATCAAATAATTTATTTGCAGAAAAAGGGTAGTTTACATGTCTTAGAGTAAATACGTTATTGTTTCACATATCCTGATAGATAAAGTTCTCCATTAATTTTGCCAAATTTTTCACACATTTGAATCTAGTTTTCTTGAGCTATTAAGGCTTCCACACGTTTGTTGTATGGGAGCCCCCTTAAATATTTGTTTATTTCTGTTTTTAAGTATGTTGTTTTAGTGGCAACAAAAATACATCATCTGTGAAAATTTCAACTGTCTAACTATCACGGTTCATGAGATACAGCCTGGTGACAGACGGACAGACAGATGGACAGCGGAGTCTTAGTAATAGGGTCCCGTTTTACCCTTTGGGTACGGAAACCTAAAAAATGACTGTATTAGTTTTATCTCACGTTAAAATGACGGTTTTTTTTTCCATTAAATAGGGAACTTGCATCTTTTTATTTTATTACGAAAATCGAAAGTATAATCCAGCATTAAAACAACTGTAGCATTAAAACTTTCTTATGATTTATTTTTGTGATGTTATATGCATTTGAAATCTGCACGCACCGGTACCCCCCGAAAACGCTCTATATTAAACGGGCTTATGCTATGACGTCACATTATATATAAAAGTTACGTATAGCTCCAGAAGCGTAAAACAATACACGTTAACATTTTTTGAAGATTTTTATTTTTTCAAATAAATCCACGAGGAAATAATTGTTCACAAGCTTAATAATCTACCGTTTAATTTATTGCTCCTACACTCAAGAGCAAAAGTTTCGGGTCACCCTAAATTAAATAAACCGCAATAGATTTTTTTATAGTAGTTTATGTGAGTGTTCATTAATGAAGTGCATTAAACACGAGTGTGGGTTTATGAAACGAGCCGCAGGCGAGTTTCATAAAATTATCACACGAGTGTGTTAATGCCTAATTATGTACAGTTACATACACTACTTTATCTATCCACATATCATAAGCCTCCATGATGCATCCAGGAGCCGCATATTATGACCGGCATGGCGGCGTTGTTTTCTGGCAGCTGTCATAGTATTTTTTTTATTCAGATACAAACTAGAGTTGGCGCCAACTGTCATATCGTTCGATATCTTACTTACGTGCGACGTTTGTCAAATTTGTATGAAATTGACAATTCATTTCGAACTAAACGTCATCTCGACTGCTATTAGAATAGAGTTCAAATCAAATTGCTTTGTTTTTCAGAGGTGTTCGAAATGTGAATGTAATAATAGCATCGAAATCGATGTTATTATTTAGCAATAATAAAATTTTTACAGATAAGAAATTAGTTCTAACAAAACAGTCTGTTTTTATGGTGGTCATAATGTGCGGTTCTTGGATGCATCGTGGAGGGTTTATGATATTTGGATAGATAAAATATTTTACAATGGTCTTATTTACATAATATACTATTCTTCGTAATACCTAAATGTATCAGCAATTTCTGGGATCCTATCATAAAAATATCAACATCCAAAAATGACGATTTTTGCGATATCTCGCTCCGTTAACGTTGTTTTTTTCATGGGTTTTTACGAGTCCGATTTAAACCTGGTAACGTGTTGTTTTTTTACTGTTATTTCTGCAGTTTAGATGTAAAATTTAATAAAGATCATGACAGGATTAAAAAACTGTACAACCTTGCACTATTTTAGGAAATATGACGGTATTTCACCGACCCGAAACTTTTGCTCTTGAGTGTATTACCGGCTACATCCTGTATATTAAATTAGATTTTCGTAATAAAATAAAAAAATGCAAGTTCCATATTAATATTCTCTTTGATTTCCACGATTGTTCATTTAAATAAAACGTTCCATTCTTAAAAATAATAAGAGTAATATAAAAACCTTATTACTTATTATTACGTTTAGCACACGAATGGTTCAAGTCCCATGTACTTAATTATATAATTTTATTTTCCAGTTGGCGAGGAACAGGCTAATGTTGCTATTTTCTTAGCAATAATTAATCTCTTACGACAAATGCCGACTGTCTGCATGCCGCGCAAAAAAGTGTGGAGACTTTCAAGAGAAGAAGTTCGATCCAGTTTCCTTGGGCGTGTTTCAACTGCTTCAGACATCGAACGATTCTGCATTGACAGGGAAGTGATAGTTGCTGCAAAAGGTATACCACACCAGCCGTATATACTTGCTGTAGGATCATCTTGGGCCACTGTGACTCATTACGAAATTGTTATACATAAAGGATTGCGCTATCAACTCTTTGATATTTGTTCAGCAATCAAACACACATTTAATATCTATTGGGCCTTAGATTGCGCGTACCCCAAAGACTCCGCACCATGTTGGATGTTCATACAGCGAACAATGTTCAAAATGACATCTAAATACGACACGGAGGGGATTCCGCTTCGTGAGTTGCTTACTAAGATAAATGCTTAATAATTATTTAATAATCATATTGTTAATAATAAAATGGTACCTTGTGCACTCTGCAAACACTCCTTTTCCGATTTTAGGAAATTACGATGTCACATTGACTTTTATCACAAAGCTGTTACTTCTTATTCTTGTGCAAGTACAGGATGCTTCAGAACTTTTCAGATATTTAATTCGTATAGGAGACATTACTTAAAAAACCATTCAATTTTAAATGAACCATTGCTACAGAGTAACAGCGAAGAAATAGGCGAGACTTCTCAAAATGTAATTGGTCCTGTTCAAAATTACACTGCAGTTAGTTCAAATTGCACTGATAATTCAACCATACCTGTGGATGTTAGTTTAGCACAGTTTATTTCTGTTCTTTATGCCAATCCCCAAGTGCCTCTGAACGTTGTAGATACAGTTTTTAATGGCGTTAAAGATATATTCGACAAATCAATATTGCCGCAATTAGAGGATCGACACAGTACTGCATTAATAGAAAGTATAGGTTCAACTTTTTCAAACCTCGACAGTGATTACAAAAGACTCAAGTATTTTAAAGAACATGGGTCTTTCATTGAACCTGAAGCGTATACAGTAGGAACAAGATATGACTTTGCGAAAAGTATTGGCATAAGAACATATAAGGCCGTAGAATGTAAGGCTCACTTTATTCCTTTAAGAATAGTATTGAAAAAGTTCTTTTCTTTGTCACATGTTTTGAAGGAAACTTTACAGTATATGAGTAACTTAGTAAAACACAATTCAACCGAAAGTATAGAACATTTTATGCATGGTTCTTTTTGGAAATCACGACAGTCACATCATGGAAATAAATTGGTGATGCCCTTGTTTTTGCAAGTTGACGACTTCGAGCCTCTTAATGCTTTGGGCAGTCACAGTTCTATTCATAAATTAGGAGCCGCTTATATTTCACTACCTTGTTTACCACCGCGTTATGCATCGCATCTTTCGAACATTTTCTTGGTAATCATTTATCATTCCTCAGATCGGGTAAATTTCGGAAATAGAGTAGTCTTTCAACCTTTGATTGATGAATTAAATTTTTTAATTAAAGAAGGAATATATTTTGATCTTCCAGACTTTAAGGGAAAAATTTATTTTGACTTAGGACTTATTCTTGGAGATAACTTAGGTCTCCACAGTATTACTGGTTTCGTTGAAAGCTTTTCTAGTAATATGTCTTGCAGAAGTTGCAAAGTTACCAAATCTAATATGGTGCGACTTTTTCAAGAAGATAGCAACCTTTTAAGAAACATGGATAATTACAGGGAAGACTTAATAACAAAAAATGTGTCACTTACTGGTGTGAAAGAGGAGTGTATTTGGCTGCACGTTACTAACTTTGACTTATTTTCTCAAGTTGGCGTAGATGTAATGCACGATTTGAATGAAGGTGTAATGAAATACATAATGAGTGAGGTTATTGTTGCTCTTGTGGACCGAGCTAAGTATTTTTCTATGCCACTAGTTAACAACAAACTTGCTTCATTCGACTACGGGCCTGACAAAGCAGACGTTCCTGTGTCCCTCTCAATCGTAAACTTACGTAAGGGTAACTTGCGCTTGAGTTCCTCAGAAATGGCAACTTTTTGTAGATATTTCGGCATAATGTTTGGAGATTTAGTCCCTCGTGGTGATAAATATTGGGCATTATATATACATCTTATGTATTTGTTGGATATTATCATGTCTTCAGCGTTTCGTCCCGAAATAACGACATACTTACAATATATGATTTCCGTAATTTGCGAAATGTACACTTCGTTATTTGGCCAGAACATTAAACCAAAATTTCACCATTTGATACACTACCATTCAGCAATGCTTAAATTTGGACCACTACGTTATCTTTCGTCAATGCGTTTTGAAGCAAAGCATCGTCCTAATAAGCTTAGTGCAAAATCTTCACAAAACAGGATAAACATGACACTGACTATTGCCAAAAGACATCAATTAATTTTAAATGATATTTTCCTAAAAGGTGAATTAAGAACAAATATTATTTTTGGGCATCATAATAGTATTCCAATTAAAGAAGCATCCGTACTTGCACAAGAATTTGGCTGGAAAAATATCGAAAAAATTAAATCGGTTTCTTGGGCTAACATATCATCTTCACGTTACTGCAAAGATTGTGTTATAGTTTGTCGAATAGAACCAAATAACATAAATTTCGCCACAATAACTGATGTTTATGTATACGATAACCGTAAAGTTGTATTTAAAACGTTGCCCATGAATACAATTGCTTTTGATGAACATTATTTTGCGTACATCGTCGAAAATGCTCTCCCAGATACTAAGTCATTGTATGTTGATTATAACACCATGCAATATTCATACCCATGCAATCTCACCATTGTGGGCTATGGTGTGGCACCATTGCAATATGTAATTTTACGTAAGCCTCTGTAACCTTTCTTTGCGATAATAAAAACTTGTAACTGTTCTTAAGGGTGCCTTTCCACCAGCGATGTGCTATGCTGTGCTATTTCATATATTTGAAACGTAGCTGTAGCTGGAGCTACGTGTCAAATGTATGAAAACATAGCATAGAACATGTCTGGTGGAAAGGCACCCTAAGTCTTCAGAGATGTCCGCGTGGCGTGAGCGGGGCGCGCCACGGTTACAAAGAACGCGTCATGCGCACGCCACTCCATACTCGGGGCCAGGCTCCAACACCGCGCACAGAGGAGTATTTCAACAAAAAAAATCTTCAAATGATCGTCGCACCGCAGTGTTGGGGCCTGGGCCTCACGACCTTCCCGCGCCGCGCGTGCTGATTCCAATGCACAATAAAAGATTCCATGTAGTGAAACATCCGTACTTGCACAAAAATAATTTGGCCTCCATATCATCATCACGTTACTGCAAAGATTGTGTTGTAGTTTGTCGAATAGAACCAAATAACGTAAATTTCGCCACAATAACTGATGTACTCGTATGTTAAGTATATACGGCTGCTGTTATGGTATATGTTAGATATCTCCGTTGCTTATAAAAAAATGTTATAGGCGCCACCTTCTACAGAGCAATAGGGTACTTTACTGTCGTCTTCAGGAAAAACGCAATGACTAAAATGTGATATGAGCTTCATATATAGTTACTGTATATTTCATCAGGACGGCAGTTTTGTGTAGTAAATTTTTTATAGCACAATTGCTTGTAGGGAGGAGGCCACCTTTAGAGTTTTTACATATAGTGTATTTGATATTATTATATATTTTGTTAGAGCCAGCCAAATTAGGACTGAGCACAAACTAAATAAGATTCAATGAAAGATTAGGCTTAAGGTGTTATCCTTTCTTCATTTCTTGAATAATTTTTGATAATTCTTATAGGCAACACTTTCTACAGAGCAAATAGGGTAAAGTCAGCATCAAAGGTAGCTACGCAAACGAAGACGTCAAAAGTATTATATTAAATGGAAATTCTTAGAGTTTTCGATGTCTGCGATTGCGTAGCTACTTTTGATGCTGACTGTACTTTTCTGTCATCTTAAGGAAAAAGTGTTTTATGTAGTATTTTTTATAGCACATAGATTTATTACATATAGTGTATTTGATAATATTATATATTTTGTTAGAGCCAGCCATGTTGGCACTGAGGAAATACTAAATAAGATTGTAGAAATGAAAGATTAGGCTTTGTCCATTTTATGTGTAATTTTTGATAATCTTATAGACGTTACTTTTTACAGAGCAATAGGGTACAGTCAGCATCAAAAGTAGCTACACAAACGGAGACGTCTAAAGTCTATATTAAATTGGAATAAGAGCTTTTGATGTCTGCGACTGCGTATTTACTTTTTATGCTGACTGTACTTTTCTGTCATCTTAAGGTAAAACGTTACTGCGTATTTCATCAGGACGGCAGTTTTGTGTAGTATTTTTATAGCACATAGAGTCAGCCATTACATAGGTATAGTGTATTTGATAATATTATATATTATGTTAGAGCCAGCCATGTTGGCACTGAGGAAATACTAAATAAGATTGTAGAAATGAAAGATTAGGCTTTGTCCATTTTATGTGTAATTTTTGATAATCTTATAGACGCCACTTTTTACAGAGCAATAGGGTACAGTCAGCATCAAAAGTAGCTACACAAACGGAGACGTCTAAAGTCTATATTAAATTAGAATAAGAGCTTTTGATGTCTGCGATTGCGTATTTACTTTTTATGCTGACTGTACTTTTCTGTCATCTTAAGGTAAAACGTTACTGCGTATTTCATCAGGACGGCAGTTTTGTGTAGTATTTTTATAGCACATAGAGTCAGTCATTACATAGGTATAGTGTATTTGATAATATTATATATTTTGTTAGAGCCAGCCATGTTGGCACTGAGGAAATACTAAATAAGATTGTAGAAATGAAAGATTAGGCTTTGTCCATTTTATGTGTAATTTTTGATAATCTTATAGACGCCACTTTTTACATAGCAATAGGGTACAGTCAGCATCAAAAGTAGCTACACAAACGGAGACGTCTAAAGTCTATATTAAATTAGAATAAGAGCTTTTGATGTCTGCGATTGCGTATTTACTTTTTATGCTGACTGTACTTTTCTGTCATCTTAAGGTAAAACGTTACTGCGTATTTCATCAGGACGGCAGTTTTGTGTAGTATTTTTATAGCACATAGAGTCAGTCATTACAAAGGTATAGTGTATTTGATAATATTATATATTTTGTTAGAGCCAGCCATGTTGGCACTGAGGAAATACTAAATAAGATTGTAGAAATGAAAGATTAGGCTTTGTCCATTTTATGTGTAATTTTTGATAATCTTATAGACGTTACTTTTTACACAGCTATAGGGTACAGTCAGCATCAAAAGTAGCTACACAAACGGAGACGTCTAAATTCTATAATAAATCGGAATAAGTGCTTTTGATGTCTGCGATTACGTATTTACTTTTGATGCTGACTGTACTTTTCTGTCATCTTAAGAGAAAACGTTACTGCGTATTTCATCAGGACGGCAGATTTGTGTAGTATTTTTATATAGCACATAGTGTCATTAAATATTAGTGTATTTGATAATATTATATATTTTGTTGTTGTGATTTTTTTTAGATTAGGCTTAAGGTGTTATCATTTCTCCGTTTCTTGTACTTATACGTTTTGATACTTCTTATAGGCGCCACTTTCTACAGAGCAAATAGGGTACAGTCAGCATCAAAAGTAGCTACGCAAGCGACGACATCAAAAGTCTATATTAAGAATCCGCAGTAATCTCGGCTGAATTTCACGTTCCCATACAAACGGAATTTCGTTCTCATTTTAAAACTACGTACTGGATTGTAACGAAAATTTGCTTATACAATGACATGAGGTATATCTAGGTCTATAATTAATTATGGCTTCAGTTTATAAAACAAACGAAATACAGCAAAAATAAGTTGTATTTTTTTACTGTGGTCTCTGAAGCTACATAAACTAATTACAGACCTGGATATACCTTAACCTATTCTAAGTACAAAGTTTCAGAGCAAACTAGCTAGTCGTTTGAAAATGAGAGCGTAACTACGTTTGTATGGAGAATCGAGCTTACTGTGGACTCTTAAGCCTTGGCCAAATACACGGCGCGACGCAGCGGCACGATATTTCCATACATGGCCTGTTTGACCATGCTAGCGGTTTGTACGGAGATATCGCGCCGCACGACCGCGGCGCTGCGTCGCGCCGTGTGTTTGGCCAAGGCTTTAAATGGGAATAAGAGTTTTTGATGTCTCCGATTGCATACCTACTTTTGATGCTGACTGTACTTTTCTGTCAGGAAAACGTCACTGCTTATTTCATCAGGACGGCAGTTTTGTGTAGTATTTTTTAATAGTAGAATTGCTTGTAGATGTTCCTAGGCTACCTAATACAGTCTAAAGACATAGAGTGTATTTAATATTATTAGATATTTTGTTAAGTGGTGAATAAATAAACATATCGTACCAAGTAAAGTTTAATTTTTATTTTATGAATAGATAATAACAATTTAACTATTGCCGTAGCAAATTAACTTTGTACCTATATAATTCTAGCAAATGTTCTGTCTTCTTGTTAATGTTTTTTCTCTTGCCAGCACTGTAATAAATTAAAATCTTTACGTTGCCATTCTAGCAAATGTTGTTGTGAATGTTTTTCTTTTGCCACAGTAACAAATTTTAATTATTGCCGTAGCAAATTGACTTTGTACATTACTCTTACGTTTTCATTCTAGCAAATGTACTTTGTTGTGGTAAGTGTTTTCCCCTTGCCACCAACAAATTAAAGTTATTGCTTTAGCAAATTTACTTTGCATATGCATTTACTCTTCTTTTGCCATTATAGCAAATGTACTTTGTTTTGGTAAGTGTTTTTCTCTAGCCAGCACAGTAGAAAAACATTTCCCACAACAAAGTACATTTGCTATAATGGCAAAGGAAGAGTAGATGCATAGACAAAGTAAGTTTGCTATACCAATGACTTTAATTTGTTGCTGTCGCAATAGGAAAACACTTACCACAACAAAGTACATTTGCTATAATGGCAAAGGAAGAGTATATGCATATGCAAAGTTAATTTGCTAAAGCTATAACTTAAATTTGTTGCTGTGACAAGGGGAAAACACTTACCACAACAAAGTACATTTGCTATAATGGCAAAAGAAGAGTAAATGCATATGCAAAGTAAATTTGCTAAAGCAATAACTTCAATTTGTTCCTGTGGCAAGGGGAAAACAGTTAGTACAACAAAGTACATTTGCTATTATGGCAAAGGAAGAGTAGATGCATATACAAAGTTAATTTGCTAAAGCAATAACTTCAATTTGTTCCTGTGGCAAGGGGAAAACTGTTACCACAACAAAATACATTTGCTTTAATGGCAAAGGAAGAGTAGATGCATATACAAAGTTAATTTGCTAAAGCAATAACTAAAATTTGTTCCTGTGGCAAGGGGAAAACACTTACCACAACAAAATACATTTGCTATAATAGCAAAGGAAGAGTAGATGCATATACAAAGTTAATTTGCTAAAGCAATAACTTCAATTTGTTCCTGTGGCAAGGGTAAAACACTGACCACAACAAAAAACATTTGCTATAATGGCAAAGGAAGAGTAGATGCATATACAAAGTTAATTTGCTAAAGCAATAACTTAAGTTTGTTGCTGAGACAAGGGGAAAACACTTGCCACAACAAAGTACATTTGCTATAATGGCAAAGGAAGAGTAGATGCATATGCAAGGTTAATTTGCTAAAGCAATAACTTAAATTTGTTGCTGAGACAAGGGGAAAACATTTACCAAAACTAAGTACTGTTGCTAGACTGGCAAAATAAGAGTAGTTGCATATACAAAGTTAATTTGTTACTGATTTGAAATAGATTTTGATCCTGGGACAAAGTACGAGAACAACTGAATATTGCCAATTAAACAATTCTATACGTTGTCAAAAATATGTTGCTACTGTAACAATTTTCAGTCTGCAACTCTAATATTGTTAGATTGACAATTCTATACGTTGTCAAAAAATTTTGCTTCTACAACAATTTTTAGTTAACAATTTAGATATTGTCAATTTGACAATTCCATACGTTGTCAAAAAAAAATTTGCTACTATGACAATTTTCAGTCTACAACTTTAATGTTGTCAGATTGACAAATTGGACGTTATCAAAAAATGTTGCTACTACAACAATTTTTAGTTAACAATTTAAATATTGCCAATTTGACAATTCTATACTAAAACCAAAAAGGTTGCTACTTTAACAACAATCAGCCGACAATTTTTACTTTGCCAGTTTAACAATTCTATACGAGGTTGTTAGTTTAACAATAAAAAGTTAATAGCTTTAATATAGCCAATCTGACAATTCCATAAGTTGACCATAAAGTTGTTATTTTAACAATAATCGGCTAACAATAAAAATGTTGTTGCAGCAGCTACTTAGCTTAGACGGCTGTGTGGGATTAAAGTTTTATTGTTCCATCAACAATATTTTTTTCTCAGTGTACCAAAATGGGTCATACCTAAACAAGATTTAGTAAATTAAATTTGTCTTTCCTGTAGTATACAGGTTAAGGATTCAAGAGTTCTAAATAGCCATATTATTATACTACATACATATTATAAATACGAAAGTGTGTCTGTCTGTCTGTCTCTCACCTCTTCACGCTTAAACCGCTGAACCGATTTATATGAAATTTGGTATACTTCGACAAAGTTTGAGTCCCGCGAAAGGACATACGATAGTTTTTTATGCGGGAAATCATCCCCTAAGGGAGTAAAATGGGGGGTGAAAGTTTGTATAGAGCTACTAGCTAGCTCTATAATGTTAAAATGTTAAGGACTACTTAAATTTTAATGCACAGTAAATTAAATTTGACATGTTATTATACTTATTACATTTTGTTTTATAATAATTCTGAACAAATTATAATATTTGTAACTATATTTTGCATGTTGACTTTATGTTGACTGAATACTTATTCTGTAATTATTTTAAGACCACCAACTGTAACGTATTCTAGCAAATAAATATTTCATTCATTCATACAATATAAACGAGTTCCACGCTGACGGAGTCGCGGGCAGAACATAAATTAAAAAAATATAAAATGTCCCCGACACAATAAACAAAGCTAATAACCATATCGACAGACAAAATATTCCGGCCGTAAAACGTGACCATATATAAAACCTATCGTGCTACGCCTGGCAGGACAACCATATGCCAATATTGCCAAATATACCTCAAGGAATAAAATGAGGTCCCCGCCCTCATCTTAGCGGGTAGGTAACTACATTTTTATATATGAAGGTATTAGTAGTTTATTTATGTGACTGTACATAATGGAGTGTGGGTTTATTTAATAACATCATACGAGGGTTTTAATGCCTAATGAATCTAATGATGTAATGATGTACAGTTACATACACTACTTTATCTATCCACATATCATAAGCCTCCATGATGCATTCAGGAGCCGCATATTATGACCGGCATCGCGGCGTTGTTTTCTGGCTGCTGTCATAGTTTTTTTATAATTTAGAGTCAAACTAGAGTCGGATCCAACTACCTATCATATCGTTCGATATCTTACTTACGTGCGACAATTTGTGAATTTGTATGCAATTTGTCAATTCATTTCGAACTAAACGTCATCTCGACTGATATTGGAATAGAAGTTGAATCAAATTTATGTGTTTTTCAGACAATTGAAATTTGAATGAAATAATATTATCGAAATTCGATGTTATTATTAAGCAATAATAACATTTTCACAGATAAGATATTGTTCTAACAAAACAGTCTATTTTTATTGTGGTCATAATGTGCGGTTCTTGAACGCATCAGAGGCCCTAGCACACTACGTTTTATGTCGCGTTTTACATTTTCGCCACTATAAAACCTAGTGTGCTAGGGCCTCAGGGAGGGTTTATGATATTTGGATAGATAAACTTTATATTACTTTGCCATGTTCATTCATTATATTATAAGTAAATAGGTACCCAATTACCTACGTAGGTGTAAATAGTTACATTGTCCGCTTCTAAATATGTAATGCATTTTTCAACCACTTGATGGTATCCAATTGACCTGGAATTTCGCATACTTATGTAAATTCCGCGACATTGCAATGCCATGGGATCATCAAGCTGATAGATAGATAGATGTTTATTTGTAAAGTCATGTACATGAGATCTTAAGATTATAAAGAAAGGCTTCCATGACAACCTGTTAGGGCACACAAATGGTCTTATAAGTAACTTAATTCTATATTTCAGGTCATGTTATTTTATGAAAAGTAATGTAAATGTCAAAAATATAAATAGATGTCAAAGTTAAGTCTAAGTTATACAATTTACTCAGTTGATTCAATTACAATTTACTTACTACTATTTATTACTAAGTTACCTACTTTTATGATGCGTCAGGGTTTCATAATTTCCCCTCCGAGGGTGCTCGCCTTGTCGGGGCGGGGGGCTTAGTAACCGTGGACTGGTCACCCACGGCGAAGCTAAGAGGCACCCAGGGCCTGCCGGCTGGCCCGAGGAGGGCGCTCCTAGCGGGCTTGCCTAAGCCCGCTTAGGATGTGTTGGGGAGGGACCGCAGAAGAAGTACTCACGCGCTATCTTCTGCGGCCGAGGTGGGATCGCAGGGGGAGAGGCGTGTTGGTATAACGGTGCGCCACTCTCCCTACCCCCTGCGAACTTGGCGGGGCCGTTCCGCTGAAGCGGCATTGGTGGGACCGCAGAGGAAGAGGAATGCCGGTATTACGGTGCGCCGCTTTCCTTATCCTCTGCGGCCGAGTCGTGGTAGGTGGCGGAACCACAGACCTGATCCGCCACCGGGTGCTGGATCTTCCGCACCCATGATCTCCTCGTAGCGGACTCAGGGGGGTCCGCTACTGAACAGGTGGAGATCGAGGAGGCAGGCGCGCCAAAACATCTGGCGTGCCTCACGTGGAGGGCCCCCGGGCATCCGCGAAGGAGCCGCTTGTGGGCGGCTGCCGCCGGCGGGGTCGCGGATGTTTGCGCAAGCGTTCCCGTGACCTCGCCACGAGGCGGCGAGGTGGCAAATGGGGGGGTTTTTAGTGGGTACACCGTGGGTCTCATTAGCCCATACGGGAGTCCCACATAACCACTCGGGTCACCCCCTGCACCCGGGTGGTATGCGTAACGCATTTTCCCCCCTAAACAAAAAAAAAAAAAAAGGGTTTCATAATTTAAGAATTCCTCCACTGAGTAATAGCATTTATGAATGAGAAATGTTTTAAATTTTTTGTGAAACTTTTTATCACTTGGTTCGAATTTGATCTCGTCGGGTATTTTGTTTACAACTCGAATACATACAAAATGAGGCCCGTTTCTATGGATAGCTAGTTTAGAGTTTGGTATTTTTAACTTGTTTCTATACTGGTTCCTGGTTTTATACGTATCTGGTTTGACTTCAAATAGATCGGGGTTTTTCCTATAAAAAATAACGGCCTCCATTACATATATTGCCGGGAGTGTAAGTAACTCAAACTGTTTGAAAAAGGGTCGGCAGCTATTTGGAATCCGTATATTGGCGAGAATTCTTATGTATTTTTTTTGTAATACAAAAAGATCATGTGCATCAGTGCTGGTTCCCCAATAAGACCACACCATATCGGAGACTGGAATAAATGTGCGCGTAGTAGACGGATAGTGCAGCCTCAAAATCTGCATTTAACTTTATCAGGTTAAGCGCGTAGATAAACTTCGTTAATTTTGTCTTTGTGTATTGTATGTGGGCTCTCCAGTTTATTCCGGAATCAATGATCACTCCTAGTAATTTAAATTCTGTGACTTCCTCTATTTGGATGCTATTTATGTATAAGTTTAACTCTAAGGGTTTTTTTCTGTCTGGGTTTAAATTGTATAATCTTGGTTTTTTTTTATATTTAATTCAAGGTTGTGGTCTTCTAGCCATTTTTTAACTGTGTTGATGCTACACGTAAGTTGGGAATTACATTCTAGACTATTTGTAGCGCTGAATAAAAGGGAGACGTCGTCAGCAAACATTACACAAGTTATGTTGGGATCTAGACTTTTAGGCAAGTCGTTTATATAGGCTAAAGATAGGGTACATGCTAAGATACTCCCTTGAGGCAAGGAACAGGTAGTGCGGCGTCTTTGTGAGTTAATACCAGTTACTTCTCGGGCATCATGATTGTAGTGGTCTATGTGTACATATTGTTCACGATTTGCTAGATAGGATTTGAACCAGCTATGTGTCTTACCTCGTATTCCCATTTCATACAACTTGGAGAGAAGTATTTCGTGGGACACTTTATCGTATGCTTTAGTCATGTCCAGGAGTAATCCTATGCTATATTTCCTGTTATCAATGTACTCTAAGATTTTTTTTATGTATTTAAATACGGCTAACGTTGTTGAGTGATGTTTTCGGAATCCATAACTAATATTTTATACTTTTCGAGGAAGCCAATCACACGATTTGCCATTGCTTTTTCAAAAAATTTTGAAATGGCTGAAAGTAGTGCAATAGGCCGGTAATGACACGGCTTTGTGGCTTTCCCTCCTGGTTTTAAAACTGGTTTTATTTTAGCTATTTTCAGCTGGTCTGATGATAGAGTCGGAACTTGGAATTTCTGAGTCTGGATGTAGTTTATGACTTATGAGTTATGACAGTGCAAAAAAGTAAGCATGAAAGTCGGGAATAAACCTTCCTATAACGTTTTTTTGAAGTGGATACTTCTTTGCTCACGTTCTTCTATAGGGATTAGGGGTACAGTTCAAAATGTATCACGTGACTTCCGGAATAACTTTTTGTAGAGAAGCCTAATCTGATTTCAAATGATTGTTTGCCGCAGTAGGATCTCCTTGACGGGGTATTCTTTTTATAAATAATACTTATGCATTTTTACTTTCTTATTATTTACGAGTAGTTTAGTTTTATTTTCTTGTTATTCTTGTTTAAGTTATTTTAGATTTATATTAATTCATGTATAAATAATGTATAATATACATAATAAAAGTTTGTTAGATGTTTTAATCCTTCTTTATTTGCCATTAGTTGTTAATCACAAAATGTTATTTAGTTTATGTGGCGGACATGAAATTAATGCTGAAATGACCGCCATTTTCAATGTATCGTGAGTCAAATGAGCTACGTCAGCCAATCTTGCCATATATACCGATTTATCTGTACGTTTACAGATGTTAGTGAATTAATTCAGATATATTAGGGTTCCATAGCCAACAAAGAAGTATCCACTTAAGGTGGTTCGATTGCCATACAAAACGTTATTTGATATTCGCAGGCTAACGGCGTGATATTTTAAGAAACTTATGTGACAAACTTTCATCAATTGGCTTCCCATTTGCGCCAAATTCCCCCTTTTCTAGAATAAACTTGTTTAAACTAGATTAATTTGAGAAAAATGGTTTTCCCAAAATATCACGTCCCAAACCAATTTCTCAAACGAATCTAGTTTATACAAGTTTATTCTAGGAAAGAGGGAATTTGGCGCAAATGGGAAGCCAAGTTATGAAAGTTTGTTACATAAGTTTCTTAAAATATCACGCCGTTAGCCTACGAATGTCAAATAACGTTTTGTATGGCAATCGAACCACCTTAAACTTAATTAACGGTTGTATCTCCGACACAACCCGCTTCTTTTTTTGTCAGAAACTTAATATTTTTATCAGTCTAATATTCCATCTAAGATAATGAAAATCGTGACGATGCACAACCTCTTGGAACTTAGGTACTTACATCAATAGGGAACATTACTGCAATGTTCTGCCGCCAGATGCAGCACTAACACTAATAGTAAACCAGTATAGAAATATAGGGATTCACACACACATGCAAAATTGATTGTCAAATGAGTGACAATGATGCTTGCATAGACAATACCGCAAGTGCGAACGAGATACAATGTCAACGCTGCTAGTGTCACCACCTAAGAAGAGTTTTGCGTAATGTTCCCTATTCCCTTGATAAATCAGAGCGGGTGTAAAACCCTAGCATGCATTTAATTATGGATGGGGTCAAGTACCCTATTGATCGGTCTAAGTCGAATTCGGACTGCACGCGCCGTTGCACTGCCCACGACATTTTTGCGGTGTCCCTACCATATTTATGACGTCCCAAAATCATTGCGTGGGATGCACGACACATAAAACAAGCACGAGTCGACTCGTGCACCGCGGGTTCCCTTTAGGCTTCATTAGGTCTTAGTTCTTAGTCATCTATAGGTTTGTCACTTTTTAGTGTTCCTTACCAAGATTGGTCCAACGGAACACTTATTTTCCGCGCGACGTAGCGTTAATACGATGTAATAACCTGCCCATCCCCCGGTGGTGGGGCTAGCAAAATCAACCCAAAGGGTAAATTTAGACAATTTAGTTGAGTACCTACTCTAAACATACAGAAGGACGAATCTTGTATGTGGTTGGGCCATAGAATGTCATATGATGTAGCTGTCAGACAGAATCAATCCGGCGGAATTCGGCGGCTGAATTTGGTCGCAGGGTTCAGCCTGTAAATGTAGCGAAAGCGAGCCTAAAGAAATTTGTTGTGAGATGAGTGACGAGAGTATAGAGCACGGATGTGAAATTTATTAAAGCAAATCAAATGACAAGTTTATTCTACGAAGTTTTGTTGTGTGTGTGGCTGTTAGGCCCAATTATCTTAGTCTTTAACAAAATTTTACTTTGTGCAGTAGAGCATAATAAAAGTGGCATTTTGTGCAGCATACCTACATCCAGCACAAAAGCGAACTTTGCGAGCATGTGAGAAGTGAAAACTATATTTAACAGAGGAACCCCAATCGCCTCAGGTTCTGGCATAAAGGTCGACCTACGTACTGATCATCGTCCGCCCGCAGTTGTCACACTAAAGAAAAACGAAACAGCCATGTATGGGCTCCATGAGTATTTATCACCTTATTCTATGGAGCTGGCGCGTGATGTCACACGACCTTGCTGCTTGCGTTTAGGGAAAACTCCCACACGGCTGTCCGGTGAAAAATGCCTCTATATAGAATGGACAGTATGGGTGCGTTCGTATTTAGCCGTTT
Organism: Epinotia brunnichana; assembly: GCA_963854355.1. Lineage (NCBI taxonomy): Eukaryota > Metazoa > Arthropoda > Insecta > Lepidoptera > Tortricidae > Epinotia > Epinotia brunnichana. Next base: position 7,361,945 of record OY977949.1, on the reverse strand, counting down.
TGGGTACTAGAGAACTGGCTTTTAGTGATTTTGCAGATTCGTTTTGCTATATGGTCCGAATAGGGAACATTATGCAAAACTCTTCGTAGGTGGCGACACTAGCAGCGTTGACATTGTATCTCGTTCCCACTTGCGGTATTGTCTATGCAAGCATCCTTGTCACTCATTTGACAATCAATTTTGCATGTGTGTGTGAATCCCTATATTCATATACTGGTTTACTATTAGTGCTGCCTCTGGCGGCAGAACATTGCAGTAATGTTCCCTATTAGCACTAAAGAAAACATTGTTGGCAAAAATGATCGTCAGTTCGGCGATATTCTGGAACGGATATGGGTCGGATTGGGTGCATTTTCAGAAGTCCTCACGTTCGTGAGGAGTCCTCTCTAAAGTAGTTAGATCGCTTTGAAAGAAATCCTTGAGCGATACGACTTATTAGTAGCACCGGCCAGTGATGTCTTATGGTTCACTAAATGAGTGTCCATGGTGCACCGGCCAAGACTCTACCCGTTTCTGTGGATCAAGAGGATTCGTGGAACCCGGTATGCTGACCTTTTTTTGAGTTGGGTATTCTCCTAAACCAACCTTGACGCACTGTCCGCCCGTTAAAGGGGACTACTAAGGCCTAACCTAACCCCCAACGATGCCCTACCGTGCCCTTTCCAGGGAGGGCCTTTGACCCTTACGACTATATAACCACGAACTTCGAAACTCGAACTTCGTATATCTCCGTATCTATCGCACTTATAGTTTATGGTACTCAAGCGAAAGAGACGGAGATATACGAATTTCGAGATTCGAAGTTCGTGGTAGCGCCGCAGGGAGAGTGCAATTTCGGAGGCTTCAGAGCAGATTAGTTTTAAGTAATACTTACCTATACAGTTGCATATATGAACTAAGTAGGTATAGTCGGCCAAAAATGTGATCTGCCACGGTCGAGGTTCATTTGAACGTCATGAAACAACAAGATCGATTTCCACTTGCAATAATATTATGGCAGTAACCTTAGCGACAATCAGATCTCACAGAAACTTATGTCAAAACTGATAGGCCACTTTTCGTGGCCGACCGTACATATGGAAAGAGATGGATGCAGTTTATTGACAAAGTTAGGGCGCTCTCCTTTAGAACTGAGTAGACTATAAATAAATATGCATAATATGATTCACAGCACCGGAATTACTCATATTTTATTTCACTTTAAAATCTTTAAATAGAACATTATTTACTTATCGTATGCAGTGGTAATTAAATTAACACTCATGAATAAAATGACCTCAATACCTACTTTATTGACTTCTTCTTAGAAATGCATAAATATTGCCTTTTACAGCGCTTACATTGGTTTCAATTCAGCAGTTTTATTTTCCTTATACCCTATACAGGGTTCATCTGAAAAATAAAAGGATTTGACGTCACGTGCGAGTCGGATTTGTATAGGAAGGGTCCCACAAATAAAGAACGTTTCACGACCGCCTGTTTGTGTCTATACAAGGCTTCTTACGGCAAGGTTGACCCAATTGCGCGCTAGATGTCGCTGTTTCGTCCGGGAAACTAGGTAACGGAGTGTCGACATGGAATACATGGGTGGTCGGGGCAAATTTGTTGTGAATATAAGCTATATGTGTGACTGAGTGTTTTATTGTATATCCATCCATAATTCCATATAGAGCGCCCCTTTTTGACAGTAGGAGTACAAACATTGGTATCCCGTTATAAGGGAATTGAATTTATTTTTAATATTTGTTGTTATATACGGCACGTTACTTTTGATCTGGAGGTGGTGGGTTCGAACTGTTCAAACCCCGGCTCGTGAAAAGGGTTTAAAAAAAATGTATGTATGAAAAATACAAGGAGCAACTCAAAAAGAGAGTTGATGTTGGGTCGTATCGTGAGGTCAAAGAGATTGCGTGGGATCGGAGTAGATGGAGGGCCTACTTTGAGTTACACCGACAAGAGCCTAGCTCTTAAGTGAGAGAAGAAGATTAATAATAATTATTAATTAGATATCTTTTTAGCAGTAGCTCCCCGGTGAAGGTAAACATGGTGAGGGAACCGGTCTAATCCTATCAAAATCTAGTTTTCCCTCTGGGTCGGAAGGTCATACGGCATTAAATTTCGTACAACCAGTGACTACGCCAATGGGACGAGGTGCCACGGACCACGCGGATTCTTTAGGGTAGAAAGATACCGGGAATATTTAGCCATATTAAGTCGTAATAATACAGTATTCTGCGAAAATTTCAAGTGTCTAATCTAACTAACAAACTCTTTAAAAGTAATTATATAGCTGTTGGTGTAAAATTTTTACTAAAGAGCCATCATAATACTCGTATATATAGTAATCAATAATTGTCATAATTTCTTCGCCTGCCCACGCGGAGATAAACAGCCATCTTTGTGAATCAGCGATACGATTCTGACTCATTTGATGACTATTGTTTTTCAATCTGTGGATTCATTGGTAGAGTGCCGGTTCAGTTCTTGGATCGGCCGAGATGGTTACTCTACCTGAAGCCTGCTCCACACAATAGGATGCAACTATGCGTAAGACAGAGAAATATCCACTTCCATCGAATTTCAACGCAAAACAGCGTCCCTTTCCTGCGCCATGATGGTCCATTGTGCGTAGGAGCCTATAATAGAGCTTTGGTGCTTTGGAAGGCACGTTAAGACTTTGCTCCCGATTGTTTACTATGCCAACAGACGTTAAGAAGAGAGGATAATTCGCTACACCGTTTCGTAAGCGTTCCGAGTGAGGCCACCCATCACCATGTTTTTAGGGTTCCGTAGTCAACAAGAACCCTTATTCACAGATACATGCGCCCATGTGCTGGCTGGCGAATGGGGAAAATCAAAATTGCGTAGAAAACAGAATGTCCATAATTAATATGTGACTGTGTGTGACAAACATCATGGTTCCGGAAGCGGAACGGGTAAACGAGTATACCCGTTGACCACAACCGCTGCAAAGGGCTCGAATCGTCGGGATGTACATATTTAATACATAATTTAGGTACGCGATAAAAGTCTGTATACACCGTTTTATTTAATGAGTAGGTACTATCGAACCAACTCAATCATGACCCCCATGGAACCTTGTCACAATCAACTGACGTATTAACGTCATATACAAATAGGTACAAATCATTTATTTCGGACTATAAAATCCATAGTGTTAGTCGTTACAAACTTGGAGCTATAAATAAATAAATAAAAATAAAATTCGTTTAATTCAGACAACCACGGTCCATACATGTTAATGTTATTGTCTAGGTTTACCTACTTAATTACTAGTGTTAGTTATTTCAAAGTAAAAGAACCAGGACACTCACGTGTACGAGGTGACTATAGAGTGTACTCTGGTCCAATGTATGACAAGCTGACTGTCCATCCTGTCAGCTATAACGGCCAGGAGGCTGTTGCGGCTGTCGCATCGCGCTATGGTTATAGTGTTTTATAATTATGGTAAAGCTAAATTAAAGACGCCTGGGCACCGCACCGGTATACAGGCGCGTGCAGTTGCACATAACGCTGCAGTGGCGAGTCCCAGCGGTGGGCTAGCATGCTCAGGATACTATTCGGGCTGCATATGATCGGGCGTATGTTCGTTAACTGTAACAAGGTTCTATGGTGGGTCAGGATTCAGTTGGTTCATCATCATCATCATATCAGCCGAAAGACGTCCACTGCTGGACATAGGCCTCCCCCAAAGAGTGCCACAATGGCCGGTCCTGCGCCACCCGCATCCCGCAGGACGTAGAACCGATGGCCGTTGGGGCGGAAAGGTTCTCGAGTGGCAACCACGTACCGGAAGGCGCGGCGTGGGTAGGCCCCCCGCAAGGTGGACTGATGACCTGGTAAAGGTCGCGGGAGTCAGTTGGTTCGATAGTACCTAATTATCGCGGAAATCGAAGTTAAACTTGACTTGCAAGATTTGATCTAAATAAACATACCTACCTACACTGCAAGTCAACTAAAAGCTTGTAAATATTGACACATCTCGTCATTACTCTACTAAGGATGTATGCATGTCTTTGTGTCTAAAATTATACTTCTACAAGCTATCCCCCCCAAGGTGAAGCTCCTTATAGCTCGCCTCTTGCGTTTGACAAAATTAACCCTTAGAAAACAAGACTACATAAAAATAAGTCGTTTGAGTTCAACAAACTTATGCGTTTGTGCTCATTTACGATGTTTCCTCATTCACCTGCGGTTTTTAGATAAAAAGTTCTGAACATAGGCATTTAGGTAATAAAATAGTTAACTATCTCCGTAAGTCCACCTCGTCCAAATAGTTAAAAGACGTCATATGACATTAGATTAGATATTTGATTAGAGACGATGGTGATTGGTGGTGGTACTGGTGGTGGTGGTAGAACGAGGAATCACAGCAAGAAAGAAGAATGTAGTCGATCGAAAAGTAGTTTTGATGGTAAGTAACTTCTCACGATTTTCATATCATCATCATATCAGCCGAAAGACGTCCACTGCTGGACATTGGCCTCCCCCAAAGAGTGCCAAAGTGATCGGTCCTGCGCCACCCGCATCCAGCGGACTCCCGATCCCGACTCCCGCTACCTTATACCATCACAAAATGGCCCGCGAGCTCTCTCCATTTTTCTATCTTTTTTAATTTATTTAATTTAACAAGCATAACATTTGAAAATGTTACTCGCACTATACCTACTTTTCTAAGTTTTCTAATAAGAGAGTAGACGGATAGTGCGAGAAAAATCGAGTGCGGGCCGTCTTGTGATAGCGCAGCTCTGATGAGCTACGATGGTGATGGACTGATGTCCACCTTGTAAGAAATAGACCCTTGTGTCTCGCGATTTTTGTAACATACCTTGGGATTTTTGGAATGTAATGAATAAATATGAGCCTTGTTGGTGGTCTTGGTGCTAAATATGGTACACGACATGGGTACGCTTATTTTAAGCATGTGCGAATTCATAATTCATTTATTGTTTGCAAACCATGGTATTACAAGATATTACAAGGGTATAAAGTACAGCATGGACCCTGTTAGGGCAAAGCAAAACTTATAGTTAACTTATCCTATAGAATAAAAATATCAAATACTAACATCTATATTAATAAAAGAAAGTTGTGTTAGTTCCTTTGCTTATAACTCGAGAACGGCTGAACCGATTTTGATGATTGTTGATTTGTTGGATTTCTCTTTGCCCCGAATAGCAGAATAACTTTTACAAAATCGAAAAAATTAAGTTTCTTTTTCATGCATTTTGTACGGCGGAACAAAGTTCGCGGGATCAGCTAGTTTCCTATAAAAATAAACAGTGTTCATTGCCATCGTAGCTTTTCCTTTTTTTTATGTAAACATAGGTATAAGTATTTATTTGTTATTTCTAGGTTACATGTTCATATATTCTTTGATGGTGTAAAACGCTTGTAACAATAGGTATTTTTTTAGTTTAGTAACAAATTAAGTGTACCTCTCTTCAGTTGATGTGTCTCGCTAAGTTATTATATATTTTTATCGACATGGAATGTCATCCCTGTGAGATCATTTGAAGTTTGGCTACAGTTGTTTGGATCGAATGTAGGTATACTGTGCCTATGTACAACTAGGTACTTACTATCGTATGTACTTATGTACCTACATGTCAAACTCGTCTACCCGTAATCAACTGTTTCAACACAGCGTCCTTTTTTGGCGAACAATAGCTCTCAATTTGGCGACGTCTATAGTATAATCAAAGCCCTGATGGACGGCATTATGCATAAGCATAACTGTCAACATGAGCAAAATCAAAATAAAATGAACAAGTTTCGCGGCCGTTTTAGTAATGTGTCATGTCAGTTAATCACATAATTCAGAGAACTGTCATGGCTGCCGTATTTGGCGGGAAAGCAATACGCTTAAGCCAAAATGGACATGGGCCGGGACAACTCTTTGGTTCTTTATTGCATGACACCGCGTTGCATAAGTTTTGCATTTTTATCCTAATGTATAAATGTATTTGCTCAGGTCACGTGTATGCCGTTTTAAGACGTTTTTCTGGTTTTGCTTACTTGGAGCGATATTAAGAATAATGTGTTGTTTATCCTTGTTTTATCGGACATGTTAATTATTTCATGTTGTACCAATAATTGAAATAATTAATTAAGCATACTTAATCCCGATAATAAGGCAATTAATAAAAACAACAATATAAAACTTAACCTAAAGGTAAAAAAAATGGCCTAAGTCGCCGTCAACAGGCAAGGTGCCCAGAAGGCTGGCCGTATTTCCTCGCTGTATAGCGATACTAATACGCTGTGCGAAATAGTGGCCAGCCCTCTGGTCGCCCGATGCCTCTATTAGGCGCGTCACCAAATCTTTGTATAGCCGACGCGCACTTGGCCCCCATGGCCCCAAGGTTTCAACGCCAAACATGTAGCTATTTCCTAGGATGGCATATTTGCGGCGCTTGAGGCCTTTGGCCGAGTATGCCGCAGCGCCAGCGGTGGCACTGGTGCTTGGAACATGGGACGGTGCCAGGGTATCGACGCAAGTAGCATCCCAAACTAGCGGCCGACCAAGCTCCAAGGCACCAGCGTCATTCCGTCAGGCTTCTTGCCGTCGTCTCTGGGCTCGAGGACTGCCGGCACTCTCGCACTGACAAGGGCCCGACGGATGACATCGTTAATACTAGTGTGGCGGGAGATCCTACCAGCGCTCCGGACACATGAGAGGCCATGGTGGCCTAGTATGTCAACCATGGCGCCGCATTGACAGCGGTGTGGCTGATTTGTTGATGCCCCCAAGGCCAAACGCAAGCTAGCTGCCAGGCGGAAGGTGGTGTTATCTAGGAAAGTACCTATGTTTGGAGAGGGTAGCGCTTGCAGCCACAGACCCGACTCCCACTCTGCAGTCGCAAGGAGGCGAGCACGGTCTGCCGAGTTACTTGACGTATCTAAAAGGTTTTTCCGAACTAGCTGACAGAGCGGCTCGTCCCATTGCCTCTGCGAGCAGGGATTGGCAGGTGGGTCCAAATCGGGACAGGTTATGGACCAAACGTTCCTGGCCTCGGAGCAGTGCGCGGCCTCCGTAGATCCAATGGAAGGATCTAATATTTTTTCTATAAGGCTTTGAGCGCCATGCACCGAGGACAAGAAAGCAGTAGAGCAATCCCGAGTAATTCAGAGCTCAAAAGCTCCGTATCAGAACTTCGCAATAGGTTACATTATTCTATACTTACTAATATTATTAACCAGCTTAATTGTTAGTTTGTGGCGTATAAGCCTTGTTTACATTCAGATTTATAATTATTTAGAGTTGATACATTTTCTGGAAGTTCGTTGAAATATTCTATTTTATACTTAAGTATACCTAGGCATAGTCTGGCACTAATTAAAGTGTAAACAAGCCATTAGTTAGTTTGTAGATATTAGGTACACTAGCTACTTGTACGGGATATTCGCGAAATTTGCTACGCCGCTGAAAAGAGAGGAGTGTAGTTTTTTTTGCTGGCCAAATGTGATCGACACAGCCATGAGGTTCAAATTGGATTTATTCTCTGGTAAGGAATATATTGTTATATATTTATGAGCACGAATATATTGTTCCCTACTTTTGGATACGCTCTATGTGTATGAAGTAGGTACCTACGTAAGAAATATCGTCGTTGCCCACAGATCAGAAAACGTGTTAAAAAAATGTTGAATTCTTTAATAAAGCATCTTAGAATAACGTTTTAAAATGAAATAAACAATAAAAACGCTATTATAAATTAATGTTTTTCGAAACCGTATTTTGCCTTTTTTTTTATACAACGACGGTGGCAAACATGCTTACGGCCTGGCCTGCCTGATGTTAAGCAGGTACCGTCGCCTATGGACACTTGTGACTCCAGAAGAATCACAAGCGCGTTGCCGACCCTTTATTCACTTGAGGATTCGCTGTGTTGGCAGATAGAGACATGCAGGTCCCTCACTCCCAACACAGCGCATCCTAGGGAGCTCTGGCGACCTGGAGTAGGCTTAGTAAGGATTAGTAACGATAAAACTTTATTCGGCTAATTATATTCATTGTTTTGGCAATTACAGAGTCAGATCCTTTTAAGGGCAGGGAGGCTAATGTATGGTCATTAAAGTTACTAATTAAGAGTATGCCCGTGACTTCGCCTAGTTCGCCAGCTTCAGACATATTACTATTAAAATATATAAATGACATGAATAATTGAACGAGCGAGCGAAGCGAAGGGCAACAAATCAGTACTCTGTCTGTTCGACTGTTCTCCTTTACAGGTCCTCTTCCTCAACCGATTCTCTTGAAATTTTGTGAACAGGTTCAAAAATTTGTATAGTTTTTTTTGTCGACTCAACATATATCGAAAAAAAAAATTAAAATTTCTCGCGAGGGCAGTTCACAGATGCAAGTAATAATAGGCGTAGGAATGTGACGACTCCATCGCCCACTGGTTCTCCAGTGCCATCAGTCAACGCAGGGCAGCTTGTGACGGTCGCTATATTCGGTAATGACCTATCGCTGTTGACCATTGTATCGACAACGCTCGACAGTGTGAGGTCCTGGGAAGCTATGGCCTCCTTCTGCAATGGCACAGAAGGAGGCTGCGGAGAGAGGGCGGGAGAACGACCTTTTTCGCTCCTAATATCCGCAGACGGAGAGCGGAGCGCGCACGCTGTCGCTAATTCGCTATGCGCATTTGCTCCCCCCGCCGGAGTGGTCTGGATGGCAGGGTTGGGGGACCCTAGCCGTCCAATAAGCCCACGGGATTGTAGCGCCACGAAATTGTCCCGGGTCGCTCTCCCTGGCCATGCCCGCACAAACGGGCCAGTCGCGAGAGTCAAAGTAGAATGCGTCAAGCGAACCTTTGGCAGGGACATGGTTGGACGGTCGTTGGGGGTTTAGTGGGTTAGTCTGGGCCTTCTGTCCGGGAGTCTCACACACCTCCGGACCGGGCGGACGGTGCGTCAAAGCATTCCCCCAACGTGACGGGCTCTTTGGGAGTAGTGACCCAACGTTCCTGAGTGGTCCTGGCGGTGTCCTATATGGTCAGGCTGTGCCGACCGGAGTATAGGCCTCTGGCTTACCTACCTTAAGCGGCCGTCCAGAGTGGTGTCGCATGAGCTGTGTTCTCGAGACGAGATGGCTATTTTTTAACCGACTGCAAAAAAGGAGGAGGTTATAAATGTTCCACTGTATGTATGTTTTTTTTTTTAATGTAGGTATGTTCGCCGATTTCTCCGTCAATTGTGGACCGATTTCCAAAATTCTTTTTTTATTTGAAAGAGTATACTTCCGAGGTGGTCCCATTGTCACCAAATCAGGATCTGATGATGGGATCCCAGGGAAATTGAGGGCAACCCTCAAATTTTATAGGCACGCGTGTAGTGATTTCGGTATTTTCTATTATAATTCGTGTATTTACCTTCGGAAATCGCAATTTTGGTGAAGTGGAACTGATACTGAAGACCACAGATGACTTATGGAACTCCTCAAAGATGTAAAGTTCGTCAAAGATTCTGACATGATTCCGTTGAAGAAGCAACTCATGAAGTGGCAATTCTCAGATCCTTTAGGAATCGACGAACCTCCTCAAATATTATCAGCCCACAGATAGCGACTTGGGTTTTTTCTGTAATAATCAACGCATTTGCTCTCTGAAAGCAGTGCATGTGGTAAATTGGAAAGAAAATTTATAAATGTTCATGTACCTATGTGGCTTGACAAAGTACTGAATTGAAGTCGGTTTAAACTTTGTTTTTAAATCAATTATTTACAAGCTGTATATTAACTTGACCTGTTCGTATGTGAGTATGTGAACATGTAAGTTGTCCGTCATAATTTGCAATCCATTTTTCAGTCACTTGCCGTTATCCGATTGAGCTGAAATTTAGGGTATGGTATAGTTTGTATACCATCGAGCTGATCTGATGATGGAGACAGAAGGTGGCCATGGTAATTCGGTATTTAACCGACGTAACCCCGTTGAGTTTGGGCTCGTTAGAATCGTCTCAATGAGTAGTTGATGATGGTATACAGAAAAGTACAGTCGGCAATAAAAGCTAGTACCAAAAATTTTATTTTTGACAGAAACATATTGACGGTGACATACGGTCTCCCGGTAAGCAGACAATGTAGCCTATGGACGCTTGCGACACCAGACGTGCCTTGCCGACGATTTATTCATTTGAGGATTCGTTGATTGATAGCTAGAGATGAACGCGGGTCCCTCACTCTCAACACAACACATCCTCGGGAGCTCGGCGACCTTACTCACCACCAGCTACTTAGGTACCTACAGACGACCGCACCCGTAATAACAAAACCACTTGCTCTGTAACTAAGTATGTGGTGTTGCGTTGCTGCGGCGCTACCACGAACTTCGAATCTCGAGCTTCGTATATCTCCGTCTCTGTCGCTCGAGTACCATACACCATAAGTGCGATAGAGACGGAGATATACGAAGTTCGAGATTCCAAGTTCGTGGTAGCGCCGCAGCAATGCAACACCACATAGTTACAGAGCAAGTGGTCGTGTTATTACGGGTGCGGTCGTCTGTAGGTACCTAAGTAGGAAAGAGCTAATCCAGTTCTAATCTTCTAATGATGGGATCCTAGATAAATCGAGGGAACTCTTCAAATTTTATAGGCAAACTTGAAGCAATTTGGCTACTGTTTTGATGTCGGTTAAAACTTTGTTTTTATTTTAATGTAAATTATTAATCGATAGTCTTCTCTATCGAGATGGTTCTTAGCTATGATATGTTTAAAGAGTCGGGGTGTTGTTACAATTATTTATTGATGTAGATACTTATTCATTTGATTCAAATGCAATATAGGTACTACCTACCAACCTAATATCTTGGTAACCCCGAGATTCATTCTAATCTATCTCAACAAGTCGGATTTTATCGTCGATAAAATTCGTCTCGCTCGGCTTCCTTGCTAAAAAAGAACGGGTTCATTATGTTACCATGTGGAAGGGTCATGTCATTTTGGTTTTGATTTGTCTTTCCTGTTCATTTGTTTTTCCTGGTAGTTATAAGGATACGTACGTATCTATACGTAGGTATATACTCGTACATACATGGAACCTCAGTTTTGGTACAAGCCAAAGCCATGCCGTCGGGTTTCGCGTATATTATTAAGACGATGTATGATCAATGCAAATAAATGAGATGACAATGTCACATACGCGTTACCAATGCTTCGACGATTCTGGCTTCGCTACTTTAACACTTATCTTAGAAACAAAATGCTCTCTCTCAATGCAGTGCATTTTCGAGGGCCAAGTATTTATAAGGTTCTAGTGTCCCTAACGTTAACAAACAGGATAACGTTTTCGGTAGGTATATTTAAATTACTGGAAAAATTACGATACTCGGAAATATAACTATTTTGAGAAGATAATGAGAATACGAAAAGTTACAGGTCAACGACTAACAAGCAGAATTAATCATCCGTAACATTACATTCGTCTTCGTATCCATTTCCAATGGCCAAGGAACAATGAGAGATATCGACGCGTGGGCACATGGGCGGTTCCACAGCCGTTACTTCCATAAGGTTCTAACTCGATGAAGGTCCCTTCTAGGCTGGGACTTTGTGGGCTTGTCCGGCCTACGCTTCCGGAGTTTTACACAATCTTCCATCTTTACGCGTCACTGAAGATTCGCTAACTCGGAACGATTGGGACACGTTAAGGATTTTTTAGGTGAAGATATAAACAGATAAGATATCTAGAGATAATTCCAGGGTCACCATAAGATAAATCACAAGCGAAACCAGATTCATGCAAGTTTTTGAAACCTTCGAGAAGGAATATATTTATTGTATGTTTGCATTTGGTCAGGGTTTCATTAAAAGTAATGTCGTCCGAATTTGGTCAATTAATGCATCGTTAAATTTTATTAACCTTTAAGTGCAAATGATTGGACATGCCTTACCATGCTTGGAAGTTTAAGATTTGTTTAACGCCTTAATTGATTGGAGTATTTTTTATGAAACATTTTATTAAGGACTTTCATATATTTATTGAAAAATCTCTTGCAAACGAAGTATTGTATGTTGTTAAGTAATTAGGAGAGATGGTAACGTGAAACTTGAATAGAAAATTACGACAAAATAAAACTGTAAACTTAACGATAACAATTAAAATTTATTACAATTAGAAAATAAATAAATCTCAAAAGAAGAATCTCGTATAAAATATATTAATTAATATGGCAATAAAACTTATACCTAATCAGAAAGCAGTCCATCACAAACACATCACGTCACGCGAACGTCCTCTCCATATACGTGTCGTAGTCAAACTCCGCGAGGAAAGACTCGAAGGGAGAGAGGGAGTCATCCGCACACTCCGACCGGCTCTCCATCTCCGTGGAGAACTCTGAGAGGTCTGAACACAGCGGAGAAGCCCAAGGGTCCGAAGTTGTTGGTTCTTCATTGTCCCGCAACGCCGTTGACAGAGCAGTGATGTACCGCATAGCCAGCCGCAGGGTTGTGATCTTCGTTAACTTCTCGCAGGGCACAGGAGTCCCAGTGATGGCGGCTGCGGGAACAGCTTGCCTGAGCGTCTCGAAGGCCCGGTTGATTTCTCGCATGCGGCTTCGCTCTCGCGCGTTTGCCGTTTTTCTTCTGTACTTGCTGAGGGGTTGCGGCGCGCGGCGCGCGCGCGGTTCGCGGCTGCGCGCGGCGCGCGGCCGCAGCTGGTACTTGTCGTGGTCGGGCATGGAGTGAGCCGAGCGCCGCCCGCGCCCGAATTCCGCTCGAAAAATACGCTCACTCCGCCTACTCGCCCCGCTCCGTTCAAGTACAATCGCTCGGATAATTGCTTAAACGATGAATGAGCGCGATTTATCACTATCTTCTAGAATCTCGTCTCTTACATCAGCATTGTGCAATTCATATCCTTGATGAAATGATATACCTACTGATGCTTTAACGTCTGATAAAACCTTCGAGATTATTTAATGGAATACCTAGGTAGATATTACTTAGCATATTAGAATATCTTCCGGGTCAATATTACAAACGAACTACCTATATTTAGACATTAAAAACTTACTCATTAATAGTCCATACATTCATAACAGTCTTAAAATCGTGACGAATTGATGCGTCACCAATGTCACCATCCGCGAAGCGATTCACAACTTGAATCGAATAACTTCACCTCTCGTCCCGAGCGTACCTAACTGAGATCCGTAACAACCATGCGAAATCAGAGACATATTGAAGTAAGTTAAGTTTTCATTGTCAATGAGCCTTACGAATACCTATTACCTACGCACCGTCCATCGATGAGCGTGACGCTCGCGCTTTAGCACCCGAGCGTACTCACTTTACAATGAATGAACGACCACAAGCAGGCATTAAGTAAGGCAAATATTACTGATCAGATTAGCATATTGATCCAGCATTTCCGTTTACAGCCTCCGCTGATTGTGTGCCGACCTTGCAACTTCTGTTTCGTCGCGTGGGCTAGTAAATGTTGAGCGTAGGCTTTTAGTGCTGTGCTTATGTAATATAGGCACTTTTAGAAATGAACCTCATGATTGATACCTACTTATTGCGCAAAAGGAAAAGATTGTTGAAACGATTTCTGAGATAGAGATAGGTAAGTACAATAATAACTAACCTACTTAGTGATATTTAAGAAATGACTCAAGTCCTTACCAATCTAATAACTAAGAAAACGTTAGTTCTAGATAAACTAAAGGCCATTATACAACTAGCAATTTCTCACAACAACTTATAGACGCAACTATAAAAAGGAAAGAGACGGCAACCATTCCATTCACTGTCACTACAGTTTTGTGGGGCAATGTTTAATTTTAAGTATGTAAAACACTGTACTTATTAAAAATAAATAAATAATAAATAATAATTTACTTTTTGAAGGCGGTTGCTGTGACAAATTGATAGGTATAGAATGCTTTTGACAACGAACTTAGCCGTTTTTTTTTCTAAATTGGCTGAATGAGATAAACTCATATCTTGTAAGAGAAAAATAAAATAAGGAAAAAATAAATAGGTATGTTGGGAATATTTAACTAAAGGAGTTGATCGAATAAATAAATAAGTTCTTACGTGAACCTCACAGCAATGGAATTGAGTTGTCAACTGTTGCTATACTTGGACATAAGGCGCATTTTACCGAACATAAAGGAGACATGTGAAAACTTTTTCAAAGAGTTGAATGACAAGGCAACCCGTTTCCCGCCATTTCGGTACTTGCTTGAAATCGATGTAATGGATGTTATTGATTTGGTTCCTGATATTGGAAATCTACTTTTGGAGGAGCCGTTAAAGTTAGAGCAAACATGCAATGAAATTCTATTTGCTTGTCTGCAAAATGTTAATAATTATACCCATGCTATAGAATTTCCGCAAGTTGCGGTTACCTTGAGGTTAAAAAGTGTACCCTCCGTTTCATTACGCACCAATCCACGTCATTTCGCAGGGTTAGTGCATTTCAGAGGACTTCTAATTGCAGTTTCGAAACCTACGACTTATGCTTACCACACAGTTTGGTCGTGCTTCGAAGAATGCGAAGGAAGCGAGGTAATCTTACAATACATGCCAAAGGTACCACCTAAATGCTGCATCTGTAGAAGCGTCCTCTTCGAGAACAGCGGCTTGAAGCGATGTGGCGAACAACTGACTGCTATGTGTCTTTTAAAAAGACAATTGTTGACGAAGAAATTCCTGATAGCAGATGATTTGATCCCAAAACTAAAATTAGGATCAAAATACGATATTTACGGCGTAATATTGAAAAAGGTTACATCGATATGGGCACTAGAAGAAGTTATGATTTTACCTGCCCCAGTTACTAGTTCGATTCCTGAAGACATCGCGGAATTGTACAGAGCTTGCAATGGGATACCATGGTCTTTCATATACTGCCTTGCTTCAAATATAGGGCTAAATATTTGCCCTTTGAACACATTCATGGAACTGAAGATCAACCTCCTCCTGAGTCTGGCTAGTGTCAAAGCCAGTGAATTAAAAGCCTCGAAGATTATTCATGTTCTAGTAGCGAGTTTTGACACCAGATATGCCGGGGAGATCATGACGCAGGCAGCAAAACTTGCAGATAGGTCAGTCTTTTTGGGCACATCTAACGCGGCTGTCTCAACAACTTTAATAGCCAGCTCTGGAGGAGTCTGTGTAATGCCTTTACCGCTGCACTCATACAACCAAAAACTAACCTCCGCAATCCTAACAGCGATTGAAAGTGGAGAAGTATCATCAGACACCTACAAGGCAGAATTGCGAAGCGCGGTATGGGCGCAAGGAATGGATTTCAAGAAAATAGTGCTCTTCAATGTAGCCAATGTCTTTGGGACGCTATGTCGAGGCGATTTAGGGCATTACACTGACGAAGTTTTGGACATGATGCTCCAAAGAACTGTAGAGCCAGAAGAAGTAAGCGATGAAGAAATAAAGGCTCATAAAGACTTGGTTTCTTATTTGGATATAGTGGCGGGAGTAAAAGTGTCATTGGATGTTCCAACAGAGAGGCTTTTGAGAAACTATATGTTAGCGGCTCGTCGCGAGATGCCGAAAGGCGTGTCCGTTGGCAACATGGGTGCTTTGGTATTGACATGTCTGACTTCAGCCAGGTTATGTGGTAGGGCCGTAGCCAATATTGACGACGCAGTATTTGCGATCTGGCTTCACATCAGTGGCTGCCCTGACTCTAGGATTGCACCTGATGAGTATTTGCGACCTCCTGCCGATGTGAAAAAGTTGACGAAAACAATAGAAGGTTTTAAGAATTGGCTTGAAGACTTTACGAGCAGGGTTTGAATATTTTGTAATGTTTTCCTTATTAGTCATAGCTGTTTGTTTTATAGTTTAGATTACAATTCTAGGTCCTATACCTACCGACTAATGTATTTGTTCTATCTTGTTGTGTTCTGATTATATGCACGGTTGTCACAGGACGCCCGCGAACTTAGTCGCCGCGTCATATCATACGTCTCTTTCTAAGCGTTCTAATTAGAAACACACAGTTAGTTTATTTCCCCGCGACACAGCTCGCGGGCGGTCCTTGTTATTTTGTATGTCGTATTCAAATTAAAAACATATTTTCAATAGAAACGTTTTATATTTCATATTCAGTATTAGTACTTACCATATCAAATAAAAATGTACAACACAAAAACATTTTTAAATTGGATAAACTATTAAGTAATAAAACATATAAACTATTTGGCACTATTGATAAGTGTTTCCCATAAAAGATTTAGATTTAGTGTTACCAACACTCTACTTGAAGAAGAAACAAGTTAAATTATAATTAGACTGTCAATGTCAAAAGTTTCACTCTTGTTATACCAGATGGTGTTGAATAAGGGGGATCACGGCGCCATATTATGCAAGATTTGATACTGTGGCCCCGCCGTATACTTGATATTATTTGACTAGGCCGAATTGCATCAAAGTGGTCCATTCAAAAAGGAACTCTACCGCCCTAGGCAGAGGATTCCAATTAAAATTACAGTTTTATAAAAATTCGACCACCTTAAATAATCTTAACCATACGTATGGTTTATAAAGTGATACCTACTGTAGATATTGGCATACTTTTAAATAATTTACTAAGCTGATTGTGTATAAAGTAGGTACTCGTACCTAATTATTAATTTCTATCACTATATTTAGTACAAAAGTTATACCAATCACAGATTTAGCATCGTTAACAAGATTTAAAAGAATCAATAGAAAGTAAAGATCAATTTCTAATTACTTATTACTTACATACAATGGACGTTAATATTTATTAAGGCTTACATTTTCAAACATCAGATAAAATTATGTATCAGATCAGTTAAAGTCAGCCTACACTTTCTTTTGTTATACATAGGTATAACACAGACGCGAGACGTCACGTCACGAGACCGTTTTTTTTCACAGTTTATTATTTATTAGTTACAGTCGCCATCACATACATAGGTACACTATAGGTGTTCAAAAATATCGGCACATGCACCCTAATGCCTTGAAAGTAGAGGTGTGTTCCGATGTTTGTGGCGTGCTTGTTTGCTCCGATGTATGTGATGGCGACTGTACAACAAATTCTTAAAACAAACAAGACTCAGTAATTCAACTTTCAGTATGTTAAGGTGTTATTCTGCCAAGAAACTGTAGTCAAAATTAGATTGTTTCAACAATTCTTTCTGCTTGTTCAACTGCTCAGTTATAAATGAATGATTTTTCCTCAACTTTAGACTTTCTTCAATCAGCAATTTGAGTTTTTCATCATCTTGAATTTTGTTTGCTACCTGGATACAGTGGCTAGATACTGACTCGCCAATTTTGAAGTCTCTCTTTTGGAATGATATCAAACTGTAGGGTAAATTAGCCAGGTCATCTGCATCACTGCTAAGAAGGCTTATTGTGTTCCACATGCAGTTTGTCAGCTCATCTATGGCTGTTGCCAAGTCAAAATTCAGTTTGTCAGTAGTGTCGGCTGCATTAGAAATAATATCTGCAATTTTTCCAAGTTCTGTGTTCAGATCAACAAGTTTCAACACAAATGGTTGATGGCGCATTTCGTGTAAGATTTTACATCTAAGTTTTAAGCATTCATAGGAAAGCTTTATGATATCAGTACACTGCTTCTCTTTGCATCTTTGGTTGGTGAAGAATTCACTCTTTTTGAAGAGAATATAACTCTTCAAAGTGTCTGTGACTATTGGTTGGAAGTTGTTTTTAGTAACAAAGTTGTTGATGTCTGTGGTTAGGACTTCATTGCTGCGTCTTGTTGCAGACTGCAGTCTTATGGAGAGCTGGTTCCATGCTAGTTGCAATTTTGTTATTTTCTCAGACCTGTCATCTACATCTTTGAATATCTTGTCAAATCCTCCCAGATAATTGACACCAGTTCCAGTTTCTCTTAGCTGTTCAATGTGTTTTTTACCAGTTTCTGTCATTCTTGTCACCACTTCCAGCTTGTCTGCTAGCTTACCGATACATTTGTCAACTTTATTATGATTCAAAAGCAACAGTTTACTTCCATGTTTAAAAGATTCTGCTCTTACAAAGAGTCCATGAATTAAAGATTCATACATTTCAACTTGAGACATTACAAAGTAGACACTATTTCTGTACAAATTCTGACTGTTCTTGAAATTGTACATTGCCTTTTGATTCTCTTTGAGAGCCCTCTGTACAGACTTTGGCACCACAGGTTCAATTACTTCTCTTATCATAATAGTTTTGTCATATAGATAAAGCATGTTATTACAAGACTCATTCCAATGATTTGCAACTAGTTCATCATCTGCGAGGTCAAGATAACTTTTCGGTGAGATCAAAATTTGATTTTCTTTAGAAACTTTAGTGTCATTTTCCAAGTATTTCTTTAGTGTTAATATGTTTGTCTTTTTATCAGTTTCATATGCATGTTGGGACAATGTAGACACTGAAAATACCTTAACTATCTTTTTGGACAGAATTTCTTCAAGTAGATTGAATATCACTATTTTACTAGTTTTTGTTCCTTGTTCAGCTGGGATGTTGAATGTCACTTTTGATGGGGTATCTCTTCCTCTTAATCTCGGCTCCCACTCCAATGCTACCCGTAACCACTTTTCTATCAGCAGCCTAAGGGGTTTTGAAATGAAATTTTCAGGAAATAATTCATTAGAATATTCAATGTCTCCATGAAACGTTTCACACACACAAATGTTGTCATGTGCCTTCTTTTTAACATGTGGTATCCATTGTACTGGTGCCAAATATGGCAGAAAAGGTCTTACACCACAAATAACTTCAAATGCAATTAGACCTAAGGACCAAAAATCAACAGAATTGCTGTATGTTTTGCTAGAGAACAACTCAGGAGCGAGATACTGCAAGGTGCCTACAAAACTCGCACACACAGAGTTTGAATCTATTTCTTTAGCATACCCAAGATCAATGAGTTTGTAGACTACCTTCTTTTGGGCCTGTGGGCCAATGTTTTGCTTCCCTGGACTATCAATGATTTGCATGACTATGTTTTCAGGTTTCAGGTCCCTGTGTGTGATCTTGTTGCCGTGAAGAAACTGCATAGCATTCCTAATGTCACTGAGTATCTGTCTTACTTGTGCCTCCTTCAGACCGGAGCAGAACTCTGATTTGTTGAGAAGTTGGCGCAAGTCACCGCCGCTGCAGTATTCCATGCACAGGACAGGCAGCCGCGAAGGATTCATCTTTTCTAACCCACTTATAAATTCTGGCGGCAATTCTTTCGTACTCACAATATTCGCGTTGTCCGATTTCTGCAACATTTCGACTTCTTTCGTCCATCGTTCCCTGTGCTTTTCGGTTAGTTCGTCGCTCCATTTGCAAGTTTTTATAGCTAACTTTTCATCAGTTCTATTGTGCCTCCACAGGACAACGACACCGAAACTTCCGGATCCTAAAAGACGGTCCTTTGTCCAATCACCAATAAAAATTAAATCGTTCATTTTCACTCGCAGTCACAGATTTTAATGGCAGGAAGCATGAACTAGCGCACAAGTAACATACTGTTTCGGAATAAAAATAGGTCTTCACTGCTTTTACAGAGCAAAAATAACTCTGGTATCATCAAAACTGATAAACTAAAACTATACTATTTGGTTGAGGTACTTTATAGGGCACTAGCCGTTCTTCATGTTCATTCGAAATTATTATTCTTGCTGATATTAATAAGACATTGTTTTAGACATATTTGAGCCGGTATGAGGTATGAACTGAACAATTACCTCTACATATATGACAGAACAGCAACCAGAGGAACAATATATTTCAATTTCGTGACTAATTTTACATAAGTACGAATCTTGTTCTATTAAACACCTTAATGACATCGATGTCGCAAAAATAAACTTAGCTTAACAAACTTATTTTTGCGTTTGAGTGTCAAGACGTCAGCCAGCTGATGTGTCAGAGTTACCTTTTAGATAACCTACATTCCAAGAAAATATGAGCCTTATTTACATAAATTCTCAGAAGTTAAGGATTTTCAACTGCAAAGTTAAAATTGTTTTCGATACACGCTTCTGTTTACGCAGTTTTTTTGGACAAAAACATTTAAAAAATATTAATTAAGAAGTGATTTTTTTTACTATCAAGGTAACTTTTGGAAAACTTGTCTTCAATCAATTTACAGTAACGATTTTATTTTGTAACTATGCTGAATATTTTAGTTAAGTTTGTATCATGGCACTAAACGCAATACCAAAAAAAAAAGAAAAGTCATCTTTTGTCTAATGTCCAAGTCCAATCCAATCCATCCTTATTCCATCCCACGGGCGCTTCACTCAGAACATTTCTATCTTCATAGGAAAAACGCTCATGGAGATAGTTAGTACATTAGTAGTTAGAGGGCAGCGTTATCAATTTTTAAACGAACGTCAATCATGAATTTTCGCTCTGTTTTAATATGACAGCAAACTGAAGTTTTAAATGTTCTTGGTTTTTATTGTATAAAAGTAATACAGAACCTATTATTTTAATAAGTCTATTGCCTAATGAAGAGGCTTACCTATAATTATCATGGCTACAGAAAGAAAATGATGTACCTATTTGAAGTTATGGGAAACAACGTTAGTAACATTTTAGTTATTTTTAAGTTTTTATCCTTTAAGATTCATTACCCTATTTTACTGTAACTACAGGCTCCATCCTGCTTTGCTCACCTCCAAGCTAGGCCAAGGTCGCAGGGCAGGACCTGCGCCGTGACGCAAAGTACGTCTTTCTCCCCTAACGCATAGTTGCGTCATGTATGATGGCCCATTGTGTAGAGAACCTTTAGTAATTATTATACCCTCATCCCAGAGGCGGGCTTAAGCCCGACATTCACACATCAGATTTGTCGCTGGAAGTCTGTGGACAAATCCTAACCTCTTAATGTCTCTGCGCTAAGCTAACGCCTCGCGAACGGCTCGCGGACGAGTCGACGAGCCCTATTGTATGATGTCACGTAGATAGGGAGCCCTAACTTGGGGTACCTATCTAGGAGCAAAATTATAGATGATAGAACAGTTAAGAATTTATTGTTAAGATTAAGGGGCGGTTCGATCGCCTAGGTCGGGCTATGGCTAGATGCCAGGTCTGTTTGAGGGGTGGTCGGTCCTTCCGGGTACCCTCACTCCCCTCGCGGTACGCAGCTGGATGGCAGGAGACGATGGTGGTCCGAGGTGGTCGGTGGACGCGCTGGTAGTAAGTGCCGGGAGAGCGTCACACGCCAGGGGCCTCCAACTTGTTTACTCCCTGGGGGAGCGTCTGCCTCGGCTTCAAATGTAAGCGTAGTTCCTGCAACGCGTCCACGTTTACGGTAAATAAGGGGTCCACATTCTCGACCTGGACTGCAGAACCATGTGCTCACGCAAGGGGGTGGGGCAAGTTATAGAAAGGAGCATTCAAGAATGATGGCGGTGCAGTCCAGGTACAAAATAAGCAAAGCAGGGCGGCGAGAACCATATGCCAAGCGTGAGTCGGCAATTTCCGAAAGAGAAATAAGATTACTTATCAATTAATTAATAATTAATTGATAAGTAAACTAATCGAACCAAAACGATTGAAAGGTGCACGGCTATAGTTACAGTCTATTTGAGTAAATTTAGAGGTTATGTATATTTCTAAGTAATAAATAAATTCATCAAAATTATTAAGCAAGAAGGAAAATGCAAAAGCAAGGCCGGCGGAGTGCAGTTGTTTAGCGTGGTGCGTTAGCATAGGATTCTCGGATGATTTCAGTACATTTATGATTCGGAAATTATATACCGTGGACATTTTCCATTGTATATCAAAGTAGAAAGCCTTTTCCGACTTATTTAAAATGTGATTAAGCATAAGAAATGTAAACTAAAGCTTAAAACAATGCCATGCAGGCAAAAACACATGGCGTGAAATAACGGAAATACATAATTTCCGCATAGGAAATTACAGCAATGACATTAAATTCGTTAACCATTAATAGTACACTAGATCGCACAGTACAGCACTGAATAAAATAAGATATTTAGGTAACACATGGATGTAGCATGTACCTAGTCTAACCTAGAATTAACAAATACGTAATCGCTTAAAGCGTGGAAAAAACTACACGTGATTCAGCTGGTAGTATATTCGTAAAGTATACAGTTCAAATTAATGTTCAAATTCGTCGTACTAATAACTTAAGGACGAGACACGCGGGCGTGGCGTGTTCGGCGTCCAAGACAAAATAATTTAATCCCGATGGAAGTAATTACCAGCTAAACCACGATTTACATAACTACATTCATTTAAATAAGGAGCAATTGTGCAACACTTACCCAATTACGGGAAACTACACTCACTTCACGGATTGAGAAATTAGGTACGTCCGCTTAATAGCGGCGTCTTTATTTATTAAAAGTGCGCAGCGGCTTGTCCGCGTCGCAGCTGGGTGGCAATTGAACGACCCATCGCGCTCGAGCTCGCGGTCTCGGCCGCAGAGGGCAAAACATAATAGCGGAAGGTCGACCTACGTCACAGATCTAGAATGTTCCGAACTCCCGCGCCTAGACAGTATTATAAGTAGAGGTTTTCTATGTTTTTAAGGCAAAATTAAATAGGCTACGCAACGAGATAAATTAAGAAATAGAACTTGTTTATTAAAACCTATTTCTGGTAAGGTGTTACAGTAGGTATTTATGTTTAACGTTATACGTTACAATGAATGCGAGAAATCGCTCGTATGTGTCTATAGGAGACACTACACAGGCCAATATCGGCCGGACGGCATTCGGCTAAATCAAGGTCACTCCATCGATACTAGATTTTCTGTGACCTTGCTTGGCCGTCCGACAAATTCGTAGGTGTAACGTCTTCTTATGTCTAACCGTCTTCTTCGCGGCTTTGTAGTGAATTCCACACTTTAAAATTAAACTTTAGGCTGCATAGAGTCGTTCGAGCGCGAC
The DNA here is from genome assembly GCA_963854355.1 of Epinotia brunnichana. Taxonomy (NCBI): domain Eukaryota; kingdom Metazoa; phylum Arthropoda; class Insecta; order Lepidoptera; family Tortricidae; genus Epinotia; species Epinotia brunnichana. The sequence continues at coordinate 7,339,038 of OY977949.1, read as the reverse complement.
AAGCTGACGAGAAAGGTCAAAAGGAATGTAGTATGGAGATATCTTGGTTTAGCCGTCGCCGTGCTTCCTACACTTATCCAGACGGACCGAAATCACGCGGCAGACTTCATGCAGCTCTGCGAAAGCTGCTCGTCTGAACGCGCCTGTATTGCTTGCTGCCTCATTGGCAGGGATTACAAACATAGTAGATATTATTGCAATACTATTAGCTCATTCCCGCGACTTCGTTCGCGTTGACTTCCTTTTGTTGGACTTTTACTGGGATAAAAAGTAGGTATTATATTTAAGAGGATTGTGAACCTGTAAATTTTCATACAAAAAGCGATAACGTTTTTCACCCCGTAAACTTAGTTCGATTTTTATAATTTTTGGATATAAGTAATAGATGTTTTAGACATAATAAAAAACTAGTTCTGTACGTTTTGAGTTTTAAGAAGTATTGCTTAGGGACATTAAAAGTTATTAGCATCTAAGAATCTATATTTTTGACTTAAAACTGTGTATATCGTTGTGTTTTTTTAATTAATCTAAATTTTTTTACTAAAAAAGGAAAACGTACAGACAGAGTAAAGTGTACTTAATCGAATAATACCAAAATTGTTTCATTTCATAACGCTTTAGGGGGGTAAAAACTTTATCACCCGAAACAATATTTCAAAAAGGAAATCTAGGCAATTGCCTCCTGGACTTGCAACTCTCTCTATCGCTCGATACGGCTCGGGAGGCAGAGCGGTGTGAAATAGATAGCATTTTTTTAAATGCCTACTCGCGCCGCACAATCCTCGTAAGTTAATCCATCTTAATCCGTTTCCGAATTTGCGTGATTTAGTAACAAACATCAAAACTTCCGAATATATAATATTAGTAGGGTTTTTATGACAATTAATAATAAACTATAATGTGAGTAGGTATTTGTGATAACAATATCGCCTAATTACTTACTGTAATCCATGCCATTCCAATTATTGCAAGACGTTATGATAAAATGGTAGGGAAGGTGAGTAAATGGCAGAGAATATTGCCGGATAAGCCCAGCTAGCACGAGACGTTTTATCGTTTTGTTTTACGTGACATCTCAGTACATTGTTGCCGTAAAACGTGACGATAAAACCTATCGAGCTAGGGCCCAAGGTGCCGTTACATATGCATTTAAAAATAGTGTAATACTTGAAGCAATAATCGGCTATATGCCGTGATTTTAATTGAAAACTTTGAGTAGACTGCATGTTATCCCATAAAAAACATTCCATCTAAAAAATAGGCCAAGTCTCGAAACTCTTTAACAGTAAAAAGTGGTGAGATATTTCGTAGAGCCAAGTCAGGCATTCTTATTAGTCTTTATTTGCTTGCTTAATAAAATTCTGCAACTTGGGAATCACACTACTGCATTTACAAATTTTTGCATAGGTGTACCTAAAACTATGTAAGTGTGATTGCCAAGTCACAAAATTTTATTAAGCAAGCAAATAAAGATTAATAAGAATGCCTGACTTGGCTCTACGCAATATCTCACCACTTTTTACTGTTAACGAGTTTAGAGACTTGGCCTATTTTTACATGGAATGTTTTTTATGGGATCTCATTTCTTTTTGTAGACTTTGTATGGGAATGTTATTTTACCAACCGCAAATAACGTTTGTATAGTTTTGCAGGAAGGAACTGCAAACGTAACTTTGTAATCGCATGTATTTGTATAGGATTACAAACTTATTTATGCAGTTATTGTATATCTCTGAAACGTGACAGAAATTGCAATATTTTTAGGTTTTTTATGAATTACTAGGCAAAATACTAATTATGTTTGAAATTTGGAGCTTGTGGGTCTGCAAGAAGTACCTTAGAATTAGCGTGATCATTATCAGTGAGTATGTTCGGGGAAGTCTGTAACCCCTAGAGAACGCGTCCCCAGGTGGCGGATAGGGGAATGCTCGCCAGCGATATGCAAATGTCGTTGGAGGGTAGGAGGGAAATAAAATACCTCCCGCGGACCCACAGACACACCTACCACCAGGCCACTCGGACATATTCTGACCCTGGGCTGGTAGTGGGCAGCGGCGACAGGCAGGTCGTCGTGGAGAGGATGGCGGCGGAGGAGCGCAAGCCAACGGCGGCATCCTAAGCCTCAGCTAGCAAGAGAGGTCACTGTCTTGGCGTCAGGTGGCAACCGGCCGTAAAACCCTAAAGCCAAACCAATCCTCCTAATATGGCAAGTACAATTAATATGAGAGTAACTATAAATGCTAGGGCGTACCCCTTAGGCGACGATACCAATCAAGGATGCAATGATTATGCTAGGGCGTCCCCCCGAAGCGACGGAGCCGTTATTAGAGCAGCCACACGACTACCCAAAATGCGTATTGCCAGCTGGAATGTGGGCTCTATGACGGGACGCAGCGCAGAATTAAGCGAAGTTTTACAACGGAGACGCATCAACATTTGTTGTATCCAAGAGACGAAATGGAAAGGGTCCAAGGCGCGTAACATAGGCCTCAATTACAAACTTATATACCATGGCACTGGGCCACAGAACGGGGTAGGGATTGTAGTCGACATAGATCTCCAAGACCGCATAGTAGACGTCACACGGGTTAGCGATCGTATAATCGCGATTAAGTTTGCTCTGGACGACCAACCCTGTATGAATGTCATAAGTGCATATGCGCCGCAAGTTGGATGTTCAAGCCAAGATAAACACGTATTCTGGGAAGAAATGAACGATCTACTGCAATCAATACCAAGGGACGAATCGAAATACATCGGAGCAGACCTAAATGGCCACGTTGGAAATACCTCAACTAACTACCAAAGGGTACACGGCAACTCGGGGATAGGACAGCTGAACGCAGAGGGCGAGAGTATTCTACAATTTGCAGTAGTACACGATCTTGCCATCGTAAATACTTTTTTCTCCAAGCCACTGAAACACCTTGTAACATACAAAAGTGGTGGGGCTAACACCCAAATAGACTACATCTTGTCAGATCGTTCTCGGTTAAAAACATTCAAGGACTGCAAAGTAATACCAGGAGAGCCATTGACCACGCAACATCGCATCCTTGTAGCAGAATTTACCATGCCAAGACCGATCAAGGTTGTGAAAGAGAAGGTCACTAAAATACGCTGGCACAAACTGAACAGTCAGGACGGCAGTTACCTGATAAAAGATATCACTCGCCATTTGCAGGGGGTACAAAAGCAGGACCCGACAAATGAAAAATGGGATAACTTCCGGAAGTTTTGCACCCAAAAAGCAGCCCAACATCTAGGTGTGTCCAAGGGCCCCATTCGCGACAAAACAGACACCAAATGGTGGCAAGGAGATGTCAAACAAATAATAGAACATAAGAAAACTCTCTTTAAAATCTGGCAACACAGCAAAGACGATAAGGATCGCGATTTATATAAAACAGCAAAAAAAGACGCAAAACGTGCAGTTGCACAAGCCCAGGCATCCTGCCGCAATGAATTTTACGACAAAATGGAAGCAGCAGTGAGTGAAAAGGAAATCTTTCAGATCGCCAAGCAAAGACACGGCAATACTAAGGATACTAAGACCGTCAAGTATATCAAGGACAAAAACGGCCAATTACTAACTTCAAATAAGGACATACAGAAGAGGTGGAAGGAATATTACTCACACTTACTCAATGAAACATACCCCAGTAAGGAGCTTCCCGAAACCCCTCATGTACAAGGCCCAGTACCGTGTATAACAAAACAAGAAGTTGAAAAGGCGGTAAAAAAGATGGCCAACCATAAAGCTACAGGGCCTGACGAAATTCCATCAGAACTGTGGAAAAGGCTTGGCGATGAAGGAGTTTCTTTCCTAACGGATCTTTTCAACGGTTTCCTGACCCAGGGTATACCGGATGAATGGAGACAAAGCTACCTGGTGCCGTTCTTCAAAAATAAAGGTGATCTGAGACTCTGTGGTAACTACAGAGCAATAAAGCTGATATCACACACTTTCAAGATCTGGGAACGCATTATAAGCGAAAGACTCCTACAGCTGACCAATATAACCGAAAATCAATGCGGTTTTGTCGCGGGTAAATCGACCACAGATGCCCTTCACACACTCAGGATACTGATGGAAAAGTACAGGGACAACGAAACCAACCTTCATATGGTATTCATCGACCTGGAGAAAGCATTCGATCGCGTACCGAGAAAACTGATCTGGCATTCCCTTCGCGCCAAAAACGTACCAGAATACTACATATCCATAGTCATGGACATGTACAGCAACGTAAGGTCGAAAATTCGGAGCCCCGCTGGCACTAGCGATGAATTCCATGTGGGAGTGGGAGTCCATCAAGGATCAGCACTCAGTCCGTTGCTGTTTAATTTGGTCATGGATCACCTCACATCGCACATACAACGTCCGCCCCCGTGGGACTTGCTCTACGCAGATGACATAGTTTTGATCAGCGAAGATACGAAGGAGCTGCAGAACATCTTAGAAACATGGAGAACAGCTCTAGAGGACGGTGGACTCCGAGTGAGCCGGCAGAAGACCGAAGTGATGCACTGCAACTTCAGCGATGCCAACGACCGCAGCACAATCTACCTAGACGATAACCCATTGAACGAAGTAACGAGCTTCAAATATCTGGGTTCCAACATTCAAAATAATGGAACCATTGAAGCAGATATCGTTAATCGTATCAACACTGGGTGGTTGAAATGGCGTGAGCTCACGGGCGTGCTCTGCGACAAGCAAATGCCGGTTCACATTAAGGGCAAAGTCTACAAGACGGCAGTGCGCCCGGCAATGACCTACGGGTCCGAGTGTTGGCCACTCAAGAAACAACACGTCGATAAGTTGCATGCTGCCGAAATGAGAATGCTTAGATGGGCCGGTGGAGTAACACTACTAGACCATATTAGAAATACTCACGTCAGAGGTAGTTTCAGGGTCAGGCCAATACAGGAAAAGCTCACTGAGAGCCGTCTCCGATGGTACGGCCATGTCATGAGGCGACCACCTGACCACATGACGAGGATGGTTTTGGAAAGGACTGAGAGGCCTAGGAAACGCGGAAGGCCCAAGCTAACATGGATGGGACTCGTTCAGAGGAACCTTAGAGATGCTAATTTATCACCAGAGACGACCCAGGACAGACGTTCCTGGCGACGCCATACAAGGAGAGCCGACCCCAAGTAGATGGGACAAGGCTAGGAAGAAGAAGAAGATTATCAGTGAGTATGTCAGTGACAAAACTAACGAACTTTGACGGACAATAGTTCTTAAACTAAATGTTCAAATTGAATGTTATTGATGTTATATATTAGCCATATTATGCTCTACATGTTCCTGAAAATTCAGGGTTCTAGCTTTAGCCAGCACAAAATTACAGGATGTTGAAAATGGCCTAAATGGCTTCGAGAAAAGGATGGTACGGCCGTGCCTCTTTGTTTTGCTCGACTTTGTTTTGATGTCTTTTCTTACTATAGGATAAAAATAAAAAGTTTAGTGTACTTAGGTACTTATACCTTCGTACCGCTCGTGCCGCCAGACGATAGAAATCCGAGGACTGTCGACGAAGGTCAAAGGGAATATATATATAGGTTCTGCGCCGATGGCAAACAGGCATACGGCCTGCCTGATGGTAAGCAAATACCGTCGCCATTGTCACGTAAGTATATAATTACGCTTTCGACATTCGGACACCCATTGTTTAAGAATCATTCGACGGCCTGCGAGCTGTGTCGCGGCGGCGGGCCGTGCTGTGATAGCCGTGCAGAACGCGAAAACTTTTAAGCTTTTAAGCTTGTTTTTAACCCGACTGCCGAAGGAGGGCTATGTTTTTCGAGCGTATGTACGTATGTGTGTGTATGTCTTATTCTTTGGAACGCCCTGCAGCCTAAACCGTTTGACGGCTTTCGACATATATTATGAGGTGCCGTTGGATTCCTCTTAATCGTAGGAGTGACAACTGACAGGCTATAATATTTATAAAAAGCAGTTGGGTTTTTCGAAAAATCTTTTGATTTCACTTGTTACCCCCTACTGCCTCAGAAGGAGGATTTTGTTTTTCGAGCGTATGTATGTATGTATGCTTGTATAATATATATGAATGTATGTAGGTATGTATGTATGTAATGTATGTATGGATGCATGTATATTTGTATAAGTACCTACATACATATGTATGTGGACATGACAATTCTATTTCACGGGCTACAGTCCTAACGGTTTGACGGATTTTGACATATTATATGCGGTGTCGTCGGATTTCTCATTATCACGGGCATGGCACTTGGCTATAATAGGTAGGTAAGTACTTTAAAAAATATAGTGTATAGGTAAACAAGCAGTGTCCGCATGTATAGCCCTCCGAATCGCTAAACTTAAGTGGCTGTGGGCGGGGTACATATATTGCACGTAGAACCAATGGCCGTTGTGGCGGAAAGGTTCTTGGGTGGCGACCACTTACTGGATGCGGTGGCACAGGACCGGTCACTTTGGCACTCTTTGGGGGAAGCATATATCCAGCAGTGAACGTCTTTCGGCTGATATTATGATGATGATAGGTAAACAACTTTACTGTAAACTCAAAAACTGTTGCAATTTATTACATAAACCGACAGTAGGTACCGCAATTATAGCAGAAGCAGATCATTTAAGCAGCAGCATCCCCACGGTCCAGCGCAGAGAACGGCATGAACGGTACGAACGGGTTTTTTCTGTAATAATCAATGCATAATGCTCTCAGAAAGCAGTTCATGTGATAAAGTCGAAAGGAAATGCGAGACTGTTGGCATATCTTTTCACAGTCAGTGTCAGACCTTTTACACGTGCAGCCTGTGGACAAATTATACTAAGAAGGCGTTCAATGCCCTGCGCATCCAATATAATAACGGGTTCAGGATGCTGTTGGGGCTGCCCCGCTTTTGTAGCGCATCAGGTATGTTTGCGGAGGCACGTACTGATGGCTTCAGTGCAATAATACGTAAGAGAACCGCCTCCCTGATGCGCCGCGTGCGTGACAGCTCCAACAGCCTCGTGCGCCTGGTGCTGGAGTCTCCTGCCTGCGCTGTATGGAAGTACTGGGACTCGGTGCACATGAGAGGCTCTGTATATAATATATTGTAGGTAATATTAGATTTAGGTACCTGACTAACTTAGGATAAGCAATTGTGTATGTACTAATCACTATGGACATGGTCTGAAATATAATTTTTTGAATTTGAATTTGAATATGTGGCTTAGAAAAGTACTGAATTGAAGTCGGTTCAAACTATGTTTTTAAAGTAAATTATATAAGGTGTTCTTAAGATTCTTTCTTTATTCTGTATAAATAAAGGTCCAGGGCTGTTATTCTGAACGCGCTCATGAGCTTCACCTCACCCGTTACGGCCCGGCCATGACGTTGCGCGGAAGCGGCAGTGGCAGCTGTTTTTCTAATTCATTGCGTGTGATCCCAACTAACCACAGTGCGTTGCGCGTCTCGATCGCGCAATGTACAGATAAAACGCATGCCGCGACGCAATTCGCCCAATGTCGTGGCCGGGAATCGCGGCGTCAAGATATATTGGGTGACGGGTGAGGTGAGGTGAGATTAATTAAAACAACTTACAGGATACCCCGCTGCTTGAATATGTCATGCTTGCCTAAAGGTCTTTGCTTCGCTTCGTCGAGGGAGGCAATGGCTGAGATAGCCGTCATACTCGTGAACGGGTGCTGTTTTGTGGAGCCCGGTCAGAGGCCTCCCCGCGAAACGGAAACGAAGTTCGTTCGTGTATCTCCCTCTTTGTCTCACGTTGCTTATTCGAGCGACCGAGCGGGAGATACACGAACGAATTTTGTTTTCGTTTCCCGGTAGCGTCCCAGTTCATGTTTGCATAACTTCATTCCACAATTGACTGAAACAAAAATTAGGGCTTGAAAGCCCAATATCACGCAAACAGATCGAGATCACGAAATTGAAATAGTTATTTATGATAGGTACAAGTGCGGAAAGTAGGTAATTCCCAACGAGTGGCGATGACCAAAAACACGACCGTCAGGGAGTGTTTTTGATCGACACGAGTTGGGAATTACCTATCCGCACGTGTATCATACAACATTTTACAATGCATCATGCGAGGAAATAAAAAAAATATGCATAAAAGGTGAAATTTTAAATGTCACGAACTCACGAAATCTATTTCCCGCATAGTGTGCGGGAATATTGTAATGAAATCCATTCCGCACGGGCGCGGTCCGCCCGACGACGCCGTGCTGGCATCGACCACTTCCCGTGTTTATGTTCAACCATATAAAGGGGGCACATTCAGAGCAAGTGCATTGTAAAATATTTTTACCTACTCATTATATTATTGAACAGCCTGTGTAGATAACGATACCCCACACCATGGACTTCATAAGAAAAAAGATTTCATCTCCACTTTAAGTGAAGGATAGAGTCACCATTAAAAGTAGCTATGCAAACGAAGACGTCAAGTCTTTATTAAAAGGGAATAAGAACTTTTGACGTCTTCGATTGCGTAGCTACTTTTGACGCTGACTGTACCTACAATATCGAAAAAATATTTTTGTTTTCTATTTACCTAATTACAGCTTTCTAATAGTAGGTAGGGATCACCTGAGCAGACGGACAGACGGACATGGCGAAACTATAAGGGTTCCTCGTTCACTACGGAACGCTAAAAACTGTATCCCAATCCCAACCCAACTACGGAAATCTAAGTGAATATTTTTTTTTATTTTCGTACAAAACGTCACCCGCAGCATAATTTCGGATCGAATGGTACCTCATTCATCAAAAATCGGTTCAGTATCTTAAACGCTACGTTGAACTTGAAACACACGTTAATACAAACAGACCGCTAAAATCAAAATCACTTTCTTTCGCTTTAACTATTTTCATCCAGCAAGTCCAATCTAGGTAATATACACTGGGGTTTTTTTTTGTAATCGATTATGTACCTACGTTTAGGTACTAAGTAGGTACTATATTACTTAGGTATTCAGTGGTTTAGGGCAATACCGGGAAGAACACATATCTTAACATCAGACAGGCCGTAAGCTTGTTTGCCACCGTCGTTGTATAAAAAAAAAGATTTCCGGTAGTAGGTACTAGGTATACAATAAAGGTATAGCGTATATAATATATATATTATTTTATAGGTGAAGACAATTGTAACCCTTCACAAGTTTCCAAACCCAAGGAAGGACCCGAACAGATTTCGGACATATGGACCTTGCGATTTGCCAAGGGGAAACATTTTGGTCCTTGAAAATGTGAATAATTAGTATAATTACCGTCGTGTCTATTACATACGTGCACTTTGGAAAACAATACTGGCTCGGCGGTAAAATGCTGAGTAATAATTGCAGTGCCAACACTTCAGTTGAAAGGTTAGTATCATTATCATCATCATCATATCATCCGAAAGACGTCCTCTGCTGGACATTGACCTCCCCCAAAGAGTGCCACAATGACCGGGTTCTGCGCCACCCGCATCCAGCGGACTCCCTCGACCTTTACCAGGTCATCAGTCCACCTTGTGGGCGGCAAAGACTCTCTCGTTTACCTGTTGTTCTTAATAATATTATGTCTTTCTTTCACACTTTGTCACAGTCATGGCATCGCCATGGAGAGTTAATAACAATTAGGAAATGCGATCCACTTACATAAGTATCTTCCATGTGATGTTTGTGTTAATAATACCGTCAAACCTGGCAACTTTGATCATTGAACATAGCTTTGCCCACCACCTCACATTTTTAGGGTTCCGTAGCCAAAATGGCAAAAACGGAACCCTTATAGTTTCGTCATGTCCGTCTGTCCGTCTGTCCGTCTGTCCGTATGTCACAGGCATTTTACTCGAAAACTATAAGTTGTATTTTAATGAAATTTGGAGTGAAGGTGTATTTTGATAACCGCTATATAGTTATGCAATGAAATTACTAAAAAATATTTTTTACAGGGGCACTTCCATACTTGTAACTTTATGTCAAAAAATTTTTTTTCACTCTAGGTACATATGTGGCACATGAAACGTTAGGTCTTTTAAAATAACTATAAGGTTACTCAGCACTTTTTTTTATTATGTGAATATACTCGGAGATAATCGCCACGAAAGGCACAAACATTGTGACCCCCCCCCCCCCCCCCCTCTGACTTTCGAACGGTGGAAGTGAAAAATTAAAAAAAATCATGGACATAGTGCTTATTAAATACTTTCACCGAAAAGTATTTAGAAAAAGATCGGTTTAAAGGTTTTCGAGTAATTGCTGAAAAACTGCTTTCCCTATAGAAAAGGATGTAAGTGCCGTAAGGTTTATATGACGATACGACCTTTTTAATATAATACAATGTCGTTCACTGATATGCATAATTACGACTATTAATTACAAGCATTTAGGTACTGATTATCACTGGCGTATTTCGATTACAAAACATAAATCCATCTCAATACTTAATATATTATCATACTAGCTGTTGCCCGCGACTTCGTCCGCGTAGAACTTTTTATCGTCTTAGAAAATGATTTCTCTCAATACAAAATTTGAACCCTCTTTTAGGGGATAATTAAAAAAAAAAGTTGATGTTCATTTTCTAGTTTGTGAACAAACAGTCTAAAACCAAAGTTAAAAATCTCATACTTTAAAAATGCCTTGAAATACTCAAACTTTGAACCAATTTTAACACTCTTAGGGGATGAATTTGGAAAAACTCTGAAATCAGTTTTGTAGTCTTTTAACGTACAGAATAAGACCGAAGTTAAAAATCTCTTACTCACACTTTAAAATTTTATTGCTCGCCATTTAAAATTTGAACCCCCTTTTAAACCCCCTTAGAGGTTGAATTTTTCTAATCGCTGAAAGAACTTTTTTCGTAAACTTTTAAGTCTCTAGCTCAAAAAAAGTGTTGCCCATACAAAGCTTTCTTAACCCCCTTAGGGGTGGAATTTTCTAAAACTCTGAAAGTACTTTATTATTAATTTTAATAAGTAACATTTTGAATAGTTTTAAGTCTAGTAAAAAAAAAGTTTTTCCCACACAACACTGGCTACCCTTCTTAAGGATCTTAAGGATCCCCTTAGGGATGGAGTTTTCTAAAACGCTGAAAGTTCTTTTTTAGTATTCTAATAAGTAATCTTTTTGCAAAGTTTTAAGTCTAACTCAAAAAAAAGTGTTGCCCATGCAAAGCTTGCTCTCCTTTTTAACCCTGTTAGGGGTGGAATTTTCTAAAACGATTTGTGTTCTTTTTTTGTATTTAAATAAGTAATCTTTCTACAAAGTTTCAAGTCTCTAACTCAAAAACATAAACTTTCCCTGATAAAAACTTTGCACCCCTTTTTATCCCCCTTAGGGATAGATTTTTTCAAAACGCTATAAGTCTTTTTTTTTGTATTTTTATAAGTAATCTTTCTACAAAGTTTTAAGTGTCTAGCTCAGAAAAAGTGTTCCCCATACAAACCTTGCACCCTTTTTTAACCCCCTTAGGGAATGATTTTTGTAAAACGCCGAATGTAGTATTTTTCATGTTCTAATAAGTAATTTTTCGTCAAAATTTTAAGTCTCTATTAAAAAAAAATATGTTTTTCCCATACAAACTTTGCACCCTATGTTACCCCTTTAGGGGTAGAATTATCTAAAACCCTGAAAGTTCTTTATTTGTATTCTAATGACTGATCTTTCTACAAAGTTTTAAGTCTCTATTTAAAAAAAAAAATGTTTCCCCCATACAAACCTTGCACCCCTATTTTACCCCCGTAGGGGTGGAATTTTCCAAAACGCTGAAAGTGTTTCATTTGTATTCTTATAACTAATTTTTCTACAAAGTTTAAGTCTATAGCTCAAAAAAAAAAGGTTCTCCCATACAAACTTTGCACCCCCATTTTACCCCCTTAGGGGTAGAATTTTCAAAAATCCCTTTTTATCCCTAGCCCACGTTATAAAAGCAACATACTGTGCAAAAATCAACTCTCTAAGATTAGTAGTTTCGGCTGTGCGTTGATGAGTGAGTGAGTGAGTGATTGAGTGAATAAGTCAGTCAGGACATAGGCATTTATTATGTATAAATAGATAGAAGATAATGAAACTCCCATTCAAATATCTCAAAAAATTATGAAGCTACATCCGTTTTAATGTCGCTTGTTAGAGTGAGAAAACGATGAGGGACTGTGACGTCAATATACTCGAGCGTAATAGTAAAAAACTATCGTTTCATATGAAGGTGCGTTTTGCGGAAAAGGGACAGAACATACCCCCTCTTAAAACTTTGGACTCTAATAACTTAATCATTACCTATATAACCTCTTGCTTTGTTTTTTTCTCCATTTGACTATATTTATTTTAAATTCTTTTTCGAGAAAATACATTATGATTATTTACCATATTTTCGATTCCTGAGCTATAACCACGAACTTCGGAATTCGAAAATATTCGGGTATCTCTATCTCTATCGCACTAATTTGTTTTGATTTATTTGATTAAGTATCGGTTTTCGTGGTAGCGCCGCAGGTACTTTGGCTGAATGCGCCGAGCGCGTGCCATTGTCATTCAAAAAAAACAAATTCGTGTTAATTATATTGTTCAAATTTGTTGATTTCATTTATTGAAATTACGACATAAAACGACATTTGCGCATATAAGTTCTCATATCAGAATCGAATATTTTTTTATGGTTTATATTTTAGCATTTGTCTCGTAAAGGTCTATCGTAGACGGGATTTAAATTATTAATAAGTGAAAGGCAAAGCAATTCCGCCATTTTGACGAAAATTTGACGGTTCTTATAGCTGACAGTTGGAGCAGCGTTTGATTTCAATAAAAATAAATGAAAAATTAAATGAAGTCGTATATTTCGGAAAATTAATTAACTGTCGCAGTCGGATAAAAACTATCCTAAGTTGCAGCTAGAATAATAATGTACCTATATAAAATGTTTCATATTTTTCCGTTCATGGGATGCTGAGAACATTCGAACCGCGCAAAGCTTAGTTTCAAACTGGCTGATTCTTTTTTTAATTTAGAGATTTATTATAAGTGGAGATTATAAATGCGAAAGTTACCTACTGTCTGTCTGTTGTACCTTTTCAATGAAATTTGGTATGGAGGTAGTTTTGAGAGCCTGAGAAGGACATAGGATAGTTTTTTTTTCATCGTGGAAGTCATCTGTTAAAGGGATGAACAGAGGTATTATGGAATTAAGTGCTATAGTCGTGTCATGCTCATGTCTAATAGCAGTAATAGCATATTTTTGCTTTTAGATTTTTTAGGCGTTCAACATTAAACGGAGCATTCCACGGGCAAGTCCACCGTTGTTCCGTAAGAACACGATTTTTCAGAAAATTGGTAAGTCTTGGAGTTTATTTTTTTGCGACAATAGAGTCAAATCTTGGTCAGAATTATAATACTCCAATTAAAAATTGCGAAGATAACTCTATAGACAGAAATATACACGCTTTTGTACGGGACAGCTCGTGGAATGCCCCGAATACGTTTAATGTGACTAACAGGTATACGCGGACGAAGTCGCGGCTAAAAGTTTGTTTAGTTATAATTTAAAAAAATGTACGTAGAATAAAAACAATTTGCTGCAGAAAAACGGATAACGATCAATATTGACAAATTGTTTCATATTTAACCGCAGAAACGGTTTGAAATCGAAGATCAAATTTTGAAACCGGCATTTTAACCTCTAATCATTAATTGTTGTTAATCAGCTCGAAGTTCTTTATTTCTATGCCACATGAAAATAGTCAATAGATGATTCGTTACTTAAACTAAAACGGAAACTGCCCAATAAACAAACAGCTTAAATAAGTAGTTTGTAGGTAAGAAAAGTTTTATTAACGATTCACCTACGTCGGCAATATATTGGATAAGAAGTGAATTTTCAATTAGTTATTAATTAGTTACGGTAGGACCCTGCAGTACACCTTCGGTCTCATATCAAATCACTGAAATATAGGTGATGAAGAGGTTCTCAGTCAGGCCTTGGTCTTCAACTTTTGCCGTGCGATTTGGGTGCATCTTGAGACGTAGAATACTACTCCAGAAATTATTAACCAAGGAGATACCTAGGTTATAGAGGATCGTTTAATCGTATTCCATAATTCACAGTCCTTAAAAAAACATCTTACCGATGGGGCCACAAGTGATTCACAAATATTAGCCTCTGATATCTATTTTATAGTAGAAACTTAGAGTAGCTGCATTGACTCCTTTAACTTACCTGGTTTTGTAGAAGTAGTAAGAACAACTTCTGAACACGCATCTTCGAATCCAGGATATGGAGTCTTAGCATGGGCAATAACAAGTCTTAGACATTGTCCTAGAAATTATTATGAGCAAGCAAGCAACATAGCTGGACATGTTGAAGCAGTTTCTCTTAAATATAATAATACAAGCTTATTTGCAAATTATAGGTCTCCCAAATGCGCCTTCGAAACGTTAATAGACTCTGTAGTTTTTGGAGATATTAACGAAGACTATCTTCGTAATAGTTGTTTAGATGTATTTATGCGAAATTCTGGATAAACAGCTTTTCTGCGACCCTCTGTGTTACCACGCGAGGAGAAACACATTAAAACCTGATCTGCTCTGTGCAGCGGAATTACTGATTACATGACGACGCTAACAAAATCGAAATACAATCCGACATTTGTACGAATGTATGTATGTATACATATTTCTTAGCTGATACACGGTTCGGTACGAAATCTGTTAGGCGAGTGAATAAGATAACAATATTTTATCAAATTAGTCAAGACGTGCACAGTTTGGGGAGATCCACTAGTCGTAATGTAGTAGTGTATAGTAGTAGGCACGGAACCCTTCGTTGTGCGTGGTCCGACACGCACTTGGCCGCTTTTTAATAAAACTGGTCAGTTGTGAAAAATGGTTGCAGATGGATTATTATTTTATGATGAGGATGAAAGTTAAACTTATTGCTGACAACACTAATCTATTTACCCGGGTGAGACGGTGTTGAATATTGGTATGATTTTTGGTTGGCCAAAAAGTTCGTAAAACCTTTAGAGCCATATGAGTCTACGGACGGGCTACAAGTGTACTTAACTTTTTACTGTGGTTTAATTTATAGGCCGTAGAGTGTGTTGTTTGCTTGCGTTTTCGTTTGACAGAATTTACTCTTACAGTTTCGCATAGAGTCACAAATTTTCATGAGAATCGGTTGAGAAACACGACCTGTAGAAGAGAACAGATGGACAGCCGGACAAACGAAAGAATTTTGGACCAAGCTGAAGCAGAGAACTTTGTTAGCTTCGCTCGCTCGCTACACTCTGTGGCTGAGTAGTGTAACTTGTGTAATGTTGATTTTAAGTTAAGTTGAGATTAAGGGCCAAATTTTCAGCGTTGGCAAACGTTTTGGCGATAACATTAGGGTTATTTTATTTATCGTATGGCATTTTTGGTCACTGGATTACATAATAAGTTTCTGTCAAAATTTTCATTTTTGGTACAAGCTTTTATTGCCGACTGTAGTTTTCTGCATACCATCATCAACTACTCATTGAGACAAGAGGGTTGTGTCGTTTTATTGCGGTGTTCCTATGGCCAACTTCCTGCTAAGTCATCATAATATTGCATTGTCATACCATATGTATACATATGCATGTTTGCATAATACATGCACAAAATTTCAGCTCAATTGGATAACGGAAAGTGATTGAAAAATGGATTACAAATTTTGACGGACAACTTACATATAATTACTTACATATTTACATACCTACATACGAACAGTGCAAGCTTATAAAAAAACCGGCTAAGTGCGAGTCGGACTCGCGCACGAAGGGTTCCGTACCATTATCAATAAAGATATTTATTTTATTTTGTTTTTAGTATTTGTTGTTATAGCGGCAACAGAAATACATAATCTGTGAAAATTTTAACTCTCTAGCTATCACGGTTCTTGAGATACAGCCTGGTGACAGACAGGACGGACGGACAGCGAAGTCTTAGTAATAGGGTCCCGTTTTACTCTTTGAGTACGGAACCCTAAAAAGTATGAAATTCCTATCTCCTAACAATTATGTAATGATCTAGGTGCATTCAAAACAAGAGTGACTCATTTCATTTCATTTCATTATATTTATTCAAAAACAATTTGTATTGAGCTGTAATATGTATATCCGGGGCTGTGTATACCGATGGAGAGGATCCGGCTTAGATCTTTTTAACCCCCGACGCAAATACCTAGAGGGGTGTTAAGTATAAGTTTGACGTGTCTGTGTATCTGTGTGCCTGTGTGTCTATGGCTATGGCATCGTACCTCCTCCAATTTTAATGGGATCTTTTTGTCCGAAAGCTGACGTAATCGAGATGGTTCTTAGCTACGTTTTAACTTTGAAGTGAAAATGTCGGGGTTTTTTTAACTTTTCAAAGTTGTTAATGAATATAAAGTGAAGTTAAGAAAGCGTGTGTAGCTTAAATTTTGTTAATTTTTGTATACATTTAACTATACACCTATATATGAGTACCTATTTATAGAAGACAGCCATACTATGGAAGTAAGTAGATAAACACATTTTGATGGTGGACTGATGAGTAGACTTAAATACCTAAGATACAGGGTGGAATTTCATAAACTGTACAAAATAAAAGGAGAAAAATTTCAGCCAATTTCATCGGTGAAACGGTGTTTTTTTTTTTTTTCTAGTCATTAGTTTTTTTTTTACAGAATTTTGAAAATTTTTGTAAAAACTCGGGTAATACACCTAATTCAGACGGTATAACTTTTGATCCAATGGTCCTAAAATAAAAATAAAAAATGCAAAGTATTACCAAGGGACAGGTTAATAATTCTTAATAACAATAAAAAACCAACTAGAAGAAAAAATCCGCAAAAAAAATTATTGTTTTTTGAAAAATGGCTACAAAAATTACGAATTTTAAAAGAAAAACACAATTTTCTGAAAAAAACGCAGGTTTAGTTACCATTTTTTTTGCTTAGTATTAAACCTCACTTAATGCCGATTCTAAAACCGTTTTTAAACTGTCTCAGACTTTGAAAAATACCACGCTAATGGGTACGTAAATCAAACCATAATTTTATTAATTTTAATCCTCTTAAAATCCTTAATGACCGCTTGTTCCCAGGTAGTTGAAGGGTGTTTTTGGGTTGAAGGTGGAGATAACATGAGGGGTATAAAGGCATTGGGCAATAGGTCAACTATTCAGTCGCTCGCAAATCGCAATTGCTTGTCTTTGCTCGCCACTTCTTTGATTACTCCAGTACTTGTTCAGTTTGAATCATCATGCCCCGCTTACGAGAGTTTTCGCCGTTACAAATAGCCAACATGCACTATTATTATGGATTGTGCCATGGATCTGCAAGAGCTGCGTGTATCGCCTATTTGGAGCAGTATCCTAATGACGTTCCAAGACCTGCTGCTCGCCACTTTCAAGAAGTTCATCGCCGGTTGTGCAATATTGGCCTGGGATACGGTGGCCGAGATCGCCGAGAGCCAGGAAACATAATTGATGTTGCCATAGAAGAAGCAGTTCTCAGAGACTTGTACGCGGACCCAACCACGAGTCTAAGACGCTTGGCATTGAGGCACGGAATCTCAAAATTCTCTGTCTGGAAAATTTTGAAGAAGGAAGGACTGCATCCATTTGCCAGCTTTTATTTGTTGCGTAGCCCGTCGAATCATTCCCGGATTATTTTTATTTCTTGTGCTGCATTTAAAATTCTGTCGTGCAATTCTGCTTCGGTATTGACGATTCTGTGATATACCCGTTGCTTCATATCACCCCAAAGAAAATAATCCAACGGCGTCATATCAGGCGATCTTGCAGGCCATCCAACGGGGCCGTCTCGGCCGATCCACCTATTGGGATATTGCTCATTTAAAAAATGTCGAACTCTTAATGCCCAATGAGCTGGGCATCCATCCATTTGGAGAAACAGGCGTTGTCTCACATCTAACATCACATCTTCCAAAAGCTCTGGGAGCTCGTCTCTTCTTTCGTCGCTTCCTTCTTCAAAATTTTCCAGACAGAGAATTTTGAGATTCCGTGCCTCAATGCCAAGCGTCTTAGACTCGTGGTTGGGTCCGCGTACAAGTCTCTGAGAACTGCTTCTTCTATGGCAACATCAATTATGTTTCCTGGCTCTCGGCGATCTCGGCCACCGTATCCCAGGCCAATATTGCACAACCGGCGATGAACTTCTTGAAAGTGGCGAGCAGCAGGTCTTGGAACGTCATTAGGATACTGCTCCAAATAGCCGATACACGCAGCTCTTGCAGATCCATGGCACAATCCATAATAATAGTGCATGTTGGCTATTTGTAACGGCGAAAACTCTCGTAAGCGGGGCATGATGATTCAAACTGAACAAGTACTGGAGTAATCAAAGAAGTGGCGAGCAAAGACAAGCAATTGCGATTTGCGAGCGACTGAATAGTTGACCTATTGCCCAATGCCTTTATACCCCTCATGTTATCTCCACCTTCAACCCAAAAACACCCTTCAACTACCTGGGAACAAGCGGTCATTAAGGATTTTAAGAGGATTAAAATTAATAAAATTATGGTTTGATTTACGTACCCATTAGCGTGGTATTTTTCAAAGTCTGAGACAGTTTAAAAACGGTTTTAGAATCGGCATTAAGTGAGGTTTAATACTAAGCAAAAAAAATGGTAACTAAATCTGCGTTTTTTTCAGAAAATTGTGTTTTTCTTTTAAAATTCGTAATTTTTGTAGCCATTTTTCAAAAACAATAATTTTTTTTGCGGATTTTCTCTTCTAGTTGGTTTTTTATTGTTATTAAGAATTATTAACCGGTCCCTTGGTAATACTCTGCATTTTTTATTTTCATTTTAGGACCATTGGATCAAAAGTTATACCGTCTGAATTAGGTGTATTACCCGAGTTTTTACAAAAATTTTCAAAATTCTGTAAAAAAAAAACTAATGACTAGAAAAAAAAAAAAAACACCGTTTCACCGATGAAATTGGCTGAAATTTTTCTCCTTTTATTTTGTACAGTTTATGAAATTCCACCCTGTATATCAGCTTTTATTTAAGTTGCAATGTCCGTATGTAGGTATGTTGTCCGCTACAAATCTTGCAAACCATATTTCGACCACTTCCTGGTTTTCTAATTTTCTAATTTAAATTTAGTATCCTAATACTTGCGTAGGTATAAGTATAGGTAATGGTACCTGCCGTCTGTGGCGTATCTAACGGGGGGTAGGGGGACGCAAAGTATTCAATTGGAAAATTCTAAATCCCATAAAAAAACATTCCATGTAAAAGGAGCGCAAAGGAACACAAAGAGCACAGTACAGGAATCTTCTATATCAACCTCCTTGCCGTGCGGATATTTATAAACGGAACGCCTGCAACAGTTGTATACAAATTTTTAATAAACTTCCCGATAACATTAAGTTGTTGCATGATCTAGAATTTAAGAGGAAACTTTCAAAATGGCTTCAAGAACATTGTTTTTACTCTGTGAAGGAATATATGTAGGCACGACTATGACAAATAAATATTATGTAAGGTAGACTCAAAATGTATGTAATTCATTGTAATTCATTGTTTTCTTAAACATTGCATGCTGCTTTGGCTGAATACTGGAACCATGTTCAAAATATGTACCAAAAATATGTACCAAAATACGTACCTTTGTACACGTATTCATGCAAACATTTCTTTCTTTCTTTCTTTGTAAAAAATAGGCCTCTAAACTCTTCCACAGTATAAAGTGGTGAGATATTTCATAGAGCCAAGTCAGACTTCTTATTAATCTTTATTTACCTGCTAAATAAAATTCTGCAAATCGGGAATCACACAACTTTACTGCATTTACTAATTTTTGCATAGGTACCTACCTAAAACTATGTAAGTGTGATTGCCAAGTCACAAAATTTTATTTAGTAAGCCAATAAAGATGAATAAGAATGCCTGACTTGGATAGAGAGGAAAAGTCTGTGAGAACGTAGCGTTGTATGTTTGTACGTAGTATTCTACGGAACCAATCAACCGATTTAAAAAATTCTTACTCCTGTGTAGGTATAGAATGGATTTTCTGGATGGGCATAGGCTATGTTTTATCCCGCGGGGTTGCCTGCGTTCTCTGTTTTACTCGTCGTGCGGGCAGCTAGTTATATAATATAGATAGGAAAATTCTGTGAGATTGGAGCATTTGTATGTTGCCGGGTAGGTACTCTCCGAAACCACTTAAGTATCTGATTTCAGAAAATCTTTCATCTGTACCTACCTAATACCCATAGAATGAACTTTCCGGATGGACATAGGTACGCTTTACTTTCCCGAACTTACTTTTTACGTACACTAAATTCGTTTGATAGTGAAGACTAGTTAGTGTACCTAATTGAAATATTATGGTAGTTTTTTTATCGGGTCTCCCCAGATATCGGTGGGTTGATGTGGTGGATGCGGGTCCTCGCGAGCTCCAAGCTGGCGATTGGCGAGAAACCACTCAAGGGACGGGATCAGGCGTGCACTCGTATTGGAGGCCAAGACACACTTCGGGTCGTTGCACCAGAGGAGTAAGTAGTACGTGTAAAGTGTTTTTTTTTTTATATTACAATATTATTTTCTGAACATCAGAATTTTCTGACGGCAAAAAATAATATGAGAATACAAACTTATTGTTGTGCCTGATGCCGGCACCACACTTCGCTATGCGCTATTCGTTATGTGACTGCGCCGTATTTGCGAAAATATTTGTTGTTAACAACAATGAACAAACATGCCCACCACACTTCGTGCCGGTGTGCCGAACATGCCAAATATGTGTGTTGTTTGCGTTGGGGGCTGCATCTGGTACAATTCAAGAAATCGCATAACTTTCTCGTTAGTCCACTCCATATTTAAGTTTTCAAACCCGTCGCGAGACATGACTGCCACTAGCCACAGATTTACTAAATTAGTGAGTGAACAGTGAACGAAGTGTGGGCAGTCGACGCGCTATTCGGCTTATTCGCCTCCTTTGATCTGTACCAAAAAACCGACAAGTCGACGGATAGGCATATTCGCTATTCGCGTTTATGCGTTATGCGTGCGAATAAGGCAAACATAGACGAATAAACCGTCCACACTTCGTCGAATACAGGCGCATAAGCCGAATAACGAATAGCGCATAGCGAAGTGTGGTGCCGGCATTATATAGGTAATATATATTTTTGTACTTGCGCCAATATTTCCTTTTTAGGGTTCCGTAGCCAAAATGGCAAAAACAGAACTCTTACAGTTTCATTATCTCCGTCTGTGACAGGTATTTAATAGGTAATACTCATACTATATTTTCAACGAAAACTATTAAAATTATTCTGTAATATACTATTCTATACTTATACTTATTGGTCCGACGCTCACTAGGTCGCTGGTCGGTTAATTTTAAGTTTTGGTTTGTATGGAACCTATAAAGTGGGTGCAATTTTGGCGTTTTCCCCGGGCGCCAAGTACCCTCGGTACGCCCCCGGGTACCGTAGAGCTGGTCTGACGATGGATTCGGAAGGTGTCCACAGGAACTCCTAAACTACGTACACATGTTAAGCCTGATGCGATTTTTTGGCTCATTGGAACCCTCTCGACGAGTAGTTTAGTTAATGACTGTGCAAAAAAAGTGCAGCCGGCGATAAAAGCTTAGGTATACCAAAAATTTTTTTTTGTTAGAAATTAAAAATCTAGTTTGATCAGGGGCGGTTCACTCCGTGATTTCGTTGCGCCGCTAAGGTAAGCCTCATGTACTTTACATGAGGCTTAACCGGTTTTATAAAAAATCTCTGAAGTAGTGTAATATTTTGCATTATTTAAGGTTCTTAAGTCCTACTCTATCATGTATTTGCGTAACATTTTTGTATTATTAGACTGCCCGATTAAAAATGATATTATGAACCAAATAACGAATAATACCGGTATTTTTGTATGGTGAAAATACCGGTATCCGACCCCTGGGCTTACCGCCCCCGGCCGGTATGTTAGCGCCGCCTGCTACGGCACGCACGTGTTCTATCGCAGCGCATTGAATGCGATAGGAAGGTATGGCCACGTTTAGGCTCGTTCGGCATACCTAAACAGGGGGTTTCTTAACAGAGAACTTTCTGTACGTACTTAGTACTATTATTTATTCCGTGGTTTGACTAACCCCGTGTCACAAAAAAGGAGGAAAATGTAAAAAGATAGTACGTGGTCCGTGGTCCCTTTTTTGGAGAAGTTTACAAACATAGCAAATATTCTTTTGTAAATTATTCTTAAGTGTTATTAGAAGAACAAACACCCTTACACCAGGTAATCAATTTATTCTCATGCAAAGCTGTAACTATTGTTGATTTTCAGGTTCGAGCTTAAGTTTCCGGTGTTTTGCAAGCCACTGAAGAAAACAATCACTTCCCAGTACCTACCAGCGCAAAAGCAGGTACGGTACGAGTATCCGCAGTCGGTTTACCACGGTTCCCTCTGAATCTCTCAACTTAAGTGGCAGTGAACGGGGCTCTCTGCACGTAGAACTGATGCACGATGGCTGTTAGGGTGGAAAAGCTCTCGAGTGGCGAGTTGGCGGCCACATACCGGAAGGCGCAGCGCGGCGCGGCGGGTAGATCCCCAACAATGTGGACTGCCCCGCTGTTATGTAGCTTGTTTTAACCTCACCTCACCGTTCACCTACAAGTCCTTATATCTTGCCGCCGCGAGTTGTAGTAGGTT
Source organism: Epinotia brunnichana (assembly GCA_963854355.1). NCBI lineage: Eukaryota > Metazoa > Arthropoda > Insecta > Lepidoptera > Tortricidae > Epinotia > Epinotia brunnichana. The sequence continues at coordinate 7,316,370 of OY977949.1, read as the reverse complement.
ACTTGTCTTAGTGTAGCTAGAGGTCTAGTTTCGTGAGGCGTAACGGGTGAAGTGAGGCGCATTAGCGCGTTCCGAATAACAGCCCTGCATGACCTGGTGAAGATCGTGGTAGTTCGCTGGATGCGGGTGGCTTAGGACCGGTCACTTTGGCACTCTTCGGGGGAGGCATATGACCAGCAGTGGACTTCTTTCGTCTGATATGATGATGATGATGATGATGATTTCGAGTTTGCTCATCAATAGGTATAAAGCTGAAACCACTTGTCAGTGGTTTCAGCTTTATATTTAAGATATATTTAAGAGCGCGGCTTCGCCCGCGTGTTGCAAAAAACGCAGGCAAACCCGCAGGATAAAACATTACCTATGTATCCTTTCAAAAAGTCCAACAATAGGTACGCAGGTGAAAGAATTTTGGAAATGGGTCCAGTGGTTCCGGAGATTGCCCATTACACACGAACTTACGAATCTCACATACTTTTTCGGTTTATAATATTAGTAGGTATAGATAAAATCAGGTTGGCAACTCTTGATTTGCAAAGAATTTTACAAACGAATCGAAAATAATAACACATTTACACTGAATATTATTATACTAGCTTTTGCCCGCGACTTCGTCCGCGCGGAACTCGTTTATATCGTAACTTTCTCCCCCCTTTTCACCCCCTTAGGTGATGAATTTCCAGATAAAAACTATCTTTAGTAAGGATTCTTTGGGAAGGCCCCGGAATTCAAAGTATCTCTACACCAAATTTCATTTCAACCAAATTAAGCATGAAAAGTTAACAGACAGACAGAGTTACTTTCGCATTTGTAATATTAGTATGGATTGTATGAAGGAAAGGGTCATTATGGCTGAGTTGCATGATTTTATAGATTAGCTTACTCCGAACGCCTTTTTTTACAAAATAGACTCCGCCGCAAACTTGGTTTCTATGACCCGCCTCACCATAATAGATGCATGTAGTGTAGGCTTTTTTCATTATTATTTTGCATATTTTCGTATCACACGGCCGTAAGGACCTTTTCTACTAAACCGTAGGACTAAATTAACTGACTTGTAATTTAAATATTTTATATTAAAAATAAAGATACGTCAACAAAATGTTACATCTAATAGTTTTCAAAATAGCCATAATAAAACGTATTTTTTACCCCGTTTTAGAAAACATCTTCGAAACTACCGCCATAAGGTACCTTTACCCTTGGAACATCACATACATATATTTACCTATATAATGTTCCTATTCCCCAGGACTCCCAACTACCGCTATATACCGTAAATGGGTTCCATCCAATTTTTCACCCCCTATTTCACCTCCTTAGAGGATGATTTTCGGGATTAAAACTATCCGTTGTCATACTTCGGGACTCAAACTATCGTTCAACCAAATTTCATCAAAATGGGTCACAAACAAATTTTCACCCCCAATTACACCCCCTTAGGGGATGATTTTCGGGAGTAAACTATCCTATTTACGGTATAGCGAGTTGGAGTCTTGGGGAAGGCCCCAAGACTCCAACTCGCTATACCGTAAATGGGTTCCATCCAAATTTTCATACCCCATTTGACCCCCTTAGGAGATGATTTCTGGACTAACAATTATTTTAAGTCCTTCCCCAGGACTCTTAACTATCTCCATAGGTACCAAATTTCATCTCAATCGGTTCTATCCAAATTTTCACCCCTCATTTCACCCCCTCAGGAGATGATTTTTCAGGATATAAACTATGCATTGTCCTTCCCTGGGACTCCTTCTATCTCTATACCAAATTTCAACTAAATGGGATTTATCCACATTTTCATCCCTATTTCATCCCCTTGGGGGATGAATTTCGGTATTCAAACTATCTATTGTCATTCTCCGGGACTCAAATTATATCTATACCAAATTTGGTCTAAACGGAGTCCATCCAAAATTTCACCCCCCATTTCACCCCCTTAGGGGAAGATTTCCAGAATAAAAACTATCCAATGTCCTTCCCCAGAACTTAAACTACCTCTAAACCAAATTTTATCAAAATGGATTACATCAAAATTTTCACCCCTCCATTTTACCCACTAAAAGGAAGATTTTCGTGATAAAAACTATCCTTAGACCTTCCCCGGGACTCAAACTAATTATATACCAAATTTCATCCAAATCGGTGCAGCGGTTTAAGTAGCTCTATACAAATTTCCACCCCCCATTTCATCCCCTTGGGGGTTGATTTCCAGGATAAAAACTACCCTAAGTCCTTCCCCAGGACTCAAACTATCTCTATACAAAATTTCATCTTAATCGGTTCAGCCGTTTTCACGTGATGCGCGGTCATATAAACAGACAAACAGACAAACAGATAAACAGATAAACAGACAAACAGACAAAAATTCTAAAAACTGTTGGAACGTGTTCTGTTATCGATTTTAAGTATTCCTAGCCAATTTTTTTTCGAATATCTTCCATGTACAGACTTTCGACCCTCTTCAGCTTTATTATATGTATAGATTATATGAGAGGGTGTTTGGTGTGGGATGCTACATGTGTCAGCACATTCGCCGCCACCCATATATTAGTCGCACTACACGCGCGGCTGAAGCTGCTGCCGAGACTCAAGCAACGATGAAGCGGCAAAAATATGCTCCCCAAAGCAAAGGGGGTGGAAACATTTGGGGTTTTGGTGGACGCGAAGCTACTTATGCACGACATAGGCCGTCGGCTCAGACAAAAGGGGCACACAGTGCCACAAATGACCGGTCCTAATTAAGTATGCCACCTACATCCATCGTTACTTCGCGCGATAGTTTTTTTTATCCCATCACCATTTCAGAGAGTTTTTAGTTAAGACTTATATTCAAGTGTTACTTTTTATAATGACAACTACCTATTATTTATAATATTATACTATTACAGTATTTTTTTATTCTACAAAACCCTTAAAGTACGATCATAGTAGATAAAAGGACAAACTTTTTTGATAATTTTCAAAACTTGCATATTTCTGATTTTTTGTATGACCAGCAGAAAAAGTTAAATATATTAATGAATGCGCGCATTCCTAAATTATACGAACATGATACCAAACTTGACCTAGAGGTAGGCAGAAATATAGCAGAGACCAGAACTCAGGAGATGGCCTTCTCTCTCCCTCCCCCTTGTTTTGGGTACTAGCCAGAGGTTGATCACGTGGCTAGGACGCCAAGGAACAATCGTGCCAAGCGGCGTCGCCAGTGACAAAAGTGCAGAGTGCTCTATAACTTTTTTGCCACTGATACCTTTAATACTTATAGGCCTGCCCCGGCATCTCGTGAATACTCTCGTACCTTACAATGTTTTTCTTGTTTTCAGATTTAAACTGAACATCACGAAAGAAAGTTTCCTAGATAATCCAAAAGCTCAAAGAATCAGGGACTATATTTACTGTGATTTGACGTACAAATTTATTCTGAGCCGCAGTACAAGTCCAGGTACTTAGCACAAGGATTTGACGGTTGGAGCCAGAGAGGCTGGTCACTGGCTACATGCCCATCCCTCGCCACATACCTATACACGTACCTTCCTGGATCCGACCTCCCTCGAGTGCAGGCGACGGGCCTACGGCTCAGGATTACAATATGCACCCCCCACACATATTCCATGTGACGGACGTGAACTGCTGTATTAATAAATAGCAGATAGACTGTATTAATGTTTTCATTAGTTAATATTAATATTCTCATACCTACTCCAAACAAGGTCCACGAAAAAGTGTTACAAAGAATGTCTCTGCTGATGACATTTATTTTAATTTATTAGGTAGTCCTAAAAAAATTGGGTTATTTTCATTGCTTTGTTATATTATTTTTATATAGTCAATTGTCACTATGTCATTCCGACTCCAAGTCCGGAACTCGAAACCACCACTGCACTGCAGCAGGGAGTCAGGCAAAGAAATGTTGTTTTGTCCAAAACTCTTATATCCCTACACTGGAGGATGTTTTCAAGACTCTGGACTGGAGACGGCTATTTAGGCATCAACATCAACGGCGAGTACATCAATCGCCGTTGATGGTTCCTTCGATACTGACGATAAGTATTGGCTGAAACCATGGAGGACTTGAGTAGGTACGATGCTCGATGACCTCAGTAAAGCCTCTAAGCGAGTTCTAAAGATGAACATTGTAAATATGAAGATCATGATAAATGCTCATGTATTACTTAAATCCCATTACGCATAGGTACAAACGGACACTGTACGCTTGATGTAGTAGACGATTATGTATCAGACTGTCCAGTTAGGCAGGACTAACTTCGAGAAAGATGTCAATCAGTTCCAGCGAGTTCCTTTTGGCTTTGAACTTGGCTGGACACGCTGCCGCATGTCTAGATTATAATTTTCATCATTAAAGTAGGTATATTTTAAACAATGCGTTATCAATACTGAAGTCTTATAGAATATAAATTAGTAGATGTTGAAAAAGATGTGGCTAGAGATCTCTAAGAATTCAAAATATTTTATTTAATAGTTTTGCATCCCCTTTGGAAAAGTACTATACAAGTAAAATAATGACCCTTTTTATTCTCTAATTTTTATCCTCAAATAAACAATTATAAATTTTATGAATGGCTTTCCTTTATAACGTTTGTGTATTTGGTTTCATCATGCCCAAAAAGCAATTAACCGTGTATTCCCAATTTCTGTCATGAGTTCGGTATATAATTGTAAAATTACATGTACTTATAAATGACTTTTATTAGAATACCTACTAGGTATTTATTATTTTGTCGTTATTGTGATACTATAAATATGTAACCTTTACCTACCTACTGAACGAATGGCGGAATTATAAACACAAATGCTGAAAATAACTTATAAATATTGGATATATGGGTGGATTGCAATAAAATTGTACATAGTTGAGGTCTTAATTTAATCGGCGCTTTATTAATGCTGCGCAACTTTCGTCAACTATGTACAATTTTCTTGCAATCCACTCATATACCGATTATACTAGCGCAGCTATCCGTACCCATACATCTGTTAAAGCCGCTATACACGTGGCTAAATTGAGCCATGTCTACAGGGCGCTTTACGCTTAGTTCGAGCTATTCTATCTAGATGGCGCTATAAGGTGACGACGAGTGATTACTCTATCTCAGTATATATATATTTCTCTATGTTCCATCCAACCTAATTGTTTGATGACGATAAGAAAGACATTTGGTATTTTCGTTTTGCTTCTTTTTGTGTGAACTAATTTAATTAAAATGTAAATGTATTCTAAAGGTTGCATTTTGATGTAACGTTTTGTGCGAGCTAGTTGGTTGTCTAGGTTTTAAAATGCTCAACGTAGAGAATACTTGCCGAACCTGTATGAAAAACTGTGAAATATTGGTGGATCTTTACGATCCATGGAAGACGGAAAATGATAAATGTTTGACGCTTTCAGAGATTTTGGAAGCATGCACGGCTACACAGGTATTATAATAATATAATATTTTGCTTCGTCAGCAATGCCTAGTTATGTAAGATTCTACTCTTCTTTGCCCAGCCCATTTCCCATTTTAGATGGGGTCGGGCCTCCTCGTACGTTGGCGCCAGGATATTCTATCCTGGGTTGTCGATGTAGTCAGGTTAAGTGTCCTCATCTCTTTTTCGACATTGGACCACCACGTTGCAGGTGGTCTTCCTCTTCCTCGGGGGTGATTTGGGATGCTCAGGGTTTTCCTCACGGAGTAGTTCTCATCTCGTCGCATAATATGTCCATACCATCTCATCCTGCTTTCTTGGAGTTTTTCCGTGACCGGTGCAACTTTGAACGAGCCGCGGACATATTCGTTCCGGATCTTATCGAGGCGTGTGACACCGCCAGCCCACCTAAGCATTTTCATTTCTGCCACGTGCAGCTTTTGTCGTGCCCTTTTTTAGCGGTCCAGCATTCTGCTCCGTACATCATAGTGGGTCTGACAACAGCTTTGTATATTTTCCCTTTTGTTTTAATAGGCATTTTTGGGTCGCACATAACGCCAGACAGGGATCTCCACTTTAGCCATGCTGAATTCACTCGGTGGGTCACGTCATTGTCCACGCTTGCGTTTGACGAAAGGACAGAGCCGAGGTATTTGAACTGCGCTGATTTGGGCAGAACCTTATCGTCTATGAGTATATCACAGTTGGTATCCTCTGTGCCGCCATAGTCACACTCCATATACTCCGTCTTCGTTCTACTGATGAGCAGTCCGTGGCGTTCGATCTTCTTAAGCCAGGTATTGAAGGATTCCTGCAGGTCACAGGCGCGTTTGGTGATAAGCACTATATCATCAGCATACAGTATGCTCCAAGGAGTTGGCACCTGTATGCTGCGTGTTATGTAGTCCATGGACAAGTTGAAGAGCAGCGGGCTGAGCGCCGACCCTTGATGTACGCCCACTCTGACTTGGAACGGATCGCTTATTCCAGCTGGGCTTTTAATCTGTGTCAAGATGTTGTCGTACATGTCCTGGATTATGGTGATATATGCTTCAGGGATGCCATGGACTCTTAGGGCCTGCTAGACTAGCTTTCTAGGTACTCGATCAAACGCTTTTTCGAGATCGATGAAAAGGAAGTAGAGTATTGGAAGGAGGTTTGGATAGCCTCCGTGGTGGACCTGCCTGCTGTAAATCCCATCTGGTTCTCAGTTACACTGGATAGTGCTGTAATACGGGCTCCAATTATTCTCTCCCACATTTTTAGCGTGTGAGCGGTAAGTTTTATAGCTCTATAGTTATTGCATTGTGAGATGTCCCCCTTATTTTTGTAGATTGGGTATAGAAAACTGAAGCGCCAGGAATCCGGAATTTTGCCTTCCACGTAGATTTTATTAAAAAGTTCCATAAGCCATGGTATAGCTGCATTGCCAAGTTTCTTCCAGAGATCGGCCGGTATGTTGTCTGGTCCCATGGCTTTATGATATTTCATGTTGCTGAGAGCCTTTTTGATCTCTTCCGGTGTTATGCAGTTGATCGGTCCGTGGACTGGTGGCAAGTAAGGCATACTTTCACTTGGGAACTCTTCGTTTAGCAGGTCTTCATAGTACTCTTTCCATCGGGCATTGATTGCTTTATTACAGGTTAAAAGCTGTCCTTGTTTGCTCTTTATGTATCTATTACATTTTATATCCAAGGTTGATCTGTGCCTGTGCTTAGCTATTCTGTAGATGTCGTTCTCGTTTTCTGCGTTTTCGAGTTTATTGTAGAAGCTTTGTCTAGATGCGGCTCTTGATTGGGCAGCAGCGGCTTTGGCTATGGATTTAATTTTTCTATATTCAGTTCGGTCTTCCTCGAGCCCATACTTTTGCCAAGTCTTAAAGGCATCTCTTTTGGATTTTATTATATCCTTAACGCTGTTGTTCCACCAAGTTGTATCCTTGTTTGTGGCCAACCCCCCTTTTGATACACCAAGAGTTTGCTGTGCTTTTATTTGGCAGTAGTTCTCGAAGTCGCCCCACATTATGTTAGCATTTTTGTTTCTGCCGAGGTCTGCTCTGAGGTAGGTTTCTACCTCTTCAATGAAAATCGTACCTTTCGAACCATGAATTTCCTTCCATTTGATTCGCTTGGTTTTATCTCTATGGGTTTTAATAGGACGAGGCAAGTTAAGCACAGCTACTAGAAGTCTGTGTTGTGCTGTGATGGCTTCGCCAGGGATCACTTTACAGTCCTTGTAGCGGTTGGATACATTACTCGTAGATAGCATATAGTCGATTTGTGTGGTATGTCCTGCGCTTTTATATGTTATCAAATGTTCTGGTTTCTTTTGAAATTGTGTATTAATAATTTTTAAGTTATGTTTTGAAGCAAAATTTAGAATATCGGCCCCTTGCTGATTTAAAGTCCCAAATCCATATCCGCCGTGCACGTCGCTGAAGAGGTCGCTTTTTGTTCCCACGTGCCCATTCAGGTCTCCTCCGATATGTATTTTCTCATCTTGCGGGATGTTCTGCATTAATTCGTCAAAGTCTTCCCAGAATGCCTGTTTCTCTAGCTCAGGGCAGCCTGTTTGAGGAGCGTAGGCTGATATGATATTTAGCACTGGCTGGTTGTCCATTGCTAGCTTAACAGCAATAAGACGATCGCTTTTTCTTTCTATGTTGATAATTCTCTGTTTAAGATCTTGATCCAGAGCCACGGCCACCCCGTTTCTTTTCGTTTCTGCACCGTGGTAGATTAGTTGGTACCCGTGTCCAATGTCGCGAGATTTGGAACCCTTCCATTTGGTTTCTTGAATACAACAGATGTTGATGTCTCGTTTCTTAAGTATTTCGCTGAGCTCAAGGCTCCGACCTGTCATGGAGCCAAGGTTCCAAGTCCCTAATCTTAACTTATTAGTGGCTGCTCTCAAACACGAGTTCTTGTCTAGTTCGTCGCTTTGGGGGGACGCCCTAGCATGACTTCTCTTGTGGTTTACATCTGTCGCATCCAATATTGGTTCGTCGCTTGCGGGGGACGCCCTAGTAGTTAACGTTTTTTCTTTAATTAACTTTGCCATATTTATTTGTACGAGGAGAGGTGAGTTTTGGCTATAGTTTTTACGGCCGGTTGCCACCTGACGCCAAGGTTTTATCTTCCACGAAGATGCAAGCGCCGCCGTTGGCCCGCGAGGGGCTCATCCGCCGCCATCTCTCCTGTGCGCCCAAACCTAGACGCCCAGCACTGCTACGGCCTCGGCTCCAAATACGTCAGAGAAGCCCGCAGCAGGGGTTTGTTGACGGAGTGTCCATCTCCGGCCTGTTGGTCCGCGGGGGCTATTTTATTTCGCTCCTGCCCTCCAGGTACGACTTGCGAAGTACCTGGCGAGTCTCCCTCTATCCGCCACCTGAGGACGCGTTCCCTAGGGGTGAGGCTCCCCCGAGAATTATGTAAGATTCTACTAAATTAAATTTTTTGATTACTTTCAGGTGTCCAAAGAAGATGGGCTTCCGCAAAAATTATGCGAAGATTGCGTCAAAGCTCTTCAATTTATCCACTCGTTTCGAATGCAAGTACTCGATTCTCATGAGGCGTTCAGAAAAATAATTGAAACACAAGCAAATGTTAAAAATGAAGAAATTGATGTTGAACTCAAGACCGAAAGTCAATTTGATTATGATTTCTGTTACGATGACTTTTTACTTGATGACTTTACTAAACATGAGACTGAAGATAAAGGGTATGAGTGTAATGTATGCCACAAACATTATACAAATGAGAAAAGGTTTCTTAATCATTTGAAATCTCATGAAGAACCGGAATTACCATGCCCAGTTTGTAACAAAACTTTTCATAAACAGTCCACCTTAGACCGCCATGTAGCTAAACACTTCAAATGCACTATATGCCTTAACCACTTTGAGTCTGAAAAGTTACTATTAGAGCATATGAACGAGCATGTAGATGTTGAAATTAAGACTGAACAAGAGGATACTCTGTACAAATGCGCTCAGTGTGATGTAGTGTATGCAAAACATAGATCGTTAGCGATGCATATGAAGAAGCATCGTAAACCGAACAATCCGGATAAGGGAAAGGCTTTCCACTGTGATGTCTGCGGGAAGCAGTTTGCGTTTAAGACATTGCTCCGTAGGCACATTAAGTTGCATAGTGAAGAGCGACCGTATCAGTGCCCCAAGTGCAACAAAAGTTACTCAAGAAATGACCAGTTCCAGGAGCATATGAACAGGCATAACGGGATTAAACCAAATGTATGCCCACACTGTAGTAAAGGTAATTGTTTGCTATTGAACTTGATCATATTCATCTGTCCACACTGGACACATGCTCAGCCGAGCGCGGCTCGCCTTAGCGTACGCGCTCAGTGTGGCTCGGCCAAGCCACTCGGGCGAGCATGTGGATGGCTTGGGGAGCCACTTGGCTGAGCATGCGTCAAATGTGGACACACCTTTCCACCTATAATTCAGTAGGTTTCTTTGCTTTTTCCAATTTAGTAAGGGTAAAAATATACAGGCGAAAGCATACGTGGCCCTGTCACTACTAACCAACTGAGCTATCGAAACAATCCACCTCAGCTACAACATTTATCAATCATTCCCTCTTACAACAACTTAGGGTGGCAAGTAATTTTTCCATTAATTTGAAATATTTTTTTTTGTTAGCAGACTTTTTACTGCTTAAGACGACGTGAGCTCCGAAAACGGATTTTTAAAAAATCGTAGCTCTTGTTTGGATTATAATACGGCTGCCCTAAATTAAATTAGCAATTTTGAGGTCTTTTTCGAGAGAAATCAGCTATTCGAATCCTGAGTTTTTGACTTTCACTCACAGATAGAAAAAAATCACAAACATAGGTCTAAAATACACTTTAAAAAATCGTAACTAATTATGCACAACAGCTAAACATATTACAATTGGTTCTAAAATCGGCAATGTCATGTTTGAGTGAAATCAGCTATTACTTTTTTATTTATTAAAACTCACACAGAAATAAAATTAAAAAACATGATATCCGCGCTTCCAAACTCGCACTTCCATCTCGCTCACGCTTATGCTCAGTGAGAGGGAGGGAAGACCACGAACCTACGTCCCCTTAATACAAAATTAATTAATTGACATAATAAAAATATGCATGCATTCATAATACTACAAATAAGAGGATGTATTTGAGAATCACTGACTGCAGAAACTCACCTGATAAATTCATTGTTGATTATGTACATTTTTTTGAACAAACAAACACTCCTTGAGAGTAATTTGTGTGCAAGATGATGTTTTGTTCCCAAGGGAAAATAGAGGTTTTATTAAAACTATAAATAGTCTAACTAGACTCTAGTTATACTTGATATTGTATTATAATTTAAAAAAGCCAATAATTTCTGGATTTAAATCTTATAACTAGTATTAGTTAACATGTGTGATTTTTAATATAATATAATGATTTATAAATGTTCACACCAAAATCCACCAGTAAAGGCTTCAGGAGACATCTACATGTTTCTATCTTTAGCCCTGTTAGGCCCCGCTGCCCCTACAATATTGTCTATCCAGCATGTCAATGGTAAACCTGAAGAGAGGTTTACCTTACCATTGACCCTTTCTTTCCCACTGGACCCTTCCATGTTATTATTTGGAAAGTTTACCTCTTTTTCTGGAGCCCAGCAACCTGACTGAGCTGGTCTGACACTGGCTGAGCGAGTGTGTATGATTTTCGATCTTTTCTTGATTTGGTGGTGGTTTTTTTTAAATTTAATTTTACGCTCCATCCCTAATTGGCATGTGACTACCATCCTTTTAACTTTGGATGAAACAATAGATCTCGTATTATAAATAAATGAATCCTGCCTTCCAGCATTCACTCAGCTATGCAGCCTTAAAGACCACATCCGCACACACACCGGGGAGACTCCGTACCTCTGCTCGGAGTGCGGCAAGGGCTTCAACAACAGCTCCAATCTACGCCAGCATATGATGCGGCATACCGGAGTGAAGCCTTTTGCGTGTAATCTGTGTCCGAAGAGGTTTTCCACTAAAGGTCAGTAGAAGAAAACCAGAGTTGCTCTATGTTTCCATCAGTGTTGGGCGTAATTAATTACTTCTGTAATATAATTACGAATTGAATTACTTCTGTAATTTAATTATGAATTGAATTACTTCTGTAATTTAATTACGAATTGAATTACTTCTGTAATTTAATTACGAATTGAATTACTTCTGTAATTTAATTACGAATTGAATTACTTCTGTAATCTAATTACGAATTGAATTACTTCTGTAATTTAATTCCGAATTGAATTACTTCTATATTTTAATTACGAATTGAATTACATGTAATTTAATTACTTGAAAAGACCCTGCAGCAAGTATGGGGAAAAAGTGGAATTTTTTAATGAAAAAAAATTAAACAAGTCATTTGAAGACAACACAATACTAAAATTTCGTGAGATTTGACTGAACCCACTTTTTCCCTATGTTTGCTGTAGGGTCCTTTCTTCTTCTCTTACTTAAGAGCTAGGCTCTTGTCGGTGTAGCTCAAAGTAGGCCCTCCATCTACTCCGATCCCACGCAATCTCTTTGACCTCACGATATGGCCCAACATCAACTCTCTTTTTGAGTTGCTCCATGTAGTCTATTCTAGGTCTTCCTCTTCCTCGCCTCCCCTCTATCTTTCCTTCAATTATGTTAAGAGTGGGGCAAACCAGGCAGTTAGTGAGGAACTTAGAAAATAGAAAAAGAGGGAAGATGATAGGGCACATCTTACGACATGACAACTTCGTACTTAACATAATTGAAGGGTCCTTTAGTTAAATGTATTTACAATTACATGTAGGTAATTGAAATTACTATGTAATTTGTAAATGAAATTACAGTAAAAGTAATTAAATTACTCAATTACTATACTAAACCCAATGGTATAAAGATATAAATTTTTATTGCTTAGCCATATATGGGGCTGAAAAGAACTCGTTTTTTGCCGTGAAAAGTAGTTATTTTCATTATTTCCCCTTGTACAATATTTTTTATATGAAAAGTGAAACATTGTAAGGCTAGTCAAATTTAAAGCTCTCATATTTTTAAGCTCATTTGGAAAAAAATAAATAAATAATATTTTATGTATTGTAACAAAAATATAGGCTGGTGCCTCTTTTTAAATAAAGATGATCAAAAATGTTTTATTCAATAAAAGTAATTAGTAGTTGAATAAAAATTCAGATTCAGAAGACACATTTATTAGTACCGTCAACTGGGGTTACTTTGATTCGCGGGGCGACTTTGATCAAATAGGTTTTTCTCCGAAATCATTGTTTTTACTTGTGGGTGAACTGTGGCAGTGAATATATTAGTTATCTATCTTGCTGTATACTGTATATAATCTTCTTCATTTCAAGTAGTTTTGCTTTTATACTACATTCTAAATGATCAAAGTAGCCCCATTTTTTCCTAAAGTAACCCCAGTCTACCGGTAATTTAATAAAAAAAAAAATGTTTTAATTGTAATTTTTAATTGAAGGTCCAATTACTTTTTCCTTGTAATTGCAATTAGTCATTGCAATTGAAATTGTTAATTTTTAGGGTTCCGTACTCAAATAGAGTAAAACGGGACCCTATTACTAAGACTTCGCTGTCCGTCCGTCCGTTCGTCCGTCCGTCCGTCCGTCTGTATGTCTGTCACCAGGCTGTATTTCACTGATACCGTGATAGTTCCAGTTGAAATTTTCACAGATGATGTATTTCTGTTGCCGCTATAACAACAAATACTAACCACATCTAGCGTCTCCCACCGGCGTCGCGTGAGCGTTCTCATACAAAATTGTGCGTTGCGTCGAGGACGCACACGACGCCGGTGGGAGACGCTAGATGTGGGAGGGGCCCTAAAAACAGAAAAAAATATATTTTTATTGATAATAGTACGGAACCCTTCGTGCGCGAGTACGACTCGCACTTGGCCGGTTTTTTACTTAAGAGTCCGCAGTAAGCTCGATTCTCCATACAAACGTAGTTACACTCTCATTTTAAAACGACTAGCTAGTTTGCTCTGAAACTTTGTACTTAGAATAAGTTAAGTACCATCCAGGTCTGTAATTAGTATATGTAGCTTCAGATACCATAGTAAAAAAAATACATCAAATTTAAGTTTTTCATACAAAACTTGTTATCACTGTAATTTGTTTGTTTTATAAAATGGAGCCATATAAACTAATTACAGACCTAGATATATCTCATATCATTGTATATGCAAAGTTTCGTTACAATCCAACACGTAGTTTTAAAATGAGAACGAAACTCCGTTTGTATGGAGAATGTTGATTTTGCCCAACACTGGTTTTCATACATTTTATATCTAACTTCCTTAACAGCCAATATGGTATAACTTTACTTGTATCACTTCACTTTATACTTGTATCATCTTTTACCACATCTGGTGTATCAGTATCAGCGTAAAGTAAAGACATGAAAAAAAGCGGCCAAGTGCGAGTCGGACTCGCACATGAATGGTTCCGTAAAATAAATTGCGATTTTTTGACGTATTAAAAAAAACTACTTACTAGATCTCGTTCAAACCAATTTTCGGTGGAAGTTTGCATATCCTTATATTTTATTTATTTTAATAAGTACAGTGTTTAACATACTTAAAATTAAACATTGCCCCACAAAACTGTAGTGACAGTTTGATTTATGTTAGAGGTTACAGGGGGGGGGGGGGGGGGACACATTTTACCACTTTGGAAGTGTCTCTCACACAAACTATTCAGTTTAGAAAAAAATATATATTAGAATCCTCAATATCATTTTTTAAGACCTATCCATAGATGTTTGATGTTTGTAGACACTTGTTTGGATGAATTTTTTTTTTTCGAGTTTCAGTTCTGAGTATGGGGAACCCCCAAAACTCAATGTTTTTTTCGATTTTTGTGTAAAAATCTTAATGCGGTTCACAGAATACCACCTCCTTGTGGGGGGTCTACTAACGCCGCACCTACTTCTACCTCTATAACAAATTTTATCTAAATGGGTTGTATAGTAGCTCCATACAAATATTCACCCCCATTTCACCCCCTTTGGAGATGATTTCTGGGATAAAAATTATCCTTTGTCCTTTCCCGGAACTCAAACTATCTGTAAACCAAATTTCATCTAAATGGGTCACTCACATCCAAATTTTCACCCCTTAGGGGAGGATTTTCGGGATAAAACTATCCTATATCCTTCCCCAGGACACTCAATTATCGCTATACCGTAAATGGGTTCCATCCAAATTTTCACCCCCCATTTCACCTCCTTAGAGGATGATTTTCGGGATAAAAACTATCCGTTGTCATTCTCCGGGACTCAAACTATCTTTATACCAAATTTCATCTGAATGGGTTACATCCAAATTGTAACCCCCAATTTTACCCCATTAGGATTAGGGGATGATTTCTGTAATAAATGATCTTATGTCCTCATCCAGGACTCTAACTATCTCTATACAATATTTCATCTAAATGGGTTCTATCCAAATATTCTCCCCCTATTTTATCCCCTTAGGGGGAATATTTTCAGGATAAAAGCTATCCGTTGTCCGTCTCCATGACTCAAACTATCTCTATACCAAATTTCATCTAAATGGGCTACATCCAAATGTTCACCCCCATTTCACCCCCTTAGGGGATGATTTCCGGAATAAAAACTATCATATGGATATCATATCTATTCCAGGACTCAAACTATCTTTCAACCAAATTATGGGTCACAAACAAATTTCCACCCCCAATTACACCCCCTTAGGGGATGATTTTCCGGAATAAACTTTCCTATGTCCCCAGGACTCCAACTATCGCTATGTTGGGCTATGTTGGGAGTTTCTCTGCGTGATCGCATCAGAAATGAGGCTATCCGCAGCAGAACTAAGGTAACCGATATAGCCCTCCGAATCGCTAAACTTAAGTGGCAGTGGGCGGGGCACATTGCACGTAGAACCGATGGCCGTTGGAGCGGAAAGGTTCTCGAGTGGCGGCCACGTACCCGTACGTTATGTAAATTAAATTAATTTTTTGGCCTTTTCTCGCGGAGACACAACTATCAAAAAAATTACCTAATAAGCCACAATTGTCAACTACGTAAACATTTAAAAACATTTTGAAATGACATGGTGCGTCATGTCAAAAAAAAAACATTTACGAACGTATGTTTACTATATCATATCAATAGAGTAGTAGTGGCAAATCAGTCTGTAGTAGGTATAACATCCCCTTTCGTTCATTATGAAATAATTAATCACACAAAAATCATTCCATGTAAAAAATAGGCCAAGTCTCGGAACTCTTCCACGGTAAAAAATGGTGAGATATTTCGTAGACCATTCATTTTCGTCAGGCGTACTTATTAATTTTTATTTGCTTGCTAAATAAAATTCTGCAACTTGGGAATCACACAACTTTACTGCATTTACAAATTGTTGCATATCTTAAACTATGTAAGTGTGATTGCCAAGTCACAAAACTTCATTTAGCAAGCAAATAAAGATCAATATGAATGCCTGACTTGGCTCTACGAAATACCTCACCATTTTTTACTGTGGAAGAGTTCCGAGACTTGGCCTATTTTTTACATGGAAGGTTTTTATGGGATCTCATTTCTTTTTGTAGGTTATCAACTTTGTATGGAAATGTTATTTTACCAACCGCAAATAACGTTTGTATAGTTTTGAGGGAAGCAATTGCAAAAGTAACTTTGTAATCGCATGTTTTTGTATAGGATTACAAACTTACTTATGCAGTGTGTATATCTCTGAATCGTGACGGAAACTGCTATATTTTTAGGTTTTTTATGAATGAATAAGCTAAAAACTAATTATGTTTAAAGTTTGGAGATTGTAGGTCTGCTAAAAGTACCTTAGAATTACGATGATCATTATAAGTGAGTCAGAGAGTATGTCAGTGACAAAACTAAGGATTTTTGACGGGCAATTGTTTCTAAACTAAAAATTCAAATTAAATGTTATTGAGAATATATGTAAGCCATATTATGCCCTATAATGTTACTGAAAATTCAGGGTTCTGGCTTTAGTCAGCACGAAATTACAGGATGTTGAAAATGGCCTGAATAGCTTCGAGAAAAGGATAGTACGGCAGTGCCTCTTTGTTTTGCTCGACGATTGACATTGATCAATATGATAGTATTGATATGATATGATACAGTAAACATACGTTCGTAAATGTTTTTTTTTGACATGACGCACCATGATTTTTAAAAATGTTTTTAAATGTATACGTTGGTGACAGTTGTGGCTCATTAAGTAATTTTTTTGATAGTTGTGTCTCCGCGAGAAGTGGCAAAAAAATTAAGCAAAAAAAACCAATATATTTTTTTCATCCAAGTTCAAGGATATGAATGTCTGTAAAAATATGCATTATGAACCCCATTTTATGATCCTTAATTCTGAATTTATTTGGTTACTCTCGCTTGCTTGGTTTAGCTAAAATAACAGTTTAAAAATTACCTTGATTTTTTGACATTTTCGTGAATAATTCTAAAACAAAAGAAGATCGAAGGCTGATATTACGCATACAGTGTTCTTAGGTCCTGCCACTACTGCACCTCAAATTACAACCAAATCCCTTGCGGGGGCCACTCTTGTTAGCTTAGCCTGCTAGACCTAAATAGATCTAAATGGGTTGTATCCAAATTTTCACCCCTCATTTCTCCCCCTCAGGAGATAATTTTTCAGGATAAAAACTATGCATTGTCCTTCCCTGGGACTCCTTCTATCTCTTTACCAAATTTTAAATAAATGGGATTTATCCACATTATAACCCCTATTTCATCCCCTAAGGGGATGATTTTCGGGATTCAAACTATCCGTTGTCATTCTCCGGGACTCAAACTATCTATATATACCAAATTTGATCTAAACGGAGTCCATCCAAAATTTCACACCCCATTTCACCCCCTTAGGGGAAAATTTCCGGGACAAAAACTATCCAATGTCCTTTCCTAGAACTTAAACTACCTCTAAACCAAATTTTATCAAAATGGGATACATCCAAATTTTTACCCTTCCCCGTTTTAACCCCTAAGGGGAAGATTTTCGGGATAAAACCTATCCTTTGACCTTCCCCGGGACTCAAACTATTTATATACCAAATTTCATTTAAATCGGTGCAGTGGTTTAAGTAGCTCCATACAAATTTCCACCCCATATTTCATCCCCTTAGGGGTTGATTCCTGGGATAAAAACTACCTTATGTCCTTCCCCCCGGACTCAAACTATCTCTATACCAAATTTCATCTAAATCGGTTAAGCCGTTTTCACTTAAACAAATAAACAGACAAACAGACAAAAATTCTAAAAACTGTTGGAACGTGTTCTGTTATCGATTCTAAGTATCCCTAGACATTTTTTTTTCGAATATCTTCCATGTACAGACTTTCGACCGTCTTCAGCTTTATTATATGTATAGATATTTATATTTAATACAAATTGCTATCTACAGTGACTCTCCCCGGGTCGCCCCTTGGGGACGCCCCGGCGTTAATGCATATAAAATGGAGCTAGACCCCAAACAGATCTGTTAAAAAAGCGGTCAAGTGCGAGTCGGACTCGCCCATGAAGGGTTCCGTAAAATAAATTGCGGTTTACGATTTATGACGTATTAAAAAAACTACTTCCTAGATCTCGTTCAAACCAATTTTCGGTGGAAGTTTGCATGGTAATGTACATCATATATTTTTTTTAGTTTTATTTTATCATTCTCTTATTTTAGAAGTTACAGGGGAGGGGACAAACATTTTACCAATTTGGAAGTGTCTCTCGCGCAAACTATTCAGTTTAGAAAAAAAGTATATTAGAAACCTCGATATCATTTTTGAAGACCTATCCATAGATACCCTCCCACACGTATGGGTTTGATGAAAAAAAGTTTATTGTTTATTGTTTTTTTTATATTTTTGTGTGATAATCTTAATGGTGATAATCGTGATGGCATGGACATAGAGAGAGAGCGCAGAGCGCTGTCCGTGCGGTGCAATATGTTGGCTCGTAGGTTTGCACGTTGTAGCGACGAGGTTAAGTTGACGTTGTTTCGAGCCTACTGTCAGTCTTTCTACACGTGCAGCCTATGGGTCAATTTTACAGCGCGCACGTACAGCGCACTGCGTGTGCAGTACAACGCGTTCAGGGCGCTGTTCCGGCTGCCGTGGAGCTGCAGCGCGTCCGGCATGTTCGCCGCGGCGCGCACCGACGACTTCCACGCGACGCATAAGGAAGCGTTGTGCACGGAGTGCGCGTCCGCCACAGCACGACCACAAACACCATCCTGAACGTGTTTGCTGACAGGTGGAACACACCCGTGATGAAGAGGTGGTTGGCCCTTCACGGTCCTAGTTATTAGTAGTTTAGTTAATTCTTTTAGTTATGTTTATTATTTTAAAATTCAAAATTTCCTTTGTTATCATTTTTGCTTTTATGTATATACCCACCTATGTGTAATACCTATGGATGAATGTCTGAAATAAATTGCTATTTATTTATTTAATGCGGTTTACAGAATACAGATGTATTTTTGTGTGAAAATCTTAATGCGGATCACAGAATACATCTACTTACCAAGTTTCAACAGTATAGTTCTTATAGTTTAGGAAAAAAAGTGGCTGTGACATACGGACGGACAGACAGACAGACAGATAGACAGACAGACAGACAGACTGATAGACAGACAGACAGACATGACGAATCCATAAGGGTTCCGTTTTTATCCATTTGGCTACGGAACCCTAAAAACCGATAAAATAATTAACAACTTAGAAAAGTTGAAAAACCCCCGATATTTTAATATCACAAAAACGGCTGAACCGATTTTGTTGAAATGGAGCTAAAAACCATCTTGATTACGTCAGCTTTCAGACAATAAATGCCGCTTTAAAAACGGTCCACTCGTTTAGGAGCAACGATGCCACATACAGACGCAGAGACACAGATACACAGACACGTCAAACTTATAACACCCCTCTTTTTGCGTCGGGGGTTAAAAAAAAAAAAAACTAACTACAGTAATGTCAAAGTTACAAAATTGAGGAATAGTAGCGACAATTTAGATACATATAATGATGATGACGTCATTGTTTCCAGGTCAGATGACCAGCCACATCGCCACGCACACGGGCGTGCACCCGTACAAGTGCGACGAGTGCGGAGCCGCCTTCACGAAGCCCACTTCGCTCAAGAAACACAAGCTCATACATTTGGGGATCAAACCATTCGCCTGCGATACGTGCTCCATGCGGTACGCAGATTGAAGTGCATACAATATTTTTATATTATTTTCTGATCATCCCATTATGATCTGGTCATGTTCTCTGCTCCGAGCTATAATATACGAGCTATAATCGCGAAAATAGAAATTAGAATATTTCGGTCTCTGTCGCACTTACTCGGGCGATAGAGAGAGAGGTATGCGAACTTCGGTACCTATTTGGTTTTCGTTGTAGCGCCGTGTTGTTCTCTTTTTGATCACCGTATTGCGTTCTGATCTGTTCTCTGCTCACCAAATTATCATCTGATCATGATCCCTAATCATCAAACTATATATTTACACCAATGCTTTGTGCAGGACAGCTCCTGCACAAAGCATTGGATTTGGATGGAGATGGCAGCCCATCACAGTACTTCTTTAAGTGAATTGTATTAGTACAATTAACAGTAGGGTTACTGTTAGATAATCTTCCAGTAAATCAAGGGTCAATCAACTTTTTCTTGTTGTTATTCTGTCCCGGTAAAGCCAAGAGACAACAGTGACAGTGTTTCTTAGAAAAAACACTATACATTGGACTCCTATCGTGCTAAGGTGATGCGCCACCATGGAATGGGTTTACCAATATAACAAAAACACGAGCTTATTGGATTTAAATCCCATAAAATGATAGTTTTAATGAGTGACCCAGGAGACGTAACCATGGCAACGAGCAACAAAAAATAGTTGATTGACCATCAAAACTAAAATTAGCAAATAAATGTATTCATTATTTTTTTCTTCAGATTCTCGTGCAAAGACCATCTTAAGCGGCACTACCGCATTCACACTGGCGAAAAACCCTATCGCTGCAAATACTGCGACCGAGCGTTCACGCAGAGCAACGACCTCGCCAAACACATGCGCATGCACGTCGGACAGAACATCTACCAGTGAGTAACACTACCCGAGCAAGGCCCGGTACTACCGGAGCAAGTACTGCGACCGAGCGTCCACGCAGAGCAACGACCTCGCCAAACACACGCGCATGCACGTCGGACAGAACATCTACCAGTTAGTAACACTACCCGAGCAAGGCCCGGTACTACCGGAGCAAGTACTGCGACCGAGCGTCCACGCAGAGCAACGACCTCGCCAAACACATGCGCATGCACGTCGGACAGAACATCTACCAGTGAGTAACACTACCCGAGCAAGGCCCGGTACTACCGGAGCAAGTACTGCGACCGAGCGTCGTCCACGCAGAGCAACGACCTCGCCAAACACACGCGCATGCACGTCGGACAGAACATCTACCAGTGAGTAACACTACCCGAGCAAGGCCCGGTACTACCGGAGCAAGTACTGCGACCGAGCGTCGTCCACGCAGAGCAACGACCTCGCCAAACACACGCGCATGCACGTCGGACAGAACATCTACCAGTGAGTAACACTACCCGAGCAAGGCCCGGTACTACCGGAGCAAGTACTGCGACCGAGCGTCCACGCAGAGCAACGACCTCGCCAAACACACGCGCATGCACGTCGGACAGAACATCTACCAGTGAGTAACACTACCCGAGCAAGGCCCGGTACTACCGGAGCAAGTACTGCGACCGAGCGTTCACGCAGAGCAAATACCTCGCCAAACACATGCGCATGCACGTCGGATAGAACATATACCAGTGAGTAACACTACCCGAGCAAGGCCCGGTACTACCGGAGCAAGTACTGCGACCAAGCGTTCACGCAGAGCAAATACCTCGCCAAACACATGCGCATGCACGTCGGATAGAACATCTACCAGTGAGTAACACTACCCGAGCAAGGCCCGGTACTACCGGAGCAAGCACTGCGACCGAGCGTTCACGCAGAGCAAATACCTCACCAAACACACGCGCATGCACGTCGGACAGAACATCTACCAGTGAGTAACACTACCCGAGCAAGGCCCGGTACTACCGGAGCAAGTACTGCGACCGAGCGTCCACGCAGAGCAACGACCTTGCCAAACACACGCGCATGCACGTCGGACAGAACATCTACCAGTGAGTAACACTACCCGAGCAAGGCCCGGTACTACCGGAGCAAGTACTGCGACCGAGCGTTCACGCAGAGCAAAGACCTCACCAAACACACGCGCATGCACGTCGGACAGAACATCTACCAGTGAGTAACACTACCCGAGCAAGGCCCGGTACTACCGGAGCAAGTACTGCAACCGAGCGTTCACGCAGAGCAAAGACCTTGCCAAACACATGCGCATGCACGTCGGATAGAACATCTACCAGTGAGTAACACTACCCGAGCAAGGCCCGGTACTACCGGAGCAAGTACTGCGACCGAGCGTTCACGCAGAGCAAATACCTCGCCAAACACATGCGCATGCACGTCGGATAGAACATATACCAGTGAGTAACACTACCCGAGCAAGGCCCGGTACTACCGGAGCAAGTACTGCGACCGAGCGTTCACGCAGAGCAAATACCTCACCAAACACATGCGCATGCACGTCGGATAGAACATCTACCAGTGAGTAACACTACCCGAGCAAGGCCCGGTACTACCGGAGCAAGTACTGCGACCGAGCGTTCATGCAGAGCAAATACCTCGCCAAACACATGCGCATGCACGTCGGATAGAACATCTACCAGTGAGTAACACTACCCGAGCAAGGCCCGGTACTACCGGAGCAAGTACTGCGACCGAGCGTTCACGCAGAGCAAATACCTCGCCAAACACATGCGCATGCACGTCGGACAGAACATCTACCAGTGAGTAACACTACCCGAGCAAGGCCCGGTACTACCGGAGCAAGTACTGCGACCGAGCGTTCACGCAGAGCAAATACCTCGCCAAACACATGCGCATGCACGTCGGATAGAACATCTACCAGTGAGTAACACTACCCGAGCAAGGCCCGGTACTACCGGAGCAAGTACTGCGACCGAGCGTTCACGCAGAGCAAATACCTCGCCAAACACATGCGCATGCACGTCGGACAGAACATCTACCAATAAAAAAAAAATCTTACAACACCAATTATTTAGAAGTTGCAGTTTAACAGAACTAAATGTCATCCATTACATTAGATACAAGGCCTCTATCAGAATTAACAAGAAGTTTGTGATATCATTTTATATCCCAGAGATGTAGGTATAATGTCTCTGAGCGTCCAGATACAATTAATAATAACTATTCTGATGATCTTAGAGATGTATACAGTCTCTAAGCGCCAAAACACAAAATAGGTAAGTACCTACATTGCTAATATTGTTAGAGATGGGTCAATAACAATAAAACCAGTTAAGAACAGGATGATGTCTCATTAGAAAATAATAATAACACTAGTATTTAAGTAGTTACTACGCCCATGCAACCATGAGAGCTGGTCTATGCATGTAATATTGTTGAAATCTGGAGTGTTTTCCCTTGATTTGGCCCAGTATGAATTTTCTTTCGAGGTGGTTAACATAACGGCTTACTTTAATTACTGAATATTTTTAACCGATTTTGAAAAAGGAGGAGGTTCTCAATTCGACTGTATTTTTTGTGCTGTTTTGTGTGTTTGTTTTTTACTCGATAACTCAATTTGTGAACCTATATGAAAAATTATTTCTTTGTTTGAAAGCATATACTTCCAGATTAGTCCCGTTGTCACCAACATCCAATTCTGATGATGGGATCCTGGAGAAATCGAGGGAACTTTTCAAATTTTATAGGCAAACTTGAAGCAATTTGGCTACTGATTTGAAGTCGGTTAAAACTTTGTTTTTAAAGTAAATTATTATATTCCACAGATGCACACAATGCGACATGCGTTTCCGTCTCCTAAGCGAACTGAAACAGCACTACCCTACCCACTACATACCCGATGGTGAAGCACCCATAATCCACACAAAGGAGTCCGCCCCGGTCCTCGTACTAAAACCGACAGAAGAAAAAAAGGACCCCGAGGGCACTATTACTATCACTTTCAGCAGCAACGGTATGGTTAAAGATGGGTTGCATGGGAATATAACTATTGGTATAGTTTAAATAATATGTTGCTGCACGTGCAGGTATAGTAGAGATTTTCTGAACTGAACTGATCTTCTTATCTTCAGAATGATAGCATTCAAGTCTAACAATACGACTGTGTGGTCGGACGCGTGCCAGTTTTTGCAAGAAAAAGTTAAGCGCCTCATAAAATGTTCATTGTATAATGAACTCTATCGTTTTAGTTAATAGATTCAAAATGGACTAAAAGATAAAAAACCCCGCTCCCAGCTATAAGGCGCTGTGTGTGGTATTTTATCTAGTAGCTAATTTGGAATCTATTGTAAAAGAAAATAGAGTTCATTATTCAATGAACATTTTACGTGGCGATAGCATTTTTTGTTGCAAAAAATGGCACGCGCTCTCAAACAGTGTCTATTCATTAGCTCAGAACAATGGGCTCAGTTGAAATCGGTTAAACTATATAAGGCACGCTGTGTGTGGTATTTTGTCTCATAGCTCATTTTGTATCTATTGTATACGACGATAGAGTTCATTATTCAATGCACGTTTTACGTGGCGGCAATCTTGTAGAAAATGGCACGCACCGACCACGAACAATAGCCATTGACGAGCTTAGTTCACATTATTTAAATTATAACTTCCACGTTTTTTGATGTACAATTCTAGAAGACAAGTTACGTTTCGTACCTAAAAGCTGGCAACGGATGTATCTTTTAAATCGTAATTATGCTGCTATAATAAGGTAAACGTGCTATGCTATTCACCTTAACCCTTTTCCAGGCCGGCAGTTGAAAAATTACATTCAAATGTCAGTCTTATTCATTGACATTTAAATATATGTTTGACAGGCTTAGCGTTGAAAATTTCGGAAAAAATCAAATGATTTTTTCGGGAATTTGTGAAATTTTCGTTTTTTTCCGCTTTTTTCGGATTTTTAAGGAAAAAAACCAATATAGCGTAATGACACACAAGTCTATATACAATCAAAATCCTTCACCTATCCGCCAGTATTTAGAAAAATAACCGATTGAAACCTGTTTAAATCGTTTTTATCGTTTTTTTCGGAAAAATTTAAGCGGAAAATTTCATGGTTTTTTTCCGTAAAAATCCGGAAAAAACGAGCCGATTGGAAAGAAACGGGATTTTTTCCGGAAATTTGAACGCTAGACAGGCTACAATGTGGTCAATATAACGCCTCTGCCTGGAAAAGGGTTAATGCCTAATAGGTTACACCTATTGTTTACCTCTGTTGTTTTGACATAAGATTGAAAATATGTATTACGGCTCCGTCCGCGTATTACGAAGTATGATAAACCGCAGGATAAATATAGTCTTTGTTCATCCAAGACTCAACCAATGCCCTTTCTATATACTGGTGAAAGATTTCTTAAGATCGGATGGGTAAATTCGGAGACTGCACGCTGCATACAAACTTGCCCCGCGAATCGCTAAACTTAAGTGGCAGTGGGCGGGGCACGTTGCACGTAGAACCGATGGCCGTTGGGGCGGAAAGGTTCTCGAGTGGCGACCACGTACCGGAAGGCGCAGCATGGTGGATTAATGGCCTGGTAAAGGTCGCGGGAGTCCGCTGGATGCGGGTGGCGCAGCACCGGTCATTGTGGTACTCTTTGGGGGAGGCATATGTCCAGCAGTGGACATCTATCGGCTGATATGATGGTGATGATGATGATACAAACTTACAAAGCTACAAACATACATTTCACAGACATTACCTTACAAGCCGGTAAACGTTAAATATGGCGCCGGTGTCTGTCATTCTGAAGAAAACTGTTAAACTTTCATACAATTAGATTGTAACGGACACAAATTACAATTACCGACTGTTTGAAACAATAGACCTGCGGCGCTACCACGAACTTCGAATCTCGAACTTCGTATACCTCCGTCTCTATCGCACTTATGGTTTATGGTACTTAAGCGACAGAGACGGAGATATACGAAGTTCGAGATTCGAAGTTCGTGGTAGCGCCGCAGGTCCCTATTTCACCAACTTGACAATAGGGGTGTAGACACTAAATAAAATAATCAATAATGTTGCATGTTCTCGAAAAAGGATTAAAAATGTAGTCAAATGGAGAAAAAAGCAACGCAAGAGGTTAAATAATCACAAAGTTATAAGCGTCCAAAGTTTTAAGAAGGGGCATGTTCTGTCCCTTTTCCGCAAAACGCACCTTCATATGAAACGATTGTCATTTATCTACTATGCCGCTCGACGATCGTGACGTCACGATCCCGGAGCGTTTTCTCACTCTAACAGGCAACATTGAAACGGTTTGCAGCTTCGTAATTTTTATTCGATAGAATACCGGTAAACCGAAAAATAACGGTATTCTATCTTAACGGTATGACGTCATATGGGTTGTCAAATAGCGGTTTCGCTAGCCTATATCTTTATATTTCGCTATCGAAATATAAAGGTACCTTTTTTTCCGGTACCGTAACCGCTTTTTAAAGGTAACCGATATATCGACTTTGGCCTGGCGTTGTTGCCAAACCGCCGGCAGCCGCACTGCCGTTTTGTCTTTAAATGTTTAGTAGCCAATGCTTCCTCTGTAGAGTGCCAGCTCGCTTATTTTTTCGGTTACCTTTATAATACCGGTATTATAAAGGTTTCGGTATCATTTAAAACTAATGCCGCTAACCTTTATTTCAAAACGGTTACGGTACCGTTATGTTTACGACATAACGGTACCGTAATGGAATACCGGTTTCATACCGGTATAACCGTAACCGAAATGGTTAATAGGTCTGTAATCGTAAGTTAGTGCAACACGCCCTTAGTATCTCTTGACGATCCAATTATTTTACCCTTAGAATATATAAGATAAAGCATGCATGCGTGACAAATGCAGTTGGTGATAAAAGCGATCCTGCTAGACAGAAACAATAATGAGTAAGACCATTCCAAAATACCCACATTCCTAGAACATTAAAAACTCATTGAGACGAAAACACTTAAAATACTTTTTCTCAAACATGCAATGAAATGCTCTTTACGTTCCTTATAATAGACTCGGAAGTATCCTTTTTCGGGCGCAGCATCTCGAGGCGGCCTGAAATGGGATTTCATACAACTTTTCAGGCCTAGGCCTGCAAAGTAACTTTCTTTTGTTTCAATGGCGGCAGGTTTTACGAACAGCTGATTCTAATTTTTTAATTTATTTCATTGAATGTTTGTTTCTATACCTACTTAGCCGGAAATCCGTGTTTTTCCGGCCTCTAATGTAATGTACTATATAGTATAAGGTCCTTTCTGTATTCCAAACGAATATAATTCACGAAAAATATATTAACGACGTCATATCAATAACGACCTTAGCGTGTTTATTATAAGGTTCAAATTGGCCTGTGATCCTCGATGTCTTGGACGAATAAAGTTATTTTTACTACATGGACTCGATGGCACTAGACGGCGCCATATTATGTATATTATTTAACACGACGGTTGCAAATAACCATACAGCCTGCTTGAAGGTACACTACGATTAAAATCAGTTAAAGATTCTGAAGTTAGCCTCGAGTCGCCTCCCGCATAGCCGCCCGACCCCTCTGACACCTTTGCGGCGCTACTCGTAGCTAACATCAGAATCATTTACTGATTTTAATCGTATTGAAAGGAGTTATCGTAGCCAAAGCGTCTATAGACGCTTGTGACTACAGGGGGGTTTCTGCCATATACTTTGTCATACATTTGACAGTCTATCCAACGCAAAATGTATGCTAGTTCTGCTGTCAAGATACTCGAATATGTTGTTCAGAGCCACAACCACGAAAATCGAGATTAAAATTTCGGATATTTTCATCTCTGTCACACTTATATCATAATACTAAGGGCGACATACATGGAGATAATATTCGATTTTCGTGGTAGCTCTAGTATAAGTTTTATCATTACAATACGTTTACGAACGCGTTTGCGTTTAGTTTAAATTTCAATGGCAACGCGAACAGCGCCTCTGGTGGTAACTATTAAGAACTAGGCGTTGCCATACAAATTGAAACTAAACGCAAACGCGTTCGAAAACGTATTGTATCGATTCAACTTATACTAGAGCTACAGTTATAACCACGAATATCAACGTTCCGGTTTCTCCGTCTCTATCGCACTTGTATAACTCGTGTGAGATGCAGTTACATGAACTTCGAGTTTTGATTTCCGAGGTTGTATGTCATACACCCATGTGCAAAGATGAGTTCAATAATCTGTATCAAGCAGTAACGCTGCTAACGAAATGTATAAATTTTAAATTAAAGGAAAAATCCA
The DNA here is from genome assembly GCA_963854355.1 of Epinotia brunnichana. Lineage (NCBI taxonomy): Eukaryota > Metazoa > Arthropoda > Insecta > Lepidoptera > Tortricidae > Epinotia > Epinotia brunnichana. The sequence continues at coordinate 7,288,444 of OY977949.1, read as the reverse complement.
ATTTATAATATATAATTTCCTGCCCGAGACAGATTGTTCCGATAGCTCAGTTGGTTAACAGCGGTGGGTCATGTATACCTGTGGTCGCGGGTACGTTACCGGCTCGGAGCATTTTTTTTCCATTAATTTAATATTTAATAATGCAAGATGAGTTTTGATGCGATACACTCGAATGTTCGAAAAGTCAAGTTGTCATGAATGATTAACACTAATTAGAAAATTAAGTGCTGCCTTCATATACACGGCAGTGATATATTGCCTTATTAAGAATCTCACTAGATTAAGACATTGGCTTTACTTAAATTAAGCGAGTTTTAATAATTTTAAAATTTTAAATACAGTACAAAAATGTTTTGTAAATTGTGTAAAAGGACTTGGTGTTTTCTTAAAGAATAAAATTATTTCGGCCGACCTAAGTAGGTATATATCTGTCTCTTTCAATTTAGGATAGTGTGAGAGAGACGAGTTTTGTGCTTGTGCTCATTTACAAAAATACTTGTTTAAGTCTATATTCAGTATTTGTTTAATGTTGTATATAGATATACACGGTGGAATTTAATCGGTGAACAGGAACCCATTTTTCTAATTCAGTAATCGATGGCGGTCACGTTTATGTAGTACTTAAGTGGAACCAAGTTTTTTTTTTATCATAACATAACTAATTTTTAAGTTGAAATTAAATTTTAATTAATATTTATTGTCACCCTACTAATGGTTTAGTCTGAAAAGTTTAATGACGTTTCATTTATTGACGTCTGATCTGTCTAGTTTCCCGCCAAAGCCAGCAAGCACTTGACGTATGTACACTTACGAGTAACTTCCCTTCAATATAAGTAGGGTGTCCATTTATTCAGTCAGTGTACATTTTACCGATGTTAATTAAGTGTGATTAATTAGATTGTGAGCTATATAGCACGAGATCTCACGGATTGGTTTCTGTGTAGATTGATAATTAAGATTTTTGGATTCCTGATCACCGATTAAATTCCACCGTGTATATTTATCACTAAAACTCCACCGCTATTGTGTGTTGAAGCGCTTAAAGTAGCCTTATACTCTTGTTAGCCTTTTCAACGCCAAAGACGGATATGTCCGCACTGGTTCAACGCCATTGACGGATTAATCCGTCATGGAGTACAGTCGCCATCACATACATAGGTACACTATAGGTGTTCAAACATATCGGCTCATGCACCCTAATGCCTTGAATATAGAGGTGTGTTCCGATGTTTGTGACGTGCTTGTTTGCTCCGATGTATGTGATGGTGACTGTACCTACAGTGCGATAGCAACCTTCATGCTTTGACATAAGGTTTAACTCCGCACTAAATTCTATGTTGACGTGGCGTGTGACAACTTTTCTCTTTGACAGCGCGTTGAAAAAGTTAATAAAATAAAATTAACTTGTATCACACCTTTTTAAGTGGCGTCGAAATTTGTTTAAGTATCTCTATCAATTGGTTGAGCATATATATGTTTTATTTAGATACTGATACGCTATAAGCGATTTGTTCTATTGTCATAATGCATAACTATCTGTAACTGTATGTATTAAAGAGTCAACAGTCGCTTTTTAATGAAACTTATTATGTCTTAAAAGTATTAAAACTAAAATGCTCTACTTATAATGAGTACTACTATGATTATTATTCGACTAAAATGGCGCTATTATTTTGTAAGATTAGTATTTTAAATTAATGGTCGCCAGGACGTACTCTCCATACAAACTTACCTAGTTTTGTTCACAAAGTTTCTGTTGAATTAGAAATAGTAATTAACAACTTAGAAAAGTTGAAAAACCCCCGATATTTTCATTTCAAAGTTCAATATCTCAAAAACGGCTGAACCGATTTTGTTGAAACGTAGCTAAGAACCATCTCGATCGCGTCAGCTTTCGGATAAAAAAAACTGCATTCTAATCGGTCTGTTCGTTTAGGAGCTACGATGCCACAGACACTCACACAGAGACTGACAGACACAGACACGTCAAACTTATAACACCCCTCTTTTTCCGTTGGGGGTTAAAAATAGAGCGAGTAGAACGGTTTTCATACAAATCGCTTCTTTTTACCCGACTGCCAAAGGGTTATGTTTTTCGAGCGTATGTATGTAAGTATGTATGTATGTATGTGGGTATGTCTTATTCTTTGACACGCCGTGCAGCCTAAACCGTTTGACGGATTTTGACATGTGAGGTGTCGTTGGATTCCTCTTAATCGTGGGAATGACATAGGCTATAATATAATATTTGCAAAAAAGCAGTTGGGTTTTTCGAAAAATGTTTTGATTTCACTTGTTGTCTATTGTATTTCTATTATAATTTATTGCAACAGAAACAAGTTTCCGACCTAAATATGGTGTATCCCATTGTGTATAAAAAGTTCCGTTTGTATGGAGGGCCGACTCGAGTCCACCGTACTGGCGACTCTTAAGTGATTGCATGTATGAGGCTTTTCATGTCATTTAGTTAGTTTCATTGTTTAAAGGATTATTGGGTACAAATATTTATTTAGTTCTGGTGCATTTAGTTTGTGGACAAAGTATTTAGGAAATACATTATTTTATTTTAGTTCCAATTTGTATTTTTATTCCAAACACCTTTAGAAAAACACAGGGCGACGGGTAATAGGGAACATTACGCAAAACTCTTCGTAGGTGGCGACACTAGCATCGTTGACATTGTATCTCGTTCCCACTTGCGGTATTGTCTATGCAAGCATCCTTGTCACTCATTTGACAATCAATTGTGCATGTGTGTGTGAATCCCTATATTCCTATACTGTTTTACTATTAGTGGTAGTGCTGCCTCTGGCGGCAGAACATTGCAGTAATGTTCCCTATTGCGCTAATTTTCAAAACGAGCGTTAGGACGGTTAGGGCGCACCACCAAAATCACGTCCCATTCGCAAAACGTTTTCTCTGCAAATGGTCCCTTATGTGAAGTAAAACGTCCCTTCTGAGAAAGCCTCTTTCGCTGAAAGTCCCTATCGCATAACGCCCCTTTCGTAAAACCCGTCCCGTCTGCGAAATGGCCCATTCGCAAAATGTCCCGTCTGGAAAAAGCTTGTTTAAGTAGATACTAGGAGTCTTCTCATGGGATAAGTGATGGCATATAACGGGTCATTTTGCGAAAGGTACGTGTTGCGAACGGGTCATTTTGCGAAAGGGACTAACCGTTAGGACATGTCAAGTGTAATACCTGGGTCAATCAACTATTTCTAGTTGGTATTCTGTCCCGTTTGTCCGTAAGTAACCCAACAGACAATATGACAGAGTTTCTTAGATAAATTGTTGCAACATGACATCTGACCAGCTAAGAAGATTTCAGCTAAACTGTGTCCACGGAGCGGCAACGTCGCGTTAGCCGCTCGTCATGCGTTCGTTGCGGCTCCGTGGACACAGTGTTGAAGGTTTCTACGCAAGATGCAAGCGTTCGTCTTGCAATCGTCAATTGACGAAAGCGTGCGCATGACGTGCGGTTTACGTGGACAATAGGCCTAAGACGAACGCAAGCAAAAAAACGACTGCTCTGAGTATTAAGTCGTTTTCTGCTTATGTTTTTTTGAGAGGATTTACTATACCCATCCCATATCCCACTCCTCTGAGATAAGACAAATCTAGTAGGCGATAACACCAAAAACATAAAGATATCATCAAGTTTAGGTAACATTTCAAATTCAAAGAATAAAGGAAAGAAACGAACCTGTCAGTGGTATAATAACAAGAAAAGCAGTGTAATCGGTCGACATCTATCAACGTGTTTTTAAATAGCTTTCCGGAATTAAAATTTAATTTAACTGTGCAGTCCGTCAATTTGAAGTAGGTAGGTCATTTATTTACCTACCTACTCCGTAAAACGCCTGCAGGAAATGATTAGCAATCATTTTCCATAAATTGAAAACAAAAGTTAGGTACTTACCCAATTATCCTATACTATATATTTGCAATCACGTTCTCGGAGACGGCTCTAACGATTTCGAATGAAATTTGTAATATAGGTGGTTACGGGGGCGAGAAATCGATCTATATAGGTCTCATGTCCGGGAAAATTCGTTTTCTCCGTATTTTCTCCTTTTTCACCCGAGCGGAGCTCGGTCGCCCAGGGACTTAACTCTTAATCCGATAAAAAATTAAGAATATTACAAGGCGTTGACAAAATAAAGGTTTTTATCATTGAAAAACTTGAATTATTAGGTAAGTACACTACTTATCGATTCACAACGTATTGGTATGTTTGTAGTTGCGAAAATTATCTGGCTGCTTCGTGAAGAAATCAGTTGCATATGTAGCAATAGCTGTAGGTTTAACAGGAAAATAATTTAAACTCGGCGGGTACAAATGCTCACCAAAATCCTGGATTCGAAATCCTCCTCCATTCGAAAGCGCATCACTGCTAGAACGATATTTGTGCAGCCCGTGTATTCCTTCCAGGTCAAAGCCTTCTTGGAGAACTGGGTCAGATCGGGTTTCCTCAGGATATGACCGATCCAGTATTATTTTCGTGACTGGATCTCCTTTTGCACAGGTGTCTGTCTACCTAAAACACATTAAAATTTAAATGTTAGTTAACCCAGTCTCGCTCACAGCGTTACGCCGTAGGTCGTAGCAGTTTAAGCTCCATATGCAGCGAAAAGGGGCGGTAGCGCTCTGACTCATGTGTCGTGATTGGCGATGAATGGGCTATGTATGTCCAGTAATGTCGGCTACGATTATAACTGGAGACGCTCTGTCTAATGTAAGAGTTTACTCGTAGACAGTTCAAGGATGAGTCAGAAAGGTGCAGGTACCTATGAAGTCAGGTTATGAGGATGTAGAGTTATTTAGGAAAATGGTCTTTAAAAATACCTATCTAGATGAACGCTATTACATACATTGGAAGCGACATGTTTTAAAATCTTAAATATCCACATCAGTTTTCTAATTCGACCGTGGTTTTAGGTAGGTACCAAGATAACCTTTGGTCCAATATTATGCCAAGGTGTTTTATAGAAGCTACTTTTTCAATTTTTGTGCAGTGACAGTTTCCGGAATTTGTGTTATACAGGTATGTATTATTAGTTCTAAGTTGTTTGGTGGCTGCGTGTTTTCATATTTCGAGAAGCACATGTAATTAGTCTTGGAGGTATTTAGTGTAAGTAGGTTCTGTCTAAACCAAGAGCAGATTATATTCAAGCCTCTTTCTGCGTTTTGATATACTGCTTCCCAGGACCTATCATTAAATATTATTACAGTGTCGTCAGCATATGAAAGCACGCAACCTCCGAGAGTAGATAGGCTGGTAAGCACCCTACCCTGTGGGACGCCAAAGGAGATAGTATGCTCGCAGCTTATGTGATTTACAATTTTTACTCTTTGTGTGCGGTTATCCCTTCAACTGTGGCGGAAAAACATGGCCACCTACCCCTGTCTGTGGACCCCTCTGAGGGCCGCTTCACAGACAATGTTTCTGGCGATACGTGATTTGGTAAAATTGAATTTTCATCAGTTTTTTAACTAATTACAGGCTAGATTTTAGATAAAACACAATCTGCAACTATGTATCATTACTACACTAAAGTCATATTAAGGCTATCTAACCGGACTTATCACCAGGGCACCAAAATTTACTACATATTTTGGTAATTTTGAATATGTTAGATTATTTTTCTGGGTTATTGAACGGCATTAATTTGAAGATATTGAAGTTATACACATTCAAAAACCATAAAATGGCAGGCTCAAAAGTATTTTTTTTACAGGAGATCATTTGAAGTATTCTACCAAAATGGGACCTACACTCAAAAGGTGCTTGCATGGACTTTGATTTAGATGTTCATTACTGAAGTGTGTATTTACTATATTTATTCAATTCATACATAAACAGTAAACATAGGTCATTGACTAGGTGTTTCTAGAGATTTTTTTATTGTAGGTGCACTAGACGTTATTTTAGAGGTAAATGAAAAAAGGCTTATCTACTTTCATCCAAAATGATCACTTGCGAGCGACTGCAATTATCACAGCAACCATATGTTTTGAACCAGATAAATTAGGTTTTTAAATATTACCATTAAATATACTTTTAGTTTTAATTATAATCTTATCATCAGTTAAACAAAAATCTCATAAAAACATGATCTAAACACGATACAAATCAAGGTCATGATTAATTAGTATGGGTGCGCAGCGTCGATGACGTCACGAGGTGCGATGTGGGAACCCCTCGGAGGGCCTTCTACCGGCCTGTTAACGGCCCTCTGAGGGCTTTGTTATGATCGTAACCAATTTCGATCGATTTATTTACTTTCGGGCCATTATATATTAATCCATTTAGGTTCATTTTAAATGAATTTACGATAAATACCGGTAATGTTAATAGCTGTTAGTGATATCAAATTATTAGAAAAGCGCTACATAACGTGTAGGAAAATTTTGACCTTCAGTAGGTATGTTATGTTAGTTACAGGTTTAGTACCGAAAATGGGATCAACTTAGTTTTTTTTAATGAAGAACGATAGATTACTTACATATCCAGAAGTGTTCTCTTTCTGGCACTAAAATTCAGCACTAAACCCACAAATTTTCACTCGCGAACACCGACCGTGTCATACGCGTCAATGACCGTTTTAGACTAACGATCAAATAAAAATTTTCGTCTATTGGCCATTGAAATTATGGCTTGCTAGCTGTCTCGCTTCATTATCTATACGTCTCAATGGCTTAAAACGAGATCGATACACGATCGGCTGTTATTTCTCCTAATAAAGTAAGAACAGCTCCTGCGGCCCTCTGAGGGGTCTCCACAGACCTGCAGGAAAAAATGTGAAGCCCGCAGAGGGGTCACCACAGCTGAAGGGTTATACAAGTAATCAGCAAACAGTTTGAGAGGTTCTCCTCTGACGCCAATTGATTCAAGTCTCTGTAAAAGGATAGAGAGAACGTTTTGCGAATTGGACGTAATTTTGGTGGTGCGCCCTAACCGTCCTAACGCTCGTTTTGAAAATTAGCGCAATAGGGCACATTACTGCAATGTTCTGCCGCCAGAGGCAGCACTACCACTAATAGTAAAACAGTATAGGAATATAGGAATTCACACACACATGCGAAATTGTATGTCAAATGAGTGACAAGGATGACTAGACCTACGAAGACTTTTGCGTAATGTTCCCTATTCGGCTCAGTCCAAAATTAAATACAAGTGAAGTGTCCAAATTGTCGGCACTTACTTTCTACCGATAGGATTGAATACGAGTGGTCATTACCACTCGTCTTTGAATTTTCTATCACTCGTAATTAAAAAAGAGCATTTCATCGTTTTTGACAGTTTTCGAGTGAAAGAGTCGAGTGCTCGAAAGTCAAAAATCGGTATGTGATGTCCTTATTTGACTAAACTGTCATTTTATGGAATTTTCTAACTATGTACCTAAACAAACAATGTACCTATTGAAAATGACAGTTAACAAAATTTCGCGCGAACAAGCGCGAAGGACTGTCCTGTATTACGTTTCTTTCTCATTGAATAATTTCATTGTTTACTACGCAATGGCTCCTAGTCAAATAAAGCTCACACATGCCTATCACCTGATCACGTACCACCAAGCCATTCATTGAAGTCGCTAGTAGTGGTAACCGGCAAGTGGTAGGGCTATTGTGGTGTCGCGCAGTGCGGGAAACGCGCGCTCGCTAACGTTCGATTCTTAATTCAAATTTCGAACTCGGAATTCGTAAGGTGAGTGTTTGTTTTTAATTATAAATTGTTTTTTATCGGACTTCAGTTAATTTTCTTTTATTTAGTGAGGTTGCCAGTGTTATCAAAAAGGTTTTGTGTATTTTGGTCAAAATTGTTTGTCGGACGAATAAAATAAACGCGTGTAGGAAAATAAAGCAGAAAAGAAACTTACGTAGCCAAATAAAAGTATCGGAAAAGTTTTTGCATATAAACTAGTTCAGGATTAGGTAATACTCAGTCAAGTTTAAGATTGGAAAATAAACCTAGACTTAAAAGTGAGCGGCGGCATTTTTTACCGAACATTTCAGTTAGATTTTACAAAACTCGCAGATCTAGAAATCAGTTACGCAAGTAAATTTCACCAGATAAGTCTCTGGTGAAATATGAGAATTGCGTGGTGTTTAAATTGGTAGTTTCATTATCTATCAATCCGGTATCACAATTTGGAAAGAACCTGTGTTATTTTTTACAAATCTAGGAAATGTCAGTCTCTGAAAGTAAATAGGGTGTGGGTAGGGTGCTTTATAAATTGTATGAATGAATGGTTTATTCACAATGAATATAGGTATGTAAAGATCTAATAGATCAAATTAGTAATATTTGTTTCCGAGTCTGGATGTTTTCTATGTATTTATGTCCAGTGTAGCGCAACTAGGAACAAAAATATGAATGACGTCTAATCTAATTGCTCAAATTCAACATCAAATCTGACAAGTTCTGACAAGTGACAAGTTTTCTATCTGTGCTTTTGCTATGGCGGACTCATGCTATCTCCTACTTGCGTTCTTTCTCTGTCTGTCATTTTGTCATGGTGACTTTGGCCGGTTACCATGGATATTATAACTTCACGAGAAAACATGTGTGTGTCAAACAAACAATGCTTTTGACGAAATGAAATTAATAATTATCTTAAAATAAAACACGTAAGTATTAATAACGAAATATTAAGCGCCAATATTGATTTACTTATGAACAGAGGGCGGAATTGCTCATGGCAAAAATCAAACGTCAATAGAGTTGGAACGTTGAATTTTATCGACTATCGAATTAACTGAAATTATATTTACGTAGCGTATCTTTATTTATTTATTAACAAAACTAAACCTCAAATCCATAAGCAAACAATAATAGACTTCATATGAACATTACGGAATAACATTTAAATAAAAGACAATATACCTAAAATGATAATTTTAAAAACTACTTAACTTAGTACTGCATTATCAAAACTAAGTACCTAAGTTTTTATAATACAACCTAAGGATTCAAATCACCTGTGAACTAATTTTCATCGTATAAAACAGTATCGTAATCTAAGTCTGTGCTAATTACGTTTCCCTCGTCTTCTCTGTAATAATACATGATAGTCATAATTTTTTCCATATGATCAGCCTGCATACTGGTTCTTTTTTCATCGTAAATCCATTTATACGTAGAGAAGGAGCGTCCTACTTCAGATGATGTAACAGGTGCATATTTATTTGTTTTTATTAAATCGGCGTAGTCACGAAGGGTGTCATAATCAGGAATCCTGTCTAGTACTTTTCCAGTTTTGGTTTGACTGTGTTGGATCCACTCCAATCTATAATAGTTCGCACATGGTCTAGAATGTCAAATGATTCTACCAAAGATAAATAAGATGTTTGTAACTTTATTATTGCGTCACATAAACAGCTGTACTTATTTTTAATACAAATTAAATCATTTTTCAAATGTTTGTCCTTAAGTATTTTTTTTGCTTCTCTAATTGCCGCTGACTCACTTGGGTTTAACTGTGAAATCACTTCAGCAATATGGTCGAAATGTTGTGCATAATATAGAACTGCATTCAGCCATGTACCCCATCTTGTTATAACGGGACTCGGGGGCAGTGCTATTGACGGACATATTTGTTTGAATAGCCTTACTCTCTGTGGTGATTTTAAAAATATTTTTTTTACATTGGCAATTAACGAATCTACGTTTTTATGTTGAGATCTCAAATGCTCTGTGACTCGATGTAAACCATGGGCAAGGCATGTAACGTGCAGTAAATTTGGAAATGCACCTTTTAAAATTTTACCAGCCTTCAACATGTACGCGGCACTGTCAGTACTTAGTAGAAGTACATTCTTTAAATTCTGATTGTAGGAATTTTGCTAAAGAAATTGAAGTTGTTTTTTGATCAATTCAGCCATTGAATTAGCATCGACTTTGTCAAGAATTTTACATCCAATGAGGCAAAATTTACAACAGGTATTCTTAGCCAGTTCTCTTATAATTACATTTGCTACACATTTTCCTTTAATGTTAACTGTTTCGTCGACTGTTAACCATATATATTTTCCTGCTTTTTTTTCGCGAATTTTATCAACCGTCTGATTGTACAAAATATCTAGATAAACTTTCCGCAACAACGATTCGTCCGGCAGTTTTTTCGATGAACAAGAACAACAAATATATTTTTCAAAAAAATTCCGGAAATGTGGATTTTTTTTTTCCATGGAATGTTGCAACAAATGAGAAATATTATCAAATCTAGGTAAAAACTATTATCGTTCTTTACCTCTTCAAACTCAGGTGAATGTGTTTTACTCGTTATGTGAGTTTCCACGCAATATTTTTTTAATTGCTTTAAGTGAACCTTACATGTAGAGCAGTATATTGTTGTGTTGTTTTCGTTGTAAGAAAGTCAAAGATACTACTTTATCCATTTGTTAATTGTTTTTCTTTTTGGATTAACCATTTTTACAAACGTGAATTAGTTGCAAAAAACTAGTGGCAGAAATGACAGTTAACTGTCATGCAATTTACTTTTAATCAAATCAAAGAGGTCAAATGGTCAACTAGCTAATCAAAGAGGTTAATGTTAAAGTCAGCAATGTAAAAGGTGACTGAACTTATCGATAGCTGAAAAAGTCGATAAAATTCAACGTTCCAACTCAATTGACGTTTGATTTTTGCCATGAGCAATTCCGCCCTCTGCTTATGAAAAACAACGGTCAAAATAAGTACCTCAAATTAAAAACAGAACTTATTTCACGGCTATCGGCGTCGCAGGAGAAGAAGCACCGCGAATTATTAATGCACGAGAAGTTAGGTGACAGAAAGCCGTCGCCCCGTTTGAAAACGCTTGCCGGCGGGTACTACTTAGATAAAACCTAAAGCGCGAGGTTTCTTAGTTCGAGAAGAATTCATTGCGACCCGCAAAGGTATGTGTAGGTACAGATTGGTGAATTTTTGTAAATATACTGTGATTTGAAAATAAGTGTGAAATAAACTGTATGAAATATTTGTTCTCCTTTTATTATTTCAAACCTAAATCGGATTAGTTTTAGATTTTGTAAAGCAATTTTCTGTTCATGCAGTGGGCCCAACGACGTCCCTAATCATAATTTATCGATATCGATAACGTTGGGTTTTAATATTATCGATAACGTTACGTACTACAACCCTACTATCGTCCTCGTTCGTTAGGTTGGTAAGTCTACTTCCGTACTAGCGATTATTTTTTTTGGTATTGTGGTATTTCAAACTAGCTAAAGTTCGAATGAGTTGTCATCTCAAAGTCAAATGACAATGTCACTGTCACCCAAAACCTTGTTCGAAGTCCCGTCTCTTATTCTTATATTCTCTTTGTTTATATCTATGAAATATAGCGTCGTCTAGTACCCATAATACAAGCCTTTATAAATAAGAGACGGGACTTTGAACAAGGTTTTGCATGACAGTGACATTGTCATTTGATTTTGACATGACAACTCATTCGAACTTTAGCTAGTTTGAAATACCACAATACCAATAATAATAAACGCTAGTACGGAAGTAGACTTACCAACCTAACGAACGAGGACGATAGTAGGGTTGTAGTACTTAACGTTATCGATATCGATAATATTAGAACCCAACGTTATCGATATCGATAAATTATGATTAGGGACGTCGTTGGGACCACTGCATGAACAGAAAATTGTTTTACAAAATCTAAAACTAATCCGATTTAGGTATGAAATAATATAAGGAGGACAAATATTTCATACAGTTTATTTCACACTTATTTCCAAATCACAGTATATTTACAAAAATTCACCAATCTGTACACATATCTTTGCGGGTCGCAATGAATTCTTCTCGAACTAAGAAACCTAGCGCTTGTAGGTTTTATCCAAGTACCAACCGTTGTTTACCATAAGTAAATCAATATTGGCGCTTGATATTTCGTTATTAATACCTACGTGTTTTATTTTAAGATAATTATTAATTTTATTTTGCCAAAAGCATTGTTTGTTTGACACACACCTGTTTTCTCGTGAAGTTATAATCAGGGCGGCCAATCTTAGTACTAGTTGCGCGGTAATGACAGCATAATAAGTCAACTAGAGGCTGTCAAGGTATTTCAAAATTCGCCGTGTTGTCATAAGACATCAGTAGCCTAGGGGTACAGACGGAGGTATTTGGAGTCGATGAGCCGGGGTTCAAACCCTGCGACCGACGCACTTTTTGTATGTTTTAACTTTGAAGTGGAGTATTTCAACTAACGATTCTAGATGGCGCATCAATTACAGGGTTACCGTTTTTAGGCCCAGAGATTGTTCTCTATTTCAGTATATAACAAAGTACTTTGTGGTTATAATATCCATGGTAACCGGCCAAAGTCACCATGACAAAATGACAGACAGAGAAAGAACGGAAGTAGGAGATAGCATGAGTCCGCCATAGCAATAGCACAGATAGAAAACTTGTCACTTGTCAGAACTTGTCAGATTTGATCTGAATTTGAGCAATTGGACGTCATTCATATTTTTGTTCCTAGTTGCGCTACACTGATGCTTACTATGGGGCTAGTTCGATTTGTGTAAGATTGTTGTCTAATATTTATTTATATATTATTATTTAATAAAAAAAATCTGTCATGGCTGAATTTCAAAAAATAGGTATGAGATGAGAAGTATGAGAACTAAGGCTTTAAATCCTTTAAATAAGATTTAACAAACTAGTTGAAACAGGGACATCATACATGTTTGTAAAAGGATCCGCAATCATTAAAAAAATTAGGGCTATAAGCAAAGTTAGAACTTTTTTGGGGTGACAATGCGCAATGCTCGAGTAAAATGGAGATCGGATAAATAATTCAGCTGCTTCGTTTTGCGCTCGTGGTAACCTAGTTAAAACGCGCAGATTTATTATACAGCCTTGGCCAAAAGTATTGTGCACCTCACTTTGTCCTTCGTAACTTATAAATAAAGTATTACTTTTCAATTTAAAAAATACACGAAGACACCACATTAATACATGATAAGTTTTTGGACATGTGCAAATCATTACTAGATATTATAACGCTTTGAAATAGCTATTTACGGGTGAAAACTGAAGCTAGAAAAAGTCGGGTATTGTAATTAATTGTGTTTTTTTCACGGAATTTCCCTTGACGTCTATAAATATGACAGATTTTTCCGATACGCAACTTATATAAATGCACCTTTTAAAGTTAGACTTTTGTATGAAAAATAATGGTCCCCATCTGTTTAATGGATGAAATGTAGGTATTGTATATCAAGTTTAGAACATTAAAAAATATTTCACCGATGGGTTGGCTAAATAGATCCTGGCTATACTTTTTACTATACTATACTTTACGGTGGGGTGCCTATTTTTTCCTGGTTTAACTATTTGGTTAGCAGGTATAAACTGGTAAGTCGAAACCAGAAATTCACACTCATCTGTTTAATAAATATATTCGTTTATATATTTTATAGGCATCATACTTCCGATTAGTATAACATTTGATAGTTAAACTAATGAGTGCAATGTAACAAAAAAGTAATTTATTTATTTATTTGCCAGGATTTTTTTAGCCCACCCATTAGCAAAATATTTTTTAATGTACTAAATTCGATAATACTTTTCATCCTTTTCATCATTTTTATCACGGTTGAATAATAACATACAATTTTCGGAAAATTCCATCCGACTGAAGACTATTTACGAATGATGATCGAACGCATGCGATGCAGTTTACTAATAAGTTAAATTGGTTAGGTCAGGTTAGCTACTTAGATAATTTAATGCAAATGCATACTTCCGATGATAATTAGGAGGCAACTTTTTCTGTTCATTACGAAATACTTATGCGATGACTACTGATGATTGGTAACTTTTAGCATATAATTCAGTTTCATATGTTTGCGAAATAAAATCTTTTGTATCGGTCGATGAAGGTAAGTACCTACGGATTCCTAGTCAACAATAGATACTGAAAATGCACGTTTTTATTTATTTATTTGACACACCAACAATGTACAAAGCTCAACATTTACAAAAACTGCACAAAAAAAGAATCAAGTCCTGCCTGTATCTCAATAACAGGCGTGCAACAGCATTCAAAGTTAAGCAAACGTTGTTAACATCAACACTTTTTCAGCCAAAAGGCGGCATTATGTTTAAGGAAAGGAGGTTCACAGTAAAAAAGACTACATAGCAATGTTGATCATTTTGTATTTAAAACAATAGACTAAGTACTCTAACAATATATTGGCCTTTTAATTTCGAAGCGTTTGTGGCACTTTGTTGGACTAATGGGTCTTAACACTTTCTTTGCCGGGAACCCGCCTAGCGGGCGCCTACTTAACGGAAAAACCACAGAATCGGCTACGAGCGTAGCGCGTAACGATTCTTGGCAGTGAAGGTGTTAAGATAAGTCCGTTCTTGAAAAATAATTCGTAACAACGTGTTACAAAATACCCCGTAAAAAATGTTCTAATTCTTCTTTTTTATTGATTTTGGCGGTAAGTCGTACTGCTATACTAAGGTTTTAAAATTTTGTAAATTGACTCTTTATAAGGGACCATTCATCTTTATAAGGGGGCATCAGAAATGAGGCTATCCGCAGCAGAACCAAGGTAACCGATATAGCCCTCCGAATTGCTAAACTTAAGTGGCAGTGGGCGGCGCACATTGCACGTATAAAACCGATGGCCGTTGGGGCGGAAAGGTTCTCGAGTGGCGACCACGTACCGGAAGGCGCACAAGGTGGAGTGATGACCTGGTAAAGGTCGCGGGAGTCCGCAGGACCGGCCATTGTGGCACTCTTTGGGGGAGGCCTATGTCCAGCAGTGGACGTCTTTCGGCTGATATGATGAAGGGACCATATTGCAATAAAATTCTGCGCGCTCGTTCTACTTTTGTTAAGCTGGCCGTGCCGTTGACTTTATGTCATAGTTTTTATGACATTGATAAAAGATTAAATTTCGCCTGGTCTGTTATTAAAATCAAAGTCACGAGAGGGTAAAACAACCATATTCCACGCTATAGAGTGTGTGTCTACGACCCGGGCTTTTATTAAGACTGATGATAATATGCTTCGTTAACAATCGTTTGCACGTATTAGCAAATCATAACTATGTAAATTAACTGCACAATTAAATTTCCAAAATCCGAACCTTCAATGTACTAGTGTATGACGTCGTACTAAACAAAGTATGAAGAGCTGTCATTTACACTAACTTGTCAATTTACTTCGGTGTACATTGCTGGCAATTTAAATCTTGTTAGAATATTTAAGAAGTCGGAATTTTAGTTATTTCATTTAATTCAGTGTGTCGATCACGTAACTTTTCTTACGCGCGTCTGTAAGGTCTAAATGTCAATTTTATATGGAAAAATGACAGTTAGATTGTGATTTTACTGTCAGACGCGCGTACAATGCGTTACGTGATTGACCTACAGGTCATGGTTAAGTTAAAGAAGTACGTTATATTACCCTATTTAAAAAAAATACCCGCATGCTGGTAACACACTGTATAGTGTAAGGGAGGTAGGTTGCGCGTAACACATAATTTATTATGCGTAAAGTTATAAAATGAAATTTAATTATGTATAATTAGTTGGGTTAGTTATATACTGAAAGGAAACATGCACCTGATACGTACGTTTTCTTTCCTGAGTTATTATTATATCCAATAATAATAAACCACGCGAATCAATCACCAAGGATATACTTAGCCGATCTAATTATTGTTCTTTTTACAATTATTAAGACTAGCTGCCTGTCCAGCTTCTCGCGCGTATTACAAAAAAAACGGCCAAGTGCGAGTCGTGCTGGCGCACCAAGGGTTCCGTACCATTATCGATAAAAACGGCAAAAGAATCACGTTTGTTGTGTCAGAGCCCACTTAAATATTTATTTGAAAATTTCAAGTGTCTATCACGGTTCATGAGATACAGCCTGGAGACAGACGGACAACCCGTGTTGCTGGAAATTAAAATAGGAAAAAAATAGAGCGAGTAAAACGTTTTTCATAGTTTTTTTTTTGTTATTTTTTTTTGATTTCTGATATTACCAGAAACAGTAACCGCGAAGGAAACGGGCGACTGAATCCGCGCTTACTTTATGATTTATGATAGGTAAATGATTTTTAATGGAGTTAGTGATTCTGTGTATGAATGATGAGTGATGGTTGTAATGGATGATGGGTGAAATGGAGAGTGAACTATGTGCCATTGAACTTTTTCAAGTATTAACTATGGAGGAGGCAAGTTTGCAAAATTAAGCTATTCATACAGTCTCTAATAGCTTCATATTTTTTCTGTTATTATTTATAGTAGGTAATATAAACTAGTTGGGTGGATTGCAAAAATATTGTACATAATTAAGGGCCTTAATCTAATCTATGCTTTAACTTTTTTCCATTGTATAACGAAAGTTACCCATATAAAATGTATGGGTAATTGCCGTTACACAATGGAAAGAAGTTTTTTGCAATCCACCCAGTTTCCGACCTAATAGACATGGCAGATCACAATGTGTATAAAAAGTTTAATGTTATTCCAGAATGTCGTTTTAAAATGAGAACCAAACTACGTTTGTATGGAAAGTCGTCTTGAGTTGCTGTTAAATTTTATTAAACTTGAAAAAAAACAATCATCATCATCATCATATCACCCGAAAGACGTCCACTGCTGGACATAGGCCTCCCCCAAAGAGTGCCACAATGGCCGGTCCTGCGCCACCCGCATCCAGCGGACTCCCGCGACCGTTACCAGGTCGTCAGTCCACCTTGTGGCGGGCCTACCCACTGCCTCTTAAGTTTAGCAATTCGGAGGGCTATATCGGTTACCTTGGTTCTGCTGCGGATAGCCTCATTTCTGATGCGATGAAAAAAAATGAAAAAATGAAAAAAAAATGAAAAAATATTTATTCGTTTTCTGAAGTACCTACTAATTTAACATGTTCTGGTGTCCCTTTTTAAGTAAAAGTAATACCTGTGCTAAGGGGCACCGCTCTTCCATATGCAGGTATCGATGCAAGTAGTTAATATATATTAATGATTACTTAATTAATTCTATAATATGTTCTAGGGGTACACAATTTATATAAAGTTAGAAACAAGAAGAATTGAAGGAGTCTGTAATTGAATGTGGGTAATATATGTATATATTTGTAATGCAAATGAGTGTGTGTGTGTGTGTGTGTGTGTGTGTGTGTGTGTGTGTGTGTGTGTGTGTGTGTGTGTGTGTGTGTGTGTGTGTGTGTGTGTGTGTGTGTGTGTGTGTGTGTGTGTGTGTGTGTGTGTGTGTGTGGTTTCATTATTTGATTAGCATTTATAGGTGCTTGTAAGTATTTAGTATAATGTTTTCCAGGTCGCCGTAGGTTTTCGTTTTCAGCCACGCAGTCACTCTAGTTCTACACTTATGTGCTGTGGTAGGGTAGATATCAATTTCTTTATTTATTAAGTTGTAGAGTTTGCCAGATAGGGTGGCATATTGTCTTCGCGCAAAAGCAGTTTTCACTGTCGGTATTGAGATGACATTTATCCTTTTCCTCCTTTTCAGCTGGTCTATTGGTACGTATTTGGTAGATTTATGTCTCCTCAAGACCGCATTCAGTGCATACAGTTTGCGCACGGACAACAGGTCACACAAAACATACAAGTCAGAAGTCGGGAATCTACGTGGCTTGAAATACATAACTTTAAGAAGAGCCCGCTGAGCCCTTTCTAATTGAATGAAGTTGGTTTTAGTGGCTCCACCCCATATTGGTATGCAATATACCAATACAGACTGGGCAAGAGATGTGTAGATCTGGTTCAATAGTTTTTTAGGAGCCACATGTCTTAAGTTTTTGAAAATCCAGGTCATCTTTCGTACTCTGGACATGACCAATTCTGTGTGTGCGTGCCAGGTGAGTCGTTGATCTACCAAAATCCCAAGATATTTCGTACAGTTAACTTTATCTATGGCTGTACATAAACAGTTGTGCTGCAGAGGGTCATGACATGTATGGATCTTAATCTTAAAGCTATTATCTGGCTGTGTAGTTATATTATTTGTAAAGCAGATGTAGTTTGTCTTACTTATATTTAATGTCAATAGATTAGATTTTAACCAATGGGCAATCTTAATTAGTCCCGTTTCAGCATGTTTACGAACCTCCTCCCAAGTGTCACCAGAGAATACAATGGCTGTATCATCAGCATACGTAAATATGCTACCCCCCTCTAATTGCATGTTACATAGACTATTAATATATATGAGGAACAGGGTGGGTCCAAGGACACTCCCTTGGGGGACTCCGTAAGTAATATCTCTCAAACCACTTATGTAATCTCCTATTTTAACCTTTTGTTTTCTTTCAGAGAGATAACTCTTGAGCAATTGAAGGGGGACTCCTCTAATACCCATCCTCTCCATTGTTTGTACAAGGGTTTGAACAGAGACAGTGTCGAATGCTTTTTTAAGATCGAGGAATATTGTCAGGCATTTTTTATGTGAATCTATGTTGTTAACTATTAAGGAAGAGAGGGCTTCGACAGCATCTTCCGTGGAACGACCCTGTCTAAACCCGTATTGGCCTGTAGATAGGATTTTAAATTTATTTAGGTAGTTAGTCAGTCTAGAGTTTATTAGTTTTTCTAAGATTTTAGCTATTACTGGCAGTACGGATATAGGTCTGTAGTCAGACATGTTGTCTCTGTTCCCTCCCTTGTACACCGGGGTAATGATAGCTTGTTTTAGTACATTAGGAAATATTCCATTATCAAAACATAAATTAGCTAGGTATGTTAGTATGGGGACAATTATTCCACTGGCAAGTTTTAAAAAAGCTGTTGGTATATTGTCCCATCCCGGGGCACTGCTTGATTTTAAGTTTGTCAGGATATTAAAAACCTCATGAGTATCCACCTCAAAGAGAACAAACGTACTCGAAAAAGTGGTCGAACAGTGGCTAGAGTGTAAGCGAGGAGGATCATTACCGGCTAAGATAGTTTCCGCTAAAGATTTACCAACATGACAGAAGTACTCATTTACCGCATCAACAGAGTCAAGGGGTGTGCTTTTGATATCTAATAATTCCATATTGTCATTGTTGTTTACTTTGCGGTATGTTATTTTGTTTATAGTTTGCCATAATTTTTTTGTGTTTTTACTTGCCTTTTCAAGCTGTTCCTTATCATATTTGCGTTTAAGCTTTTTTATTAGACCATTACAGTAGTTTCTATACCTTCGATATGTTATACGTAATATTACATTATCAGGGTCGGACCGTAGTTTTTTCTGCATGTCATTTCTATTTCTTATACATCGGAGTATACCTATGGTTATCCATGGTTTAATAATACGTTCGTTCCTTGGTATCAAGATGTGTATAGTGTTTTCCATTAGGCATTTCCTTATTTTATTTATTAGGACTTCAGTTAATATATTAGGATCTGGGATAGTGTAAATATCGGAGAAGGTATCATTTGACAGGTCACTGAGAGCTTTCCCAAAGTCGGTTTTTAATCTAGTTTTTGGCAGAGATTTTACTATTTTAGTACTTCCTAACTTTAATAATATCGTCGCATGATCGGTTATTGTTGTGTCTAAAACAAAGATACATACCTCCGATCTGATTCTATTAGTTTTAATTATGAAGTGGTCAAGGCAAGTTTTGTCTCTTGTAGGTAACAGGTGTCCAGGAAGTAGGCCGTGTGTTGCAAGCATGTTTAGGTAGTTAAGTCTGTTCGCTTTTTCATATGGGTATTCAATGTTTTTATGTGCAATGTTAATATTAATATCCCCTGTTAAGATTATAGTCCTACATGTTTTAATGGTATCTAAATGTGAGCTTAGGGAGTAAATAAAGTTGTCAGCGTTACTGTTAGATGGCGAGCGGTATATACCTAGAATCTTCACATTAAAAACCGTAATCTCCAGACAGGAGGCATGCACTAGTTTTACTTCACGAACTTTGGTTTTATGTGTGTTTTTGATATAAGCTACCACCCCATCATTTTGATTAAGGTGATGGGTAGTACTAAAGGTTAAATAATTATCTAAAGAAGGGATAGTTTTCCCTGAGTGCAGTCTACATTCGGTTAGTATAATTACATCAGGATTAAATTTAAATTGGGTAAGGGTTGAGAGGAGGTCATCCATGTTGCTATATACGCTTCTAATATTTTGAGAGACAATTGTAAAGTCAGTGTGCTGAAAGTTTGTAACCAGTGAAAGTTCTTCAATTTTACAGCTTGTGGATTCGGCAATGCTTAAGTCGTCTAATTGGTTTAGAGTAGTAATAGTGCTATCCATTATATAGGAGTGACAAAGAGCGATGGGTAGAACTTAGTGGTAGTCGAAAGTGATTAGTTAACTGATAGTGTGCTGGCCATAATAAATGCATAAATATATTTTTTGTATATTCTTTTGTTATATTATTTGCATGTCTGTGTGTGAGAATTGTAGTGAAATTTGGGTTGTTTGATTTTTTGTATATGTGTGTGTGTGAGTGTGGAGTGTTTAGAGTATGAAATTGAGTATTTATCAGTACATTGAGTAAACTATTAAGAGCGATTAATAAAAAGATATAATACCAACAAAGTCGATTGCATAGTTTAGTAACTTGAATAAAGTAGCAGTAAGGTTGGTTCCCAATCGTATGAGTTATCATCAGTCAGGTTTCTTGCAATAACCTTTGTACCAGTGCCTCACTATTTATGTGTATAATCCGCGAAGTATCATTTCGATCGCGCAGAGAAACTCCCAGCATAGCCCTCTCCATTGCCCTTTGAGTCACTTTGAGCCTTCTTATGAGGCCCATAGTAAGCGACCACGTTTCCGTGACATATGTCATCACTGGCAACACATCACTGGTCAAAGACTATTGGACGAAAAGATGTGCCGTAGCTTCCCGAATGCTGCCCAGCCGAGTCGGACTCGACGATTGACCTATGAACAATGTTTTTCACATAATCTGTAGTTTACTCGATTGATTAAAATAAAACTATTCACTACGTGCTTAAAGTAACTACCACAGGTGCCCTAGAACACTAGGTTTTATCGCCACTATTTACGGCGAAAATGTACTGAAACGTCACGTAAAACGTAACATAAAACCTATCGTGCTAGGGCCTCAGGAGTGGATGTAAATACGTTCCTCCCAAGCGAAGTCACTTTATAAGGCCTAAAAATTGTGTATTAGATAGCTGTACTCTCCACTAGCGGACGTATGGAGTGACATTCTCGTTTAACAACCAAGCTCCTTAAATTAAGATTAATAAAAACAAAAAAAAAATTGAAGTTCCTCCGTGGAATTCGGTATGGCACCATCTTACAGGAAACATAACTGGTTGCACTACGAACTGCTGTTACGTGACTACAAACGTATCTAAGACAGTGGCGAAATTTCTAACCAAAACAATCCAGTACTACATTCAAGGTACGATCATGAGAAGCGCCACTTTTAACAGCAAATATAAAGTTGTATTTGCTGCAGCCTATTCACCTATATTAACCTGTTAAACTTCTTTCCCTATGATGTAAGGGTCCCTTTATTATGACGATGACTTTATTACACAAGCTTAAGAGCTATTCTTGAATGGCTATTGGATGAATGTTGGGTATCGGCTTGCGTTTACAGAACTAATGAAATGTAAATATTATAGTAAAATATTTTTTATTTATTTTGCTTCTCTTCGAAATAATGAGGTGAATGTGGGAGATCGTGAAATTGGGAAACTTGATGAGTGTAGAATAAAGCCGAAAATTTGCAACTAAAAGTGGGTGCACCAAACCGTATAAGTATGTATTTACTTATTTAAGTTGTCCGTCATTCGATTGAGCTGAATGTTTGGATGACGATTAAATATTATGGTACCATCGAGCTAATCTGATGATGGAGACAGAAGGTGGCGATGGGAATTCAGTATTTAACCGACGCGACGTAGCCCCGTAGAATTTGGGCTTTATGAGTAGTTGATGATGGTATACAGAAAATACAGTCGGCAATAAAAAAAAAAAATATATAGCATTGAAGAATTTATTAAAAAAAAATAACAAATATTATATAATTATTGTAGCTAACAAATTTAACAAATTGTAACAAATTGACTTGTAAAATGTTACTTACCTATACTTTTACCAATAAAATATATGAATATGAATATGAATAAAAGCTTGTACCAAAAATTAAAGTTTTGACAGAAATTTATTTTATCTATATTGTAATATGCTTTAAATAAATTATCTATACCTACTAATCTATACTAATTATAATTTAATGAGATAACGTTTGTGAAATATAGGTTTTTAACTTTTAAAGTATGTAGGGTAGTAGGGTAGTAGGGTAGGGGGTAACCACCAAAATGACTCGCCCGAATAAAAAAAAAAATTACCATCATATAAAATACCTAGGTCTCCAGGATGGAAATAGGTCATATTTTATCCCGTAGCTCTGCCTGGGTTATTTGTTCTTTGCAATACGTGGGCGGGGCTGCGCGGGTAGCTTGTATTTAATAAGTACAGTTGTCATCACATACATAGGCACACTATAGATGTTCAAAAATATCGGCACATGCACCCTAATGCCTTGAAAATAGAGGTGTGTTCCGATGTTTGTGAGCTGCTTGTTTGCTCCGACTGTAGGTACCTACGTCCGCAAGCACATCATACAGGGTGGAATTTCATAAACTGTACAAAATAAAAGGAGAAAAATTTTAGCCAATTTCATCGGTGAAACGGTGTTTTTTTTTTTTTTCTAGTCATTAGTTTTTTTTTTACAGAATTTTGAAAATTTTTGTAAAAACTCGGGTAATACACCTAATTCAGACGGTATAACTTTTGATCCAATGGTCCTAAAATGAAAATAAAAAATGCAGAGTATTACCAAGGGACAGGTTAATAATTCTTAATAACAATAGAAAACCAACTAGAAGAGAAAATCCGCAAAAAAAATTATTGTTTTTGAAAAATGGCTACAAAAATTACGAATTTTAAAAGAAAAACACAATTTTCTGAAAAAAACGCAGATTTAGTTACCATTTTTTTTGCTTAGTATTAAACCTCACTTAATGCCGATTCTAAAACCGTTTTTAAACTGTCTCAGACTTTGAAAAATACCACGCTAATGGGTACGTAAATCAAACCATAATTTTATTAATTTTAATCCTCTTAAAATCCTTAATGACCGCTTGTTCCCAGGTAGTTGAAGGGTGTTTTTGGGTTGAAGGTGGAGATAACATGAGGGGTATAAAGGCATTGGGCAATAGGTCAACTATTCAGTCGCTCGCAAATCGCAATTGCTTGTCTTTGCTCGCCACTTCTTTGATTACTCCAGTACTTGTTCAGTTTGAATCATCATGCCCCGCTTACGAGAGTTTTCGCCGTTACAAATAGCCAACATGCACTATTATTATGGATTGTGCCATGGATCTGCAAGAGCTGCGTGTATCGCCTATTTGGAGCAGTATCCTAATGACGTTCCAAGACCTGCTGCTCGCCACTTTCAAGAAGTTCATCGCCGGTTGTGCAATATTGGCCTGGGATACGGTGGCCGAGATCGCCGAGAGCCAGGAAACATAATTGATGTTGCCATAGAAGAAGCAGTTCTCAGAGACTTGTACGCGGACCCAACCACGAGTCTAAGACGCTTGGCATTGAGGCACGGAATCTCAAAATTCTCTGTCTGGAAAATTTTGAAGAAGGAAGGACTGCATCCATTTCATCATCAACGGGTACAAAATTTGCAAATTGGCGATGCCCGCGTTAGGTGTGTTATGTCGACTTGGATACTTGGCAATATCAGAAGGGATCCGGAATTTACTAGAAGAATTTTATGGATGGACGAAGCAAGATTTACTCATACGGGAATAACTAACTTCAGAAATTTACAAACATGGGCTCACGATAATCCAAACCTAGTAAGACCATCTAATTTTCAAGACCAATTCTCCATAAACGTTTGGGCAGCGGTACTCGACGATCAATTGATTGGACCAGTCTTCTTACCGAATACTTTGAACGCCGACAGATTTTTACTGTTACTGAGGGACGAGCTCCCAGAGCTTTTGGAAGATGTGATGTTAGATGTGAGACAACGCCTGTTTCTCCAAATGGATGGATGCCCAGCTCATTGGGCATTAAGAGTTCGACATTTTTTAAATGAGCAATATCCCAATAGGTGGATCGGCCGAGACGGCCCCGTTGGATGGCCTGCAAGATCGCCTGATATGACGCCGTTGGATTATTTTCTTTGGGGTGATATGAAGCAACGGGTATATCACAGAATCGTCAATACCGAAGCAGAATTGCACGACAGAATTTTAAATGCAGCACAAGAAATAAAAAATAATCCGGGAATGATTCGACGGGCTACGCAACAAATTCAAGCTGGCAAATGGATGCAGTCCTTCCTTCTTCAAAATTTTCCAGACAGAGAATTTTGAGATTCCGTGCCTCAATGCCAAGCGTCTTAGACTCGTGGTTGGGTCCGCGTACAAGTCTCTGAGAACTGCTTCTTCTATGGCAACATCAATTATGTTTCCTGGCTCTCGGCGATCTCGGCCACCGTATCCCAGGCCAATATTGCACAACCGGCGATGAACTTCTTGAAAGTGGCGAGCAGCAGGTCTTGGAACGTCATTAGGATACTGCTCCAAATAGGCGATACACGCAGCTCTTGCAGATCCATGGCACAATCCATAATAATAGTGCATGTTGGCTATTTGTAACGGCGAAAACTCTCGTAAGCGGGGCATGATGATTCAAACTGAACAAGTACTGGAGTAATCAAAGAAGTGGCGAGCAAAGACAAGCAATTGCGATTTGCGAGCGACTGAATAGTTGACCTATTGCCCAATGCCTTTATACCCCTCATGTTATCTCCACCTGCAACCCAAAAACACCCTTCAACTACCTGGGAACAAGCGGTCATTAAGGATTTTAAGAGGATTAAAATTAATAAAATTATGGTTTGATTTACGTACCCATTAGCGTGGTATTTTTCAAAGTCTGAGACAGTTTAAAAACGGTTTTAGAATCGGCATTAAGTGAGGTTTAATACTAAGCAAAAAAAATGGTAACTAAATCTGCGTTTTTTTCAGAAAATTGTGTTTTTCTTTTAAAATTCGTAATTTTTGTAGCCATTTTTCAAAAACAATAATTTTTTTTGCGGATTTTCTCTTCTAGTTGGTTTTTTATTGTTATTAAGAATTATTAACCTGTCCCTTGGTAATACTCTGCATTTTTTATTTTCATTTTAGGACCATTGGATCAAAAGTTATACCGTCTGAATTAGGTGTATTACCCGAGTTTTTACAAAAATTTTCAAAATTCTGTAAAAAAAAAACTAATGACTAGAAAAAAAAAAAAAACACCGTTTCACCGATGAAATTGGCTGAAATTTTTCTCCTTTTATTTTGTACAGTTTATGAAATTCCACCCTGTATTATGGTGCTTACAATTGGCTACTTTCCTAAAAAAATATATTTAGTTCGTCAGTTAGATTATCAAAAAATATTGGACACGATTTTTTTATTTTGTCAATCAAACAAAAAATTACGAAGATATAGTAAAGTTCCGCGTGACGTCACATTATGGTACACTTTTTAGCATAATGTGACGTCACGCAAAACTTTAACGGACTATATCTTGAGCATTTTTTGTTTGATTGACAAAATAAAAAATATTTGTCCAATATTTTTTATAATCTATCTGACGGACTAAATATAGGATTATATTTTTTTTACCCAGGAAAGTACCTAATTGCGAGACAACATTTTAAGGTTTACATGCGCCTTAACTCACGATAACTTTGTTAGCACGTGAAATATAAATAAACACCTACCCAAGTTAGACGACCACAACTGAAGGTTAGTTACGGAAAGGTGCTTGACACAAACTTCTCCGTTTTGTAATAAGAGATGCCGAATTAACAAGGAGCTGGCTAAATTAGCGAGTCGTTTGACAGGTGAGAATAATGCTGCGTGTAAGAACGAGCGATTTCCCAGTCCACCATTTTGTTGGTGAGCTTGAGAATATTATTCGGTACATTCTGTAAAAACACAAGATGACAAGCTAATTTTTGAGAATAGATAAAGTTACCAAGAGTAATCCTTAAATATCAGGCAATATCATGACGTCAAGTAACGTTGGGGACTTCGGACGTCCGGAGACGTCTCTTTTTTTATTGTTTGTTAAATATATACCGGACCTTCTTTATGGACCAATTCAAGCCTACTCAGTGCAGCGCACACTTAATGTCTTTCATATTCACTTTAAATGATTTGACTGCAGGAATTAAAGGTTGTCTTTAAAATGGAGGTAAAGATTTTTTTTAAGTTTGTCAATAATTATAATTTGCAAAAACCCAATGAGTAACTCTGTAAATAAATATTAGGGGACAATCTTACACAAATCGAACTATCCCCATAGTAGGCTCAATAAGGCTTGTGTTCTGACTTGTGAGTAGGTACTTGACGACGATATATTTAATAATCGATCTTCGCAGATATAAGACCTATTTAGATCGATTTCTCGCCCCCGTAAACCCCTATAATGCAAATTTCATCGAAATTGTTAGAACTGTTTTATATATATGAATCCGCTCTTCATTTTATAAGATGTAGCCTTAACAAGTAGTTATCTCACCTGAGCTACGACACACCTAACACGGCTTTCGATTACGTAGCCACCTTAAAATCCACATTCAGACATTTCTACAGATCTACACCAGACCAGTTTATGTCAACAATATATTTAGGAAGCTGACGCGTGATGTACCTATAGATTATATAATGATCATAACACCGACGACTAGATATGTTACATACATGTATTGTGTTACTAACCGATATAAAAAGCAGCTTAATATTCATTCTAAAACAACATTCTATGTCCAATGAAATTTTCTGCGACAAAATCCCAATAAAACCTGTATTGGACTTTTGTCTCATTCGTTTGAAATCATTTTCCCTAAGTTGTTATATGCCTACATAAATTCGAGTATATACTATTTGTTTAATGTGTCAATTTTTGTTAGCGAACAAGAATTTAGATGAACTTTGGTGTAGAGTTCTGGATTAAAACAAATTACCCTTTTTATCGAAAATGCTAGTACACAATATTTACATTTGATCATTCATCTTTCAAGAGATTAGATATAACGCTACTGAGACGCAAAGTAATCCGTTCAGGCACACCGACGTCTATAGACGTCGAAGGCAACCCTTAAGCATGCTTAATTGATGCGTCACGTGAATGGGGTAATGACCCCTTAGTCGTCTTACAGTATTTAAGTAGCGATTACGATTCATCATCAGCATCACCAGTCAATATTTGTCATAGTGTCAATAACCTAGGGCCTCGCGTGACCTAGGTACATTAATTTACGTCCTAAAGGCGACCATGCTAGTACATGACATGACGAACAACATGACACTTTTTATACACAATGGAAAACAAACAAATTTCTATTGCTATAAACGACTATAATAGAAATATAATCAAAAAAAATGAAGCGAACGATTTATGAAGAACGTTACTAGCTCAAATTTTTAGTCTAATTTCCGACCTAGATATAGCGGATCCTGTGTATACAAAGTATCGTTATTCTAGCATGTCGTTTTAAAATGAGAACCAAACTACGTTTGTTTGTATGGAGAGTTGAGCGTCATGGCGACCCTTAAAAGCTTCATAACCTGCTTTACATACCGTTTACATAATATATACAGTAGCTTATTACATAATATAACAACGCGAACATCGCCTCTGGTGGTAACTATATAGGTATTAGGAACGTTCGCGTTGCCATACAAATTGAAACTAAACGCAAACATTGAGTTATAATTATAATGTACTAACGTACTAGTGAAGACATTAAGCACTCCTTATTTATAAGCTAGTAAGAATAGGTTTAAGCAGAAGATAGTGTTATGTACCCTATAGATGTATAATACAGAGCGACATCGTCACTCAGTGACAAAGCTCTTAAGATAAAAAAAAAAAAACGAACATTATTTTATCTGTGCGCCAGCCGGCAGCGCGGGGCGTATGCGGGGGGAGGGTAACTTGTCATAGAATACACGGAGACGGTGCTGCCCAATGGACCGCAACGCGTAGCGTAAACTTCTTGTTCGGCGTGTCATCTCTAGTACGTTATACCCTGAGAACTTTACGGTTTTGCTCTATGAAAAGTAATCTTCATAAATTCAGTAAAAAATAGGCGAAATTGGTATAAACTTTCTTTACTTTATAATTGACTACGTCTATATACGTTCTTTGGGATACGCGCATAATCCACTTATTTTTGTTAATGAATAAACCTTTCTATAGGCCAGATGAAATTCAATATTATCAAGGTCGTAAAATATTTAATTAAAATGCCGTTATTTCCTGATGCTTATATTTTTAGATTCAGGTAGTAAGTCTCCAAATTTGTGTACTCAAACATGTTTTCATTATAAAAATACTGATACCATTTTTGCTTGCGTTTTATTTTTTTCCTAACTTCCGGTCCATAGAATTATTGATATCAATAGTAAAAGTTGTTTAAAATAACATATAAAAGCCGTATACAAATAATTAGCCTGATATTGAATTATTTCCAAAAAAACCGTAATTTTCTCAGGGTATTAGTACATTATATTATAACTCAATGTTAAATGCAAACGCGTTCAAAAACGTATATGTATCGATAAAACCTATACTAGTGCTACAGACCACAATATTTTGGTCGCATAACAGCCTCATTAAACCCTGTTACTACGCCAATAAGTCTCGATTAAGATCATCACTCAGTGACCGATATTCTCGAAAGTCACGGCTGTAAAACATCGCGGTTTATTTTCAACGAGTACTTTCTCGGTTACGTAACTTGAGATAGTTATCTTTTGAGAATAAAGTTTTTGCAAGGATTCTAAAGATCTTGACATGACGTAACCTACCTTTGTCCATGAGTTATGATCATTCAACATTTGTGGCTATCATTATATGGCTTTAGTTTTAGGTCTACCGCGACCACAACTATAAATAATGGTGTTTTATGATTATGACATCTAATCTTGTTCATTTGTTTATTTTAGTAGGACAAGCATTTAGTTTCGTGTAAATAACTAAATTGCTGTGGTCTTGTAGAGGCCATAGTTTTAGTGTCGGTTTTGGTGGGTAGGTACCTAATTACAAAACATCGATGCTCTATCAAAAACGCCTCCCCCACCAGGATTCCGTACAAAATTACAAATGTACCTACAATTTCAGATTTTTCCCTGTACCTGTAGTATAAGACGATATTACTTGCCAGATTTCATAATTCTAGGTCAACTGAAAGTGCCCTATAAATTTTGATTCCCTTGAGACTCTTGAGTGCCGAAATATACGTTTTTTGCGGGTCGATAACTCGAGAATTGAAGTCCGCGTGGGGGTCTTTACCTCGCAGTTATGCTGACAATTTGGTCAAAAGTATGCCTCAAAGATGCCAAGCGAATTAGTCCAGGCTATGAACTGACAACTTGTATGGAAAAAATGACAAATTTGGAAATAATTTTTAATAGCAGATTTTTTTTTGTAATGGATATATTATCAATAAAATAGTTACCTAGCGACAAAATCCAACAAAAGATCAGACATCAAAAAAAATATAACTTAACTAGCTTTTGAAAAGTCAGAAAAAATATTAATAAGTAAATGATTTATCTTTATTTTGGTTCATATACATTTGCTCTATAATATTTAAAATAAATAATAAAAAAAAAACAATTCATGCTTTATTTCAATCTATTTAAAAACTTCCGGATGGAAAGTTTGTTGGATTCTTGAATAAAGCATCTTAGAATAATGTTTTAAAATGATATAAAGAAAAAAAAACGCTATTATAAATTAATGTTTTTCAAAACCGTATTTTGCCTGGAGTAAATATTGATGACTCAGGAGACTGGACGCCCTATTGAAAATAAAGCATGCATGTGTAATAATAAAACTCTTTAATTATAGTATTGGAAATGCAATTCTTACTTTTTTTCTTTAAGTTTTACTGGTCACGCTCTTATCGTACATAGTGTACAGTAGACGGCAAACTTCGTGCGCAAATGAGGGGAAGTGGGGGGGCAGCTTGCACGTACAATTCGCCTTTGCGCAGGCAAGGTCATTTGCGCACGAAGTTTGCCGTCTACTGTATACACCGTAGCAGCTTAGTCATTTGAAATAAGGCGAAAATTTATAGGTACAATTATACATTCACGAGTGTATGGTTGAAATTATTTAATACTAGCTTCTGCCCGCGACTCCGTCCGCGTGGAACTCGTTTTAATCGTAACTCCATAGGTACAAACTTTCAACCCCATTTCACCTCCTTAGGGGGATGATTTCCGGGATAAAAACTATCCTGTGACCTTCCCTGGTAGCCCGGTACTCAAGCTATCTCTATAGCAAATTTCATCTAAATCGGTGCAGCGCTTTAAGCGTGAAGAGGTACCTAACAGACAGACAGACAGACACACTTTCGCATTTATAATACCACACCCCCGGGCTGTTATTCGCTACGCGTTAATGCGGCTCACCCCGCCGTTCACCCGTTACGAAACTAGACCGTTCACCCGTTACCTACGCTTAATTACTACGCATCGCGGTGTCAAGATATAATTGTGGGTGAGCGTTGAGGTGAGCTTAAAACAAGTTACATAACAGGTGTCACGTGTAGGGTAGCGGTGGGTAATTCCTACGGACGTGGTGCAACTTCGACCCCCAGTCGTAATAATGGCTGTTTTATAATGGATGTTTCAGAATTTTTCAGTAATAACAATATCTTAGTACAAAATAAACACTCTTTGTACCCTTAAATATCACTTCAGATTTGTCGTATCCAATTTCTAACAAATTGTGGCAATTTAGGGATACCATTTCGTAAAAATAATATTGCCATAACAAAGCACTGTGTCATGATTGTGTTATTACTTATTTTTCCTATGGTATCGCTATTCGCAGTAAGATGCTAACGTGACG
Source organism: Epinotia brunnichana (assembly GCA_963854355.1). Classification (NCBI taxonomy): domain Eukaryota; kingdom Metazoa; phylum Arthropoda; class Insecta; order Lepidoptera; family Tortricidae; genus Epinotia; species Epinotia brunnichana. Next base: position 7,257,507 of record OY977949.1, on the reverse strand, counting down.
ATAAAAGCTATCAAAGCGTGGCTCAAATCGACTGTAAAATGTGTTTTTATAGCACTATAACACCTTTAAAATACAAACTTTATAATAAATGCGTGTAAAATTTGTAGAAAGACTAAATTACGATAAATTCAATAATATTTTAAATAGTTTACTTCAAAATTATCTGCCAGAAAACTTGGCTGATCATAAAATCTTTCCATGGTCAAATTGTGTTGGTTGTCCACATGCATACAATTTGTCAGTACAACTCGTTTGACAGTTGCATCAGCAGCCCAACATGCCTCCAGACGATAGCAATTACTCAGATTCTGATAAATTGGGGCTGACAAATCATTACATGTATATACCCCATAACAAATTTCAAATTTTATTTGAATTTGAATTTGAACAAAAGGAACACTACAGATCACACAGATTACTATAATTTACTTTAATAAAAACAAATTTTGAACAGACTTCAATTCAGTACTTCGCCTTATTTCAAGATTTCCCTCGATTTCTCCCTCATCTTCAGATCCTGACCTGATGACTATGGGACCACCTGGCATGGATACCCTTTCAAACAAAAAAAGAATTTTACAAATCGGTCCAGCAGGTCGATCACGTAGGTAACGCATTGTACGAACGTCGGGTAGGTCTAAATATCACTTTTTATATGGAAAATTGACAGTTAAATTGTACCGACGACGCGCGTTCGGAACGTTACGTGAGGGGTAAGAAAAGAAAAGAAAAAAATATACCGACTGGCCGGCGGAGACAGTTAATGCAAGTTCGTATCAAGAACTCAAAACAGTGGCAGAGAGAAGAACAGAATGGCGATTACTCCACCGACGAGAGCCCGGCTCTGAAGTTTATGATGATGGTCCAATCGTCTTCGTGTAAGGTGTAAACGTAATATACTTACCTAAAAAAAACGTAAAATAAAAGATTCTGACGGATTGAGGACCTTCTCCTTATTTGAAGTCGGTTAAAAAGTAGATGTACCTAAACAAAAGGGCTCTCGCTAAACATGCTGAAATGCTAAGCAACTATCAAAAATTTAATACGCCTCCAGGCGGCGCCATTGCAAAAAGTGACTCGTCTAAAGTAGCCGAGTAAATTGACAAATAAATAAAACTATTGGTAAACACAATAATTCGCTCAATTTTATCATTATCATTCAATCTACTGTTTGTGTATTATTCGTGTTACTTTACATTAATTGGGCAATTAATACGTTCCAGTGCTCAACTTGACGATGTTATTTATTATACAAAAATCAACTCAATAACCTGCGTGGTAATTTCAATCGAAAACTTATGGTGATACGGTCGAATTGAGAATGGTTGTTGCTTAGTAGCTTTGTATTTACGTACTGATAATATGAGTTTACCCCCAATATATCTATACTACTATATACTTACTCATTATACGGGTTTATTTATTCTGTATTCTATATATTGACCGAGATAATAAATGCGCAGCAGAAAAAAATACCAGAACCTTTTTAGAAAATCCTTGTCGAGTAATAGGTATCTGAAATCAGGCATCAGGAATCAGGAAATTAAAAATCCATCGAGCTTTATTTTGTGCTATCAAAATTCGACAGAGATTTGAGCGTTGATCAGCATCAAATACAATTTTTAGGTTGTAATAATTTAGTAAGACAACCTTTGTTATGTCCTACTAACTTGATTTTTTCCCATTTTTTTTCCTCCACGAAAAAAAAAATGGGAAAAAATCATCTGGGTTATGTGGTATTTCTATCCACTAAAAACTCCACGGCGGCGGCCGGCATCTGCGCTCTCATGCGGATGACTCCAGGATCTCATTCTGAACGCACTGGAGCCCCCCTCGCGCCTCGCCACATTTGGCTCGTCCTAGGATGATAGTCGCCTTCCCTGGGGTTTTTAGGTCCAGCGCCCGCCAGAAACACTGCGACCCCGATGACCCCCTTTAGTCGCCTTCTACGACAGGCGGGGAGACCGTAGACCTATTCTTGTCCGAGCCTACACGGGTTTTGTTTTTTTTCCCTAGCTATGGATAAACAAACTACGAGAAGCACACAATTAAAAATTGTTCCTTTTAAATCTACAGGGTGTTTTGTAGCTGGGTGCAAACCTTTAAGGGGGAGATACACTAGACCATGTAGAACATATTCATCCAATTTTTTTTATTTATTTAAATGACATCACAAGTAAGATTTTATTTCTTATTTTTGTAAAGTTTAAATGCTTTGCACATAACTTTTTTGGACACAATGGTGCTTCAAACTACTTTGGTACGATCAAGGACACATTAGACTACTAAAATAATAAAAAAAAAAACGGACATTTCTGTTTGGATTGGAAGTTATTAGTATTTAATTGACCAAATTTGGGTTTTTCATACTAAAATCGTACAAGTTCCCTTAAAAATCAAAAAATCGCTAAAAAAAATTATTTTTTTGGATGAATATGTTCTACATGTTCTAGTGTATCTCCCCCTTAAAGGTTTGCACCCAGCTACAAAACACCCTGTATATTTAATACAAAGTGCCCTCAATGTAGGGTAAAACCTCAGAGCATTACATCTGTGGGTAAGACTAAGGGTAGGAAGGCTCTTATAAAAAGTAGCAACAATGGGGAATGGATGAACATTTTAGAAATGCCTGATTTTTTTTGGTGATAGGAATAACCTTCCTTAGCACCAGAAAAAAGTTGCAGACTTTTCAGATGCGTCAATTATTTTTGAAAAATATAAACAGTTTCCTCACTTACGTTTTGGGTTTAGGACGGCAAATAAGACACTTTGCTTGATCCGTCTCATATTACATAAAAATATTATAATAATCCGTGGTAAACTGACACTGGCAATGATATTGACAGCTGCAGCAGCTATATTGGTCATTGCCAGGGTCAGATATTTAAAATATTTTTTGTAATATGAGACGGATCAAGGAAAGTGTCTCATTCGCCGTCCTAACCACAAAATGTAAGTGAGAAAACTGTTTATATTTTTCAAAAATGATTGACGCAGCTGACAAGTCTGCATCTTTTTTCTGGTGCTAAGGAAGGTTATTCCTATCACAAAAAAAAGAATCAGGCATTTTTAAAATTTTCATCCATTCCCCATTTGGTCGAGATCGTAGGAAACTGTTGAACGCGGGCAGCGCAAGAATGCTGTGGATTCTTGAGGGAGCCGTTTGACCAGCAGTGGACGTATTTCCGTTGAAACTTTGAAACTATATGGGTTTGGTAACGACGCGACGGGATATGCTTAATAGTTTGTAGGTATCCTACAATTGGGGTGTAGACACTAAATAAAATAATCAATAATGTTGTATTTTCTCGAAAGAGGATCAAAAATGTAGTCAAATGGATAAAAAAACAACGCAAGAGCTTAAATAATCACAAAGTTATAAGTGTCCAAAATTTTAAGAGGGGGTATGTTCTGTCCCTTTTCCACAAAACGCACCTTCATATGAAACGATTGTCATTTAATATGACGCTAGGGGATCGTGACATCACGATCGCCTAGCGTTTTCTCTCTCTAACAAGTAACATTAAAACTGTTGTATAGCTTCGTAATTTTTTGAGATATTTGAATGGGATTTTCGTCATTAGGCATATTTTTTTGACTTCTTTCGTTTGAAGAAATAATAAATTTTGAGTCTACACCCCTATTCCTACGTACAAGTTTAGCAATCGCGGGTTAAAATCCCGGCCAGAGTAGGAACGAAGCATTTTGTGACTCTTGGCAATGGCCAAGAGTCACAAAATGGTGGCTAAAGAGTCACCCCCTAACCCAACATGATCTCTGGAGTGAAATTCTCAAAAACAATTAATTATTTCGTGACGGCGTCGTAAAACTTCAACTCACTGGTCACCTCACCTCTCACCTCACCTCACGCCTCACGCACGCCTAATGTCACAGTCATGATAATCTTACCTCTTTTATCGTAGACGTATCATACAGACGACAATGGTAGTCAAATTGTTGCATTACCGTACTATAGGGATCTTTCAGCATTATTTTAGGTTTTTTAATTATTGGCGGTGGTTCGTTGTATTTGTTTGCGTGTTTGTTTGTGCGGAGGTAGTAGGGTGGGCACATTAACTGCATGCAAAAATACGCAAGTAGGTTCATCTCATTATCGCTAATGGTACGGCACGGCACGATCATAAGTATAAGTATGAGTGCGCGCAATATCAATATTGTTCTAGTATTTTTCAGCACAGGTCCGTTTCTATTGTTAACTTTTACCAATTTGTGTGTTATCTAACCTAGCCTACCTTCCTAGTGTTCCTACAAACAGTTTAAAATACTCGTAGCGTAGCTATGTTACACTTTATATTCCAAATCCTCACATAGCTTAGGTTTATTCTAAGCAGCCACTCGGAATGCAGACTACTTCCCGAGATTCCCTGTTGTAACATATTTCGTTGCATTTTCCACTTTAAAAACAAAACACTGGTCCGCTTTTGACGGGCACATCAATAACGTTAGTTTTATATGTATTTGAAACGAATCAAAAATTGAGTGCAAAAATATTGAAGCATGATTTGTGATCGAAACGGTTGTATTATATAAAATTCACTTGCGTGGTTTTGGAGATATTATTTGGAAAAAAATTATTCTTGGTTTAAACCGATTTTTCTGTTTGTTGTATGCTCTTGTCTACTTTAATATATCAAATTTTGAATATTTTTGACGTTTAATTAAACAAAGATCAAATTCAGGTCGTTGCATGTAAAATATTGTGATTTTAATATTTACCTGCGAAGACAAGAACAAGTATTTCTCTACACTCGTGCCTTTCTACAACTTTGAAAGTTGAAAAACCCCCAACATTTTCATTTCACAGTTCAATATCTCAAAAACGGCTGAACCGATTTTGATAAAACGTAACTAAGAACCATCTCGATCACATCAGCTTACCGATAAAAAAAACCGCATCCAAATCGGTCCATTGGTTTAGGAGCTACGATGCCACATACAGACACACAGACACGTCAAACTTATAACACCCCTCATTTTGCGTCGGGATTTAATAACATGAATGTGATCGTGATTGCAAATGGGCATTGCCACACTTTCCTTGTCCCAGAACTTTTGCATAACATTGGGTACATTTTAACGACACTTGTTCGGAGTCAATTTTATTACCGTATTAATTGTTGTGATGAAACCATTTTGTAATGTTTTTGGCAAACAAGGCGCTGAATGGAGTGAGGCCGTCTGTTACCATTAAAATTATAACGATAGTCCAGCTTGTATGGAAAATATGTCAAATTTGGAAATAATTTATAATAGCAGATTTTTTATATGTAATGGATATATTATCAATTAAATAGTTACTTAGTGACAAAATCCAACAAAATTTCAGACATCAAAAAAATTATAACTTAACTAGCTTCTGAAAAGTCAGAAAAAATATTAATAAATGGTTTTATCTTTATTTTGGTTCATTTACATTTGCTCTATAATATTCAAGATAAATAATTAAAAAAAAACAATTCATTCTTTTTTTAAATCTATATAAATACTTCCGGATGGAAAGATTGTTGGATTCTTGAATAACGCATCATAGATCAATGTTAAAAATGATATAAAGAAAAAAACGCTATTATAAATGATTTTTTTTCAAAACCGTATTTTGCCTGGAGTACGAGGTAAGTTAGTATTTGAATTAAATAGTTCACGTTTAGTTCTACAACAGCGGTATAACGTAAAACTAAACCTATTTTTTTGTAATTAAATAAAACTAATGTTTACACACAATGGTTTAATAACAGCTTAAAATTAACAACTTAGAAAAGTTGATAAACCCCCGATATTTTAATTTCAAAGTTCAATATCTCATAACCGGCTGATCCGATTTTGTTGAAACGTAGCTAAGAACCATTTCGATCACGTCAGCTTTCGGATAAAAAAACCGCATTCAAATCGTTTCGTTTAGGAGCTACGATGCCACAGACAGACATTACAGACAGACAGATACACAGACACACATACACGTCAAACTTATAACATCCCTCTTTTTGCGTCGGGGGTTAAATAACTTTTGTAAATACATCCGACGAATCATTATCGCTTACTGTTTGCTTCTATGTAACAGACGGGAAAACCGATATTATTAGAAAATGTAGATATAAACCTACGAAATTGATACCCTTTTGAGTTGAGCCTACCCGAAATACACAAAACATCCTTATTGAGCTATCTAACATTGATTGTAATTAGTACTAGACAGCTGTAATACAGTTGGGCTTTACATATAAGCATTCCCTCTCATTCGCAATTATTCGAAAACTTTCGTCACTTCATTTTCGCGTAAAGTTTTGCATAATTCACAGCTGTTCGCGGGAAAAGGTCAAACTTACAATATTTTACCGTCAACTTTTAACGAATGTACCCCAGATACGGAAGGTTTCAAAGAAATATAGGCACTAGGCAGCCTTACGAATCCGAAGCTGTTGACTTAGGCATTGGAAATGCGTTAAGAAAACTTCGATAATTCGATAATCCTCACAATTTATCCCTCTCTTTATTAGGCGGACTATTTTCGCCAGATATAGGCACTTCATCTAACTTATCCTCATCTAACTTTGAAGTCCTTGGTCCTCTTTCAGACCAGGGGACCGATTTTTGACTTTCGAGCGCTCGAAAATTAAATAAAAGTAAATACGATTGTACGTCAAAATTGCAAGCACTTACTTTCTACCGATAGAATTGAATACGAATGGTCAATACCACTCGTTTTTCAATTTTCTATCGCTATTTTAACCGACTTCAAAAAGGAGGAGGTTCTCAATTCGTCTGTATTTTTTTTAATGTGTGTATGTTACGCGATATCTCGGAAATTTATGAACCAATTTGAATTTTTTTTTTCTTTGTTTGAAAGCATATGTTTGTCCCGTTGTCACCAAAATCCAGTTCTGATGATGGGATCCTGGAGAAATCGAGGGAACTCTTCAAATTTTATAGACGAACTTGAAGCAATTTGACTACTGATTTGAAGTCGGTTAAAACTTTGTTTTGAAAGTACAATTATAAAATAGCATTTCGTAATTTTTGATCGTTTTAAGTCGAGCGCTCGAAAGTCAAAAATCGGTCCCAAGACTGACTAGGTATGTCTCGGGAATAAGTTAATGTTAAAGGTTATCTTATCTTATCTTATAGGTGAGGGCCCTTTCGGATGCACTTCGACCCAGTGGGATCTTTTGTGCATTTGCCCTCTCCTTTATACCTGCTCCCAGGCTTGCTCCATCATTTCCACAAAGCGGATGATGCAGTTCGTCGGGAGCACCTTGAATTCCTTTGGTTGCGGGTAACCGTTACCAAAGTAGTTCATTCTTTGTCTGGCAAGGGCATGACATTCACACAATAAGTGTTCCATAGTATCATCCTCCTCACCACACATTCTACAGTCTAAACTATCCGATAGTCCCATCTTGGCCAAGAGATCCTTGACCCCAAAATGACCTGTGAACACCCCAGATATAATTCTGAGTTGCTTCCTACTGGATTTCCAGAGTTTTCTGGTCCAGCCCGAGTCCACTCCTTCTATGAAGAGCTTAGAGTGCCTTAAGCCAGCCTCATTCCTCCACTCGTGTTGGTGTTTGGTTTTGGCGTAGGCTTTAAAGGCCGATATTATGGTCCCCTGCGAGAACGTTAAAGGTTAATAAGGTTTAAGGTTAGCTGGAAGAGGTCCCTCATAGGGATAAGTTCGTCTTGGTACCTATTTTAATCTTACATATCATGTCTATGTTTTAACATGTTTTGTGTACAATAAAGTGCTTACATACATGCAAATGCATACATATAAGGATACCTGTCTTACTTGCTCTCAAGCACTGGGGGTGCCTTCGTCTGTTAGAGTACCTACTCGTCATACCTGACCCCGAGAGAAGTCCAATGATGTCCACCTTACAGCTCATAATCTAAATTGTAAAGCTGATAGCCCCAAATTTCTACGCAGCTCCAGTGAATCGTAGGTAGCCCAAGTGTCCCTGTAGAAAACAGTGTAGAAACCGAGTATATGTACCCACATATAAGTTTCTGTCAAAAATTTAATTTTTGGTACATGCTTTTACTGCCGACTGTACTTTTCTGCATACCATCATCAAATACTCATTGAGACGATTCTAACGAGCCCAAACTCGATGGGGTTGTGTCGTTTTATTGCGGAGTTCTTATGACCTTCCAGCTCCAGCATCAGATCAGCTCCGAGTCATCATAATATTGCATTGTCATGCGATATACATATGCTTGCAAAATTTCAGCTCAATTGGATAACGGGAAGTGACTGAAAAATGGATTGCAAATTTTGACGGACAACTTTTTTTATTTTATTTATTTATTATCCACACTTACGAGTACAACTATTTTTACAGGCATCGAACCTAAGACAATAGTGTAACTATTGGATTTAAAAACAAATATATTTTCGCGCTAATAGCTCGTTTTCGCGCGCGTCAGGCACAAATATTTACGTGGAAGTTTTTGCAATATTTTACCGACACACATTTTATTTAACGACCATTAGAAAGATATAAAGAAATATAAATATATTCACTAACATTATTTATTTAGAAACTAAATATTTATCATTGTCTACCTACGCGTTCCTAGAATGTGTTGCTTAATGTATTCCTTTTCACAATGTACTGATACAAAATCTATTTGCAATGGACAGCGCATTTATGCACTTACGTACTTGGTGTCAGTGAGAATTGAGAAACGCTTGTTTAGATTGAATGTCTATCTCTAATACATCAAAGCAAACCAAAGGTGTAAGGCATACATAGAAATCCTATACCTACATCGGACTCCCTCTAGTTATCTAGTATATTATGTTATAATATGTCACCGTACCAGTACGTTGGGTTGTCGCAAATATAAATACGTTTTTGGTGAGTTCTTTGGAGGGTCTTGAACTAGGTAAGTATTTATTTATTTAGGTAACTGGCCAATATTTTAACATTATCATCGCGTTTATGAGCTAAAAATGTAAGCAGAGGAATAAGAAGATGACACTGTTTGTATCTACGGCAAATTGGGTAAACGCCAGCGTTATATCTTTTGAAGCTTATGATAGTTATGATGCCAAATCAAGTTAACTAGATAATATTACGGTCGTCAGGTTTTATCAGTAACTAGCTGCCTGGGCGGCTTTGCCCGCGTATTGCAAAGAACGCAGGAAAAACCGCGGGATAAAATATAACCTATAACCATCCAGAAAATCCATTCTTCACGCAGGTGTAAGAATTTTTGAAAATAGATAACTGGTTCCGCAGATTACCCATTATATATAAACTTACATTTTACAAAGTTATCTCACAGAATTTTCCTCTTTATTATAGGTATTAGTGTAGATTAAGGACATAAATGCGAACGAAATATATAAAAAAAAACCGCCAAGTGCGTGTCGGACCTCGCACAACGAAGGGTTCCGTGCCTACTACTACACAAACTAATGGATCATTACGACTAGTGGATCTCCCCAAACTGTGAACGTCTTGACTAATTTGATAACATATTGTTGTCTTATTCATTCGCCTAACAAATTTCGTACCGAACCGAGTATCACCGAACAAATATGTAGGTATACAAATACATACATTCATACGAATGTCGGATTGTTCCTGTAGACTCGGAGGACTTCGCTCGGTCGAACAATAACGTGCTAAAGTTAAATATTAACCATATTATAAACTTAATAGCCAGCACAAAGAATTTGTTAGCGTCGTGATGTTTAATCAGTAATTTCGCAAAAATGCTGGCTGATATGTCGCAGCCATGTTGGATATAACCGCTTCATTGAGAACCTTTGTCAAGAAACTCGATTTGGCAAGAACCCCGATCGCCCATGAAAATAAACTCTGAGGTCACACTGGCGCGTAAAATTTATACCTCTGCCATTCCTTGACCGTGTTTCATATTCGCAGTTTCGACATGAGAGGAAAATTCCTTGGATTAATCGTTTAATTAAGATGAGAAATGCAGGCACGTGGTCATTGATTGGGTGATCTTTTAATGCTCCTATAAAAACTGAATTAATCATTGGTTGTTTACGATTTGGCTTTGCACATGCGTATGTCGTGTATTGGATTGACACCGTAGTCAATTGTATGTTCACAATGTTACTGTTACTAAAATGGTAGCGATTTAAAGCGATACCTATTATCGCCTTGAACGAATCGCCACCACTTTCGTTACACCTTGTATTACAATCAAAACTGCTCGTAATTTCTTATTCATGTGTTGAATAATAAATAGCCAACTTAAGTCGGGTTTCAGGCCATCATCGCGTCTCGTTTGTGTGCCCCACTGTTTGGCACAGACTACAATACGCGCCAGATAAGTTTGCGTCTCTGAAGTTATAGCCTCAAGTGTCCTCCCTCACACCCGTCAAACCGCTCTGACGGGTGTCGGTGTCGGGTGGTAGCATCACAGGGGTCTGCGATGTGACTAGTGGCTACTTATACTAGAGCCTCTGAGGCTCTAGTATAAGTTTTATCCATGCAATACGTTTTCGAACGAGTTTGCGTTTAGTCTCAATTTATATGGCAACGCGAACAGCGCCTCTGGTGGTAACTATTAGGAACTACGCGTTGCCATACACATTGAAACTAAACGCAAACGCGTTCGAAAACGTATTGTATGGATAAAACTTATACTAGAGCCTCAGAGACGCATAATTACGAGGCGCGTACGGTACCTTCCAAGAGGAAAACGACTTGAAAGGGAATGGGTGGGTTAATTAAACGTCAAGTTACTTGAGATAGGTGTTGTTTTCGAGCATTATCTGGTCCATTATAACATCCGGGTGCTTTGAACCTGGTTTACATTTTCTTAAAAGGAATCGTCGTCGATAGAAGCTGCTGCTGCAGAAAATATTGTGGCTGATTATATCTAGTGTACAGTCAATGGCGTGTCAATCAAACCGTAAAGTTACTTAGATTGTGTCTCAAAGGAGAAAAAATGATATTTTTACCCCGAGGGCGATATATTTGTTGAACTGGCCATCAGACAATGTTTTATGTTTGACGTGTAATTTGAATTATGTTCACTTGACGTATATAAACTGAGAACAAGGGAATATTTGTTTTATTAGGTTATGGGCAAGATCAAAAAGAAAGTTGATGGTTCTATCGAACGTTTTAAAGCTCGCCTCGTCATCAGAGGATTCAGTCAAGAGCACGGTATTGATTACCACGAAACTTTCAGCCCTGTTGTTCGCTGGGATACAATCCGCGCTATGTTGAGCGAAGCAGCTATTAGAAAAATGCATATGACCCAATTCGATGTGAAGACAGCCTTTCTATACGGTGACATCGACGAGGTTATTTATATGAAACAACCTGTGGGATATGATGACGGATCAGGCCGAGTATGCAAGCTCATCAAAAGTCTGTACGGCTTGAAACAGGCGCCTCGGTGCTGGAACAAGAGGTTCTGTTCCTTTTTGCTGAAATATAAATTGAAGCAATATGTGATTCAGATCCATGCTTGTTCATAAGTCAAGACCGGCAGCTGATCATTAGGATCTATGTTGACGACGGATTGATCTTATCACCAAATAAGACACTTGTGGAAGACTTCATTAGTGCTCTGACCACGCAATTTCAAGTTCGCACTTCTGAAGCTGGCTGTTATCTTGGTTTGCAGATAAATCAACAAAACGATGGGTCGATATTTATTAACCAAGAAGCCTACATAAAAACTATTTTAAAAAGTTATGATATGTGCGATGCAAACTCTGTACTTACCCCGATAGACAAAAGTCAGTTGACAGACAACTGTAATTTCGACAATGACACGATTGTCAATAATTTTCATAACAGAGAATTAGTCGGAAAATTACTTTATTTATCTATTGTAACACAAAGTACTTTACGTCATACCTGGCCATAAAGTAGGAATTACCGCACGCTACGCGTGCGGAAAACCCCGCTTCCTGGCCAGATAGAGACGTAAAATATTGTACTTACCACGGGCGGTAATAAAGAAAGCCTCAGAGCGCATATTTATCGCCCTTGCCTTCGGCTCGGGCGTCAAATACCTGCGATCTGAGACATTCTTTGTTTAACCGCCCTAGGTAAGTAATGTACTATTGTTATATACTGAAATAGAGGACAATCTCTGGGCCTAAAAACGGTAACCCTGTAATTGATGCGCCATCTAGTATCGTTAGTTGAAATACTCCACTTCAATGTTAAAACATACAAAAAGTGCGTCGGTCGCAGGGTTTGAACCCCGGCTCATCGACTCCAAATACCTCCGTCTGTACCCCTAGGCTACTGATGTCTTATGACAACACGGCGAATTTTGAAATACCTTGACAGCCTCTAGTTGACTTATTATGCTGTCATTACCGCGCAACTAGTACTAAGATTGGCCGCCCTGTATTGTAAGTAGACCCGACATTTGTTTTGCAATAAATGTTTTGTCAAAACATGTTGAGAAACCCGACAAATGCCATTATGCGATAGCTAAAAGAGTATTGAGATATTTGAAGGGCACTCAAAGCCTTGGTATTTTATACAAGAGTTTGTCAGGTGAAGAAAATACCTTCGTTGCGTACAGCGATGCAGATTACGCCGGAGATATTGAGACGAGAAGGTCAACTTCTGGCTACGCGTGTCTCGCCGCAGGGGGAGCAGTGTCATGGTCTTCCAAAACACAAAGATGCGTGAGTCTCTCGACCACTGAATCGGAATTTGTGGCGGCCAGCCTCGCAGCCCAGACGGTTATATGGCTCAGTCGTCTCTACAGGGAAGTTCGAGGATACGACGTTATACCGACGGTTTACGTAGATAACCAAAGTGCTATCAAGCTTGTCAAGAATCCAGTGTTTCATTTTAAGACAAAGCACATAGACACGCGGTATAAGTTCTTGCAAGAATTGCATCAGGAGAAGAAGGTCAATGCCCTCGCAAGACCAGGTAGCGAATACCTTTACGAAAGCCTTGCCGAAGGAAGGCTTTCTAAGAACGCGAACCTCACTAGGATTGGTGAGTAAGCCTGATCTGATGTAGGGGGAGTGTTGAACTGGCCATCAGACAAGGTTTTATGTTTGACGTGTAATTTGAATTATGTTCACTTGACGTATATAAACTGGGAACAAGGGAATATTTGTTTTATTAATATTGAACCTTGAGCGTAACTAGGGCTTCAAGTGTTTAAGCCCAAGACATAAGTAGTTTTGCTACCGAGTGGCACAAACTACTGCTCACACCTTCTATGCGGAAAAAAAAATTAAATAGGAAATACCAGAGAAGAAAAGTATAATTTTGATCCCTCATTTGAGAACAACCATTACTCTTTCCTGAATAGCAGGAGTAAAAACAGTTTTTTTTCTATCAAAATCTTTAAAACATTGACATGAGTTTGAATTACACCTGGCCTGCAGAACGGTTTCGCAATTCCAACTGAGTTATTTTCTAGAGTCGACTCTCTTGCAATTTCCCGATTAAATTAAAAAAGCAGTGTCGCTGTGCTGAAACAGCTCTTGCCAAATCCTATTTAACTGAGTAGAATTTTTCCTGAGATTTATTTACTCGAAAGACGTCTATCTAAGCTTCCTAGTCCAGTTAAGATATTAAAACTTTCTGTAACTGGCCGAATGTTAGTTCTAAATCAGTTTGGTAATTCCGGTCACAATTTGCATAATGCAGCTACATAAATAAAAACCGGAATAATATGAATAGCACATATGAATTATAATTGTTTTCTACTATATATTTTATTTAATTATGCAAGCAACAACCTAGGCTTTGAAAGACCTCAATTTGAGCCCACGTAAGACGGCGGATACTGAATAAACACTATATTTATAACGCTAGTTAAAATATAAATTGTTTTGTATGTATTTATGTCGGCATAAACCTTACGTGACAATTTTCTAATGTTTTTTACGAGTGGTCACTTAAGAAAAAAGCGATTAGTCATAAACAATACAGAAGTTGATACCTACTTACTTTTTAAACACGCGACGAGCGGAAATTTGCGAAGTTGTTTCGCGCCAAAATTGCATCTGGCTAAAACCAACACCTAACAGCCATTCACTTTCACTAACTCGCTATTATTTTTGCAGATCGAGAATCAAGAAGCTGTGGAAGTGTTCAGTCGATTTTGGGACAGTGTTGTGAAAATATCGATAGTGGTACCATTTGTGAAGTGCTGTGTGTGGATTCTAGTTTTTTTGCCGTAACGCGGAATACAAAATGGTATGTTTATTATTTTATTTTATATTTTAGGTATATGGTAGGTATTGGTTGCTAAGAGTTAAATAAGCCAGTGATTTGAGCAAACTTATCTATTCATTATTCAATCTTTCTTTTGTTATTTATAATTAACAAGATTAATTATGCATCTTACCTAACTAATATTTATTTTGCACACCTGAGTGAATTAAAAAGAAACAAGATGAAGAGTTACGTTTTCGCAGTGTAGGATTTTTTTGTAGTGTAACAATTTTTTATTAGGCCTCTCACAGACTGGCGCGGCCTGGCCGCGGCGGACAATATAAAACAAGTCCAAATTTACTATGGTCCGCCACCGCAGGCCGCGCCAGTGTGATGCAGGCATTATTCTTAATTGGCTGGGAAATAAAATCGATAACTGATGCGATGCATACACTTACCTATATCGACGGGATAAGTTCTATTAGTGGATACTACGGCGTAGGTATTTTAGTTTACACGTTACTAAAGCATTCGTCCTCCTAGCACTTATATTTTTTTAATAAAGGGCGAATGCTTCACATCCGACATAAAAAATAAAATAAAATAAATAAAGTTTTATTTTCAGGCATTGACCACCCATATCAAGATCACATTCACATATACATTACAAACAAAGATTGTAAAAATAAAAGCATAAGATAAAATAATAAAATTAAAATTGCAAAAATACCTACTACTTTTTATTATTCATAAATGCGATCATGCGCGAGGCTGGAACGTGACTGTTAATTTCTCTCTCTCTTTAGGCCACGTTTATTTTATACTGATAAATTGTGCCCACGTGCCGATTGGAGAAGTCCAATAAGTTGAATAGCTATGGAAGAAAAAACGCGTAGTTCAACAGATAGTCGTGATGGATAGTCTGAAATTCTGAATGCGTATAGTTCATGGTCAATCATAACGTAACATAACACAAGAATAGCCACGGGACACTGTTGGTAAAATGTATGCGTATAATATTAATATTTTTTATAATAATATTTGAGGACAATCTTACACAAATCAACCTAGTCCCAAACTAAACAAAGCTTGTACTAGACGGCGATATACATACTTATATAGATAAATTAATACTTAAATACGTAGAAAACCTCCATGACTCAGGAACAAATATTCGTGCTCGTCACACAAATACATGCTCTTACCTACCGAGACTCGAACCCGGGACCTCCGGCTTCGTCGTATAAATAAAGCACACATTACAGAACAAAAAAGTTAAAACTTAAATATAAACTTTAAAACAAACAAAGATATCTTAGGAGTTCAGCAATGTGTGATGTAGAGAATAGGCTATGCTGTTGCAATTGCGAGTTTTACAAATTGCAACGTAGTCAGGCAATGAACTGACAACTTGTATGGAAAAAATGTAAAATTTGGAAATAATTTATAATAGCTGATTTTTTCTTTGTAATGGATACATTATCAATTAAATAATTACCTAGCGACAAAATCCAACAAAATTTCAGACGTCAAAAAATTATAACTTAACAAGCTTCTGAAAAGTCAGAAAAAATATGAATAAATGGTTCAATGTTTATTTTGGTTCATTTATATTTGCTCTATAATATTCAAGATAAATAATAAAAAAGCGGCCAAGTGCGAGTCGGACAGTGAAATAAATTGCGGTTTACGATTTATGACGTATTAAAAAAAAACTACTTATTAGATCTCGTTCAAACCAATTTTCGGTGGAAGTTTACATGGTAATGTACATCATATATTTTTTTAGTTTTATCATTCTCTTATTTTAGAAGTTACAGGGGGGGGGGACACACACATTTCACCACTTTGGAAGTGTCTCTCGCGCAAACTATTCAGTTTAGAAAAAAATGATATTAGAAACCTCAATATCATTTTTGAAGACCTATCCATACATACCCCACACGTATGGGTTTGATGAAAACATTTTTTTTGAGTTTCAGTTCTGAGTATGGGGACCCCTAAAACTTAATGTTTTTTTTCGATTTTTGTGTGAAAATCTTAATGCGGTTCACAGAATACATCTACTTACCAAATTTCAACAGTATAGCTCTTATAGTTTCGGAAAAAAGTGGCTGTGACATACGGACGGACAGACAGACGGACATGACGAATCTATAAGGGTTCCGTTTTTTACCATTTGGCTACGGAACCCTAATAATAAAAAAAATATTCATGATTTATTTAAATCTATATAATTACTTCCGGATGCAAAGTTTGTTGGATTCTTGCATAAAGCATCTTAGAATAACGCTTTTAAATTAAATAAACAAAAAAAACGCTATTATAAATTAATTAATGTTTTTCAAAACCGTATTTTGCCTGGAGTAACGCTGTTTTTCTGTCTCTGCCTTTCACAGTGATATTTAGCACTATGACATAGACACACTTGTAATTGAACCTAGTGGGTTAAATAACTCGCATTTTCCAGACTCTAGTTAAGTGCAAAGTTGTACCTAGTACCAAGTAGTGTAGTAGTAGTATTAGTTGTACCTGTGCGTTTATTCGTTGACCTGAGGTTGACCTAAAGACATCAATTTTGATGAACACGTTTATTGGCGTAACGAATATTCAAATTGCGATGCCGTAAATTGTTACTTAAGTTTACGGAAGATTATGAAATGATGTGTGTGGACAAAAAACGAAAATTAAACCATAGTAGAGGTATGTATATACCTATCCAAACGGGCTCACAATAATTAAAAACAAATACAGGTTATTAAATAGTTTTGTGTGTACCTACCTAGGATATATGAGGAAACAGACACAACAAAAACAAAATGTAACCTATCATGTTGTTGTTTTAATTTAGATACTAATAATCCTATTAGCAAGAACCACTAACTAACTTTATCAGGGCATTTAGTGACAACCAATGCAAATCGTATTTCAGGTTTTTTGTCGCGCCCTCATGTACCATCGGCCAAAGCCAGAGTCGACAAGATTCAAAACAGAATCGCTTGCAATGCTATAGTTACGGCTGTAACCAGAATGCGCCTTTAAGGTGGTCGACTTTGACTTTGGCCGATAGTACCTACTCTTATTTCACTACGCGTTAGAGCCAAAATATTTCCCTTAGAATATCACTTTAACAGTGATTTCTGTCTTTTAATGGAGATGCAAATGTGCGTTTAATCCCTCCTCCTCAAACGTAAACTCTTGCCAGAGTGGTCGTGGTTGTTCCGATGGCGAACGAGATTGAGGGTACGCGTAGGTACATGGTTAATATTGGTTAATCTCCGTATTTAATTTCGGCTTGAACTGCTTTCCTGGCAACGTCTCTCCATTTTCACCGGTTTGCTGCGTTGCGAGAGCTTCTTCTTTCTTCGTTCTTTTAATAAGCAGATTAATATACCTAAGGCGACTTCCTAAATTGTCGGTGCGGGGGCAGTGGCAAATGTTTGTCGTGTCAGAAGCGCTTCTTTACTGCGCGCCTATATATGTATTATACATTTAAATGAGTGCTTCCTGCATAGTAAAAGGAAAGAGGGCAGTAGGCTATCTCCGGCCCAATCCGCGATATAATTGCCTATGCCTACCGTACTTGCCTGTCTCAGGGTTGTCATTTTTAGCAAAATTTTAATTCAGTGCCTAGAAATTGGCAAGTGCAGGAAGTAGTATTTTTTACTTGTATTGTGTGGGTTCAGATTTTGAGGTCGGTTTTACCTAAACCTTTCACGATGAAAGAAAGAGCGACGGGCGATACCTATGTGGTAGCGGGGCCAGCAGATGGGCGGCGCGGGCCGGTGATGAGCCTGTAGTTTACTGATAGTACCTACTGTCAACCAATTCATTGGTTTAAAGAAAGCCCGGCCCTTGCCAACGATAACAGGTACTTAGTTACTATACCTACCTACAATACTGAGAAATCGGCATGACTAAACGTAAACAAAGGAATAGCGGTATATCAATTGACAGATCAAAAGTATCTTACACATTCTAGTGGACAGTAGGCCTGCCTACTTCGTCTGTCTGACAACAAAACAATAAGTAGGTATCTCATCATTAAGTAAAAATTAAATGCTATAGGATAAGTGACTTCGTTAGCTTTCCTGTTCAGTAGGTAATCTGAACAGAGACAACTCTGGAATCGATATTTTATTTAGATACCCAAACACACAGCAATAAGTTCTCCGTCGATTATCACACATTTTTTTCCATTTATTTAGCGGTGCCGAAAAGCCGTGACGCGCGAACCTTGTGCGGTGTTAGCCCCGACTGGCGCACGGAGAAACGGGTCGAGATTTTGTTCGAGTGTGCGACAGATACTACGGCGCACACATACAAGCCGCGCGCGGTGCGTTTGTATGAAGATAACATACTTTGCCCTCCTTTTACTATGCTTCCTGACTGCAAGCGCCCCGCCTCTCTTCCGCACATGATATTACTACTATAGGTAGACCTCCAGTCCTTGCCTGCGCGGCGCGCGGGAGCGGAGGCAGGACGATAACGGCGCGCGAGCGACGCACGGGAGGCGAAGTTCGGCGCCCGCACGCCGCCCGCGCCCCGTTACCGTCATGCGTCCGCTCCCGCGCGCCGCGCAGGCGAGGACCGAGTTAAACGGCCTATAGGCTAATGTAATTCTGACAGTATATACCGACAAGTGAAGAAATCTGTTTGAAATCAGGGCTTTTATTCGCGCGTTAATGCGGCCGACCCCGCCGGTCACCCGTTACGAAACTAGACCTCTACCTTCGCTTAGTTACTACGCATCGCGGCGTCATGATATATTTGTGGGTGAGCGTTGAGGTGAGCTTAAAACAAGTTACGTTATAGGGGGGCAGTAAACTCACGTCAACATACCGCATACCGATCCCTCCCCGCCAAGACAGGAAGTCGCCAAGCCTTATGTCTCAGCTGGCAGATCGTAGGTATAACTGGTTGGGTGTCGAAAAAACCCCGGGGCACTGTGTCAAGTTATTTATGTAGATGTTCCATTGGATTGTGTAATCATTCTTGAAGCTAAAGTCTAGCCGCCTAAACATTTGCCTACTTAAAAACAACTTTGATAGGTAAAAAAGTGAAAATAAGGTAGGTATTTACTATTTAGCTGCCATTAAAGTACCGGGGCCACCGAGCTCTGCTCGGGTGAAAATAGAGAAAAACGGAGAATAAGATTTTTACCGATATGAAGACCTAGCCTAGATGCTTTGCCCTCGTAAACCCTCATATTCTAAATCTCATCGAAATCGATACAAATATAATATTGCTCGTTTAATAGTAGGTATATAGGATCACACACTTCCTCACTAGTTGACATTATAAAATGAAGACTTACATATTATACATATATACCTGGGGACCGGAATTGGTTTCCCTAATCAGGGTTTTCGATAGATAAGGCAACCAAATTGATAGGGTTACCAAATCGATAGGCTTAAGCCTAAAAGGGGTTTTCCGGTCCTTGTATTTGGACATCTGCCGAGACGTTACCTAAAACGTACATTTTGAGTTGGATAATTATCCAAGAATCCCCAGATAAGATTTCATTTGTCAGTAGATATCTCCACTAGAAGCAGTGATATCTCCACAAATACCTACTTTTAGATCAATTCTCCACTCCACCAATACTACAAAGTACAAAAGTCAGATACCGATACTGATTTCCAAACATCCCCAGATTTGATTCTAATTATTATAAATATCTATTGCTGCGCAGGCTAAACCGAATTCTTCCTCATGCTGTTTGGCCCTTAAATGTGCCCGGGTTTCACTCGCTAGAGAGCTACAAATTTAATAAATGAGTTGCTTAAATAAATGCCAATGCGAACCCCGGGCTCCTTTAGGGCATAGCCGAGAAAACCCTTAGGAGGATGAGCTGCCTTTGTCACACGAAAT
Source organism: Epinotia brunnichana (assembly GCA_963854355.1). NCBI lineage: Eukaryota > Metazoa > Arthropoda > Insecta > Lepidoptera > Tortricidae > Epinotia > Epinotia brunnichana. Next base: position 7,237,477 of record OY977949.1, on the reverse strand, counting down.
ACTGGACATAGTATATTAAGGGGTACACTAATAAGCGTTCCAATGGCAAGGTTGACATTATCGTTCCTAATACGGCTACCATTTAAATAATTGCAATGCTGACGAAGTCTTGCCCTTCATATTCAATCGTCAAACCTATTTGACTACACTCAACATCAATGAAAGTGCGTTAATTTTTACGGAAATTTGATGAATGTTGTGTACAGTTGTATCTCTATTTTACACATTTTTCACCATAAATGGAAGCTAGAACTTCACAGGCTAAGTAACTAAGAGATATTCATTTTAATAATTACAATAAAGGGATGGTTTCGAGGTCGTAACAAATTGACGGTCTATGTCGTTTGATTGTTAGAGTGGTGTGTTTGCATAGGTACGTTTCGTCACAAAACTGACGTAACTTCAATAATATAAATTAACCTAAGCTTGCCGAACATCTTATAATATTTTCATTACTTACTGTTACTAAAAACTGACTTGTATTAGACGCATGAAGAACCAGACATGCTATAACATACAGATCCAATCGTAGACAGAATCCTCAAATGTAATTTACAAACGACGCTATCATGATATATTATTCATGACGCGTTCGTAACCAGTAAGTACTGATTAAATAGAAGCGTGAAAAGGCGTTAAAATACGGAAATGTGTTTATTACATGATAAATTTACACATTGTTACATCTAAGTATGCATTACTGCTAAATACATTGCAACTAAGTACTGTACAAGTACATACGTCGTTGTTTCAAATACACCGAAGGTAAAGTTGGTCACGAAAAAATCGAACTATGTTTGATACCTTGACAATAGCGTCCAGATGTTCTTAAGCACTTTCTTCGTTTAGGTACAGATTTCCCTTGTTCCCCGTTTATGACTAGGTTACATTACCGGCACATCCCTTTCGCCATTTTGTTTGTAAATCGAAAGATTCGACGGAGGCCCGCACAGCGGGGCTCCTATTTCTGGGCGGTTTGCCCTTCGGACATCTGAAGCTACCTAACGAACCTAACCTAAGTACCTAGTGTTTCAAGGGCTGGTTATGTAGCTTAGTTATGTACGGGGAACAAGCTCATAAGTATTCCACGTTCACTGTACAATCGCCATCACATCCATCTGAACACTACAGTGTGTTCAAAAATATCTGAACATGCAGCCTAATGCCTTGAAAATAGAGTTGTGTTCAGATGTTTGTGAGTTGCTTGTTTGCTCCGATGTATGTGATGGCGACTGTACAGCACGGCTCAGACAAACAACACTTCCTTATATTTATAATAGCTCGTTATAAACTATTATTTCTGCTGTTTTTGATCCACAATAGGTACTTATCATTGTTATCAAATGGATTGCATACTAATTAATTCGTTTCCCGTCCCTGAGTACCAAAAGTCGGAAGCAACGGATGCTTACTATGTTTATAGGCTATTTTTATGTTGAGACGATACCATAGTAGTGGAGGCAGGATAATTAGAGAGGTTTTATGGTGTGGTTTGGAAAAGCCCCAACAAGCCTACAAAAGTACAACAATTATGGCCATGAATGTCATGATATAGTAGTTTATGTGACTGTACATAATGAAGGGCATTAAATTAAACACGAGTGTAGGTAATAACATCACACGAGTGTGTTAATGCCTAATTATGTACAATTGTACAGTTACATACACTACTTTATCTATCCACATATCATAAGCCTCCATGATGCATCCAGGAGCCGCATATTATGACCGGCATCGCGGCGTTGTTTTCTGGCAGCTGTCATAGTTTTTTTTTAATTCAGATACAAACTAAGAGTCGGATCCAAATATTAAATCGTTCGATATCTTACTTACGTGCGACATTTGTCAAATTTGTATGCAAATTGACAATTCATTTCGAACTAAACGTCATCTCGACTGATATTAGAATAGAGGTCAAATCAAATTGCTTTGTTTTTCAGAGGTGTTCGAAATTTGAATGCAATAATATTATCGAATTCGATGTTATTATTTAACAATAATAACATTTTCACAGATAAGAAATTTGTTCTAACAAAACAGTCTGTTTTTATGGTGGTCATAATGTGCGGTTCTTGAATGCATCATGGAGGGTTTATGATATTTGGATAGATAAAATAGTTAATAACACATAGTTTCAGCTATCAGCTCCCGCTGTTACTTATTTAAGTATATAACATTGCTATGTGTGGTTTTCATGTGGGCTAAAGTAACCCTCCATTGGGTCAAAGTAACCCTCCATGAGGTCAAAGTACTTAACCCGATCTTACATAATTTTCCATAACTATATATAAGGTTTAAATGAATTGAATATTGAAGGAGGAAATCGTTTGAAAACAGAACCACGAATGTGCTTAGCAACTGAATATGAAAATCGAGCGAGTGCAACCGGGCTCTTTGCTTTTGCATTATGCGCTCTTTAAAACTTGTTCCGGTTAAAATGGACTTTTACTCGTATTTTATAACTCAACTCGTATGCGAACTCGCTTGGAAAATTGCCACTTCAATGTCAAGTTTTGCAATTCATGACTTAGCTTTGCATATCTTTCATTGGGCCCATATTTTCTAGGGTAAGTATCTACAAAATTCTAAATTTGGATAAAAATGCCATTATGCGCTATTCCGGATTTTAAGGCATCCTTGAATTCTCTTCTACGTTATAATTTTATGCCAATTCGAGACTGTTTCGGCCGACAATAGTTAAACGATAAGATCTTAAGATTCGCCTTATAAGGATGCTGCATATTATCGTTCGTATAATTAAGCACTCGTGATAAAATCGGTAATATAACTACGAGAAAAAAAAAACTATGACTTTAATTGCGAATTAGGGCCGGGGTTTTTAATCCGAGACTTAATCTACATACTCTATAGGTACTACTCTATGTAGTAGATAGGTACTGTATGTATTTATTCATAAACGCCCATGAAACCTATGGTAGGTAAAATAGGTACGGTTAAAATTCGCTGGTCTTTGTTTTTTACTTTGAAATTTGTTTTTGAGAAAGGGGAAAATCACATTTTAGTTAAGAAAGGTTTAAGGATGACTCACGCTAGAACGGGCCGTGTCCGGCCCGGGCCGTTTTCTAAGAAAAACGACGGCGTTTTTGGGCGGCTGAGCCATACCTAAGCCCAGCCGAGTCACGGCCGAGGCTCGGAAGCGGCTCGGTGTCGGCACGGCCCGGCCGTGGCTCGGCCGGGCTTGGGTATGGCTCGGCCGCGCAAAAACGCCGTCGTTTTTCTTAGAAAACGGCCCGGGCTGGACACAGCCCGTTCTAGCGTGAGTCATCCGAAAGGTTTATGTCGATATGTTTCGCGTTCTGTGCTAACGTGTCAGAATATACCCGCAAACACATTGAAATAGAATTGGAAGATGAACCCCCTTGTCTTATAATTCTTACATTGACGCCATAGGTGTATGGTGCGGACAGCCAACGTTATATGATTTTTCCTACAACTTGTAGGTATGTAGTTGTAAGTTTTCGTTGATTTGAGGCCAATTTGATTCGACATATTTATCTACGTGCACCCAGATTAAGGTGATCGATCATACTAGTGTGCAATCATGTCAAGTCCAATTGACCTTCAATTTAACTACCCGTATTATATGCTTGAATACTTGAGATATATCATGTATAGGAATCGAAGTTTTAAATTATATTTTCATACAAAAGTGGATTAAACCGCGAAAATTATCTTTTTATCACCATCTTAAATGCAATTACATCACAATTCTGCATTCCATTGAACGTTAACGACATAGAAAACAAAACGGAAACTACATCCGCATCCATTATTATAATAAACGCCCCCTTATTACAATAACGTACCTAATTTTGATATCGGCCCGCACCGATCTTGCGTCAACCCAAAACTTACCCTAAAAATTATGCATTAGATTCCAATTTGGATCGATGCAGAAAAGCAGATGCTAGCCAAGCTACAGTAACCGGTACCGGTAAGATTATAAGGCTGAGATTGGTAATGCGTTGTCGGGGTGCGTTCGGAAGTTATGCAACTAGCGAAAGTGTTCGTGCTTCATATTACTCTCACTGCTGCGGTCACGGTCGCGATTTCGGTTCGTGTTTATGAACGCGCCTAGTCGCCATTATGCAATGTTTATAGGGCACTGGTTTGGATTGGTGCGAATGCGAATACCGTTATTTAGTTTATTTACACGTGTTTTGGGTCGGTCAACATTTTCTTGTAGATATTCTGCTGTCTTGGTAAGCCGAGAAACCATAGAAGATCTATCGGAAGACCAGCGCTGGCAGCTATGCCAGCATTGTGCTGAGATAGAACCGTTTCGTGACAAACGCTGTGTGTTGTTTGTCTCGAATAAATGTTTCTTTCTTTATTTTTCTTGCATAGTGACAGAGCTTCTTATAAAGTTTTCCAGGAGACGTACCCATGGTAACGAGCAACAACAAAAATTGTCCAATTGACCCTTTTACAAGATGACAAAAATCATCATTACCTATCACGCTGGCGCGGCCTGCGGTGGCCATCAATTGGGAATGGATGCAAATTTTAGACGTGCCTGATTATTTTTTTGGTGATAGGAATAACATTCCTTAGCACCAGAAAAAGGCTGCAGACTTTTCAGCTGCGTCAATTATTTTTGAAAAATATTAATAGTTTCCTCACTTAGGTAGGTACGTAAAATGTGATGGATCAAGCAAAGTGTCTTATTCGCCGTCCTAAACCCAAAACGTAAGTGCGGAAACTGTTTATATTTTACAAAAATTATCGACGAAGCTGAAACTTTTTTCTGGTGCTACGGAAGGTTATTTCTATCACCAAAAAAATAATCAGGCACTTCTAAAATGTTCATCCATTCCCAATTGTAAAATTGACAACAACCGTCAAGTTCTGGCTGTATTCATCTTCACTTGACAGAATGAGTTAAACAGGCGTCTGTGCGCAAGGGACACGCCTCTCGTAACTTCGTAAGCCCCTCTGAGGGGTGATCACGTTTTTAAACGTTAGGATAACTCAACTGTCATTTTCACATACAAAAAGTGACATTTAGATCTACCTGACGTACGTACATACAATGCGTTACGCGATCGTCCTACTGGATCGATAGTTGGGTTCTCATTTGTGGGAGGCAACCAGGCAACTTGAGGGACCGTATCATCGGCAACTTCTTGACGATGCCTTGCAGTGCTGTGACCTCACACCCACCCCCTTGCACCCACCTGGGTATAGCCTTCGGTGACCTCCTGTAGGGTTGTATGCTTGTACCATAATGGTGTTAAAACAGAGTTCTGGCCCCGTAGCATGGATGGCGTTTATTACGCGATTATCACGCGATAAGTGATAGGATAAGCGCGTCGTCTTATTCTATCGAACGGTGTCAGCCAGGGACGGCAGCTCTATCCTATCACTTATCGCGTGATAAGGCCATCCATGCTACGGGGCCTGCATATATATGAATTAATATAGGGTTCCGAGAGCGTTATCAATATTTTTAATAATGTGACAGTAGCGATGTACATTTCTGATGCATTTTTTATATACATATACCTATTAAGAGTGATTCAATCAACACGATTCCAATCTAACCTCAATAATAATGCGCGTTTCTTAATTGAGCCCGAAGTCAGAAGTGGTCCTCAATGTAGTCAAATTAGAAGAAGATGTAATCGTTGGTACTCGACAGTCAGGAGTCCTGAATAAATATTATGTTAAGGTGTTAGTCAGGTTGTTTAAAAGTCATTTGAACTATTTGAAGTGCCTCTTGGCAAAGGTTAATCGCCTTCGATGTGTGAAATATTTTGTCAATAAGAAGCAAGTAGATACACACATGTAAAATAATTTAATAGGTGGTTCTCACATGTTTAAATTATAACATTAAGTGTCGCTCTATGAAGAGTAGGTATCTACTTAAACTAGCGTAGTATCTAAATCAAAAGTTGTTGTGTAAGACCGTCAAAATGAAGGGTTTTTTTAAACCAAAGTTTGCTTTTGTGTTACGCTTTGTTTTGTGTTTGGTACTTTGTGATACTTTTGTGTTATCCATAACACAAAATTTGTATCACACGCTTTACAAAATGTTACACAAAAGCAGATATCAGTTCAAAAAACCTTAATTTTGGCGGTAAGGCCATTTACTTTCGGTCAATCGGGTCATACGGCTAGCATACTAGCCGGATCCGATTGAGCTGAAATGTATATTTATATAAATTTGGTGAGAATGCAATATTATTTATTTGATGATGGAGACAGATGTTGTGAAGGGACGCCTGGCAGGAAACAGGCGGGCAGTCGATCGCTGGTCGCGATCATTCAGCCCAATTCTCTAAGGTTGGAGCTCAAGGTTGCTGTCCCGGCAGCGTTCCCACATCAAATTCTTCCATTCTTCTTGTTTTTCTGCAGGTTATCCCTCAACTCCCTCTCCTCTAACATATCTTTACCGAATGTATTAAACCGCGGTGCCGCGTACAAAACACATTCCGCTAGTATGAGTACATGCTTACTTGTTTCTTCCTCCCCACAATGTGGGCAACAAAGAGGCATCATTACTTATACCTATTATCTTTAAGTGTTTATTTAGAGTATTGTGACCGGTTATGATACCAGTCAGCATTCTTTACACTTGTTTTGTGTTACTGAACACAAAATCGGTGTTACGGTTAACACAAAAGTAACACAAAAGCGCTAATGCGAATGTTTTAGGTTATAGGACCAAATTAAGTTAAACTGGACGCAAATGTACATCTTTCATTTACGCTTTAAACATAAACGCATATTATATACTAAAGTTACCTAACTTCTGAAACGCTTACTTATTTGAGAAATGAGTAAACACAAATTTTGACGAAAAGCCCTCTCACTTCTGTCGTTTATCATATGTGGACAAACAAAAACGACAGTTTATTTTTTTAAGATTGACTCCTTACGGTGTTGCTGTGCCAATATTTAGTGGTAATCATTTTATTGCTTTATAGAATCAAATAACAACAACGGCAGTAGTGCTTACATAAGGACCGTATCGTAAAGTATACGTACATAAAATCGGCATATTTTATTTTTTAAATAACGAAATTTTTCTTTTATTTGCAACAAAAAGCAATTACTACTTTTGTCAAACTGTCAACATGGGGCGAATTAGCTTACACGTTCGTAAAAATATTTTGGACGATTGGTGCAAAATAAAAGGTATGACGATTAGATAACTGGTTAATATGAGTTGAGTCCCGCGGGCGTGCACAAGATAATAAATAAATTTGGTGAGTTCTGTACTCTCCAAGATTTGCCTAAATCTGGAAGAAAACCGGAGACAACCGACTTGGCATGAGAAAAGAAAGTCGTAAGAATGTTTAAACTAAATCCGTCCCTTTCAATTCGAGATGCGGCAAAAAGAGCCAAAATTTCTTCGGCTATGATACAAAGAATCAAACTAAGATGCAACCTAAAAACCTATAAAAAACTAAAAAAAACAAAACGAGATGAAAATCAAACAATAGCTGTCAGAAAACTGGCAAGGAAATTATATGACCGTATATTGACCAAGAAAAATCAGTGCATTATAATGGACTAGCTGTTGCCCGCGACTTCGTCCGCGTAGAACTTATACTTAGAAAATATAATGCAAACAAACTTCTACTTACCATCTTAAGGGATGATTTCCGAGGCAAAAACTATTCTATATCCTTCGAAGGGTCTCAAATTATCTCTATACCAAATTTCATCTAGGTATATGGATTTTATCCAAACTTTCACCCCCTATTTCATACCCTTAGGGAAAGATTTTCGGGATAAAAACTATCTAATATCATTCTTCGGGACTCAAACGACCTTTATACCAAATTTCATCTAAACGGGATTCATCCAAATTTTCACCCCCATTTCACCTTAGGGAGTGATTTCCGGAATTAAAACTATCCTATGTCCTTTCCCAGGACTCAAGCTATCTCTATACCAAATTGTATTAAAATGGGTTCCATCCGAATTTTCACCCCTAATTTCACCCCCTTAGGGGATGATTTCTGGGGTGATTTTTGAGGGTTGCCCAGGACTTAACCTATATCTACACCACATTTCATCAAAATAGATTACATCCAAATTTTCACCCCCCCCCCCTTTCACCCCCTTAGGGGATGATTTCCGGGATAAAACCTATTATTTGTCCTTCCCCGGGACTCAAACTATTTATATACCAAATTTCATCTAAATCGGTGCAGCGGTTTAAGTAGCTCCATACAAATTTCCACCCCCAATTTCAGCCCCTCAGATATAAAAACTACCCTTTGTCCTTCCCCGGAGCTCAAACTATCTGTATACCAAATTTCATCTAAATCGGTTCAGCGGTTTAGGCGTGAAGAGGTAACAGACAGACATACATACTTTCGCATTTATAATATTAATATGGAAGTATGGATTATTAGTATGGATAGTATGGGTTCTTTCCGCTTGTCTTCCAAATAGAGGTGTAGCTGTAGACTCACTTCAAAAGAAAGAAGAAACAAAAAACTCATTCAAATATCTCAAAAAATTACGAAGCTACAACCGTTTTAATGTCGCTTGTTAGAGTGAGAAAACGATCAGGGACCGTGACGTCACGATCCTTGAGCGTCATAGTAAAAAATAATCGTTTCATTATAAAGGTGCGTTTTGCGGAAAAGAGACGCAACAAACCCCCTCTTGAAACTTTATACACTTATAACTTAGTGATTACCTATACGAGTATAGCCTCTTGCGTTGTTTTTTTCGAGATAATACAACATTATGATTATTTTGTTTAGTGTCTACATCCCTATTTTCGATAAGTTAAGATAAAATAAGATTTCTTTATTGTCAGAACTGTGTATATTTAGTTGTTTTGGGTAAAATAAAGTCCAACAGCTTGCCCATTTCGGACGTACAATATTAAACTTAAAGCTAGTCAAATATAATAAACAATAACAACAATAGTATTTTCAAATAATTTTAACCATATTCACACATAAAATATTAATTTAGATCTATCCGACATCCGTATTTACTTTTAAACCACGAACTTTGGAATTCGAAAATATTCGGGTATCTCTATCTCTATCGCACTAACAAATGACAGGAATGCAGATATACGAACTTCGAGTTTCGGTTTTTCGTGGTTTGGCTGAATACGCAAAGAGCGCGCGCGCGTGCCATTCAAAAAAACCAAGTTTATATTGTTCGAATTTGTTGTTACATTTGTACAAATTACGCCTTAATTCGACATTTGCGCATATAAGTTCGCATATCAAAATCGATTAATTTTATATTTGCTTTTGGTACCTATGTGTCTCGTCAATGTATATCGAAGACGGGATTAAAATTATTAATAGGCGAAAGAAAGGCAAAGAAATTCCGCCATTTTGTCCGTAGTATTTCTTATTAGTCTGTGATTTTGACGTTTCTTTTAGCTGACAGATGTGGCGGCGATATACTTTAAGAATAATAAATGAAAAATTAAATGAAGTCGTATATTACGGAAAATAAATTAATTGTCGCAGTCGGATAAAAACTATCCTAAGTTGCAGCGGGAATAATAATGTACCTATGTATATAAAATGTTTCATATTTTTCCGTCCATGGGATGCTGAGAACATTCGTACCACAGAAAGCTTAGTTTCAAACTGGCTGATTCTTTTTTTTAATTTAGAGATTTATTATAAGTGGAGATGACAAGACCTATTGCAAATTGGACTTTAAAGCCTTACCAGGACCTCAATTTATTACGGTGTTGGCTTATAGAAGCTTACTCGAAAACATAAGGCCATCAACATCGAGAAATTCGGCAAAAAAGTATTAGTGTGGCAAGCGATTTTTCAATGCGGTATCCGATCGCAATCATTCTTCACTACAGGGACTTTGAACGCTACGGTATACAGTGACGAGTGCTTACAGAAAAGATTACTACCACTAATAAAGAAGCACAGGACTAGCACTTTATTTTGGCCAGACTTGGCTTCTTGTCATTACTCTAAAACAACGAAGGTATAAAGCCGATAAGGTAGAAGTAGTGGATAAGGAGATGAATCCTCCCAATTGCCCAGAAGTTCACCCAATTGAGCGATATTGGTCTATCATGAAACGACACCTCTAAAAATACGTCAAAGCTGCCACCTCAGTTGAAAACTTAAAAAAAAAGTGGAACAGGGCATCATCAAATATGTCAAAAGTGATCGTCCAGAATTGAATGAGACACATCAAAAAGAAATTTAGGTTGCAGGCAAAATATATATAATACGACGAATTCATTTAAAACAGTTTTTTATAAATACCTTATTTTTCAGTTTCTTTTTGTTTAATTATCAGTGTTCATACAGAATAAAAATAATACCATTTTGAAGTTGTCTACTTTCTTTCCGATACGGTCCTTATTTGGTGAAAACGAACTGAAAGATTTGGTTCAGACAAAAATTAACAATGTCGAGTCGACGGCCTTACCCAGCCTCTAGTTATATAATGGTTTATGATAAAAATGTAAATGGCAACCTTCATACTTCTTAATCCCTGTCGAGGATTACCTCTACAGGTAGGTAAGGTAGGGGGGTATTAACCCTACCAGGCCAATTAGTACCTACATGTTACATGATACACCCCCATATTTATACGACTATACGTGGGTATATTAGGAGCTGATTAAATACTAGTTTGGGGTCGAAACTACAAAACTTCTGAACTTGTCTTGTTTTACATATTGCCGGGAATTACTTGAGTTCGACAAGCATCGACTTAATTAGGTTAGGATCCATGGCAGGGCAAGCATCCCACTCCATTTCATTGTGTGCTAGAAAGAAAGAAAATACGTTTATTTAAGGTCACATTTACGCTTAAAAAAAACAAGCAGAAGAAATCGCTTAATACGAGGACGTTAAACAGGATCCTCACTCAGCATTAAAGCCACGGCAATAGACGGCAAGCTGAGGCGCTGATTTTCGGTAGACCTATTATCATAAATAAGTGGCGTGACACAAACGTCAGCAACTGGTGTTAACTATAAAAATAAAAAGTAAAGCTTAACAATTAACATTAAGGTACCTAGTAACAAAAAAATAAATGAAAAATAATATATTGCAGGTAGGTGTTTGACTAAACGTGATAATTGGTTTTGTAATTACACCTACTACTACACGGTATACACTGACGTATTGTCGTCACTACTGGTGAGCTGGTGACACGCTTCGAATCCTTCAGGAGTTTTTCCTCTTTAGTTCTTCTGGGTGGTTATTCGCTACGCGTTAATGCGGCTCACCCCGCCGGTCACCCGTTACGAAACTAGACCTCTACCTACGCTTAATTACTATGTATCGCGGCGTCAAGATATATTTGGGTGATTCTACGAGCGTTCCAACCGCCGTCAACCAGCGGACGGTCGAATTATTGTCAATTTACCGGCAAACTGGCATGGCATGTTCAGGTATTTTTAACAAGTCCAGGACTACTACAAAATTACTTGGAAAGGTAATGCAAATCTGCAAAAACTTTGACAATAATGCGACCAGCGGACTGACGGCGGTTGGAACGCTCGTAGAATCACCCATTTGTGGGTGAGCGTTGAGGTGAGCTTAAAACAAGTTAAATAGAGGTGCGCGGGGCGTCACGGCGAACACCCGTCGTGGTTCGAAGCATGTAGGTATCTCGTATTAAAAATTAGTTGAATTATAATTCTAAACGTCGTAAGTACCTATTTATATGGACATGTTTGGGTTTGTTTACATTGAGTCCTCAGACGAATTCGGTAGACAGCGCCTTACGAACAGCATACTCGTCCGTCGGCAATCGAAGACAAGACAATCCAATCACCAATGTACAGTCGCCATCACATACATCGGAGCAAACAAGCACGTCACAAACATCGGAACACACTTCTTTTTTCAAGGCATTAGGGTGCATGTGCCGATATTTTTGAACACCTATAGTGTACCTATGTATGTGATGGCGACACGATGGTTACACGAATACCGGCCGTAGTTTTGACGATTTAAATGTAGCTATTAAATATATAGTCGTCTCGTTTAGTACCCATAACACAAGCCTTATTGAACTTACTATGGAGCTAGTTCGATTTGTGAAAGATTGTCCCCTAATATTGATTAAAAAAGTGGGGATATCCCTACGACATGACAGGGAGATGTTTTATAAGTTGAACACTGTAGCATTCAAATATTGCCTATTTAAGAATTCAAAAATGTAGGTAGGTATAATAAGCGAGTCCATTGCCGTGCGCCTTAATAACATGGCTGTGCCGATTAAATCCTTTCACTTGGTGTCTAATGCACTTCCTCAGTTTCACAAAGGCTACCATTGTCAGTGGCTTCAAAGCCAGGGGCATCTTACGTGAGCGATTGAACAAGTTAAGGTTATAACGACGACGTATTTATAAGACCATAATACGACCAATCCTTACGTACGGATGCGAAGCATGGACACTGATACCTAAAGAAGAGAATATGTTACTAGTCGCCGAAAGAAAAATCTTTCGTAAGATTCTCGGCCTAAAGCAACGACCGGACGGAAGCTGGAGAGTCCTAAAGAACCTGGACATAGGAGATCTGATGGTGGCTGAACCTAACATCATAGGGGAGATAAAAGCTCACAGACTCCGGCGGCTTGATCTCCTGGAGAGAACGGATGAAGATCGCAAAGTCATCTGCGCGAGCTCCAAATCTGCAATGGGGAATGGATGCCAATGAAGCTGAAAAGTTTGCAACTTTTTCCTGGTGCTAAGGAAGGCTATTCCTATCAATAAATAATAATCAGGCACTTAATTTTCATCCATTCCCAATTGGCAAGAAAAATGGCGCACTCTCGTGTCGGCCAAGATTAATTTTGGGTCGCTGAGCCAACGGAGTAAGTAAGTATCCGTCTCTCTCTTATTAGAAAACTTAGAAAGAGACGCATAGTGCTAGATAAATCGAGAGAACTCGAGCGCCGTCTTGTGATAGCCGTGCTGTAAGACCTGTAAGTTAACATTTTGCAAGTTTAAGGAACCACCAGATGTGACGATGATATATATATTTATTTGGGAAAAACAAGTCACAAGATGATAACAAGAAAATGTTAGTCAACGTGTCCTAACGTATGTTTGAAAAGTAACGTAATCACCCCTCACAAAATTCTCACACAGTCCTTGTTGCGTAATGTAATATTAAAATCATGACAAGTTGTACGCAACGTGTACCAGATTAATCAGTTATCAGTTTTAATGAAGAGATTACTCAGAGGGCTTAATTAACTGACTGAGTGTTAATTAGAGCATTCATAATTCTGATACTTTATTTGCCAACATAGTATGAGCCCTTGTTTGAACGTAACAACATATCTTCAAATATCTAGAGAAGTTGGTCGTTCAAGGGAGTAAACAGTTTGAATGATGGAGTGCAGTTAAGTGCAGTTTTATGTATATTTTAATGTTTCATAAGCGCCATACCTATTACCCTAAGGCCTCCGTTTTGAATCTTACTTATTAGGTTATAGGTACTCCGTTGGCTCAGCAACCTAAAATGAATCTTGGCTTCCGAAACGAGAGTGTGCCCTTTTTTCGGTTCTGCCAGGGCGGGCTTACTCCGTGATTTGGTCGCGCCGCTATACCGGCCTCAGGGGGTATGTTAGCGGTGTTACACCACGCACGCGACGCAGCACGTTGCATGCGATAGAAAGATAATAAGGCCGTTAACGTGGCCTTATTACCTTTCTATCGCATGCAAGAGTTAGATATGCACTAACGCAAGCAACTGGATAACGACGGACGGTTAAGTACCTAATAAAAGCTCGAGCTTGTTCCCCAACACATGTACCTAGGATTAATTATAGACAATTTAGTTAGAAACCCCATGTGGACCACGTATGTTCAAAACTTAGATGTATATTATATTAGCTAATATATGGGCAATCTTAAAATATAAACTACCATAATATACAGGATGGGCCCTGTAACACGAGCAAATATTCAAAAGGAGGCTTCCTTAGAGCATTTGCAGTAACCCCTTGTGTATCATTCACTTTCAAAATTTTTGGTTACGGAGAAATTTTGATCTAAAGTTATGACCTCTAAGTAATGTATCTTGGCACCACGAGATCATATCACGGCAGTCAATGCAGATTTTGAGGTAACATCATGTATAATGAGTTATAATAGTTTTTGCATTTTTGTGTTCAACAGATAGTTTTGTGATTTTTTGTTTTTTTTTTCTTTTTTTTTCTTTTTTAAATAAAAAGTTACTCACAGCACTCCAGAAGAGTAAAAAAATACAAGTAAACTTATTTTAAAGAATTTTTTTTTTCAAAAAAAATATTTTTTTTTCGCATAAAACCACTTCGAAATCATTGTTCACAAGCTTAATAATCTACCGTTTAATTTTTTGCTCCAATTACAGGGCCCATCCTGTATAGTGTACTACGAATGCTTTACCTATCACTTGCAGTTGCAGATTTTTAATTATATGCTATGGTATTACAAGTTACGGGACGACCTACAAAACCTACTTAACGCAAATATGTAAAAGCGTCGGATTTGTAATAGTTTTAAGATATATTGTGTTTAGCGTAGGTATTTGTTTTGTGTTGCCTTCCAGGAGATAATTCAGGTAAAGGCTCCGACGGAAGACCATCGCTGGCCTTCTAGGTTAGCACCATGCTGAGTCGGGGCCTTTTCGTGGACCCTGTTTTTTTTTTTAACGTTCTGTGTTTTGTTTTTTACACCCATTGTTTTGTCCACGAATAAATGTTTTCTTTCTTTCTTTCTTTCTAAATTACAACTTGCACTGTTAAAAACAATTGTAACTAATACTGTTAAAACAAAATACCGTGATAATAAAACAGGGCTACTAACTTAAGGAACGCGGGATGTACCGCGCGATCTCGCCAACTATTGCTTAACGCATTCACTGCCACCTCCTTTTCCTGGGCATTCGCCAGGTGCCACACTTTTTAAAATGTACTTTATGTAATGCACTTTACGTAATTACGAACGCGTCTGTGCGTCGATGGCACACGGTGAAAGTCACTGGAACGCACATACGCGTCGGTGGCAGTGAATGCGTTAAACCTTTCAGGTTTTAAATAGTGGCTTTATGGTATGGCATTACAAGTTACGGGACGACATACAAAACCTACTTAACGCAAATATATAAATTACAACTTGCACTGTTAAAAACAATTGTACCTAATACTGTTAAAACAAAATACCGTGATAATAAAACAGGGCTACTAACTTAAGGAACGCGGGATGTACCGCGCGATCTCGCCAACTATTGCTTAAACCTTTCAGGTTTTAAATAGTGGCTTTATGGTATGGTATTACAAGTTACGGGACGACATACAAAACCTACTTAACGCAAATATATAAATTACAACTTGCACTGTTAAAAACAATTGTACCTAATACTGTTAAAACAAAACACCGTGATAATAAAACAGGCCTACAGGAACGCGGGATGTACCGCGCGCGATCTCGCCAACTATTGCCTAAACCTTCCAGGTTTTAAATAGTTACTGTGTAAACCACAGTAACTATGTAAAAAAAAAAAAAAAGGTTAAATAATTTTCATAATAAAGGTACATTAAACCTGAAAACATTACAATCCTTTTCGTTGGGCAGGCAGTCGTGTAAAAAACAGGATTATAAATGCGTGTTTCTTCAGCGGGCGTAGCATGGTTCCCATGTTATCACTTATCGTTGTCGATACGACATCCGTCACTCTCGCACTCGTATAGGTACTTGTCAGAGCCGTGACGGCTGTCTTATCCATAGCGATAAGTGATAATTTCAATGTTTTACAACTTGCGCGGGCCCGCGCCCGACGCGCGACCGGTGTCTGCGGCGCTACCACGAACTTCGAATCTCGAACTTCGTATATCCCCGTCTCTATCGCACTTATGGTTTATGGTACTCGAGCGACAGAGACGGAGATATACGAAGTTCGAGATTCGAAGTTCGTGGTAGCGCCGCTGGAGGCCTTAACAACTTAGAAAAGTTGAAAAACCCCTGATATTTTCATTTCAAAGTTCAATATCTCAAAAACGGCTCTCGATCATGCTCAGAACATAAAAATAGGGAGAAGTGCCGTACTGCTTCATTTCAACCAAAACCGATGTCCCCAGTTTTCTCCCACCGCAGCGCCCACACACACATTGAACCGTGTAAAAACAAAGACTCGGGAGTTGCCGGTGAGTCTACGTCAACATGTGAACAGGGGCTGTGATTGGCTTAAACGCACTACACTAGGGGGGCGACAAACGTAAAAATGATGTTTTATCGACATTGATATATACATTATTATGTTAAGATATTGATGAGTAATAAAATGATAAGTTTGGTATGTATTGGTATTCTAGCTACAAGTTTAAATAACACGAGTTACCATAAATCGCAAAGGTAAAAAAATATCTACGAATACCTACCTACAGACAGAGTAACATAAACGGCTTTTTGTAAGTTCGTGTTCACATACATTTAAAACTCTGGTCGCATCGATATTTTTGACCTGTACCAGGCCTCTCCCATTCGCATTTTGGCGCGAAATAATGTATCCATTACTCATATTACGAGATTTAAGGCTAAGGCCGAGTATCTACCAGAGATGATGTGTTTCCGAGACGACCGCTTTAGCCTAGTTGGTAGTGACCCTGCCTACGAAGCTAGAGGTCCTGGGTTCGAATCCCGGTAAGGGCATTTATTTGTGTGATGATGAGCACGAATATTTGTTCCTGAGTCATGGATGTTTTCTATGTATTTAAGTATTTATTTCTCTATATAAGTATGTATATCGTCGTCTAGTACCCATAGTACAAGCTTTGCTTAGTTTGGGACTAGGTCGATATGTGTAAGATTGTCCGCAAATATTTATTTATTTATTTATTATTTCCATACATTTGACACCTAGGTTTCAAGCGAGAGAGGTGTCAAATATATGTGACCAACACATCCTCGCATATCTATTTGTCGTTCATACTGCGACTTAGTGAAAATCTTATTAGTAGGTACCTTAAAATTTTTGTACCTTTTAATCTTATTAGTATATTATTAGTTACCTTTAAGATAGGCACCCCACCAAAACAAGTAATAAAATAAAATAAAACAGCGAAAGTAGTCGAAATAAAATCACTAGTATATCGTACTTATATTTTATCGATTACGCGTAAACTGTAACTACACTTTGCCACACCTCTAGTTCACGACGCCAAGCAGCGGCCGTACCACAAAAAAAATTCAAGCAGCGTCCATATCGATAGAGTTTAACACATTGCGCCGTGGTTTAGCGCTGTACAGGTTGCTTATTGTATTGAACGTTCAATGTACAACGCACAGAACAAAAATATGCTTTTTCGTTCGATATGTTAGTACGATCCCGAGAAATGATGCGGCGTTGCGTTTATTTGTTAAAATATTTGTTTTTACTGACTTATAAGTGAAAATACGAATACTTACATGTGGTACGTGACTCCACTATTCTTGTAGGTTTTAGTTTCACTCCTATTTTTACATGTAACCACGCTACAATTCGGCATTTTGAGTAAATGTGGGAGAACATTTCAGTATCACGGCAAGTTGCGACTAACCTGCGGCGGGCAGTGACATGCCCATTTGGCCATGTCGCGGCGACACGCGCCACGCCCCCGTTTCATATCTATTTCTTTTTACGATCTGAGCGATCATGCCAGCTTTTGGATAAAAAAAACTACATTCAAATCGGTTCATTCGTTTAGGATCTATGATGCCACAGACAGACACATAGACCCGTCAAACTTATAACACCCCTCTTTTTGCGTTGGGGGCTACCGTGGTATGGCTAGTATAAATGGCTACGCCTGCCTGGTCGCCCGCTGGAGAAAAAAATGTTGTAAGAATATTATAGTGAAGCATCCATCTTACCATTGCCAAATAAACGGAGCGAATATACCATACTCTTAAACACATATTTGCACTTACATAAGCACACTTCGAACTATTGGCTCTTCAAACTATGAACATTCTTTTGGAGTGTTATATAACCTAAAACAGGTTCCGTAATCCTGTTTTTAAATCAATAAAGTACCATTATTATGTATATCATCGAACTTTTTTTCAAGTGTTGATCATATAGCACGACCAAGTTAGTTTTGCAGTTGACGACAGTTTTACATTCAAAGCGCGGAGCAGACATTGTACTAGAAGCGACGGTTTTATTTTTTGTCGACTGTAAATTTAAGTTTGTACGACTAATAGACGGTATTGAATCACGTTTTTTGTTCACAATTATGTTGACATGGTGATAGGTCACATGTTTGAGATGTGTTTAGACTCGACCGGATTTTGTGGTACTTTGTGGTGGTTTACTAGAAATAAAATAAGTAAAGTTACAAGAAATGTTTCAACCCAGCTGCATAATGAGATGGGTAACAAAAATACATACTATATCAATCAAAATCAAAATCAATGATTTATTCTGCAAATAGGCCACAAGGGCACTTTTACATGTCAAATGGTATTCTACAATATAATATTAATAATCTTACACAATAATCATTTTAAAATTGCAGATTTTAACCAATTAGTACCTAAACGGTTAACAAACTAAATGTCACTAAATGAAAAGTAAAAAAATCCAAAATTGTAAAATATTATCAATTACATTCGATATAAGGTCTGTATTAGAAATAACAATAAGTTTATGATATTAATTTAGTACCCCAGAGATTTATAAGGTCTCTGAGCGTCCAAATAAAATTAATTATTATTCTAATGTTCTTATAGAGATGTATACTGTCTCTAAGCGTTAAAACAGAAAAAAAAGATCATTAATGTAATATTGTCAGAGATGTACAGGGTAACAATAAAACGTGTCAAGAACAGAATGATGTCTCTCGTCAAAATAATGATAATAACACTAGTATTTAGGTAGCAGTGGCGGCGCATGAGAATTGTCACTGGACAACCCGGAGCATAAAAAAGGGGTGTTTTTTGATGATTTACCAGTTTGTTAATATATAGCAGGAAATTTTAGGCAAGCCGGTGGGAATCGGCTTGTATGGGCGCTCCGCCACTGTTGCCCTTGCAAGCATGAACAGACCGGACTCCACAAACAGCACCCGATCACAAGTATGACGCATATCTCAGCCATCGCCTCCCTCATCGCCTCCATCATTAGGTACACTATGTTATTATTCCATCAACACATTCACTGCCAAGAATCGCTGCGCGTGCGCTCGTAGCTGATCCTGCGGTTTACCCCGTATGTAGCGAAAGCGACTACGGTGTAGGCGCCCGCTAGGCGGGTCCCTGGCTGTGAAAGTGTTAAGTAAGATGAACAACTCATGTGTGTTAAAAAACATCAAAATGTATGGGCGGCAGAGAGCGTGCCAAAGAAATAATATTCAAACGGTACCTATACAAAATGAGTTTCTATCAAAAAGTAGATTTGGTAGTACAAGCTTTTTTCAGATTTATGATACTTTTTTAGATTTCATGGTTCGGCTACCCCTCCCCTTCCGATCAGCTATCAGCACTGGTCCGGCGTAATCCATTCCCGTATGTAAATAGGGGTATTCAAGCTGTGTGCGGTCTGTGGGTAGATTGCCCATTGCCATTTGAAGAGGTTTAGCCTTGAACCTGATGCAACGAACACAATTATGAACAATCTTACGAGCTAAATCTCTTCCACCAAGAGGATAGTATGTTTGCCGTATACTCGCAAGTAATAGCTGTGGTGGAGCATGTAGTAAGGTCAGGTGTTGCGTTTCAAAAATAAGTTTGGTCAAGTGATGTTTACTGCACAATAAAATGGGATGTTTAATGTTATAACTATAGTTGGCATTATTAAGACGACCACCGACTCTTATTAAGTTATGTGTATCTAAGAAAGGGGTCAACGAAAGTAATCGAGTTTTTGGTGGTAACGGTTTGCCAGCTAATAAGAGTTTATATTCTTCAGGAAACATTTCCTGTTGTGCAATTTGTAACAATTTACTTTTAGATGATTTTATCTCTGTGTATGTTAAGTGTGAAGTTATTTTATTAGTCTTGTTTTTGCAGTTGTATATAAATCTGTGAACATAAGATTCTATAGAACACGATGTTTATCTTGTGTAGTTTAGGAGTGGCTATGGCCACCTTCTGTCTCCATCATCAGATCAGCTCGATGGTGCCATAATATTACATTGTCACCGATGTAATAGATGTTTCTGTCAAAAATCAAATTTTTGCTACAAGCTTTTATTGCCGACTGTACTTTTCTGTATACCGTCATCCACGATTCTAACGAGCCTAAACTCAAGGGGGCTACGTCGGTAAAGTACTGCATTCCCATGGCCACCTTCTGTCTCCATCATCAGATCAGCTCGATGGTACCATAATATTACATTGTCACCGATGTAATAGATGTTTCTGTCAAAAATCAAATTTTTGCTACAAGCTTTTATTGCCGACTGTACTTTTCTGTATACCGTCATCCACGATTCTAACGAGCCTAAACTCAAGGGGGCTACGTCGGTAAAGTACTGCATTCCCATGGCCACCTTCTGTCTCCATCATCAGATCAGCTCGATGGTACCATAATATTACATTGTCACCGATGTAATAGATGTTTCTGTCAAAAATCAAATTTTTGCTACAAGCTTTTATTGCCGACTGTACTTTTCTGTATACCGTCATCCACGATTCTAACGAGCCTAAACTCAAGGGGGCTACGTCGGTAAAGTACTGCATTCCCATGGCCACCTTCTGTCTCCATCATCAGATCAGCTCGATGGTGCCATAATATTACATTGTCACCGATGTAATAGATGTTTCTGTCAAAAATCAAATTTTTGCTACAAGCTTTTATTGCCGACTGTACTTTTCTGTATACCGTCATCCACGATTCTAACGAGCCTAAACTCAAGGGGGCTACGTCGGTAAAGTACTGCATTCCCATGGCCACCTTCTGTCTCCATCATCAGATCAGCTCGATGGTACCATAATATTCAATTATCATCCAAACTATACCTTTACCCAAAATTTCAGCTCAATCGGTTGAAGATATCTGCTTCAAAATTGAGTTGCAAGATTCCACCCGAACAAACATTATATATAAAACACTTTAAACTCTCGCGCTTTGTACACATATTTAAATACTGTTTAATCCGGGTCTAACGCGATATTTATTTACCTTTATTTCTGACGTTTCGACACGGGTTGCACCGGTCATGGTCGCAGATAACTGTCGTCCCAGCAAGTTGTCAACAGAGACAACCCAACCTGTGTCCAAACGTCAGAAATAAAGGTAAATAAATATCGCGTTAGACCCGGATTGAACAGTATTTAAAAACATAGTTATGCCGAAATTTCAGCAAACGTGACTATGCACGCACCGCTGAGTTCACCGAAGTCCGCTAAGTTAATTGTAGCGACGCGTGAGTGCTTCGAATCGGACTTTTGTACGGATTTTTGGAGTTTTCATAGTTGATCTATACTGATTTTAGCTCTAATTTACTGTGAAGAAGGCCGTGTGTGCTCATATGATGCACGAGGCGTGATCAAAAACTGGCCCTAAGTACTTTATCACGTGTTGATGCTGTTGACAGGTGTATGATATTTGTATCTATTTATGCATTGAGGTCAAAATTATGGGACTAATAAAATGAAATAGGTACGTCTATAAATAACTTCCGTGATATGATATAAATTCGGGTAGAGTCGAACTCGTATTACAAGCCTGGCCCCGTAGCATGGATGGCGTGGCGTTATCACGCGATAAGTGACAGGATAAGCGCGTCGTCTCGTTCTATCGAACGGTGTCAGCCAGGGACGGCAGCTCTATCCTGTCACTTATCGCGTGATAACGCCATCCATGCTACGGGGCCAGTACAATTTTATTATTTCACCTTATTAAGGTATGATATTTGTATGTATTTATGCATTGAGGTCAAAATTATGGGACGAATAAAATGAAATACCTACGTCTATAAATAACTTCCGTGATGATATGATATAAATTCGGGTAGAGTCGAACTCGTA
Organism: Epinotia brunnichana; assembly: GCA_963854355.1. NCBI lineage: Eukaryota > Metazoa > Arthropoda > Insecta > Lepidoptera > Tortricidae > Epinotia > Epinotia brunnichana. Next base: position 7,215,531 of record OY977949.1, on the reverse strand, counting down.
TTACAAGCCACTCAAGCCAGTACAATTTTATTATTTCACCTTATTAAGGTATGATATTTGTATGTATTTATGCATTGAGGTCAAAATTATGGGACGAATAAAATGAAATACGTCTATAAATAACTTCCGTGATATGATATAAATAAGGGTAGAGTCGAACTCGTATTACAAGCCAGTACAGTTTTATTATTTCACCTTATTTATTATTTTACATATTTGGCGTATTTCCTAGTGACAAGGCGGGAAATGATCGAATGAATGATGGCGATTTTGTGATTTTGTGTTTTTTTTTGTGACAATAAATCTATTTTTTATTTTTATTTTAATCTTCATAATGGACGCATCAAATAAGTATAATAAGAAAAATGTTGAAAAGGACTTCGAGAAAAGAATGGTACGGCCGTGCCTCTTTGTTTTCTTGTTGGCCCCCGCCAAGACACGAAGGCATCTAAATTACTAATGTCAACAAAAAAAACAAAAAATTATCTTTTTTTGTATGAGAAGGGGCACGGCTCTCATAGAAAACGTGTCTTTTTGTTATTTTTTACTTTAGTAATTTAGATGCCTTCGTGTCCAAGCTGTCTAGACACGAAAGCATTTGGCAGATTTTTACTTTTAACACGTCCTAAAGTGACATCGTAGTATGAAAAAATATAGAAAAAGTTGCGATGACTGTATTTAAATCGATAAAGTTCGACACCCGTACGCAGAGACCGGTAAGACTCGTCTACATTCATCCTGATAATAATTTACATAAAACATGCCTAACGATTTATGGAACATCTGCTTGCTTTTTGGTGTCCGTAGTTATGTTAGTAACAATGGTGAATTGATCTTGTAAATTAGGTAGCTGTAATAAAAAAAAATACAATGACGGTGGTAAACAAGCTTACGGCCTGCCTGATGCATGCATGTACCGTAGCCTATGGACACATGCACAACATATACATACAGTTGATTTTTTTACATTTTGAAGTGAATCACAGTTGTTGTCATTTTATCAAAAAGTCCATGCCAAAATAACTTGGGTTGTCAATCAACGCTCACCGTGCTAACGTGTCGGAAGTGTCAGAACAAGCATGCAAAATATATTTTCTCAAAAATGGCCCGCAAAGTGAACATGACTCGCTACATATTGGAAGGTAAAGTGTATAGTTGAAGGCCAGATCAAAATTAAATAAAATAAAATTTAAAAAATAATACCCGACTCCGGACACGCGATCTGAAAAGTATTAAATAAGAAAACAATTTACTTCTGAAATCAAAACCTGACATTCAACTCTCTCATATATTTGGATAAAGCCGTGGTCGCATGCATCAACATATATTCAGGCTCCAAAGGCATGCGACCACGGCTTCATCCAAATATATGAGAGAGTTGAATGTCAGGTTTTGATTTCAGAAGTAAATTGTTTTCTTATTTAATACTTTTTAGATGTGTTCTGTAGTCGGGTATTATTTGTAATCCTATTTTATTTAAAAATATTGGTGATATGTGAGGGTCACAATGGGGTAATTTAAAGATCTTCCACACGAACATAAGGTCTCCCATCCGCCACTAATAGTGGGTGTAGCATATCTGGCCAATTCAGGTCATTGCATGACAGAGTAACATACCAGTGTGCTGGTCCAAGGTTACGCACCATGGCCATTAGCTCAGAATATGCCCTGTGCCAGTATGAAGAAGTGCCTCGAATATTTCTCATGCATAGGTGTATGTTTTGGAATTAATCACTATGTTGGACGCCATCTTGCCGCAATCTTCCGTAAATGGAAACATTTTGTCTCGCTTTCAGAAGCTCTACCACTGAGAGCGCGTAAAATATATATTATGTGCTCTGAAATCGTTTGTTACTTCAGGTTACTTCCCATCACACGTGATTGAAAATAGTCTAATGGAGAGGTCTAATTTCATTTAGCCCATTTTTCCCATCCGGAAATAGTTGAACCTTCAACCCTCCGCTCTATGAGAAGTGCGGTTTTGCGCTGTATTTCACGGATCGGTCATTATCATAAATGTTTTGACATATTACCTCCGCGATGTTGGGTACTGGAATCTCATTTGGCATTAACAGAGTGTTGCTTATTATTCCGTCATGAAATTCGTTCGAACTGGCTTCATTTAATTGGTTCCCTTCAACAAATGCTGCGCTGTCTTCTTCTGTTAAATGTGACTACACTATTGAGGGAGAAAATTTAATATCTCTACTCGACCCCACTGCCAGAACGAAATGCAGGTGTTTTAATAAGGTATCTAGTGTTGGAAAAATCATTACCATACACGACCAGCGCTAGGTGCGACGCGGCCTTTTGGACTCCGAGAGTGAGAGTCAAATACTTCAGTAATTTTTTTGATTTTGTGAAATGACTGCCACGGAAATATCATTGCAAGTAATAATGCAAAGATGTGTCATCGTGATAGCTCTTCCAGTCCTTCTTTAATACTAGTGTAATAGCCACTAAGTACAGTCAATGAAGGAATCACTAAGCCTACTGCGGCGTCGCATCCAATATCCAGTGTATAACTTTTGGATTTTGGTAGCAATGGTAATATAATACAAGGCAACAACTCATCGGTAGCGAGATGGTCAGGCTGTATATTTATATACTCGTAGATTTTCAAGGCAAATCTTATGATATTTGTCACCAAACATCAACACACGGTCAATATCTGAAGGTTTCCAGCCCTGTAGGGGATTTGAGGATGAATGTGCGATTTCGGATGTTGCGTTGACTGTGCATTGCTTGCCTCTGCTAGTCGAACTGAAAATATCACTGCCTTGATAGAAAGAACCTCTGAGAATGAAGAGAATTGCAGATGAGTTCGATATTTCATGGTAATGATTCTCAGTATTTACTTCTTCCTCAGCGATTTCGATGATATTCAAACAAAATGATTTGCAGAATTGCCGATAGATAGCGCTAGTAGTATTCTTATAGGCTGATATAAACTTGAATCGTCTTCCTATCGCTTGTTATACTTTATTTTAATAATGTTTTTATATATTTGAACTCGAAATTTTCTCTTCTTTCATTTGATTCCCCACACGCTATGATAACGACAGATTTTTTTCAAAGTCAGTCACTTATTTGTATGTGGCAGCCATCATATTTTTCTTTTTCATACAAAAGGTATCCTTTGTTAACCGGAGCATAATTTCGAATCGATTGACACCCCATTTATCAAAATCGGTTCAGTATTTAAAACGCTACAGTGGAACATACAAACATACAAACATAGACTGCTAAAAACATATCCCTTCCGTTCGGCTCTGCCGTCGTCGGGCAAAAATAAAAAACATTGCAGGTCGCCTGGAATGTTACATATGAATTCCTTTATTTGTCGAGTACCAAACTTTTTAAAAAGTAGAAACTGGCATATAAAAGACGGCACAGGTCGTATTCAGCCAAATCAAGTCGTATTTTTCTGTTGCAAACGCGACATTTTTGTATGTGTCATTAAAAGATTGCGTTTTTCGGTGGAAAAATACACTTGCGATTCTGTTTAAAAAAAATATGACGTTTAATTTTATGTCATTTGCAGTATCCTCAATTTGTATTTAATAATAACGCTTGATTTAAATTTAGTCTTTTTCATTCCCCCATTTTTGAGAAAAGCACTATATTAGCCTTAGCCGGAATGGCAATTGCAGGCTTCGTATTATAATTAAACGGACTCGCAAGCTCGTCCGTTTAAACAAAATACTCAGCCTGCAATTGTCTCCTTCCCGGCCACGGCAATAATGTACTATTATATGGTACTAGCTTCTGCCCGCAACTCCGTCCGCGTGGAATTCGTTTATATCGTAGATCTATACCGTCGGGTGACAATGCAAAACTCACTAAGTAACAAATACCTAATTAAATTAAAGGTCGTATCTCGATATCGACTACGTACCGAGATACGAGGTTTTGAAGAGCAGTGACAGTTTTGGTAGTGACTTTTGCTTGTCACCCGACGAATTACAAACTTTCACCCCCCAATCCCCATGTCACTCCCTTAAGGGATTATTTCCGGGATAAAAACTATCCTTCCGCGGGACTATCTCTATACCAAATTTCATTTAAATCGGCTCAGCGGTTCAAGCGTGAAGAGGTAACAGACATACATACATACACATTTTCGCATTTACATATAATATTAGTATGGAAATTGGAAGTGTGGATGAAATGCGAGACGTAAGGCCCCCCCCCACACTACCGGCGCGTTCTCATACAAAATTGTGCGTTGCGTCGACGCCGCGCCCTTACTCTCTTATTGAGCTCATATAGCTTATTAATACCATAGATGCGAAAGTATTGTAATGGAATTCGGCATGTAGAAACCTTAAGCCCATCAGGTATGTTTACAGTGACGTAGTAGTAGTAGTAGACAACAGGGTTTTTTTATCGTGGTTAAGAGAAACTATTTACTTATCCGTGTTATCCCTTAACCTTTAGCCCTAAGGTATACTCTTCAAAGTTCGACTTTCGCCGGTGTTCGTTTTACCCTTACTTAATTTAGTATTTATTTATGTAGATATTTTATCATGAGCGGGTTACTTATATTCGTGTAGGGATACACAAAGGTGTCTATGTACGTAAGCTCGAGCGCGCTCAGAGTCACATAATATAGGGATAATGTGCATACACAATTGTATATCTTTGTACACTACACAAGGTGACACTAGTGTGGTCAATCTGCTTGGTCCAATAAACACAGTAGTTTTAGAAGTTTAAGCCCACAGCTTGTGGTGTTTTATGTATCACATTAAGGGCGAGTTGCACCGATTTACGATTACAAACCTATCAACGTTAAGGCGTCGTAGGCTCCGAAAATTCGTAGTGCTTCTTTGGATCAAAATACGGCTCTTGAGGCTTTTCTTGAGCGACTATAGCTATTCGCATCCTAAGTTTTTGAATTTCGCTCGATAGAAAAACTCACGAACATACCTAGCTCAAAAATACACTTAAAAATTCGTAACAAATTATGCACAAAAGCTAAAATTATGAAAATTGGTTCCAAAAATCGGCAATATCATGTTTGAGGGAACCCTGGGCGACCGAGCTCTGCTCGGATGAAAATGGAAAAAATACGGAGAAAACGTTTTTTTCCGGACATGAGACCTATCTAGCTAGATCGATTTCTCGCACCCGTTAACCGCTGCATTCCAAATTTCATCGAAATCGTGATTGCAAATGTATGTAGGTACCTACAAATATTGCTCGTTTAATAGAATAGGATTTAAACACACAAAATAAAAAAAACATGACATCCGCTCTTCCGAACACGCACTTCCATCTCGCTCACGCTTCTGCTCAGTGAGAGGGGGAGAAGACCATGAACCTACGGCGCCTTAAGGGCGAGTTGTACCAATTTACGATTACAAACCGATCAACGTTAAATGGCGCCGATAGCTGCATTCCATAGAAACTTGTCAAACATTCAATACATGAAGATTTTAACGAAAACCGTTTACGATTGCAGCCCCCGTATTCTGTAACTTGTTTTAAGCTCACCTCAACACTCACCCACAATTATACCTTGACACCGCGATGCGTAGTTATTAAGCGTAGGTAGAGGTCTAGTTTCGTAACGGGTGACCGGCGGGGTGAGCCGCATTAACGCGTAGCCAATAACAGCCCAGACGGTTTGGTGCAACCCACCTTAAGGGTGCGTTTACGGAAAAGAATCATGTCGGAATACGCTCAAGATATTGGCGTTGCCTAGAAGTCTTTATGTACTGGCGTGGGCGTTTCCGTGCTTATCTGACAGCTCGCGTCTCGTGCCGGCGCATGCGACGCCTTTTCTTAATAAAACTTCAAAAAATAATTCCCGACTCCGGATTATTTCATTTGAGATACAGCCTGGTGACAGACAGACGGACGGACGGACAGCGAAGTCTTAGTAATAGGGTTCCCGTTTTACTCTTTGAGTACGGAACCCTAAAAACGGCCTAAGTATTAGTTAATCTGAGTTTTTATTATTATTGTATTTATTTAATTAACTGTTAATTCACGAATGAATGTTTGAGTTTTTAAATATAGAATCAACCTAATTGCCAATAAACATCGTTTAATAGCAAAAATCCGATGAACTATAAATTATCCGATCGGATACAATTTTTACATAATAACTTTACGTAATAATGCGATCGACGGACAACAAAGTTAAATTAGCTACTGGCTAACGTTCCTTCACCTACAATCTCGCGGCTTTACTCATTTTGGCAGCAGCAAATGTATGTTTGTCGGCCGATATAATATATAAAGTATCACGCGTCATTCTCGTTTTGTGAGATTGGCCGAGATATACTTTCGTTTTCTTTTATAACCTTAATAAGTTAATAACAATGAGTTTTTGAATAATTTTACAGGAAATGCCCTTGTTTATGTAGCTGGGCGAAGTTGATTTTTTTATATTAAATTAATACTTAGTTTTTGTCGCTCAGATACCTTAATTCCTACATCTCTGAGGATACCTATCAGATTTAATTATAATTATTTTAATTTTGACGCGTGGAGACCTTACACCTACATCTCTTAAGAAATATGAATAGTGTTTCTCTTATTGTTTTGACATGTAAACTTTGATGTAGTTAATTTCATTATGAATGATGTACTCTATAGATACACAATTTGACTTGTAAAAGTGTCCTTGTGGACTATTTGCAGAAAAAATATTTTGGTTTTGTTATTTTTTTTTTTATGAAATTGTAAAATAATTTACTTCCATATCATCAGTGGATTATTTCACCAAAGGCTCTTGTCAACTTACGTTACAGAGGCTTTATGCACTTGTAATACAAGTGTAAACCTCTTTAACTCCTTTTATTAAAAAGATACTTCCGCTTGTAGGTTTATTTTGAATAATAGTGCATGATTAAATTAAGAGAAAAGTATCATGTATTAACTTTAACTTGCTAGATGTAACGTTATTTTGTTACTTGGCCAAATAAAGAAACTTGAACTTGAACTATTTTTTATTTTTATTTCTGATTATTGACGATCGTGATAAGGATTCTTATAATTATGACATTGTATGCAAACCTATATGGGTGGAAATCAAAAAAAATGCCCATGGCCTTAATCTAATCTACGATTTAACTTTTATCATTTTCGTAACGGCAATTATCCATACATTTTATATGTGTAATTGTCGTAAGGCTAAGAGCCTACTATGGGCATTTTTTTTTAATTCCACCCATATATTGTAATATTTATCTCGAAATAAATAAATCTAATCTAATCCAATCTATTACAAGTTACAAGCCTTCGTGAAATGGGCCGCAGCCAAAAACACAATGTAACAAACGTGTAATACACACCTCCTCCTCCTATTGCTAATCGCATAACATGTAAATATGTGTACCTTCAATATAAACCTATTGACACACCCACCAAATCTCCACTTGAATTATACTTGACGACCAAGCAATGTTTGAAGATGATTCACGTAACGTCACAGTGCGTTACCCAACTCAGCCCCGCTATTCTGCAACTTGTTTTAAGCTCACCTCAACGCTCACCCACAAATATATCTTGACGCCGCGATTCGTAGTAACTAAGCGTAGGTAGAGGTCTAGTTCCGTTAGCCGTGACGGTGGGGTGAGGCGCATGAGCGCGTAAAGAATAACAGCCCTGATAATATCAGTTATGTGAGAACATAAACTAGGAAGTGAGATGGGAAATGTATATGCAGGAAGAGTCAGCGAAGAAATGGCGGCTTATTTCAGTATGATTGGATAATATATGATTGACAAAGAGGCAACGAGTAGTGAATAGTTATTTTTTATACAAGGGGCGAAAGTTGTATTTTACCTGCGAGTGTTATACACTATAACTTTTCACCCGTGTATAACACAAATCTTTTCACCTCACTAAAGCGAGGAAAAAAAGAAAAAGGGTAAAAAAAAGTTAAAAGGAAGTTTAAAAAAAAAGTTAAATAAAAAGTTTAAAAAAAGTAAAAAAAAATGTCGCATAAAATATACCAAAAACAATAATAAACATTTTACTTTCTACGTCATAGTACTTTTAACGTTCTACGTCTACTTTCTTCACATGTGGATAAAAAGCGATTTTCTCAATAGATATCAAACATACAAAAAGGCCTTTCCAAGATAGCTGAAATAGCAGAGGCCGGGAAATTGCAATTCGTGAATAAGTTGATTTTGTTCTTCGCTTCATCCGACAATAGAGACGAATCCACGAATTGCCGTTACCGCCGAGGCATATATAGTGCTTTTCTCCAAAAATGCGAGGAAATCAAATAATATTTTCAATATCTTAAAACAGCGCGTATAACCTATCAAGTTCCCACCCAACTTATTTTTTAAAGTATGTACACGGCAATTTACATACTTAAAATAATTAAAAACGTTATAATCGATCACAGTTATAAATGTTTACTTATTAAAAATTAAACGGGATTGAAACGTATTTAAAGTTCGTTATGAATTTTACATCGATAAATATTTTTATTTCTTCGTTTCAAACTATTTGAGACATTTTTAAACACGTCACTTTGATCACTTTACAAAAGTAAGAGTTTTGTTCCATGACTTAAAAAAAACACAGAAAACGCGGGAAAACTTTAGGCACACTACAATCGGGCGCAATTTGTCACACCAACTTGCAATAGTTGGAAAGAGACAGCGATACATTTCTTTAATTCTAACAATAGCAAGTTGTTGTGATAAATTGCCAGGCATTGAAACGCACGAGGATTTGGCTGTTTGCAGTGATTTGCCTTAGTCAAAACATAAGGTTAAAAGGTAAAAAACTATACAGTAAAGGAATTTCATACATTTTCCTGGCCGCTGCGCTGAATTATAAATGACTTTTAACTTTTTAAATTTGCGCTCGGTAGTAACGAGGAACTTCACGGACTATTTTTGCTACAGTAAGTCGGACATTTCCGAGCATATTGGAGAAAAATATATTATAAAGCATGTTCTTTACTTCAATTTACAACTCGTAAATTTTTAACGAATGAAAGAAAGAAATAAACTTTATTGCCATGACCATAACCTTAACTAACACACTTTTTAAAAAAAAATTTTTTTTTTTTACTTTTACTTTCACTTTATTTATCACTAGGTTAATTGATATAACAATTCATCAAGGGCATAGACATGGGTTATTTAAATATCAAACGTTATTAATCACTTACCTACCTATACGTATTTGTTTTGTGTGATACCTAAAGTTAACCAATAAAACAACATGCGCATCGCATAGCAATAGACAAACTGCCGCTTCTCTCGGATAACTGGCGCGAATGGATAGAATAAGCAGATTAAAGTATAGATAAATTAACGAGAGCATGGAATTGCATATGTAGTAGTATTGTATGTTTACAGGCATTCTATATTTGAATTTTCGGTTTTCTCGTACTATCAGCACACAAATAGGTTTGTTATTATATTGAAGAAGTAAATACCAAAATAATGTCAGTGTCAAATTGTGAATATTATTTACGTTGTGCATATCCTCCTTTTGTTGCAAACGGTACAACCACTACAAATGCAATTCCATGTTCTCGATAATTCATCTATACCTATTTTTTTTTTTTTTTTTCATAATCTAGATGTACTAAGTACTTATAATATTATTAAGAGGAAAAGTCTGTGAGATTGTAGCTTTTTAAGTTTATAAGTTTGTATGTTTTGGGTATTTAAAATTTCTGGGTCGTTAAAAGCTTTATTTTACCCCTCGGGTTTGCCTGCGTCCTTTGCAATGCGGGTGAAACCGCGCGGGTACCAAAGTTAAGTATACAATACAAGTATCCGTTCGTTGACCACCCTTGACCTTTACATTACGAGTTGCCACTTAAACATACATTACCGCTGACTTTTACTGCCCAAAAGCAAGGCGAAAAAAATAGTAACAAAATAATGAATGACCTATAATTATATTACTTGTAATTTTCCGGAACTTTTCGATGACATGTAAACAGTTGATAGCCTTGTTAATCAACCATGACATGGTTAAATCACTTTTCCGGTTATAATGTTGTTCCGTTTTCAAATAACCTTTTCAACGGACTTATAAAAATGAGGTGCTTTTGGGCATAATTGTGTACTTTCCTCATGTTAAAAAGGTTAAATGAGTGTAGCTCTATAAGTAAATATTCTTAGTAAACCATCAAATTATATTACATTAAATTACAAAATATAATTTAAATCATAAAAAGAGGGGAGACTGGAAAGTACCAAACAATATGTATTTTTTTATCGACCGAGAGCAAATTTAAAGATACCAACGAAATCATTACACTATAATTAAAATAAAACAGTGTGTGTAGTATGTATGTATGTAAACATAGTATTTCACGACCAAATCAGCAATTTACGTGATTTTCCATACAACAGTTAGTACGAATGTATGTCAATTTGTATGAGCCGTTTTGACTGTCGCCAGCAATTGTCCACATTTGACCCTATTTTTTTTGTTTTACGTGCTCTAATTGTAGTTAATCCCATACAAACATTTGATTTACTCAGGAAACTGGTTCGAATGGCACCGTGAAAAAAAATTGACACGTAGCCAATTATGAATTCCCAAGCCGGCAGCCGCACTGGGGCAGCCTATCGTCGGGACATTACCCTGAGCACAGAATAAATAATAGCCCTGAGAACTTTACGGTTTCGCTCTATGAAAATACAACAATAATATATCGATATCAGCCATATTTTTACACCAAAAAATAGGTTGGGTAATTTGACTAAATATTCATTAATAATCCACCTAAATTTAATACCGATACGGTAAAAAATAATGAAAATTAATCTTCATAAATTCCGTAAAAATCAGGCGAAAATGGTATAAACTTTCTTTACTTTATAATTGACTACGTCTATATACGTTATTTGGGATACGCGTATAATCCACTTATTTTTGTTAATGAATAAACCTTTCTATAGGACAGATGAAATTCAATATTATCTCAAGGTCGTAAAATATTTAATTAAAATGTCTTTATTTCCTGATGCATATATTTTTGGATTCAGGTAGTAAGTCTCCAAATTTGTGTACTCAAACATGTTTTCATTATAAAAATACTGATTTTTTTTCCTAACTTCCGGTCAATAGAATCATTGATTTCAATAGTAAAAGTTGTTTAAAATAACATATAAAAGCCGTATACAAATAATTAGCCTGATATTGAATTATTTCCAAAAAAAACCGTAATTTTCTCAGGGTATATACTGTCTACAGCTATTCCTTTCTCTGTGCCTTGTGTCAGTGCCAGCCGTGAAAGGTATATAAAACTACATTTAACCGTATATAATGTATTATATGTACTATGTAAATACTTTATTGTACGCAAGACACTGGTAATAAGTTTCTGTCAATTTTATTTATTTTGGTACAAGCTTTTATTGCCGACTGTACGTTTCTGTATCATCATCAACTACTCATTGAGACGATTCTAACGAGCCCAAACTGAACGGGGTTACGTCGGTTAAGTACTGAATTCCCATGGCCACCTTCTGTCTCCATCATCAGATCAGCGCGATGGTACCATAATATTGAATTGTCATCCAAACTATACTAGTACCCAAAATTTCAGCTCAATCGAATAACGGCAAGTGACTGAAAAATCAAATTTTGACGGACAACTTACATACTTATATACTTACATACTACACTTACATATTTACATACCTACATACGAACAGGTCAAGTTAATATAAAGCTTGTAAAAAATACAGACAAAAATAGGTAAAGTTGGTACAAAGGCGAACTTATCGCTGTAAGGGATCTCTTTGAGACTTGTAGAGAACAGCCGGACAGATGCCGGACATACGAAATAATTTTGGCCCAAGAAGCTGAAGCAGAGAATTTCGTTCGCTTTGCCCGCTTGTTCAATAAATTGTCGATGTTCCGAATTTTACGTATCATGTTTACTCTGTATCGGGCGTTGGGGCGTTGTTGTAACCGTAAATAATTAATTTTGTAATTAAAGTTTAAGTGCTGCAAACTTTCCTACCTTCGATGCTTGGGTTAAGAGGGCGCCTGTTTTATCTCGTATTTAACTAAAATGTAATAAATACATGAAGTGTTGTCAAAATTTGATTTACATAAGTCAATTTGTGTGAAACACTTTTGTGTGAAATACTTAGAGCATTAAACCAACCGGAGACGACACGCGCACACTTTTCTATCTAAAAAAGTCTGCCGTTTTCGGCGCGGGGGACGAGGCAACGCACACAAATCATGTTAACACCAATGCATTTTTCCGATAGTGTCACTACACACGCACACGACAAAATTATCAAACACCAGCATAAACTATACTCACACAAGTACAAACACATACACAGACAACCTGTCCGTGAAAGAGATGACGTCAGCTCGAAGTAAACATCGATAGTGCGAGGAACACGTCGATAATAAATAATAAACTTATCGATATTTCATGTAGGTCCGGAAACGAATGCTCAAAAAAAGGTATAGAGGGAAATGCATGGAACACAATTTTTGACTTCGTAACTTTGTTTGAACTAGTTAGGAGGTAAACATATCAAAAGTCCTTGCCCGTAACCCTTGAGCCGGAGGGGAGGGGGGGGGTTTCAAAGTCCCATTATTCGGTTTTTCACCTATATCTCGGAAACTATGCGTGCTAGCGACATAACTATTCTAAACAAAATGAAAGGTGATTAAATTTGCCACAATTTTTATAATATCAAGTTTTTCGATATCTTGTACAGTTTTCGAGATATAAGATATTATACCATCGAGTACTATCGAGCTGATCTGATGATGGAGATGGAGGGCGGCCATAGGATATCATATTGAAATGCCATGATCGGTACTTATTAAAAGGGATTTTTTTTATGCACGTAACATATTCAATTCAATTCAATTCAATCATTTATTTGCTCTAAAACACATTTCTCGATGCATGCAAATATAATTATAACATACAAATAAAATTAACAAGTACAAAATTTAATTTAAACAAATATTTTTAACTTACATTAAATGTCACAACAAAATAATATTCATTTTATAATTTAAATAATAATAATAATGCAATTAAGAGGTCACATACGATCTTTGGACAGGCGATAAACGGATAACAGGATTTTTTTTCCACATGAATAACTGGCCTGAATTTTGGTTCAGGCAGGACAGGTTAACACTGTACTGTATCTTTTGGAGATAACATAAAACAAGAAACAAAGAATAAAAGCAACTTTTATAAAATAACATTCAAAATGCTGGGAGCAAATAGTGCTAGTCTCGTTTAGGAGTCCACGACACATGATTTCCACAAGCTCGGATACAGACATCCTGAATCATTACTTCTTTTGGGAATCTGAAAAATAAATTATGAGAATAACATACTTATAATGTTTATCGACATTTGTTTTTGTGCTGTCCCTTCACTAACTTTCCTAGTACAGTGTTGCTAGAGTAACAAATTAAAAATGCATATTTACGGAACAAGTGACGATCGTAAATTCCGTATAATTAATAAAATACAGCCTAAACATATTATATTTAAAACATTAAATAAAAATATTATATGGTGAACATAAAAGAATAAATTAATTTGCAAACAGTAATCCATCATTAATTAATTAAACATCTACAATTATACATTTCACGTTATTTATGGTTGGTACCATTTTTATTGGATAAACTGTGTTAATAATAACGAATTTAAAGTAGAACTTATAATTAAACATTTATACAGTCAACTTTAAAAAATACCCAAAAGTAGAGCTAGTACCATTAAGTGGGAACACTGTTAGATTGACAATATTTTTTAGTTTTTTGCAAATTTAATGCACTATTTGATAATATTTAAACGTAATAATACTAACAGATGAAAAGTAACGTTATCCTTTTGTACATTAGATATTTCTGATCTCTTATTACACGAGAACACGTTGCAATTCGGCATTTTTAGCTCAGGTCATTCCGCGCTCACTGCTATTCATTGAATGGCGCGGAGCGCGCGGCAACTAGTTTTATATAACCGCTATGACCGGCGGTCTCGTACCTTTGGCAGAGGGGAACGCCTGGCAATGGCTACTCCGGTTGGTTTAATGCTCTAAGGTGAAATATATCATAATTATTATCGCATACGAATATGATTGATGAGTTAGTCTTAATATATTTGTAATACATTAAAAGTTAGGTAGGTACCTATTAACGCTTTCGCTGCCTTGAGACCAGTCCTCCGTTCGTAGCTGGTTTTCGATACAAGACGGAAAAACACGGTCTCGGTTTTACGCGCATAGCTTGTAACATATGTTAACACCCACACACAGGCAGTTACAAGATCATACACATACAGCCACACTCAAGATGAGTTGAAGTATCTTCAATAGTTGTAATATACTAGCTCCCAGCGCGTTTTCGCCTGATTATTGCAAAGAACGCAGGCAAAACCCGCGGGAATAAATATAGCCTATAAACATTAAGACAGTCCATTCTACACGCAGGTGAAAGAATATTTGAAATCGGATAAGCGGTTCCGGAGATCACCGAAAACATACAAACACTTCCTCTTTATAATATTAGTATATAGATGACTTAAACTTTTCGACGCCCGGATATATCCGCACCATTGTTTCAACGCCAATGACGGACTAATCCGTCAAGGAGTACAGTGCGATAGCAACCTTCATGCATTTACATAAGGTTTAACTCCGTGCTAAATCTCATGTTAACGTTGCGTGTGGTTGACATCTTTTATCTTTGAAAGGGGGTTGAAAAAGGTTTATCACCATTCCACGTCCACGCGCACTTTAAGGCCTCTCACAGACTGGCGCGGCCTGGCCGCGCCGGACAATACAAAACTTGACATTAGCTGTCAAATTTACTATGGTCCGCCACCGCAGGCCGCGCCAGTGTGATGCAGGCTTTAGTTTTGTTACCGTCAATTGTATGTCATAATGTCATAAATGACACACCTATACATCCTTTAGTGAATAATCTTACTATGAATAAGTATAGAAAACATAATAGGGTTTCCCTTGAGCTATAAAGTCTTAACAGGAATGTTAGTAAACAAACGTACAATGGCATCCATTAGTGCTTCTCGTATTTGGTCGCGACCACCCGACTATAGACTATGAGTAGAATACCTAATGACTGTCGTATGAGGAAACTATTAAGATTATCTATGCTTCTCATGTAGACACATATTTCTAATGATTTATTTCCAGACTTTTATTAAGGAAAATTCATTTGGGTGACGTTTTCTTCTTCTTTAAACCTTCAATTGCAATCTGCCCTGCACTCTGCACTCTGCATACCGCTTTCGGGAATACAGACGTTACTGGCGTTTGTGTATGAATGAATTTACTTTTGTTGAACAAACCCTAGCTTCTGTCTGTACATATAGGTAGTTCGTAACCCGATAAAATGCTTGGCAGCAGATTGAGAAAGTTGTGCTCACCTCAATTCTTTTAAATTTTATACTATTTGATTTGCTCAAAGATAAGTACCATGCTATGGCTATCTATCTACGTGGCAAATTGGTAATTGTGTACATTTATCAAATACCTGCGATCGGAGATAATCTTTGTTTTCCCTCCATTATTTTCTTGCAAAATTCCGTGTGCGTTTACGTAATAATTACCAAAATATTCTCGTATATATGAAGGCCAACAAATGTGTAATGTCATTTATTTAGCGTGTAAAACGGCACATTTACTTTCCGTGTAGCAGCTGGAGTTGTCATTTACAATAATTTAGGGCAGCGTTTTAAGCATTCCCAATTAATTTAATTGGTTTTTGCATCAAAGTCTTACAAACGAATGGGGTAATGTTACAAAAACGACTTTTTTTTACCCACAACAATGTTTTAATTTATTGTGATCTTCTCTTCTTTGTCCTCGCCTTTTCCCGTTACACGGGGTCGGCTTTCTTTATCATGCGGCGCCATGTAGTCCGCTGGATGGTATCCTCTTCTTTAAGCTCGAGGCTATTCATGTCTCTGTGGACATTCGTCAACCAGGTCATTTGAGGTCTTCCCCTTCCCCTTTTTTTGGTAGCCATAGAAAGGCATTTCTTCACAACATAATTGTCGGGTCTTCTCATTACGTGACCGTACCATCTGAGCCTTGCTTCACATATTTTGTCACTTATGGGTGCAACCTTAAAGCTTCCTCTTATGTGTTCGTTACGTATTCTATCCTTAAGTGTCACTCCACCTGCCCATCTCAGCATACGCATTTCAGTGGTGTGCAGCTTCTGCTCGTGTGTCTTTTTAGCTGCCCAGACTTCGCTGCCGTACAATAGAGCTGGTCTTACTGCCGTTTTGTACACCTTGCCTTTAGTTCTTATGTGCATTTTTGCGTCACACAGCACCCCTGTGAGCTTACGCCACTTCACCCATCCTGATGTTGTTCTCTGAATTACATCTGCGTCTATAGAGCCTTCTTCAGACAGAACTGAACCTAGGTACTTAAAGGTTTTAGCTCTCGGGAGGGCGGTGCCGCTTAGCGTAATGCCTAATTTTAATTTATTGTGATAATTTGGTATTTTACTACGCATATAACGACACTGTGTCACACATTTTAACGTTAGTGAACTATCCAATTCTTTAGGAGTATTTTTACAATAGCGATAACCTTACAGACGAGCAGAAAACGCTGAAAATAGGGTATTTGTCACTATTAAAAAATTGTTCTGTAAATATGGCCCAACTCATGAATACTTAGATCAATGTAAGCAAGATGTTTGCTTAATTACTAGTATTAAGCAAACATCTTGCTTACATTGATCTAAGTATTCATGAGTTGGGCCATATTTACAGAACAATTTTTTCTGAGGAACTAAAGGTCACTGAACCCAACCTTCACCTACGCAGTATTTGCGCAAGGCTCGGCGTAAATGTGAATCTAATTGATACCAAAGATAATTACTTTGTTGATACGTAGCTGTACCTACTCGTAAATGACATTAAATGGATGGGTTCTTAAGAGCCCCCCGGACGCTCGAATCTCCATACAAACTTAAGGCCTCCACACACCGGTCGCGTGCGCGGGCCCGCGTGTTGTAAAACATTGAATATAAACTTCAAACACACATCGAACGCGAGCTCGCGGGCCCGCCGCGGGCCCGCGGCGGGCCCGCGCATGCGACCGGTGTGTGGAGGCCTTTAGTTAGGTTCTCATTTTAAAACGGAATAACATGAAACTTTGTAAACACAATGGCGTCTGCCATATCTATGTCTGAAGTTACGGCTACTAGGAATTATAATAGACACAGAATAAGTTTTACATTGTTTAAATAAATAGATATTAGCGGACAATCTTAAACAAATCGACCTTATCCCAAACGAAGCAAAGCTTATATGGGTACTAGACGACGATAAACATACTTAGAACTCGTCGGAAATATGTGCGAACCTGGTTTGAGCATACTATAAAGCTGCAATACGACTGATTTCTCCTGATAGAATTGATCTCCGGGAAGTAGGCATGGTGGGGGTGAGATTTTGATGGGGTCTTGTAGAGGCCGGCAAGGTGACCACCAGAAAAATCTGAAGCGAGGTTCGCAGATATTTCCGACGAGTTATATGTATACAGGATGATTCAGGAGACGTGAGCAGGATCAACACTACGGATTCAGTAGATTATAAGCAAAGGGCGGACGATGGATATTGCAATATAGTGAAGAAATTATAAGATGGATAAGACTTTTATTAAATTTCGAGTAATATTTATGTATAAACATATATAGGTATGCAGTTTTTGTTATACATATATCAGTCAGTACATAATACCTCTATCCTCCATAGTACATAATTAGTATCTGTAGATTTAGAGAGGGCATTTTCCCTATATAAGTGGATACCTAGTGAACCATAAAATGAATGGAATTAAAATATGTAATACAGAAAAAAATATAATTATTTACTACAACAATAAAATTACATATCTATTTTGCAATTATGTTCTCTATTTTAAACCAATTGTAGTCATATCCATATTACGTATATCGTTTGACATGATTTTGACATAATTTTCATCCGTCATCCGCCCATTAATTATAATAATATAGATAAATTAACGAGAGCATGGAATTGCATATGTAGTAGTAGGTATTGTATGTTTAGAGGAATTCTATATTTGAATTTTCTATTTTCTCGTACTATCAGCATAAAAAAAGGTTTGTTATATATTGAAGAAGTAAATAACAAAATAATGTCAGAGTCAAATTGTGAAGAAAAAGTAAGAGAAAATTATTCTCATTTTGTTGCAAACGGTACAACCACTACAAATGCAATTCCATGTTCTCGATAATTCATCTATAGCAGCATTGGTAAGATTAACGTTCATTTTTTTTTTAAGTTTTATATGGTGACCATGATTTGAGAATGAACTTTTACATTACAAAATTTAAAAAAAAATAACGGCGTTTAACTCAATTACGATGGTGAATGATTAACAATTCCTGTATGTGTAGGGTTGGTCCTGCTCACGTCTCCTGTATCATCCTGTATAGATGACCTATGCAATGCATGGAAAAGGTTGCATGTTTTTTTCCGTTGTGTTAATGACAGAAGGTGACGACTAGGATATCGCTTCTGTTTCACGTCTCGGTCATTCTGATTATGAAAGTGGGGATGTCTACTTATATTTATTTATTTAATCGTATGTGATTATCGATGTGATATTTTATAGTAGCGCGCCTATTTCGCCGAAAGTGTTGTCGCTCATTTAGCACCACCCAGGGGACACGTGCAGGGTTGTGGTATTTAGGTGAATCCTGCGGACGCGAGCAACAGATTATCCCTCAATGTCTATACGATCGATGTCAAGTGGGGATGATAACATCGGGCAGTTCACATTTTGAACCTCGAATCGGGCCCCTATTCTTAGAATTTGACACATCCGTCATTCACGCTTATTAATGAACCAAAACAAAATATTTGGATAAGGATACTTCGACATTGTTAAGTTTTAGGTAATTATTTATTTTGTTTTACGACTGTGAGTAACAAAAGATCCTGTTGTAGTGTTCAATAGCGTCGTGTTAAGTAAATAATTGGCAAAAATTCCTACGGTTTAACTTGTCACGATTGGAGCATGAGGCCGTGTTTAGGGAAAAGAGAAGCGATCGGCGGCTCTGCGCCGATGTCAGGGATGAGTTCAAATTTCTGGATTTTTCATGCTCTGTATTTATCAAAATAAACTCCGTTTTGTACTGAATCGTTTATGACCAAATTATTAATTTCACTAATCCCGAATTTTCCACATTCGTCTTTGAGTGTAGTTTCAGAGCGAGTCTAAGGCAGGTCGGTGTAGGTACGACGACGAGCGACGCGAGGTGGATTGTTAGGAAGAACCGCAACGCTACAGGGTAGTTTTCAAATAAAGTGTACCCTAGTTAAGATAAAATTAAGAAACGTTAACTTTTTCAGGTGAGTCACGAAAATTTGCCATACATTTATACAGCTAATTTTCGTGACTCATCTGACAAAATTAATGTTTCTTAATTTTACCTTAACTAGGGTACACTTTTTTTGAAAACAACCCTACAGCGCGCGAGCCGAGCGAGCGAAGCGAGCGTGCCGCGGTAGCGGCCGGCGAAGTGCCAGAACCGAACAAATGAAAAAAGAACAAAATATAAAACGGAATCTGGTAAAATACAGAGCATGAAAAGCCAGAAATTGGAACTCATCTCTATCACGTCTGGGCTTGTGTCTGAACAGCTAGGCCCGACTTGACGCCGAAGTGACGGTTGAGTTGGACGTCGAAGTGACGGTTGAGTTGGACGCTGAAGTGACGGTTGAGTAGGACGCCGAAGTGACGGTTGAGTTGGACGTCGAAGTGACGGTTGAGTTGGACGCTGAAGTGACGATTGAGTTGGACGCCGAAGTGACGGTTGAGTTGGACGCCGAAGTGACGGTTGAGTTGGACGTCGAAGTGACGGTTGAGTTTGACGCCGAAGTGACGGTTGAGTTGGACGCCGAAGTGACGGTTGAGTTGGACGTCGAAGTGACGGTTGAGTTGGACGCCGAAGTGACGGTTGAGTTGGACGTCGAAGTGACGGTTGAGTTGGATGTGTTCCTAACGAGCTCTAAATATTGAGATAAAAGACTCATTTAAAAAAAAATGATTTGACATCTTTTTTTCTGGAAGGGTCCAGGGAAAAAAGATTCAATTGTTTTTGCGCCGTGTCGTTCTAATGTCGAATTTTGGCATTCACGATCGTTTCCTCTGGATGCCGTAGGCGCGTCGCACTGGATTTTCATCCGTTTGGATTTCCAATGGACCTTGCCAACTATTTTTTACATTAATGGACCGATTTTGGCTCGTCGTTTCTCCATTCCGCTTCTTGGAGCGATCGTGAGTACCCAGCTTAAGGGTGTTTATTTATGGTTGAGATTATTTAATGTTTATAAAACTTTTTATAAAACTTATTGGAATTGGAATCTTCTACCTTGGACGGTGGAGTTGCTTCTTGAATGGATTACTTTGATGCAATAGGAAACATTACGCAAAACTCTTCGTAGGTAAGTAGCGACACTAGCAGCGTTGACATTGTATCTCGTTCCCACTTGCGTTGCGGTATTGTCTATGCAAGCATCCTTGTCACTCATTTGACAATCAATTGTGCATGTGTGTGTGAATCCCTGTATTCCTATACTGGATTACTATTAGTGGTAGTGCTGCCTCTGGCGGCAGAACATTGCAGTAATGTTTCCCTATTCGGCCAAGTCAAATAACATCAAGTAACAGGCATGAGCGTTTCCATACTCGCCTAACAGACCGTGTCTCGCCCCGCCTATCCATTAATACGGCCTTAGGTATATCAAGTACGAGTTTATACTCGTTATGTTTCTTTAGTGACTTTGTCCGCGTGAACGCTAATCACATTCTCGTTAAAACTCCCATCCCTTGAGAAAAATATCCTATGTCCAGAAATACCCTAAAGGTATTCGAGCTGGGGTGAAGTTTGTTCCACTTTTACGCGTACAAAGTTACAGGCAAAAGTTAATTTAAACATGAAACTTTGCAAATTTGGATGTTTAAATTGTTGTTACTCAGTCATGAAACCGCGGTTGAATAAATCAGATCGCAATTTGGTACATCAATAGGTATAAGGAGGACTAAAACAATTACTACTTTTTTCATCACACTTGCTCGTAAAGGGTGTATTATAGGCAGGCTTCAGGTTCTTAAGCCGCCCGAAGGCCTCTAACTCGGCTTAACGACTACTGTCATAGATAGCAGCCGGGATCAACTGCTTAGCGTGCCTTCCAAAGCACGGAAGCGCTCATTTACAGTAACCACTCAAACAGGCGGTCACCCATCCAAAGACTGACCGCTGCCATCTTTGCTTAACCTGCGTTATCGTTTCCGACTCGCAGGCGCCGCTGGGCTATGGACGCTTCGATACAAATTTTTATTTTTGTACCTTGTTTCTTTGCAATAAGGGGAAAAAAAAGTATGTTATGTTAGGTCGCGGGACGCCGCTGGATGCGGGTGGCGCAGGACCGGTCATTGTGGTACTATTTGGGGGAGTGCAGCAGTGCCACGTCTTTCGGCTGATATAATGAAGTTGAAAAATGTATACATATTGACTTCTACTGTATATTTTCCTACTTCCACGTTACGTTGTTATTACGTTGTATTGAGGTTTACTAACCGGTGCTCTTACGTCACGCTTGCGCGATCTGTGTCGGGCCCATAAGTTGAATTGCTTTAATTATCTATCTTCTATGCTACCGGAGCGGATGGTCTAGAGGTCGTGCAATCAGATGGTTAGACCAAGTCCGCTGATCATTGAATACCAGGCTTCACTATTTACTCCACGATCAAACGGATAGACAGAAGTGATGAACTAGAGTTCGTCACCTCTGTCAAAGAAATATGTTTTTATCCTCGTAAGGCTCATGGGCCTACTAGAAGGACTTATTCTCTTAAAGGAATTTAAACCATTTTAGGATGGAATAGAGTTGCATTTGTTATGGTTTGGTGTTTTTTGAAACAAATGAAATTCAACTCTATTTCTTACGTTAGTTGATTCAAATTTCAATGTTAGTTTGTGTCGTATGGTGGGCCTTAGGAGGAGAAAAAGTTTCGCGCTCCTTTACTCATTAGTACAGCGTGACAGCGAATGCACTAAACAGATTAATCAAACTGAGACGTAACCTGATCTCCCGTTTATTTGGGATAGGATCATGGGGTCTAATTAGCAACTCGTCTATGGGGCAGATCGTCTAGGGTATGTGCACCAGTGAATGAACGCTTAAGGATATTTTTGACTTAATTTTTTTTTTAATGTAAAATAGCTATAGGTACTTAATATCGGCCATGACTATTTGTACAGCTCAAACATGTACCTATTCTAGTTTGCTTAAATTACTTTGCTTGTGCAATAAGTTCCATAATTTTAAGTTATATGACCTTTTAGGTAGAAAAATGGTAAATCACCAGTGAATGAACCCGGTTTTTAGGGTTCCGTAGCCAAATGGCAAAAAACGGAACCCTTATAGATTCGTCATGTCTGTCTGTCTGTCTGTCAGTCCGTATGTCACAGCCACTTTTTTCCGAAACTATAAGAGCTATACTGTTGAAACTTGGTAAGTATATGTATTCTGTGAACCGCATTAAGATTTTCACACAAACATCGAAAAAAAACAGAACATTTTGGGGGTCCCCATACTCAGAACTAAAAGTCAAAATTTTTTTTTTCATCAAACCCATACGTGTGGGGGGGGTATCTATGGATAGGTCTTCAAAAATGATATTGAGGTTTTTAATATAATTTTTTTCTAAACTGAATAGTTTGCGCGAGAGACACTTCCAAAGTGGTAAAATGTGCCCCCCCCCCCCCCCTGTAACTTCTAAAATAAGAGAATAATAAAACAAAAAAAAATATATGATGTATATTACTATGCAAACGTCCACCGAAAATTGGTTTGAACGAGATCTAGTAAGTAGTTTTTTTTTAATACGTCATAAATCGTAAAACCTCAACCGCAAACCGCAATTTATTTTACGGAACCCTTCATGTGCGAGTCCGACTCGCACTTGGCCGCTTTTTTTAGTAAATGAACAACTAAAAACCAGTGAATGAACTACTGTTATAGTTATGGTTTATTGGTTTAAATTGCTGTTTAGCGATTTTGTTTGGAGTATCTCGATATACCACTACACGGGATAGTAGTTAATGGTTTACTTATTCTAAAACAATTAAAAAACTGTAACAAATGTTCGTTCATTAACTGGTTCCAAAAAAACAATAAATGAACTAGGTAATTATCGGTCGATGTTCATTTACTGGAAATCTATACACCAGAAAATGAACTAACTTTATGTTGGAAAATGAGGTTTGTTCGAACACTGGACCAACGATAGACAAACCATTGGTTATGTTAGTTATTAGCTGCGGTGTTCTAAGTACGGGGGTACTCCCCAGTCGGTTTGCTCCAAATATGAGCGACTTGACATGCCGCTCTGCGCTACCACTTTTACTATAGATCTTCTTGCGATACAGCAACGATATGAACGCACATGCATCGTATCTCCATTTGTTTGAGATATTGTGGCGACGCGACCACTGAACTCGATTCCTGGCCAGAGCACCTTGTCGCAACTATGTATATAATTCTTAAGGACGAAGGAAGGAGTAAGCCAAGATTGCTTTTGCTTGCTTATGTTACTTGACGTGCCCAGGGGCTCACTCCGCCCCGCCGAGACGTACGCAGTTGAATGCCAGGAGCGATCCTGCGACGCCCCACTTTACAAGGCGGCGCCGGAACTCGTTGATGGTTTTAGACGGTAGTCCAGCTTCGGTTAGTCCGTCATACCCGTTCTGCCTCCCCGGACAGGACGGGATGCGTAAAAGCATTTCCCCAACGATAAAAAAAATAAAAAAAAATAAAAATAAAGGGGGCTCACTCCGTGATTTCGTTGCGCCGCTACAAGTACATGCCTACCGGCTCCAGCCGGTATGTTAGCGCTGCCACGGCACGCACGCATTCTATCGCAGCGCGTTGCATCGTTGGCCAAGTTTAGGCTAGTTCGGCATACCTAAACAGGGGATTTGTTAACACAGAACCTTCTGTTCGTAGTACTATTATTTATTCTGTGACGTGACGCCATTTAATAGTCCGAAAACCAAGCTTGGAGAACTAATTCGATTTCCTCAAAAACGATTAGTGTATTTTACGACATAGGCCCTTAAACTGAATTACGAAAAAGTAATGACTTGATTACAAAACTTTCAACCTATTAAAAAATGTGCAAATACGAGCATTCACGTGAACATTGCGCGGCGCCTGGTCAGTAATGTCGCAATTAGATCACTTGGCCATTTCACTTTGCGAAATACCGACACCATATAAATAGTATACCGACAAACTGGATCGGTCTACCGGTTGTAGGCTGGTTATAGATTATTAAATCTTGGTATCTGACTAAATGTATCCACGTGCTTCCACGTGCGTTAAGATAACGTGCCTCTTAGACATTGCAAAGTGTATTTATTCGATGCGATGCAAGTGTTTTAATTCGAATTAGATGAGAATATTTCTATAGACCCGTTTTGGGTCTATAGAAATACCACAAACTGATTGCAAACCACTCATAGTTGTTTTAACTATGAGTGGTTTGCAATTATTTTAGGTAGTCTATATTATAAGGATCTACTATAGAAATGAGGATTTATATTTATCAGTTTACCAACTCATGTTGTCGCCACTAAACTCTTGTGTGGTCGCAAGCCGGTGCCCCTTGACCCTAGCTAATTTAAGTAAATATGGTTTAGGTTTAAATATACTTTATTAATATTACCCATAAGAACAATACAGTTCACTTACCTGTAAATGAGCTTACATAAAATTAATTAAAACAAAATCAATTGAGCAGTATCGTTTCGAAGTTTTAATTTAAGATTTCTTTCTTAGCCATTTTTACCTACCAATTTAAGAATAGTTTTCTCATAATTAATAGCTAATTAACTACTAACTATGGCTAGGTTCCCAGTTATTAATTAGTTAAGCAGTCATTGACTTACGCAGACGCGGGCGGGAAGAAATGAAAACTTTACCAATATACATAAGCTAGCACAACTTATTGCTAAGGCGCGTCGCGGGCGACTCAGCGACTCCTCTCTTACTCGTAATATGCAAATTGGAAAGAGGATTTTTGTCTCGCATCACGCCGTGCTAGCCCCGTTGGGAGACCTGAAATGCGCGTTCTATTTCTGTCTCATTCTCCTTAGAGCTGCGCCCTGAGGCTGCGCCCCACAACTCATGCAATGCCGACTTAAACATCATATTGTCTATTATTAAACTATTATAGTACGAATGTTATGTCAGTGTTAGCGCAGACACCGAACAGTGTCAAACAACAATAGCTAACGAGTCCCACGGCATAGACCCGGATCTCAAGTCCATTCATTATAAAACTGTTGACATACTCTCAGCAGTATACTGTCTGTGATTTACCGTCATTCTCTTTCAATCAGCAAATGGTTGAATGGAAAAATCTATATAAGATTCTGTGTAACTTTTATTGCAGGCTGTATTTTCTTGCTCAGTTATAACTACTCGTTAAGAGAGTTTCGAATAGCGCAAACACAGTGTTTATCTTGTGTAGTTTTAGGCGGATCACACACTGCCGCTGCATCCCACTGCGGTGTGCGGAGTCGCGTACAAATTTCGCCAGACGGAGGTGCGGTGCAGTGTGAAGTACCGTGCGGAATTTATATATGTCACCGTTAGATTGTCAACACCGTCAGTTTATAATCTTACTCGCAATAGAGTGAACTGTCAAAACTGTTCACAATTTAACGCATTATTTTTCGTTAGTTTATAAACTAACAATGACGAATCGTCAAACTGTTAACGGAGATCAAATCGGCATGCTTAGTACTTATACACAAAGACTAGGTAGGTTAGGTTAGATAGGTAGCTTCAGTTGCCCGAAGGGCAAACCGCCCACAAATAGGAACCCCGCTCCGCGGGGCCCGGTCGACACTACCAGAATGACCAAATAAATGGAATAAAAAATATTTAGTTAAAAAAAATACAATCATTTTCTGACCTAACTGGAAGCTGATGCAAGTGGAATAGTTCGTTTAACCAATCAGCGCACAGATTGCCTTCCGAATCATGCCAATTTGAATTTGATCTCAGTTCACAATTTGACGATTCTTCATTGATAAGTATTAATAATGATTATTATTTTTCGTTATCGAACGTTTCTGCTTAGTTTATAAACTGGCAAAAATAATGCGTTAAATTGTGAACGGTTTAGACAGTTCACAATTTTTCGTCAGTTTATAATATCGCGAGTAAGATTATAAATTGACGGTGTTCATAATTTGACGGTGACCTCGTACATACAAACTGAAGTAATGGCATACAACTTTGCTTAGTGTCACTCCGCACGCCGCAGCGGGATGCGATGAGTGTGATGACCACGGTGGTTGTGGCCACCTTCTGTCTCCATTCTCGTATCAGCTCGGTGGTGCGATAATATTGCGTTGTCACCGAACTCAGACAAATATGCCGCAGCTCTATCGGACACCTACCTCGGATCCTATGACGCATAGTTCTTATAGTTCTTCCGTTCGCCCCTTTCGCATCTGTTTCGCATTTTAGGATGTCGTGCAGTCATTTTGACTTGATGTTAGCTCAGCGTTTATTCCTTAAATTGGCAAAATTCCAAATTGTTGGTAAAGCCTTGGTCGTACTGTATTGACCAAAAAAGTCATTGAAAGAAGCGCCCTAAATATTGAAATGCAAAACAAACGACAAGCCACGAGAGAAAAAGAAACAACCCAGGTCTAGGTTCAGGTCATCTAATGTGTGATGTAATTCTCTCCCAAAAGATCACGCAATAATGACCCCTATTTCCATTGCAGGTAGGCTCACGGTGGCCTCTCTGGTGCCTGCCGATCCTGCTGGCGTCGGCGTGCGGCAGTGACATCCTAATGGTGACCATGGGCGGCACCAAGTCACATAAAATGCCTTTCTGGGAGCTCTCCAGAGGACTTGTCAGAAGGTAAGGTAATGGAGGTAACTTACAATAATGTCTAGGAAAAACATACCTACGTCGATACTTATTTCCGAACTGTTGTTGAGGTTCCTAAGGTAAAAAGGCACTTGATTGAATTTGGTGACCGAGACAGATTGTTCCGATAGCTCAGTTGGTTAGTAGCGACGGGCCTAGGGTTTGCAATCCGGATCCGACTTGTATGAAAAGGTCCGGATCCGCGGATCTGGATCCAGATCCTTCCATACAAGTTGGATCCGAATTGCAAACCCTAGACGGTGTATGCCTGTGGTCGCCGGTTAGAATCCGGTTAGAAGCATACCTTTTTAAAATATTCATTTCATTCTAAAATCAAGGTTCCTATTTTTAAAATCATCTTTCTACAAGAAATCACGCTGGCATGCAGCTTAACTTGGGTCTACGACTAATCATTTATTCCGCCCCTTTATCCAACTTGGAAACCATGGAAAGACAAGCTTTAGTCTAGAATCAGTAGTATCTTATTAGAGGTCAATGTGTCAAATGACAGAAAATCTGGCGCTAATTTCACTAACTCGAAAGTTGTCTGACAATGACAATTCGTGGTTCGCAAACCCTGGTATTAATCTGCCTGTCTTTACATAACCATTGTCAAGTTGAAGTCTGGGAATTTGCCAGAGGTCTCATCAGATGTCGAGGTATAAGGTCCATCAGCGACTTGTATATAACCTGTGTTAGCCTCTAATGTAAGTTGTGTTTGACAATACCCATTACTTACTTTAAGCCTTGTTCAACTACAATTATTATTCTATATGTGCGCGCGAGTGTATAAATGATACTATCGAAGAATTCATGTAAACACTAACACGATTTATTATGGTTATAACTTATAAATTGCACAAAAACGAAAGCCTTATTTGCTCACAGTCTGCGAATTATTGATATCGTCTGGTTTTTGTTTCGCTCATAATGTGATCTCACAAATGTTTAGGTACTTACTTACTGTGGTGCTATGATATACAGGTTCTTTTTGTACACATATTTAAATACTGTTTTTTCCGGGTATTTAAATATGTGTACAAAGCGCGAGAGTTTAAAGACTTTTTGTATTTTATTTTTAAAATCAACGTATCCAAATATTAATTAATAAATAAATAATCAAGATTACTAAAATTCTTCCTGCGTTCATTAATGTTACGTCACCTTAAAATTTCGTTTGATTCGCTTGCGGCTAACAACTTGACACCTAAGTTAAAAAAATATTGTTTTACCAAACTCCTTCTAAGGAAAATTGAGTAGGTAGGTATGTCTTCAAGTCTTTATATTTGGCGCACTTTATAGCCTAGACGGATTTTGACTTGTAATTTTGTTTCTAATTGTAGAAATGACGCATAATACGGACAAAGTAAGAAAAGTTTTGCTCACCAAAGTATTTACGATTTTAACATGAAGTGAATTTAATCCGCCTTGTGGAGAAAGTTTTTTCACTATACCATACCTGTACAATAACGTAAACGGTCGAGTTTTAAACATGGCTGTAAACCTTTCCTTGTTTTCAGAGGGCACAACATAACATTCATGAGCGCCTTCCCTCCCGACTTCCACATCGAGGGTCTAGAGGAGATAGCGCCGGAAGGCCTGGTGTCCTATGTGAGGAACTTTATGACCTGGGACCTGGTGGGCGCCAGGATGAGGGGAGAGGAACCACTTCCTGTGAAGGACATATTTCGATATGGATACGAGGTAAATTGTACCGGAATTTATTTAATTTCATTTATTTCGTTGTTAAGTCATGTCAGTTAAATTCAGTAAGCCAGTCCATTTAGCCGAGGATATAATCTCTCACACTTGATTTCGGATTAATAGGGTCCCGTTTTACTCTTTGAGTACGGAACACTAAAAAAGGTAGCCTAAAATATTCTTTGTTTTTTGTGTGTGTGTGTGTGTATCTAACTATGTACACAGACGAAATACATACCAACTTGATTCGAGGTAAAGAATGTTGAGCCAAGTAATGAATCAGGGAGAAGTTAAATTATCTCGAATTAACTTATCTTGTGCCATGATTTCTTTCTCTTGTTTCGAGAGAATCATCGTAACCTTGTGACCTAAGATTTATTTACGGGCAGTTCTGAATCTTCTGATTCGAAGACGTCGTTACCTAGATACATGAAACTTCCGAATTGATTGATTGATTGATTTGGAAGGGATTCAAATCGGAAGGATTCGCTGTGTTGAAACAAATGAATGGTTTTTTAAATTCGGTATTTTTAATCGGTCGTTAAAATTGGTGTTCCCCAAGGGTCAATTCAATACTGGGTCCTCTTCTTTTTTTGACCTACATAAATTACTTACCATTTATGGTGGAACATGTGTCTAAAGTTGTGCTATTTGCAGACGACACTTCACTTATTTTTAAAATGACAGGTCATCTCCGTCACTAGCTAATATAAATAATGCTCTTCGATTGACTCATGAATGGTTTACTGCCAACAACCTGGTACTCAATGCAAAAAAGACAAAATGTATACACTTTAAGCTACCCAATGTTAAACATCGTATGAAAGGAGTAAACATTAATGTTGAAACTTTAAATGTTGTCGAAAGTACAGTTTTCTTGGGGATAACAGTAGACTCGAAACTACAATGGGGTTCGCATATTACTACTTTACTACTCTTTCGAAAAAAATTAAGTTAAAAAAATAAGGCTACTCACTGACATAGCTACTGCGAGGTTAGTTTACTTTAGTTATTTTCATAGCGTCATGTGCTACGGTATTTTGTTATGGGGTAGAGCTGCCGATGTTAACACTATTTTTTGTTTTACAAAAACGTGCAATCCGAGCGATATATGGCTTGAAAAGCCGTGACTCTCTAAGATAATTATTTAAAACTATTGGGATTATAACTGTGCCAAGTCAGTATATTTATGAAGATATTATGTATGTTAGGAAGAATCGAGAATTTTTTCTTAGAGGATGTGACATTTATAAGATAAATACTAGGAATAAATTTAAAATGATAGCAGTAAGCACTAGGTTAAGTAGAGTTCAAAAGTCATTTGTGGGGCTCTGTACACGCTACTACAACAAGTTACCAGACCATGTTTTGGACATGTCTGAAAATAAATTTAAGTCCTTTGTAAGGAAAACTTTGAAAAATAGAGCTTATTACAGATTGGACGAATATCTACCAGATAAGGATATGGACAAATGTCAATGCCATTACTTAAGTTACCTCTTGTATAAAACTATGTATGTAAAACTTGACATTCAAAAAGTGTTCGCCATGAATTTATTTTGAATAAATGATTGTTTTACATACATAGTTTCTTCCCGTGAACTCAGAATCTTGAAATTTGGTACGAAGCAAAGTCTTATAGCACAGATAAAGGAACAATTGCGAAAACCGTAAATTTTTAGTTACATCATATGATAAAATTATTTTTAATAAATAAAAGGTTTGTACGGAGCCCTCGGTGCGCGAGTCCGACTCGCACTTGGCCGGTTTTTTTTATCATGCGTCTCTTGTGCAAAAGGTGTGATGGACGGCCGGGTAAAGTGGACTTACAACTCGACGATTTTACTTGTCTGTGTGTCATTCTAAGTACGCGTACTTTAAAACCACCGAGGAAGTTTGTCGACGATCCAACATGTTCGAATTTGGCTCGTAGCCCGCCTTGGCTCGTTTGGTTTGCTCGTGCCACTTCAATCTACAATTAAAATACTGTGATAAGTATGATATTATCACAATAATATCATACTTATCACAGTGTTACTGAATCATTTCCTACAAAAAAAACACTGGTCCTTTCCAAACAATTCAGGCGAAAACAAACGCAACCAAGTTTAGGATAAGCCCCCAATTATTTACACAGCCGTAAGCTGTTTGCTCGAAAATTTAGATGTTTTTGTGTGGCATGGTAAAAAAATAATGCTTGATCTAGTTAAACTCCGTGCACGGACGTAATGGGTTTCATGTGAATTTTTGGTTTGTCATGCTATGTACCATGACTGAGAAGTGAGAAGTACCCACTCAGAACGAAAGGCCTTTTTGAATTCAAAATCCTCTTATTTTTCTGTAGCCGAGTAGTTTCAAGGAGTGTAAACTCCTATTAAATTACTCAGAAGGTTAAAGTTTATCAATAAAAACATGCATTATGTTTAACATGTGTAGTCTGTGTATAGTTTGTCTGTCTGGGGCATCGTAGCTCTCAAACGGGTGAACCGATTTGAATGCAGTTTTTAATCGAATGTCTTCACTGAATCAATGATTGAAAGAATTAATATTTATTTGCAGTGCAATAGGCCTTAATATTATACATTTGTTCGTTTCACATGGTTAACGTAGAGGCATGTAAAATTTATGAACCCTGACTATAATTGGGTGAGCTATAGAGGAAGTAAGAATACGACTTAATGAAAATGAGGTATTTATATTAAAAAAAAAACATTTAAGTTCTTACTAGTTAGTTAGCCGTTAGCCATTCATACAGTTATGATTTAAGCGCTTTGTGCATTTATAATTTTTAGTTCTTCAGAAATTTTATTGAAAACCTTAAAAGACATATTTAAGCGGCTTTTACTGTAAAGTAAATATTGGAGTAACACCCAACAGTAGCGTCTGTTGGTTCTTAGCTATATTTGACGCCGGGTGTGTTTTAATTATTTATTTATTTCACAGGCCTGTGACGCTTTTCTGAGCGACATCGAGACGCGCTCCTTCCTCCGGTCAGGAAGGACCTTCGACCTAATAGTTCTCGACGGAACCTATCCAGAATGCGCCCTGGGCATCGTCTACAAACTCAAAGTCCCCTTCATGTACATCAACACAGTGGGATTCTACGCAATGCCACTGAGTAATTCCGGAAGCCCTACCCCTTACTCAGTTATCCCGTTCTTTGGCAAAGCCTATACGGATAACTTGGGTATTTTGGACCGAGCCATGAACGCAGCATGGCACATTGGAGCGAACACCATGCATAGCGTGATGGCAGTGTTCCTTCAAGGAGTGTTGAGGAGACATTTTGGCCCTCAAATGCCTCATGTATACGATATGGCGAAGAATGTGAGCTTCATTCTCCAGAATGGACATTACTCTGTGTCATATCCGAGACCGTACTTGCCGAATGTGGCTGAGGTTGCGTGTATCCACTGCAAGGAAGCGAAGAGATTGAGCCCGGTAAGTATTATACAAATACAACAATCTGGTAGATTGTGAAAAAAAAGCAAAGTTCACTACTCAGAGTTATTTAACTGTGAGAATCTTTAGAGCTAGATTAAACTTATTACACGCCGACTTTTTGCAGCGATAGAAATAATCCAGTAACTTTGTCACCTGAAAGTACGGGGTGGTTTGCGTCAAATCCGGTAGTTCTGATTTTTTGCAGACTTGTTTATGATGTTGGCCCAATGAATAATCCAAGTTTGTGACCTCGAGCGCCGAACGCAACTTTGTCAAAAATCGAAAATACCGCGGAATCCTCGTGCGATACTACTTAGCCATAGGTCACCTGTCAAAATAACCTGTATCGATACTGTATCGAGTTTGTAGCGCTGTAAAAAGTCGTTGTGTGTAACCGCTTGAATCATGAAAAAGTCCTGATTTTAACCAGTACACGATATTAACAACGACAGAATAACGAAAATATCTAGGTCAAAGTGTGTAAGTCAATATAATTCTGAAAAGAAAACCTCGATATGCAAAGTTTAAAATCTTCGTCACTTTCCTAGAAGCATTTCAATTGAATGAATAAAGTTTCATTCGCAGTTGGCACTGGGTTCACTTCACTATATATTTACAACTTGCACGATTTATGATAATTATAGTTTGGATTTGATGTAACCCTGTCTAGACGTAGCTGTTATGTAAATTGGACACATTAACATGTTAATTAAGCAATCGACATGACAAGATTTATAGCTGTTAGGTAATTCTCCAGAAGTTAAAAAAAACGTGACAACAAAAATAGTGCAAGCTATAATAAGTGTTCCGTTGGACAATTTGAGTACTAGGGAACACTAACAGAATTTAGCCATTACCTTTTAGCAATTGCGTAATTGGTACTACAAAATTAATTCCTTCTAATTGGGTTTTTCTGCCAAAAGTTCTATCCGAAATTAAAATGTCATGAAAAGTCTAAGGCGACATGCTGATGTTTGTTTGTCCCTTCTAACCTAGTATTTCCTGGAAAGTACCTATATAATTTCGGCCTTAAGATAGGCTTGTTGCGTGGTATTAAAATTGATAACGCCGTGTTGCTAAATGGATAGTAAACCATCAAATGATTGTAATAAAGTATAAATTACAAAATATCATTCAAATCATAAAAAAATATAAACCTTGAAAGTTTAGAAAAAAAAGATTTTTTATTTATTGTCCAAGTTAAAGGTACCAATAGAATCCTTACGCTTTTATAGCAAAAAAATTGTATGACAACTATGGACCTAAACGCAGTATTTCGCGACCGAAACAGCAATTTAATTCATTTCCATGCAACGGTTAGTACAAATTGCACGGTGTGACGTCATACTTTAAAGCCAATCAGTATGAAGCGTTTCGGCTGCTGTCAGTGAGGTCCGTCTTTAACTCGATTTTTTGGGTATTAATGTCCTTTAAATGTAGTTGCTTCCATACAAACATTTGTTCATCTACAAAAACTGGTTCGAATGGCATCGCAAACAAATTTAAGGTCACAAGCCCATTATAACAAGATTTAAAAGGAGTACTACTTATAGAAATCAAGTTGTTCAGACTATTATATATATGTGAACTGTCCTGAAATATTGTGTAATAAAATATGTAGTCAGTACGTAAGAGGGCAGATATTGCATGTTGTTATAACTTGGTGACATGTCACAGGGGACGATTTTTTATAATCTCCTCTTCTAGAAAGGATGTCCACTGGTTGTAACTAGATGCTACACAACGCTAGGATGATAAGGAAATATGTTTCAGAATTTGACGTTCCTATTCTCATGTTCCAGGACATCGAAGAGTGGATCTCCGGCGCCGGAGAAGCTGGTTTTATATACATCTCCATGGGTTCTTCAGTCCGCACCTCCAAGATGCCGCTGTCAGCGCATCGGCTCATCATCAACGCGCTGGGACGGTTGCCACAGAGGGTGCTGTGGAAACAGGATGGGGAGCAGAACATGACGGACATACCAGCCAATGTGAGGCTGTATAAGTGGTTGCCGCAGCAGGATTTGTTAGGTAAGAGTCAATAACTTGTGACGTTTTGGTAAACAATGTTTTCTCAAACATGCAATGAAATATTCTCTTTACGTTCATAGATTTATAAAGTAAAGATACGCCCGTACGAACAATTCGCTTGACATCTATCCTTATTAAAAATGAGTGGCGCCATCTGTTGTACGGACTGCGTACCACACGTTCGGGTGGCCGGAGTAACCTTGTAAGGGGGACTTTTCTTAATATTAATGAAGTGGCTGGCAGTGGTTGATGTAAACATCACATAGAGATAGTGGGACCTATGTAATAAATAAGTAATTATAAATGTAAAAGTGAGTTTGTATATGTAACTATTTACTTTTACGGCTCATAGACTACTGAACGGTTTGTCACGAAATTTTGTCAGGGATGCGGTAGAGGATTTTTCCGTAACAAATGTAAGATTTTAATACACATAAACACTACTTTATCCAAATGATAGAAAACCACACGGTCGAAATCTCGGGCGCAATTTAGTGACTTAGGCCACAAAGGCTCACAATAATTACAACACAAATATTTATTCTTAGTTGCACACCACTTTACAATGTGGCAAATGATAGAATAAGAGCCAAATAACTTGACATTATGTGTCTCTTCGTCAAACAATGAACGACGAATCGACTCGTTAAAGTTGAAAATTGTTTGATAATATATAGCTATACATTTGATTGTTATTGTTTCTTATACGTATCTTCTACTAATGTAGGTAAGTATATGCGTAATAATAACGTACAAAATAAAGTCGTTTGAAATGTATTTATTTGAACACTTACTTTAATATTTTCCTCCTAAGCGTCCTGTCCTCGGATGTACTCGGATCGTCAGTTTCTTTTTTATCGCTTAGTAACAATTTCAAAAGAATTATTTGGTTACCTAGCGCCATTACGTTTTGTTAGTTCGCAACGGCTAGTCAATCAAAAGTAACCTTGTAAGGGCGTCATTTTTATACTGGTGTATGAACCATTGACTATGGACATTGTTTGATAATATATAGCTATGTCCATAGTCAATGGTTCATACACCAGTATAAAAATGACGCCCTTACAAGGTTACTTTTGATTGACTAGCCGTTGCGAACTAACAAAACGTAATGGCGCTAGGTAACCAAATAATTCTTTTAAAAATGTGTTAGTAAGCGATAAAAAAGAAACTGACGATACTTACCGATGATACGATATCCCATGTATTTTTTTTACTTTTGTATCATAATTTTTGCACCCTTTTACGGCGCAAATGGGCATTTTGAGACAGTCGGCTCTGACACACTCTGACAGCTGAACGGTACGGCGTCCTGCCACAGACTAAGGCACGGTGGCCCTCCATTGCTAGTTTAGGGCCACCGCAATGGACGAATTACTCGTGCGGGTTGGGCCTATCTTTACTTTATATATCTATGTTTACGTTCCTTATAATAGACTCGGAAGTATCCTTTTTCGGGCGCAGCATCTCGAGGCGGCCTGAAATGGGATTTCATACAACTTTTCAGGCCTAGGCCTGCAAAGTAACTTTTTAATTTTCATTCCACTATTTGTGGCACAGCATCACGGCATTCAGCCATGAAAATTAGTTTGATTTGAGGATTTTTATTTATTTATTTCATTGCATGTTTGAGAAAAGCACTATACATGCCTCGGCGTGATTTCCCGGCCTCTGATGTAATGTACTATTTAGCCACATAACCTAGAAGACAGAAGATGCTAGAGGTAAAGTTTACTTAACGACCAGAAAATATATAGCGATTTGTTAATTTTGATCAGTTTGTGGAACGGCACCTAACATCGAAGCTCTTCACATGAAAAAAAATAATATGCACGAAGTAATTTAGACACTTAGACAGTCTTTTATAATTATTTTTCTGCGGGAGTAGCATGCTTGCCATTTATCACTTATCTTTGTGGATAAAACATCCGTAACTCTAGCACACGCATTTACCAGAACGTGACGAATGTCTTATCGACAGCGATAAGTGATAAAATGGCAACCATGCTACGCCCGCTGGGGTGTATATTGATGCCGATGCCCACTCATTTTGCACTAACGGATTAATCACAAATGTATGAATATAAGGTGATCGGACATGCCTGCCGATTTGTATTGACTATTGAGTACGCCTGTCGCAAGTTCATTAACCCACACAAAGCACAAGTAATTGACAAGACAGAGTACGCAGATATCTAATGCACACACACTTGTATACCTACGCTCTTATTGGACAATACACGCGCATCATATTGGGAAGGCATTTTAGGAAGAAACGTAATATTCTGCGATCAGCACGCGTGCAAACTCGGTAACAACGGACGGTGAACTAGCGGCAGAGTATGCCCATTGAGCTAACAGCTGCGACGCGGCCGCCGGTTGTCCTCTCTCTAGTATTCTATGCTCTGAGGGATGTCCTATTTGGCTGCTGTTTACTAACGGATCCAGAGTCTAAAGTCTAACCTAATGGCAAGCTCACTAAACCGAAAGTCCCCTAGGTTAGCCCCAGCCTAAAAATAGCCCTTTCCTGTCAAAATCCTGGATCAGCCACAGTCTCTTTATCTTTATCGTGGTAGTGGTAACAGAAAACGATTTATCGTCAAAATTTAGGAGGCATGTAGACCAGGTTAGATCGCGGGCGCCCGTTTCGGTTTTAGCTTGGCCCAGTCCGTTGGGCAACGCCCAAGGCCCGCCACCGCCACCGATGCCTTCCGGCCTTCCGATAGTACCAAGAGACCGTCGGAATATAATGCCCATCGAACGCTATGGTGATCCTTTATTGTATTATAATAATAATAATAATATAAGCCTTTTATTCAGACACTTAAGTTTGACACATTTACATTTTTAACAATAACATTAAAATTCGACAACATCGGTTCGGTCTGTTTGCCGTTTGGCAAAGGCCTCCTCCATCCCTTTCCATCTAACTTTGTCTCTCGCCAGCCTTGTCCATTGTTTTCCAGCAATTTTTATTATTTCGTCATCCCATCTTATTTTTTGTCTACCTCTTTTCCTCTTTTTGTCTCTAGGGTACCACCATATAATTCTTTTGCTCCACTTCTCCATATTCCTCATTATGTGTCCTGTCCATCTCCATGAGTGTTTTCACCTTAACAGCTACATCTTCCACCCCGGTTTTGCTTCTTATTGTTTCGTTTCTGATTCTATTTTTCAGTTTCACACCTATCATGCTTCTTTCCATTGACCTTTGGCATACTTGCAGTTTGTTCAGGTTGTTACTGGTTAGTGCCCAAGTTTGACTGCCGTAGGTTAACACAGGCAATACGCACGCATTGAATAGCTTCCTCTTCGTGGATAGTCGCATTTCTTTGTTCTTCATGACTTCCTTCAATGACCAGTACCTTAGAGCATTAAACCAACCGGAGTAGCCATTGCCAGGCGTTCCCCTCTGCCAAAGGTACGAGACCGCCGGTCATAGCGGTTATATAAAACTAGTTGCCGCGCGCTCCGCGCCATTCAATGAATCACAGTGAGCGCGGAATGACCTGAGCTAAAAATGCCGAATTGCAACGTGTTCTCGTGTAATAAGAGATCAGAAATATCTAATGTACAAAAGGATAACGTTACTTTTCATCTGTAAGTATTATTACGTTTAAATATTATCAAATAGTGCATTCAATTTGCAAAAAACTAAAAAATATTGTCAATCTAACAGTGTTCCCACTTAATGGTACTAGCTCTACTTTTGGGTATTTTTTAAAGTTGACTGTATAAATGTTTAATTATAAGTTCTACTTTAAATTCGTTATTATTAACACAGTTTATCCAATAAAAATGGTACTAACCATAAATAACGTGAAATTTATAATTGTAGATGTTTAATTAATTAATGATGGATTACTGTTTGCAAATTCATTTATTCTTTTATTTTCACCATATATTTTTATTTAATGTTTTAAATATAATATGTTTAGGCTGTATTTTATTAATTATACGGAATTTACGATCGTCACTTGTTCCGTAAA
The DNA here is from genome assembly GCA_963854355.1 of Epinotia brunnichana. Lineage (NCBI taxonomy): Eukaryota > Metazoa > Arthropoda > Insecta > Lepidoptera > Tortricidae > Epinotia > Epinotia brunnichana. The sequence continues at coordinate 7,177,382 of OY977949.1, read as the reverse complement.
TATGCATTTTTAATTTGTTACTCTAGCAACACTGTACTAGGAAAGTTAGTGAAGGGACAGCACAAAAACAAATGTCGATAAACATTATAAGTATGTTATTCTTATAATTTATTTTTCAGATTCCCAAAAGATGTAATGATTCAGGATGTCTGTATCCGAGCTTGTGGAAATCATGTGTCGTGGACTCCTAAACGAGACTAGCACTATTTGCTCCCAGCATTTTGAATGTTATTTTATAAAAGTTGCTTTTTATTCTTTGTTTCTTGTTTTATGTTATCTCCAAAAGATACAGTACAGTGTAAACCTGTCCTGCCTGAACCAAAATTCAGACCAGTTATTCATGTGGAAAAAAAATCCTGTTATCCTTTTACCGTCTGTCCAAAGATCGTATGTTACGTGCATAAAAAAAAATCCCTTTTAATAAGTACCGATCATGGCATTTCAATATGATATCCTATGGCCACCTTCCATCTCCATCATCAGATCAGCTCGATAGTACTCGATGGTATAATATCTTATATCTCGAAAACTGTACAAGATATCGAAAAACTTGATGTAATAAAACTTGTGGCAAATTTAATCAGCTTTCATTTCGGTTAGAATTGTTATGTCGCTAGGACGCATAGTTTCCGAGATATAGGTGAAAAACCGAATAATGGGACTTTGAAACCCCCCCCTCCCCTCCGGCTCAAGGGTTACGGGCTAGGACTTTTGATATGTTTACCTCCTAACTAGTTCAAACAAAGTTACGAAGTCAAAAATTGTGTTCCATGCATTTCCCTCTATACCTTTTCTTGAGCATTCGTTTCCGGACCTACATGAAATATCGATAAGTTTATTATTTATTATCGACATGTTCCTCGCACTATCTATGTTTATTTCGAGCTGACGTCATCTCTTTCACGGACAGGTTGTCTGTGTATGTGTTTGTACTTGTGTGAGTATAGTTTATGCTGGTGTTTGATAATTTTGTCGTGTGCGTGTGTAGTGACGCTATCGGAAAAATGCATTGGTGTTAACATGATTTGTGTGCGTTGCCTCGTCCCCCGCGCCGAAAACGGCAGACTTTTTTAGATAGAAAAGTGTGCGCGTGTCGTCTCCGGTTGGTTTAATGCTCTAAGACCAGTACCTTTTCCAAGCGTTGGTTGTTCTTCTGTCAATCTCTTTTTCCATGTGGTTGTTCATGGATATTGTTTGCCCTAAGTAAACATACTCGTCTACATACTCAATGATTTCCTGGTTGACTTTTATCTGTGTTCTCGTGGAATTGGTCATTGTTTTAGTTTTATCTAAATTCATGCGCAAGCCCATTACCTCGCTTTCGTTGACCAGTTCCCTTAGCATATTTTGTAGATCATCGGCTGTGTTTGAAATTAAAGCCAGGTCATCTGCGAAACGTAGATGTGACAATATGGTACCATTTATTTTAAACCCATATTTTGGGTTGCTTTCCCAGTTTAGGTTCCTAAATATTGCCTCGAGTACTGCAGAGAAGATCTTCGGTGAAAGTGGGTCGCCTTGTCTTACTCCTTTGTTTATTTTGATCGCTTCCCTTTATTGTATTAGGATAAGGTTAATGGCGATGTAATTAGTTGTCTAAGTAGCTGTAAGTGTAGTTTAAGTGGTGGGGTGTAGTATATGTCGAAATGGGGGTAGGTTCTAAGAATCACTATTTCCCATGTGTAGGTACATATAAAAATGTGTCATGTCAGTAATGTCAGTTCTGTAATAAACGTGATTAAGATCGCTGGTTTGTTTCGTTCATCTCTTTCGTGAAGGCTCCCGATACCATATTGGCCATATACCCCCCGCCAAGTCGAGCAAAACAAACAAAAAAAGGCACGGCTATGTATTGACTGGTAATGTTTTTATTTTAACAGCCATTGAGTCTAGTCTATTATCGTCTAGCAAAACTAATAACGTCTACGAAACCAAAACACGACTTCTATATAAAGCGTAGGTGAACTTAAGCTTACATTGTTTATACGAGTATACATAATACGAGTATATGTAGCATAATCCTCATTTCACTGAATTTACCGCTGCGGGGGTCCAGTAAAACGGTTGTAGAATTGAATTGCAAGCACATTATTTGACTTTCATTCCGTGGCTTCAGCAGAAATTGTGTTCCGTTCTCTTGGAAATATATTTAATCTTATATTAAATTTTCCTGTATACCTAAAGTAGAAGAAGGTTTTTCAGGTCGAAGTATTTCATAGTTAAGTAGTTTGTGACAGCAAAATCAGTTAGCTGAGATGCAGTGTTCTGGACCGGTGCGATTACTATAATTATTGAAGTAGTAATTTGTAATTTACAACATAAAACCTTGAAATTTTTGGGATCCATATCCTTAATTACTTATAATGAGTGCTGAATTGATGTATTATACCTTCTATATAATCTAATCTTGATAAAAAGCTAGTAGGTAACATATCTGGAGATGAAGGAAATTAGATGGATTCCCAACCTTTACTAAATGAGTATAATATATGGTAGTGACAATGCCAGCCCAGCAACATTATGATAAACCGATCCGCCGCAGAGAGCGTTAGCTGATAACGACGCGCCGCGACCCGCGACTAAATACGAGTATTTTAGAAATTACCTATTATAAGTGTTTACAGTCCGCTCAGTATTATATTTGTATTTAGTCTAGATATCCCTCTACTATAAATAAGAGCACTAGTCTCAACAATATTTAGTAATCCAACACGATTTGCGTAGATTGCCTCACCTATTCATTACATGAAATCAAATCAAAATCATAACATAATGTTTATTCTGCAAGAAGGCCAGAAGGCATCTTTAACAAATCATTAATACCTTGTAATATTTGTCAGTGTAATATTATTGCCTTAAAGTTGGTCTGCGGCCGGCATGAGAAATGTATTTAGGGTCGTGTGTTTGGCTATGACCAGAGTGGTGAGTCTCATCAACAATTTGTAAATAATGAGCGCCAGATGGAACCACCAACAAACTTGAGGATTAGCTAAATAATTGAAAAGGCCAATATACTTTCAACAAGAGAGTTTATTAAATATAGAGTATATGGTAGTATCAGGCTACATCACTAAGACAGTAGTCCCACACCATGTGTTCTAGTTTTAAAGTTAAGTTACAGTCTTGATACCAGTAAAATTACTTAAGCATTAAACTTAGAATAACGGGTTACTCGAGTTGCTTAAGGGGTGCTGTCACCTTAATAATAACATGAATAAATTTACCGGACCGGTGAGATGTCTCAAACCTCCATCACGCACACCCAGGACAGCGCCTCGCTCTGCAAGTTTCCATTCAGGGGCGGCAGTGTCCTACCAGGAGCTGTGCCCGCAGCGCAGATCAGGTGGGCTGGTACACATCACCGGCACCCGTGTATAAGCGCTTAGTTCAAGAGGAAGCGTTGAAACTTACTGATAAAAGAAAAAAAAAAAAAAACCCTAGGACAATAAATTGTCACCATTAGTCAAAAGTTGGTATTTGAGGACCTACGTTCCAAATTGAAATTAAAATCAAAGTATGCTTACCACGCACGGTGGGTTTTTTTTTCAAAGAAAGACAGTGTAAACGGTTGTGGGAAGCCAACGAACCGACATGTGAAACTGAAATGAACGTAAATCACACATTGAACAACAAAAATCGATCAACGATAGTAAGTAAAAGAGTTTACGTGAAATTCATGACACTCACCTGAGTAGTGAATAAAGATTCCCTAGAAAGTTCTAGACTAGGGTACCTAGTCCATATTTGAAGCTAAATTATGCAAGGCTGGGCTCTCGCTGGAACAAAAACGAAACACGAATTAGCACCATAACGACAGTAAGCACTCAGACCTTTTACTAGTATAAACACTTACCCCGAAGCGATGAATCTTTAACCGAGAAATGTAAAAACGTAGTCTTCACATGGTTAGCAAAATTTGGAATGACCGAGGCAAGGGCACCTTCAAACCTCAAAAAAACAAACTCATTCTCCGTTCCGAATCACCGAAACACTGGAAGTGGGCAGCTACCAGAACAGCGACCAATGAACAATTATAATTTTATGGTCTTTCACCAAAAACTATATAAACGGAAGCTACGCCGTATTTATAAGAAAACAACGACATCATTAACTTTTTCCAGCTACACTGAGCGAAACGATTAATAAACACAACCCAATGTTTTGACATGAATCGTAGTGTTACATGCCTAAAACGGAACTTCCTTTAAACGCTCATCGACAAAGCGATGCGACGTTTCGTTAATGCAACCAAGGTACCATCGACAAATAAAAATAGGAATTGCATCTCATTTCGATAACTTAAATTTAGAACTAATAGAAAACCAAATAACCTGCGACCTGTAGGTTTAGAAATAGCTATACTATCAACCCAAACATAGTCCCACTACTAGAAATAAAAAGACAAGTGTCACCTTTGACAGCTATGAGAAATGGAACGAAACGCTTTCGGACGGGACCGACATTTCATAGCATCAAACAGGAATGTTATTGTTTATATGTGAATAAAAGTGGTATTTATCATCCAATATGAAGTGAAAGTGTTTTGAGTGTCTTTCTCCTGCATCATGATGCCAAAAGACATGATGTACAACTATGACAAACGGGAAATTCGCCGTACTTAAAGGTAATACGATGACGACAAAAAGTTGAATTCTCGGCGTATATCAACAAAGCCTTTCTTGCCGATATTCGCCCAGTACACTACCTAAGAAGTGTTACAACCTAACTATAATATAACATTTGTAATGAGCAACAGACTTAAAAAACCTGGGCACACAAGTACCGGAAGATGTCTCCAATGTCGGATTAATACAAATAAATATTAACTATTGTACAGATATGTAAACATTATTTTCAAACCACATGCTCGACAATGCCGAATTATAGGTCATGTAAACCCTACCGAAAGCAAGACATTAAATCCCTTGGTATTAGCCGGGTTATAATGTTGTACTGAATTTCATTGTAACCCGCTGGTTAATAATATGATTTCACTTTTCATAATTCTTATTACTATTTGCATAAAGTTTAATTTTGCTAAACACAATTTGTCCTAGGCCATGGCCTACTTGATTTGACAAAATAAATGAAGTTTGCCTCCGTGTGAACCCGGTCCGGAGGAGCGCGGTGCTCGAAATTAGAATTTCGAATCTAGGACCACGGCTTGTGCTTTCGAATTTGGAACGCCGCGCGCCTTCATTTGTTCACGCGTGACGAACAAATCGAGTTCTTGTAGGTGCCTATAGAAGATTTAATTTCAAAAATAATATTGAAAATGTCGAGTGATGAAAGTGTTTTGACTCCTGAGTTTATCAAATTAGATGCCATAGGCATTGTCAACAATCTGCTGCCAGAGAAGTCAAAGGAAATACCTAAAAGCCTACAACGATTTTGACAAATGGAAAGCTACTATGTGTCTAATGTTACTATGTACTTTTAATTTGCTAAATAAACATTATTTATCTACTGAGCCTGTTTTTTTGTCTCGCATAAGGTGTGAAAAGTAGAGTATACACCTCGGGGATAAGACTGTTTTAGTCTTGGGCGGTTGAACCCCTCACTGCACTCAGGACTCAGTCTTAATTCCCTCGCTTCGCTCAGGAATTAACTTATAACTCCCTCGCTACGCTCAGGAGTTAAATTATGAGTCCTTCGTTACGTTCGGGATTCAATTCGCTCCCGTGACATAAAACAGTGCTTTATCCCCTTGGTGTTTAATCTACTATTAATGTCAGTCTAATAAAAAGTTAAATAATTAGGTACATAGATGTGTACTAGTAGGCTCTAATATCAGAATAAAACATGAAGAGACGTAAGGATGTATTGGGGTCATTGTCAGATTTAGGTACCTACGCGTCTCTTCTGTCAACATTGCCAAAGTTAAGGGCTATAAAGCCTAATTTTTGGCTGAGCTCTGAATCCGCATAAACGGCGAATCTTCTATAATTCTATGCGACAAAACATATTTCATACAAACAGTTTCCCTTAAGTAAGTAAACTGTAGGCCACAGAAAAGTCGATTTTTGTTTTTGTGACTGACAATGACTCAATGACCCATTTAATACATAATAATAATATACTACGTTTTTAGGGTTCCGTAGTCGACTAGGAACCCTTATAGTTTCGCTTTGTCTGTCCGTCCGTCCGCGGATAATCTCAGTAACCGTTAGCACTAGAAAGCTGAAATTTGGTAATAATAAGTTTTCAGGGGCGCTCAGCCGAATCTCTGTGTAAACAAGATTTTGCTTACTTTTATTTACTTGGGATATTACATTTTCTAATGAATAGTCTCGGCTATTTTTGCCATCCGTAGCCCGAACAAATTAAGTTAAAATATTTGGATGTGACTCGCTTATTGATACGATGGTATTGAAGGAATGCTTTCTATATTATATTTTTCTTGAATTTGTGAGGAGTAGGTACGTATTTGTGTGTTTACTAAGTAATTTTATACCAACTTTTTTACGTCTCACAGGCACAGCGGCAATATTCGACTTGATTTAATGATAGTTCGCGATATGGCAGCTGTAAGACTGAAGTAGGTAGTTATGTTATGTCACCGGTTTAAAAGATTTCGTCAACTTCGTGTTCCACTATCGGCTTAACTCCATGGCACCTTACAAATTGCCTTCTTACAAAAGTGTCCAAAACTATATCTCAATTGGCTTCCGAGAAGTTGGTTATTAGGTATGCAAATGTTAACATGGTAAAACATACCTATACCTACCTATACGGTACAAGCGTTGCTTAGTTTGGGATTTTAGGTCGATTTGTGTAAGATTGTCCCCATATATTTATTTATAGAAATAGAAATATTTTATTTGCAATAAATGTGGTACATAATGGTGTTACAATTGTTGTGAGGCCATACATTTAGGCTTTAAGAAGCCATGCAAAATACAAAGTACTTACCTACAAAAAAAACACATGCTGATAAAAAATTAAAACAAGCGAAAATAAATTAATTCCATATAAAAGTGTTTATAATTAAGGATGCAGCGCGAAATATTCATTTAAAGAGTAGTGGCATTGATTAGCTAGTACAGAATACAATTTAGTTTTAAATTTATTGAAGGGTAGATCTGTAATATCCTCGGGTAGCTTATTGTATATTTTAACGCACATGGCCAACACATGGCGTAGATGCAACGGCTTTTCATTGAGATACCTCGTATTGAAGTGCGTCGTTTCGGATTCCTTTTTAAATAAATCAGGATGCAACTTTACGAATACACATGCTTCGTAAATATATAAGGAGGGTACCGTTAACAACTTCAATTTTATAAAAGTGTCTTTACAAGATGTTCTTCGCGAAATATTGGCTATAGCCCGGATACACTGTTTTTGTGCTACAAAAGTGCGATTTATGTGTGATGAGGAATTTCCCCATAGCAAAATTCCGTAACGTGGATTCCGTAACGAAATGGATTTGTGGTTGGATGCCACAAATCCATGATAAGCATTAAGGGCAGTTTTCCTATCAGTTATTTTTGTTAATCGCCATAAAACATACGCAAACCTATTAATTTTGAGCAGACGTTATCCACATGCAATTTCCATGTAAATAAATAAATAAATAAATATTTGCGGACAATCTTACACAAATCGACCTAGTCCCAAATTAAGCAAATCTTGTACTATGGGTATAAGACGAAGATAAACATAGGTACTTACATAGATAAATAAATACTTAAATACATGGAAAACATCCATGACTCAGGAACAAAATATTCGTGCTCATCACACAAATAAATGCCCTTACCGGGATTCGAACCCGGGACCTCTTGCTTCGTAGGCAGGGTCACTACCAACTAGGCTAAAGCGGTCGTTATCTATCATCAACCACAAAACCCAGAAACGTAGTACTTTCATATTACATTAAGGTCTGGTCATTATAAGCAATATTGAGTTCTTGTTTTTTACCTCGTTGATTAATAAACTGCATATATTTTGTTTTCATTACATCCACTTGTAGATTATTGTCATATGGCATTACGTCAGCAATGGTATCGTTAATTACATTATTGAATTTTTGTGTGAATGTATCAGGAATTACAATAGATATGTCGTCGGCAAATAAGGTACATTCATGTTGTGTAATACTATTAGGTAGGCAAGTCATTAATGTATATTAGGAAGAGTACCTTGTGGTACTCCTACCCTATTAGGTACCTAAATATTTATTTGCTATAGATGTGAAGTTAAATGAAAGCTTTATTTATGACGTGTCGGTACAATATGTCTCACTACTCAGCGGTATTGCCGCGGTGATTTTCTCGTATTTTCCTCGCAACGCGGGCTGTGAGAGATTTGTTGCTATGACAAAATCCCAGGCGTGATAAATTTGTTTTAACATAGAGAATATGACGTGTAACCAGTGTAACCACGGCTTTTTTGACGTAGAGTATTTATGTAGGTAAGTACCTATAGTTAATAGCTGTGTAGTTATAATTCTTTGGGTTGAAATAATGTTATCATCGTCGTCAGCCTTCGTTGAAAAACCTCTCCTTCCAATTGAATAATATACTTCTTTATTTTAATGTGTAAGATTGTCCCCCAATATTTATTTATTTATTATCCAATTGAAGTTTTCGTCATTCTTTCAAAAACTTCTCGGGGCGTTGTTAGCAGTTGTGTTAGCAACTGTTATGTTAGCAGTTGCGTTCGTACTGACATACTTAGTATAAAGAGGGCAAAGTATGTTATCTCCATACAAACGCACTGCGCGCGGCTTGTATGTGTGCGCCACAGTACTGCTTCGCGTGCAACATGACGACATGTTAGGTTTGCTTCATTTTGATGTGAGCTCGCGTTAGTACCTAAGGTTACCGTTTGCACGACGCGGGTGGACGCCTATTGAAAAACAATAGTGACGTATTCGAATAGCTATATAGTCTAACACGAATATAACAAATGCCTATTCGAACACGTCACTGCTACCTACATGCAAGAAGGGCTTTACTTAAGTTTTTTACCGATATTACGGTTAATCATGTAGAACCCCTAGGCTCAGTAACATTCTAAAGCAATCTAATTTCAATCAAGTAGAAAACGCATTAGTGAAATGTAATATCGCAGCTAATGTTAAAATGTATCACAAATGTTATTTTTTCTCGATTGCCATTAAAATGAAATTCGTTTCTAATCATTAATAATTGCAATTTTCAGGTCACCCGAAGATCAAGGCTTTCGTGACCCACGGAGGCCTACTGAGCATGTTCGAGACTGTCTACCATGGAGTGCCCATCGTCACCATCCCTGTTTTCTGCGACCATGACGCTAACGCTGCCAAAGCCGAAATCGACGGCTACGCGAAGAAGCTTGACCTTCAGCATCTAACATCAGATAAACTACACAAAGCGATCAAAGAGGTAATTAATGAGCCAAGGTACAAAACGGAGGTCAAAAAACGCCAGAATTTCTTAAGAGACCAGAAGGAGACCCCTCTAGAACGAGCGGTCTACTGGACGGAATACGTCATCAGACACAAAGGGGCATACCATCTCCAATCCCCAGCCAAAGACTTAAACTTCATCCAATACTACCTTCTCGATGTTGCCGCTTTGTTCTTAGTTGCAGTATTCACATTAGCATCCCTTATTTCCTACGTCATAAGGGTTGGATTCAAACGGCTAGTAAAATATGTACAGAACAGACGGATGAACCAGTTGCTGGATAAGTCCAACGATTTGTTGAAGAGGTCGAAGAAACTTATCAACCATACAGCGATGTCGAAGAAACATTTGTAAAACCAAATTTAGCTTTAATTGTTTATTTCTTGTTTTTAAAGCGCAAACAAACGGGTTTACTGTGTAACTGAGACAGCGCCTGTGACAGTGACGGTATTGGGGTAAGAGGGGAGACGTTAAAGGGTAGCGGGTGGAATGTCCCTTCCGTGCTGTCTCAGTTAAGCGGTCGACCTATGTATGATAGTCACACCACACTTGGGGTTTGTGTTCGCGTTGCGTCGTTGCCTCTCTTTCATTTGCCGTAAATGGAAAAAGATGCAACACGAATATTTGGACAAGCACCGCCAAGTGAAGTGCGACCATAGGACTTACAGTCAAACAATATTATCGTGAAGTGATACTGACAGCAGAACTAGATGGCGCTGCGTGGCGTCATATTTTGCGATAACTGGCTTGTTGGTACCTAATCAAAAATGTATGTCAATTTGTAAATTGCAATAAAAATGCAGCCCGTGTAATGGTTATTAAACCGCGCGCATGTTTTGAAAATGACAGAAAAACTATTAGTTAAAGTTAACCTTTTCCTTTTCTTGTATCATAGGTAAATACAAAAGGAAATACAATAAAAGAAAAGGATAGAGCTAAAATTCAAAGCAAATTAGGGACTTAAATCAGTCCTAAGAGTCAAAAAATTGGGAGACGTTGTTGACTCATGAATTCTTCATATTTTCCAAAGATCAAAATAGGAAAGTTGAATCATTATAATGATGTATTAAATAAGGTTACATTGACATAGCGTCTTGCGATTTGATACAAATCAATTTAGTCAGTGGACTGACGTTGACCTAGTTATTTAAAATCGAATCGAAATCGGATGAGCCGAACTAACTGAATTGTGCTAGTTTTTGGTGAAGTTAGCAGCTGATATAAAGAATTAAGTACATTATGATATTTATAATGATATATTTTAGGCTCTGCTCAAAAATGCCTCATCAATTTTTAAGGGAAATAATACTAGTATTAAGAATTATGGTGATAGATATGTAATATAAACCAGTGTCTTATAATCTGTTCCTGTAGGTATTAAACTAGATGTGATCCGTGAAAGGCAGTCTGTACCCAGAAATAGGGCAAATATAATAGGGCATAGCACAAAAAAATACGAAGAATGCCATTACGCTTGAATTGAACACAAATCATCCATCATGCGATGATTCTTTCGACCAAACATTTTTCCTTCATTCGATATAATTTAATATCTAGGTACACTGTACATACTAGAGATAATTTAACTAAATTCTTTCTTGGTTCAAGAATATTTACCTCGAATTAAGTTCTAGATTGACACTTTGGTCATAATACGAATTTAAATTAAATGTGATCGGATGGGTTGCGGCTAAATGCAGGCATTTAGGTACAGTGGCGTAGCGTGGTTTTTTACCGCCCGGAAATTCGCCGCGCCAATGATGAAAATATTTTCGTTGTGTTCCTTATCCGCCGCCCCGGGGAGGCCTTTACCTAAACGAGCAGATTATAGCATGTAATTAATTCCATTCTAAAGAATGGATCTAAGTTAGTACTTACGCGGTGGCCTAGTGAAACGACTGTATAGTTACCAATTGAAGTTACCAATAGAGATTATAAGTACTTATGGGGTAAAGTTTAGGTACTCGGTACTCGTTATCCAATACTGGATATTAACAGAGTAGGTACTGGCAACAGGGTATACCCTATCAGACATGAATGTTTTCTTATCATTTAAATATTTATGACACATAAGCATAACATTCTTTTAAACTTGATGTGACATAAGAGTTTAACACTTGAGTAAGAGAAAGACATTCTTCAAAAAACTTACAGACTGGCGGCCTGCGGTGGCGGTCAATATTAAACTTGACAACAACTGTGTGATTCAGAGGGGTAATCACGTAACGATCCGAACGGGCGTCGGTACAATTTAACTGTCAATTTTCCATATAAAAAGTGACATTTAGACCTACCCGACGTTCGTACAATGCGTTACGTGATCGACCTACTGGCCTTACACTGTTGAACTTTGTAGTAGTTTTTTTATGTCGCAACAAATCATAGGGTATCGAAATAAGTTGTATATATTATGGTTATGTTATTACTGGCTTGGACAGCTCATCACTAAGTCGTAGACGACTGGTACAAAGGTCTAAATTGTGAAAATAGGTTGTGTATACCTGCCTTGTTATTTGTAAATATTTTATTTTGTAAGTTAATTTTAATAAAAATATTAATAAATGAAAGTTTATAGATTTCTTGTTTCCTTTGTTTTATTTGAAGTTCCTTAAATAATTAAAATTGGTTATGCTTAAGAATTCAAATATCGCGCCAAGCGTATTATTGACTTAATACAAGTACAAGAAACATTTTTTTTTACATAACCATTAAAAAAAAATATTACTTGTATCATCAAGCGTCAACTTATTATTGCTTTTTTATAGATATAGAAACAAATGGTTTCATGGGTGAATGCCGTGATGCTGTGCCACAAATAGTAAAATAAAAATTAAAAAGTTACTTTGCAGGCCTAGGCCTGAAAAGTAGTATGAAATCCTATTTCAGACCGCCTCGAGATGCTGCGCCCGAAAAAGGATACTTCCGAGTCTATTATAAGGAACGTAAAGAGAATATTTCATTGCATGTTTGAGAAATAGTACATTAATGCAGACGCCGGGAAAGAAGGGCTTGCCGGGTGAGTAGGTATAAATAGATACAGATAGTGATACGAAGCCGGCAAGCCCTTTTCACGTCCAGAGGGGTAATCACGTAACGTTCCGAACGCGCTTTAGGACAATTTAACTGTCATTTTTCCTTATAAAAAGTGACATCTACCTGACGGGCGTACAATGTGTTACGTGCTGGCATGCAATGTAGGTACCTATTAATATAGTGCTTTTTTCAAACATGCAATTTAATAAATAAAAACAACTCCAAGAAATCAAACAAATTTTCATGGCTGAACGCTGTGATGCTGTGCCACAAATTGGGGAATGGAAATAAAAATAAATCACTTCCAGGCCGAGGCCTTCAATTTTATATGAAACTCCTTTACAGTTCTCTCGAGTTGTTCCACCCGAAACGTGATACTTTGAAGCCTGTTATAACGCACGTAATTGAAAAAAATTGAAAATTGAAAAATTATTTATTCGTTTTCTGAAGTACCTACTAATTTAACATGTTCTGGTGTCCCTTTTTAAGTAAAAGTAATACCTGTGCTAAGGGGCACCGCTCTTCCATATGCAGGTATCGATGCAAGTAGTTAATATATATTAATGATTACTTAATTAATTCTATAATATGTTCTAGGAGTACACAATTTATATAAAGTTAGAAACAAGAACAATTGAAGGAGTCTGTAATTGAATGTGGGTAATATATGTATATATTTGTAATGCAAGTGAGTGTGTGTGTGTGTGTGTGTGTGTGTGTGTGTGTGTGTGTGTGTGTGTGTGTGTGTGTGTGTGTGTGTGTGTGTGTGTGTGTGTGTGTGTGTGTGTGTGTGTGTGTGTGGTTTCTTAATTTGATTCGCATTTATAGGTGCTTGTAAGTATTTAGTATAATGTTTTCCAGGTCGCCGTAGGTTTTCGTTTTCAGCCACGCAGTCACTCTAGTTCTACACTTATGTGCTGTGGTAGGGTAGATATCAATTTCTTTATTTATTAAGTTGTAGAGTTTGCCAGATAGGGTGGCATATTGTCTTCGCGCAAAAGCAGTTTTCACTGTCGGTATTGAGATGACATATATCCTTTTCCTCCTTTTCAGCTGGTCTATTGGTACGTATTTGGTAGATTTATGTCTCCTCAAGACCGCATTCAGTGCATACAGTTTGCGCACGGACAACAGGTCACACAAAACATACAAGTCAGAAGTCGGGAATCTACGTGGCTTGAAATACATAACTTTAAGAAGAGCCCGCTGAGCCCTTTCTAATTGAATGAAGTTGGTTTTAGTGGCTCCACCCCATATTGGTATGCAATATACCAATACAGACTGGGCAAGAGATGTGTAGATCTGGTTCAATAGTTTATTAGGAGCCACATGTCTTAAGTTTTTGAAAATCCAGGTCATCTTTCGTACTCTGGACATGACCAATTCTGTGTGTGCGTGCCAGGTGAGTCGTTGATCTACCAAAATCCCAAGATATTTCGTACAGTTAACTTTATCTATGGCTGTACATAAACAGTTGTGCTGCAGAGGGTCATGACATGTATGGATCTTAATCTTAAAGCTATTATCTGGCTGTGTAGTTATATTATTTGTAAAGCAGATGTAGTTTGTCTTACTTATATTTAATGTCAATAGATTAGATTTTAACCAATGGGCAATCTTAATTAGTCCCGTTTCAGCATGTTTACGAACCTCCTCCCAAGTGTCACCAGAGAATACAATGGCTGTATCATCAGCATACGTAAATATGCTACCCCCCTCTAATTGCATGTTACATAGACTATTAATATATATGAGGAACAGGGTGGGTCCAAGGACACTCCCTTGGGGGACTCCGTAAGTAATATCTCTCAAACCACTTATGTAATCTCCTATTTTAACCTTTTGTTTTCTTTCAGAGAGATAACTCTTGAGCAATTGAAGGGGGACTCCTCTAATACCCATCCTCTCCATTGTTTGTACAAGGGTTTGAACAGAGACAGTGTCGAATGCTTTTTTAAGATCGAGGAATATTGTCAGGCATTTTTTATGTGAATCTATGTTGTTAACTATTAAGGAAGAGAGGGCTTCGACAGCATCTTCCGTGGAACGACCCTGTCTAAACCCGTATTGGCCTGTAGATAGGATTTTAAATTTATTTAGGTAGTTAGTCAGTCTAGAGTTTATTAGTTTTTCTAAGATTTTAGCTATTACTGGCAGTACGGATATAGGTCTGTAGTCAGACATGTTGTCTCTGTTCCCTCCCTTGTACACCGGGGTAATGATAGCTTGTTTTAGTACATTAGGAAATATTCCATTATCAAAACATAAATTAGCTAGGTATGTTAGTATGGGGACAATTATTCCACTGGCAAGTTTTAAAAAAGCTGTTGGTATATTGTCCCATCCCGGGGCACTGCTTGATTTTAAGTTTGTCAGGATATTAAAAACCTCATGAGTATCCACCTCAAAGAGAACAAACGTACTCGAAAAAGTGGTCGAACAGTGGCTAGAGTGTAAGCGAGGAGGATCATTACCGGCTAAGATAGTTTCCGCTAAAGATTTACCAACATGACAGAAGTACTCATTTACCGCATCAACAGAGTCAAGGGGTGTGCTTTTGATATCTAATAATTCCATATTGTCATTGTTGTTTACTTTGCGGTATGTTATTTTGTTTATAGTTTGCCATAATTTTTTTGTGTTTTTACTTGCCTTTTCAAGCTGTTCCTTATCATATTTGCGTTTAAGCTTTTTTATTAGACCATTACAGTAGTTTCTATACCTTCGATATGTTATACGTAATATTACATTATCAGGGTCGGACCGTAGTTTTTTCTGCATGTCATTTCTATTTCTTATACATCGGAGTATACCTATGGTTATCCATGGTTTAATAATACGTTCGTTCCTTGGTATCAAGATGTGTATAGTGTTTTCCATTAGGCATTTCCTTATTTTACTTATTAGGACTTCAGTTAATATATTAGGATCTGGGATAGTGTAAATATCGGAGAAGGTATCATTTGACAGGTCACTGAGAGCTTTCCCAAAGTCAGTTTTTAATCTAGTTTTTGGCAGAGATTTTACTATTTTAGTACTGCCTAACTTTAATAATATCGTCGCATGATCGGTTATTGTTGTGTCTAAAACAAAGATACATACCTCCGATCTGATTCTATTAGTTTTAATTATGAAGTGGTCAAGGCAAGTTTTGTCTCTTGTAGGTAACAGGTGTCCAGGAAGTAGGCCGTGTGTTGCAAGCATGTTTAGGTAGTTAAGTCTGTTCGCTTTTTCATATGGGTATTCAATGTTTTTATGTGCAATGTTAATATTAATATCCCCTGTTAAGATTATAGTCCTACATGTTTTAATGGTATCTAAATGTGAGCTTAGGGAGTAAATAAAGTTGTCAGCGTTACTGTTAGATGGCGAGCGGTATATACCTAGAATCTTCACATTAAAAACCGTAATCTCCAGACAGGAGGCATGCACTAGTTTTACTTCACGAACTTTGGTTTTATGTGTGTTTTTGATATAAGCTACCACCCCATCATTTTGATTAAGGTGATGGGTAGTACTAAAGGTTAAATAATTATCTAAAGAAGGGATAGTTTTCCCTGAGTGCAGTCTACATTCGGTTAATATAATTACATCAGGATTAAATTTAAATTGGGTAAGGGTTGAGAGGAGGTCATCCATGTTGCTATATACGCTTCTAATATTTTGAGAGACAATTGTAAAGTCAGTGCGCTGAAAGTTTGTAACCAGTGAAAGTTCTTCAATTTTACAGCTTGTGGATTCGGCAATGCTTAAGTCGTCTAATTGGTTTAGAGTAGTAATAGTGCTATCCATTAATCGTGTAATCACGACATTTCAGTACATGTTTGAGAAAAATACATATACTAAGTCACACTAGTCCATAAAGTGGCTATTTCCGCCCGCTGTGCACAGCCTTCGACGACAAATACCCGTGATCAGAGTCTTTTTTTATTGCGTTAGGTGAGTAACGTACAGTCGTGTTCGAAAATATATACATATAAACACGGACAAAGTGATATAGAAATGTGAATACGCCTTTAATGGCTTAAGGCGGCTCAGATATTTTTGACCCCTTAGGAATGTACATCTAGGTATACTAATATTATGAAGAGGATAAGTCTGTGAGATTTTAGGTTTCTAAACTGCATGTTGTATTTGGTAATCTCCGGAACCGCTTATCCCATTTCAAAAATTCTTTCACCTGCGTGTAGAATTGTCGCCAAATATTTATTATTTTATTTTATTCAATTTCAGAGTTGGGAATTCAAGAATAAAATCATGAATAGAATAAGAATAACGCGTGAATAACGTTGATTTTATCCCCGTCAAAGTTATTCCAAATAAGTTTCGTCGGGAATAATTCTTGGGAATGAAAATTGAATGAAGATAACTTATTCCTATTCAAATAAAACTAAACCTGATTTTTTATTTTAAATAATATTCCATGAATACGAATGTAGTTCGGTTCGGATTCGGATACTCGGGGCCCTTGGGGGTAAACACAGCGCATTTGGTATCGGTATAGAGGCACTCGGTTGATGTATAGAACATAACACTTGGTGACGATAATCTGATGATGGAGTCAGGAGGTGGATAGTGGAACTCCTCAACGGCTACTTGTATACCCTCGAGTGTGGGCTCATTTGGTGTGTTTTGACGAGTTCTATTCATAACATTTGGTGACGATGGTCTGATAATGGAGTCAGGAGGTGGATAGTGGAACTCCTCAATGGCAACTTGTATACCACTCGAGTTTGGGTTCGTTTGGCTTGTTTTGTCGAGTTCTATACATAACACTTGGTGGAGATGGTCTGATGATGGAGTAAGGAGGTGGAAAATGGAACTCCTCAATGGCTACTTGTATACCCCTCGAGTTAGGGTTAATTTGGTTTGTTTTGACGAGTTCTATACATAATACTTGGTGTCGAAGGTCTGATGATGGAGTCAGGAGGTGGAGAGCGGAACTCCTCAATGGCTACTTGTATACCCCTCGAGTTTGGGTTCGTTTGGTTTGTTTTGACGGGTTCTATGCATAACACTTGGTCACGATGGTCTGATGATGGAGTCAGGAGGTGGATAGTGGAACTCCTCAATGGCTACTTGTATACCCCTCGAGTTTGGGTTCGTTTGGTTTGTCGAGTTATATTGCGTGACAAGTGATAGCGACTATGCTAGGCCTCCTGCGTGTAGAATGGTCTTTCTGGATGGTAATACATTATATTTTATCCCGCGGATTTGCCTGCGTTCTTTGCAATACTTAACTACAGAATAAATCACTTAACTAAACTTTATCAGCTGCAAATGAAACAACAATTAGAGTCTTCTAATTTATTTTGGCTTACAATTAAAATCACAATTCTAAAACTATTTTTAATTAACTGCGATCTAATTAAATACCTTTCAGTGAATATTTTGTGCTACAAACCTAAACCTAAATAAGTACATTTCGTTTAAACGTTTAATAGCAAGGAAAATTAAAGAAAGACTAGATATTTGCCTTTGTATTAACATTCATAATAACTATGATATTCTAAGTAGGCCAAACAAACTAGAATTTTTCGACGAATTAATTCCTATAAAGCTGGAAATCGTTTTAATACCTTCATTTGGTCTTTAATACGTGTAATCTGATTTTGCCCAATCCCAGGAGGTGTGCATAAATTTTTGCTCTTTATTCATGTAGCACAAAAACGGTATTTCGGACAGAAAACGTACCTATGCGATTCAATATTAAAGAGGGTCAAATTCTGCGTCGAATGAATATCTAAACTTCCAATTCGGTTCAGTGGTAAAGTCGAAATCAAAGGTTAGAAACTGAGAAAATTTTGTCGTTTAGGTGCAAACTTCCATTTTGCGACTTTTCAAGATTTGTCAGCAGGTATATTTTTTTCGAAGACATGTCCGTCGAAATAAATATACCTGCTGACAAATACATAGAATAAAAAATGTAGAAAATAAAATTTCACATTATATACATTGACCTTCTTTAATATTGAATAGAATACATTTTCCGTCCGTCGTACTGTTTTACTAAATTAGTCACATGCAAAAAACTAAATAAGAGCAAAAATTTCGCGGTTATCGGGCTCCCAAAAGTTATGCACACTTCCTGGAATGGTGCAAACTCGGATTACATGCATTTAGGACCAAATGAAGGTATTAAAACGATTTCCAGCTTTATGGGAATTAATTCCTCAAAACGTTTTTTTTTGATCTAATTTGCTTGGCCTAAAGATAAAAGAGAGTGAAAAATATAGTATAGTAAAATAAAATAAGTAAGTTCATATTTGCAAAATACCCACAATTGAAAAGTTTTATTAAGGGATTTTTAATTCTCAATTAGCAGTTCTAATTATTCTATTAGGCCTTACTAATAGTACCTACCTACTTAAATATATTTCAAGAACATAACAAAAGTTAAAGTTAGTTTCATACACTCAACAGCATAATACTTATATAATAATTTACTTTAAAAACAAAGTTGAAACCGACTTCAATTCAGTACTTCGCCAAGCAACATACTTATGTAGGTACATGAACATTTCCACATTTTATTTTTTTATTTTTTATTTAGGTTAACAAACAGCCACTACAAGGGAGTCTTAAATTATTAGCCTTATAAATAAATACAATATGCGTGGCCAACACCGTTCACCACTTATTACTCATTTTATATTACATCATCATGCGGAGTAAGTCAGGGGTGCAGCCCCTGAAGTGTTGTGAATCCGGGGGGTTAAATACTAACAAAATATAAAAAGAGAAAGAAAAATAATAAAATAAAAACACATGCCCGGTGACATTAAGAGCGATAATTGAGTATGTAAGTTAATATGGTTAAACTAAGTGCTTAAACAACATCAAAGTGTTTCAGTTAGTTTGTATTGTTTTTGAGTACATCTGTTATTTGTTTTTTGTATGAACTAATACTAAAGCCAAATATATCTATGTGATTAAAATGTACATTGTAAATGTGAACGAGCCTGCGCAGAGGAGCGCGCTCACCGGCGTTGGTGCGGCAGCGGCCTGTCACAAACAGCCGGTGAGGACGCGCCTCTCGCTGAATACAACGATTCGGTATCTTATATGCGAGTTTGCTATTAAGGGCAATGCAATCAAATTGATTGTTACAGAGGCCGTACAATACGATTGTTTCTAGTAACATGTGCCTGGAACATAATTCTATCAATTTATACTTATGCAACAATTGCTGGTATGGTAGTCTGTTACGATAGCATCTAAAGTTCATGGTATTTAAAAACTTTTTTTGTACAGTTTCAAGGATGTCAGAGTATTTCTTGTAATAGGGATTCCAAACAGCAACTGCGTGTTCGAGTTGGGGTCTAATTAAAGATTTGTATAATTGTAAGTAAGTACTTGGTCGTCGGAATTCTGTACTGGAACGCATCACGAAACCATACATCTTATACGCCTTACTTACTATGGAATTTACATGAAGGTCAAGGTGCAATTTTGAGTCTAGTATGATTCCCAGGTCTCTAATAAATTGAACTTCTGCAAGCTTTGCGTTACATAAATGATAGGAGCTATTTATGGGTAATCGTTTCTTTGTAAATTTTATAAACTTACATTTATCTAAATTTAGTTCAAGTTTGTTGACAGAGCAGTAATCTGAGAACCGGTCCAAGTCCTGCTGAAATCTTTCAGCATCGTTTTCATTACATATTCTGTGATATATTTTTAAGTCGTCTGCGTAAAGTAGAAAGTTACAAAATTGGAAACAATTATTTATATCGTTAATAAATATTGTAAATAATAATGTACCCAAAATAGAGCCCTGTGGGACCCCAGAGCTAACTGACGTGGCGTACGATTCATGACCATTAATTGCTACTTTCTGAGTACGATTTGTTATATAAGTAGGACTTGAACCACCGCCACAAATTTCCCCTAATTCCATTGTATGCAATCTTTTCTAGTAGCAAGCGATGATCCACCCTATCGAAGGCCTTTCGAAAATCAGTATAAACACTGTCTACTTGTACGTTATTATCTAAACTTTCAAATAAGTAAGTAGTATAAACTAAAAGATTAGTAGCTGTCGATCTGTGTTGTACAAACCCATGTTGGTTAGAATTTATTTGATTGTGTAAATTTGGATATATCTGCTTGTGAACTAATTTTTCGAAAACCTTCGACAAAGTGGATAAGACTGATATAGGTCTATAATTTTCGACTTTAGTTTTAGAGGCACCTTTGTGCACTGGGACTATATTAGCAGTTTTCCATATACGAGGGAAGATTCCCTCCGTCAGGCACTTATTAAATAGGATAGCAAGTGGTAATGGTGATAGTTTTAACTGTGTTTTTAAGAAAAATGGGTGGAATATTGTCAGGTCCTTGACCCTTAGATAAATCCAGTGTTTTTAGTTCGTGTGAAATGTGGCCAGTAGTTACATGTAGGCTATGTATGTTGATGTTAGACATTGGGTTATTTTCGGGAATATCGTAGTCTTCGGTAACAGTGGAAGGTTGATAAACGGATTGAAAGAAATCTGAAAACATAATATTGCATATTTGTGTGCTGTCACTTGAAGTGATATTATTATGGGACATTACGTTAGGTATATCGGTTGAGTAAGAGCGATTTGAGATGTAGGTCCAAAAATATTTAATGTTGTCATGTATGCTGTCCTCAGTCCGTTCTAGGTATTTGTTGTAACATATTGTCGTTTCTGACTTAAATCGATCTCTCAGTTTCGAAAAAACTTCATAATCTATTAAATTTTGGTATTTTTTCCATTTGACCCATGCTTGGTTTTTGTTTTTAAATATATGAATTAGTGCTGGAGAGAACCAGCATGGAAATTTGTCAGAGTGAGTTTTTTTTATAAGGGACATTGTTTTTAACTATTGTATAAATACGCTCGTAGAACAGTGACACGGCGCACTCAGCTGACAAGCTCATTAGTCATCCTTTAGGCTCTTAACTATGTACAATTTTTTTGCAATCCACCCATTTAACCTATGAAAGCAATAAAGATACTTATTACTGATTACTGTCGACGTTTAAATCGAATTTATGCCTACAGCCAATTTAAGCTCCAACGACGACTGTAACATTAGAAGTAAGTACAGCGAATTTAAAGGCTTGGTTAAACAGATGTGCGACGCCAGCGGGACGCGTAGAGTGCGCGATGCGTGCGGGGAGCACGGTCACATAGAATAGAAAACGCGCGCATCACGCAGTCTGTGTTGCGTCACTAACTGGTTTATATTTCGGCGCACAGCGGTCGCGTCGAGCGGACGTCCCGCCTGCGTCGCGCTCTCTGTATGGCCAAGCCTTAAGTCCTAATACGACGTAACAAAGGTCTAGCCAGTCTATACACAATCCAATATCGGCTCCAGGTGGCAACCAGGAGCCGCCGCGCCCATTACATGACCTTGGCCGGCTCGTGACTCCCGATGACACTGATCTCCTTCTCTTCTTCTTGGGGCTGGACCTTGGCTGCAGACGCTGAGTTCTTGGAGACGGCGAAGTTCATTATACCCCCTGGAAGCATAAGGGTCTTTTAAAGAAAAATTCAAAAGGTGGTTCGATTGCCATACAAAGCGTTATTTGACATTCGCAGGCTAACGGTGTGATATTTAAAGAAATTTATGTAACAAATTTTCATCAATTGGCTTCCCATTTGCGCCAAATTCCCCCTTTCCTAGATTAAACTTGTATAAACCAGATTAATTTGAGAAAAATAGTTTTCCCAAAATATCACGTCCCAAACCAATTTCTCAAATTAATCTAGTTTATACAAGTTTATTCTAGGAAAGGGGGAATTTGGCGCAAATGGGAAGCCAATTGATGAAAGTTTGTTACATAAGTTTCTTAAAATATCACGCCGTTAGCCTGCGAATGTCAAATAACGTTTTGTATGGCAATCGAACCACCTTAAGGCATATTGCTTGCACCTGTAAATATTGGATTCATCATATTAGCCAAAATACGTCTACTGCTGGACATAGGCCTCCCCACAAGAGTGCCAAAGTGACCAGTCCTGTGCCATTCGCATCCAGCGGACTCCCGCGACTTCTACCAGGTCATCAGTCCAACTTGTCGGGAGTTTACCCACGCTGCGTCTTCCAGTACGTGATCGCCACTCGAAAACCTTTTCGTCCTTCATTTAATTGTCGAAAATAACAAACATTAAAGTCAACGAGCAGGAAAACGAGTTTTAACGGCATTTTAGCTAAAACCGGTTTTTTAACTTTTATGAATACGGACATAGTCTCAAACAACAAGGCTATTTCGGCATTTGGCGAGGTGCTAGGCGGAGGTGTCATATGTCAGTGTCAACTGTCTTTCGAACGAATATCTAGATTATTTTCAGCGTGTCTGCATTGAGCGTTTCCTGATGGGCGTGGGATGCAGGGAAGCGAGTTATGAATGTACCTAATACTTCAGCGCAATCTAATAATGGATATCCCAAAAATCACGGAGTATTAAAATCATAAAGAAACCCGATCTTTTCCAGATTTTTGTTGTTTTTTTCTTAAAATATGTCTCTAGAACTTTCGGCGCGCTTCGACCCGAATAACACAAACGTCTTGTCCAGCGTCTGACCTTGGGAACCAAGTGGAAATTATATCTGCTGAAAGCACCGCACTCACTCTACCTTTGAAGCGGAACACAAGAACGACACCAACAGCCCCTTCATAACGCCCACAGCGCGCCCAGACCCTTCCTGGGAACCAAGTGGAAATATGTCTACTGAACGCACCGTGCGCACTCTACCTTTGCAGTGGAACACCAGAATGACACCTGCACAGCATCCACGGCACTTCGGAAAGAATAACTGCTACAGCATGTTCACAAACGTCTTCAGAGTCAGACCCTGGGAACCAAGTGGAAATATGTCTGCTGAACGCAGCGCGCACTCTACCTTTGAAGTGGAACACTTGATGGCGCCCATGGCGCGCTTCGACCATAACAGTTGCTTCAGCATGTTCACTAACGTCTTCAGTGCCACACTCTTTGAACCAAGTCGACATATATCTGCTGAACATACCGCGCGAATTTCAACTTTGAAGTGGAACACTTGATGACGCCCACGGCGCGCTTCGGCCAGATAACTGCTTCAGTATGTTCACAAACATCTTATTTAGTGCCATCTCCTGGGAACCAAGTGGAAATATGTCTGCTGAACGCACCACGTGCACTCTACCTTTGAAGTGGAACACGGTGCCGCCAAGCGCGCCGAGCACCCCAAACGACACAAGCATCCACTTGATCACGCCCACGGCGCGCTTTGGCCAGAACAATTGATGCTTCAACATGTTCACGAAGGTCTTGTTCAGCGCCAAACCCTGTGAAAAGGTAATCGTTAAGCAAGGTTCTAAAGCATAAATAACCTCATCATAATCTTCATATTAGCCGAATAACATCCACTGCTGGACTATCCCCCCCCCCCCCCCCCCCAAAGTGCCAAATGTCCTGCGCCACCCACATTGAGTGCACTCCCGCGACCTTTACCAGGTCATCAGTTCACAGTGGGGGGACCTACGCTGTGTGCATCGGTACATATAGTCACCACTCGAGATCCTTTCCGTCCGTCCCGTTGGTATAACTAAGACCAGAGCAATACGTTTTCGCTTTATGGTAAAACAACAATACATCGATATGGGCATTTTTAACACCAAAAATTTGGTTAGGTATTATGACCTTCACTCCAGACTTTTATTCTGTATTGAAACACAGTTAAAATTAGAATACTTATTTAGGTTCTTTGGGATAAAATAATACAATTATTTATGTAAAAGCAAAATTATTATAATGTATCGTGAAAAAAGAACATTTCATATTTATGTCACAGAAATGTTTCCAGTGTCTCTAGGCAAAACATATTTAAATTTTGCATCACCTCAGACGCTATTAGGATGAATTCAATCAACCTTTTCAGTCACTTTGAATAATAAATTGAGGAACGGCCAAATATCTTCATTTTGAGGCTGAGCAAAATACAATTCCACTAAAGGAGGATGCCCATATTCATATGGACTCTGGCCTAAAAACCAAGAATGACAAGCCCTATGTCATTTGAAAGGTTTTTTCATACTCTAAAACTTTGTGTATGGCGGGAAATCTTAAATCGCTGTGTGAAACATGTTATTTTTTTAATGATATATACAGGGTTAAAGTTCTATACAACGGGTTTTAAACGTTTTTACATAAATACACAAAACAAAACAACTAAATATCGATTGATATACCATAAAACAATGAGTACTATTCTTTAAGCAAAAGGTTCATCAATTATGAGCAGTGTTAAGTGCCCAGCTGGAGGAATAAATAGTTCGTGTCTTCCTGCACCATGGATAGGTACTATTTGTATGTGCACAACTTCCAACAGTGCGACGCCCTGTCAAACAGGTGCAGTAATATTGTGCTATTGCACGTATGCCAATGGCATTGTTATTAATCAAAATATAACACAAATAAGTTCTCGCTCTTACATGACGCGATTGGATACGACCTCTAAGCAGTGAACAATTTTGACGTATATTATATCGTTTATCGTTTCAAGTCATTAAACTTTTTTATGCAGCGATAACTTTTTTCACACAAAGATTTGGGATTACTTGCCATAGTAAAGGTTTTAGGACTTTGAATAAGCTATCCAGTGACCTATCGCTTGCCCTTATTGGTCAATAGGCCAATTTGACCATCCTCCTTTAAAGCATGTCATATAGGGATATCCCCAATTTGATGACTCAGTTTTTTTTCATAATGATAAAGTCGACATGATATGTCCCCTTTTGCCTCGAATTCAGATATGTTGTTAACCCTCGTAAAACACGGCATAAAGGTAAAAAACATCTATTTTCATTTCAGATAAGTAATAATCCCTTCTAACCCCTCGTTAATTGAGTTCGACTTGATGTTGCCGGGCTTTAATAGATGGAAGGAGGTTCTCAGTTTGTCTTCAAGTTTTTTCATGTTTCATTATTATTTATATCGTCTGTAAAATCGACTAAAGGCCTCCACACACCGGCCGCGTGCGCGGGCCCGCCGCGGGCACGCGACGGGCCCGCTTTTGGTGTGTGTTTGAAGTGTAGTTTCAATGTTTTACAACTTGCGCGGGCCCGCGCACGCGACCGGTATGTGGAGGCCTTTAAGAATCCCTAGTTAAACGAACTTTCCACATTTCTTATTAGGTATCCAGTTTTCTTTACCAGAGTTTTTTCTCACCCTTTCATATTTTACAATAAAGTAGGATTCCCTCCACGTGCTACATAACATAACTCATTATTTCCAGTTCCGTTCGAACCTATTGCATGAATCCGTACGGAAGCCAAATAAATGTTGGTCAATGCGATTACTCCGTTACACGTTTCAATTTGATTTTGACTTTATTTAAATCACGTTCGCGCCTCTACGCGTGCCTAACCTAACCGCGAGCGCACGAAACATCATCATCATCATCATCATATCAGCCGAAGACCTCCACTGCTGGACATAGGCCTCCCCCAAAGAGTGCCTGCGGATTCGCGCGATGTTTAATATTACGAGACATAATATTAAGAAAACTGCATGGTTAGCACAAGACAGCGCGCGAGTTCTCTCGTGGCGAGAAAGACTATCATCAAAACGAATTATTAATTTCGGAATTAGCATTCAGATAATAGATAAATTAATTACCAAATACCACTTGTTGTTTACAAACCACTTCATTTCAAGATTTTTCGACATGACTAGATAATATTTATTGTTCTAGAAGAAATTTAAACGTTCAAATTGCTAGTGAAATATCAACAAATAACATTTATATTTTCATAGGTACCTATTTATTCACCAGATCATGAGCCGAATCGCAACTACGAAAAACAAAAAAGCGGCCAAGTGCGAGTCGGACTCGCACATGAAGGGTTCCGTTAAATAAATTGCGGTTTACGATTTATGACGTATTAAAAAAAACTACTTACTAGATCTCGTTCAAACCAATTTTCGGTGGAAGTTTGCATGTTAATGTACATCATATATTTTTTTGAGTTTTATCATTCTCTTGTTTTAGAAGTTACAGGGGGGGGGGGGGGGACACACATTTTACCACTTTTATTCAGCTTAGAAAAAAATGATGTTAGAGACCTTAATATCATTTTTTAAAACCTATCTATTGATACCCCACACGTATGGGTTTGATGAAAAAAAAATTTTTGAGTTTCAGTTTTGTGTATGGGGACCCCTAAAACTTAATGTTTTTTTAGATTTTTGTGTAAAAATCTTAATGCGGTTTACAGAATACATCTACATACCAAGTTTCAACAGTATAGCTCTTATGGTTTCGGAAAAAAATGGCTGTGACATACGGACGGACAGACAGACAGACGGACATGACGAATCTATAAGGGTTCCGTTTTTTGCCATTTGGCTACGGAACCCTAAAAAACAAAAAAACCGGCCAAGTGCGAGTCGAACTCGCGCACGAAGGGTTCCGTAAGTACCATTATCTATTAAAACGGCAAAAAATCACGTTTGTCGTATGCGAAAAAAAACAAAAAAAAAATAGTATTGTTTTTGTTGTTATAGCGGCAACAGAAATACATCGTCTGTGAAAATTTCAACTGTCTAACTATCACGGTTCATGAGATACAGCCTAGTGACAGACAGAGACAGACAGACAAACAAACAGACAGACAGACAGATAGACAGACAGACAAACAGACAGACGGACAGCGGAGTCTTAGTAATAGAGTCCCGTTTTACTCTTTGAGTACGGAACCCTAAAAATAAGCTTGGTTGGCATTGACCACGACAGCCAGCTGCTCTCCACTCCATTGTCGCTGATGGTGTGCTTGCATGTGGCTAAGGTAGCCGATCTAATTGACAAAGTGCGCGAACATTGCAGGCATGCTGCGAGCATTTCATTGAATTAGTTGTAAGGTAAATTGAGCTGCTGTATACGGTATTGGTATGGTACTGGATATAACAGTAATCGTAAAGTACAATACAATTCGGACCTGTGACCTTGTTATTGGATTAGTACATTCGATGTCTTTCTTTCCAGCAGTGGACGTGTTTCGGCTGATATGATGATGATGTCTTTGTATTATAAAATTGAAACATCTGATGGCTATAGAAAAAGAAGAAGAGTTTGGAAATACGTTTTGTTTAATGCCAATGCTGCAACTGTACTACGAGTTAGGTAAATGTCAATGCTCGACGCTGTACTAAGTATAATGGCATTGGCACAATTCAAATGAAGAAAAATCCTGTTAGTTCGAATTTAACCCATATTGCTTTGACATAAAATGCCCATGCCATATACTAGTACAGCGTCGAGCACTTGAACGTTTACCTTATACATATTTGTTAACGCAGTTCCAACAACTTCGCATGTCTACGGCACCAGCAGATCATTCACGTAACGCATAGTACGCGCGTCAGGTAGATCTAAATGTCACTTTTTATTTTTACATGGAAAACCCGGCCAAGTGCGAGTTGGACTCACGCACGAAGGGTTCCGTACCATTATCTATAAAAACGGCAAAAAAATCACGTTTGTTGTATGGGAGCCCCCCTTAAAAGATTAATTTATTTTGTTTTTAGTATTTGTTGTTATAGCGGCAACAGAAATACATAATCTGTGAAAATTTCAACTCTCTAGCTATCACGGTTCTTGAGTTACAGACGGACAGTACGGATGGACGGACGGACGGACAGCGAAGTCTTAGTAATAGGGTCCCGTTTTACTCTTTGAGTACGGAACCCTAAAAAACGATCATCTAGTATCGCTACTCTCCTTAAAATGTGACTGCGACGCGAAAGACGAACCGAATAGGCCTAGGTTTCCAGGTGTGGGTTAACAGTAAACTCGTATTGTGCTCGGCCAGTGACCTGTAAAGCGTACATTTTGAACCGGACGCTTTGTTACCCTCAATTTATGAACCGATGGAATGAAATCTTAATTAAAACTGTATGTTAAAGGCATTATTACTATTTGCCACAGTCAAGAATTTACATTACCTACTTATCTAAAGGTTTTCAATAAATAATAGTATAGATACTTAACAAAAACTTTTGTTAGGTTGTTCTTTCATACCATTAGAACTACGAGTATGAGTTGGTGTGACTTGTTGCAAGTGTGCTTAAGACAATTATTTCTTAATACAAAATACAATTTATTTACTTAGATGAGAAATCGAATTGTTTTTACTTATTTATACCCTATTCCTCGATTCTGCACGGAATTTTTAAATCTTTATCTTTTAGTTTTCTTACGTGTAAATAAGTTAGCCACTGGGCTTGGCAGCTAACTTCTTTAATAAAAAAGTTGGGAAAAACATGTAAACTAAAAACTAAAGCGAAGTTTCGATAGAAAATAAAAATTGAATGTCGCGAGGTTATACTGACCTTTATTAGAAACTAAAAAAAAAACGAATTTAACCTCATCTGTGTTTTGTTTTTGTATAATAATATATTATACTCGTTACGGCTAATAATAACAATTTAATTCCAAGTAAATCTCACATAGCAAAAGAGAACATTGTTAAGCGAATGGAAAGTTCACGGAAAAAACGATAAGTGTCCACTTAATTTCAAAAATTAGGTATTCTTAAAGCCTACCTAGCCTTTCTTAAACCTATTGAAATTAAAAGCTTTTATTCATACAATAAAATAAATACCTTATAGGTGAGAAAATATTTCAACCATTAGAATGCATTTATAATGTGACAATTCTAATAAGGGTTATGACAACGTAGTCAGTTCTAAAAATATTCCGATATTGTTATATCTCTGTGTACGTCTTTGTTTGCAAACTTGTCAATACTTACATGTATCAAATATGCCATACTAGATAGTGAACCTAAAGAACGCCAACCACCAAGCCAATGACTACGGTATATATGATTGCATTTTTATAACAAAGGCGCGTTGACAGCATATTTTTTAACATTAATTAATATTTAATAACTTAAAAACAATCTTAGCCAAGCCTGGGACTAGCCCTCCGAAGGCCTTTAAAATGGGTACCTACAACTAGATATTGAAGTATTCATTTCTTATTTGCAGTGCAATAGGTTGAAAATTAAGATACTCGTAACTCTTACGGTTTTGTCTTCGACGTAACCTGCGGTTTTTGCGTTTTTCGGAAGTACTTAAACGTACGAAAACAGTGTATTTATTTTTATTCGGGTATTCTTAATTGAATGACCGTTGTTGTAGGGAATTAAAGAACGTAACCGACGTAATTGGTATGTTTAAAGAGAGGTAGGGCACAGCGGAATGTCATCTCGCTCGTATGTGGAGCAGCCCAACTGGGGAAGTACCTCCACCTTACAGAAGACCGCAGCCATAATAGCACCACTGCTTTGTAGTGTTTCTATATTATTAGTGTTTATATATTATAACGACTGCGTTAGCCACGATACACTGGTCGGGAAAATTCATTTCTATGGAGTTAAAGGAACAGCATTGAATTTGATCAAATCTTATTTGAGCGGGAGAATACAAAGGGTGAATGTGAATGGAGTATGCTCCGCAGGGTCTTTGGTGACAATGGGCGTACCGCAGGGCTCAATACTGGGGCCCTTCCTGTTCCTCGTCTACATTAATGATTTACCATATCTAGTAAAAGACCGTCATGATATAGTATTGTTTGCTGACGATACTTCTCTTATCTTTAAAGTTAAACGAAACGTAAATGCCAATGATCATGTAAACAATGCTATATCAAAAGTGGTAAATTGGTTCAATGTCAATAACTTGTTGTTAAATGGAAATAAAACAAAATGTATGAAGTTTGGCACTACTAATGCGAAAAACACAAAACCAAGTATAACTGTCAAAGATGAGCAATTGAACCTGGTTAGCAGTACAGTATTTCTAGGTATAACACTGGATTCTAAACTACAATGGGGTCCTCACATAAGTAATCTCGCGAGTAGGCTTAGTTCCGCGGCTTTTGCAGTTAGTAAAATCCGTCAACTAACCGACGAGAAAACCGCGAGATTGGTCTACTTTAGCTACTTCCATAGCATTATGTCATATGGCATTGTACTATGGGGTAGCGTTGCTGACATTGATGCTGTTTTTTTACTGCAGAAGCGGGCTATTCGCGCAATTTATAAGTGTAAGGCCTGAGTGGACGCTCCGCTACGAGCGGGGCGTCGAGCGTCCATATAAATTGCATTTGTTTTATATGGACGCTGCACGCCCCGCTCGTAGCGGAGCGTCCACTCAGGCCTTACACTAAGATGGGACCTAGAGAGTCCCTTAGAGAAAAATTTAAACTAATTAATATACTGACAGTGCATTCTCAATACATCTATGAAAATATCATGTTGGTTCATAAAAATATTGTTAACTTTAAAAGAAATTATGATATAGAATAAATTACTATTACTATTACTATTGCAGGCTATGTAGTATGTCGTGTTGTGTTCCTGGTGAGTAAGGTCGCCAGAGCTCCCTAGAATGCGCTATGTTGGGAGTGGGGGACCTGCATGTCTCTATCTGCCAATACAGCGAATTGTGATTCTTCTGGAGTCACACGTGTCCATATTAGTGTCCATAGTGTTCATACCAGCTTAAAATCAGGCAGGCCGTAAGCTTGTTTGCCAACGTCATCACATCGCAAGTTGCTAGATGGATTTCCACCATCGGTAGGGTCGTCAGGTCAATTAAATATTTTTTCGTTGAAAATGTCTACGCTATCTTTAAATCATCTCAGCGATGGCCGAGAGAAATGTCGGAAACCTTTTGAAAATGTAATACACATTCCAGTATAATAGGTAGGTACATCTGTAGCTATTAGGTGAATAGAAATATAGGTCAATCAACTTCTTATTGTGCCTCGTTGGCATGGCTACTGTCTCTTGGACCTTTAATCAGAGGCTCTTGTATACGTTTTATCGATATAATACGTTTTCGAACGCGTTTGCGTTTAGTTTCAATTTGTATGGCAACGCGAACAGCGCCTCTGGTGGTAACTATTAGGAACTACGCCAAACAAATTGAAACTAAACGCTAACGCGTTCGAAAACGTATAAGTATGTATCTATCGATAAAACTTATACTAGGGCTAAAGGTTGACACTTCATAATATTACATTAAGTATTTGTAGGAATCATTACAAAAGCAGGTTTAAGAGGATTTAGTTTCAGGGCAGCATATGTTTATTGGCAACCTACACATTTTATTATGAGAATAAGAAGAATTAGGCGAAGTATTCACTATTCAAGAGGCTAATTCATACATGCTAAATTTATATTTTAAGGGAACTGTAGCAGGCGGTATTGTAACTTTGGCAGGAAATAAGACATGAATAACTTAATTTCCTGACCGCCCTTTAATTTCAGTCTTCATTAAACTTGCAGTAGCCACTTTTGTTTTAATATACTACTCCCACACTCAAACATCGATGAGTAATAATGGTCATAGAAAGGCAGCCCTCAACGGCCTCGACCCATGACAAAATTACTAGGAAATCATTGGGTAAGCAAGGGCAAGACCATTTTTAAATCACAAGAAAAATGCGCATGGTATAAAAGGGTAACACATGTGCATATTCTCAAGGTATGAATAGGCATAATACTCGTAGGTAGTGTGGGGTATGTTGGGAGGTATGTGGTCTTCCGGTAATTTGGTAATGAAAAGACGTTATTGGAGCATTTGCAGTCCTAGGAAAAAGCAGGGTTACGCCACTTACGTTACGGGGTTTCAAAGTACGCTGAATGCGAGCCAGATTTTTTGTGATGTTTTGTTTTTCTCGTGTTTATGTTATATCTTAACATATTCGAAATCTGGCTGGCTGCTACCCTGAATATTTTACTTCCAGTCTGCATTTTGCGAAGGCAACTGGCGAAGTCAGATAAAAAAAATATACGATTAGCCTGGAGAATGAGGAAGGAGAAAACATATTTTTTCTGACCGAGCGATATCCTATTCGCGTTATGTGACAGCAGGATATATTCCCACTTTGGTTGGTGTCTCTTGGTTTTTGGGTCATTTTGTTTTTGAAAGATGGATACATGAAAGAGGAGACATGTCCACATCTGTCAAATATCGTGAATGGAATACCAGCCCTGATTTACGACTTGTTTCTACTTAATACTTCGTGTATAAAGAGCTTATTCGTTTATTGACATCAACATCAATAATGACACAAACATCACTAGCTGCCCAAAGTCCTATTAAAAGGCACCCTCCTCTTCATGCCCATCTAAATTGGAATACAGTTGCATTTGTTTTGTCTCGGCCGATTTTAAAACCAACCAAACTCCACTCTTCCTCTTTCCTGTTACAGCTGATTCAAATTTCATTGCCTCTTCTATGTAAGGCGGTTAGACTGTACTGATACATAAACTTCTAGAATGCCCCAAGAATACACATGCGAGGTCATATGCACTCATCAGGTAAGGAACTTTGCATGCTGCGCATTTACGAGGGCGAATATTATTCCAACCCTCAGGCGGCAACGGGTGCGACTTTTCCCGCAAAGCGACTTATTATTGTGTGAAAATATAACATTTGTACACTAACGGATGGTGCCACACATTCTTTATTACTGATTCCGATTCTCGTTGATCTATAAACTTGCTATACCGGGTGTGGCCTGTAATAGGAGCAAAAAATTAAACGCGAGATTATTAAGCTTGTGAACAATTATTTCCACATGGTTAAACTTGAAAAAAAATATTTTTTTTGTAATTTTTTTTCTCAAAATAAGTTTTGTAATTTTTTTTTACTCTCCTGGAGTGCTATCAGTAACTTTTTATTTTAAAGACATTAAAAAAATGAAATAAAATAAAAAAATCACAAAAATATCTTTTGAAAACAAAAATGCAAAAACTATTTATGACTCGTTACATGATGTTACCTCAAAATCCGCATTGACTGCTGTGGTATGATGTCGTGGTGCCAAGATACATTACTTGGAGGTCATAACTTTAGATCAAAATATATCCGAATCCAAAAAAATAATGAGTGGGACAAAAGACACAAGGGGTTACTGCAAATGGTCTTAGGAGGCCACACCCTGTATAATATGCCTGGGTAGGTATGCTTTATTATGAATACAATAGCTGTAAAAGTCATATCATACATAACACAATTATGGTTTCAAAACCTTTCAACGTTGAATTTTCATCATTCTATTATAGGCCAGTTTCACAAGCCGATAATTTATTTTTCGTCGTTCTATTAAATATGCATAAAATGATCAGGTATATGTTAAACATATTTTAAGTTTAAACGTGCGCTGCCATATGTTCATACCATGCGCATGTCCCATATGGTCGATATTGTAACTTTTTTTTTTTACGTCCGTTAGGTACATCTTCATGTAATTAATGAATTGTTTGTAGGGTAAAATACCATTTAATTTGTCCTAACGTTCGTTCGAAAAGTAACGTTATTCAACACTGATTTATACAGGGTGGAAAGGTAAAACGGGGTAGTAAGGGCAGCTAATAGATCCCTTGCCGCCACGTAAAAATGGCATTGGGATTTCATTCCTAACTTTTTAAGGGATGACAATCTACATTCACAGATTTTTGAAAAAGTACAGTCAGCGAGAAAATCATCAATTTTGATGAAATATTTTTTAATGCCATTCGATCCCATTCCTATTAAGAATCAAAATACTCTTTGGGACCGACAAAGGTTTGACTACTAGAACTCCCAGAAATCAAAGAAAACTTTTTCCATACAGTTAGTATGGGAATCCCAAAGTGCAAGTAGTCCTTTAGTTAGATCATTTAGATTAGAAATAAGAAAATTCATTCCTTTTGTTAAAAAAAAAATTCCCATACTAACTGTATGGAAAAAGTTTTCTTTGATTTCTGGGCGTTCTAGTAGTCAAACCTTTGTCGGTCCCGACGAGTATTTTGATCCTTAATAGGAATGGGATCGAAAGGCATTAAAAAAAAATTTCGCCAAAATTGATGATTTTCTCGCTGACTGTACTTTTTTTCAAAAATATGTGAATGTAGATTGTCATCACTTAAAAAGTTAGGAATTAAATCCCAATGCCATTTTTGCGTAGCGGCAAGGGATCTAGTAGCTGCCCTTACTGCCCCGTTTTAACTTTCCACCCTGTAGATTGGGAGGAAACTGGGGCTGTGTATAAAAATAACGGACACGCTATGCAGTTACATGCTGGTTCTGAGCCTCACTTTAGGTTCACTATACTGTCAAATTGTAAAGGAATGCAAAGGATATTTTTGCGAGGGTCCTAAATCAAAGAATGCGACGCGAGCTTACCACTCAGACCAAGAAATAAGATGGACAGAGCATTACGAACAACCAACTGAAGCCGGTTTTCAACCAAGCCAAATAAGTTTAGCACACACTCACACACATATATACAAAGAAAATTGCAGAAAACAACACGTATCACAAAAACGTTTGTATGTACAACTTTAGCACGTATCGCAATTCTGTGAAGATCACCTATTTTGACTCTTGTGCTTTTATTCTTGGTCTGAGTCGTACCACTGCGTAAACGTACCGTCAAACATGCCTACTTTGTCACCAGGGGGAACAACTTTGCCCAAGAGGAAAATTTTAAAAATTTGCTTCTTGGGCAAAGTTCCCCCTGGTGGCAAAGTAGGCATGCTTGACGGTAGCATGAGCCTCTAGCTCAACTTACGCCGCGTTGAGACGCGAGACGAGAACATTAAAAAAAATGGCGCAGTAGGTGTCTCGGCCCTCATTACCACTTTGTGGCATTTGGTGTTGAGACACTGGGGTCGTGGGGTCCAGGCGCTAGGACGCTTTTTAAAGAACTAGCGACATAACTGGTGACCAAAGAGATGGCGGCTTCCTCACTTAATGCTATTGCGATTCAGTGAGGTAATGCTGCCAGCATCTTTGGCACGATGCCGCGGGGGCCTTATTAAGATGATGTTTACTACCTACGTTTAGTCTTAAGGTTTTGTAAATATTTATTTAAGTCGTTTTTAGGGTTCCGTACTCAAAGAGTAAAACGGGACCCTATTACTAAGACTTCGCTGTCCGTCCGTCCGTCCGTCCGTCTGTATATCACCAGGCTGTATTTCAAGAACCGTGATAGCTGGAGAGTTGAAATTTTCACAGATTATGTATTTCTGTTGCTGCTATAACAACAAATACTAAAACCAAAATATTTTTTTTTAAGGGGGGCTCCCATACAAAAAACGTGATGTTTTTGCCGTTCGCCAACTCGCACTTGGCTGGTTTTTTAATTTGTTTTGTGTTCTTATTTATGGTTTAAAATCATTATTGTCTTAAGTTTCTTAAATAAATTCATATAAGTACCTTACAAAAAAAAATCTATCTATACATATAATAAAGCTGAAGAGGGTCGAAAGTCTGTACATGGAAGATATTCGAAAAAAAATTGGCTAGGGATACTTAAAATCGATAACAGAACACGTTCCAACAGTTTTTAGAATTTTTGTCTGTTTGTCTGTTTATCTGTTTATCTGTTTATCTGTTTGTCTGTTTATCTGTTTGTCTGTTTATGTGACCGCGCATCACGTAAAAACGGCTGAACCGATTAAGATGACATTTGGTATAGAGATAGTTTGAGTCCTGGGGAAGGACTTAGGGTAGTTTTTATCCTGGAAATCAACCCCTAAGGGGATGAAATGGGGGGTGAAAATTTGTATGGAGCTACTTAAACGGCTGCACCGATTTAGATGAAATTTGGTATATAATTAGTTTGAGTCCCGGGGAAGGTCAAAGGATAGTTTTTATCCCGAAAATCTTCCCTTTAGGGGGTAAAATGGAGGGGTGAAAATTTGGATGTTATCCATTTTGATAAAATTTGGTTTAGAGGTAGTTTAAGTTCTAGGGAAGGACATTGGATAGTTTTTATTCTGGAAATCTTCTCCTAAGGGGGTGAAATGGGGGGTGAAATTTTGGATGGACTCCGTTTAGACCAAATTTGGTATAGATATAGTTTGAGTCCCGGAGAATGACAATGGATAGTTTTGAATCCCGAAAATTATCCCTCAAGGGGATGAAATAGGGATGAAAATGTGGATAAATCCCATTTAGTTAAAATTTGGTAAAGAGATAGAAGGAGGCCCAGGGAAGGACAATGCATAGTTTTCATGCTGAAAAATCATCTCCTGAGGTGAAATGAGGGGTGAAAATTTGGATAGAACCGATTTAGATAGAATTTGGTATGGAGATAGTTAAGAGTCCTAGGGAAGGACTTAACATAATTTTTAGTCCAGAAATCATCTCCTAAGGGGGTGAAATGGGCTATGAAAATTTGGATGGAACCCATTTACGGTATAGCGAGTTGGAGTCTTGAGGAAGGACATAGGATTGTTTACTCCCGAAAATCATCCCCTAAGTGGGTGTAATTGGGGGTGAAAATTTGTTTGTGACTTATTTTGATGAAATTTGGTTGAAAGATAGTTTGAGTCCTGGAAAAGGACATATGATAGTTTCTATTCCGGTAATCAACTAATCATCCCCTAAGGGGGTGAAATGGGGGTGAAAATTTGGATGGAACCCATTTACGGTATAGCGGTAGTTGGGAGTCCTAGGGAATAGGAACATTACATTGGTAAATATATGTATGCGACGTTCCAAGGGTAAAGGTACCTTATGGCGGTAGTTTCGAAGATGTTTTCTAAAACGGGGTAAAAAAGACGTTTTATTATGGTTATTTTGAAAACTATTAGATGTAACATTTTGTTGATGTATCTTTATTTTTAGTATAAAATATTTAAATTACAAGTCAGTTAATTTAGTCCTACGGTTTAGAAGAAAAGGTGCTTACGGCCGTGTGATATGAAAATATGCAAAATAATACTGAAAAAAGCCTACATGCATCTATTATGGTGAGGCGGGTCATAGAAACCAAGTTTGCGGCGGAGTCTATTTTGTAAAAAAAAGGCGTTCGGAGTAAGTAACGTAACTCTGTCTGTCTGTTACCTTTTCATGCTTAAACCACTGAACCGATTGAGATGAAATTTGGTGTAGAGATACTTTGAATTCCGGGGCCTTCCCAAAGAATCCTTACTAAAGATAGTTTTTATCTGGAAATTCATCACCTAAGGGGGTGAAAAGGGGGGAGAAAGTTACGATATAAACGAGTTCCGCGCGGACGAAGTCGCGGGCAAAAGCTAGTAGTTATATAGTTGTGCTCATACAGCGAAATTTTAGCTTTTGTTTCATTGATCTTAAGTGGTTGTTGAACTTACTTCCTCGATCCAGAACAAGGGTGCATACGTGTTGGGCAGGTCCTTGCATAACTCTAGCTTATCCGTGTTCAGGAGTAGCATGCTGAACTGCACGCGCTGTCGCGCCACCAACGGCGTTCCACTTATCTGCACAGAAAACTTATGTAGGTACAGACAAACTATCATTATCATCATCAACTGCATCACCATCATCTTCATCATCATCATGCACAATTATGTACGATGGATTTCAAAGATACCAATGAATTCCACTTTAATAACGCGAAATGTATTCATAATATGTTATTATTTATTAACGGCCTCCGTGGCCCAGTTGGTAGTGACTCTGCCTACGAAGCTGGAGGTCCCGGGTTCGAATCCCGGTCAGAGCATTTATTTGTGTGTCTATCACGAATATTTGTTCCTGAGTTATGGATGTTACATATGTATATAAGTATCTATATGTATTTATCTATTATATATATCGTCGCCTAGTACCCACAACACAAGCCTTATTGAGCTTACCTTGGGCCTAGGTTGATTTGTGTATGATTGTCCCGTAATATTTATTTATTTATTTATTTATTATAATATACATGTCTTTGACGTCGGTCGTGGGCTACCCTTATGTTGTTGATTTACCACTGATTCGCACGATGCGCTTTGCTTCCAGTTTTCTCGCGAGGACAACTATTAAAGAGTGGAATTCACTTCCGACAAACCTTTTCTCAGCGGCACTACCACGAACTTCGATCCTCGAACTTCGTATATCTCCGTTTCGGTCGCTCGAGTACCATAAACCATAAGTGCGATTAAGACGGATATATACGAAGTTCGAGATACGATGTTCGTGGTTATAGCTCTGCTACGTATAACTTGGATCTTTTCAAGACGAGAGTGAAAAGGCACTATCTAGGTATGCATGTTACACCCTCGACCTCGTCACCACTTCCCATCAGGTGAGATAGTGGTCACATGCGTACCTATAAGGAAAAAAAAAAAAAAAACTAAAATTTTAAACGACAAAAAAAATATTACATACATATTCACGGCCATTTTCCGGAGGGGTAGGCAGAGTTTACTAATTTCCACATGCTACGATCTTGACCTGACCTTTCTTTAGGATTTCTCCACTCAACAAAATACATTACTGCTTACAAATTTTGTATACAGGGGTGGGGTGGGGTGGGTGGGGGGGGGGGGGGGGGGTTTCTCTGCAGCTGACTGTACTATGGGTACTAGGTATATACAGGGTGTTGCCTGTAATAAGAGCAAATATTCAAAAGGACGATTCCTTAGAACATTTGCCCCTTGTGTTTATTTTTGGATTTGGAGAAATTTTGATCTAAAGTTATGACCTCCAAGTAAGGTATCTTGGCACCAAGACATAATAGCACAGCAGTCAATGCAGATTTAGAGGTATTATCATGTAATTAGTCACAATAGTTTTCAAAAGTTGTATTTTTGTTTTCAAAAGTTATTTTTGTGATTTTTTTTTTTTTTAAGTTTTTTTAAAATAAAAAGTTACTGATAGCACTGCAGAAGAGTATAACAAATTTTGAAGAAAAAAAATATTACTTTTTTCAAATAAAACCACGTGGAAATATTTTTTTACAAGCTTAATAATCTAAGTACGGTTTAATTTTTTGCTCCTATTACTTATTATAAGTCCCACGGTGTATAATACACCGTGGGCCCGGGTAACCCGAAAGGTTTTAACCACGCATTCCTGAGGTCATTAGGAGCAAACAATTTAACAGTCATTTTTCCATATAAAAAGTGACATTTAGAGATTTAGACCTACCTGACGCGCGTACAATTCGTTACGTGATCGACCTGCTGGTGTATTATATAATGTTATTCATTATAGTCTATGTTATATTATTACACACACTGCACTCACTGAAGGCGTCAGCAGCAGACATGAGTTTTGGACATAATTACATTCCAAATTGCCTAGGAACCTAATTAGTTCTGTCTGGAGTTTTAATGACGGCTCATATTTATAGACTACTCGACTCAAACACTAATTTGTAGTCTTGAGCCGAAATATTTAATCTAATAAAACATTCTGTCAAAAACATTTCCCAACCGAAATGACAGAAAATATCTTGAAAAACTTGGAAAATAGCTTGAAAACATTAAGCAATCATAAGACAACTCAGGATAACTATAATATCCTCGAACAGGAACTCCAACAGGCCCACAAACAAATAAGTTTAGAAAGAGAACAGAAGGATAAAACTGGACCCCAAGCAAAGATTCTCATCGAAAACAGAAATTGCTACATGAGGATAGAAAACACAACAGGAAAGCTATAGCTGAAATAAACAAACAAATTAAATTCACAATTAGAAAATACAGAAATAAAACAAGGTCAGAAAAGTTCACAAACTACATTGAAAAAACAGGAGGGCTCAAAAAAGCA
This sequence comes from Epinotia brunnichana, assembly GCA_963854355.1. Taxonomy (NCBI): domain Eukaryota; kingdom Metazoa; phylum Arthropoda; class Insecta; order Lepidoptera; family Tortricidae; genus Epinotia; species Epinotia brunnichana. The sequence continues at coordinate 7,137,410 of OY977949.1, read as the reverse complement.
ATGAAAGAACTACAGGAACACAGTTGTTGGATACCTAGAAAAAAACAAAAAGAAAAATAAAATAGTAACGAAGCGTTCAGATATTCTTTGCACAGCAACCAATTTTTATAATACAACTATACAATAGCAATGAAGATAGAAAATATAGAGGCCTAAATTACCCACTGGATGAAGACAATATACCACCATTTTTAGAAAGTGAAATCTCAAGAGCCATTCAATCACAGAAAAATTATAAAGCACCAGGAGAAGACCAAGTATCAAACGAATTACTAAAAAGTACCCTTCCTGCCACAATTAAATACATTAAAAATCTGTTTAACGAAATCCTACACAAAGAAGAAATACAAAAACAATGGACCACATCAACAATTATACTTCTCCATAAAAAGGGTGACAAGAACGACATAAGCAACTATAGACCCATCAGTCTTATGTCGAACTTGTATAAAATATTTTCCAAAATAATACTACAACGCATCGAAAGAGTCCTAGAAGAGAACCAACCGTATGAACAAGCTGGCTTCCGAAAAGACTTTGCAACCACAGATCACATCCACACTATAAAACAAATACTAGAAAAATACAATGAATATAATAAGAAATACTACCTAGCATTTATTGATTACAAAAAAGCGTTTGATTCCTTACTTCACAGCCAGATCTGGAACTCACTGAAAAGTCAGAATCCAAGTACATAAGAAGTATAAACAAAGTATATATGAACTCAACTGCCAAAATCAAATTAGAAACTATATGTCAGGAATTCCAGATAAAAAGAGGGGTACGACAAGGGGACCCCCTGTCACCTAAAATATTCTCTGCAACGATAGAACTGGTATTCTGAAACTTGAATTGGGACAGTTACGGCTTGGACATAAATGGAAAACTATTGAATCATCTCCGATTTGCAGACGACATTATACGTACATCTGAAAACCCAACGGACTTGCAAATAATGCTGCACCAACTCACAAAGGAGAGCAAGAAAGTGGGTCTGGAACTAAACAGAGAAAAAACTAAACTTATGACGAACGAACAAAAAATACCAATGAGTGTAAACAATAACCAGTTAGAATATGTCACGGAATACACATATCTAGGTCAAATTATCTCTCCAGAAAACCAGAATGATAAAGAGACAGACACAGAGTGTGTATTGCTTGGAAAAAGTATTGATCATGGAAAAAATCCAGATATCCCACTAAAATACAAAAGCAAACTATTTAACACCTGCATACTCCCCAGCATGACATATGGCTGCCAAACATGGGCACTAACAAAGAAAGATAGGAAAAAACTAGAAGTATGTCAGCACAACATAGAAAGAAGTATACTAAACATTAAAAGGAAAGACAGAGTAAAACTAAAAACTATAAGGAAAACAACTAAACTAACAGAAGTGTCATATGCTATAATATAAACCACCTTAAGTGGAGATGGACAGGCCACATGATAAGAAATAAGAGAGAGAAATGGTCTAAACTAGTCACGGAATGGTACCCAAGAGATGGGTAAAGGAAAAAAAGCAGACCATTGCGAAGATGGGAAGGTTGCAGGACCGACTTGGAGACGGACTGCAACGGATAGAATTTAGAAATGAATGGAAGATACTAGGGGAGGCCTATGCCGAGAGGCAAATCGACCACACCACCGATGTCAGTGTATCATTTTAAGTTTAATACTATGTAAAGGTCGAGAATAAAAGGCTATTTTATTTTATTTTATTTTATAAATAATTAAATAATAATAAATAATAATATTGGCGTAGGGATGTGACGGCCCCATCGCCCACCAGATTTCTGGTGCAATCAGTCAACGTAAGGCAGCTTGTGGCGGGCTGTTAGGAAGTAGCGATCCTACGTACCTAAGTGCTCATGGGGGGGTTTCCTGTGGTCAGGCTGAGCCGATCGGGTGGATGGTTGGGCAGGCCCTCCACCTCTGGCTTGCCTTAACTGGCTGTCCAGAGTGGAGTCGCAAGAGCTATTGCTCGAGGGTAGATGTGATCACCTAAGTGGCGAGTTGGCTATATGTTTAAAGTCCAGTGCCACCTCTCTACCCCCCCTGCCTCTCTGACTGACCCTTAGGCCATTTTTTAATGTCGCCATTAATAGGGGCCCATCTAGCAGTTGGCGAGTCACCGTCTGCCAGAGATAAAAAATGAGACGGTTTATTAGGCAGGCGTCCGATATTTCACCCAATAGCCCAGCAACTAGTCCATAACTTTCACCCAATAACCCGTTTTCTTTAGATTCCATCAACCAGCAATAGTCCCTATACACCCCAGCGGGTGCTGTCTCTGTGTGCGTCCCATGACACGGGCAGGGACAGCATCCGCTCGGTGTACTCCTTGCATTTCATTAAATTGTCAAAAGGGCCTCTACGTGTTGGCTCAGTTAGTACTTTGTAGGTACCTAGCCCCACGCACGCCTCCCAAAGGTCCGGGACATCATTGTCCCGTGAGCGGGAAAGACATACATAATAATAATACGAATTAGGGGACAATCTAACACTATTGGGACTGGCCCCGTAAGCTCAATAGGCTTGTGTTACTAGACGACGATATATTTAATTAATATAAATATTATAAATCTATACATCTATACATCTATATCTTACATAATAATAAAGCTGAAGAGGGTCGAAAGTCTGTACATGGAAGATATTCGAAAAAAAATTGGCTAGGGATACTTAAAATCGATAACAGAACACGTTCCAACAGTTTTTAGAATTTTTGTCTGTTTGTCTGTTTATCTGTTTGTCTGTTTATCTGTTTGTCTGTTTATCTGTTTGTCTGTTTATGTGACCGCGCATCACATGAAAACGGCTGAACCGATTAAAATTAAATTTGGTATAGAGATAGTTTGAGTCCTATGGAAGGACTTAGGGTAGTTTTTATCCTGGAAATCAACCCCTAAGGGGATGAAATGGGGGGTGGAAATTTGTATGGAGCTACTTAAACCGCTGCACCGATTTGGATGAAATTTGGTATATAATTAGTTTGAGTCCCGGGGAAGGTCAAATGATAGGTTTAATCCCGAAAATCTACCCTTTAGGGGGTAAAATGGAGGGGAGAAAATTTGGATGTAACCCATTTTGATAAAATTTGGTTTAGAAGTTTAAGTTCTGGGGAATGACATTGAGTAGTTTTTATTCTGGAAATCTTGCCCCAAAGGGGGTGAAATGGGGGGTGAAATTTTGTATGGACTCCGTTTAGACCAAATTTGGTAGGTATAGATATAGTTTGAGTCCAGGAGAAGGACAATGGATAGTTTGAATCCTGAAAATCATCCCCCAAGGGGATGAAATAGGGATGAAAATGTGGTGAAATCCCATTTAGTTAAAATTTGGTAAAGAGATAGAAGGAGTCCCAGGGAAGGACAATGCATAGTTTTTATCCTGAAAAATCATATCCTGAGGGGATGAAATGAGGGGTGAAAATTTGGATAGAACCGATTTAGAAGAAATTTGGTATGGAGATAGTTAAGAGTCCTGGGGAAGGACTTAACATATTTTTTAGTCCAGAAATCATCTCCTAAGGGGATGAAATGGGGTATGAAAATCTGAATGGAACCCATTTACGGTAAAGCGAGTTGGAGTCTGGAAGAAGGACATAGGATAGTTTACTCCCGAAAGGATGAAATAGGGGGTGAATATTTGGATAAAACCCATTTAGATGAAATTTGGTAAAGAGATAGAAGGAGTCCTAGGGAAGGACAATGCATAGTTTTTATCCCGAAAAATCATTTCCTAAGGTGGTGAAATGAGGGTTGAAGATTTCGATAGAACCCATTCAGATAAAATTTGGTATAGAGAGAGGTCTCAGTCCAAGGAAAAAACATAGAATAATTTTTATTCCGGAATACATGAAAGGAGGAAATCATCCCCTAAGGAGGTGAGAAATGGTGGATGAAAATTTGGATTGAACCCATTTACGGTAAAGCGATAGTTAAGGAAGGACAAAGGATAGTTTTATCCCGAAAATCATCCCCTAAGGGGGTGTAATTGGGGGTGGAAATTGGTTTGTGACACATTTTGATAAAATTTGGTTGAAAGATAGTTTGAGTGCTGGAAAAGGACATATGATAGTTTCTATTCCGGAAATGATCCCCTAAGGGGGTGAAATGGGGGTAAAAATTTGGATGTAGCCCATTTAGATGAAATTTTGTATAGAGATAGTTTGAGTCCTGGAGAATGACAACGTATAGTTTTTATCCCGAAAATCATCCTCTAAGGAGGTGAAATAGGGGGTGAAATATTGGATGGAACCTATTTACGGTATAGCGGTAGTTGGGAGTCCTGGGGAATAGGAACATTACATAGGTAAATATATGTATGATCAAGGGTAAAGGTACCTTATGGCGGTAGTTTCGAAGATGTTTTCTAAAACGGGGTAAAAAAGACGTTTTAGTATGGCTATTTTGAAAACTATTAGATGTAACATTTTGTTGACGTATCTTTATTTTTAGTATAAAATATTTAAATTACAAGTCAGTTAATTTAGTCTTAAAGTTTAGTAGAAAAGGTCCTTACGGCCGTGTGATATGAAAATATGCAAAATAATACTAAAAAAGCCTACATGCATCTATTATGGTGAGGCGGGTCATAGAAACCAAGTTTGCGGCGGAGTAAAAAAAGGCGTTTGGAGTAAGGTAATCTATAAAATCATGCAACTCAGCCTTATCCTTTCTTCATACAATCCATACTAATATTACAAATGCGAAAGTAACTCTCTCTGTCTGTTACCTTTTTATGCTTAAACCACTGAACAAAATATGTATTATATTATTTCTTTTGTATGTGTAAATTGTGTGTCAGGAATAAATATTTGAATTTGAATTTTGAATTTTTGAACCGATTGAGATGAAATTTGGTATAGAGATACTTTGAATTCCGGGGCCTTCCCAAAGGGTCCTTACTAAAGATAGTTTTTATCTGGAAATTCATCACCTAAGGGGGTGAAAAGGGGGGAGAAAGTAAAGATATAAACGAGTTCCGCGCGGACGAAGTCGCGGGCAAAAGCTAGTACTTAAATATAGAAAACATCCAAGACTCAGAAACAAATACGCATGCTCATCGCACAAAATAATAATACTCAATAACCCCAATGTCCCCAATAATTGCCAACCAGTTCACTGAATCTTTAAACCTACAATTGCTAGAATCTCTTTTGGGAATAAAGAACAGACGTAAGTTTGTGTATGTATACTAGCTGCCCGCGCGGCTCCGCCCATGTAAGTAATTCAAAAAACGCAGGGGAGTCACGCAGTAAAATGCTATGATTTTTTGTAATTGGACAATGTAAAATGCGCGGGTAGTAACTCAACTTTTTTAAGAAAATTAAAATCGTGGCTTCTCACGCACTCTTTTTATGACATTAAAGATTTTTATGAGTTACCAGAATAAGAATGTTATATGTTAACACACTTAGTATATAAATTTAATTTAAACTAATACAATGACATGTAATATTAATAATATTATAAATAAAAGACTTATGACTTATGACTTATTTCGTTCCGGCGATTACCATCTACATACCTACACATCTAACTACTTACAGACTGTTCCTCTAGATTAAGAAGTAAATAATGTTACTAACCGGCTCAAAGTCGATCTCGATCCCATGCTCATTGACATCCGGGTTCAATCCCTTGCAGTTCTGCAGCAGCGACGGATCACTGTCCAAGAAGTGTGGAAGCGAGACGTACATAGGCGCACTCACACACTTCGCGACATCCATGAGGCCTTTCAATGGGCACTTGTCTGGAGAGTCGCAGAAGCAGTTCAGAGCGGGGTCGTTGGCAAAGTCTCCGATGTTGGCGACGTAGCGGTTCGTCTTGATTCCTCGGTAGGAGGTCTTCTTTTGGTACCAGGGTTTGAAGGACCTGCCAGTGGGGAAGTATCTAGTTTAGGAATACATTCAATAATTTCAGTTTTAAAAACGACACAAGACATGTGGATACTGTGCGAACTGAAAGGCCAATCAGACATGTTTATATTTATAAATCAAATACTGATAAACACTGGTACTTAGTGTACAGATTTGAGGTCTGATTTTATTGTTTGTGGCTGACTTCGTGTAAATAATTTAATGCAGGCCAAATCAAATCCGCTATATATACGAGTATACAGATGTATAAATATATATAAAAAAATTACTTCATATCCAGGGAACTTCTATCATCAGAAGGAAAATATCATGGTTACGGTTATAACTTGATAAACCTACAGGATTCGTCACTGTCTACTGAGCAGTGAGAAAGATTCGAATGTTTCATCTAGTCATAGTCACGTGACAAAGGATTTCTAAACCCCTCAAAACACCAATTAATGATAAGAACTACCTGCACAGATTACCAGAATAAGACTCCGGTCGATCAAACTCCGTCAGGAACGGGGGGAAGACCGTGCCACCGTACTCGTTACACTCGTCCCTCCAGGTGTCCATCTTGTCCTTCTCGTCGACAGCGATCACTCAGCTGACGTCCATCACGTGCTTCTTGCCTCGGTTGACGGTCATGACGCGTGACGTGGGGGTCGATGGTTCCATAGTGCTGGTGGGAAAATAATGTAATACCTGCATAGGTCACCAGAATAGGACTCCAGCCGATCAGACTCCGTCAGGAACGGGGGGAAGACCGTGCCATCCGTGCCACCGTACTCGTTACACTCGTCCCTCCAGGTGTCCATCTTGTCCTTCCCGTCGACAGCGATCACTCGGCCTACGTTCATCACGTTCTTCTTGCCTCGGTTGACGGTTACGACGTGAGGATCGACGGTCCCATTGCGCTGGTGGGGGTGATATATTTATTGGCGTAAATTTAGAAGGGCTGGCGACTAGCCTATCGACAAAGTTACATTTCTGTGAATTATGTCGTTCGCGTGTTAATTAAATATTTTTTTTGAAAAAAACACTCATAGATAATAGACCTTATAATATAACTAACATGTAAGTACCTACACAACAATAAAAAAAATTAAAACTAGCACAAAAGTAGGTACTAGTTGTTGCAATGTACAGTGTAACTTCGGAGTCAGGAAGCGCGTTGTAAATGCAAAAAATGCTGTACTCCATTCGGCCAAAATTCTTCCTTTGGTGACCGTGCTTTTTGCAGTCTTCAACTATATCATAATGGATGGGTCCATTATGATACTATGATGATTCCTAACTCAATGGGTTTGGATTCACTTTAGATTCGCTTTGTTTATTGAGACAAAACTGCAGTTTATCATTTGCAATAGAAGAGGATAAATAGGGAGTGGATTGATACAGAAGTTAACGCGAACAAATATAGCTATCTCCCGTCTCCATTATCAGATCAACGTCACCATCATCATCACACAAAAACCGTACTTATATGATAAGTAATAAATAAAGTGAAAGATATTATGAATACGGGAGAGAAGGCCTTTGCCCCTTATGTAACCAAGGTAAAATCTTAACTTACCGAACCAAAGAGAGAAAACCTAAACTGATTATTCGGCTCAATCAGAAGACCAGTGGGGGCTTCCTTCTTCAACGCCGTGCAGACCGCTTTCGGCGCAAAGTCAGTCCTCGCGCAATTTATAATCAGGCCCCTGAACATGACGTCTAGTGCTTTAACTCTCAGGAACATGTCTTGAGGGTTGTCGAAGATGCCGTTGAGGGCTTTACCAATCATGTTGAGCATTGCCGGCTTGTCGCGGTGGACGACTGTGGCCGTACCCTATACAAAAGTAATTGGTGTTTGAGATTATTTTTGTACTTTATTTCAGCCTTATTGAGTGACTTGTAGTTAAGGGAACAGATGAAGGTATTATTAGGTTATAGCTGTAATTGTAATATCACAATGATGGTAATGATTAAGAAAAGCGGCTGCCAAAGAGAATGTAATGAAGCTTGCCACGAACACCTTTAATGAGGACCACTGCTACTTTTAACAAAGTACCGACGAAGTAGAAGGTTTTCTAATATGTCGTGTGAGAGCATAAGAGATAGGGCACAGCCTTTTATGACTGCGGTTTTCCGTAAGATGCTCAAAATAATATACGAACGAGATGATATTCCGCTGTGCCCTATTACCTTTCTTAATACACATGCACAAAACGCATTCTATGTCCATACTTATGTTGGCTGCTTATCTTGATTCCCATTTTAAATCTTTCAGGAGGAGGCACCCCACTCCTTCTCATTGCGTACTAGTTTGTGATTTATCCATAGCGTATTCTATATAAAGCGTCCCAGGCGATGCAGCGTCTGTGGAGAGGACACTTCACCCTCGCCGTTTTGCGGCGAGGAAAACAACACGGGAAGTGCCGATCCCGGATTGGCTTACATAGCCACGAGAGGCGTTGTCCCTCGCATGCAGACGCTGTTTGAATCATCTGTCAAGATGTTTGAGGCATGTGATGATGATGATGATGATGATGATTCTATATAAGTAGTAAAATGCTTTTTAGTTGATAGAAGGATCTAAGTTTAACTCACCAGCATGAAAGGATGAGGCATCGTGATGATCTCTTCCCCAGTCAGACCGGGGCCAGATAACTCGGGCTTGAACAGGAAAGTATCCACCTTCTTGTAGTTGATGGTGTCTTCTTCGTCGTTCTCTTCTACTTCTACCTTCTCCTTCCATTCCCTGGGAGAGAGAATATGTTGAATGTTCCACTAGTTTCAGTAATTTAGGTACTCAACAGCTGAGTACTGTGCACCAGTATGGGCAAATAGTGCACATGTTCCACATGTGGACGTGCAGCTTAACCAGACCATGCGCTGTGTATCGGGAACTCTAAAATGTACGCCTCTCCAGTGGCTCCCCGTGTTGAGTCATATATTATTATTATTTGTTTGTGGGCCTTAATATGCCGCTTCGACCAGCAAGTGATCTATTGTGGCAGCCCTTGTTTTAGAGTTCACCGTTAAGTCCCGTTGCCTCCAGGAAATTCCAGATTCTTTGGGCGTTGATATGTTGTACTTCTTGTGGGTGCATTATGTGCCGCCCTAGGTAGGTACTTCTTTTATGCATGAGTGGTCCGCAGGAGCAGAGAATGTGCATTGCAGTCTCCTCTGTCTCCTGGCAGAACCTGCAAGTTGTGTCCTGCTTCATACCCATTTGAAACAGGTGTTTGTTCAATTTGCAATGTCCTGTCAGGATTCTTGTCACTGCGCAGGTTTTGTGCCTTTTGAATTGTAATAACTCTTTAGACAGCTTACTATTGAATCCTTCGATCAGGGCTTTAGCTTGTTTTTGTCCTTTGGTGAACTTCCACAGCTTGATTGCCTCTGATTTTTCCGCGTTGTTTAGCAGAGAATATGCTTTCCGTTTTGTGATGCCACAGAACGGTTCCGGGCCGACTAGGGCCGTGTCTGCGCCCTGCCTTGCAAGTTCATCTGCTCTTTCGTTTCCTACAATGTCGGAGTGCCCTGGTACCCATCTAAGTATGACTTTGTTGGAGTTCGCCAGGGTGTTTAGATTATTTTTACAATTCTGGACTAGTTTAGAGTAGGACTCTAGTGATTCTAGTGCCAGCAGAGCAGCTTGGCTGTCCGAGTTGATGTAGATATGTTGGTTCCTTAGGTTTCTTTCAAGGTTGATCTCCACGCATTTATTTAATGCGAAGAGTTCAGCCTGAAAGATTGAGGCCTCCTTCCCCATGCTGACGCTAGCTTTGAACTTTGGCCTCTCACCGTAGATACCACATCCAACATGATCACCTTTTTTTGATCCATCTGTATACCAAATGTGGCTTCCCTCCTTGAAGTCCATTTGGTCATTTGTCCATTTGTCTCTCGGAGGTATTTCCACTGTATACAGTCTAGTGAATTTGCATTCCACGTATGTGTCGTCAGTGGGCATGCTTAGGTTTTTGTTATCAAAAACAAGGGCCTCAAGTTTGCTTGAGTCATATAACTCCACCACGTCTAAGAAGACAACATATATCGCTCCAAGAGGCCCAAAAAATCAGCGGCAACCCTGCATTACCAGCACACGCAGAATTTACAAACCCTCCACATCACCGTCTCAAGTCGCGACACCCATCGTATCAGACGGCCCGTGACCTTATGAATACCAACTTCAACAAGACTGCAAAGTGGACGACAGAATGGTGCTCTAAACCACCCGAGAGTATGGGAGTCAACATCAATCCGAACACAAAACCGACGGGTTTCTCGCTATCTAGAAAGGAATGGTGCCAGCTTAACAGGGTGAGAACTGGATGCGGACGGAGCAACGACTTTATGTCCAAGTGTGGAGCCGCCGTGCAGGACGTTGCGCACATTGTCCAGGACTGCCCTCTTACTAAATACCATGGGAACCCTGCAGACCTATTCACCCTTGAAAATGACGCAATCTCTTGGATACAGAATTTAAAGAATAAGATTATATTATGATTATTGTGCACGACTGTAAAAACGCCAAACGAATAAATAAAAAGTAATTTATGTAGGGTGTAGTGAAAAAAATAAGTAGTTCACATTAAATATTTGGTAGTCTTTTTGTAATTACTTTGGGAATAATTTACTTTAAAAACAAAGTTTAAACCGACTTCAATTCAGTTGACGTACTTTAGGTACATCTTTGAGGAGTTCCATAAGTCATCTGTGGTCTTCATCATCAGTGCCACTTCACCAAAATTACGATACGAGTTATAATAGCAAATACCGAAATCACTACACGCACGCGTGCCTATAAAATTTGAAGGTTGCCCTCAATTTCCCTGGGATCCCATCATTAGATCCAAAATTGGTGACAATGGGACCACCTTGGGAGTATACTCTTTCGAATAAAAAAAGAATTTTGGAAGTCGGTCCACAATTGACGGAAAAATCGGCGAATATACATTAAAAAAATATATATACATACAGTGGAACATATAACCTCCTCCTTTTTTGAAGTCGGTTAAAAATGAAGGCATTCATGAATATATTTCTTTTCACAGCCGTATTCAAAGCAGCTACTTTGTGCAATACCGTAGTAAGCTTGTAGTGACATCAACCTAGACGACTCGGGCTTCTTAAATGGCACCAACGTCTCAAATTTTATTGAGAAGTCGTCAGTAACGATATGGCACCCCAAACTAAGTAAATGATTGATTCATCAAAAATCAATGATTTATTGCGTACTTAAATTGTGGAATTCATCAGGTTGATCACGTAATGCATTGTACGTAGGTACGCCAGGTCCCTATTTCACCAACTAGACAATTGTCACCTGATACTGACAATTTGCCATACATTGCTTGTTCTAGAAGTTAAGGTGGTCATCACTGTCACTAGGTTACTTGTGGAACCAGCAATGTACGGGGAATTGTCGTTGTGAGGTAACAATTGTCAAGTTGGTAAAATAGGGGCCAGATACTCGTAGATCTAAATGTCACTTTTTTGTATGGGAGAATGACAGTTGAGTTGTCCTAACGTGCGTTTTAATTTAATTATTAAAGGAAAACACAGTCAAAATATTACAAAACAGTAGGTATACCTAAAACTAAAATTTACTACTAAGGTATACTGAAAACTAAGTATCAAATAACCTGCCCCACGTCACTCCAGGTGCGAAGGTGCCCATCACGCTAGCCGCATTGCCGCGCTGAACAGCTATGGCTAACCTTTGCACCAGAAATGACCCAGAGATCCAGGTCTCATTATTGCAAGCGACGCCCCACTTCCCTAAAAAAGGTTTTGGCCTCTGAGCACCAATACCCAGTCGTCTCCGACGCAAGCGGAACATATTATATTCCATAATTTATGTTCCAAAGCAACCCATTAATATTCCAGGCCCTCGGACGTTAGCTACAAAGGCAATGCGGCCGTTTGCATAATTCAGATTCAGATTCAGATTCAGATTCAGATTTTTATTTGTGAAACATAGGTAATACAAATGTGGTCTTATATAATAGGTATACATGGATCTCTATGTTTTGCCGATTGGCATACAAATGTCAATGCTAAAGAAATTACAAATATAATATAATAATCATTTAACAGGAGCAAAATATAAGTACCTACTTTAACAATGTCAATTATATTATAAATTATAGATCTGTGTCATTCATAAAATCCTGCGTAGAGTAGTAACATTTTTCAACTAGTAACTTCGTAATTTTTTTCTTAAAAGGTTCTTTTTCCAGTTCAATTATGTCTACCGGTATTTTATTATAAATTTTAGGCGCCATTCCTAATAAACTTTTGCTGACTAATGCGGTTTTACACTCTTTACCACGTAACTTGTTTTGGTACTGTAAGCGAGTAGGAAGCTTGCGTGTATCCGCAATTTTATTAAATAAGTTAGGATTACATTTAACAAAGATTGCAACTTCCAGAATATATATACAGGGTAAGGTAAGGATCTTGAGATATTTAAAATAAGTACGGCAGCTGTCTGTTATTTTTAAGTTACACATGGCTCTTATGCACCATTTTTGAGCTTTAAAGGCTGTTTCCTTATCGACGGAATTTCCCCAAAAAAGAATACCATACCGCAGTGTTGACGCAACAAGGCCATGGTAAGCAACAAGCAGAGTTTTTATATCTACTGTTTTTGATAGTTTGCGGAGTGCAAATGCTGATTTGCTTAGCTTTTTACAGAGTTCTATTATATGATATTTCCAGCTTAATTGACTATCGATAGTGAGCCCCAAAAACTTAGTAACTCCTACGGTCTCTATATTATTCCCTTGATAATTTATATCCATATGTTTAAATTGATTTCGCTGATAAAATTGCATTATGTTAGTTTTAGTCAAGTTAATTTGTAAATTATTTCTATTTAGCCACCTTATTATGTCAGATAATGTATTATTTATGTCATTTTCATAATTATCTAGGCTATAACATTTTACAATGGATGTGCTATCATCGGCAAATAAGATCATGGGGTGATTGATTGCTTTCGGAAGGTCATTGATATAAACCAGAAAGAGCAATGGACCAAGTACACTCCCCTGTGGTACACCATATTTTACATACCGAGCATCTGATAGGGTTTTATTTTCCGTTCTAGTCTTTAAGCATATTCTGTTTATCTCGGTAAATTGTAGTCTGTTAGTAAGGTAGGATTGAATGAGTTCCAGGGGTTTTCCCCGGATACCATACTTGTCAAGTTTATTTTTATTTATTTATTATTTATTATTTATTTATTAATCACACACAAGTTTACAGTTTATAACCAAAACACTTATGAGGTAGGTACACATTCATAGGAGGTAGCATCACTATAAATAATACAACAATTTAGGTAGGAACAATTCAAAAAGAAGCAATCATAAAAATAAACTAAATATACCTAAATTACCTAATCAATCAAAGATTGAGCTGAGCAAGCATTGTACAGACTCGTGAAACTAGGTAAGTATGGCTAAAACTTTTCTACAAAATACGCCAATACTGTCGGCAAATATATCAATGTCGTCGGTTTCCTGCATGATCTTGTTTAGGATGGTTCGCGCTCTAGCAGAGGGAGCGTTCGCTCCGCGCCTGGTGCGCACGCCGGGCACCGCGAACAGACGCCGCGGGCGCCGCGCCGTCACCGCGCCGCCCGCGCCGCCCGCCGCACCGACCGCCGGCCCACTCGCACGCGGTACATGCAAGCCCATTCGCTCCAGCACGGACGCATTGTCAACTTTATTGTTGAGCAGTTGGTAATAGTGCACTACATGCAGCAGTTTGCGCCGTGTCTCAAGAATGTGAAGCCCAACCATTCCTGAAATGAAGAGGGACGGATACATATACGGGTAGTATCCGTACTGTCGCTTGTATATGTACCTGGCAAATTTCTTTTGAATTCTTTCCAGCATTGTGATGTATTTAAACTCGTCCGGAGCCCACACTACCGCACCGAATTCGAGCCTACTACGAATGTATGCTTTATATAGCATGACTGCTATCTTGATGGTAGAGAATTGGGAAGCCATCCTCATTATAAATCCCAGCGTTTTAGATACCTTTTTGCAGGTCGTCGTTATATGTTGTCTGAAGTCAAGTTTATTATCCAAAGTCAGTCCTAAGTCACGTATTTCGTCGGTCTGATGAAGTGGCATTCCGCGAAGGCTGTATTCGGAAACGATAGGTGAGCGGAGTCTAGCGAAGGAAATGTGCACACATTTCGAGGCGTTAAACTCCAGCCGATTAGTCTCACTCCATTCAGAAATAGCGTCTATGTCGTTCTGTAATTGTACTCTGTCATTGTCATCCCTAACACTGTGGAATAGTTTTATGTCGTCTGCAAACATTAGGCACTTAGACGTGCTGACGACCCTCGGGAGATCATTAATCATGACAAGAAATTGTGTAGGTCCTAGCGTGCTGCCTTGACTTACACCAGAACGAGTGAAGTATTGTTGAGACTCGAATCCAGCAAGTTTGACATATTGTCTCCGATCCTGTAGATAACTGGCAAAGAAGTGTAAAAGCCGGGGCGTAAATCCTATGTCTGCGAATTTACGCAGGAGGATATCGTTATCTACAAGATCGAAAGCTTTACGAAAGTCAAAGTATGCAGCATCTACCTGCATTCGGGCATCCATAGCTTCGGTTACGTAATCAACCAAGACTATGTGATTAGTTGTTGTTGAGCGACCTCGACGGAAACCATGCTGAGCATCGTCCATTTTGACTGTGATCTGCTGAGTGATAAGATGGTCCACGATTGATTCGAACAATTTCCCAAACACAGAGAGCACAGCAATAGGACGAAATCCAGTCACGTCGGACCCTGCACTGCTCTTAGGTACAGGGGTTACTCTTGATAACTTCCAGTACGATGGATACACGGCGTGTTGTAGGGATAAATTATAAATAAATAAAAGAGGAGACTCTAAAACAGATATACAATCCCTGGCCAAAAACGTGGGTATTCCGTCAGGTCCAGCCGAGGAGCGCGGTTTGAGCCGCTTGGCAGCGCGCCGCAAATCGGCAGCATTGACAGCGTTTACTGCGACTCTCGCTGCGTCGTGTGCATCCCCCCGCGTCGCTGCGCTGTCCCGCGCCGCTTCCTCGGCGTCCAGGCGAGGTACCTCACTATGGAATACAGAGCTAAAATACTCGGCAAAAGCATTTGCGGCGTCCTGTCCCGTAACAGTTCTGTCGTGGTAAGTAAAGTCGTCAGGTCGTCTCAAATCCTTGCGTTTACTTTTTACATAATTCCAAAACTTTGTAGGATCGTCAGTGATATCACGCTCAATACCTGCTTTATAATTTTTATACGCAATATCAATCAAATACTTAGCTTGTCGTCTATAATACCTAAACATCTCCCTATTAAAATCGGCATTCGTTTTTCTATATTGTTTTAAATGAAAATATTTAGTCTCAATAGTGTGCACAATTTCAGGACTGTACCAAGTCGGGTATATGTATTTCCCTACTGCAGGTTGTCGAATTCTTTTGATTGGAACATGGTCAGCAATACATTCCTTCAATTTAATGTAGAATGCCTCAGTCGCAACGTCAACATTATCAGAATTTAAGACTGTCCCCCAATCCATTTTAGCCATACTAGCATATAGTGCACTAAAGTCCGCTTTGCGAAAGTTCCATTCCGGTACTTGAGAGACATTGTGAGATTGCATGGACCCGGGCACCGCGTCGGCTCGAGTGCGCGGCAGCGACAGCGCCACCTCGAGCGGCGGGTGGTAGCCGTCGGGCGGCACCAGCGCCGTGGCGGCGCGCTCAACACGCACTCGCCGCTCGCTAAGCCCGCTCAGAACCAAGTCAAGCAATCCATCATGATTATTGCGAATGCCATCATGAATGATTATTGTATTGGCGTATTTCGCAGAACTCAAGGAAACATTCGAATTGGTGGTGGACGTGGGCACTACATGAATTAAGGTTAAAATCACCTAACACTAACACATCCAATTCTGAATATTTACATATTGCATTTTCTAAACAATTCAAAACATTTAAATACTGATCATCTTTATAATTTGGCGGAAGGTAAACAACACAACATAACAACTTAGTACACTTGTACTCTAATTTGACTATTAGGACTTCCATATCATCAGAGATACCATCAATGTCAGTTATTTGGCGCGCAGAATAGTTATTTCGCACCGCAAGTAGTACGCCCCCCCACCCAGCGTCCCCCGCGCGGTCCTTCCGCAACACCACATAACCAGGAGGAAATAATTCAGCGTCGTGAACGGAGCTAGTTAAGAAGGTTTCAGTAAGTGCAATAATGTCATTATCAGAATTAAGTAGATTATTGTAAAACAAATCGGTTTTTGACCTGAGTCCTCTTACATTTTGGTAATATACTGAGGTATATAAAAATGATTTGGTTTGATGTACTTTAGCGACGAAAATTATCCCTCCATGGTTTGATACATATGTCCAGCGCCCAGTTTTCACTTGCCTGAACCAGGTCCGTCAACTTAGGCGGCACGCCTAGTTTAAACGAGGCATAGTTTCCGCGCGCGTTGAGACATTTAACAGTGCACACGTCTGCATTACCACAAATCTTTTTCAAGTGCAACTTGACTTGATCTTCAGTCGTTCCCTGTTTGACATAGAAGAGATGTAGGTATGTCATTCTTTCAGCAGCCTGTAGAAAGGTGGTACCTGGAGCTGCTGAACCTCTCACCGTGTTGGCTGATGAACGACGTATGCGCTTAGATTTCGAATCGGTCCATATCTCCTTATCTAGAGAGATAGCATCCACTGCGCCTAGCTGGCTCGATGAAGTACTAGGGGTGTTGACAGAGCCGGCGGCGGACGGTGTTGTAGTTTGACCTTGACCTGTTGTGACCTCCAGTGACGAAATAGGCTTTTCTTTGGCTTTTTTTGAACCGCTAACATTGGACTGATGAGAGGTGTGACCAGTTGAAACCGCCTTACTTTGATTTATAGGCTTGTTGATCTTTTTTGCTGATGGTGAAAGTGCCTGCTCTGTCACTTGTATGCCGGGTGTTCCTGATATCGGAGCCTTATCTTTGCCTCCCAAGGCCTTAGAATACAGTACTAGAGGTAGCAGTGATTTCTTAGGTTGTACGTATGGTAAGGTACTAGAAGTTTGTTGTTATATAGTAACGTCTTGAAATCTACATTGTCAAAGGCTTTAGACATATCAGTAAAAATATAATGTAATTGCAAATGTACGGTCTTGGATATATCTCAGAGAATGCAAGTACTAATTTAATGCCAAACGTATGCGATTTAAGGCTATTCCACGTAGCAATGCCCTACGTGAAATTTCCAAAAATATAAACCCTTCTATTATGTGGAAATTTCTGGGTAATTTGAAAAAAAGACTATCCTTACAAAATTAAATGTTCGTTTCGGCAAGTTTCTTTATTTTTGGGAAAATTTTGATAAATATCTCCTCCTCCTCCTAGCGTTATTCCCGGTTGTGCCCCAAAGGAGCCCGGGGTCCACTGGGTATCGTGACATCACGATCCTCTAGCGTCATAGTAAATGACAATCGTTTCATATGAAGTTGCGTTTTGCGGAAAAGAGACAGAACATACCCCATCTTAAAACTTTTGACACTCATAACTTTGTGATTATTGCGTTGTTTTTTCTCCATTCGACTACATTTTTGATACTTTTTCGAGAAAATGCAACATTATTGATTATTTTATTTATTGTCTACACCCCTATTCACTTATCGTTGCGGATAAGACATCTGTCACTCTCGCACTCACATACTTGTCAGAGCGTGACGGATGTAGACTATCCACAGCGATAAATGATAAAATGTCATCCATGCTACGCCCGCAGGATTGTATTAGCAGCCAACTTGTAAATTGTAGAGCTGCCAGCTACTAAAGAGTAATTTTCTGACTAAGAATTATTTTTAATATCAATGTAATAAATTTATCTCAGCCAAAGACATTTTGTTGTGAAAAATTTATTATAAATAAAAATCATTACAATGAATAAAAACAACAATATTAAAACTTAACCTAAAGGTAAAAAAAATGGCGTAAATCGCCGTCAACAGGCAAGGTGCCCAGAAGGCTGGCCGTATTTCCTCGCTGTATAGCGATACTGATACGCTGTGCGAAATAGTGCCCAGCCCTCTGGTCTCCCGAGGCCTCTATTAGGCGCGTCGCCAAATCTTTATATAGCTGACGCGCCCTTGGCCCCCATGGCCCCAAGGTTTCAACGTCATACGCTATTTTATAGGTCGGCATATTTGCGGCGCATGAGGCTTTCGGCCGAGGATGCTGCAGCGCCAGCGGCGGCACTGGTGCTTGGAACATGGGACGGTGCCAGGGTATCGACGCAAGTAGCATCCCAAACTAGCGGTCGACCCATGCTCCAAGGCACCAGCGTCATTCCGTCAGGCCTCTTGCCGAAAAACATTTAATTAGAGTATCACTGATAAGAAAACATTATCATACAATTTAATCAATTATGTTTACGCATTTATAATATTATAAAAAACAACGATATAGGCTAGAGCGGTAGTACAGGTACTTTAATATTTCGTTTAAGCAAATTATACGATACACAAAAAAGCTCAGAAACCCGCAGACCTACAAAAAACCTTGGAAACCAGCTACATCATTTTTTGTCTCCAGTTCCTTAAGGCCATTTACCTATAGTAATTATATTTATGTGTAGAATGTTATAATTTTGGCCGGAAACTTCATAATATATTCACTAGGAATTACTATTTCGCACGTTACGACGAAAAGGCTCCCTAGTTTGTTTCGTAATTGCCTGATTGAAAATGTATTACCAATTAACAGTACTTATTTATAAATTAATCACGCAATCACGGATATTCTAATTTGCTTCAGTTAATTAATATGTAGAAGCTTGTTCAATGAAAATGCAATATCAAACTCAAAAACCGTAGCCATAATAACAACATCACTATCTCACTGTAGGTCTGTAGGTTTTGCGTTTGTTGTGTTTATGGGTAGGTATAAAATACTACCTGCAAATATTACGTTATCTGGTTTCATTTAATAATCAACTTGACAAACGTACTAGTTAGTTCGGTAATTAAAATTATAACGACTCAATTTAAGGCGCCCGAAGAAAGTTCTTTTCACATTCAGAATTCAAAGCCGTTCAATAATTCATACTAAATTGAAATGAGAAGTGTCGTGTAGTGTAATGACAGTGTTGCCAAACACAACCCTAATAACGGGTTGATTCCATATTCAATACACTCTTTTATTGGGTTAAGGATAGTGTAGAAAATTATATGTTTAAACTTCTTTAACGTATTCCAACACGTGTGTTTGATAGGTTGCTTTTATTGTGGGTGTTTCAGGTTGCTGGTATTGTCAAGGTCGTGAATTATAGGTTTCTTTGCTTCAAAGGTTTTCAGAATATCGATTTTGTATAGACACTGTTATGTTTTTTCTGTTATTTAGGTAGCTACGTGTGTTCCACGTTCGACCGTAGCGATTAATAAACTGAACCGAATTTGATAAATAATGTGTAAATAGATTCGAAATTATTTATGCTAGGTACTTTGAATAAAGACAATAATTTTTATTTTCAGTAACACAGTAAGTGTAAGCGTAGGAAAAAATCGAAAAATAAAAAAAAAAGTCAAAAATAAGGGGGGACTCCATACAATTTTTTTTTAATTGTAGCGTTAGTACCGTTACAAGCAGATATTTGAAACCTATTTATCTGAATAAAATCAGCTTGCATAAATTCAATTGCTGTTATTTAAGTGCCCAAAAATCATTGCCTAAGGGCGATATGGGGGGTGAAAGTTTGTATGTAGCTACGAGTTCCATGCGGACGGAGTCGCGGGCAGAAGTTAGTTTTCAATATGGTGAAATAGGGCCCTGATAATTAAACGTAAGATAATGTTCACTGGGACATCACGGGCTTTCTTGCCAGAAAAGCGCTGGCCGGTTTTCCAGGCACGCCGCTCTGAATGACATTCTACGCCGCTCTCTTGCCAGCGTCAATGTGCCGGCCTTGTTAGAGCCGCCCGGCATTTTCAGGGACGATGGCAAGAGACCGGATGGAATGTCATTAATTCCGTGGAAGATGGGTCGGGTGCTCGTGTGGGACGCCACCTGTGTCGACACATTGGCCCCATCCCATCTCCACGGAACATCCTCCAGAGCCGGTGCGGCTGCAGAGGCTGCGGAAAAGGCCAAAGTTAATAAATATAGGGGTCTCGGCGCTGAATACTGCTTTGTTCCATTCGGCGTCGAGACCCTTGGTCCATGGGGTCCCAGCGCACTCAACCTAATCAAAGAGCTCGCCAAAAAATTAGCCGACACCACCGGGGACCGAAGAGCTGGCAGCTTCCTCGCTCAACGCATTAGTATTGCGATACAGCGGGGAAATGCTGCCAGCATCTTCGGCACCATGCCGCGGGGAGACCCCTTAGTTTAGTAATAAGTAGTTTTATTTAGTTTTATTTATTCTTTTTTTCTGGTTTTTAAGTTGAATTTGTTACAATTATAATATTAATAATGATGTTTATTTAAAAACTATGTTAATTAATATATAATTAATATTTTATGTGTGAATATGGTTAAAATTATTTGGAAATATTTTGAATGATATGTTCTAAAAAATCTTAGAAACACGTTTTGTAAACGTCGTAAGTTGTTCAGACGTCAATAAAGCAATTTAGTCTCAAAATATCGCGTCACCCACTTACAATAATGACCGGGCTACACCACATTGTTTGTGGCCAATAATATTTACCTTCCTCTGTTTGCCGGCCTGTATCATTACCAGCAATGATACGCTTTATAATGACTTGTAATTAACAGTTCTTGCGTGAAATATGGATTTATGAGGGTATGGCGATAAGTGGGTAGTAAATTATTGGGATCCTGAATTATTCGGAAGTTCAGGTAATTAAATTTCGGTTCAGAATTTAGTATCTTTGCGTGAGATTTGGATTGAGGTAGGTACGCTTTAGGTAACCGGTAGAGGAATACTAGGTATATACGTAAATATAGTTAGCATTTTTAAATATCTGTCTTGTGAAACTTTTTCAGAAGGTGATGAAATGCTAAATGAATAGATGGTTAGGGGGTTTGACTGACGTATGTAGTGGAAAGCACCTACGAGCAAGGAACCAACCCAGCGGGTGCCTGGCACTGAAAGTGGTAGTTAAGGCGCTGTCAACACCAAAAACGCGCACACTGTCTATTTGTATCGGAGTAAACGAGAGCGAGTGTTACTTGAGCGGCCACGTTTTAGACGAAAATAATGAATAAATATTGAAATAAAAAAAAGTGTGGATTATTTGTGAAATATGGCTCGTCAGCGGTTTAGGTATGAAGTATGTGGACTTCATGGTTTAAGAGTGCTCTACAAAAAAGCGCTCGCTCAGAATTCGGTATTTTGACACGCGTAGTGCGTTTGTGTGTGTAAATACTACTACCACCCACACAAACGTACCTAACCCCCACATGCACAGCGTGATCGCACCAGCCGCGGGTGCCGTCCCTTTCTAGCTATATGTAAGTGCGATCGGGATAGAACTAACCGCGGAGCTTGCCGATGCAAATAGCTGTATAGCGCACCGTTGGAATTCACACCGTGACCGATATTGATACTTGCACTAAAAAGTGGTAAGTATTACTTCGCTAACATGATGTTCTAGAACATCATGTTAGCGAAGTTAGATAACTTGAATAAAGTAAGTATTTGATTTTTGAGCACAAGTTTTCTATTTGTATTAAAATACTATGATAAGACAAAGTATATTTAGTTTCGTTTTTTAAGTATAAAATAAACTAACGAGTTTTAAAGTTGTCAGTAATAAGAATAATAATTTGTTTTACGGATATTAATAGTTTGCATGTTATCTGAGTCTTATTTATATATAGTTATGTAATGAAATTATACCAGTAGACCCACCACTAGGAAATTACGGGGTACTTACGTATTCATTTCTTAAAGAAATTTTTTTTGTTATGGACAGTAAAAAAAAACTGCCCTTCATAGAAATTGCTATGTCCGTTTCTTACCATGAAAGAACTGAAAATTATAAATTATACAATTTTTATCTAGAATACAATAAATTAATGCGTGACTTTATTCAAAAGCCTAAAACCTCAGATCATAAAAAGGAATAGATATGAAACGGGGGCTTGGCGCGTGTCGGTGCGACATGGCCAAATGGGCATGTCACTGCCCACCGCATGTTAGTCGCAATTTGCCGTGAATCTGAAATGTTCTTCCACGTTTACTCAAAATGCCGAATTGTAGCGTGGTAACATGCAAAAATAGGAATAAAACTAAAACCTACATGAATGAGTCACGCACCACATGTTAGTATTAGTATTTTCACTTAAGGGGACGTAGGTTCGTGGTCTTCTCTCCCTCTCACTGAGCATAAGCGTGAGCGAGATGGAACTGCGAGTTTGGAAGCACGGATATCATGTTTTTTAAGTTTATTTCTGTGTGCGTTTTAATAAATAAAAAAGTAATAGCTGATTTCCCTCAAACATGACATTGCCCATTTTTAGAACCAATTGTTATATGTTTAGCTGTTGTGCAATTTGTTACGATTTTTTAAAGTGTATTTTAGACCTATGTTTGTGATTTTTTTCTATCGAGTGAAAGTCAAAAACTCAGGATTCGAATAGCTGATTTCTCTCGAAAAAGACCTCAAAATTGCTAATTTAATTTAGGGCAGCCGTATTATATTCCAAACAAGAGCTACGATTTTTTTTAAATCCGTTTTCGGAGCTCACGTCGCCTTAAGTCGGTAAAAACTAATATGTTAACAAATAAACGCAAACGCCGCATCATTTCTCGGGATCGAACTAACATATCGAACGAAAAAGTATATTTTTGTTCTATGCGTTGTACATTGAACGTTCAATACAGTAAACCACGGCGCAATCTATTAAACCACTATGGATATGGACAATGCTTGAATGTTTTAGTGGTACGGCCGCTGCTTGGCGTCGCAAACTAGAGCGGTGCCAAAGTGCAGTTACAATTTACGCGTAATCGATAAAATAGAAGTATGAACTAGTTATTTTATTTCGACTACTTTCGCTGTTTTATTTTATTTCATTACTTGTTTTGGTTGGGTGCCTATCTTAAAGGTAACTAATAACATACTAATAAGATTAAAAGGCACAAAATGTTTACGGTACCTACTAATAAGATTTTCACTAAGTTGCAGTATGAACGGTAAATAGACATATTAAAATTGTATATACAAGTATATAATTTAGTTGCAAATGGCTCCAGAACAACTTAAAATGTGATATTATTACCAATAATTTATTTTAAATGAGTATTTTTAACTTTCATTTGAAATGTGATAATTGAAGAAGAAATCTCGGTTTCTTATTACAGTTTTCCAAAGAATCCGAGTAGGTACTAAAAAAATGGATAGATGCTACTGGCAGAGGTCCTAACTGGTTTCCTGTACAGAGAAGAGTTAATGTGTTCGTAACATTTTCAAGAAAAATGTTTCCAGCCACTTAATAAGAGCCGTACACTTTTCGAATATTTGACACCTCGCTTGCTTGAAACCTAGGTGTAAAATGTATGGTAACACATCTTCGCACATATTTGGTGGATACTCGCCCTTCGCCTTAAATCTCGTAATATGAGTAATGGACATATTATAGGCATACATTTTTAACTAAATGTCCAAAGAAACTAAAAGGCATGTTTAAGAACGAAATTTTGAATAAAACTTTTTTTGTACCACCCAACCCCGGAATCCCGGGATTGACGACGACAGTTTCGGTATTAATACCGGCTTTGCGAAAGGTCCAGTATTTGGAAGCTCTCAACACCCTTGTAAGGCAAAGGCCTCACGAGCCAATTTTAGGAACAAACTTTTGCCTTAGCAGCCCAGCCCTACTTCGTAACTTTTTGTAATTAAGTTTGAACCCAATTTGAGGACTGTAAAATTAAATAACGTCCTTAAATATTTACTACTGATCTTTTTAGGACACACACTTAAGAGGTTAATAAGATAAGGTAAAAACTCACTCAAAGTAATAAGGTCCAATTTCCTTCACAATAGGTATGGCGCCTTTCTGGACCTCGGCAGCGTTGGTGTAGTTAAACAGGTACACCTTGAAGTCGAGGGCAAACGGGATCTTCTGCCACATCTGACGAACGTCCGTCTTCGCTGTCAACGCCATTTCCTACGGTAAACGAATTAAATCATTATTCATAATCATTTCTGGTATATAAGATAGTGTTACGACCAACCCTCTCGAAGGGACTCGTCTCTACTAAGTAGGTCAATCACGTAACGCATTGTACGCGCGTCTGACAGTAAAATCACAATCTAACTGTCATTTTTCCATATAAAATTGACATATAGACCTTACAGACGCGCGTAAGAAAAGTAACGTGATTGACCCACAGCACCCATTGTCCAACCCAACGCTATTGAGTACTTTAAGTTTTAATTCTAAGACATTGTTTAATTTTTTTTTATTGTACTTATGTTAAACGTTGTAATTTGTTTTCTTTTTGGCAATAAATTTATTTGAGTTTGATATTTCGTTTCTAATGTGGAAAAGATCGCTCTTTAGCGATAAGACCGCCTTTATTTTACCTATGACTCCCTGAATCTGTTCATTCTTTCCTTTTTGTTTATTTTTATTATTAAGTGTGTATTTTAGTTATTAATAAATAATTCATTTTTATGTATGTATATATTTTTTTATGATATTGCATGTGTATATCTATTGTTGTTGCCCACCGTGCTCTCACCGAATGGACCCTGCGGAAGACCAGCACTGGCTGCAAAGCTAGCACAATGATGAGCAGGGTCCATTTCGTGGCAAAATGTGTATTATATTATTTCTTTTGTATGTGTAAATTGTGTGTCACGAATAAATATTTGAATTTGAATTTGTATCTCTGTGTATTAATCTGAACCAGGTTTATGTGTGTGAGGTGTGCAATAAAGAGTAATTTGTACGGTATTGTACTCGTTTTGTGTCTGAGGTGTAATTGCGAATCCGTTCGAACGAACGTTAGGGCAACTCAATGACAAATTACCGTACAAGACATGACATTCTACGTAACGTAAGTACGAAACGTTTCGCAATCGACCAGCTGAAAGGTGACTATCTCACTTTTTGACCGAACATTAGGACAACTCAACCGACATTTAAGTAATCAAATATAGAGTTGTCACTTACTTACTTAAATATATCGTCGCTTAGTAGGCCATGACACAAGCCTTATTGAGTTTACTATGGGGCGTGTTCGATTCGTGTAAGATTGTCCCCTTATATTTAGTTATGTATTTATGTCGGTACGTCCCATATATTATTATATATATAGGTACAGTCCCCATCACATACATCGGAGCAAACAAGCACGTCACAAACATCGGAACACACCTCTATTTTCAAGGCATTAGGGTGCATGTGCCGATATTTTTGAACACCTATAGTGTACCTATGTATGTGATGGCGACTGTACATCCCGCAGCTTGGCTCAGAGACCTATGTCAAGCACCATCCCTCTATGCATGTGAGGAGTCACCCAGGCTGCAGTTCACATTTTGACCTTGTGCGGGTTGAAGACTTCACTTACACCCTTGAATCTAGTCTCCGCAGATAAATATGTTTCCTCACGATATTTTACTTTACTTTTAGTTGCACATTCTGTTTAAGTATGATTGAGTTGCCGGAGGTACTAAATGGGATTTTTGTCTAGATTGAGATAATTTTGTGTTTTTGCGTCTGATAAACAACAAACTGTTATAAAGTCAAGAATGTCAAAATTTATACTTACATCTGAAAATTAATTTACTACCCTTCCCCCACATAGGCACGCTGTTGGATGATGATTCGCTTCGGACCGCGGTTGCGTTGCGGTTGGGGTGTAAGGTCTGTGAGGTGCACCGTTGCATTTGTGGGGTGGTGGTTGAGGAAAACGGGCACCATGGTTTGAGCTGTCAGAGGTGTGCGGGGCGTTTTCCGAGGCACCACGCCATAAATAATTTGATTCGTCGGGCTTTGGTTTCGGCCAACGTGCCTTGTGTCCTGGAGCCTCCGGGGTTGTGCCGCACAGATGGGAAAAGACCAGATGGTCTAACGTTGGTTCCATGGCAGAAAGGGCGGTGCCTCTTGTGGGACGCTACATGCGTAAGCACGTTTGCCACGTCCCATTTGAGCCACACCATCAGATCCGCGGCATCGGCCGCCGAGTCGGCGGCTCGGATGAAACATGCCAAGTACTCTGCCTTGGAGCCAATGTACGACTTTGTGCCAGTGGCGGTGGAGACTGCGGGACCGTAGGGTAAGGAGGCCAAAGACTTCATGCGGAGTTTGGGTCGCCGGCTTAGGGACAACTTTCCCCCCTTGTATAACAAATAACTATTCCGTACTTATTAACACTTTATTAACACTTATTACACTTTCACTGCTGGGGAGCCCGCCTAGCGGGCGCCTACGGCATCGCCGCTTTCCGCTACTTAGCGGGAAAACCTCGAGATCCGCTACGAGCGTACCGCACTGCGAGTCTTTTTTTTCTCTTTATTTTGGTACAAACAGAATGACTGTAATGAACAAAGAATTACTTATTCTGTGCCTGAGGTATATAAACTAAAAAAAATTAGAAACATTTCGGTGGAACTATAACTATACCTACACCATGGACGATATCTAGCATATATGATGGCATATATACATACACATATCATTATGTTTGTATGTGAAACAAGTGTTTCACTGCCGGGAGTCTTGGTATAATTTAATTTCATTTGACTAGACTAAAATGTAAAACATAAAAATCGGCCAAGTGCGAGTTGGACTCGCGCACAAAGCGTTCCGTTATCTATAAAAACGGCAAAAAAATCACGTTTGTTGTATGGGAGCCCCCCTTAAAAAAACTTTTTATTTTGTTTTTAGTATTTGTTTTTATAGCGGCAACAAAAATACATAATCTGTGAAAATTTCAACTCTCTAGCTATCACGGTTCTTGAGATACAGCCTGGTGACAGACGTCTGTCTGTCACCAGGCTGTATCTCAAGAACCAAACAATCCTTTCGCTAGCTCGTGTTTCAAATGAACACTAGCAGGTAAAATACAACTTTCCCCCCTTGTATAACAAATAACTATTCACTGGTACCTTAATTAAACTAAACTTAATTGTGGAAACATACATACCTGTGTCTTAAGGGGCTCCAAGCGCTAATTGTCTAGTTTTGATGAGTTTTGAGTTGATATTCCTCCGTCATAACAATAGATATATTTATGGTACAAACGTTAATCGGTTCTTCAATCCTTTATCTACTTTTGCAAGAGAGTTTTTTAGAAAAAAAATGTATACATATTTTTTTATGATTTATTCAAACATGGTGCAAAAAAGCTCTGTTTTCGATATTAGTATGTTGTTTATGCACTTTTACATATGAAATTTACATGTTACTGTTCCTTATTGACGTCTCTAACAACCTAATTGAGATTTTTATTTTTAACTCATTTTCACAATAGTTACGTCCAAAAAACTGGTTTTTTGGCCTAAAACTGCTAAAGTTTGGTGCGATATATCTCGAAAACGGTGAGTTTTGAAGGAAATATGGGACACTATTTCGGTAAACCTCGTTGTTGTTAATACTTTAAGCCACAAAAAACACGAAAAAACGGACAGTAACAGATCGAAGGTCATTGGGAGCTGTAAGCCCCTTAAAAGTTATCCATGTCACATATGTCTTGGTACACTTTAACATAGGTAGTCGATTGGAAAAGAAATCACATTTGTCAGCCAAAGGTGTTGAAATGAAAAGGGATGTTGCATGTTTCCACTCGGCTGGCGCCCGCTGGGTTATGACGTGCAATGGCCGAGTAAAAGTGTGCGCCCGCCCTAACGCCTGTGTGCACACCAGCTTGTAGCTTAACTAAGTATAGTTTTTAAACTTTCCAGTTAGTTCAGAAATAAATGCATTGCGAAGCGAAAACGTCGTAATTCAAGAAAAGAAAAGTGGATTTGACATGAGTTTGTGTGCTCAAAATTTAGTTTCCGTTAGATTTATGTTAAGACAAGAAAGAAGAATCCTAAGAATAGTTTTTTTTGGGTTTTTAGGTATATGAGGATAATAATGGTCTTATTTATAAACATTCCTCAAACCTATTTTAGCTATAGTGCCGTTAAAAATCGGTTCTCTATTTTTTCTTAGGTAGGTACTATACTAATAGTAAAAAAAAAAAGGTAGCTCCTGCGGACGCAAGTGACAGTTGTCCCCCCTTTGTCAAGTGAGTGGGCAACCGACTGTTAGAGGTTCTTAAGCCGCCCGAAGGCCTCTAACTCGGCTTAACGACTACAGTCATAGACAGCATCCGGGATCAACTGCTTAGCGTAGGCTCCAAAGCACGGAAGCGCTCATTTATAGTAACCACTGAAACAGGCGGTCACCCATCCAAGGACTGACCGCTGCCATCTTTGCTTTACCTGCGTTATCGTTTCCGATTCGCAGGCGCCGCTGGGCTAATATGAACGCTTCGAGTTCTTCGAGAGCTAAGTTTTACTAATAACCCCGTATTTACATCTAAACTATTTGCCCGCGCGGCTTCAGCCACGTATTGCCAACAACGCAGGCAAGCCTGTGGGATAAAATATAGCCTATAATCATCCAGAAAGTCAATTCTACACGCAGGTGAAAGACTTTTTGAAATCAAATTCAAATTCAAATATTTATTCGTGACAGACAATTTACACATACAAAAGAAATAATATAATACATATATTATAATAAATCGGATAAGTAGTTCCAGAGGACCCAAAACATACGAAACTTAGGTACAAAGCTTCAATCTCACAGACACTTCCTCTTTATAATATGATAGTATCATCAGTATCATCATAATATTAGTAGGTATATTACTAGCACGTTCGGCGGCGATAACGGCTATCACCGTAAAACGTGTACCGTAAAACGGGGTAAATAGGTCCAATATTCACATTCAACTGGAATTTTAACCATCTTCCGTAAGTCATAGAGTATTTTATAGTACTACATAAACATGTATGGTAAGCTCTTTTAGATGCTGAGTAGCCTTAAATTCCCGACTTATTGCCATATTTTGATATGTTTTACAAAAACCCTATCGGATTCCAATTTACCCCTGACGGGGTAAATACATATATAGGTTCGTAAGTGAGGTTAATTGGAATTCACTAGGGTTGTCACTCAATCTATTCAAAGCTAGATAGGTACCTACCATCATCATCATCATTATCAGATACCTTCAAAACTAGTCTCGGAAAATCTTTACAATAAGCACTAAATTAAAAATGCTTTGTGAGTTCTAGTAGGTACCTAAATAAAATTTCCTTAAATTTACTAAGATTTTAATTTTTGACAACCCTATTAGGCAATGCCAATTTTTCCCATTAACAAACCAAATAACCCCCACGTTGTACCAATTAGACCTGTTGACGTGCCAATTTCCCCCTTCACTGTTCCTATTATCTCAAAAATAACCTAAAAACGAGTGGTTATCGAAAAACTAAGATTTGTAATGAAATATTACAATTATTTACTTACTTTTTGATTTATATAAACTACAATACACTATTATGATCGATATTACACAAATTTCAACACTTTTCACAATATTACTTACCTAAAACTTGAAGTTAAAACGCACCATGCACACGTGTTGACGACTACCCTGACTTTAAATGTGTTTTTCTTACTGAAACGCCATTGGCTGATTTAAATGCTCAGTGTAGCCAGTAGCAAAAAATACCATGTTCGTTCAGAAATTAATAAGTTGACCTCCTGTCTGGTTGTAATGGAACTAACAGACCAGTTTAGAAAAGCAGACTTTTATTCCAATTTACCCCGCGATTCCTATTTTCCCCGTTTTACGGTACCACGCTATATGACAGTACGGCTGTCGCAGTATTTATTCGCGATTGCCTAAAATACACTACGGTCCTTCCAGTCCAAGATCCATACCATTGCTACGTAGCAAAATCTTACTGTCATGTGATGTGAGGTAGAACTGAGATTGAGCTACCGAACTAAATGAAGTAACAGGCATGAGTTTTGACCCTGACTCATACAGACGCACACACATACCTAAGCAGTACGGCGACCGCCGCTGTCATTTTATAGGAGCTTGCTCAGCGCCCGCGTCAGTGTTTCGGTCGGCGGACTACTCAATTTGTATGGAGAAATTAAGTGTCATTCTAGTACATTCCATAATCTGAGTACTGCCCCCGAACGTGCTAGGGCATCTTTACGAATGAACATACCTTTTTGAGTTGCGACTTGAGCATGGCGGGGAACATGACCCAACCAAACAGGACGCCAAATATGGCCGCTCCCGCCGACCCGGCGGCAATCTTCAGATGCTTCGGCAGCTGCATTCTTTACTATGAATAAAAGGTACACGATATCAGAATCAAATCAAAAATATTTTATTTAGTATAAAAAAAAATAACTGCAAGTTGTTTAATTAGAAGAGAGTCTCAGCTCTCACTAGAAAACAAATTGTTGCTTTATAAGTGCATAATAAAGCCTGTCTGGACTTATGGTCTGCAACTGTGGGGGACCGCGGCCAAATCAAACATAGAAATTCTACAAAGATTTAAATCCAAAATACTACGTATAATAACCGATGCACCATGGTACATGACAAATGATAGGCTACATCAAGACCTCAACATTAAAACTGTTAAGCAAGAAATCAAAGACAGTGCAGAAACATACAAAACAAGAATATTGCAACACCCCAACACACTGGCGAAACACTTAATGAGTGAACTAACTCTACCCCGGAGATTGAAGAGAAGAATACCACAGGATCTACTCATTAGATAAATTATTATGAAAAGCAGACGCGTCAGTGGACGCGATCTGCGCAAGCCATCAAGTAAAAATTCACAACCAATTGCTGAATGTCTGCGAGACAGTATGCAAGAAAATTATCACAAAAAAAAAAAAAAAGTTGTTTAACAGTGTCAAGGATGTATATTTATAAGTATTCAAGATACCGGTGTTAAAACTACCAATGTTCCGTGTCGAGATTTTGATTTGTCGAGGTGTGTGGTGACTCAAATGTTGCAATTGAATGTTATCGCTACAACTATTATTATTATTTTACTTTATTCATATACAGGGTGGGCAGGAGTATACCGACAGATTTTATATAACCATGGATTCCCGAGGTCATTAGGAGTGTAAAATGTTAGATTAACCCCAGTCAAATCCGACGTAGTTTTGAAGATATTATCAATTTTCATGTAAACTATTTATTGTGATTACTAAAGTGCATTAAGCTCTTTTTAGTGCGACTTTGCCACCAATGTTGCCAAGTTTCGCGTCGCTATTCACAGACATCAAAGTGACAGCGACCACTCACTAAATTCATCCTTTTTTGGAAAAATTATCTTTACCATTTTAACAGCCTCCATAGCCCAGTGGGTAGTGACTCTGCCTACGAAGCTGGAGGTCCCGGGTTCGAATCCCGGTCAGGGCATTTATTTGTGTGTTTATCACGAATATTTGTTCCTGAGTTATGGATGTTATATATGTATATAAGTATCTATACGTATTTATCTATTATATATATCATCGCCTAGTACCCACAACACAATCCTTACTGAGCTTACCGTGGGCCTAGGTTGATTTGTGTAAGATTGTCCCATAATATTTATTTATTATTATTATTATTTATTATTAAAAGGGATAATTTCCATGGAAAAGCGATAGTTATCCAGTTTTTATTTACAAAAACCAACAAAAACCGACATAACTAGTTTTTTTATTTTTTTTTCTTGCTGAATTTGACTTGAGTTCATTTTACATTTTTTACTCCTAATAACCTAAGGAAGCCATGGTTAAAGTCTGTCGGTATACTCCTACCCACCCATATGTATAATTATTTCACAAAACACCGCCAGGCAGCGGATAAAAATAAAACCCAGCAGAGTTTAACTGTCACTGCTATTTTATAGGAAGCACGCATTAAGCGTTCGATGCGATTGTGGATACATCAGCCCGCCATTTTCACCGGATTAAATCATGTTTAATGTAATAAATATTAAAGATTAAAAAAATACAAATGTAACTACACAAAAAATCCCTCATGACATGCATTCAATTGTTAATTAGTATAAATGTAACATTCTAAGAATTTAATTTTATAATAGTAGTTTATGTGACTGTACATAATGAAAGGCATTAAACACGAGTGTGGGTTTATTTTATATAATACCATCACACGAGTGTCTTAATGCCTAATTATGTACAGTTACATACACTACTTTGCACTGCTTATTCCAATAGCCTCGCAGCAACGTTTTACAAACCCACGATGGTCTTAATATAAGTTTGTAAAGAACTGTACCCATGCCATACGAATAAATAAATACACTACTTTATCTATCCAAATATCATAAGCCTCCATGATGCATTCAGGAGCCGCAAATTATGACCGGCATCGCGGCCAAAGAGAATATATCGCGGCGTTGTTTTCTGGCAGCTGTCATAGTTTTTTCTTAATTCAGAGACAAACTAGAGTCGGATTCAACTATAGTATCGTTCGATATCTTACTTACGTGCGACATTTGTCAAATTTGTATGCAAATTGACAATTCATTTCGAACTAAATGTCATCCCGATTGATATTAGAATAGAGCTCAAACCAAATTTCTTTGATTTCAGAGATGTTCGAAATTTGAATGAAATAATATTATCGAAATCGATGTTATTATTTAGCAATATTAACATTTTCACAGATAAGAAATTTGTTCTAACAAAACAGTCTATTTTTATGGTGGTCATAATGTGCGGTTCTTGAACGCATCATGGAGGGTTTATGATATTTGGATAGATAAATATATATCTGTATCTGCAAATGATGGTAACATTAGTTCTTTATTAGTCATATTAATTGATAAAAACTGTTTTACTACATACGAGATCGCTCTAAAGCGATAAGACCGCCTGTTGTTACCATTACTTTCTTATTTAATCTACTCATGTATCATGTTTTTCTTATGTTGTGGTGCAATAATAGTACATTGTTTAACGAGGGGCGTTAGTGAAATATTGCAAACAAGAGTCTATCAGAAGCCCGACGCCGAAGGCAATTGCAATATTCTTACGCCCGTGTTATTGTGTATACACAATGTTTTTCATCATATTTGCGAGAAAATAAATAACTATAAAAGACAGAAAAAGCTGTTTCATACAAGCGCACCAATCAAAAACTGACGAAATTGACAACTTCACTTCCAGATCAGTGCGAGAGGAGCTTCAATATATACATAATATATATGTACATACGCACCACTTTGTCGATAGCATAACGTATCGTATATATCCGTTAGGTAGGTAATAAAACTTTTGTACGAGACAATGACAGTTAGGTTCCCCTAGCGCTCGTTCAAAAACTTACGCAATCACCCCTCAGGAACACTTTTTTATTTGTATCTGCGTCATCATACATGTAACCTTTAACAACATCAAGGCTGAAGACGCAATCATCCCCTATTACTGTAAGCTTCCATTTCAAGGGGAAGTTATGAACGCGATAATGACAGAGACCTTCCACAAATTACTAACTGAGTGATTACGCGAATCGATAAAGATTTGCAATGCGTCGGTTCTCAGGAAAAAATAAGTCCTGAGAAGAATATAGTACGATTAATATGAACTAGTAATCTTTGATCAGATCTATTTATATTGGTTCAAATTAAGAAAGTAAAAATTGTGCGTCAAACGTCATATCATGCGATTTCAAGGAAAACAAATTGTTAAACGTCAAAAATAGTAGATTGTACAACAAGCGCATAAAACGAGCAATTTAACCTGAGACGTTTATATCCACCCGAGCCACCGGCGAGGGTGGATAGTTAAGTCGAGGGCTTAAATGGCTAATTTATGCCCGAGTTATACACACTGCTTTTCACTTCGATTGCGAGAAAATAACAAATAATTGCGAAATTCAATAAAATAATTTCTCATTCCCGTCACTTAACTTTTTAAAGTTTTTATTTTTAATTTTCGACACGTGATATTATACTTAGGTACTTCATACTGCCAAGTCATTTAATGGTTCAATACGTTTTAAAATAATAATTGACTCCTATTTTAGCTGGTTTTATTATTTTGTAATGGAAAACACGGATGTGAAATTTATTAAAGCAAATCAATTCAAATGACAAGTTTATTCTACGAAGTTTTATTGTGTGTGTGGCTGTTAGGCCCGATTATCATAGTAATAATAATAATAATATGGCGTAGGGATGTGACGGCCCCATCGCCCACCAGATTTCTGGTGCAATCAGTCAACGTAAGGCAGCTTGTGGCGGGCTGTTAGGGAGTAGCGACCCTACGTACCTGAGTGCTCCTGGGGGTGTCCTGTGGTCAGGCTGAGCCGATCGGCTGGATGGTTGGACAGGCCCCGCACCTCTGGCTTGCCTTAACTGGCTGTCCAGAGTGGAGTCGCAAGAGCTGTTGCTCGAGGGTAGATGTGGACACCTAAGTGGCGAGTTGGCTATATGTTTAAAGTCCAGTGCCACCTCTCTGACCGGTGTCGCCCTTAGGCCATTTTTTAATGTCGCTACTAATAGGGGCCCATCTAGCAGTTGGCGAGTCACCGTCTGCCAGAGATAAAAAATGAGACAGTTTATTAGGCAGGCGTCCGAAGTTTCACCCAATAGCCCAGCCACTAGTCCATCATTTTCACCCAATAACCCGTTTTCTTTAGATTTCATCAACCAGCAATAGTCCCTATACACCCCAGCGGGTGCTGTCTCTGTGTGCGTCCTATGACACGGGCAGGGACAGCATCCGCTCGGTGTACTCCTTGCATTTTATTAAATTGTCAAAAGGGCCTCTACGTGTTGGCTGAGTTGGTACTTTGTAGGTTTCGTGGCCAGCGCCACCTCTACCAATCAAGAAGGTGGCGCCTTTTAAGTCGCTTGACCACCGTCCAACAAATCTACTACGATTGGATTTTGGTGTAAGGATAGACGCTCTTTGTATTGTTTCTTATACCGCTCGATTTCAGATGTAACTGTCGGCACGTTGAGATGTGAACCAAGCAGCGTGGATTGCCCTGAGAATGCAATGTTGTACTCGTTGTAAACAGAAAATATTACTTTTACTCGCAACACCCCATAGCTGAATTCCGTAGACTGATTTTAATACCGAGTTGTTACTCTGTACTGTCCATAGATAAGAAGCTTATTATCTATGGACAGTACAGAGTTTCTTCCCATAAGCCAGTACATAGGTATTACGAAACTGGTGGTTGACTGCGTCACTCTTTTGTTTTATATGATGTTTCCATGTGAGGTGCCTATCAAGGTGAAAGCACAGGTATTTCACACAGTCTGAGTGTGGTAAAATGTCATCACCAAGTCTTACAGGAGGACAGTTTCCTCTCCTCAAGGTGAAAGTGATGTGGCTAGACTTTGCTGCACTAGCGCGTATACGCCACTTGCGCATTCATTCGTGGATTGCGTCTAATTGTTCCTGGAGTTTGCGACTGGCATCTCTAATAACTTATAATAATATACAGGGTTTTTGGTCCATCTTTTGCCAAATTAAAACGGCAGGAAGTTTGGGTCATTTGCTATCATTTTCGGCATTCAAAAATTTTTTGTGCCCACGGGTTTTTTTAATTTTTTTTAAAATTTTGTAAAATTCTAATGGCCTACGCGTTTCAACTTAAATTTAAAAGAAAAGGAAGTGGTAGCGCCTATTTTTTATTTTATTTGTAATGTGTAAGTAATGTTGTACGTCTCTATCAAAGTCAGAATTATTTGTAAGTAACGTCTACTTATTTTTTTATTGACTATCAAAAAAAAACTAGATGGAAGATTTAAGTCGTGAATAAATTTGAAAAAATATTTATGGTATTCTGTTTTTAGTATTTGTTGTTATAGCGGCAACAGAAATACATCATCTGTGAAAATTTCAACTGATACAGTCTGGTGACAGACAGACGGACAGACAGACAGACAGACGGACAGCGGAGTCTTAGTAATAGGGCTGCACCTGGATTTGCTTTAACCAATCAGATCTTACACAAGCTCATAACTCCCTTGGGAGTTATAAATCCATAACTCCCCCGGGAGGTAAACCGATAGTTGCTCTATAAACTTGACTATAAGACGCACTTTACAAGCAAGTGTGATGAAAACGTTATTTTTTTACTGTTATGTTTGCAGTGTAGATGTAAAATTAAATAAAGATCATGACAGGATTAAAAAACTACCTTGCACTATTTTAGAAAATATACGGTATTTTACCGACCCGCATTCTATACATTATAATAAATATATAAATATTTGCGGACAATCTTACACAAATCGACCTAGTCCCAAACTAAACAAAGCTAACTATTTGTACTAGACGAAGATAAACATACTTATATAGACAAATAAATACTTAAATACATAGAAAACATCCATGACTCAGGAACAAATATTCGTGCTCATCACACAAATAAACGCCCATACCGGGATTCGAACCCAGGACCTCTTGCTTCGTAGGCAGCTGCACTACCAACTAGGCTAAAGCGGTCGTCAAATTCCATGTCCGCGAGTGTAGTATCGCAGATTACTTAGGTACATGTTTACAAACGGACAAAGCTAGAGAAACTCACATTTCAAAGAACTCTTTATTATTAAATAAATAAATAAATATTATTATGGGACACAATCTTACACAAATCAACCTAGGCCCACGGTAAGCTCAATAAGGCTTGTGTTGTGGGTACTAGGCGATGATATATATAATAGATAAATACATATAGATACTTATATACATATATAACATCCATAACTCAGGAACAAATATTCGTGATAAACACACAAATAAATGCCCTGAATTATTAGTAAGTACGAGTATGACCTAACTCTACAAGACGGGTAAATATCCTCAGCATTAAGGAAACAAATAGGTATTTACTCGTATTTACAATTTCGGCCAATCTTGCTCCAACCAACAACTCTTGAATAATTTATTTTACCCTTGTTTCCAGGAATCCCGACAAGTTTAGGTATTTTATTAGTGTAGTAGTAGGTAACTGTTAAAATTGTTTTCCTCGTTTAGTTTTCAATAGGTAATTAATTACATTAATTAGTCTCCTGGCAAAATGTTTGTTTTACAAATTGGGAAAATAAACGTGGTTTGTGAATGAACGCTGTTGATTGGGCGCGCTGTTCCGTCAGCGGCCGATGGGAAAGCTATTCAGAAGGCTAATTGGACTAATTGTTTAACACATAGTTAATGTAGGTATGTGGCCACCCAGAGCCTACCCTGGAAGCCCTCAAGACCTGTTCTCCTTCACAACTGACGCGGCTGAATGGCTAAGATCCTTTTGTGACATAGGTACCTGATGAATATATTTCGATTAACTTAAATGTGATTCTCATGCAATACGATTAAATACATGAACTGTGGGTGTGTGGTAACACCATCCTTTTCACCAGTTTAGTTAGAATTCACACATTCCCGGTCATATTTTTATATAATTTAACCTTTTACTCCCCAGACTCTTCACGGTGATAATGACACTTTGCAAATATTACAAATCACACTTATTGTGAGACAGAGATACTTAATTTGATGTCTTTGTCAGAGTTCCATATTTTGTCTGCCATAATCGGGTTAGTATGAGGTTTATTTATTTTAATCAATCCAAATGAAAAAATATAGAAATACCCATAAAAAATCCTTTAAACTGACGTATTTAAAATTGTATTTGCTAAAGGAAGAATACCTACTAGAATAATAACATGGCAAGATCCCCTAACTCATATCGATATTTTTTTACGCACTAACAACAAATAACAATGGAACCCTTTTTATTTTAGAAGACGGTTTGAAAACTGTCAGACTAAACTATAATAAGTATGGTGATGATGATGAGAGATGTGTCAGGAATAGGCTGCGTAAGTAATAAATTGTAATTTTTTTAATTTTATGAACGAATAGGCAACATACTCTCTTTACTCGAAGGCAGTTTAAAAAACTGTCAGAGTGATGTGTATACAATTGTCAAATTTGGGGAAGTGTCAGGAATAGGCTACGTACGTGCAAGTCCGTCTTTGAAGGCAGCTGTCAGAATACTTGTCAGTACTGCAACGCTTCCAGCGTATGGGCGGGGTGCAGGTATAGGCGAGCTCGAAAGTGCTTTCTCATGGGAATTTTTATTGCCATGGTTCTTTATTCATTTTTGTTAGAACTTAATAGAAGTGGATAGGTTAGAAGAGCAGAGAATAGATTTCGTGAATTGTTAATGAAATATCCTAATGAGTTTCGATAATCATGGGATTACGCCTATGTGCCTACAATTGTATTCCATTTAGTGACACTGACTGACTCTTGGTCTCTAAATGGAATAAAATTGTAGGAAACTGCAGGAATATTTTACACGATTACGAGCTCTTCCAACATACCCACATTTATTAAATTCCAAAAAAACCTTAAAATCGACAAGAAAATAAAAATCGACACCGGGCCTATAAAAATTACGTAAATTCACTTTAATATGTTTTAAAACTGGGTGTAAATCTTATAGTATAGGTCTGCTTTTGTTTTTGGGCCAAAATTATTTTTGGTGCCTAAAATAGAGATTAAATTTTATAATAGTATTTTTCACAATCGTGTAATAATAGAGAGCTTTTTAGGTACGAGATTAAAAAGCTTGATTATGACACTATTGTGAACAATACTTTTTGTAAGAGTTCATTAAAATGTATAATTTAAGTCATTAATACGAGTATACGTATAAGAAAACTAAATAACGTAAGTATGTTAACGTAAGTGTAGGTTTACTTTCCGACTTCTTTTACACAAGATAATTGAAATAGTTATTTCTTGAGGAGTTAAAGATGTTTCGTCACTGTCACTACTCTTTTTCTTAGTTTTTATTTTAACTTTTTCAGCTTAGCTTTGGAAAGAAAAGTTATCACACCACCGGCGCCCGTATCCGTAATGATGCAGCTTAATACTAGCCAATCACAAAGCTTAGGTAGTTTTTTTATTTTTTTATGCCCTGGATACAGCAGCAAGTTTAAGTAGATTTTTGACAGATGACGCGATGCTGATACGGTCCGAAACGCCATAGATTGGCAATTTTGTTTCGGATCGAGTCTCCTTAAACAAGGACACATATTATTGAAATACGAAGTTCTATTTTCAATTTTCTTCGGTTGTCTAGAGCGTATCGAAATAGTTATTTTGGTTGTTTCGGAAGTAACATAGACTATTCAACGATGAAAAGAGTGGCATTGCAGTATTCTCTATGAAATCTTAATACACCGATTTTAATCGACGAGTACAAAAACACTTTTACAAAACTGTATTGTCTCGAAATATTTTCCTAGTAGTGTTACGTTAGTTCTCAACCGGGCCTCAATGTTTGTTATGCATTTCTCCACTATCCTGGGTTTTATATTACAAAAAAGTCTCATTTGGCACTCAAAGTAACACTGCGTTATCAGCCCTAAAAAATAATGTCCGCTGCGTTACCAAAGTTTTTTTTTTATTTTGAACCCAGATATTTCTATAAAAATCTTCATTCGGGTATGCATATTTCATTGTGAATTAGAAAATAGTTTTTTGGGGGACGTTTTTATAGGCATCAAAAATATTTTTTTATTATTGGTTGCTGTCATACGACAATCAAAATACTTGTCCATATTTGTAACATACAAAGTAAATTCTTAATATTGCATTTCTTATACTGTCTATGCAGGATTCGGAATTAATTAAGCCTTAAAATTTAATAATCTGATAGAAGTGTCATAATATAACGGCTGTCATTACGTCCTTCCGTACTAAATCTAGACACATCTGATAGGGTAGCTACACAACTATTACTGTATTTTTGTTTTTTATTTACAACAATTAAAAAAACATGGAACAGAAAGAGAAAGTTAAAAACTAACTAAACCTAACCTAAACTATGTGAACCTAAACTACTATATACAGGCAGAGTACCCATAAGGCTGGCTGCGTTGCACCGTTGAATGGCAATGCCAATTCGCTGTGCGAGGAACGAGCCAGCCCCGTTGTCACCAGAGGACCAGATGAGCATGTAACTTAGCTTTTTAAAAAGGTTAATTGCATCCGGTCCCCAAGGACCCAGGGTCTCCACGGCAAACGCCGCAAATATGTAATTCTCGCTAAGAGTTGCATATTTGCGGCGCTTTGCTGCCTCAGCCTCGGTGGCCGCTCCACCAGCCCTCAACGACGTCGTGCCCAGACTATTACTTAGACATTTCCCGCCTAATAATATTAACAGTTTGACAAAATATTGAACAGCCTGAGATTAAAAAAAAATTGGTATTTCATACTAAAATATTTTTCTGTATTGAGACTGTAAATACGGACACTGAAGTCGGTGTTTCGTTTTCGTGTGACCTACCGGGTTCTAATGGTCATTTTGTACGAAGTTTAAATGTTGTTTTTATTATATACTTTACACTTTATCTACAACTAGCTTCCCGCACGGCTTTGCCTACGTATTGAAAAGAACGCAGGCAAACCCACGGGATATTTTTTTTTGAAATCTGTTAAGCGGTTCCGGAAATAACCCGAAACTTACAAAATTACACAGCTTCAATCTCACTGACTTATCCTCTTTATAATGAATAGTATAGATATACGCTTAACTATAACCTCGCTTTCGATGCACTGGGCAGTCACAGATGTAGGTATTGCAGATTGAGCTATTCTGCACCTTGACTGTTGAGGCCTATGCACACCGCTTTATAGCGCGACACAAACCAAAGAGTATACAAACGTCTTAGGGAACAAGCGAAGAATTTTCTAACTGAGGTAAAACAAATGACGACCGATTGACGACCTCTGTAGCTGTTACGTGTAGTTGGTACTGTTGGTAGTGACCCTACCTACGAAGCCGGAGGTGCCGGGTTCGGATCCCAGTAAGGGCATTTATTTGTGTGATGAGTACGAATATTTTGCCTGATTCATGGTTTTTTTCTATGTATTAAGTATTTATTTGTCTATATAAGTATGTAGGTATATCGTCGTCTAGTACCCATAGTACAAACTTTGCTATTTGGGACTAGGTTTATTTGTGTAAGATTTTCCCCAAATATTTATTAAAGAATTTAAATATCTTTTGGTACGTAAGTTATTAAACTTATTGGACTTTTCTGTACGACTATCCGTCACGCCTCTTCGTTATACGTGGACGAAGGCGATAGCGAGGCCCACGTCAGGCCATGAATAACATA
Source organism: Epinotia brunnichana (assembly GCA_963854355.1). NCBI lineage: Eukaryota > Metazoa > Arthropoda > Insecta > Lepidoptera > Tortricidae > Epinotia > Epinotia brunnichana. The sequence goes on along the minus strand of OY977949.1, from coordinate 7,096,302 downwards.
CACTCTGTATAGGTGTTTCAATGTCACTGGGAATTTTATTAAAAATAATATCTGTGCAAATAACAAGGCACAGCCATCGCAGACAATATTAGATCTTAAACAATTGAAATAAAGTTTACAGTTGGTCACTTGACTGTGTCATCGTTACGTGGATTTTTTGAGGAAATTGTAGGATATTATGGCATTACTTATTTCTGCTCCTTTCGTATTCTAAACTGTGATTTTTAAAAGACCTACAAGAAAGGAGGTCAGCTCGCTTTAATGTTTTTATTTTGATATATCTAATACTTACACTAGCTGTAGCTTTTTACCTAAAGTCTAGCTTTTTACAAAGGTTCGAGGGCTTCTAGGATGAAAATTTTTACATTTAGGTACCTTATATGACTGTAGTAAATTTTACGGAAGCACGTACGAGTGGATGTGGATGCCACGGTTTTTGTGACCCACGGTCTTTCAAGAAAATCAAAAAATAAGACACATTTAGAGACATTTTGTTAATTAAATTTAGGCGGACAGTAAATAATCTGGACAGACTTCACTGACAGTTAAAAGCTGATACTGCGGTGCACCTATACAAAAGCGGAATTGGCCTAACTTAGTTCTCGATGAAACCTACAGTCAGGATACCTATTGTACAGAATCCACTTATTTTATGCAAATCGACAGCTTCAAGAGATCGGTGAGCAATAAGGCTTGCCTTTGTTCTGAAGTCAGCAATATTGCGTTTTCTGCATTCAGCAATATCGGTGATGCCTCGATATCACGACACTAAGTATTGTTTTGAAGAATGAATAAAGGTTTTGCAAGGCAATCGTTTTATTAGAGCGACGGTATAGCCTAGTGGCTCAGGCATGCGGCTGTCAAGCGGCGGTCGTGGGTTCGGATCCAGGCTCGTACCAATGAGTTTTTCGGAACTTATGTACGGAATATTTACCGTTAGCTTTTCGGTGAAGGAAAACATCGTGAGGAAACCGGTCTAATCTCAATAAGGTCTAGTTTTCCCTCTGGATTGGAAGGTCAGACGGCAGTCGCTTTCGTAAAACTAGTGCCTATGCCAAATCTTGGGATTCGGTGTCAAAGCGGACCCCGGCTCCTTTAGGGGCACAACCGGGAATAACGCTAGGAGGATGATGAAGGCAATCGTTTTATTGAGTAAAACCAAATTAACCATCTACTCTTTTTGCACCACGAAGGTGGTAAACAAGCACACAGCTGTAGGTACGCTTGTGACTCCAGAAAAAACACAAGCGCGTTGTCGACCTGTTATTGATTTGCGCATTCGTTGCGTCGACATGCTAGTGTATATTAATATTGTAGTTCCCTCACAACTCATCACATCCTTGGGAGCTCTGACGACCTTACCACCAGGAACACAACAACGACAGAGCAAGTAGTGTTATAATTAAATAAAAAAAATAATTTATTTCGGACAACTCAGATCCATTCATTGTTAGTACTAGGTACAAGACTTAAAAAGTGTGGGCCCTGTAACAGGAGCAATAAATTAAACGGTAGATTATAATATTAATTCAATTCAATTCAAATAATTTATTTCGGAACATTGTCCATAGTTGTTAGTAAAAGCAAAAACATATGAAAAACTTAATTCTAGTGTTAGTGGGTACATGAAATATAAACATTAGGTATTAAACTAAACAATGAATATCGTTCCAGTGTTTCTGGATACGGCCTTCAAATCTGTCAACAATGGTACTCAGTAGAGTGTTTGGGCTGCCCCGAATTCTGCGCACCACGGATGCTACCCTTTTGCGCATAATAGCGGCAAACCCGTCAACATGCGCATCAGCGAACATCCCCGACGCGCTACAGAAACGAGGCAGCCCCAACAGTATCCTGAAACCATTGTTGTACTGTACTCTTAGAGCACTGATAGCCTTCTGCGTGTAGTTAACCCACAGGCTGCAGGTGTAGAAAGTCTGGCAAAAAGCTTTAAAAAGCGTTAACTTAACTTGCTCTGAACACCTTGCAAACCTGCGGGCCACCATGTTGCACCGGACTGCCAGCGCTCTCCTCTCCCGTTCTATGTCCAAGTCATCACAGAGGGACTCGGAGACCCAATGGCCTAGGTACTTAAATTTTGAAACCTTTTATTAAGCTTGTCAACAATTATTTACAAGTGGTTTTACATGAAAAAAAAATATTTAAAAAAGAGAAAAGGATTAATTAAAATTTACTTGTACTTGTATTGTACTTGTATTTTTTTACTCTTCTGGAGTGGTAGGAATAACTTTTTAATTTAAAAACAAAAAAAAATGAAACAAAAATAAAAAAATCACAACAAAATCTTTGGAGTTGCAAAACCTATTATGACTCATTACATGATGTTACCTCAAAATCTGCATTGACGGCCGTGATAATATGATCTCGTGGTGCCAAGATGCATTACTTGGAGGTCATAACTTTAGATCAAAATTTCTCCGAAATCAATTTTTTAAAAAACGAATGAGACACAAGGGGTTAGTGCATGCTATTTTAACTTATAAAAATGACATGTAAATTTTCAAAATGAAATAAATTAATCTATCTATCTATCTATCAAATGCTCTAAGGAAGCGTCCTTTTGAATATTTGCTCCTTTTGTAAACTAAAAATATACAAAATTATTATTATTACTATTAGCTTAAACTAAAGATTCGCCTGAAAACTGTTCAGCGCTGCACTCGAAGACGTTTTCAAGACTCTGGACTGGAGAAGGCGAGGCATCAACATCAACGGCGAGTACATCACTCACCTTCGGTTTGCTGATGATATAGTAGTCTTGGCTGAGACCATGGAGGACTTGAGTACTATGCTCGATGACCTCAGTAAAGCCTCCGAGCGAGTTGGTCTAGGGATGAACATGGATAAGACGAAGATCATGTCAAACGTCCATGTAGTACCAACTCCCATATCAATCGGACACTCTACGCTCGAAGTTGTAGATGATTATGTATACCTAGGACATACTATCCAGTTAGGTAGGTCCAACTTTGAGAAAGAGGTCAATCGTCGAATCCGACTCGGCTGGACAGCATTCGGGAAGCTACGGTACATCTTTTCGTCCAATATTCCGCAGTGTCTCAAGACGAGAGTCTTTGACCAGTGTCGTGTGTGTTGCCAGTGATGACATATGGCAACGTACACAAGGAAACGTAGTCGCTTACTAAGGGCCTCATAAGAAGGTTCAAAGTCACCCAAAGGGCAATGGAGAGGGCTATGCTGGGAGTTTCTCTGCGCGATCACATCAGAAATGAGGCTATCCGCAGCAGAACCAAGGTAACCGATATAGCCCTCCGAATCGCTAAACATAAGTGGCAGTGGGCGGGGCACATTGCACGTAAAACCGATGGCCGTTGGGGCGGAAAGGTTCTCGAGTGGCGACCACGTACCGGAAGGCGCGGCGTGGGTAGGCCCCCCACAAGGGGGACTGATGACCTGGTAATGGTCGCGGGAGTCCGCTGGATGCGGGTGGCGCAGGACCGGCCATTGTGGCACTTTTTGGGGGAGGCCTATGTCCAGCAGTGGACGTCTTTCTGCTGATATGATGAAGATGATGATGAAAGATTCGCCAAACTGCGAAACAGTTTGTTGGCATTGGGAATAAACTTAAATGTAGGACCAGTACCTCGGTAGGCGACCGTCCCATCCGTGGGCCACCATGTTCAGGAAACTGTGGCGGCTGGCGCGCGTCCTGCGGTGCGTCGCGGCGCAGCGCTTGCGCAACGTCGCTTGGAACCCATCTACGTGCGCGTCCTTATGCGCGTTATTATTGCTGTGTTCTTCTGTAATTCCTAATATGAGCGGGATGATATACCGCTTTACCCTATATGTGTAAAAAGCTACTATCTACTTACTTACTTCAGCCCTCGATGCATCAGAATAAAACCACCAATTGGAGGAGTCAATTGTTTATTATTTAATGGTAATTACAAAATATATTTAAGAAATACCAATAATAAGTAATGCCATTTTCGTATATAATATGTATATATTTTTTTGTATTTGTATAGCTGATCGTAATTTTAATAACATCAAATAAACACAAATCTTAATACATGAAGAAACCATCAATTACAATATACACATAAAAAAAATCCTTTTTGAATTATATTATCTCAGTATAAAATCCTCCAGCTTGTGCCCGACTGCATTGAAAATGTTTTCCACCGTGCACGGCAAACCTGAAAAGAAGAATATCCTGAAATGTCACGTTTTCCTTAGTTGGTTAACCTTTGCATTTGTTTTCATTAACTTTATTATCAGTTGCTGTAAATGGACATGGATCTGACTGTACCTGTGACAGTCGAAGACAAATACATGTATCTATTGATTTAAACTTTCACGATTCTCGTACATTATTTTCAGAGAGGTAAATAAATAAGTTAGTAGTAAGTAAAAACAAATACTTGTGGTTATAGATTATTTAATGTATTCGACTATTTCTAAAGCTGTGATTGAAATAGGAATCTTCTACAATGGACGGTAGGGTTGCTTTTTGAATGGACAACTTTGATGCAATTCAACCAACTCAAATAATCTAAGTATAACAATATAATATGGATTGCCATGCATTACAGCAGGACTTAGATTACTTTTTCCTTTATTGCTCTAATAATCATCTTTTCTTGAATGCAGAAAAATGTTTTGTAATAAGTTTTAATCGTAAAAATGATCCCATAATTTTCAATTATACCTAAGCTGGGAATAACATAGCACGGGTATCTTTTATCAGGGACTTGGGTGTTATTTTGGACTCGCAATTAAATTTTAATATACACATTGATCATTTATGTAAGCGAGCTTATAAAAATTTAGGGATGCTCCTTCGGATCGGACAGCCTTTCAGGCGCCCAAATACTTATAAACTATTATTTTATTCTTTTGTTAGGAGTATCCTGGAGTTTGGCTGTGTTGTTTGGACACCTCAATACCAAATCCATATTGACCGTTTGGAGAGGATTCAAAATATTTTCCTTAAGTCACTGTGTTATAGAACAGATTATTTTGTTATGTTAACATAGTTTTTATGTATTAATGAACCTCAGGTCTTTATATTTATGTCTATTGGAACTCTTTGTGTACCCTTTATATTTTTGTTTATGCGACTGTTTGTGTTCTAAATAAAAAAAAAAAAAAAAATATATATATATAGGTAAATTTTTCGCCTTCATCATCAACATCATCATCATATCAGCCAAAAGACGTCCACTGCTGGACTAGGCCTCCCCCACGGAGTGCCTTTACCAGGTCATCAGTCCACCTTATTAAAAAGGAATGCGGTGCAAATTGTAGCATATCTGTGACGTTTACCATACAAATTACGATTCTCAATCACTAATAAGTGTTGCGTTGGACCAATTTTGGTACGTAACATTAAAAATAGTTTCTCAACTGTTTAATTATTCAAAATTTTCATTTGATCCATATTGTTTAAAACCATGAACGTTTCTGGATGAGTATAAAACAAATCTAACTTAATCCAACGGCTTCTACACGATACGTACTTAACACAATAGGGAACATTACTGCCATGTTCTGCCGCCAGAGGCAGCACTACCACTATAAGTAAATCAGTATAGAAATATAGGGATTCACACACACATACACAATTGATTGTCAAATGAGTGACAAGGATGCTTGCATAGACAATACCGCAAGTGGGGACGAGATACAATGTCAACGCTGCTAGTGTCGCCACCTACGAAGAGTTTTGCGTAATGTTCCCTATTCAAAAGCTTTGGCATCCTCCTAAAAGTTGACTTTTTGCTGAAATGAAAATTTGAACAAACGATACATTTTGGAAATTAAATTCAGAAAATGAATGATGGTATCCTATCGCAATGTTTAAATTCGTTCATATTTTTTTCCTATCATTTGTCTCTCTCTCTCTTCAGTCGTTTTTAGAGAGGTAGGGCACACACAGCGGAATGCCATCTCGCTCGTATGTGGAGCAGCCCAACTGGGGAAGTACCTTACAGAAGACCGCAGCCATAATAGCACCACTGCTTTGTAGTGTTGCTATATTATTGCATGCTATGAAGCATGTTTTGTTGTGTTCCTGGTGGTAAGTAAGGTCGCCAGAGCTCCCTAGGATGCGCTGTGTTGGGAGTGAGGTACCTGCATGTCTCTATCTGCCAACACAGCGAATCCTCAAGTGACTAAAGGGTCGGCAACGCACTTGTGATTCTTCTGGAGTTAAAAGTGCCTATAGGCTACGGTACCTGTTTAACATCAGGCAGGCCGTAAGCTTGTTTGCCACCGTCATTATATAAAAAAAAAAGTCGTTCACACTTGACAGAATTGTCGTGGTTTCATGATGATGTCCTGTCCAGAAGCCCTCGTGATGCTCCTCCACTGGTCATTATGTTGTGTTATAATTAGTCTACAGAACTTAAAATGTATATTAAATATAGGTTCATACTCATGTCGATCCACTCGTCCTTGAGTCCAGCGTCTAAACGCGCTGCACGCACTGCCTGGCGCAACGCATGCACCACCACCGACGTCAGACATAACGCGGGCTCACCAGTAGCTGTAACAAAAAAATACATTAACAACGTGCTATACTCTATATAACTATTAATGTTTATTGTTAATAAATATCACTTAAAACTTCTGAACTCATTGACACTCAAGTATGACGTCACACCTGTTATTTGTACTTATTGTATGGACAATCGAGTAAATTGCTGTTTCGCACGCGAAATACTGCGTATAGGTACATAGTTGTCATACAATTTTGTTTCTATAAAAGTGTAAGGATTCTATTGGTAGCTTTAAATTTACTCTTGCACAATAAAAAAATGCATATTATTTCTAAAGTTTCAAGGTCCAATATCTTATCTCTTATTATACAATAATTTGATGGGTCACTATTTATTTAGCAACACCACGTTATCAATTTCAACATGAGGCATCATGCCTATTACGAATATCTTTGCACGAATCATCTAATATATTTACGATACTTTTCCTTTACCGAATAGCTTTCACCCAGCTTCCCAATTTATAGTCCATAATTTTAATGTTGAACCTTAGATTAACCCCTTGTATGCGGTTGTCATAATTGTCCTATCAAATTATGACTTTGAGATGAATAACAATTATCAATAGGTTCTTTAGCACTTTAGTTAATACGTAGGTACGTACAATCGTATAAGGTTCACAGATGGTCGGTTGAAAGTGTCGTCGATGGTACAATAAGTTCAGTGTTATTAAATTAAGTCATTTACTAAGTAGTCTAAGTACTAAGAATCATTGGTACTTAGGTAGGTATAACGCAACCATGTTTAAATGTTAGAAAGGAGCGCCATTTCGCCGACAAAATGGCCTCAATTTGGCGAAACAGGAAATGTATAGGTACTGCCCTGATAATCGCAAATGCAGTAATCGACATTTTTGGGATTTTCACTTTTTTGCAAAAATGACATCCCAAGAGCCTAATCTATACATAAAAAAATAATTTTCATTTTTTTTTTAATTATAACCATGTTTTTTATGTAACCAAAAACGCAGTACTTGCATAAAAATATTACTTGTGCTAACAAAATCTGCAGCATTCAGCATGTGCTAGAAGTTTGTGCAGTACTTGCTACGTTTACTGCGAATTCATTAGCCATAAACTTTTTTTGCAACGAATACTAACTAATGCCAAACGCAGTATTCGACTTTACTACATTTGAGTGTAGCAAGAATAACAAAGAGCTACTCTTGCGATGCTAAACTAAACGCAGTATTCTACAGTGCTGCGTTTAAGAGTAGCGAGAGTAACAAAAATATTCGTACGCTTCGAAGCCGCACGGTACAGTGCCGCGTTTCGTGCTAGCAAATCAGAGCGTCGACGTCATTCGCAGACGAGACGCGTGTGCCGGCTGAGCCGCCGTGCGCTACATGTTGCATTTTCTTTGTTTAAATTAGGTTTGTTTTATTTAATTACTCTTTTAACGTTTTTCAACGGCGCGTGTTTTGTGCTGACAAGATTTTCAATAAGTACATTTTAGGTTATGTAACCTATACACTCACGAGCAAAATAATTGCATCACTTTGCAATTTTTCATCTGCACCCTATAATTTTGTAAACGGGGTTATTTTATAAAATATTTTAACGAGTTTTTGTTACCTGAAATCTAAGCTCTGCAAAAAGCTAACAAACATGAAAATTGACCCAATATTTTTAACATTATGGGCATTTTCTTGGTTTGTGGGCATTACCGCCTTAGTAGGTGCACGAGCTCCCTTTGTCGCCTATATAACGGGGGTACAGGAGGGGGAGGGTTATCAGTCACTTATCAGAAGTCAACCGGTACACATCTCCGCATATTTTCCCGTGAAGAAGAACCTGAAAACATGGATACCACTGAAGCTGAAGTCGCCGCAGTCGTCAATTTGCTGCAAGAGAGCCGTAGCCAACAATCAGTAGCTGCCGAGCTGAATTTAACGCAATCTACAGTTTGTAGAGTCTACCCGAGGTTCCAGCAGACTGAGGCAGTCACTTCAACACCAAGAACCGGCCGCACAAGGTGCACATCGGAGCGGGACGACCGCTTCAATGTCACGTCAGCTCTCCGAGATCGTCACCAGACAGGCGTTTCCCTTCAGCAGCAACTCCGTGAGGTTCGAAGAGTGACTGCCAACATGTTGACAGTCAGGAGAAGACTCAAAAAAGTCAACTTGACACCGAGAAGAACGACGGGGCCCAGATTGCTGCCACAACACCGAAGAACACGACGTGAATTTGCTGCAAATCACGTGAACTGGACCATCGAGCAATGGACCCGGTTCTTTTTTCGGACGAGTGCAGGATGTGCCTGAACGGCAGCGACAGAAGAGGACGAGTCTACAGGAGAGCAAAAGAACGACTAGTATTCGCAGTTGATTAGTTTTATTGTATAGTGATAATTTTATATTTCGATTAACAGTGTATTAGATTTAAGTAAATCTGTAATGCTGTCTAAATATATTTAAATAAAATAAATAAATATTTTGGGGCGGCATTTCTTACAACGGGCGGACCGAGCTGGTTTTCGTGCCTTCTGGGGGGTCATGGACGTGGTTTGAACGCTGGAAGATACATCACCGCGATCCTGGAGATGCACGTTGTCCCTTACAAAGGAATGTTTGATGAGGTGTTCATATTATGCAGGATAATGCCCCCTGCCATACCACAAGAGATACCATCACCAACCTTTCCGAGGTGTACATCACTACGATGAACTGGCCAGCGATGAGCCCGGACCTTAATCCGATCGAACACATGTGGGACTGCCTAAAACGCAGGGTTCAGAAGCGGAAACCTGCCCCGTCCAACATTGAGGAGCTGAAGGAAGCCTTGCTGGAGGAGTGGGATGCCATCCCTCAGGATTACGTCAGGAAGTTGATAAGATCCATGCAAAGGCGCCTAACTTGTGTCATAAGAGCTAGGGATGGCAACACCAGGTATTAATTTGTAGTAATACATTCTATGATTGTTAAATTGTCCTTTTATTGTCTGTTTTCATAGATCAATTTTTTATACATTTCTGACTGCTTTCAGTATTCCGACGTTTTTCAGTCTTTGGACTGGAATTTCCTTGAAAACTTTTACATTTTCTACTGCCAGCTTTCATTTGGTACCTCATTTGTCAGTTTTGGGTAACAATTTACAAAGTAATGGGGTGCAGATCAAAAATTGCTAAGTGATGCAATTATTTTGCTCGTGAGTGTAGTTTGAGTACTGGATATGTACAAAGAATCGATTTTATCCCAGAAATCGTAAGTAAATGAAATGGGGGGGTGAAAATTTGTATCGAATCTCATAAGTAGTTATAATGGTTTCTTCTTTCACTCGCTAAGAGGAGATCATTTTGTACTTTCATATTAAGTGGAAGTCACGTAAAAAGTAACATTTTGAAAGTTATTTCGATAATAAAAACATTTTTTCTAGAACTTACCTAAAATCTGTTTTATTTCGTCTCTTCGTCACTTAAAATATCCAGAAGTTAAATCCTAACAATACTTTTAACTAGTACCATGTACAAAAATTGGGCATGATTGCGAACTAGAAACGCAGTATTGAACACTTGCTAGGTGATTTTGCAGTAATAAACACAAATACTGCATTTAGTCTTAGTAATACTGTAAGGCCCGCAAGCCCAGATAGTTGATGAAAATGCAGTACTGCGTATTTTATCCAAATAAGGCAGTAAAGTAAAGAAAAAAATACGTCAATAAAAAGCTTGATTTTTTTTATTATTTTTCAGTACACTTCAAAAGTTATACCACATAGATTTGTTGTATAGATATCACAAAATATGTTTACCGCGTTTATCTCGAAACCGCCATTTTGCAAGTACTGCATTTGCGATTACCAGGGCAGGGTACTTACCGTTAAATTGTTTATTGAAAATAAATAAATAATAATTAATCTTTTTATATAAATATGAACAGACTATTTAAAAACACACTACGAGTATTACTGCGATGTGTTGCGTAATTTCGTGGTGTCAGTCAGGCAACCGACCGCGAAAACGAAACTGGAACTTCACTGCTTCCGGCCAAAATTCTTCCTTAGTGAAGGTCCTTAGGAAGGATAATCGTAGGGTCGTGATCAGAAGTGATAAAAAGTGAAGAAGATGATTAATTTTCCCATAGGACTAACCATGAAATCAGAAAATAGAGTAAACTGTGAGTTAATGTTAATTGAGAGTTGATATAGGTACAAAAAAAAAACAAAATGGAAAAAGTTGTTCAGTAGACCTTCTTCACTTTTTGTGATTCCTGACTATGACTCCGAAATCACCCAGTATTAATAAATATTGAATGAATTGGGTTTGGCTCGGCCGCGCAAAAACGCCTTCGTTTTTTATAGAAAACGGCCCGGGCGGGATACAGCCCGTTCTAGCGTAAGTCATCCGTTACCTACCTCACAAGGTATACCTACATATAAAGCGAGAAAAGATAAATTTTAGCCAAAATGTTTTTTATTTTTTATTTTAATTCCATCCGGCTTGAATATAATATTTTTTCATTAAAATTATCCTATTTTTATTTTTTTTAATTATCCTATTAATACTTTTAAATCTACTATGCCTTTCAGATACGTCCAAAGCGTCGAGGTACGTACCGTGAGGTAGGTAGGTACGAGGTAGGCGAATACTTAAAGTAAGCCAGTCGACATTATATTAACTTTTATCGGAATTTATAGGTACCTAGCAGTGGCGGAGCGCCCAAACAAGCCCATTCCCACCGGCTTGCCTAAAATTTTGTTTTACACTCTAAACACTTTCAAAACTTTTGTGTTCCCCGGAACACAAAAGTTTTGAAAGTGTTTAGAGTGTAAAACAATTCTTTCAATTCTTGCCAATCAAACATTTTTACGCGCGGCCACACTGGTACCTAGTAAACAATTTGACGAGCACGTTCACCTTAAATAGAGTCTATAATATAAATGTACACACCCTCTACAAGTATCACGACGATAACTACAACCAGTGGTCCATTTCACGAAGTTACAAGGTACAATAGTCTAAGCAGTAAACGGGTCAAATTTTTAGTCGTTATTGGTCAAGCACCTCTGTGTTACCTGCTTAAACTTACAGCATTGTAACGTGTAGTTTTGTAAAATAGGCCGCAGACAGAACAAGAAAACCACGATGTACCTTTAGATTACTGAATACCACTACTATTGGTACTATAAGTACCGTACCTTTAGATTGCAGAACTCCACAACTGTTGGTGCCATTCCTCCTGAAGTATACCCTGAAGTCAGCAGGGATGTCCTTGATGCCAGGCGGCTTGTAGGTCCAGGTGCGGTCGGTCAGGAGCCTGCCTGTGGCAGGGTCGTACATGGTCTTCTCGGACGTGAAGTAGCCGAGGCCCATGATGAAAGCACCTTCGATCTGTGTAAAAAAGGAAGCGTAGTTCATTGAGGAACCTGAGTAGCTGACTAATGAGTCACAAAATATCTGAATGCCTTTAAATATTATACATGTTAATGCCCAGTGAGTTATACAACTGTTGAAGCGGCGCACGGCGTAAAATTGATGCATGATAAAAGGAAAATCAAGTTACCAAAGCATTATTAAGCATCTATTTAGATTTTGTGACACAATCTAGTGGCTGAAGAGCTGAGACAGTAGTAATCTGAATTCCAACCGCAACGCGTATAAAACCTATAAAACAATATTGGTACTCCATCAGTTCAGTGTCGATAATCCAAGAGAACTAGCAGTTACTCACTTGACCAATATCAATCTCCGGGCTTAAGCTCCTCCCAGTATCTTCAAGCAGATCCACTCTCCTAACATCATGGTTGCCAGTCAAAATGTCAACTTCCAGTTCTAAAGCAACAACTCCGTAGATTAAGTAAGGTTTCACCCCATCATTGCTGGAATACATGTGAGATGCCTGCAGATCCAGTCCTGCCTTAAAAGCCTTTTCAACCAGATCTTCCCAGGAGGGTTTTCCCAGTTTGGCTCTAAAAGGCTCAAATCGCTTTAGCAAAGTTTCACAAGCCTTCATAGTAGCGAAAGCCACGCATTCACTTCCAATACTAGCACCAGTCGTCATTGAATTAGGAGAAGTAAAACTTGAACTTGGTTTAACACTGACTTTATCCAAAGATACACCAAGAATGTATGCAGCTACTTGAGCTACTTTGGTATTAATACCTTGTCCCATTTCAATGCCACCGTGAGTTATAACAACCGAAGCATCACCGTGCAAAACTGATACTATCGAATTAAAATTGCCAATATAAAATAGGTCGTAGGTCATTGGAAGAAGGTTTAAAGCACGCTTGCGCCATCTGTTGTTCTTGTTGAATTCAGCAACTACTTTTGATCGATTCTCGAAATCAGCATCCTTCATTAGTTGCGCAATCAATTCTGGAATAGGATTATTTTCCTTGCTCATGTTGTTCATTCTGACTTCTAATGGGTCTTTATTAAGTTTATGAGCTATTTGTTCCATTATATTTTCTATCATAGCCACACCTTCTGTTGAAGCTACAACATCAAACATTTCTTTGATTAAAAAATTAAATTAAATTAAATTAAATATTATGGGACAATCTTACACAAATCAACCTAGGCCCACGGTAAGCTCAGTAAGGCTTGTGTTGTGGGTACTAGGCGATGATATATATAATAGATAAATACATATAGATACTTATATACATATATAACATCCATAACTCAGGAACAAAATATTCGTGATAAACACACAAATAAATGCCCTGACCGGGATTTGAACCCGGGACCTCCAGCTTCGTAGGCAGAGTCACTACCCACTGGGCTACGGAGGCCGTTAAATTAATACAAAACATGGTTGTACTCGTAGGTACACGCACGTTTATAAATATTTGTACACATTTTGGGGCTTCTGTTCGTGGAGTCTAATCAAAATTGTAAGCATATTTTTAGAGAGGGCCGTACCTATGTACAAAAAAGTTTTCTGGAATTGTAATATGTAGACTCAAAATTTATTATTACTTAAAAAGAAAGAAGGTTAAAATGCCTAACGACGAAAATCTTAAAAAATTACGAAGCTGGGTTTTAATATCGCTTGTGAGAGAAAGAAACGCTAGGGAATCGGGACGTCACCATCCACGAGCGTCATAGTAATTAGACAATCAATATCTGGGCGACCGAGCTCTGCTCGGGTGAAAATACGAGTAAGTTTACTTCCTATATATTTTTTAATTTTATTTTTAAAAGATGCTTATTTTCATTGGTCTTAAAAAACTCGCCTTGGAATTGAAAATTATTAAATTTAAACCCCCGACTATAAAGGAAACAACTAATACAAATGGTATTCACAATTTACTTTAAAAACAAAGTTTAAACCGAATTCAATTCATTACTTCGCCAAGGAAAATACATTAACATTTCCTTCCCACTATACCTACTGCATGAACTGGTTTCCGAGAGCAAATGCGTTGATTATTACAGAAAACACCCATTCGCTATAAGTAGGCCGATAATATTTGAGGAGTTCCGTCGATTCCTCAAGGATCTCAGAATTAGCTTTGGCACTTCATTAGTTGCTACTTTAACGGAATCACAGAATATGTGACGTCTGTAGTCTTCATAATCTTATCTAGGTGAGGGCCCTTTCGGATGCACTTCGACCCAGTGGGATCTTTTGTGCATTTGTCCTCTCCTTTATACCTGTTCCCAGGCTTGCTCCATCATTTCGACAAAACGGATGATGCAGTTCACCAAGAGCACCTTGAATTCCTTTGGTTGCGGGTAGCCGTTACCAAAATAGTTCATTCTTTGTCTGGCAAGGGCATGATATTAACACAATAAGTGTTCCATAGTCTCATCCTCCTCGCCACACATTCTACAGTCTTAACTATCCGATAGTCCCATCTTGGCCAAGAGATCCATGACCCTAAAGTGACCTGTGAACACCCCAGATATAATTCTGAGTTGCTTCCTACTGGATTTCCAGAGTTTTCTGGTCCAGCCCGAGTCCACTCCTTCTATGAAGAGCTTAGAGTGTCTTTAGCCAGCCTCATTACTCCACTCGTGTTGGTGTTTGGTTTTGGCGTAGGCTTTAAGGGCTGATATTATGGTTCCCTACGAGAGTCTTCATAATCAGTTCCATTTCACCAAATTTGTTGTTTCCGAGGCTAAATTTATACCTACACGAGTTATAATAGAAAATACCAAAATCTATACACGCGTTTACTTATTCTGTGACGCGTGCTTAATACAATTGAGGACCTTCCTCAATTCCTCATGGATTCCATCATCTGACTGGCTTTTTGAAAACAATGGGACCAATCTGGAAGTAAATACTCGTACTTTCACTAAAATAAAAAATACGAATCGGTTCATAAATTAAATATGACGGAGTTCTGAGGTAATCAAACATTAAACATAAGAATCCTCCTTTTTTGGAAGTTATTAATAGAGTTATTAAGGAGTAGTGACACTGCTTACGAAGCTGGAGGGTCGCCGCGTTCGAATCCCGGAAAAGGGCAAATGTTTGCGTGATGGACATGAATATTTGTTTCTGAGTCTTGGATGTTTTCTATTCTAAATTATCTCCAAAACGACTTGATCCCAGTCATCCCCCGATGATTGGGTACCAGGCTGGTTCGCAGGTTTTCTCCAAGAAAAAAAAGGTATAGGTATGAATTGCTCAGGGTCCAACAAAAAATAAAAATGATGGAGCAGAACTCTCTAGATAGAGTAAGGTGAGTAGATATTGCATTACACAATGCTCTTTAAAAAATAATTCAACATAAAAAAAAAACTTGCGACGGATATGATTTTCAAATAATAAAATAGAGATTCTAGGTATAAACCATTTTTTTACCTACAAAGGGAAAAATTACAACCAAAAATTATAAATAAATAATATTCTTAACTCAGCATTTAGAATCACAAATTCAAAGAAAGGCATTATTAATGCCTGAATTAAGTTTCCGATAATTCAATTCAATTCAATTCAATTCAATCGTTTTATTTCAGACCATGTGATCCATATACTGTTAGTAACAAAATAAACTTAAAACTATGTTAGCAATTATTATAATACATAAAAAAAAAAAAGAACTGCAGTACTACTTGACATACGTCAAAGTAGTTCTGACCCGCTCGATCCAGTACCACAATATGTTGCAATTAAATCTACCAGCTAATACAATAATAATGATGAGCACCATCTAGCGAAGCGTTATTAGCCCAGTGGCGCCTGCGAATCGGAAACAATAACGCAGGTTAAGCAAAGATGGCAGCGGTCAGTCCTTGGATGGGTGACCGCCTGTTTGAGTGGTTACTAAAATGAGCGCTTCCGTGCTTTGGAAGGCTCGCTAAGCAGTTGATCCCGGCTGCTGTCTATGACAGTAGTCGTTAAGCCGAGTTAGAGGCCTTCGGGCGGCTTAAGAATCTCTAACAGTCGAGTTGCCCACTCACTTGACTAATCTAACTTTTTTCAACCTAAATAACCTTATGGAAAAAAGAAGGCACAGTGCTATAAAAAACATGTTTTTAATATCTATTATAATTTAAAAACAAAAAGATATATAAACAATAAAAAAAACGTATGACCATGCTTTTCCCGGCTTTAATACTACGAAAAATCATTCTCTATAAAAAATAAAGCAAAAAGAAACATTCCCTCGCTGGGATTTGAACCCCCGACCAAAGGTGTTGTAAGCCAATGTTATAACCATTCGTCTAATCAAGCGATGACAGCTGCGGTGAAATTACGTACTATATTGCACTAACAAATCTTTATGCGAGAAAATCTCGAGAAAACGAATTTTCTCGGAAACGAGACCTATCTAGATCGATTTCTCGCCCCCGTAACCACATATATTCCAAATTTCATCGAAATCGTTAGAGCCGTTTCCGAGAACGTGATTGCAAATATATATACAAATATTGCTCGTTTAATAGTATAGGATTTCATATGAAGGTGCGTTTAACGGAAAAGGGACAGAATATACCCCAATTTTATAACTTTGAACAATTAAAAATTTTTGATGTTTTTAATCCCCTGCTGTACTTTGTTCTCCATTTGACAACATTTTCGTGAAGACACCCCTATGTCTGACTAAAACACAATTATAAAAACAAATTATAGACTATGAAAAACCTGATTCTCTCTATGTCAATATTAAATATGGCGTCACTTTTAAACAGAACGTTACTTACACGGGGCCCTACACCACGTATTAGATGGTGTGTCTGTTGCAACGCTGTTTGCTTCTATATACCAGCGCTTCGTATCATAGCAGTTAAGGAAATGATTCAATGTTATAGGACTTATGGTCTCGTTGGGGGAACAGCCGTTGTCTTGATAGAAAGTATTCTTTAAATACTGTATTACGCCTTCTTTGTTCACGCCAACCTAAAAAAAAAGCGAAATGCCTATGAATTTCAACTTTGGCTATCATTTAGATGTCTAATGCATACTACCAAGGTCCAACGTAAGTAAACATTCAATGATTATAATTTAAATACCTGCAATTACAGTTTTAGATGTTTGTTACCCACACAATCACGCAAAAATGACTATATGGATTTAGATTAAATTTGGTATATTTAGATATAACGCGATTAAAACATAGAATACTTTTTATCTTGAAAATTAACCCTGTTAGTGATAAAGTTGGGGATAAAATGATGGAGATGGGATGAAAATTGAGATATTGATACGGGATCATGCGGACGAGGACGCTGGCAAATGCAAATTAAATATAATTAAATTATGAATGTAGTAAAAAAAACCAATACATACATCAAAATTGGAAAACGTCGGTATCCTCTTCCCGGAAATTTTAAAATTGGTTTGCAGGGGCACAATGAACCTGCAGGTTTTTCCCTGCAAATGAGACACTATTGCAGCGGCGCACGCGATTTGGGAAGATCGCGATATTTTACCGCCGTATGAACCGCCTACCCGACGCACGATGACGTTGATGCTGCAATTAATTAGATTTTTTGCGTTATTGAAGAGCCAGTGACAAGAAATACAACTATTAGAAATATTATTTTTAAATGGATGTGTATTGAGATAGATCTCCGTATAAAATATAATAAATCATCAAACACAGGTCACCTCATAGCCTAAGTCAAAGTATCAGAAAGCAGAAGTTTCACTTTCTTACCTGTACAAGGGTGTACCGTAGGTTCCAGGAATTAAAGTCGGTAATACTTTGTAACCGCTATAATGGTCTTAAATCTCCAAGCAAATCTCTCAACAAACAAAAACAAATTAAAATTACTAAGCAATTCTACGACAACATGTCGTTACCTAGTTTTCGCACGTAACAGCGACATCTAGCGTGAAATTCGCACACTAACCTATACTTAACTATGAATTGAACATATCGCCCACCAAGGACAGAATGTCCTTCACTGATCGCCCACCATAACAACATTGATCCATATGATCTTGGCGAGGGCTAAAGTTACAGTTGTTCTCTAAACTTACGACTAAACAATTAAATCACTGATTGACACAGTGAATAACATCTACATTTATTACAGGTGTTCCTGCTTAGCTCAACAGTCTTGATATATATTGCATACTTATTCATTAATTGGCAAAACACAAAGTTTTGAAGTTGGACGTTTTACAACTGAATTCTTATATTTTAACGACACCACTCTAGTCAACCCATCTGAGCCGGCGTGCTTGATGAGGATTCTACCAAAAAGCCACTTACTAGGAGGTAAATCGTCCTCCTTCACCAAAACAATGTCCCCGACTTCAGGTTCAGGTGTCTTGAAGGCCCATAAGTTGGTTTTGTAATTTGGCCTTGTATCGCACACAAGTCACACATTTGCGTACGTGACTCTTCACAAGATTCTTCACTCCAATTATCCAGTAAGCTGATCGGATAAAGTTTTGCATCATCCTCGAGTCACCATGCAACGTTTTCCTGTGAGCATTGTCGACTATTAACTCTGAAAAATGTGATCTGTGTGGCAATATTATGGGTTCTTTAATGCTCTCGGATTCCTGTGATTTAGCTATTCGCCCGTTCACTCTTATCAATCCCTTCTCGTCGATAAAGGGGGTTAAACATAACAACTTCGACGATTTGGATCTAACTTGTCCGTAAGTTTGCATTTCCTTTATTTCTGTTTCAAATTCTGTAGCTTGACTTAGTTTAATGCAAGTTACTAATGCTTCATCTAATTCCTCTTTGTTCAAATAATTAATGCTTTGACCTTGTTTTATAATTTCCTTTTTAGTGATAAATCGTCTGCAATACGCTACAACTCGAATAAGTCGTTGCAGCGAAGAGTATTTCTCCAAGATTGACACGTTTATTTTAGCAATGTGAACTCTCAACGATTGCTCTTCATTTGTCTCATTGTTCTTCGGCTTTTTGTAAGTTAACTCTGTTTCCCACAGAAAATTCGGGCCGCATTTCCACAGCTCTAACTCTGCAAGCTCCGACGGCTGAACTCCTCGCGAAGCGCAGTCAGCCGGATTGTCCTTCGTGGAGACATGACACCATTGCGAAGATTCCAATGTGGAGTGAATCTCGGAAATTCGATTGGCCACGAATGTTTTCCAATTGCTTGGATGCTTGTTCAACCATGCAAGTACTACGGTCGAATCAGTCCAAGCCCTTATATGGTTTCTGGGGATATCCAAGACTCCAGCAACCTCTACTAATAGCTTGGCCAGCAAAACAGCGCCGCAAAGTTCCAAGCGCGGAATGCTGATCTGCCTAACGGGTGACACTCTGGTTTTAGCGCTAACTAGGACGACATGGACTTCTCCGTTCGCATTCACAACGCGCATATAAACAACCGCCGAGTATGCAACATTGGATGCGTCAGAAAACCCGTGCAATTCAGTGACGAGGTCATCTGCGTTTGTGAACATCCACCGTGGAATCGAGAAGTCTGTAAGTTGAGCTAATTCTTGACGGTAAGTAACCCAATCTTCTAAGATCCTCGTTGGTGGTTCTTCGTCCCAGCCTGTCCCCGCTATCCACAATCGCTGTATAAATATCTTAGCTTTTATCACACATGGAGCTATCCAGCCCAGGGGGTCGAACAGCCGCGCAACGTCAGATATAATTTTTCTTTTTGTTACAGGTGCAGACAACGGAGGCAGCTTTACTGAGTACTGAAATTCGTCGCTACATCTGTTCCAGGTGAGTCCTAGTATCTTTACTATATTGTCCTGTTTGAAGTCTAATGTTTTGTCCTGTTTGTTATGTTCTCCTTTCCCTGATTGTTCTATGACCTGCAGCAATTCATCTTTGTTACTTGACCATTTCTGTAGAATAAATCCACCTTCTTTTAATAGTGCATTCATCTCTTGGCAAAGTCTTATTCCTTCTTCTATTGTTTGGCAACCAGTCATTAGGTCGTCCATATAAAACTCCTTAGCGACTCTTTCTGATGCCATTGGGTATGCTTCTTTGTGATCTATGGCGACCTGATTGAGTGCCTTAACTGCCAGGTATGGAGCTGAAGCTGTGCCGAAGGTAACTGTGAGCAGTTTGTAGTCTTGTATTGGATCTTCTGAGTTATTTCTCCACACTATGCGTTGATAATCACAATCTTCTTCTGCCACTTTTACCATTCGGTACATCTTGACGATGTCAGCTATTAAGCATACCGGATGTTTTCTCCAACCCATGATCAAATGTCGTAAGTCTGGTTGCAATGTAGGTCCAACCATCAAGTTGTCATTTAATGACACGCCGTTTTCATTCTTGCAGGACGCGTCATAGACAACCCTGACCTTGGTGGTGGCCTTGTCCTCCCTGATAACTGCATGATGTGGTAAGTAGGTTGAGCTTTCTTTACCAAGCTCTTCCTTCGGTACCAGCGCCATGTGATCTAACTGTAAGTATTCATTTATTACTTCTGTGTATCTTTCCTTTAGTACTTTATCCTTTATAAACTTTCTTTCTAATGATAATAATCTTTTTATTGCAATCTCACGTGACTTTCCATTTTTGCAGGTCGGCTCCTCATCACGGAACGGCAATTTCACGACGTACTTGCCATCTTCGTCTCTACGTGTTGTGTTTGAGAAGACGTGTTCGCACATCCGTTCTTCCTTTGTTAAAATCTGTGAACTCAATAAAGGCTCGTTTTCCAACTCCCAAAATCTTTTTATTATTTCATTGTCCTCTACTTGTGTATGGAAAACGGATATGTTGCTATCTGTACCTGCAGTGTCCATTTGCCCAGACAGAATCCAGCCGAGGGCGGTGCACTGAGCTACCGGGGACCCTGCTGGCCCTTTCAATACACCCTCCTTTAGGATCTGGCTGTAGACTTCTGCTCCCAGTAAAATATCTATTTTACTAGGTGAATCAAAATTCTTATCCGCCAAACACAAGTCTTTTAATTGTACCCAATCCTGAACCGATACTTGCCTCTCTGGGAGCAAAGTTGTGATGTTTGTCAAAACGAAACATTTTTGCTCCATTTTAAAGCTCGGGTCCATTAGTGACTGAAGTTTTAACGTCACTGCTGCTTTTGACCTCATTGAACGCTGTTCACCTCCAACTCCCGAAATTGTAAGGTTGGCAGATGTTTTCTGCAATCCCAACCTTTGAACTGTCGCCTCTGTCACAAATGAGGCTTGTGAGCCCTGATCCAACAAAGCTCTAACTGGTCGGTACTGACCGGTTTTCGACTCCACATTCACGATTGCCGTGGGTAACAAAACTTGATTTCTTACCTGACCTTTCGAGAAACAAGTCACTACCGGTGTGGTCTCGTTAGACGGACTGGACCCTCCTTTAGAGTGTCCGCCGGTCGCTCTCTCACCTGAACCTTCTCCAACTGACTGACCTGAACAACCTGAGTGACCAGTTGGAACACCCTTTGGATGAAGCAAGGAATGGTGTTTTTTCTGACAAACTCTACAATTGGTGGCTTTTTGGCAGAATCTTACCCCATGATTTCTGCCTAAACAGTTATAACAAATCCTATTGTTAGACACAAACTCGTGTCTTTTCTCATAATCTAAGTTGGCGAATTTTTTACAAAAACATAACTTATGCTCTTCGCCACAGAATTCACAACACATTTTTACTATATTGGTCGCGTGCAACACTTTGGTGTAGCCCTTACTACTGGTTGATGCTTTTGAATTAAATGTCGTTACCCTATTTACATGTTTCGGCTCAATACATTCAAAAGCTCGATATCTTTGGGTTAAAAACGTTTGAAATTCCTTGAACGTAGGCAAGGAATCTGACGGCACATTAACTGCTACCTGCAACTCCCACTGCTTTCGAGTTTCACTATCTAATTTTAGTGAAAGCAAATGGACCACAATCAGATCCCAAGCGTCCACATCTATACCTAAATTTTTAAGAGCAGCTAAACAATCGGAGGAAGTGTCTATTAATTCTTTCAAACAAGTTGCCGACTCAGTGGTTATATTCCGCTGACTGAGTAGGCGCTTAATAATGCAACTTGAAATATATTTTTTGTTGCTGTAACGCTCGACTAATTGTTTCCAGCACTGATCATAATTTGCGTCCGTCACAGGTGTGTGACGAATCAGCTGCTCAGCTTCTCCAGTCAAGAATCCCTTAAGATATTGCAATCTCTGGACGTTATCTAACGCATTATTGTTGTGTATCATTGATACAAATAAATCTCGAAAAGTGGGCCACTCCGTATATATCCCTGAAAATGTGGGAATGATAATCTTGGGCAACTTGACTAGAGAAGACTTAGTGTTTACATCTTCATTCGAGCTCATATTTACCTTATTTACATTGTACTGGACCTTAAGCTCTGCTAAACTATGTTTTAACTCGCATTTGTATGACATGTATTGCTCTTCGGTTGCTTCATAAACATCACTTTTTACATATGACGTAGCCTGTAATAATTTGCCTTCAGCTGTTTGCAGCAGTTCTTTATGACCCTGCCGAAAATCATACCACAGCTGTTCCAATGCCTCGAGCTTGCTTTCAACATAATACTCTGTTATACGTTCCTTAGGGGACTTTTTGAAATTAGCTCTCGACTTAGTTATACGAGTTGACAAATCAGATTGAAAACTCAGCAAAGATTCCATGTTGAAACACTCAAATTAAATAAACAACAAACAACTATTTATCTTTTGCAAGTTTTATAATTTGTATGAGCAGACCGAATAAACTACCAAACATAAACACAACAGTAGCAGTAGCCCAACAATTTGATGAACAAACAAAAACAATTGAAGAAAAAAAAAAAAACAAAAAAACCAGTGTATTTTTTACCTGACGACACTTAGAAAAATTCGAGGTAAATTTGTGAAAAAATTACAAGTGTTTGGGACTTGGACGAAATCCAGCATGGATTCCCCGTACCTCCGTTTTTTCTCTTAATATTCTAAGTTCTAAATATGAAGCTAAATATTACAAGTTAAAGTTATTGCACTAAGTCCAGCACTCCTTGGTTATAAGGTTGAAAATTACTAAAACTCTTGATGAACTTGAACTGACGTTAAAGTTTTGATCTTCTTTGATATAAAGTTCAATTTCTCGTATCAAATAATATAAATGTACTCACGGTTTGCACTTGACACCTCACTCACACATACACCTATTTGCCACCTTGCTATGCTGTGACGCGCTCTGCTTTTAGCGCCCTCTCCGCTGTCCTCCTGGCAGTAACACCTGTTGTGCTTCAGCTTGGCTCCGCTAGGTGGCGCCACCGTCGCTGCGTACTGCCACTCAAATCGTTTCCCTCTGAACAGCAAGCCACTGCTACTATGGGAAACGATGCGAAGAGTAGCTCTGCTCACGCGCACTGAACTACTACACCACTTCCAAAAATATCCGATTCGATGGACCATGTACAAGGGTGTACCGTAGGTTCCAGGAATTAAAGTCGGTAATACTTTGTAACCGCTATAATGGTCTTAAATCTCCAAGCAAATCTCTCAACAAACAAAAACAAATTAAAATTACTAAGCAATTCTACGACAACATGTCGTTACCTAGTTTTCGCACGTAACAGCGACATCTAGCGTGAAATTCGCACACTAACCTATACTTAACTATGAATTGAACATACCTATTTGCCGGCACTTTCAAACATTGCGCTATAGCCACATTGGTCAAATCTAACCACTGAGTAGACGAGTATACTTCCATTCCATCTTCAGTAGGTTTTACTACACACGTTTGAGGCTCCATATAATAATGGTATTGTGTTTCCATATTGAATTCTCCTTTCAGTACTAATTGTACGTCATGACCAATATCGACTGGCTTTACTGTTTTATCATTCCGCAACCTTTTGGATTTTTCAGGAGATTTTAAGACATCCCGGGCAGTTAATAAAGGAATATTTTCATTGATGTGGGCATATTTCACTTTCACAAGTTTAGCAGCTTTGTTGGCGGTTTTTTCTCTATTAGCTACTATTATTGCCGCGGGTTGACCATAGAACTTCACTTCTTTAGAACATATAATTTCTTCTTCGGCAACAATAAGTGGAACACTTAAAGATGAGAATGTATTGTTTCCCGGTATATCTTGAGCTGTGTAGAACGCTAAAACACCGGGAGTTTTCTGTAAGTAAAGTATTCCCGTTAAATTGTCAATTTAAGCCAGAAAAAATATTTATTAAGACAATGTTTACCATAGCTTCGGTTTCATCAAATCCGCTGATAATGCTGCCAGGTTTTGCATCAGCACAAACAAATGCACCATAAATTTCATCAGTTATCGACGGTAAGTCATTGGCAAAAGTAGCTTCCCCACTGCATTGCACCAAAGCCTCTAATTTTGGAATAGGCTGATTAAGAGGCCATATTGTTTTATCTGTGTCAAAGGTTTGCGTACCCTGTGACGTATTTCTTTTAATTGCTTCGCCGCCTGACCGATACTTAGGGTCTAGTTTTCCGTCAGGACATAGATATAAAATCGCCTAAAATGAAATGCGTTTTAACTATTTGATGTACAGTCGCCATCACATACATCTGAACACTACAGGGTGTCAAAATATCTGAGCATGCACCCTAATGCCTTGAAAATAGAGTTGTGTTCAGATGTTTGTGACGTGCTTGTTTACTCCGATGTATGTGATGGCGACTGTACAAGAATAGGTTCATAAAAAATATATATGGAATCCCACCAAAACATTGTATTTTATTTTTTTGAGGTTTTTTTCATTATTGCTCACCTTGTAAAAGAGAGTAACAGCTAGCATTTTCCTATAACTGGCTCCTGGTTCAGGTGGCGCCTCTTCAGGCTTTATTTCTTCAAATAAAGTCTTCATAGCTAGCTTCAAAGTTTCATTTGTAAACAGATCTTTACCAGCCATTACCGTCTCTGTTTTAACCGCGTGAATGAAATCTGCGGATATGCTTCCAAAAACTAATGTTGCTTTCTCAATTATGGTTGAATCGTGTTTAAATTTGAATAGAAAACCTGCGTTAACGATGGCATGAGCATTTTGGGAGCGAGGCATGATCTAGAAAAACAAATAGATTTAACATCATCAACGGAATTTTGGTACTAAATGTACTTAACTATATTGCTCACAACTGTAGTATCTACTCGTACTTATAGCTGTTGGTTACCTTCGTTAGCTACGTAAGGGTTATTTTAAAGTATTGATAAAATACCTTGTAAGTTTTCACGGAACAACTTTTTGATAGCGGAGGAAGTAAAATATTTAGTATGATTTTTCTTTTCATGTTCATTTTTAAGAACGCCGGGAACGTTACCACTTTAGTCTTTTGCACTGCTTCCGCTGTAAATCACAATTTGATAGATTTAGATGTTATGTTCGTAAAATATACTAAATAGACTATAGTCAACCCTTCAGAACTAGGACTTTTCCGGAAAGGAAAGTGTTTTTCTTTTGCATTTTAATGTGGAAATCAACTTTTTGAACGACATAAATAATACAAATACAAATATCACAACCTTTTTTATGACTATATGAATTCAAGGTTGCATATTTAAACATTAAAAACATTGGAATTTTACTTACCTATTGTTATCATTCCTCCTACAGTCTCAAAAAGCAAAAATAAATCGGATTGAAAGTCGTTATTGATGTACTTTAAATACAAATTTCCTCCGATCGTGCCTATCTGAAAAGTTTTAAGCAAACACATATTTTATCGGTCGGCTAAAATTATAGCTGTGAAAAATAATGAATTATAGATCTATGCTCACATTTCTCACTGGTATATGGGCAACTAAGTCCATGTGCTCATGGAATGGTTTCAGGTAAGCGAAGTCCTCATTTCTCGCTGACAGCTCTAAGAAAAGCTCCATCATGTCTGTTAGCGTCATGCCAGCTCCTAGCACTAAGTTTACGTCAACCACAGATCCTTTTAACTCAGCTACATTAAATATGTCTATCACATTTGAAGGGTAGCTTTCCACATGGTAGACGCCTGGAAATTTGAATACACAAATAAATCAAAATCTGCTTATATTATACTTTTAGTAGTTTGAAGCTTGTTTTACCTTGTCCCGTATTTCCAGCGATCAGTTTATACTCCTTACACTTCCCCATAATCGCAAACACATGCTCAAGTGTAAACGCTTTGTACCATTTTTGTGCACCATATTCTAAAGCAATAATATTCTTATCTGCTTTCTCTACAATACACCAATCATCATCTGATCTCTCTTTTACTTCGCAATAATTGGGTTTACCATGTATAATTTCATTATCTTTATTTTTATGTAGACATTTTTTATTGCAAGACACTCCACATGGCTTCAATATTCCCAAGTCTTCCAAATCTGTTAGTTTGCTAACGAGATAGTTGTTAGCGTCTGTTGCAAAGGTTTTGAATGCATCAGCAATGGGTCTATAGCCTGTACATCTGCAGATGTTTCCAGCAAATGAATTTTCAATTTCTGTTGTAGTTAGTTTGCCTTTTTTGGCCGTGTGAAGACTGTGAAAATAAAAATTGAGTTAAAGAATGGCTGAATGATTTAATAAAACAAAATGGTGGTTATGTTTTTACCTGTACATATTCATTATCCAACCTGGGGTGCAGTACCCGCACTGAGTTCCGTTAAACTTAGCAAGTCTGGATTGAATGTCATGGTAGCCCTTTGTTCTATTACCGACGCCTTCCACTGTCGTGATCTCCCAACCATGACAAGAGAGAATAGACACCAAACACTAGAAAACAAGTAATAAATATATATACTGTAGTGTACTTTTATAGGACATTTTGCTTGAAGGATCCAAACCATCCATTTCTAGGTGTTGGACATTAAGTTAAGATTTTGTTCTACAGGTGTTAACGGAAGGTGGATGAAACCGAGGCCAGATATGTGGTGCTTGTTTGCTTGATACCGTTTGGGGGGGTTGAGTTCAGATTTTGGTAAGAACTCAGATGCTTTTAGGGAGGGATTGAGCCTGTTACCTCCCATGGATATGCTAGTGCTACGGAAACTGATACATACGGAGTTAACAGCGAACGTCTTCATCTCGTGAGTGGGAGGCGCGGCGGCACGCACGGATACGACGCATGCGCCACAGCCGCCCTCATGGCACATCGCCTTCGTGCCGCACAGGCCAGCCACCGTACGGATGTACTCGTTCAAAGACACGTCCGGGCTGAACTTGCCGTTGGCTGATAACATTATGAAGGTTGGTTTTAGGTGCACTTCAGAATTCTATAAAATTTCTACAATTAATCTATGTTCTTGAAGCTAATCGGCTTAATGGATTAAATGGACTGGTTAAAGTTAAATATGGCGCCGGCTGCTGTCAATCCATTATGACACTCAAACATACACTGCAGACTCAAGAAACATGATCGTGTTAGCTCGATATCAATTATTCAACGTCTTAAAGACTTCATTGGCAAAATATCTTAAATATATTTAACTAAGCCATTTGTTCTAACCATTCGTCGGACTATAGGAGGCAGTTTGAGGGCAAGGTAAGGTTTATAAAAAAAATCTTAACTTACGAGTATTATAATGTATTATTTGTAACTTAGTTAATTAAATTAGTTACCCGTTATCATTTATTCATCTTTAATGTGTAAATACTCTTTGAAGTGATGACTGATAGCCCACTGAAGTGGCCACTTAAAAAACAAATAAATAGCTGACATGCGTCATTATGACTGTTGTTCATACTTATATTTGTTGGTAGAGTGCCGTCTATTCAATAGAAAGATTTGCTTTGTTTGTTAATTTGCATATCTATGTATTGCAATGGATACGATACTACAACAGCACTCCGAACTTAAGTCACAGAAAGGTCACATTATTGGAATTTCACATTATAAATACTAGGTACCAAATACTAAGTACAAATACTTGAAAGTGAATTGATTGATTTGCGAACCTTACCTATCATTCTGACATGCCACGAAAATGCCCGCTGGAGTCCGACGTTTGGTTCTAACACAATAAGAGTACCTACTCAATTATGGAAATCAATCCCGAGCTAAAAGCGGAGCTGCAGACAAACTGTAGGTAAGTTCATTTCAGTTAACAACGTGTCCTCGAGGCAAATACTCATTTGATCAAGTATTCAATTACGGGCACTCAATTGCAGACAGGAGCGGATCGGTCTATTCTGCTAAACGTATAGGTAAACTCTTAAAAAGACCCCTCTTGGATGTAGTTGTACCAGCGGCTGATCGATTGCGTAAGCGTAACGTTAGTGGAGTTGTGCCGTACGTAAGTTTGAAAACTTACGAATTCACCCATCTGCTGGCCGGTTGGGTATTATTCGACCACGATGAGTGACGTATTTAAATTGCAAAATTGACACCTCTAATTCCATTTTTATCGCGGTTGCCATTAATGATCAAAGAGTACTATATATATACTGAGATAGAGACATCAGTCGCCAGTACTGACTAGCGACATCTAGTGGTATACGATAGGACTACTCCGGATGTATACATATTTATGCACTACTTACTGTATACATATATATGCCACTGTGTACCTGT
Organism: Epinotia brunnichana; assembly: GCA_963854355.1. NCBI lineage: Eukaryota > Metazoa > Arthropoda > Insecta > Lepidoptera > Tortricidae > Epinotia > Epinotia brunnichana. Next base: position 7,067,916 of record OY977949.1, on the reverse strand, counting down.
ATACTTACAGCTATTACTATACTTGTACAATTGATGAAAATTTTGGTTTTTGATGAGAGAATGGATTAAATTAGATGAAAATTAAACCTCGTAGGTTTAATTTTCATCTAACTTAACCCAATCTCACGGTAACTTCTGGGGAATAGAGGGATCGTGTAGGTAAATAAAATTAAATTGTAAGTTAATTTCGTCTATTTTCTTATGCTTAATCACGTAAGAACGTACATACAAGTGACATTGTTTACGATCTATGTGCACAGTTTGCAATTTTAAATATAATATTATTCTTAAAAAACGCGTCATTCTTGGTTGCTTTCATGTGGTGTGTTAATAGCATCTCTGTCTTTATTATATTTCTAATAACATATGCGGGTAAACTTAAAATGGGCTTTTTAATGTAGATTCTTTCTTGTAATGTTACCCAAGAATATTGCTTTATCTACTACTTGTAAGCATACATTTAAAAATATACAAGCTGGTCTAACATTAGGCAAATAGAATCTAATACATTTAGTTTTAGTAGCATCAAGTAGCAGATTGACAATGGTAAACCAACTTTGACCAGGTGCCATTAACTCTGCTATAGTCAGTTGATTTTCGGTCAACCTTTGTACAAGTTAGACTTTTTGAATTTCTAACAAACATACTTATTCCTAGATTATTAACGATGACTGACAATTTGTATATACCGGTACGTACGTTTAAGATAAAACAGCAATAGGTACAGGAAGCCAACAATGTTTTTAAACGGAAGCATAATAACTAGGTAATTAATATACACGACAGCGGGAGACAAAATACATCACTTACACGGCTATAGCAAGACGGCGCGCGAACTCTCAATTTTTCTCGCACTATCCGCCGAGTGCGACAAAAATCGAGAGCTCGCGCGCCGTCTTGTGACAGGTAGCCGTGCAGCACGGTTAGCACAAGACGGCGCGCGAACTGTGTCGCGGCGAGATAGACTGTCTGTCTCTTTCTAATTGGAACATTTAGAAATGCTTGAAATGAATAATTTAACTTTTTTTAACAGACAGCCACTGACATATATTCTTGAATCGTTTTTTTATCAAAATCTATTAGGTACAATAATGTTAGGTATCTTCAATGTAGGAAAAATCAATCTCCTGCTCACCGCTTTGAATGTTTTCACTAGTTTTAAATAAATCCCTCATTCATTTAAATAGACTAGAGCAATCATCGTCCTCACAATCGGACCCTGGAGAATGCCTGCCCGTTCAATTATTAAATAATAGTGAAGCAAATGCTGTCTCAAAACCGACTGGGGATGGACTAATATTCCTCCATCCATAACGATTTAATGCAATGCTTTTTAAAAAGTGTATCTCGTAAATATTCAACATACTTTTCTCCAATATGCAAAAATAGGACGTGAAGTTACTGTCTAGAGCAAATTTAAAAAGTTAAAAGTCATTACTGCACGGCTATCATGAGACGGTCGCGCCATACTCTCGAGCTCTCTCACTATCCGTCTCTTTCTAAGTGGTCTAATAAGAAAGAGACGGATAGTGCGAGAGAGCTCGAGAGTATGTCGCGGCCGTCTTGTGATAGCCGTGCTTACAGTTTTAGCGGCCAGCACGGCTCAAGACGGGATGATACTGTTAAGTACAATATCCCTTACCAATATCTTGAATTAACACTCTCCTTTTTTATGCTTAGAGAACAAAATGTGTAAGCCACCGGCTGTTTATGATTTCGCAACACTCCTCTGATGATGAAGACTAAGGCATGATCACATATTTTTCGTTCCGTTGTTTTTCCGTCTGACACGAATCCCGATATTCTATCCTTACGGTGACTGTAATCAAAGTGAGGGGTAATGCTAATTTCGTCGAATAATAACGTGCACAATTTTATTTATCGTCTGTTGTCATTTTCTAAATTTTTTTGGCAATACTTGAAACCACTTTTTGTTTAATCCGGCTCTTATTAAGAGTGTCACCAACACCATCGAACAACTTTTTAGAAATCTGTAGCATTTGGGTCCATTTTTGTAAATGGTCGGAGCCATTTTTTTTCTTGTTCAGTGAACCGTCTCGTCTGGCCATTTTCTTTTTTGGTGCTTCTCGGAACTGCATTACCATGAAAATTGCTGACAGGCATGTAATTTTTTTTAACGTATCTTTTTGAGACGGGTTTTTTTCGGGTCACTTTCTGTAGTACTATTTTTAAGTGGTTGCCATTCTTGAAAATGATTTCTGAAATTCATAAATGGGGTAGTTGTTAGTTGGAATTGACCAAAGTAGCAATGCAAAGAACCCACCGTATATAAAAATAAAATTGCATGCTTACCAGCAGTAGGCGCTTTTTTAGTTATATTAACAGTAGCAGCGTCCTGAGCGGGTACTGCCGGTTCATATGGCTCTATTGACGTTGAAGGCAAGACGTTCAGCTCGAAATCCTGAAGCAATACAAGGAATGAGTAAGAATATTTCATGCTCAGAAATGTGTAAAATTTCCAAGATGTATACTTGAGATTATTTGAGTTGGCTGAACTGCATCAAAGTTAGTCCATTTAAAAAGCAACTCTACCGTCCAAAGTAGAAGATTCTTACATTATCAATAATTCCAACCTATCCGCACCGTCCCCATCCTATCCGTATCCTATCAGCGTGGGGGCTTAATAGGTAGGCACTGCCCATTCGCAAGCATTTATGAGCAAGGATCGACTAATTGGATAGATGAATGCCTAAGCCAGTCAGTAATAGTACATTTCTCAAAAATGGCCCGCAAAGTGAACATAACTCGCTACATATTGGAAGGTAAAGTGTATAGTTTAAGGCCAGATCAAAATTAAAAAATAAAAAACATTGCAGGCCGCCTGGAATGTTACATATTCATATTGACATATACAATTCCTTTATTTGTCGAGTACCAAACTTTTTAAAAAGTAGAAACTGGCATATAAAAGACAGCACAGGTCGTATTCAGCCAAATCAAGTCGTATTTTTCTGTTGCAAATGCGACATTTTTGTATGTGTCATAAAAAGATTGCGTTTTTCGGTGAAAAAATACACTTGCGATTATGTTTAAAAAAAAATATGACGTTTCATTTTATGTAATTTGCAGTATCCTCAATTTGTATTTAATAATAACGCTTGATTTCAATTTAGTCTTTTTTATTCCCCATTTTTGAGAAAAGCACTATATTAGCCTCAGCCGGAATGACAATTGCAGGCTTCGTATTATAATTAAACGGGCTCGCAAGCTCGTCCGTTTAAACAAAATACTCAGCCTGCAATTGCCTCCTTCCCGGCCACGGCAATAATGTACTATTTATTATATGTTACAAAAGGTGGTGCATTCGATTTTATTTTTTTATATATTGTAGGATTTGGATGGAACCGAGTAAATATCAAAAATGGTAACACGAGATATATATATCGCGGGGCCACATTGGCAGCTACAAATGCTCGAAATTTTGGGGATTTTTTTGGTGCAGCAAAATAAATAACATAATGTTTTGCGTTAAGTAAGTAGCAGTGGCGGAGCGCCCATACAAGCCAATTCCCACCGGCTTGCCTAAAATTTATTTTTAGACAAGCCTACTCTAAAGGCCTCCACACACCGGTCGCGTGCGCGGGCCCGCCGCGGCCCCCGGCGGGCCCGCGCACGCGACCGGTGTGTGGAGGCCTTTAACACTTTCATAACTTTTTTCTTCCGGGTTGCCCATCGAAAATTATCACGCGCCGCCACTGGTAAGTAGTACCAAAACTTAATAATTCAGATACCTGCCTTTTTTACAAACATTTATGTTTTTAATTTCTATAAAATCCGAATCGACAATAACATCGAAATATCTTTCAAAAAATCCAACTGCATTTTTACAAATATCGTCGGGTGACAAGCAAAAGTCACTACCAAAACTGTCACTGCTCTTCAAAACCTCGTATCTCGGTACGTATTCGATATCGAGATACGAATTTTAATTTAAGTAGGTATTTGTTAGTTAGTGAGTTTTGCTTGTCACCCGACGATACTACCTATAGCGCTATAACATATGTCACTCCTACGATTAAGAGGAATCCAACGACACCTTATCATCATCATAATCATATCAGCCGAAAGACGTCCACTGCTGGACATAGGCCTCCCCCAAAGCGTGCCACAATGACCGGTCCTGCGCCACCCGCATTCAGCGGACTCCCGCGACTTTTACCAGGTCATCAGTCCACTTTGTGCGGGGCCTACGGGTACGTGGTCTCCTCTCGAGAACCCTTCTGCCCCAACGGCCATCGGTTGTACGTGCAATGTGTCCGGAGGTACTACGCGTAGTCTATCACGCGCTGTGCCAATCAATTATTAAATTATATTGTATTGCAGGTCAAATTTGTCAAAAAATCATAGTGTTTTTGCTAAGAAAGAAGCGGCTTTTGTGAAGATCAAAGGAGTGTCCCTTCTGTACCTGTACTATTACTTATTCTGTGCTAATGAGGAGGTCCATTTCCGTACATTAAACTATGAAATTCGGCATTTTCCTGTGATCGTAGGTACAGGGTTCCTTAGCAACAATTGCTCCTCATAACCAGCACTATTTATTTAGGCAAAAAAACTAACTCTGATTTTTGACACATTTGACCGGGTTCGATTCCCGGCCATGAATGAGGCTCTTTTCAAAATCTTTGAATGCAGTTTTTATTTTTTCTAAAATCGGACTCGTGACTCCTAAATAAGAGCAAATTTCCATATCTCTTATAGTTTCGGACTTGCCCTCACTGCCCCGCTTGATTAGTACATCCTGTATAGAGTCCCCAGTCCCCACTCCCTCAGTCAACTCGGAGCCAAACGCTCCGCATTCTTCATTCACCCCTTTGTCTATAACGCTAGTGCCTGTAAAGGCTGTGACATAAAAAAATGCACCATACGCAAAGTTAAGTCCACTCTAAGGAAATGGTTTGCTACACTGTCGTATAAATTCGGAGAAATTTTTACGTCCCTGCACCTAAGGTATATACGTTTGTAATAACTTAACCTTTCACTTTGTCACGTTCATGTCGTGCTCCTTGTGACGTGTCGTGTCTAAAGTGATTTGTTAACCGACTCAGTGGGTCCCAAGTCCCAAGATACAGACTCAGCCTAGTTTGGAGCCCAACGGATAATTTCTGTATAATTTGTAATCATGTGCTTGATTGTCTAATAAATTATGCTTATTCTTTTCTTATTTAAGTTTAGCGATTCAGAGGGCTATATCGGGTGGTGTCCCCTTGTTTTGCCGACATAGGTACTTTTCATCGAATATAATTACATCGACAACGATCCACGCGGACGGAGTCGCGGGCAGAAGCTAGTGCATGACATAAAAAACCGGCCAAGTGCGAGTCTGACTCGCGCACGAAGGGTTCCGTACCATTATCAATAAAAATATTTATTTTATTTTGTTTTTAGTATTTGTTGTTATAGCGGCAACAGAAATAATAAATAATAATAATAATAAATATTATGGGACAATCTTACACAAATCAACCTAGGCCCACGGTCATCATCTGTACAAATTTCAACTGGATCTATCACGGTATCAGTGAGATAAAGCCTGGTGACAGACAGACGGACGGGCGGACAGCGGAGTCTTAGTAATAGGGTCCCGTTTTACTCTTTGAGTACGGAACCCTAAAAATGTACACATGGTCTCCCGCGATACAGGCCGAGCCTAGTGCGGGCCCCTGGTAAAACTGAAAATTCAAATGTCATGCACCAAATTCTATAAATTTAATGTTTTGTTTACAATAAAGACTTTTTTATCTTTAAAAAAAATCTATACCTATAATCATCGAACCTGCTATAAAAATTTCACGGGAATCGGTTGAAGAATGAATAGAATCGGTAGAATTGTGACTTGTAAAAGTGCCATTGCGGCCTACTTGCAGAATAAAATTAATGATTTCAATAATGCGACCTGTAGAGAAGAACAGCTTGACGACCGGATATACAAACGCATTTTCGCCCACAAACCGAAACGGAGAACTTCGTTTGCTTCGCTCGCTCGTTCAATTATTGAACCTGGTCACAACATTTCTCAAGAATCGGTAGAGAAATGCGAGCTGTAGGGGAAGGAGAACAGCCGGACAGACGCCGGACATACGAAACAGTTTTTGCCCAACGTGAACCAGGGAACTTCGTTTGCTTAGCTCGCTCTCGCTTTGCTAGCTCGTTGAATTATACATATACATAACGTTTGACCTAGGTACAGTCGCCATCACATACATCGGAGCAAACCAGCAGCTTACAAACATCGGAACATAAGTACCTCTATTTTCAAGGCATTAGGGTGCATGTGCCGATATTTTTGAACACCTGTACCTATGCACAGTCTGTTTTTTGACCCAAAAGTGTGACATCCTCTTTTTATTAGACAAATATAGTGCTTGTATCGTTACAAATGCGAGACGAGATGTCTCGTAGGCCGATTTTCAATATTTATTCTGACAGATTTTTTTAAGTTTGTTTGACTTTGTCACGAATGGAAAACGAAAATTAATTCCTACAAAAAAACTATGGCCAGTTCATCGTTTAACGTGGCATTGTTTTATGTGGCAATTGAATGCGCATATTTATCCGATTTCACTTGCTCTTAAATTTGAACAGACTCGTCGCAAAAAATATCTCCTTTTTGGTTTTTATTTTTTATTTCCATTTCTAGATCGAAGTAGAATCTCTGGATGTGTGGGATAGATTCCTTATAATTGGTAGTATAACGTCTATTTTTTTACATTCTACATACGCGGATGTGTGGCGACTGTACTCAAGTAGGTACTTATTATTGTTATTACTGTCTACCTTAAACATTTGACTTGTAACTATGGTGTTATCAAAAAATAATTGTATTTTATTGTATACAGGTGTATAATTATCTACAGATATATGTAATGTCAAATTCAAACTCGCGGGCATTTGATCAAATCTATCGAAATAAAGATATATACTTGGTACAGAGCGGATGTAAAGAAATGTAACACTTACCAGTAGATGGTAGGCTTGTTGACTTCAGGATCCATGAATTCAGTTTTACATTTCACACTGGAAAGGACTGCCATTGGGTTCTGCCGCACGAGACGTTTCTGCTTAGTAAACATTTACAGTGAATAAATACATATACAGGTATGTCCTTGACCCGGGTATGTCCTTAAACTACGGCCAAGACCACCGGGGGATGGGCAGCAGCATCCCTGGAGTTCGGTGGAAATACTGCGATCGCCAACCCGCACGCCAGGCGTGGCGATTATGGCATATACCCCTCAATCTTTGGGGGAGTCCTATGTCCAGCAGTGGACGTCTTTCGGCTGATAAATGTTCTTGTTGTAAATACATATTATGTAGCGAGTGTAGCGACACGCATTATAAACTTAATGTTCGCCACTGTAGCCGAGCGGTAGGTAAGGCTCAAAGTGTTTGTGGCATACTTTAGAATTGGAGGTCATGGATTCGAACCACAGCTTGAAACACTAGGTTTTAATAAACTAGTAGTACCGCAGACGGATGGACGGGCAGACGGACATGGTGAAACTTTCTAGTTGACTACGGAACCCTAAAAACGTAATAGTGAGTGAAAAAAGTGAAGGAAAACACTGTGTGGAATCCGGTCGCTTTCGTAAAACTAGTGCCTACGCCAAATCTTGGAAGAAGTGCCAAAGCAAACCCCAGTCTCTATTAGGTTAGAACCGCGAAAATGCTAGGACTTTGATAATATATTTATAGATGTTACATTTTTAAATCAATTAAGGAAAATGAAACACGTATGTACTTACTTCTTGATGTGGAAGGCAAATTGGATTTAAGGACTGTCGTTTCAGTATCAAGAAGAACACTTGGTAATTTCTGCCATAGGCTCCGCAGTGAGGATCTGAAAAATACCTATTAATAATTTATTATATCTATATGTTTTTACCATATCTCGGGACCGTGGGGTCCCGGACTTTTGGAAGGCATGCGTATAAAGCCGAAACCAACAGCGCAGAGGCCCTTTAAAACAAAAATAATCTAAAGCGAGGGATTCCAATGGCGGATACCATATCCGAGCGCACAACATAATACAACTGGTGATGGTCCCCGCCCGGTGCAAATACTATTGCAGTGTACCCACAGATGTATGAATATAAGGAGATCGGACATGGCGGCCGATTTGTATAGAGTGAGCCTGTCGCAAGTACATTAACCCACACAACGCCCAAGTAATTAACAAGACAAAGCACGCACACATCTAAAACACACACACACTTGTATACCTACACGCTTATTTGACAATAAACGCGCATCATATCAGGCATTTTGGGAAAAAACGTAATATTCTCTGCGATCAGCACGCGTGCACAGTATGGCAGTGTATGCCCATTGAGCATACAGCTGCGACACGGCCGCCGGCGGCTTGTCCTCTCTCTAGTATTCTATGCTCTGAGAGTGTACCTAACACTGTGTTGCGATGGAAACTAAGGTCATGGGTTAGTGGGTTGAATGGTGTGTGGTCTGGAAAATGGGTTATGGGAGGAAACTAGCGGACACCTGCCGTGACAACCAGCCTCAAAATTGTAAAAAGGCGGTGACTCGCTGGCTCGCTGAGTGGGCCCCATAAAATATTCGCAAGCACAGTGCGACAATGGAGCAACACGTCTGAGCGGCTGTGAGGTTGTCGAGAGGTGAGTCTGCGGTGCGCCAGATCTCGGTGTTCCGTTCAAGGGCCGCCGGCGTTATGACATTTTACTTGGAGCATAGGTTCCGCTCTTGCGACTCCACTCTGGCCGACCGATTAAGGCAAGCACAGAGGTGAGGGGGGCCAGATCAAATGGGCCCTCTGGAGATTAAAATGTATCATACTATTATACCAAAAATTTCAGCTCAATGGGTTGAGGTTAACTGGTTCAAAATTCAGTTCCAAGATTTGTCCCACACAAACACACAAACGAACATGTCAAGTTAAATAAAAGCTTGTAAAAATCGAACCAATAAGCCAGTCTTGAACTGGCATTATTGGTTACATTGCCGGAGTGGTTCCCAATATTTATTTCCATATCCGATCTTACCTAAGGTAGCAAAGAGAACACTATACGAACGAGTTGCATGAAATCTGCGGGCACGGTAGTACCCCCGCCAAGTCGGCCAAACGAAGAGGCACGGCCGTAGGTACCATCCTTTTCTCGAAGCCATTCAGGTGATTCCGAATGTTTTATAATGGGATTGATTTTATACATACAATATATATATATATACATAACAACAATTTAATTACCTGGGAGACGTAAAGTAGACACACTCTTCTTGACTTGTGAATAAATTGGTTGTCTATACAGTAAATACTTATCTCCTCCTATTGCATAGAGCCAAATTCGAAATCTGTCTGCATGATTTTCAGGATTTGGAAAGCAGTGCAATGTAATGCCATCAAGATCTGTAATATAACAATGACACTTAGTTTTAAATTTCATGCAGTGTTTGTAACGGGTTTATTGCATAAGTGAGTGCTCGTGTTTGAATGAGAATGGAGAGCTCGGTAAAATATATTTGAACCATAATACGAAATATCATTTGATATTTACCTAACACTTTTCGATGAAGGAAAACATCGTGAAGAAACCGGTCTTATCCCAATGGGACGAAACTAGAGTTTTCTCTCTGGTTTGGAAGGTCGGATAGAACTGATGGCAGTCGCTTTCGTAAAAACTAGTTCCTACGCCAAATCTTGGTATAAGGTGCCAAAGTAGACCCTGGGCTCGTTTGAGCACTATCGGGCAAAACGGTAAGAGTATGAGGGGTGGAATTTTTAAAAACGCTGATATTAATTGTCTTGGTTTCCAAGATAATTTCAAGACTCTTCGGAAAAGACTTTCTCGCCATACACGCTTTCAAATCCTTTTTAATCCCCTGGGGGATGAGTAAAAAAAACCGGCCCAGTGCGAGTTGGACTCGCGCACGAAGGGTTCCGTACCATTATCTATAAAAAACCGGCCCAGTGCGAGTTGGACTCGCGCACGAAGGGTTCCGTACCATTATCTATAAAAAACCGGCCCAGTGCGAGTTGGACTCAAGCACGAAGGGTCCCGTACCATTATCTATAAAAAACCGGCCCAGTGCGAGTTGGACTCGCGCACGAAGGGTTCCGTACCATTATCTATAAAAAACCGGCCAAGTGCGAGTTGGACTCGCGCACGAAGGGTTCCGTACCATTATCTATAAAAACGGCAAAAAAATCACGTTTGTTGTATGGGAGTCCCCCTTAATAAAATATTTTATTTTGTTTTTAGTATTTGTTGTTATAGCGGCAACAGAAATACATAATCTGTGAAAATTTCAACTCTCTAGCTATCACGGTTCTTGAGATACAGCCTGGTGACAGACAGACGGACGGACAGGGAAGTTTAGTAATAGGGTCCCGTTTTACTCTTTGAGTACGTTGTTGTTATAGCGGCAACCGAAATACATCATCTGTGAAAATGTCAACTGTCTATTAACTACCACGGTAATTGAGATACAGCCTGGTGACAGACGGACAGACAGACAGACAGACGGACAGCGGAGTCTTAGTAATAGGGTCCCGTTTTACTCTTTGAGTACGGAACCCTAAAAAGCTGGACTTTGACTGGACGACTTTCTGGATGGCTATAGGCAATTTGCCTGCATTCTTTGCAATACGCGGGCAAAGCCGCGCGGACAGCTCGTCTACGCGTGCATGCATACTTAATATACTAATCTACTTATACAAAGCCACAAGTCCCCGGACATCACATAGATGGGTAATCTCTGGAACCAATGGAATGGACCGATTTCAAAAAATCTTTCACCTGTGTGTAGTATGGACGTGGGTTTGCCTGCGTTCTTTAAGCCACGCGGACAGCAAAGTTCTATGTAAGTATTTATTTACCCTGCTCACAAAATTTCATTTGCTCGTAGAACCGTTGGCCGTTCGGGCGGAAAGGTTCTCGAGTGGCGACCACGTACCGGAAGGAGCAGCGTGGGTCTTCCCACAAGGTGAACTGATGACCTGGTAAAGGTCGCGAGAGTCCGCTGGATGCGGGAAGCGCAGGACCGGTCATTGAGGCACGCTTTGGGGGAGACATATATGTCAAGCAGTGAACATCTTTCGGCTGATATGATGATGATGATGACAAAATTTCACGAGAGTCGGTTTAGAAAGACGACCTGTAGAGGAAAGCAGCTGGACAAACGGACATACGAAAGCAGCTGGACAAACGGACATACGAAAGAATTTTGGCACAAGCTGAAGCAATGAAACTCGTGGGAGCGGAGCGTGCACTCAACTTGACAACGCTCAATAAAGTCCATATTTAATTCCTTCATTCTGTCTTCATCAGTTCAGGCGGTGGTCAAGCGGTGGTCGTGGGATTGAATCCCGGCTAATAACAATCACATTTTCGGAACTTATGTACGGAATATTTAAATAGGTAACGTAAACTTTTCGGTGAAGGAAACCATCGTGAGGAAATCGGTTTAATCCCATTAAGGTCTAGTTTTCCCTATGTGGGTTGGAAGGTCAGATGGCAGTCGCTTTCTTAAAACTAGTGCCTACCTTATCTATCTCCTTTTTTGAAGTCGGTTAAAAATACACTACGTACACACAAGTTTCAGAATTACGAGTAGCAAAAGTGTAAAACATTCAAAGAAGATTCCATAGTGTTAGGACTTTGCGGCTTAACTAGAAAAGATTAAACGAACGTACGGTACGGCACAAAAAATAACTAGTATTTCAGCTTTGCCTTCCAATTTAATATTTTAAGATAAGAGCAAAATGGTAAAATTTATGCTCAAAACACCAAAAAAGCAAAGCGGCTTTTCCCTACAAAACTAAAAATTATTGAAATTACCATTTTCCAGAAACCAGCGCCAGCTGAAAGCTATACAAATATGCTATAAACTCTTGCTAACATTGTGATTTACTAATTAGATGTATATTCGACCGCTTTAGCATAAAAAAAGTCCAAAATCGGGTAAACATTATAAAAGTTAGTGGCACAAAAGTACAAAACCGACAGTAGGTAAGTTGGCAGAAATTGCCACCCGTTCCCGCTTTAGAAAAATGAAAATTAAACAGAAACTATGCAATTTCTGAATGCAAATGTGATATTAGGTATATATATTATGAAAGCTGTATTGCTATTCAATATATGTATTAATACTCCAAAGAAATTTGACAAAACTGAATGAAATATACACAATTTATTCAGCTTTCATATGATATGATACCCCACATGCATGGTTTGGATGTAATTGACAGTTTTCCAAACGCGGCCGCGGCGATTTTGATAAAGTTGTTACTGAGGAGACCGACTCCTTAGACATTGTATAAATATTTCAGAATGTGTGCGATGTGCATCTTCGATCATGTAATGGGTATTCTAAATCGATGCATGTAACTGACTAGCTGCCTGCCCGGCTTCGTCCGCGTATAGCAAAATAGGCAGGCAAACCCTGTAGGATAACATATAGCCTACTAGTTTCTGCCCGCGAATCCGTCCGCGTGGAACTCATTTATATCGTAGCTCCATACAATTTTCCCTCCCTCCCCGCCATTTCATCCCCTTAAAGGATGATTTTCGGGATAAAACCTATCCTATATCCTTCCCGGATTCAAACTATCTCCATACCAAATTTTATCTCAATGGGTTCAAAATCAAAATCAAAATCAAAATCAATTATTTATTCTGCAAATAGGCCACAAGGGCACTTTTACATGTCAAATGGTGTTCTACAATATAATATTAATAATCTTACACAATAATCATTTTAAAATTGCAGATTTTAACTAATTAGTACCTAAATGGTTACAAACTAAATGTCACTGAATGAAAACTAGAACAATCCAAAATTGTAAAATATTATCAAATACATTCGATATAAGGTCTGTATCAGAATTAACAATAAGTTTATGATATAATTTAGTACCCCAGAGATGTATAATGTCTCTGAGCATCCAAATACAATTAATAATTATTCTAATGTTCTTATAGAGATGTGTACTGTCCCTAAGCGTTAAAACAGAAAAAAAAGTATCATTAATGTAATATTGTCAGAGATGTACAGGGTTAATAACAATAAAACGTGTCAAGAACAGAATGATGTCTCTCGTCAAAATAATGATAATAACACTAGTATTTAGGTAGTTACTATGCCCTTGCAAGCATGAACAGACCGGACTCCACAAACAGCACCCGATCACGAGTATGACGCATATCTCAGCCATCGCCTCCCTCAACCATATGTTAGGGAAGGTGGCGACCCGATCAACGACGCCACCGTAAGCAAAGCCCTTTAAGCGAGCATGACATATTCAAGCCACACTGGACATTGATAATAGCAAAGATTAAAGCTACTTGTTCGGCGAGAAAAAGCATTACGTGCTCTCATGTTACATAAAACGGAACAGCTATTTCCGGTACTTATAATAATTACAAAGGTCATACGTCAAGACAATCATACTCGAAGGTATATTAATTCTAATACAATTTGACTGCTACTGGCTTAAAGGCATTTTTGTCGTTTATGAAATCGTTGACATTATAATACGCCTTGCTTAGCAAATATTTTTTTATATGAGACTTAAATTTACTTAACGGCAAATTAACAATTTCGGTAGGTATTTTATTGTAAAAACGTATACAGTTCCCCACGAACGACGTGCTAACCTTGCGAAGACGACTGTACGGACGACTGTTCAGTGGTTTAAGCGTGAAGAGGTCACACACAGATCGACAGACAGACAGACGTACAGACAGACAGACGGACGGACGGACGGACGGACGGACGGACGGATGGACGGACGGACAGACGGACGGACGGACGGACAGACGGACGGACAGACGGACAGACGGACGGACGGACGGACAGACGGACAGACGAGCATACGAACAGACGGACAGAAGGACAGACGGACAGACGGATAGACGGACAGATGGAGAGACGAACAGACGTACAGACGGGCAGACGGACAGACGGGCAGACGGGCAGACGGACAGACATACAGACAGACATACAGACAGACAGACAAACATACAGACAGACAGACAGACAGTCAGACAGACAGATATCGTATTTTATAATATTAGTATGGATACTATGGATATGTCAGATTCTCACGGGAGTTTTCTATATAAAATTAGTGTACATGTTTTTACGCAGTAAAATAATAAAAACCAACTTAGAAAAGTCAAAAAACCCCCCATATTTTCATTTCAAAGTTCAATATCTCAAATGCTAAAATTGGTGCTATAAGAACAACAAACTCGGCAGCTGCACTGTTCCCTCTGAACGCTGAACCTCGCAGCGCACACTGGAACTCTATGAGCGACATCGATAAGAATACATATATACGTACCAGTGTGTAACCGCCATACGATAAATAAATATCTCAAATACGGATGAACTGATTTTGTTGTAACGGTAGCTAAGAACCATCTCCATCACGTTAGCTTTCGGATAAAAAAATCGCATTCAAATAGGTCCATTCGTTTAGGAGCTACGAAGCCACAGACAGACACACAGATACACAGACATGTCAATGTAACAAGTGGTCTGTGTAACAAAATGAACCAACGGCAAGCTGTGTTTGGCATTTAAACTCAATAGGTATACTAGATAGGGTTGGGGGTTGAAGTTGCACCACGTCCGTAGGAATTACCCACACGCTAACCTACACGTGACCCCTGGGCGGTGCTAAAAGTGCTACAACCGTCTTTTTGAAGATCTCACGGTTCTAATACAATGATTTGCCATACAATAAATAATAATACCTATTGAGTTTAAATGCCAAAAATCAAGGTACAGTCGCCATCACATACATCGGAGCAAACAAGCACGTCACAAACATCGGAACACACCTCTATTTTCAAGGCATTATGGTGCATGTGCCGATATTTTTGAACACCTATTGTGTACCTATGTATGTGATGGCGACTGTACAATCAACCAATTTGATTCCTAGGCCATCATAGAACCTTGCCGTTGTCAATGCTATGTCAATACGGGTTACTAGGATTATTGCGTCGCTATGTAGCAGTTAAAGTGACAGGGTTCTACGGTGGCTTAGGAATCAAATTGGTTGACCGTACCTTGATTTTTTTCTCTGAAACGTATTAAAATATTGAATAGCAATGTTAGAATGAATTGTAGGTACTTAGCATATTTTATCACTTATCAGCTTTCATTGACAAATTCAGAAATTGCAACGTTTGGGTATGATTTAGATTTTTCTAAATTGGGAGTGGGTGGCAATTTCCCCCCAGTGCTGTCGGTTTTGTACTTTTGTGGGTCAGAGTATAGCAAAAGGGGCCCGTTTTTAGGACTTAGATAATTTTTGTTAACAATTTGTTTTTCTTATTTTTGCTACTTTTTTGATTAAAACTTTAAATGATACATTAAAATAAGCATCTTTTAATGATTACAATTTTTTGATTAACTTGCCCGTTTAAGAACTAGAGCGGTTCAAAGTTGCGAGTTCGGCCATAGGATTACTAATACGGAGCCAGGGACTTATTTTACCAGTATAACCTCTATTTTTTATAACTGAATCATATCGTCGGGTGACAAGCAAAACTCACTAACTAACAAATACCTACTTAAATCAAAGGTCGTATCTCGATATCTACTACGTACCGAGATACGAGGTTTTAAGGAGCAGTGACAGTTTTGGTAGTGACTTTTGCTTGTCACCCGACGATATATAACATGCTAAAATGAGCATCTTTTAGGTGTTGAAGTTTTCGGGGGGGGTCAAAAAGTAGCCGAAAAAACCTCGCGTGATTTGTGCACAAGCCCTTGGTGGTCGCCGAACCGCTTTGCACGGCTCCCGTGCTTTGTCACAGCGGGCGAGGGCTGCTCTCTCTCCGCGCCTCCGGCTTTTTATATACACTCTAGGGGTAGGACAGACAAGACCACGTGGATAGTTGGGTGCTCTGATTCGGATCATAACTCATAGGTAAAACTATGGCAGAATACCATAACTTTGAACCACTCTAGTTTGTAAAAGTTAATGAAAAAACTATATTAATAAAATATGTTAATTTTAGCATGTTCTATATGATTCAGTAATAAAAAAATACTGGTTAAAAAATTTCATCGTAAATTTTCCAAGTCCGCGCCTTAGATATCCTATGGCCGAACTCGCAACTTTGAAACTTTGAACCGATCAAGTTCTTAAACGGGCAAGTTAATCAAAAAAATTGTAATCAATAAAATATGCTTATTTTAATGTATTTTTTAAAGTTCTAATCAAAAAAGTAGCAAAAATGTGAAATATCTTTTTGTAAACAAGAATTTTTTAAGTCCTAAAACCGGGCCCCTTTTGGTATACCCCAACCCTTTTGTGTCACTAACTCCTATATTGTTATTTTCTACCCGATTTTGTATTTTTTTACCACGTAGATACAGCCAGTGGCCACTCCGTGATTTCGTTGCGCCGCTACAATTACATGCTGGCACTACCGGCCCCGGCCGGTACAGCGCTGATACGGCACGCATGCTATCGCAGCGAGTTGCATGCGATAAAACGGGATGGCTACGTTTAGGCTCGTTCGGCATACCTAAACATGGGATTTGGTAACAGAGAGCCTTCTGTACGTAGTACTATTATTTATTATGTGGTATAGCCTAAAGGTTACCTCGAAATAACATTAGTACATAACTAGTTAGTTGATATTTAGGTTACCTGTTTATTGTTTACACAAGGAATCCTCAAATCATTAAGGAGTTGACAAAACGCTTGCCTATGACTCGCCGAACAGCAAACGTCCATCCATTGTACGGTGCTGTTTGCTAACCACATCGGGCATGATAATATAAAAATTGTGTAAGTAGCTGTAAATTGTATAAACGACATCGCTGCCTTTTTTGAATCCGCAATTTAATAACAAGATCTTAAAAAAACAGACTGCAGGAAATCAGAAAGATTTGAATCAAAATTTCAAAATGTCAAAAATATATGAAAATTACTTTGTGACGTTCCATTCCATTCAGTCGAGCAAAAGTATAACGTTCAAATTGCAGTAAAATAAAATATTATTAAGAAATCAAACATTTTTACAGCATATTTTTAATTTGGGGGTTATTTCGTATTGTTACATATCTTGTAACAATTTTATTTAGTGTTTCAATAATTTGGCATCGAACATCTTTTAAATGATTCAGCGTGAAATGGAGTACAGGTTGGCAAGCTGGGGCGCTATCATGAAAATAGAAAGTCGAAACTCACAATATTTCTCTCTCTGTCGCTTGAATAAGCAAGTGTGACAGAGATAGAGACAGACGAACGAACGATCGAAGCGTTTCATAGTAGCCGCTCTGTGGAGCTACTACGAAAATCGAAGGTCGAAACTTGCAACATCTCCTTCTCTGTCACTAGAATCAAGTGCGACCGAGAAGGAGATATTGCGAATTTCGACTGACGATTTTTGTAATAGCGCCGCTGTCAAAGTGTACCATTGTAAAAAAGTATCTAGTGTTGCCTTAGTAGGCTTACCTGATAGTTTTAAACAAGCAACTGAAACATTTATTTAGAAGGAGAATAATTTTGAAATTATTATGAATTAATAATAGTAAACTATGAGCCTAACTGAAGTTCAAATAGTCTAATTGTTAAGAATTATCGAAAGTGGCACCATCTAGTCCTATAGGACGGGAAATTTAACAACGCTTTTATCGCCCATACAAGACGCGTTGTATGAGACTGATAACACCCTGTTAATGATTTGTCAGTATGTACGTCAGATACGAGTAGATCTAAATGTCATAGTTGAGTTCAGGGTGTTATCAGTCTCATACAACGCGTCTTGTATGGGCGATAAAAGCGTTGTTAAATTTCCCGTCCTATAGGACTAGATGGTGCCACTTTCGATAATTCTTAACAATTAGACTATTTGAACTTCAGTTAGGCTCATAGTTTACTATTATTAATTTATAATAATTTCAAAATTATTCTCCTTCTAAATAAATGTTTCAGTTGCTTGTTTAAAACTATCAGGTAAGCCTACTAAGGCAACACTAGATACTTTTTTACAATGGTACACTTTGACAGCGGCGCTATTACAAAAATCGTCAGTCGAAATTCGCAATATCTTCTTCTCGGTCGCACTTGATTCTAGTGACAGAGAAGGAGATGTTGCAAGTTTCGACCTTCGATTTTCGTAGTAGCTCCACAGAGCGGCTACTATGAAACGCTTCGATCGTTCGTTCGTCTGTCTCTATCTCTGTCACACTTGCATATTCAAGCGACAGAGAGAGAAATATTGTGAGTTTCGACTTTCTATTTTCATGATAGCGCCCCAGCTTGCCAACCTGTACTCCATTTCACGCTGAATCATTTAAAAGATGTTCGATGCCAAATTATTGAAACACAAAATAAAATTGTTACAAGTTATGTAACAATACGAAATAACCCCCAAATTAAAAATATGCTGTAAAAATGTTTGATTTCCTAATAATATTTTATTTTACTGCAATTTGAACGTTATACTTTTGCTCGACTGAATGGAATGGAACGTCACAAAGTAATTTTCATATATTTTTGACATTTTGAAATTTTGATTCAAATCTTTCTGATTTCCTGCAGTCTGTTTTATTAAGATCTTGTTATTAAATTGCGGATTCAAAAAAGGCAGCGATGTCGTTTATACAATTTACAGCTAGGTACTTACTTACACAATTTTTATATTATCATGCCCGATGTGGTTAGCAAACAGCACCGTAGCAATGGATGGACGTTTGCTGTTCGGCGAGTCATAGGCAAGCGTTTTGTCAACTCCTTAATGATTTGAGGATTCCTTGTGTAAACAATAAACAGGTAACCTAAATATCAACTAACTAGTTATGTACTAATGTTATTTCGAGGTAACCTTTAGGCTATACCACATAATAAATAATAGTACTACGTACAGAAGGCTCTCTGTTACCAAATCCCATGTTTAGGTATGCCGAACGAGCCTAAACGTAGCCATCCCGTTTTATCGCATGCAACTCGCTGCGATAGCATGCGTGCCGTATCAGCGCTGTACCGGCCGGGGCCGGTAGTGCCAGCATGTAATTGTAGCGGCGCGACGAAATCACGGAGTGGCCACTGGCTGTATCTACGTGGTAAAAAAATACAAAAGCGGGTAGAAAATAACAATATAGGAGTTAGTGACACAAAAGGGTTGGGGTATACCAAAAGGGGCTCGGTTTTAGGACTTAAAAAAATCTTGTTTACAAAAAGATATTTCACATTTTTGCTACTTTTTTGATTAGAACTTTAAAAAATACATTAAAATAAGCATATTTTATTGATTACAATTTTTTTGATTAACTTGCCCGTTTAAGAACTAGATCGGTTCAAAGTTTCAAAGTTGCGAGTTCGGCCATAGGATATCTAAGGCGCGGACTTGGAAAATTTACGATGAAATTTTTTAACCAGTATAACCTCTGTTTTTTTATTACTGAATCATATAGAACATGCTAAAATTAACATATTTTATTCATATAGTTTTTTCATTAACTTGAACGTTTACAAACTAGAGTGGTTCAAAGTTATGGTATTCTGCCATAGTTTTACCTATGAGTTATGATCCGAATCAGAGCACCCAACTATCCACGTGGTCTTGTCTGTCCTACCCCTAGAGTGTATATAAAAAGCCGGAGGCGCGGAGAGAGAGCAGCCCTCGCCCGCTGTGACAAAGCACGGGAGCAGTGCAAAGCGGTTCGGCGACCACCAAGGGCTTGTGCACAAATCACGCGAGGTTTTTTCGGCTACTTTTTGACCCCCCCCCGAAAACTTCAACACCTAAAAGATGCTCATTTTAGCATGTTATATATCGTCGGGTGACAAGCAAAAGTCACTACCAAAACTGTCACTGCTCCTTAAAACCTCGTATCTCGGTACGTAGTAGATATCGAGATACGACCTTTGATTTAAGTAGGTATTTGTTAGTTAGTGAGTTTTGCTTGTCACCCGACGATATGATTCAGTTATAAAAAATAGAGGTTATACTGGTAAAATAAGTCCCTGGCTCCGTAGTAATCCTATGGCCGAACTCGCAACTTTGAACCGCTCTAGTTCTTAAACGGGCAAGTTAATCAAAAAATTGTAATCATTAAAAGATGCTTATTTTAATGTATCATTTAAAGTTTTAATCAAAAAAGTAGCAAAAATAAGAAAAAAAAATTGTTAACAAAAATTATCTAAGTCCTAAAAACGGGCCCCTTTTGCTATATTCTGACCCACAAAAGTACAAAACCGACAGCACTGGGGGGAAATTGCCACCCACTCCCAATTTAGAAAAATCTAAATCATACCCAAACGTTGCAATTTCTGAATTTGTCAATGAAAGCTGATAAGTGATAAAATATGCTAAGTACCTACAATTCATTCTAACATTGCTATTCAATATTTTAATACGTTTCAGAGAAAAAAATCAAGGTACGGTCAACCAATTTGATTCCTAAGCCACCATAGAACCCTGTCACTTTAACTGCTACATAGCGACGCAATAATCCTAGTAACCCGTATTGACATAGCATTGACAACGGCAAGGTTCTATGATGGCCTAGGAATCAAATTGGTTGATTGTACAGTCGCCATCACATACATAGGTACACAATAGGTGTTCAAAAATATCGGCACATGCACCATAATGCCTTGAAAATAGAGGTGTGTTCCGATGTTTGTGACGTGCTTGTTTGCTCCGATGTATGTGATGGCGACTGTACCTTGATTTTTGGCATTTAAACTCAATAGGTATTATTATTTATTGTATGGCAAATCATTGTATTAGAACCGTGAGATCTTCGAAAAGACGGTTGTAGCACTTTTAGCACCGCCCAGGGGTCACGTGTAGGTTAGCGTGTGGGTAATTCCTACGGACGTGGTGCAACTTCAACCCCCAACCCTATCTAGTATACCTATTGAGTTTAAATGCCAAACACAGCTTGCCGTTGGTTCATTTTGTTACACAGACCACTTGTTACATTGACATGTCTGTGTATCTGTGTGTCTGTCTGTGGCTTCGTAGCTCCTAAACGAATGGACCTATTTGAATGCGATTTTTTTATCCGAAAGCTAACGTGATGGAGATGGTTCTTAGCTACCGTTACAACTAAATCAGTTCATCCGTATTTGAGATATTTATTTATCGTATGGCGGTTACACACTGGTACGTATATATGTATTCTTATCGATGTCGCTCATAGAGTTCCAGTGTGCGCTGCGAGGTTCAGCGTTCAGAGGGAACAGTGCAGCTGCCGAGTTTGTTGTTCTTATAGCACCAATTTTAGCATTTGAGATATTGAACTTTGAAATGAAAATATGGGGGGTTTTTTGACTTTTCTAAGTTGGTTTTTATTATTTTACTGCGTAAAAACATGTACACTAATTTTATATAGAAAACTCCCGTGAGAATCAGACATATCCATAGTATCCATACTAATATTATAAAATACGATATCTGTCTGTCTGACTGTCTGTCTGTCTGTCTGTATGTTTGTCTGTCTGTCTGTATGTATGTCTGTATGTCTGTCTGTATGTCTGTCCGTCTGCCCGTCTGCCCGTCTGTCCGTCTGTCCGTCTGCCCGTCTGTACGTCTGTCCGTCTCTCCATCTGTCCGTCTATCCGTCTGTCCATCTGCCCGTCTGTCCTTCTGTCCGTCTGTTCGTATGCTCGTCTGTCCGTCTGTCCGTCCGTCTGTCCGTCTGTCCGTCCGTCCGTCCGTCCATCCGTCCGTCCGTCCGTCCGTCCGTCTGTCCGTCCGTCCGTCCGTCCGTCCGTCCGTCAGTCAGTCAGTCAGTCAGTCAGTCAGTCCGTCCGTCCGTCCGTCCGTCCGTCCGTCCGTCCGTCCGTCCGTCCGTCCGTCCGTCCGTCCGTCCGTCCGTCCGTCCGTCCGTCCGTCCGTCCGTCCGTCCGTCCGTCCGTCCGTCTGTCTGTCTGTACGTCTGTCTGTCTGTCGATCTGTGTGTGACCTCTTCACGCTTAAACCACTGAACCCATTGAGATAAAATTTGATATGGAGATAGTTTGAATCCGGGAAGGATATAGGATAGGTTTTATCCCGAAAATCATCCTTCAAGGGGATGAAATGGCGGGGAGGGAGGGAAAATTGTATGGAGCTACGATATAAATGAGTTCCACGCGGACGGATTCGCGGGCAGAAACTAGTAGGCTATATGTTATCCTACAGGGTTTGCCTGCCTATTTTGCTATACGCGGACGAAGCCGGGCAGGCAGCTAGTCAGTTACATGCATCGATTTAGAATACCCATTACATGATCGAAGATGCACATCGCACACATTCTGAAATATTTATACAATGTCTAAGGAGTCGGTCTCCTCAGTAACAACTTTATCAAAATCGCCGCGGCCGCGTTTGGAAAACTGTCAATTACATCCAAACCATGCATGTGGGGTATCATATCATATGAAAGCTGAATAAATTGTGTATATTTCATTCAGTTTTGTCAAATTTCTTTGGAGTATTAATACATATATTGAATAGCAATACAGCTTTCATAATATATATACCTAATATCACATTTGCATTCAGAAATTGCATAGTTTCTGTTTAATTTTCATTTTTCTAAAGCGGGAACGGGTGGCAATTTCTGCCAACTTACCTACTGTCGGTTTTGTACTTTTGTGCCACTAACTTTTATAATGTTTACCCGATTTTGGACTTTTTTTATGCTAAAGCGGTCGAATATACATCTAATTAGTAAATCACAATGTTAGCAAGAGTTTATAGCATATTTGTATAGCTTTCAGCTGGCGCTGGTTTCTGGAAAATGGTAATTTCAATAATTTTTAGTTTTGTAGGGAAAAGCCGCTTTGCTTTTTTGGTGTTTTGAGCATAAATTTTACCATTTTGCTCTTATCTTAAAATATTAAATTGGAAGGCAAAGCTGAAATACTAGTTATTTTTTGTGCCGTACCGTACGTTCGTTTAATCTTTTCTAGTTAAGCCGCAAAGTCCTAACACTATGGAATCTTCTTTGAATGTTTTACACTTTTGCTACTCGTAATTCTGAAACTTGTGTGTACGTAGTGTATTTTTAACCGACTTCAAAAAAGGAGATAGATAAGGTAGGCACTAGTTTTAAGAAAGCGACTGCCATCTGACCTTCCAACCCACATAGGGAAAACTAGACCTTAATGGGATTAAACCGATTTCCTCACGATGGTTTCCTTCACCGAAAAGTTTACGTTACCTATTTAAATATTCCGTACATAAGTTCCGAAAATGTGATTGTTATTAGCCGGGATTCAATCCCACGACCACCGCTTGACCACCGCCTGAACTGATGAAGACAGAATGAAGGAATTAAATATGGACTTTATTGAGCGTTGTCAAGTTGAGTGCACGCTCCGCTCCCACGAGTTTCATTGCTTCAGCTTGTGCCAAAATTCTTTCGTATGTCCGTTTGTCCAGCTGCTTTCGTATGTCCGTTTGTCCAGCTGCTTTCCTCT
This sequence comes from Epinotia brunnichana, assembly GCA_963854355.1. Lineage (NCBI taxonomy): Eukaryota > Metazoa > Arthropoda > Insecta > Lepidoptera > Tortricidae > Epinotia > Epinotia brunnichana. The sequence continues at coordinate 7,044,479 of OY977949.1, read as the reverse complement.
ACAGGTCGTCTTTCTAAACCGACTCTCGTGAAATTTTGTCATCATCATCATCATATCAGCCGAAAGATGTTCACTGCTTGACATATATGTCTCCCCCAAAGCGTGCCTCAATGACCGGTCCTGCGCTTCCCGCATCCAGCGGACTCTCGCGACCTTTACCAGGTCATCAGTTCACCTTGTGGGAAGACCCACGCTGCTCCTTCCGGTACGTGGTCGCCACTCGAGAACCTTTCCGCCCGAACGGCCAACGGTTCTACGAGCAAATGAAATTTTGTGAGCAGGGTAAATAAATACTTACATAGAACTTTGCTGTCCGCGTGGCTTAAAGAACGCAGGCAAACCCACGTCCATACTACACACAGGTGAAAGATTTTTTGAAATCGGTCCATTCCATTGGTTCCAGAGATTACCCATCTATGTGATGTCCGGGGACTTGTGGCTTTGTATAAGTAGATTAGTATATTAAGTATGCATGCACGCGTAGACGAGCTGTCCGCGCGGCTTTGCCCGCGTATTGCAAAGAATGCAGGCAAATTGCCTATAGCCATCCAGAAAGTCGTCCAGTCAAAGTCCAGCTTTTTAGGGTTCCGTACTCAAAGAGTAAAACGGGACCCTATTACTAAGACTCCGCTGTCCGTCTGTCTGTCTGTCTGTCCGTCTGTCACCAGGCTGTATCTCAATTACCGTGGTAGTTAATAGACAGTTGACATTTTCACAGATGATGTATTTCGGTTGCCGCTATAACAACAACGTACTCAAAGAGTAAAACGGGACCCTATTACTAAACTTCCCTGTCCGTCCGTCTGTCTGTCACCAGGCTGTATCTCAAGAACCGTGATAGCTAGAGAGTTGAAATTTTCACAGATTATGTATTTCTGTTGCCGCTATAACAACAAATACTAAAAACAAAATAAAATATTTTATTAAGGGGGACTCCCATACAACAAACGTGATTTTTTTGCCGTTTTTATAGATAATGGTACGGAACCCTTCGTGCGCGAGTCCAACTCGCACTTGGCCGGTTTTTTATAGATAATGGTACGGAACTCTTCGTGCGCGAGTCCAACTCGCACTGGGCCGGTTTTTTATAGATAATGGTACGGGACCCTTCGTGCTTGAGTCCAACTCGCACTGGGCCGGTTTTTTATAGATAATGGTACGGAACCCTTCGTGCGCGAGTCCAACTCGCACTGGGCCGGTTTTTTATAGATAATGGTACGGAACCCTTCGTGCGCGAGTCCAACTCGCACTGGGCCGGTTTTTTTATAGATAATGGTACGGGACCCTTCGTGCGCGAGTCCAACTCGCACTGGGCCGGTTTTATATAGATAATGGTACGGAACCCTTCGTGCGCGAGTCCAACTCGCACTGGGCCGGTTTTTTTTACTCATCCCCCAGGGGATTAAAAAGGATTTGAAAGCGTGTATGGCGAGAAAGTCTTTTCCGAAGAGTCTTGAAATTATCTTGGAAACCAAGACAATTAATATCAGCGTTTTTAAAAATTCCACCCCTCATACTCTTACCGTTTTGCCCGATAGTGCTCAAACGAGCCCAGGGTCTACTTTGGCACCTTATACCAAGATTTGGCGTAGGAACTAGTTTTTACGAAAGCGACTGCCATCAGTTCTATCCGACCTTCCAAACCAGAGAGAAAACTCTAGTTTCGTCCCATTAGGATAAGACCGGTTTCTTCACGATGTTTTCCTTCATCGAAAAGTGTTAGGTAAATATCAAATGATATTTCGTATTATGGTTCAAATATATTTTACCGAGCTCTCCATTCTCATTCAAACACGAGCACTCACTTATGCAATAAACCCGTTACAAACACTGCATGAAATTTAAAACTAAGTGTCATTGTTATATTACAGATCTTGATGGCATTACATTGCACTGCTTTCCAAATCCTGAAAATCATGCAGACAGATTTCGAATTTGGCTCTATGCAATAGGAGGAGATAAGTATTTACTGTATAGACAACCAATTTATTCACAAGTCAAGAAGAGTGTGTCTACTTTACGTCTCCCAGGTAATTAAATTTTTGTTATGTATATATATATATTGTATGTATAAAATCAATCCCATTATAAAACATTCGGAATCACCTGAATGGCTTCGAGAAAAGGATGGTACCTACGGCCGTGCCTCTTCGTTTGGCCGACTTGGCGGGGGTACTACCGTGCCCGCAGATTTCATGCAACTCGTTCGTATAGTGTTCTCTTTGCTATCTTAGGTAAGATCGGATATGGAAATAAATATTGGGAACCACTCCGGCAATGTAACCAATAATGCCAGTTCAAGACTGGCTTATTGGTTCGATTTTTACAAGCTTTTATTTAACTTGACATGTTCGTTTGTGTGTTTGTGTGGGACAAATCTTGGAACTGAATTTTGAACCAGTTAACCTCAACCCATTGAGCTGAAATTTTTGGTATAATAGTATGATACATTTTAATCTCCAGAGGGCCCATTTGATCTGGCCCCCCTCACCTCCGTGCTTGCCTTAATCGGTCGGCCAGAGTGGAGTCGCAAGAGCGGAACCTATGCTCCAAGTAAAATGTCATAACGCCGGCGGCCCTTGAACGGAACACCGAGATCTGGCGCACCGCAGACTCACCTCTCGACAACCTCACAGCCGCTCAGACGTGTTGCTCCATTGTCGCACTGTGCTTGCGAATATTTTATGGGGTCCACTCAGCGAGCCAGCGAGTCACCGCCTTTTTACAATTTTGAGGCTGGTTGTCACGGCAGGTGTCCGCTAGTTTCCTCCCATAACCCATTTTCCAGACCACACACCATTCAACCCACTAACCCATGACCTTAGTTTCCATCGCAACACAGTGTTAGGTACACTCTCAGAGCATAGAATACTAGAGAGAGGACAAGCCGCCGGCGGCCGTGTCGCAGCTGTATGCTCAATGGGCATACACTGCCATACTGTGCACGCGTGCTGATCGCAGAGAATATTACGTTTTTTCCCAAAATGCCTGATATGATGCGCGTTTATTGTCAAATAAGCGTGTAGGTATACAAGTGTGTGTGTGTTTTAGATGTGTGCGTGCTTTGTCTTGTTAATTACTTGGGCGTTGTGTGGGTTAATGTACTTGCGACAGGCTCACTCTATACAAATCGGCCGCCATGTCCGATCTCCTTATATTCATACATCTGTGGGTACACTGCAATAGTCTTTGCACCGGGCGGGGACCATCACCAGTTGTATTATGTTGTGCGCTCGGATATGGTATCCGCCATTGGAATCCCTCGCTTTAGATTATTTTTGTTTTAAAGGGCCTCTGCGCTGTTGGTTTCGGCTTTATACGCATGCCTTCCAAAAGTCCGGGACCCCACGGTCCCGAGATATGGTAAAAACATATAGATATAATAAATTATTAATAGGTATTTTTCAGATCCTCACTGCGGAGCCTATGGCAGAAATTACCAAGTGTTCTTCTTGATACTGAAACGACAGTCCTTAAATCCAATTTGCCTTCCACATCAAGAAGTAAGTACATACGTGTTTCATTTTCCTTAATTGATTTAAAAATGTAACATCTATAAATATTATCAAAGTCCTAGCATTTTCCCGGTTCTAACCTAATAGAGACTGGGGTTTGCTTTGGCACTTCTTCCAAGATTTGGCGTAGGCACTAGTTTTACGAAAGCGACCGGATTCCACACAGTGTTTTCCTTCACTTTTTTCACTCACTATTACGTTTTTAGGGTTCCGTAGTCAACTAGAAAGTTTCACCATGTCCGTCTGCCCGTCCATCCGTCTGCGGTACTACTAGTTTATTAAATCCTAGTGTTTCAAGCTGTGGTTCGAATCCATGACCTCCAATTCGAAAGTATGCCACAAACACTTTGAGCCTTACCTACCGCTCAGCTACAGTGGCGAACATTAAGTTTATAATGCGTGTCGCTACACTCGCTACATAATATGTATTTACAACAAGAACATTTATCAGCCGAAAGACGTCCACTGCTGGACATAGGCCTCCCCCAAAGATTGAGGGGTATATGCCATAATCGCCACGCCTGGCGTGCGGGTTGGCGATCGCAGTATTTCCACCGAACTCCAGGGATGCTGCTGCCCATCCCCCGGTGGTCTTGGCCGTAGTTTAAGGACATACCCGGGTCAAGGACATACCTGTATATGTTTATTCACTGTAAATGTTTACTAAGCAGAAACGTCTCGTGCGGCAGAACCCAATGGCAGTCCTTTCCAGTGTGAAATGTAAAACTGAATTCATGGATCCTGAAGTCAACAAGCCTACCATCTACTGGTAAGTGTTACATTTCTTTACATCCGCTCTGTACCAAGTATATATCTTTATTTCGATAGATTTGATCAAATTCCCGCGAGTTCGAATTTGACATTAGGTACATATATCTGTAGATAATTATACACCTGTATACAATACAATAATTTTTTGATAACACCATAGTTACAAGTCAAATGTTTAAGGTAGACAGTAATAACAATAATAAGTACCTACTTGAGTACAGTCGCCACACATCCGCGTATGTAGAATGTAAAAAAATAGACGTTATACTACCAATTATAAGGAATCTATCCCACACATCCAGAGATTCTACTTCGATCTAGAAATGGAAATAAAAAATAAAAACCAAAAAGGAGATATTTTTTGCGACGAGTCTGTTCAAATTTAAGAGCAAGTGAAATCGGATAAATATGCGCATTCAATTGCCACATAAAACAATGCCACGTTAAACGATGAACTGGCCATAGTTTTTTTATAGGAATTAATTTTCGTTTTCCATTCGTGACAAAGTCACACAAACTTAAAAAAATCTGTCAGAATAAATATTGAAAATCGGCCTACGAGACATCTCGTCTCGCATTTGTAACGATACAAGCACTATATTTGTCTAATAAAAAGAGGATGTCACACTTTTGGGTCAAAAAACAGACTGTGCATAGGTACAGGTGTTCAAAAATATCGGCACATGCACCCTAATGCCTTGAAAATAGAGGTACTTATGTTCCGATGTTTGTAAGCTGCTGGTTTGCTCCGATGTATGTGATGGCGACTGTACCTAGGTCAAACGTTATGTATATGTATAATTCAACGAGCTAGCAAAGCGAGAGCGAGCTAAGCAAACGAAGTTCCCTGGTTCACGTTGGGCAAAAACTGTTTCGTATGTCCGGCGTCTGTCCGGCTGTTCTCCTTCCCCTACAGCTCGCATTTCTCTACCGATTCTTGAGAAATGTTGTGACCAGGTTCAATAATTGAACGAGCGAGCGAAGCAAACGAAGTTCTCCGTTTCGGTTTGTGGGCGAAAATGCGTTTGTATATCCGGTCGTCAAGCTGTTCTTCTCTACAGGTCGCATTATTGAAATCATTAATTTTATTCTGCAAGTAGGCCGCAATGGCACTTTTACAAGTCACAATTCTACCGATTCTATTCATTCTTCAACCGATTCCCGTGAAATTTTTATAGCAGGTTCGATGATTATAGGTATAGATTTTTTTTAAAGATAAAAAAGTCTTTATTGCAAACAAAACATTAAATTTATAGAATTTGGTGCATGACATTTGAATTTTCAGTTTTACCAGGGGTCCCCCGCACTAGGCTCGGCCTGTATCGCGGGAGACCATGTGTACATTTTTAGGGTTCCGTACTCAAAGAGTAAAACAGGACCCTATTACTAAGACTCCGCTGTCCGCCCGTCCGTCTGTCTGTCACCAGGCTTTATCTCACTGATACCGTGATAGATCCAGTTGAAATTTGTACAGATGATGTATTTCTGTTGCCGCTATAACAACAAATACTAAAAACAAAATAAAATAAATATTTTTATTGATAATGGTACGGAACCCTTCGTGCGCGAGTCAGACTCGCACTTGGCCGGTTTTTTATGTCATGCACTAGCTTCTGCCCGCGACTCCGTCCGCGTGGATCGTTGTCGATGTAATTATATTCGATGAAAAGTACCTATGTCGGCAAAACAAGGGGACACCACCCGATATAGCCCTCTGAATCGCTAAACTTAAATAAGAAAAGAATAAGCATAATTTATTAGACAATCAAGCACATGATTACAAATTATACAGAAATTATCCGTTGGGCTCCAAACTAGGCTGAGTCTGTATCTTGGGACTTGGGACCCACTGAGTCGGTTAACAAATCACTTTAGACACGACACGTCACAAGGAGCACGACATGAACGTGACAAAGTGAAAGGTTAAGTTATTACAAACGTATATACCTTAGGTGCAGGGACGTAAAAATTTCTCCGAATTTATACGACAGTGTAGCAAACCATTTCTTTAGAGTGGACTTAACTTTGCGTATGGTGCATTTTTTTATGTCACAGCCTTTACAGGCACTAGCGTTATAGACAAAGTGGTGAATGAAGAATGCGGAGCGTTTGGCTCCGAGTTGACTGAGGGAGTGGGGACTGGGGACTCTATACAGGATGTACTAATCAAGCGGGGCAGTGAGGGCAAGTCCGAAACTATAAGAGATATGGAAATTTGCTCTTATTTAGGAGTCACGAGTCCGATTTTAGAAAAAATAAAAACTGCATTCAAAGATTTTGAAAAGAGCCTCATTCATGGCCGGGAATCGAACCCGGTCAAATGTGTCAAAAATCAGAGTTAGTTTTTTTGCCTAAATAAATAGTGCTGGTTATGAGGAGCAATTGTTGCTAAGGAACCCTGTACCTACGATCACAGGAAAATGCCGAATTTCATAGTTTAATGTACGGAAATGGACCTCCTCATTAGCACAGAATAAGTAATAGTACAGGTACAGAAGGGACACTCCTTTGATCTTCACAAAAGCCGCTTCTTTCTTAGCAAAAACACTATGATTTATGGCCCTCTGACGTCGTCGACTCCAGCGCAAGCCAAAGGGAACGTTAAGTCTGTGTACGAACGGTGAAAATGAATTGGCTCACTCGCCGCGTCGCCGATAGTGAGGGCTGTCAACGACTAGGTACATAATTGTACTTTTAAAACAAAGTTTTAACCGACTTCAAATCAGTAGCCAAATTGCTTCAAGTTTGCCTATAAAATTTGAAGAGTACTCTCGATTTCTCCAGGATCCCATCATCAGAACTGGATTTTGGTGACAACGGGACCAATCTGGAAGTATATGCTTTCGAACACAGAATTTTTTTTTCATATCGTTTTAATAAATTACCGGGATATCGCGTAACATACACACATAAAAAAAACAGACGAATTGAGAACCTCCTTCTTTTTTGAAGTCGGGTGAAAAATAAAATAATAATGTTTTGCCCATCTACCTCTATGACTAATAATGACTTATAACCTTTACCATACGAAGTTGTTGTTTTAGTAAGTAGGTATATTTTACTATACTAGAATTTAAATTCACACTGATATACATCAGCAAACAATCAATTGCAGATTTTTTTTTCTAAATTCGGTCTCGTGACTCCTAAGAGCAAATTTCCGTATCTCTTACAGTTTCGGATTTGTCCTCACTGCCCCGCTTGAATGATACACCCTGTATATGCGTCTACTCATGATGTAGTCTATAAGCGGCGACTTTACAGTACTTCTGTGGACTCGAACGACAGTATTCGTGATAAACAACTGCCTAACTCTAAGAATACCTGTTTTGTGATAAAAAGTGTCAGTGGGAAAGTGAAAAGGTTTTCTCGTAATTACTCATTACCTTGATAACTGCACGTTGCGAGCGTTCAAGGGCAAGAAGTGCTGTCTTACCAGCGCTGCCCCAGACTGCAATACAATATAATTTAATAATTGATTGGCACAGCGCGTGATAGACTACGCGTAGTACCTCCGGACACATTGCACGTACAACCGATGGCCGTTGGGGCAGAAGGGTTCTCGAGAGGAGACCACGTACCCGTAGGCCCCGCACAAAGTGGACTGATGACATGGTAAAAGTCAAGGAAAAGGCGTACCTCGACTCTCGGGAGTTGTGTGAGAGACGATATGGATAGGAAGGATTCGAATGATGAGAAGACGCGTGACAGAGATGTATTGAAGAAAGAGAACTGCGCCGATCACAAACAAGTCGGAGCAAGTGGGTGATGAGACGAATTCCCGCGATACAAATGGAAGACAATTGGAGCAGTCGGACTGTAAAGTAACTATGTTTAAACCCTGACGAAAAAGAGAATGAACGGGAGGCTGGAATAGTACATTATTGCCGTGGCCGGGAAGGAGGCAATTGCAGGCTGAGTATTTTGTTTAAACGGACGAGCTTGCGAGCCCGTTTAATTATAATACGAAGCCTGCAATTGCCATTCCGGCTGAGGCTAATATAGTGCTTTTCTCAAAAATGGGGGAATAAAAAAGACTAAATTGAAATCAAGCGTTATTATTAAATACAAATTGAGGATACTGCAAATTACATAAAATGAAACGTCATATTTTTTTTTAAACATAATCGCAAGTGTATTTTTTCACCGAAAAACGCAATCTTTTTATGACACATACAAAAATGTCGCATTTGCAACAGAAAAATACGACTTGATTTGGCTGAATACGACCTGTGCTGTCTTTTATATGCCAGTTTCTACTTTTTAAAAAGTTTGGTACTCGACAAATAAAGGAATTGTATATGTAAATATGAATATGTAACATTCCAGGCGGCCTGCAATGTTTTTTATTTTTTAATTTTGATCTGGCCTTAAACTATACACTTTACCTTCCAATATGTAGCGAGTTATGTTCACTTTGCGGGCCATTTTTGAGAAATGTACTATTACTGACTGGCTTAGGCATTCATCTATCCAATTAGTCGATCCTTGCTCATAAATGCTTGCGAATGGGCAGTGCCTACCTATTAAGCCCCCACGCTGATAGGATACGGATAGGATGGGGACGGTGCGGATAGGTTGGAATTATTGATAATGTAAGAATCTTCTACTTTGGACGGTAGAGTTGCTTTTTAAATGGACTAACTTTGATGCAGTTCAGCCAACTCAAATAATCTCAAGTATACATCTTGGAAATTTTACACATTTCTGAGCATGAAATATTCTTACTCATTCCTTGTATTGCTTCAGGATTTCGAGCTGAACGTCTTGCCTTCAACGTCAATAGAGCCATATGAACCGGCAGTACCCGCTCAGGACGCTGCTACTGTTAATATAACTAAAAAAGCGCCTACTGCTGGTAAGCATGCAATTTTATTTTTATATACGGTGGGTTCTTTGCATTGCTACTTTGGTCAATTCCAACTAACAACTACCCCATTTATGAATTTCAGAAATCATTTTCAAGAATGGCAACCACTTAAAAATAGTACTACAGAAAGTGACCCGAAAAAAACCCGTCTCAAAAAGATACGTTAAAAAAAATTACATGCCTGTCAGCAATTTTCATGGTAATGCAGTTCCGAGAAGCACCAAAAAAGAAAATGGCCAGACGAGACGGTTCACTGAACAAGAAAAAAAATGGCTCCGACCATTTACAAAAATGGACCCAAATGCTACAGATTTCTAAAAAGTTGTTCGATGGTGTTGGTGACACTCTTAATAAGAGCCGGATTAAACAAAAAGTGGTTTCAAGTATTGCCAAAAAATTTTAGAAAATGACAACAGACGATAAATAAAATTGTGCACGTTATTATTCGACGAAATTAGCATTACCCCTCACTTTGATTACAGTCACCGTAAGGATAGAATATCGGGATTCGTGTCAGACGGAAAAACAACGGAACGAAAAATATGTGATCATGCCTTAGTCTTCATCATCAGAGGAGTGTTGCGAAATCATAAACAGCCGGTGGCTTACACATTTTGTTCTCTAAGCATAAAAAAGGAGAGTGTTAATTCAAGATATTGGTAAGGGATATTGTACTTAACAGTATCATCCCGTCTTGAGCCGTGCTGGCCGCTAAAACTGTAAGCACGGCTATCACAAGACGGCCGCGACATACTCTCGAGCTCTCTCGCACTATCCGTCTCTTTCTTATTAGACCACTTAGAAAGAGACGGATAGTGAGAGAGCTCGAGAGTATGGCGCGACCGTCTCATGATAGCCGTGCAGTAATGACTTTTAACTTTTTAAATTTGCTCTAGACAGTAACTTCACGTCCTATTTTTGCATATTGGAGAAAAGTATGTTGAATATTTACGAGATACACTTTTTAAAAAGCATTGCATTAAATCGTTATGGATGGAGGAATATTAGTCCATCCCCAGTCGGTTTTGAGACAGCATTTGCTTCACTATTATTTAATAATTGAACGGGCAGGCATTCTCCAGGGTCCGATTGTGAGGACGATGATTGTTCTAGTCTATTTAAATGAATGAGGGATTTATTTAAAACTAGTGAAAACATTCAAAGCGGTGAGCAGGAGATTGATTTTTCCTACATTGAAGATACCTAACATTATTGTACCTAATAGATTTTGATAAAAAAACGATTCAAGAATATATGTCAGTGGCTGTCTGTTAAAAAAAGTTAAATTATTCATTTCAAGCATTTCTAAATGTTCCAATTAGAAAGAGACAGACAGTCTATCTCGCCGCGACACAGTTCGCGCGCCGTCTTGTGCTAACCGTGCTGCACGGCTACCTGTCACAAGACGGCGCGCGAGCTCTCGATTTTTGTCGCACTCGGCGGATAGTGCGAGAAAAATTGAGAGTTCGCGCGCCGTCTTGCTATAGCCGTGTAAGTGATGTATTTTGTCTCCCGCTGTCGTGTATATTAATTACCTAGTTATTATGCTTCCGTTTAAAAACATTGTTGGCTTCCTGTACCTATTGCTGTTTTATCTTAAACGTACGTACCGGTATATACAAATTGTCAGTCATCGTTAATAATCTAGGAATAAGTATGTTTGTTAGAAATTCAAAAACTCTAACTTGTACAAAGGTTGACCGAAAATCAACTGACTATAGCAGAGTTAATGGCACCTGGTCAAAGTTGGTTTACCATTGTCAATCTGCTACTTGATGCTACTAAAACTAAATGTGTTAGATTCTATTTGCCTAATGTTAGACCAGCTTGTATATTTTTAAAGTATGCTTACAAGTAGTAGATAAAGCAATATTCTTGGGTAACATTACAAGAAAGAATCTACATTGAAAAGCCCATTTTAAGTTTACCCGCATATGTTATTAGAAATATAATAAAGACAGAGATGCTATTAACACACCACATGAAAGCAACCAAGAATGACGCGTTTTTTAAGAATAAGATTATATTTAAAATTGCAAACTGTGCACATAGATCGTAAACAATGTCACTTGTATGTACGTTCTTACGTGATTAAGCATAAGAAAATAGACGAAATTAACTCACAATTTAATTTTATTTACCTACACGATCCCTCTATTCCCCATAAGTTACCGTGAGATTGGGTTAAGTTAGATGAAAATTAAACCTACGAGGTTTAATTTTCATCTAATTTAATCCATTCTCTCATCAAAAACCAAAATTTTCATCAATTGTACAAGTATAGTAATAGCTGTAAGTATACAGGTACACAGTGGCATATATATGTATACAGTAAGTAGCGCATAAATATGTATACAACCGGAGTAGTCCTATCGTATACCACTAGATGTCGCTAGTCAGTACTGGCGACTGATGTCTCTATCTCAGTATATATATAGTACTCTTTGGTTGAGTTGTTCAAACGTCCTTTCAAATCCTATAGTATTAAACGAGCAATATTTGTATATAATATATATATAGGTATATATGCATCAATCATCATCATCAATGGCCTTTAAGTCTATTACAGACTATACAAGCAGTGTTAAGAAAGGAGACAACGTCTTCCATGGCTGTGTAAGCCAATGCGAGAGCGGCATACACGACCGCAAGCTTGGCAGGTGTAATTTGCCCGCGGCGAACAGGTGCCACGTTGATGCGTTGATTTACTGCTATCAATACCTATGTATGCGTAGATCTTTAAAACTACGTAACGGATTTTGATGCGGTTTTTTTAATAGATATAGTGATTCAAGAGGAAGGTTTATAAGTATAATACAAACCATACATGCATGTATTATGCACATAAACCCGTGCGAAGCAGAGGTGGGTCGCTAGTATATATATATAAATTTGCAATCACGTTCTTCACCCAGGGACTCGACAATATTTAAGTAACGCAAACAAAACAAATAGGCATGTGTGTGAGCACAACACACAAGTATCTACATACAAGAGTAAGGCTATTCAAGATTAAGGCCCTTCCATTTAAGGCCGGGGTTGCTTGGGAGATGCTCTAGCTAGAGCAACCCCAATTTAAAATCATTATACTCTCTAAACTATTGAGTTGAGATAAAAAAAAAGCAAGTACCTAAGTACTAATTCAGTACATATTGGGTTAATTTTTTTGACGTACTCATAAATACCAGCATGGAGCATGGCATAACAAGAGGGGCTTTACTTAAGTTTTTTGCCTATTCTTACTAGCATTGATTAAGATTTGTCAGCATTTCAAACTCTGTACTATGGTAAAATTCATAAAACTTTTAGATAGTTATTAAAAAATCCATTCTATTGTATCTTTGAATAAAGGCGCTTGAAATACATGGTACAGAGTGAACTCTGGACATGAACCTTTGGCTACAGAAAATACTGCAATATAACCAGTTTGAGTAGATGGCAAAAAAATGGCTTCTAAAAAGATACACATTATCAAAATAACAAACTAACATACTTATACAATAACACACATAACAATACACATAATGTCATATTAGTATACATTACTTATAAACATACAATATATTTATGAATACTTTAACATACTTACTAAAATTAAATTTCAGACTTTAAAAGGCATTTATCGTATGTCATAAATAGTTGTCGAATACGAACAAAAACGTTTTATTGAAGTGAGGCTGAATACAGAGGCTTCCACTGGCTGTTTCTAGTAAAAGGCCAATGCCGTAGACGTAGTGAATGAAATTTAAATATTATTTTTATTAATTCTGCCAACACTACTCACTACATTATGTGATGCAAAAGGTCCCTCGTTTAGAATGCAGAGCATTTCAAATACATTTCAGTTATTTAATCCTTGAAATAATGACGAAATTCAAGACGTGTCATTCCAATTTCAACAAGCTTTCTGAATACTAATATTACAAGTGAAATTAAAAGGTTTTTAAAAAAATCCAATTGCTTTTTTAAATATTATAGCTTATGTCACTCCCACGACTACCTATGAGAAATCCAAGGACACTTCATATGTCAAGATCCATCAAGCCATTTGGACTGAAGCCCGTGAAATATAATTTTCTGAGGGGTAATCGTACGTCTTATCTTATCTTATCTAGGTGAGGGCCCTGTCGGATACACTTCGACCCAGTGGGATCTTTTGTGCATTTGCCCTCTCCTTTATGCCTGCTCCCAGGCTTGTAATCGTACGTAGGTACTCGTAATGTTTCCAACGCGCGTTAGGACAATTCAACTGTCTTTTTTTCATAAAACAATTTACTTTTAAAACAAAGTTTAAACTGACTTCAATTCAGTACTTACCCAAGACACATAATATATTTACATGAAAATGTCTACATTTCCTTTCCAATTTACCACAGGAAATGCTTTCCGAGAGCAAATGCGTTGATTATTACAGAAAAACCCATGTCGCTATAAAATAAAAATAAAATATAATAATTTATTTTAAAAACAAAGTTTAAACCGACTTCAATTCAGTACTTAGCCAAGCCACATAATATATTTACATGAAAATTTCTACATTTCCTTTCCAATTTACCACAGGAAATGCTTTCCGAGAGAAAATGCGTTGATTATTACAGAAAAAACCCATGTCGCTATAAAAAAAAACCGGCCAAGTGCAAATCGGACTCGCGCACGAAGGGTTCCGTACCATTATCTATAAATAACTATTTTATTCTGTGTTTTTAGTATTTGTTGTTATAGCGGCAACAGAAATACATCATCTGTGAAAATTTCAGCTGGAACTATTACGGTATCAGTAAGATACAGCCTGGTGACAGACAGACGGACGGGCGGACGGACGGACGGACAGCGGAGTCTTAGTAATAGGGTCCCGTTTTACTCTTTGAGCACGGAACCCTAAAAATAAAAAATAAACTTTATTTGAGAAAAAACCAGTCACAAAATGACAATAATATTAGGTTAGGGCTTCCTAGTAGGTAAAAAAACCTGTGTCAGGAAGTCCCGCTCCTCCATTACATGCTGTTGTTTAGAGTAAGAGCTATATGTGGGCTGATAATATTTGAATCTCACTAAACATAAATAAAAAAATAAAAAATACAGTGGAACATGTAACCTCCTCCTTTTTTGAAGTCGGTTAAAAATTTACATTTAGATCTATCTAACAATGCGTTACGTGATCGACCTGCTGGTCTACATACAACATACGTACATGCACATGCTTGAAAAACTTAACCCTCCTGAGGTTGTCGGGTAGGTAATAAAGAGGAAACGTCAGTAGGTTGTAAGTTTGTATGTATGGGTAATCTCCGGAACTACTCGTCCCATTTCTGTTGTCTAAAATTCATTCCACACATTCACACATTATACATATATAATAGATCCTCAGGGTATATGTACATATTTTATCCTGTGTCTCCGTCTGGGTTCTATGTAAAACCACAGAATACATAATATACTTACACAGAAGGTTCTCTGTTAACAAATCCCCTGTTTAGTTATGCCGAACGAGCCTAAACTTGGCCATCCCTTTCTATCGCACGCAACGCGCTGCGATAGAACGCGTGCGTGCCGTAGCAGCGCTAGCATACCCCCTGAAGCCGGTAGGCTGAAGCGGCGCGGCGTGACAACGACAATACGAGTATGTACATGTAGCGGCGCGACAACGACAATATCACGGAGTGAGCTGCCCCTGGTAAAACGCGAGAGAAGCCGCGCGAGCAACTAGATACAAATATCATCATCGTCATCATATCAGCCGAAAAACGTCCACTGCTGGACATAGGCCTCCCCCAAAGAGTGCTAAAATGACCGGTCCTACGCCACCCGCATCCAGCAGACTCCCGCGACCTTTACCAGGTCATCAGTCCACCTTTTGGGGGTCTACCCACGCCGCGCCTTCCGGTACGTGGTTGCCACTCGAAAAATTTTCCACCTGAACGGCTATCGGTTCTACGTGCAATGTGCCCCCGCCCACTACGACTAAAGTTTAGTGAGTCAGAGGGCTATATCGGCTACCTTGGTTTTGCTGCGGATAGCCTCATTTCTGATGCGATCACGTAGAGAAACTCCCAACATAAATAGCCCTCTTCATTGCCCTCTGGGTGACCTTAAAAAGCCTTCTTATGAGGCCCATTGTAAGCGTCCACGTTTCAGTGCCATGTGTCATCAGCATCACTGACAACACACACTGATTAAAGACCGTCTTGAGAAACTGCGGAATATAGGACGAAAAGATACAAAAGTAATTTGGTTTTGTAATTCGTGTTTGGAGAAACGGGACGATCGGCGGTGCGGGGTCCGCGTCGGAAGAAGTGCAAACACCGCATTGGCATTGCCGAGGAATGTTTATATCTCACGTGTCGGTCGATACTCAAGGAGCTCCGTATCAACACCCGGGTTTGAACATAGTTCCAGAGAATGATGACATTATTTGGCCACGTGGCCTGCCGAGACCAGTCCAGCTTGGAGAAGTTGATAATGATTGTCGGCGTTGAAGGAAAGTGGAGTAGAGGCAGAGCACCCACACGATGGAATGATGCAATCCGTGATTCCACGGGCGTCAATATCCAAGGCGCAATACAATTAGCCCAAAATAGAGGATTTGGGAGAACGGTTGTGAAGAACTGCGCTCCTGGTGGTCACAACCCTCAGCCTTGAGGAATCGACGAAGAGAGGAATCTTTACGTACAGTGAGCCTATCATACTCGCACAACCTGTTCATAAAAACGGTCCTACGTATCACAAAGCGTGCGAGTAAAACTGATTCCAAATCAATACGTCTATTGAAATACACTCCTAGCTATGTTTAACTTAAATCTTCGTTCACTCTTGCTATGTTATCTTAGGAACGACATTGTATTCTGAAAACCAATATCTCTCAACAAATCATTCCGAAAGCTAATTTTGCTGATGAAATACTTGGGCGTACCGCTAGCCACTGTGGCTGAGCGGTTAAACATGCGACTTTCAATCTGGAAGTTTCGAACCCCGGCTCATACATACCCCTGGGCATATCAAAAGCGCTTATGTAAGAAATATCATTCGATATTTAACAGTAGGTTCGATATTTAGCAGTGATTTTCATAAAACTATTTAGTGTCTACTCTTGGGACTAGGTGCTAAAGCGGATCCCGGGCTTCATCTGGGTACAACCAGAAAAAAACACTGGAGGATTATGTTTTTAAAGTAACTATGTTTACCTTCATACTGCTTCCCATTGATCTTGAACACAACTTTAGACATGATCACTATCTAATGACGCAGCAACTGAAACAACGAAACATAAATGGTTAACACCACAGCGTAATATCATCTCGCTCATATTTGGAGCAGCCCAACTGGGGAAGTAGGTACTTCCACATTACAGAAAATGAAAATGAAAACTATTTATTTGGTTAAACTTTAGATGTTTATCACGTAACTTAACACCCACGCTAGGTTATAATCGATGGTTATGCCTGCACAGTTCAGTTGTGCAGACATAACCGTCAGTTATTTTATTTATTTTATTTTTATTTCCGAACAGATTACACAGTATAAAGGATGACTCACGGTAGAACGGGCCGTGTCCGGCCCGGGCCGTTTTCTAAGAAAAACGATGGCATTTTTGCGCGACCGAGCCATACCCAAGTCCGACCGAGCCATGGCCGGGCCGTGCCAACACCGAGCAGCTTCCGAGCCTCGGCCGTGGTCCGGCCGGGCTTGGGTATGGCTCGGTTGCGCAAAAACGCCGTAGTTTTTCTTAGAAAACGGGCCGGGCCCGTTCTAGCGTGCGTCATCCTTTACAGTGAGACACCAAGGCACTGTGAAATGCATGCACATAATGTTATTTAACTAACATGAACTTATATTAACTAAAATCTTAACAAATGACTGAAGACGGACGGTCATCCATCGTCTCACATAAACTCTTACATTCATCACATGTACAGTCAACCAATTTGATTTCTGGGCCACTTTTTACCTTGTCACAATGACAATGGTATGAGATCTCTAGGGGCTTTCATATTGACATTCACTGTGACAACGTACGAAATGGCCCAGAAATCAAATTGGTTGACCGTACCTATTATTTTCCAACTACTTGCAAACACATCGTTATAACCTAGCGTGGGTGGCCGGCTTAAGGTTGGGACCTCCTTGTAAGTACCGTAAAATGGGGTGAGTAGGGATTGAGGGGGCAGATGGGACGCAAATATTTTCAGTTGCTACTTCGATTTTCTGGCTCAGGTTGCTCTAAAAGTAATTTTATTATACTTTTAGACATATTTTCTTATCTTGCTGCAACACAGAGTAGCCAAATTAAAACATTACAAAAAATGGAGTCTCTAGAAGTTAGAGGTGAAAGATATGTGGCCTGTGGGTCGATCACGTAACTTTTCTTACGCGCGTCTGTAAGGTCTAAATGTCAATTTTATATGGAAAAATGACAGTTAGATTGTGATTTTACTGTCAGACGCGCGTACAATGCGTTACGTGATTGACCTACAGAAGTGGAACCAGGGTTGTGGGGAGCGATTATGCCGAAGAAGAGCGATAAATATGAGCGGAGAGTGGGACGGAACGCGGATCTCGAGCAAGCTAATCCGAAATTCACAATCCGAAAGTTTTCCCCATACATTTTCCCAGCTCACCCCATTGCAATCCCCTATAACTCCTCTACGGGGGGTAAAAAACTAAAATTCATACAGACAGAATATTTTTTATGCATAAAAACCAACGTGCCACATGTAAAATACATTTGTATCGAGGTTTGAATATCGATTTTGATTTTTGACCCAACTCACCCCATTTTACGGTAAGCATTTACCTACCTGTATCAGGAGAACCCGCTCTTCCTGAATATCTTTACTTATCAATTTATTCAACCGAAATAATTATTAGAATGTTTTATGAAGAGCTTCAGGCTCACATGCATTTTAAGATTTAAATTAATTGACTTTGAGTATGTTTTGTATGTAAAAGAAAAAATGTGTGGTTAGGAATAGTGTACAGGAATTGTATTAATAACAATTCTGTATCATCGTAGCTAAGAGAACTAAGATGGTTTATTATATATATTTTACATTTAAGCAGTGTTAGAGAATATATGGAGAGATAGAGTAACCAATGAAGAAGAGTGGGGCAAACCAGGCAGTTAGTTAGGAACTTAGAAAATAGAAGAGGGAAGATGATAGGGCACCTCTTACGACATGACAACTTCGTACTTAACATAATTGAAGGAAAGATAGAGGGGAGGCGAGGAAGAGGAAGACCTAGAATAGACTACATGGAGCAACTCAAAAAGAGAGTTGATGTTGGGTCATACCGTGAGGTCAAAGAGATTGCGTGGGATCGGAGTAGATGGAGGGCCTACTTTGAGCTACACCGACAAGAGCCTAGCTCTTAACTAAGAGAAGAAGAAGATAATATATATATCGTCGGGTGACAAGCTAAAGTCACTACCAAAACTCTCACTGGTCTTCAAAACCTCGTACTCGGTACGTAGTCGTTTTGGCAAACAATGTATTTTTTAATGGAAGACCCCAGTCTTAAAAAACTTGTGGTGTTTATTATTAATTAACTATTTCACAATTCTCCTGCCACCTTTGCGGAAAACAATGCCGCTCCCGCATAGGGCTACATGACCATTTAAAAAAGTGCTCTACTATGCATTCGCAAAGCGCTGCTGAATCGTCTGATAAAGACGTAGAGGCCAATGATGATGATAATGTAGCAGTTAAAATGACAGGGTTCTACGGTGGCCTAGGAATCAAATTGGTTGACCGTACCTAAATCGCTTCAGGAGTGCCTATAAAATTTGAAGAGTTCCCTCGAGATCTCCAGGATCCCATTATCCGATCCTGATCTGATGACCATGTGAACACCTCTAGAAGGATACCCTTTCAAACCAAAAAAAAAATCCAAATTGGTCCAGGCGTCTTCGAGTAATCGGAGAACATACATAAAAAGATTCCGACGAATTGAAAACCTCCTCCTTTTTAAAAGTATGTAAAAAGAAGCGGGTTGTGTCGGAGATACAACCGTTCATTAAGTTTACATGGATACTTCTTTGTTGCCCATGGAACCCTAATATATCTGAATTAATTCACTGATATCTGTATAAGTACAGATAAATCGTTTCGCTCATTTGACTCGCGATACATTGAAAATGGCGGTCATTTCAGTATTATTTTCATGTCCGCCACATTAACTAAATAACATTTTGTGATTAACAACGAAAGGCCAATAAAGAAGGATTGAAACATGTAACAAACAATTATTTAAAATCAGATTAGGCTTCTGTACAAAAAGTTATTCCGGAAGTCACGTGATACATTTTGTACTGTACCTCTATACAAGAAGGCGAGCAAAGAAGTGTCCACTTCAAAAAAAAATCACTTTAACACATTTCATAATATACTCGTACGGGACTGAAAACGTTGCTTTCTAAAGCATCCGGAATGATTTTCACGTGCCGTCAGACAATGCTGAAATGCTCACTCTGTGGCTACAGTCATTAAAATTGCAATTAATTTTGTAAAATTAAACTCACTCTGTAATTTATCTTTGTGAGCGCATAATGAAGGTAGCGACCGTAATAATCCAGTTACATTATGTGCAAACATTTCGTAACTACTTATTTGGGAATTTAATGACACAGCTTGTGGCGTAATGGCGTAAACAATGACAAGTGATATGCAATCCGCTGGAAACGCTACTAAACTTATGGGAGTTTGTTTTTACAAACGCTTTTAGGTAAAAAACTTAAGTAAGCTCCTTAGCGATAAGACCGCCTGTTGTCTACGTAATCTCTACTGTAATCTTTATCCCACTAAAATCATAAATGTGAAAATGGGAGCCAAGTTCATTATTAAGAATTAAATAAGCGTGTTTGTCAACTTCGCCGACAAAAGAATGGAGATCTAAATGGGTGCCAAGTTCAGTTGATAATCCTAAAATAAAATAAAATATTCTAGAGAACATACAATTTCTTGTTTTGTCTATTACAACAATGGTTGCTATATAAAAATATAACTTCATTTTGAAAACTCGAATTATTTTACCGTGGGCCTATGTTGATTTGTGTAAGATTGTCCCATAATATTTATTTATTTATTTATTTATTTTACACAAAGCAGATAACTTATAGTACGGGAAGTATGGTAGGTGCAAATTTTGGTATCGGATGAATTCACTTAGCACAGATGTCATATACATAACGCTTAAGCTTATTTAACCCGGTAGCCTTATCCCCTGGAGGGCATTCAAAAATACACGCCGCCGCCATGCTTCAGAAAAAAATTTATATGAGCTTCTTTTTACGTAACACCTCGAGTGTGGTATCATTTTCTAATAAATCGGGCATGAGGATGTAATCTATGCGACATAGCGAAAATCGTTGTTGGTATCATTCCAACGATTATCGGCATTATATAAAATACTTATAAAAAAAACAAAAAATGAAGCCAAATCACTTATTTTTAAATTTCTTCATTCGTTAAATTATGCCGAGACTGAAGCTATCTTTAATATCTAAGTTAGTCTCTAAGTATAAACTTTTCAATGTAAAATATTTTTTCTTACTCCTCCAAATGTAATAAATATCTGTGGTAACTTATTTCTGATGTTTAAAAATTAACTGGTTCTCCACTATACAGGCGTAGCCTAGTGTGGGGACCCCTGGTAACTATGTAAAACTCATTTTGTTTAAATAAATGACTTTTTTACTTTACTTTTATATTGCAAACCATTGGTTAAAGATTTAGTGTGTGTGATGTTCCATTAACTTACTCAAACTTAAAAATACTGTAGGTACTACAGTATTCCCAAATAAGAGATACCTATACAACGTTAAATCCATATACATAATTAGTTACAAAAGTAAGCGATAAATACCAAAGATTTGTGTGTTCTTGTATTCTTAAGACTTGGCAATTATATGTATTTATATGAAACTAAATAATCCCAAAATATCCGCCGTGCTACGCGGCATTTTCATAGCGTTCTCCTTGACTTTTCGCTTTTCAAATACACACACGTCAAGTCAGATGTAGTAAAATTTGGTCACCTTGGTTTTTAAGTTTTTTTGACCTGATTTTTTTTCTGCAATTTTGCCACAGTGTCTCGTGCCTTGTAAACAGCATGTTCTCGAGCTTAAAACGTTCTATAATACATTTGCCGAACTTCAAGAGTTTTGCCGCCAAAAAAAGTTACGTCAGAAAAAAAACTCATACTTGCCCACGCTATAGTACTTGGAAGCTTTTAGGTATCGTTTTTCATTCGAAGAAATCTTTAACCATTGTACTTTTCGTCACTTAGTAATTTCTGAATTAAATAGATGTTCATTCATGCATGCAACTTTATCTGTAATATTAACGCAATGATTACTAATTTACATCGTTAAAAAATATTTGCGATTCCTGAAACGTCCAATTTTGTCAGCTGTCGCTAACTTTTTTCTAGAACCTTCATGATTTATTGCGTTTTTGAAAATCTATCACTCTCTATCACTAAAAAAATAAAAACTATTCTTACTTAAATACAAAAACTGCATGCCGGTCGCTGGGTTTGAACTTGGGAACACCGAGTTCGTACTCTATAGGCGAAACCACCGGACTACGTATCAGTTGTTAGAACATGACGAATATTCGAATACCGTGACGTGTTATTTATTACCAAGGTGATGAAACCTGTTATTCCCTGCCGTCGCATCATTATAATCTGTAATCGCCTCACCACCCATTTTTCATCCCATATTTTTCACGTTTTATCCCTACATTTCACAAATGTTGAATAAGGTTATTTTTACTTTCCAGTATATGCTTGCCAACTTTCAAGTCTTTAGCTCATGGATTCAAGGAGTTCCCGTACAAAGATTAACCCCATTTTTTACCCCCTTTGAACCCTAATCTTTATGATTTTTATAGCCTATAGCCTTGCTGAAGATGCATTTAACGTTTTAGTAAAATTCTCACATTAATCCATTCTCTCGTTTTCACGTGATGCCATTACATATAATAAATAAATAAAATAAAATAAAAATAAAATAAAAATACTTTATTTCAGACCTAGTGATCCATAGTGTGTTAGTAACATGTGACTTAATACTAAATTGGTTAGTAACAGCAAGTAAGTATAAAAATATTCTTAAATAATAAATTGGGCAACGCCCTTAATCTGTCCAATCCAATAAGATAGGATTGGACAGTCAAACCTCCACGATATTGCCTTTAGGATGCTGTTGGCGCTTGCTCTCACCCTGTCTAATAGCGATGCTACCTTTTTGCGCATGATCGCCTGAAACCCGTCTACACGGGCTTCGGCGAACATGCCCGAGGCACTACACCTCCTCGGCAGCCCCAGCAATATTCTAAATGCATTATTGTATTGCACGCGCAGGGCGCTATAGGCTCGCTTTGTATACCTAACCCACAGGCTGCTCGAGTAAAAAGATTGTGTATACGCTTTAATAATATAAACAGACAGACAACCGACAAACAGACAAAAATTCTAAAAACTGTTGAAGTGTGTTCTGTTATCGATTCTAAGACCCCTCAACTGATTTTTTTGCCAATATCTTTAATGTACAGACTTTCGACCCTCTACAGCTTTATTATATGTATAGATAGATAGATAGATAGATAGATGTACAGACTTTCGACCCTCTACAGCTTTATTATAATACTAACTGTTGCCCGCGACTTCGTCCGCGTAGAACTTAATACTTAGAAAATATAATGCAAACAAACTTCTACCATCTTAAGGGATGATTTCCGAGGCAAAAACTATTCTATATCCTTTGAAGGGTCTCAAATTATCTCTATACCAAATTTCATCTAGGTACATGGATTTTATCCAAAGTTTCACCCGCTATTTCATACCCATCTAATGTCATTCTTCGGGACTCAAACGACATTTATACCAAATTTCATCTAAACGGGATTCATCCAAATTTTCACCCCCCCATTTCACCCCCTTAGGGAGTGATTTCCGGAATTACAACTATCCTATGTCCTTTCCCAGGACTCAAGCTATCTCTATACCAAATTGTATTAAAATGGGTTCCATCCGAATTTTCCCCCCTAATTTCACCCCCTTAGGGGATGATTTCTGGGGTAAAAACTATCCCATGTCCTTTCCCAGGACTTAACCTATATCTACACCAAATTTCACCCCCCCCCCCCTCTCATCCCCTTAGGGGATGATTTCCGGGATAAAACCTATTATATGTCCTTCCCCGGGACTCAAACTATTTATATACCAAATTTCATCTAAATCGGTGTAGCGGTTTAAGTAGCTCGATACAAATTTCCACCCCCAATTTCAGCCCCTCAGATATAAAAACTACCCTTTGTCCTTCCCCGGGGCTCATTTCATCTAAATCGGTTCAGCGGTTTGGGCGTGAAGAGGTAACAGACAGACACACTTTCGCATTTATAATATTAGTATGGAAGTATGGATTATTAGTATGGATAGTACCTATGGATTATTTCCGCTTGTCTTCCAAATAGAGGTGTAGCTGTAGACTCACTTCAAAAGAAAGAAGAAACGAAAAACTCATTCAAATATCTCAAAAAATTACGAAGCTACAACCGTTTTAATGTCGCTTGTTAGAGTGAGAAAACGATCAGGGACCGTGACGTCACGATCCTCGAGCGTCATAGTAAAAAACAATCGTTTCATTATAAAGGTGCGTTTTGCGGAAAAGAGATGCAACAAACCCCCTTTTAAAACTTTATACACTTTATAACTTAGTGATTACCTATATAGCCTCTTGCGTTGTATTTTTTTCGAGATAATACAACTTTATGATTATTTTGTTTAGTGTCTACATCCCTATTTTCGATAAGATAAGATAAAATAAGATTTCTTTATTGTCAGAACTGTGTACATTTAGTTGTTTTGGGTAAAATAAAGTCCAACAGCTTGCCCATTTCAGACGTACAATATTAAACTTAAAGCTAGTCAAATATACTAAAACAATAACAACAATAGTATTTCCAAATAATTTTAACCATATTCACACATAAAATATTAGCTTAGATCTATCCGACATCCGTATTTTCTTTTAAACCACGAACTTTGGAATTCGAAAATATTCGGGTATCTCTATCTCTATCGCACTAACAAATGACAGGAATGCAGAGGGCCTACCGCGAAAGGCATTCGAAGTTTCCCCTCTCTGTCATACTTACAAGTTCGTACATAAGTGCGACAGAGAGGGAAAACTTCGAATGCCGTTCGCGGTAGGCCCTCAGATATACAAACTTCGAGTTTCGGTTTTCGTGGTTTGGCTGAATACGCAAAGAGCGCGCGCGCGTGCCATTCAAAAAAACCAAGTTTATATTGTTCGAATTTGTTGTTACATTTGTACAAAATACGCCTTAATTCGACATTTGCGCATATAAGTTCGCATATCAAAATCGATTAATTTTATATTTGCTTTTGGTACCTCTGTGTCTCGTCAATGTATATCGTAGACGGGATTAAAATTATTAATAGGCGAAAGAAAGGTAAAGCTATTCCGCCATTTTGTCCGTAGTATTTCTTATCACTGTGATTTTGACGTTTCTTTTAGCTGACAGATGTGGCGGCGATATACTTTAAGAATAATAAATGAAAAATTAAATGAAGTCGTATATTACGGAAAATAAATTAATTGTCGCAGTCGGATAAAAACTATCCTAAGTTGCAGCTGGAATAATAATGTACCTATATAAAATGTTTAATATTTTTCCGTCCATGGGATGCTGAGAACATTCGTACCACAGAAAGCTTAGTTTCAAACTGGCTGATTCTTTTTTTAATTTAGAGATTTATTATAAGTGGAGATATGTATAGATAGATTAGCAATCATTCATATTTATTTTCATTATTATTATATAATTCTTTTTTTTCGAACTTTAATCTGATAAAGTTTTATTACAATAGGTAAATGGGTACCTAAATTTATGTTCGAAGCCGGTTTTTACCTACACAAAGCATGACAAATTGAAATCATCACAAGGATGCGAATTCAAAACCGCACGTTGATAAAAACAAGAATATAATGGAACCACAAAAAGAAGTGGGTTTTGCCATGGACAAATCAATTAGGTAGGTATCTTTAGGTTTTAGGTAGTCTGTGACTTTGCGAGCTTCTATATATAAGGAGTAGTATCCGAAAATGGTCATCTAATTTCAACATTATTAAGTATACAGTTTCTACTTAGAATCAATAACAGAACACGTTCCAACAGTTTAACAGAACAGATTACAGTGAAACCTGGATAACTGGGATTTCAAGGGACCAGCAAATTTGTCTCCCTTAAAGAGGTATTCTACTTACCCAGTGTCTCAAATATACAATTGTACAGGTATAAATAAATATCTGTCTCATTTACAGAGGGTTCCATTAATAGAGGTGAGATAAGACGTTATAATTATCTGTTATAGAGGTGCGATTTTTAAATAAAAATAAATATTGTAGGTACACGAGTTGTAATCTGTAACAATAATCAAAAAAAGGTAGTAAACAGAAATAATATATGATGTTTTTTATAACATAACCCTTTCGGACCTGGCCAATATACATAATTGTGTACTTAACAAATTGTCAAATAAAAAACATAAAGTCAAAATATTTCATTTTACATTAGCACAATCCCGTTTATCCTTTCTGAAAGGGTTAAACAGTTCAAAAATGCATACAGAAGGCATCAATTAGGTCATTTAGGTAATATCAGCCAAGTGCGGAATTTGCGGGAAGACTAAGAATTAGTAAACAAAACGGAAATTCCAATAAAGTCCGAGTTAGAGAGGTAAAAAATTGGTGTTGTCTCAGTTAAAGAGGTATATGAAATTCAAAGAAAACAATTAAGGAAAAGTATTCCTTAAAATAAAGTCTCAGTAAAAGAGCTAAAATGCACTCGCTGTCTCAATTTTGAGGTAATTATGACGATAAAATCGAAAGCACTAATCCCAGATACAGATCTTGGTTTTGTTCCACTAACAGAGGTTATTCAGTGCTAAAGTGTCGAGACCTCATCATGAGTTCCAGCTATGGAGGTTTCTCACTTATCCAGGGCCCACTTAACCAAGTTTCACTTTGATACACTTACCTCGCACGACTGTATGTAATCTTAGAAATTATAAAATAAAATACATATAAATTTAAATTGGATGAATTTGATACGTGTAGTGTCCGTATCAATCAATTAAGGACTATAAAAGGTGATACAACGCTTGGAAATTTGTACGAGTTTATAGCTACCAGAGGGGGTTATTTTTAAAGTCGTCGACATATTGGTTTGTGGACAATACATGAACTCCTTGAATCTATGAGCTAAAGACTTATAATTTTTTTTGTGATACATTTTCAAAAACGCAGAGAAGCTAAGTATATAGAAGATTCGAATTCGATGCCTAAGAGAATTGATTAATATAAAGAATATTCGAGAAAAAAATAAATAACTGTGCAATAAAGAGTCGTCTTGTAAAGTAAGAAATCGTGTAAATTAATTATTATCAACTTTCTTCCAAAAAAATTGTAAAGGCCTTTAAAAAGTCTGTCTAGACTAGAATAAGGGTTTCTAATAAAGCGCGATACCATAAAGAAAGCCTTACATGAAGCGGAGCTTCCGGGCCTTCGGCCTCCCGTCCCTTGCCGCTCATCATCGAACCTTCTGCCCTCGGGTTTTGCTAAAAGAACATTCGGGGATATCGAGTGCCCACGTAGACTTGCCCTCGGGCTCGCATAGTGAGCGTACTCTGATAGGGCGTTTCTGCCTTCGGCTCTACGAAAAACTCGGCCTACAGCTTGCATTATCTACCGAATTTCAGGAAAGTTTTATATGAGTAGGTTAGGTTATTATTATATTTTCTGCTTTGACTTAAGGTTGACTGACAGATACGGTTTTGTGGCGTTAAGTCCAGCTTTTGCACTAAATGTCGATAGGTAGGTATCTAATTCGTTTGCAATATAGATTAAATACCTAAAATTGCACGTAGAACTGATGGCCGTTAGGGCGGAAAGGTTCTCGAGTGGCGACCACGTACCGGAAGGCGCGGCGTTGGTAGGCCTCCCACTAGGTGGACTGATGACCTGGTAAAGGTCGCGGGAGTCCGCTGGATGCGGGTGGCGCAGGACCGGTAACTTTGGAACTCTTTGGGGGAGGCCTATGTCCAGCAGTGGACGTCTTTCGGCTGATATGATGATGATGATGATGATGACCTCAAATCAAAATATTAGGTAAGTACCTATTGACGATAACGAAACGACGTTTGTAAGGGTGTTTTGATTGAAAGATAATTAACCGATACACTCATAAACTATGGAGTTGCAAGCGTCTATGGCTACGGTAACCACTTACCATAAGGTGTTTGCCACCAACGTGGTATGAAAAAATGATATATCGTTATTTACAAATTTTCGAGTAGTATGGCTAAAATAACATGTATGTATTTAAGCTGTTTATACGCGTACGAAGTCGCGGGCAGAAGCTAGTCACGTAATATATCTTTAGAATCGACACGCTGCAGGTCTCTTTTTGTTCGACACTTCCGATTCACTGTGCAACATATTCAAACATTTAAATTGAATATATTGCATATGCACTCTTCGACGAGCGCCGAACTTTCTAGAAATGACACGTGGAATGACCGTGCGCATCAAAGTCTCGATGAAATTTGGAATGTAGGGGTATACGGGGGCGAACAATCGATCTACTCGTATCTAGGTCTCATGTTCATGTCCGGGAAAATTCGTGTTTTTTCTTTTTTCACTCGAGCAGAGCTCGGTCGCCCAGGGACTTATGAGCAATATGTATAAGTAATTCTAAGTTCAAAATTTGCAATCAATTTTTCAGCCAATAGTCGGGTATCTTTAATAATGTAAGTTCGGTGACACGCAACCGAGCTGATCTGGCGATGGAGTCAGAAGGCGATCAATATCTAGACACGCGGCAGCGTGTCAAGCCAAGTTCAAGCAAAGGAACTGGCTAGCCAGCGCCTAGTGTAGTTACACGAACCACTTGGTGCCACTTTTGACCCTTTAACTCCTAAACTAGATTAGCTAAACCCATCATGTTTGGGCTTATTGAAAACGTCTCAACTGTAGTTCATTATTGTGCAAAATGAGTACAATCCACAATAAAAGATCTTACCAAAAAAAATAAAAAATTAACATAAACTTGAAATTGGAATGCGTTACGTTTAAATAGGGAACATTACGCAAAACTCTTTGTAGGTGGCAACACTAGCAGCGTTGACATTGTATTTCGTTCCCACTTGCGGTATTGTCTATGCAAGCATCCTTGTCACTCATTTGACAATCAATTGTGCATGTGTGTGTGAATCCCTGTATTCCTATACTGGTTTACTATTAGTGGTAGTGCTGCCTCTGGCGGCAGAACATTGCAGTAATGTTCCCTATTCAACCCCCTGTTTAGCGTTTCGGTACTGGCTTCGCTTGTGAAGCTGAAACTAGTCTTGAATTCGAAACCCGGTTGTAAATATTTTTGTATTGAGCATGATTTATTATTTCTAAGTACCTATATTTAAGTATGTTTAGCACCTGTTGAGACTAGTGCCCTAGGAAATAATTCAGTGCCTCTAGTGAATAACGGAGTAACACGAGTTATTCCCTTTGGTTTTTGCTGCACCATTGGATTCAGCTCGTCAAACTACACAACATATCAAAAGGACATATCTCTAGCTGTCTCCTAACCTAGTTTTTTCGATGACCCGAAGGGTATAAGAAGGGTGTGCTTTATGGTATAAGTCACTTTATCCATCACTCAAGACGACTGCAACGGCATAAGTAGTCTCAAGTCGAAATTAGTCACGAACCTAAAGACATTCGTACAGTTATATTTTTGAGTAAAGACTTAATTCATTTTGTTCCATTAGTCCTAAACACTTATTTTGGCGTAATCGGATTTGTGTCATTATTGTAACATGAGCATAAAGGAATAACTCGTTTAGTGTCATTGCTACAAGTAACGCCATTGGACAGTTTCGCGTTCATGACGTGTTGCTATTGGCCTATTTGTGTTCTGCTCGGAAACAACTCATTCTATTACTTTTTACTTAATATTCTTTTTCAATCGTTTTTTAGCAAAAACTCAAAACCACAAACATTTTCTATATTGTAAAAGATATTTAAAAGTTTATTTTGGATATAACTGTTAAATTTGCGACTTGTATTCTGAATAAATATTAAACTGAATTTTCGAACTCACTGCATTGCCTGTCGAAACGTGATTTGCGTACCGGGTGATAATTCTCTGTTGTGTTTTGTGATTACAAAAATGAAGCGTGGAAGGAAAATTACTAACTTAGTAATAAATCCACCGAAAAAAGTAAGTACCTGTTGTATTGTCTATTTTACATACAATTCGGTCTTACTGAACGACCGTTTGAAGATTTTGTTAGAAACCTACTCGTAAAGTTGTTTCGATGTTATTCTATCGGTAAAGTCTTATTTTGTAAATGAATAGTTTAAAACATTAGTTTAAGTGTTTACGGGCCTTGATAACAAATTCAATAACAAAAGCAACGAAGAAATAGGTAGGTACTAACACATTTATGCCTATTCAATTGCATTTTGTGTTGTGTATCTACCGACTGCTATTGAGAGTCAAGATTGGTTTACGAGTACGGAAAATATAAAAATCTTCCTCTGACTTTGACAATCATATCTGAAGCGCCTCTGCCAATAAATGTTGAGAAAAAGAAGGATCTAATAGATCTATTGCCTTTTAAAGACATCGAGTGCCATGACTTCTATAAAAACTTAAAAACGTCAGAAAATTAAAGGGCGGAAGAAGATCCCGATTTAAATATAATCATGTATGATATTGATAAAGAACTAGATGATGATGATTATAGTACTTAATTGATTTATAATAATGACAATGGCTGATTATATTGTAAATTGTCGATTTCATTAAAGCTTTTCAAATTTTATGCATGGTTGTTTTACGGCCTCATTTGAATCCTTAGGTAACAAATTTCCAGCTATATAAGTCGTTTCATTTCTATAATACCAAAATAAATAATGGTACAAGTCGTGTTCTGCGTTTACGCACATTGATAAATAATGGTACAAGTCGTGTTCTGCGTTTAAGTACATTGTGAATAAGGGTATAAGTCGTTTTATTGCTAACAGCTTAATAAAAATGACGTGAATATCTCGAGTAAGTCCATAAAATACTCGTGAATAAGGGCATAACAGCAAAAAAAACTGAAAAAAACATATTAATAGGGTCAGAATAATTTACGTCTATGTGTGAAACTAAAGCGTAACACCATAGCTTATATAAACAAGCTTAAAAAGTTCAAGTTCTAAACATCTGGTATCGAAATATCGTTTTTCGTCTCTCCTGAAAAGTGCAGTTTTTGAGTTATTCCGTTATTCACTGGAGGCACTGAATTAGCGGACTGTAAACACTGTAATTAAATAGACAGCTGTAAGAGGCATCGTGTACTCAAAAACGGAGCCGAAGACGTGCCATATGTCACTGTGTTGAGGGAAAATATTTTGAGTGGTTGTGATGGATCTGAACGCCATAAGGGGCGTTGGCTTTCATCGATTAAAATTTGTCGGTACATCTTTTCGACGTCTGCCGACACGACATACTTATGCTGGCGAAACCGAAGCAGGATGGAAAATAAGTCATCCTGTACCCTGGGCCCTACCAACTGGATATCATTTAAGGATTTTCCTGAGCCGGTGACCGCGGATGCATCGAACACTACACGGAGCTTCGTAGTGGTGCTAGACTCCATAAAAACTCCGTGATGTGGCAGGAAATACGATGGCAGAGAAGAACGTGGAACTATTTCGCTCATGTGACCTAGTGCCTCGTACTTCTCCATGAATTCAACGTAGCGTTCCTTAAGTTGAGGGTCCCTATCTAGCCTACGTTCGAGCGATAAGAACCTGCGCTTGACCATTTCGTAGGAACTCCCTAACGCTTCAGGAGACTCCTTTAATTCTTACCACAAATCGCCCTTGGTCGTTCCTTGTTGTGGTATGGATGAAATTGTCTTCACACGCATTCTCCTTTACCCAGAAATTGTGTTTTTGGGATATGGTATCTAGTTCCCAAAATCGTGTTAATGATGTATCCGTTTGCTCATCATTCAGGAACAAACAAACGGGCTTAGCCGAGCTTGACTGATACAAGACGCCTGATAGGAGCCATCCAAGCTTGGTTTCAAAGAGAGCCGGGTTACGCTTGCCTAGATCAATGCGATTGGTGCCGATAACGCTCCAAAAGACCGATGCGCCGAGAAGTATATCGACTGAAGACGGTTCATGAAATTAAGGATCGGCTAGGCAAATTCCCGACGGAATTGGTATATTTTTTCTTTTGACTGTACGTTCGCTCCGTCATACTACAAACATTCCTCAGTTTAAGACCCAAGACCCTTAGAAATGTTCCCAAGTATTCATTCTATGCGACATAATATCGACGGCGTTGGCAATCGAGCCCGCGTCAAATCGCAGCGTCCACTGATCATATATTTGCGCCCTATTATTTAACACAACGGCGCTCGCAAATCACGACCACACTATAACCGAATTTGTCGCTGCGGTCTGACCTAGCAATTACAGAAAATACTCAACACACAATAGGGTTAGCAGACAATATATAATTCTTCCTTTCAAACAGTATTAGTGAAAATAACCCTAAACATATGAAGCGCTCAATACTGGGACCTCGTGGTGCGTGAAAACCAAGTCTCGCCAAAGTGGCAAGTGAGACCCGCCTGGATATTATCATTATTATTGTATGTATTTTCCGCTCAAGGGACAATGATGTCCCGGACCTTTGGGAGGCGTGCGTAGGGCTAGGTACCTGCAAAGTACATATGCCTCGCCAAATATTGCCACAAAGACCGGCCCTGCGCAACCCGCATCCAGCGGACTCCCGCGATCTAAAGGTAAAACAGGTCATCAGTCCACCTTGTGGGTAGGTCTACCCACGCTGCGTCTGCCGGTACGTATTCGCCACTCGAGAACCTTTCCGCACGATACGGATGGATAAGAGGCCCGTTTCACGACAAGCTATGATTCTATAAGTCGAGTTTATTATTTAAATAAACTGAGGACTGAGTCATGGATGTTTTCTGTGTATTTAAGTATGTATTTCTCTATATAAGTATATATATCGTCGTCTAGTACCCATAGTACAAGCTTTGCTTAGTTTGGGACTAGGTTGATTTGTGTAAGATTGTCCGCAAATATTTATTTATTTTATTTATTTATTTATTTAAATTTTGACCCTCATCTATCTATATCTATCTATCTTATCTATCTATCTATACATAATTATAATAAAGCTGTAGAGGGTCGAAAGTCTGTACATTGAATATATTGGCAAAAAAATCAGTTGAGGGGTCTTAGAATCGATAACAGAACACAATTCAACAGTTTTTAGAATTTTTGTCTGTTTGTCGGTTTGTCTGTCTGTTTATAAGTAACGGCATCACGTGAAAACGAGCGAATGGATTAATGTGAGACTTTTACTAAAACGTTAAATGAATCTTCAGCCAGGCTATAGGCTATAAAAAACATAAAGATTAGGGTTCAAAGGGGGTAAAAAATGGGGTTAATCTTTGTATGGGAAATCCTTGAATCCTTGAGCTAAAGACTTGAAAGTTGGCAAGCATATACTTGACTGAAAAGTAAAAATAACCTTATTCAACATTTGTGAAATGTAGAGATAAAACGTGAAAAATATGGGAAGAAAAATGGGTGGTGAGGCGATTACACATTAATAATGATGCGACGGCAGGTAATTGGTAATAAATAACACGTCACGGTATTCGAATATTCATCATGTTCTAATAACTGATACGTAGTCCGGTGGTTTCGCCTATAGACTACGAACTCGGTGTTCCCAAGTTCAAACCCAGCGACCGGCATGCAGTTTTTGTATTTAAGTAATAATAGTTTATATTTTTGTAGTGATTGATAGTGATAGATTTTCAAAAACGCAGTGAATCATGAAGGTTCTAGAAAAAAATTGCGACAGCTGACAAAATTGGACGTTTCAGGAATCGCAAATTTTTTTTACGATGTAAATTAGTAATCATTGCGTTAATATTAAGGATAAAGTTGCATGCATGAATGAACATCTATTTCATTCAGAAATTACTAAGTGGTGAAAAGTACAATGGTTAAAGATTTCTTCAAATGAAAAACGATACCTAAAAGCTTCCAAGTACTATAGCGTGGGCAAGTATGAGCTTTTTTTCTGACGTAACTTTTTTTGGTGGCAAAACTCTTGATTCTCGGCAAATGCATTACAGAACGTTTAAAGCTCGAGAACATGTTTACAAGGCAAGAGACACCGTAACCAAATTGCAGAAAAAAATTCAGGTCAAAAAAACTTAAAAACCAAGGTGACCAAATTGTACTTCATCTGACTTGACGTGTGTGAATTTGAAAAGCGAAAAGTCAAGGAGAACGCTATGATCAAATGTAACATTGAGAAACAATCCTCGTAGTGTAATTTTGTATATTAATGTAAATGAACCTTTGACATGTAATTTATATTACCAATAAATTGATTATGATTATTATTATGAAAATGCCGCGTAGCAAGGCGGATATTTGGGGACTATTTAGTTTCATATACATATAATTGCCAAGTCTTAAGAATACAAGAACACACAAATCTTTGGTATTTATCGCTTACTTTTGTAATTATGTACATGGATTTAACGTTGTATAGGTATCTCTTATTCGGGAATACTGTAGTAACTACAGTATTTTTAAGTTAGAGTAAGTTAATGGAACATCACACACACTAAATCTTTAACCAAAGGTTTGCAATATAATGCCGATAATCGTTGGAATGATACCAACAACGATTTTCGATTTCCTCAGAAAAGTACTTTATATTTTTTATGACCAAATTGAGCAATTTAAATTTAAAACAGGTGTTTTAGTGAATGATATATTATTATATTATGATATTTGTAAATATAAATATTAGTCGGATATAAGAATATTGCCTTCAGCGCCCCCTATTACTTTCATTATGACTTCGGTTGTAATGTGCTTTTACTATAATGTCAGGTAACGAGGACATATTTTTCTGGGCAAACTCTGGATCTTATTAGTTCCGCCGTGCGCTAACAGAGAGCTATAACGGGTATTATTTGAATAAGAGACAGAACAATAGACGGTTGGGATGACTCTCATGGAAGAGAAAAGTCGGAGAGAAAATGGAAGCTCTCCTTGATGGAGAAATAATCGCGAACATGGTTTGGGGTGACGGAAACCGAGAACCGAAATTGCCAGTCTCCAGTTACAGAATAACCCCAAATCACTGTATGTTGGCTGATAATAATTGAGGAGCTCCGTCAATTCCTCAAGGATCTCAGAATCACCTTTGGCACTACATTAGTTGCTACTTTAACGAAATCATATCAGAATATATGTGACGTAATTTACATCATTGAGGAGTTCCATAAGTTATCTGTGGTATTCATCAACAGTTCCACTTCACCAAATGTTTGGTTCAATACCTCATTGATCCCATAATCCAACTAGCTTTTTGAAAACAATAAGGCCAATCTGGAAGTAAACACTTTGAAATGAAAAAAAAAATGTACGAATCGGTTCATAAATGACGGAGTTCTGAGGAAACAAACATTTAAAAAACTTATAACCTGTTTGAGAACCTCCTCCTTCTTTTGAAGCCGATTAAAAAGTTAAAATAGTTTCTAGGTACAATAAGTTTCATTAACAATTTCACCTACGGAGGCAAAAAGAATATTACAATTAAAATGAAATTGAGAACCATTCGTCCAAAATGAAGGACTTGAAATTTTACTATACTGGATGTGGAGTATGTTTTTTAATAAGTTACAGCAGGATCTTAAGCGGACCTTGAAGTTTGTATTCGGTCTCATATCAAATGACTGGGATGGAGGTGATAAAGAGGTTCTGCTTCTGAGTCTTTTTGGCCTTCCAAAGAAGTTCGGCCTTCAGGCTTCTGCCAGAGCTCACTGGTGTTCTGTAGTTCCTTAATTCATCCCTTGCTGCCGCAGAAGTAATGCAGTCTTTTGAAATTTTAAGAAGGGGCCTAACTCTGGGTATCCTTACGGGGCTCCGATTTCGTGCTCGCAGCAATTGCTTTTACCACTAAGAACAGAATGTATGTATATTTCGAAATAATAAAAATTCAGTAAGTGTGGTTAGGTTTGTAATATATAAACCCGTATGCTGGGTTTATTATCGTTTTAAACCTTCCAAAGTTATTTGTCAAGTTGGCTAACTGTTCTTTTCGTGTAATATTCTGTCAGGAAGGAACCCCTGTTGTATTGGATAGCTTATCTGTGGACTCCAGTGTTGCCAGAGTTCGCGCCCGCTGACCAGCGACAAGGAGAAAAAAGGAATATCGCGTTGAACATTTACGAATCAATGATTAGATGTTTTGTTCGTCACGGGTTTCCATTTCATAATTCATAATCCACATAATTTATTGCATTTCTACTGTAGCGGATGACTAGATGTTTTCTTGTTTACAAATCAACACGACAGATTGTTGCAACAAGTTGGCGCGTCTACTTGAACTTCGGGGACCGGGTTTGAGAGAGCTGGCAATGTCGAAGTGTCAGATAGCGCACTTCCTATTTTATTTTCGTGTGCCGGAACACGTTTTCTGGGCGATTGCAGTATTTTCCTCGTAAGTATTGTTTAGAAGCCGTGTTAACTTCTTGGAAAAGCAGTAATTGCATTGACATGTTGTCAATTTTCAGTTTGCCTATGTAATCAAGCCTTACAGGCAAGTTGAGGCCGTGGTGCTCTCCCACGCGACTTGACCTGGCTGAATACCACCGTGTTGCGGTTAAATCGGCGAGCCACGGGAAGCAAGGCCAGGGCCATTGGTGGCGGAGTTGACATTTGTCAATACCCATCGACGTGGGACAATTTTCCTCCGACAGGTTAGTTTTGTACTGTACCATGGACCGTTTTATTCCCTTGATTATTGATTGCCGGCCCACAGACTACTCTTGAGCCCCGGCCCGCTATCTAGCCCCGTGCCCGCCCAGTTTGTACTTGCTATTCTTGGCTAACCGTCTCATCGCTTGATGGAAATTCCAGGAGGTGTTTGGTAGGGGCCTGATCGTGCCCGAAGCCACCCGCGCCAGCCGAGCCAGTACTCCCGTTGTCGGGAACGCTCCGTAGCACCGCCTGCGATGGAGATGCAGCTAAGCTCATAGCCTATTATTTTAACATTACCAAATGGTTCTAGCGCAATCGACCAAAGCATCATCAAAATCCTACCCTTAACATTTGTTTTTATACCTAGTTAGCTTTTAGTGAGGACCTAGAACGAAATAAAAGCTTTGGGTTACCTTCAGACCTTTTTTCATTTGCCCTAGCACTAAAAAGAAACTAATTACATGGCGCCCCGAACAGGTTGATGACGCTTAACCCTTTACCTACGGGTGTCAACCAGAGTTGCCAGTACGGCAACACCGCTGCAGTACGGGTGTCAACTATAGTTGATCGAAGTAATGGTCATGTTCAATCTTTTTTTTAATCAAAACGAAACCTTGTGTCTTGGTAATAGCGGTCACGTTATGCATTGGGATTAGTACAGATACAAAGAAAAAAATATTAAAATGTTTCGGTAGATGGCTCTGAAATAAACATATTTATAAAAAATACCGCTTTTTTGGTGGCAACTGGGGTTGACACCCGTACTGCAGACGTGCAAATAATTGAACTCAATATGGCGGACATTAGTGTTTTTGTTAGAGTACGGCGTGGGAGTGTTTGGAGTGTTAATTTTAGTGATTGATATTTATGCATTATTTTTATAATTATCGTTATTTAAGTGTTTATTTGTGTTTAATATACTATAAACTAATGTTCTTAAACTTAAACATGTGAAATCCGCAAGTAGTAACTTAAAAATCTGCAATTTCTTAGTGACTGATGTATTGCTTGATATTAGAAAAAATAGTGAATATTATTACTCCAAGTGATTATTTATTGATTAAACACATTATACTTATTGTGTGTGTGAAATTTCAACTGTGTAGCTGTAATACTTCAAAAGTTACAAGTAAGTGAAGTTATGCCTAACCACTGACTCTCGCCAAAACATGCCCGTATTGAGCGATGACGGAGTGATTCAAGGCCCCGTAGGTAAAGGGTTAAACTCATTTCCCTCCTTACAACTCCATTTATTGTGAAGGTCTGAGTCTGGTCGCTTGCGCTATACCTAAGTATCTGAATGCAGATTTTCCGCCATAATAGTGTTAATGTCACACTTTAGTACGTTGAATAGTTTGGACATTGACCTACATTACTTATAGTTACTTACCTACAACATACGGTCAATTATAGCACTTGGTTTGGCAAGTGATTACCTAAGTACTACCTATAGTTAAGCTTTATAAATTACAAATAACCTTTTAAGGTACTAAGAACAGTATTCATAAAAGAAATTACTACTATAAGCATTGTTTACCATTGTGTTGAACTGGCAAAGAGTAAAATATTGCATACCATAATCCACATCCTTTGGATTTTTTTTATTTTTTATATTTTTACATTTATGTTTTACACAAAATATTTACTTTGTTGTTGTTTGAACTCAGTGACCCCTGTGACTGTGAACACAGGACTATAGGAATTACTGTGAGTTTTATATACAGGACAGGTGTTACACATCCAGTAATATTGTTTAAATATTTAATATACCTACAATTGCCTTAAACGCTAACGACGATGTATTAATAAACTCAGTGACTAACTAGGAAACCATAATACAATTGCAATTGCTGCAGTGTCATAGTAACACGAAATACAAACGCTTTTATGTGATTGGTCGATCGCGCTTTAATCATAAGCATCGATTAGCTCTTAAAGGACATTGAACCGGATGGCTTAGAGCTCATACTTACTGTCCTACTCTTACTGAACATTTAGACTTCTGCCACACAGGCATAGTGTGCTCGGGCTGATTAGTGGTAATTACCGGGCTGATATTTTTATCGAAATATTACAACGATTAAACATACGTGTACGTGACAATGTCGTCAACAACCGGATTAGAGGAGCGCCCAATAGCCTTCAATCTCCTTAAGAAGGATGAGCTCCAGTACGAGGTCAGGGTGCGCCAGGCGGCGCCACTACCTACAGTGATGGAACTGAGGAGCCAGCTGCGGAAGCTGAACCAGGACATACCTACAGATGAGGTCGCGGACTACGAGGGAGATGTCGCCGCCGAGCTGGGCATAATCTCGTCAAAAATGGACGACCTGCGCAAGCTGCTGCAAGGGTCAACACAACCTCGCACCTCGTTAAAGGTACTCAATCGTGTTCAAGCTGCTGCACACCACCTGTACCACCGACTGACTCGACTCTCACCTTCAGGGTCGGAGATGAGCAGCCACAGCGAGCTAAGCGACCAGCTAGATGGGATACTGGTGCGGTTAGATACAATATTGCTCACATTTACAAGTACGTTGACAAAGAAGCAAGACACTACCGTCGCTGCACCTACCTGCGCAGCGCCACATAACAATAATGCAGTGCAAAAATTGAACTTAAAATACTCCGGTAAGACCTGCGTAAAGGCCTACCTACACAAATTAGAGCAGGTGCGTGTCTCCCGGGAGATCCCTGACTCAACACTGTTCCGCTCGGCATGTGAGCTCTTCACTGACGAGGCATCCTCATGGTTCGATGGCGTTTGTGATCAGGTACACTGCTGGACGGACCTCAAGAGTATGATGCTCCGCGATTACTTGCCGGTAGATTACAACGAGCGCCTACTATGCGAAATAAGGGCGAGGACGCAAGGATTTGACGAATCAATAGTAAATTATGTCAGTGTAATGCTTAATTACTACTCACGCTTAGAGACCCCACTACCCGAAGCGGAAAAGTTGAGTATTTTAATGCAAAACATTAGACCGTTTTTTTCAAAACAATTAGCTTTGTTTACTATCGACTCCATCAATGACCTTAAAGACCGCTGTCGCCAGCTGGAGGCTGCAACTCAACGTGCAAAACGCTTCGCGGAGCCAAATAGAGACTTGTCCAAGTCTCTTGCTCAAGATTTAGTGTATAAACCTATGACTACAAAACCGGTATCGGCTGTAAAAACCCCTATTGATTTTTGCGTACGGTGTCGAGTAGAGGGACATTCGTTGAAGGCATGTAAGGCGGCACCCAAACTGGTATGTTACCGCTGTGGCGAGAATAACGTAACGGCACGAAATTGTCCCAACTGCACCCCTGTACCAAGTACTTCAAAAAACGAGTGATACCGAATCAGGGTATGGCTGATCCGGTTTCAATCAAAACCAATAAAGTATATAACAGAAGAATATTCATACCAACTCCAAAAAATAAAAAACAAAAACTCACAATATATCAAAACCATACATCCCTGACACACACCAACAACGAAATTAGTAAACCAATTAACATACCTAATACCCTGCATCCTATCCCCGTCCTAACTAACAAAGATAACACCCTATCTTCCCCGCCTATTAACGCTTTATTCCACACTACTAACAAGTACAACACCCCTCCCCTGCCTGTTTGCTCCCGCCCCACCTCCCTGACCCATACTAACACAATCACTAATGTGTATAATAACCGAACATACCCAAATAACCGGTTCACCGAAAATTACCAAAACGTGTATTCTTGTCCGGAACCAACTACAATAACTTCCACTACTATAACTTACCCAATTAACGAATTTTACCCAAATAACCGGTTCACCGAAAATTACCAAAACGTGTATTCCTGTCCGGAACCAACTACAATACCTTCCGCTACTATTACTTACCCAATTAACGAATTTTACCCAGATAACCGGTTCACCGAAAATCACCAAAACGTGTATTCTTGTCCGGAACCAACTACAATACCTTCCACTACTATTACATACCCAATTAACGCAGTTTACTCAAATAACCGGTTTACCGAAAATCACCAAAACGTGTATTCTTGTCCGGCACCAACTACAATACCTTCCACAACTGTTACTTACCCAATTAACGAATTTTACCCAAATAACCGGTTCACCGAAAATAACCAAAACGTGTATTCTTGTCCGGAACCAACTACAATACCTTCCACAACTGTTACTTACCCAATTAACGAAGTTTACCCAAATAACCGGTTTACCGAAAACCACCAAAACGTGTATCCTGGTTCGGACCCAACTACAATACCTTCCCCTACTACTATTTACCCGATTGACGCCGTTTACCCGAACGACCCAGTTAGCCAAACACACGCGATTCCGGTAACCACCAACGATGCTGCTGCCTTACTCGTTATCAACGACCCAGTAACTGAAAACAAAGCACCCATCTCAATTGATTGCCCTCATGAGTTACAAGTCCCAGTTAAATTACATAGTACTGGGAGCAGGCGGAAGACATGCCAACGTGGTGCGGCAGACCCATTACCATCAAATTTTGACGGGGAAGAGTGGCGGTCCTGGCTGGCGACGATTGGCGCGTTTTTCGAATGCGGCCGAACTGCTAAAAAAATAAACAGTTACATAGACGGGTCGGACTTGCGTCCTTACCTTACGATACAAATTTACAGTCTGTCTTATACGGGCCTTTTGGATTCCGGATCGGAGTTATCTATTATTGGTGGCGATACTTGGAAACATTTTGAAGACCAGGTTACCCTTCATAAATCACACGACTTGAGTCGGATAGTAACGGCAAACGGCTCCTCTTCCCCTATCATGGGCCATATATTCTTGCCAGTCAAAGTCGACGGTAAAACTGCGATAATCAAATTCTACGTAATACCAGAGGTACCAACTAAGCTATTATTTGGTATTAATTTTTGGAAGGCATTTAATATTGGCCCGGATGTGCTGTCTTTATTACCAAACGACTGTTCCTTGTCGGATGAAGAACATATCAATACCGTTGCGTCGGAAGTTAGGT
This sequence comes from Epinotia brunnichana, assembly GCA_963854355.1. Taxonomy (NCBI): domain Eukaryota; kingdom Metazoa; phylum Arthropoda; class Insecta; order Lepidoptera; family Tortricidae; genus Epinotia; species Epinotia brunnichana. The sequence goes on along the minus strand of OY977949.1, from coordinate 7,003,409 downwards.
TTATACAAGGCTTTGAGTCTCTGTCATCGGAGGAACAGCGCCAAGCGGAGAATATATTAAAGGAATTCGAAACTATATCCTCAGAGCGGAAGGGTTTAGGACGAACTCGTCTACTCACTCACGCTATCGATACTGGTGATGCGAGACCAATTAAGCAACGCCATTATATGTTATCTCCCTCGAAGCTCGCCGAGCTAAACAGGCAGTTAGACGAAATGCTCGAGCTGGATGTGGTGGAACCAAGTAGCAGCCCATGGAACAACCCCGTAACCATGGCACCGAAATCAGACGGAACCCTCCGATTCTGCCTGGACAGCAGGAAGCTAAACGAGATTTCAAAACACGATGCTTATCCACTGCCACTAATTAACCAGATTTTAGATCAGCTCGGGAACGCCAAATTCTTGTCGTCTTTAGATTTAAAATCAGCCTTCTGGCAAATTGGACTAGACTCACAGGCGTCTAGGGAGAAGACTGCTTTTACGGTGCCAGGCCGTGGTTTGTTCCATTTTAAGGTAATGTGTTTCGGTCTAACGTCGGCTCCAGCGACGCAACAACGTCTGATGGACGTCCTGTTTGGCCCAGAGCACAACGGACGTATTTTTATCTACCTGGATGATATTATTGTTGTCTCAGAATCGTTTACTGAGCATTTGGCCCTACTACGTACGGTGTTTGAGCGACTACGTCACGCTGACTTGACTATTAACTTATCTAAATGTAAATTCTTCCGCAGACAACTCAAGTACTTGGGTTTTGTTGTGGATGAATACGGTTTACGTACAGACCCAGACAAGGTCAAGGCAATTATTGATTTCCCAACTCCGACGTGTCGGAAGGACGTCAAACGCTTTCTCGGCACGGCGTCATATTACCGCCGATTCATAAAGAATTTTAGCAACATAGCAGGACCTCTTAACCAGTTAACATCTACCCGAAGGGGTGCTCCACCCTTTCGCTGGTCCCCGGAGGTGGATACAGCTTTCGGAGAGCTCAAGGTTGCCCTAACTACGGCACCGGTCCTAGCCTGTCCCGACTTTACCAAACCATTCGCGGTGCATTGCGATGCCTCAGATTTTGGGATTGGCGGAACCCTAACCCAAACGTTCGAGGGGGAAGAACACCCCTTAGCGTACTACAGTCGTTCCCTCACGCCCCAGGAGAGGAACTACTCGGCCACAGAGCGGGAGGCATTAGCTGTGGTAAATGTTGTTGAGCATTTTAGACCGTATTTGGAAGGTGATCGCCAATTTCAAATTATAACAGATCACTCCAGCTTGAAATGGTTCCTCAACCTTAAGAACCCAACAGGCCGCCTCGAGAGATGGGGTTGCCGACTGTCGCCTTACAACTTTGTGGTCGAGCACCGTCGAGGCTCGAAAAATATCGTGCCGGACGCCTTGTCCAGAGCCGTCCCAGTATACTTGATCGATACTAACGCGATTAATGATAATTGGTACTTACAATTATATAAGAGGTGTGAGTCTAGACCAGGCTCCGTTCCCAATTTACAGTTAATGAACGGTCGCTTGTACCGCTACACTAAACCAAAAAACGCGTTGTCGTCGGATTTTGAATGGAAGGAAGTTATACCTCAAGACTTCCGATTAGAGATCATGAAGGATAACCATTCGGTTCCGACCGCTGCGCATTTGGGCACAGCAAAAACGTATAATAGACTAAAATTGCGCTACTTTTGGCCGGGTGTGTATCAGGACGTCGTCCGGTACGTTGCACATTGCTCTGCGTGTGCGGCACATAAGCATAGCCAGCTTCCCATCCCGGGCTTCATGGGAAGCGCGAAGGTTTGTTGCCGCCCATTCCAATGTCTGAGCTTGGACCTCGTTGGTCCTTTACCCCCTTCGCGGAAGTTGAACACTTATATATTGGTGGTTGTGTGCTGTTTCACCAAGTATTGTATGCTGTTTCCCATGCGACGCGCCACCGGGGAAGTCATTTCCCAAAGGTTGGAGGACCACGTATTCATGATCCACGGAATACCTCAAACCATTATTGCAGATAACGCTTCCTATTTCACTGGCGGCGACGTTCAAAGGTTGTTCACGAAGTATAACATACCACAGCTGCATTACACGCCTGTGTATTGCCCACAGGTCAACACAGTAGAGCGATACAACAAGACCCTCGTTATAGCCATTTCCACGTTCATCGAATCAGACCACCGCATGTGGGATGTTAACATTTCGCGTATTCAGTTTGCGATGAATACCTCAGTGAACGATTCTACATCATATACCCCGTTCTTACTAGTACATGGACGGGAGGCAGTTCCCGATGGTACAATCTATGGTGAACCAGAGGAGGTTGACGAGATTGTTTTGTCATCTAGACGAAATTACCTGGATAAAATCAATACGTTAAGAGATGTCTATTCCACCGTGAGAGAGCTGTTACAGAAATCTCACGATCGCAACATCAAGTACTACAATGATAGACGCCGCGACATTGAATTCGAGGTTGGAGATGAAATAGGGAAACGCACCTTTAAACAAAGTAAGGCCAGCAAGTATTTTGCGGCCAAACTAGCACCCAAGTATGAAAAATGCCGCGTCATACGGAAAGTATCACGTTTAGTTTACGAACTGGAAGACGAAAACGGCAAGCGCTTAGGAAAGTGGCATGTAAAAGACTGCAAGCCAGTGTCCCCAAATGCCATTTGAATGATTACGTTTATTTTCTTAAAGTGCCTAATTTGGCACCTTTTGCTATATCTTAGGTAAGATTCCTATTTTCTTTTCTGTAGTACCGCAGGCCATTACGCGATCGTTTCCAGCGCCACCCACGCGGATTCTATTGATGCCAAGGTGCTGCAGGACTTGTGATTCTGGGCCGAGAATCCCTGTCTTAGTTTAGTTTTCTCTTTCAGGAATGGAGATCATGTCTAATTTAAGTTGCAGCTCGAGGGCGAGCTGGAATTTTACTCCCTCAACTCTTTCCCCTCGAAAAATTCTCCTAGGTGAGGGGGTGTAATATATAAACCCGTATGCTGGGTTTATTATCGTTTTAAACCTTCCAAAGTTATTTGTCAAGTTGGCTAACTGTTCTTTTCGTGTAATATTCTGTCAGGAAGGAACCCCTGTTGTATTGGATAGCTTATCTGTGGACTCCAGTGTTGCCAGAGTTCGCGCCCGCTGACCAGCGACAAGGAGAAAAAAGGAATATCGCGTTGAACATTTACGAATCAATGATTAGATGTTTTGTTCGTCACGGGTTTCCATTTCATAATTCATAATCCACATAATTTATTGCATTTCTACTGTAACGGATGACTAGATGTTTTCTTGTTTACAAATCAACACGACAGATTGTTGCAACAAGTTGGCGCGTCTACTTGAACTTCGGGGACCGGGTTTGAGAGAGCTGGCAATGTCGAAGTGTCAGATAGCGCACTTCCTATTTTATTTTCGTGTGCCGGAACACGTTTTCTGGGCGATTGCAGTATTTTCCTCGTAAGTATTGTTTAGAAGCCGTGTTAACTTCTTGGAAAAGTAGTAATTGCATTGACATGTTGTCAATTTTCAGTTTGCCTATGTAATCAAGCCTTACAGGCAAGTTGAGGCCGTGGTGCTCTCCCACGCGACTTGACCTGGCTGAATACCACCGTGTTGCGGTTAAATCGGCGAGCCACGGGAAGCAAGGCCAGGGCCATTGGTGGCGGAGTTGACATTTGTCAATACCCATCGACGTGGGACAATTTTCCTCCGACAGGTTAGTTTTGTACTGTACCCTGGACCGTTTTATTCCCTTGATTATTGATTGCCAGCCCACAGACTACTCTTGAGCCCCGGCCCGCTATCTAGCCCCGTGCCCGCCCAGTTTGTACTTGCTATTCTTGGCTAACCGTCTCATCGCTTGATGGAAATTCCAGGAGGTGTTTGGTAGGGGCCTGATCGTGCCCGAAGCCACCCGCGCCAGCCGAGCCAGTACTCCCGTTGTCGGGAACGCTCCGTAGCACCGCCTGCGATGGAGATGCAGCTAAGCTCATAGCCTATTATTTTAACATTACCAAATGGTTCTAGCGCAATCGACCAAAGCGTCATCAAAATCCTACCCTTAACATTTGTTTTTATACCTAGTTAGCTTTTAGTGAGGACCTAGAACGAAATAAAAGCTTTGGGTTACCTTCAGACCTTCTTTCATTTGCCCTAGCACTAAAAAGAAACTAATTAAGTAGCTACTTTCGTAATACATCACTCAAAATGATGCAAACAGAACCAAATTGAATGGGCTATAAGTATAGTAATACATGAATCTTATTTAAAACTAGCTGTTGCCCGCGACTTCGTCCGCGTAGAACTTAATACTTAGGAAATATAATGCAAACAAACTTCTACCATCTTAAGGGATGATTTCCGAGGCAAAAACTATTCTATATCCTTTGAAGGGTCTCAAATTATCTCTATACCAAATTTCATCTAGGTACATGGATTTTATCCAAACTTTCTCCCCCTATTTCATACCCTTAGGGAATGATTTTCGGGATAAAAACTATCTAATGTCATTCTTCGGGACTCAAACGACATTTATACCAAATTTCATCTAAACGGGATTCATCCAAATTTTCACCCCCCATTTCACCCCCTTAGGGAGTGATTTCCGGAATTACAACTATCCTATGTCCTTTCCCAGGACTCAAGCAATCTCTATACCAAATTGTATTAAAATGGGTTCCATCCGAATTTTCACCCCTAATTTCACCCCCTTAGAGGATGATTTCTGGGGTAAAAACTATCCCATGTCCTTTCCCAGGACTTAACCTATATCTACACCAAATTTCATCAAAATAGATTACATCCAAATTTCACCCCCCCCCCCCTTTTCACCCCCTTATGAGATGATTTCCGGGATAAAATCTATTATATGTCCTTCTCCGGGACTCAAACTATTTATATACCAAATTTCATCTAAATCGGTGCAGCGGTTTAAGTAGCTCCATACAAATTTCCACCCCCAATTTCAGCCCCTCAGATATAAAAACTACCCTTTGTCCTTCCCCGGGGCTCATTTCATCTAAATCGGTTCAGCGGTTTGGGCGTGAAGAGGTAACAGACAGACACACTTTCGCATTTATAATATTATAGTATGGAAGTATGGATTATTAGTATGGATAGTATGGATTATTTCCGCTTGTCTTCCAAATAGAGGTGTAGCTGTAGACTCACTTCAAAAGAAAGAAGAAACGAAAAACTCATTCAAATATCTCAAAAAATTACGAAGCTACAACCGTTTTAATGTCGCTTGTTAGAGTGAGAAAATGATCAGGGACCGTGACGTCACGATCCTCGAGCGTTATAGTAAAAAACAATCGTTTCATTATAAAGGTGCGTTTTGCGGAAAAGAGACGCAACAAACCCCCTCTTAAAACTTTATACACTTATAACTTAGTGATTACCTATATAGCCACTTGCGTTGTTTTTTTTTCGAGATAATACAACATTATGATTATTTTGTTTAGTGTCTACATCCCTATTTTCGATAAGATAAGATAAAATAAGATTTCTTTATTGTCAGAACTGTGTACATTTAGTTGTTTTTGGTAAAATAAAGTCCAACAGCTTGCCCATTTCGGACGTACAATATTAAACCTAAAGCTAGTCAAATTTACTAAAACAATAACAACAATAGTATTTCCAAATAATTTTAACCATATTCACACATAAAATATTAATTTAGATCTATCCGACATCCGTATTTTCATTTAAACCACGAACTTCGGAATTCGAAAATATTCGGGTATCTCTATCTCTATCGCACTAACAAATGACAGGAACGCAGAGGGCCTACCGCGAAAGGCATTCGAAGTTTCCCCTCTCTGTCATACTTACAAGTTCGTACATAAGTGCGACAGAGAGGGAAAACTTCGAATGCCATTCGCGGTAGGCCCTCAGATATACAAACTTCGAGTTTCGGTTTTCGTGGTTTGGCTGAATACGCAAAGAGCGCGCGCGTGCCATTCAAAAAAACCAAGTTTATATTGTTCGAATTTGTTGTTACATTTGTTCAAATTACGCCTTAATTCGACATTTGCGCATATAAGTTCGCATATCAAAATCGATTAATTTTATATTTGCTTTTGGTACCTATGTGTCTTGTCAATGTATATCGTAGACGGGATTAAAATTATTAATAGGCGAAAGAAAGGCAAAGCAATTCCGCCATTTTGTCCGTAGTATTTCTTATTACTGTGATTTTGACGTTTCTTTTAGCTGACAGATGTGGCGGCGATATACTTTAAGAATAATAAATGAAAAATTAAATGAAGTCGTATATTACGGAAAATAAATTAATTGTCGCAGTCGGATAAAAACTATCCTAAATTGCAGCTGGAATAATAATGTACCTATATAAAATGTTTCATATTTTTCCGTCCATGGGATGCTGAGAACATTCGTACCACAGAAAGCTTAGTTTCAAACTGGCTGATTCTTTTTTTAATTTAGAGATTTATTATAAGTGTAGATAACAATATTCACACAAGTATTGAAAACCATAAGTTATTTCACTTTCTACTCATAATATAATTTCAAACGTTTCTAAGTTTGGATGATTGTTACCTACTCAGACACCTGAAAACGGCAGAACATCTTTAGGTGACTCTTGCCCCACAGATAAATTATTATATTTTGCATTAATAAACTGTAAACGTTGGTTGGATCACTGTTTGGTGACAGAAGCGGCGTGGAAGTCAATAACCCTTGTTAACGTGCGGTATGATATGTATTGGTCAGATCACTTACCATTAGAAGTAAAATGTAGCTTAGGTAATATTACTGGTAAGAATGACTGTGTGAATAAGGCTGATTTTAGTATGGTAAAATGGGGCACTAGGAGTGCCAGTCAAATAGAAAAATACAATGAAATATGTACAAGTAGATTAAAACACATTGACTTCCCGATAGAATTAGGACAATGTGCTGATAGTTTATGTAATTGTTTAGATCATAGGATAATAATTGACATCTTGTATAATAAAATTGTTCATGTTTTGAAGGAATCGGCAATCAGTTGTTATGGCTTAAATAAAGGTTATGTTAAAAAACATGTAGTTGGATGGAACCGATATGTTAGGGAGGTGCACCAGGAGGCGAGGCTAAACTTTCAAATGTGGCTGCTACAGGGTAAGCCGTCGATCGGGGAAGCCTACAACAGAATGTGTGATTCCAGAAAACGCTTTAAGTCCAAGTTAAAATGGTGCCAGGATAACGAGGATCAAATAAAAATGGATGTTTTAGCAACCAGTCACAGGGCAAAAGACTTTAAGCGCTTCTGGAAACACACAAAAAAACTGGAGGGCCCGTCGCACGTCGCCTCGAATGTGGACGGCTTATGTAACCCAGAACATATTGCTGAGCTGTTTAGTAGACATTTTAAGGTTGACTCGCCGCTGGGACCTTCTGAGAGGGTGCTCGTTGAAGGGGCGCATGTGAATGGTGACATTACGCGATTTTCAGCAAAACAAATTCATACGCTGATAAATAACATGAAACGTGGTAAGTCACCAGGACATGACGACCTTAGCATCGAGCACCTCCAGTATGCTGGAGTTCACTTGCCCAGGGTGCTCGCGTTGCTGTTTAATTTGTGTATGGGGCATGGATATCTTCCTCGAGAGCTCTTGAAGACCGTTGTAGTTCCTATTATAAAAAATAAGACTGCGGATGCCTCCGACAGGAACAATTATAGACCTATCTCGCTAGCTACAGTCATCTCGAAGGTGCTGGACGGTTTGCTTGATCGCTGTGTAAGTAAGCATATTAAACTGAATGAAGCTCAGTTCGGATTCAGACCGGGCCTCTCCACTGAAACAGCAATACTGCGACTCAAGCACACCGTTCAGTATTATGTTAAGAGAAATACCCCTGTTTACGCGTGTTTCTTGGACCTGTCGAAGGCATTCGACCTGGTAGATTATGAAGTTCTTTGGTCAAAGCTGAGCAATGAAACCAGTACACCTAAAGAAATCATTAACTTATTTCAATTTTGGTATAACAACCAAACCAACACAGTTAGGTGGGCTGGTCATAGTTCAAAGGAGTATGGATTGGAATGCGGGGTGAGGCAGGGGGGGTTATCGTCGCCTCGCCTTTTCAATCTATACATAAACGGTCTTCTCGATGAGCTCAGCGGTGCCGGCGTCGGGTGTTCTATAGATGGAAAATTTGTTAACAATATTAGTTACGCCGACGACATGGTGCTGCTGTGCCCATCGGTAAGGGCTCTTGAGAACTTATTAAGCATCTGTGAGAAGTACGCGGCGGCTCATGGACTGAGGTACAACACTAAGAAAAGTGAATTTCTTGTTTTCAAGGCTGGGAGTAAAAAGCCTAAAACAGTTCCACCAGTAAAACTGTTAGGAGTTCCCTTGAAACGAGTCACTGAATTTAAGTACCTTGGTCACTGGGTCGTCGAGGGTCTCACTGATGACTTAGACATTGAGGGTGAGCGAAGGGCCATGGCTGTGAGAGCTAATATGTTGGTCCGTAGGTTTGCTAGGTGCTCACGTGATGTGAAAATTACTCTCTTTAAAGCATACTGTCAGACTTTTTATACATGCAGCCTATGGACCAACTATGCTCAAAAAACGTACAACAGTCTACGCGTTCAGTACAATAACGCTTTTAGGATGCTGTTGGGACTGCCTCGCTGGTGCAGCGCTTCTGGTATGTTTGCAGAGGCTAACACGGATGGCTTTAAAACAATATTGAGGAAACGTGTTGCCTCTGTGATGAGCAGAGTGCGAGTCAGTACCAACAGCCTTCTGAGTGGTGTGCTGGACAGGTTCGACTGCCCTGTAGTGAGGCACTGGAACTCCATTCACATGGGTGATAGGCCTAAAATATTTGACATTAAATAATAAAAGTAATTGTTCAAGAATGTTTAATTTTTTTATATATAAACAAATTGACATTCACAGAAATATTATTATTATGTATTATTTTTTATATTGACATTGCTATATTCCTTTTCTTGTTTGTTTTTAATAATTTTAATGTATAATTTGTACTAACCTCTAGTTTGTAAGTATGTGTATTGTAATTACCTACCTAAGCACTAACATTTATATGGACCCTGAGTCTGAAATAAATAAATAAATTAAATTAAGACATTGAATACCACTTTAGGAATTATTACCTAACGGAAGTTGATCAAATAGGAAATGGAAGTTAATACTAAAGTTCACACGGACGAAGTCGCGGGCAAAAGCTAGTATACCATATATTTACATCTCGAGGAATTAGAAATTGTAAATATTTAATAATTTTTTACAGTTAAGACATTGATAATGTAGTTTATTTTCTTATGAACGATGTATAATTTAGAATCAACAATAGGTATAATTATTGACATGTAAAAGTGCCCTTGTGTCCTATTTCCAGAATAAATATTTTGATTTTGAGTTTTGACCTCATCTTATCGTATCTTATCTAGGTGAGGGCCCTTTCGGATGCACTTCGACTCAGTGGGATCTTTTGTGCATTTGCTCTCTCCTTTATGCCTGCTCCCAGGCTTGCTCCATCATTTCCACAAAACGGATGATGCAGTTCACCGGGAGCACCTTGAATTCCTTTGGTTGCGGATAGCCGTTACCAAAGTAGTTCATTCTTTGTCTGGCAAGGGCATGACATTCACACAATAAGTGTTCCATAGTCTTAACTGTCCGATAGACATCTTGACCAAGAGATCGTTGACCACGAAGTGACCTGTGAATACCCCAGATGTCATTTTGAGTTGCTATCTACTGGACTTCCAGAGTTTTCTGGTTAAGTCCGAGTCCATTCCTTCTATGAAGAGCTTAGAGTGCCTAAAGCCAGCCTTATTCCTCCATTCGTGTTGATGTTTGGTTTTGGCGTAGGCTTAAGACCGATATTATGGTTCACTGCGAGAGTCCCACAAATGGTTCTGGACCTACAAGTTTTGACCTTCTTAAATCATTATCGTCCAATTGTCTCAGATTTGCCTGTTTGATCTTGCATAATTTTACTATACTGAACTTGGCTATTCTGGAAACCCTCAAAATCACTACCTACCGCAATGAAATAGTGCTCCTCCTGCCTACATTTGTACTTTGGGTAGGACATAAGAAACAAAAAAATCTGCCGGCTTTTTCTTCAATGGCAACCCAATCGTTTCTACTGCAACTCGTTATTTAAGTGTCAAACTTCGTCACAAAATATAAACGTCAAAAGCAATAAGCCATTTTTGAAAAATGGCGCTGGAAAACGAAATTTGTTGTCAAAGCCCTGTTGCAATGGTCATTTTGATCACATGTAAACTTTTTATTCAAGGTTAGTTGACATTCATTTTGTCTAGTTTCACACAAATAAATAATCATTTTTACATACCAAACACCTATTTACTGAAAGTAAACCAATATTTTCGAAATATTATGCCATGATGTTTTATGTCCTTTGCAAAGGACAAATGTAGGTAACTGAGTCCGAAAATATGTTAGAATTGGTTTAATTTAGCTATACTACATATGAACTGTGCAAAGGACATAAGAGAATATGCTTATATTTTTAGTTTTTGTGTAATGACTTTAACAAAAACTTACACAAACATAGCAAACATCCTAAATGATTCTTGAGAGATGATTCTGACTACTCTTAAAAGTATATTTCACCAGTAATGACGGAAAACTGCTACTGCCCATACTACACCTTGGCCGTTACTAGACTTTGAGAATATTTGTAAAGAGTTTTTTTGACATGAGACGTCATGAAGATGTTAATAAAGTCAGGATTTGAACACATAATATCAACTCTATTTGGTTAAACACATTTGTTTTTCAATAAGTGTGAAAATAATTTAATATTATTAAAAAACGTCAACTTTGCGTGATATCACAACTAATTTCAGTTTATATTTAAATAATATTGATGTATTTCTTCACCACATAAACATTACAGGGTGGCATTCGGCCAAATTATTAAGCATATTTAGAAAATACAGAGTAGATTTAGGTGAATGTCTCTCTTATGTATTTCACAAAGGACAATTGCAGGCAAGAAGGTAGAGTAAAATTAGATTTTATAATAACTTAAATAAAACTAACAAGTTTTACTTTCATTCAATAAACAGTTAACGTTGCTGGAGAAATTATTGTCTACATTTTCGTTCTAATTCGATTATTTTAATTTTACTGACAGATAATGTTTTATGTACTTTGAAAAGGTCAACTCAATAAGGCACCGATGTACTTTGTAAAGGACATAGTGAAAAACTACGAAGAAAAACAAGGGGTTTTTTTCTTTATTTTTGCTAGCCATTTTAGGTCCTAAGTAATATAATTTGAAAGTTTCAACAGGATATTCCAAAAAAAGTACCTCTGGTAGGCAGGTGGCTAAATGATTAAAGTTAATAAATTAAAGTTCATAATTTTTAATAATGTATGCTGCTTATTATACTAACCTAGTTCCTTGACTTTGTATCTCCACTCCACCTACACATTATTCACAAGAGTGGGATGGAGCAAACAAAACTTTGGGGCTCTGGAACTAGTCAAATTTCCCAGCTATATCAATATAAGATCAGAATTATTTCGGTGCAAGAGAATGCTTAGAGATTGCTAACCAGTATAACCATTGCACGCGATTGGCTTAAACTCGAGAACCAAAATAGCAAAATGTGACGCTGAGCAACTTTCACTTTGTGTTAAAAACCAACTTTGTGTTAAAAATCCAACTATTTCATAAACATTTTTTTTAGAAATATTTTGCACATAAGAATAATAATAATTTATTATTGGACAATCACATGATTACAGATTATACAGACATTATCCGTGGGGTTCCAAACTAGGCTGAGCCTGTATCTTGGGACCCACTGAGTCGGTTAACAAATCTCTTCAGACACACGTCTCAAGAAGCACGACATGAAAGTAACAAAGTGAAAATTAAACATTTCATATAATATGAGCGCTGCTAACTTATCATTTAAAGGATGACTCACGCTAGAACAGGCCGTGTCCGGCCCGGGCCGTTTTCTAAGAAAAACGACGGCGTTTTTGCGCCGAGCAATATCCAAGCCCGGTCGAGTCACGGCCGGGCCGTGCCGACACCGGGCCGATTCCGAGCTAAGGCTGAGGCTCGGCCGGGCTTAGGTATGGCTCGGCCGCGCAAAAACGCCGTCTTTTTTCTTAGAAAACGGCCCGGGCCGGACACGGCCCGTTCTAGCGTGAGTCATCCTTAATTCTTTCTAAAATTTATTCATTACAACAACACATAAATGTAGGTACACATATTAGAATATAAAAACAACAAACAGTGCCATGAAAGTAATTCCTTGTATGGACATGCAGGGTATAACATTTAACTAACAAAATGGACCGCCCCGGATCGTTGGTGGCCCAAAAGTTCTCATTACACTGGCAGCGTTGCCACGCTGCATGGCCAAGGAAATCTGTTGAGCCAGGAACGATCCGGAACGAGGATCGCAGCCCCTATCACTAAGCCGGCGACCCAAACTCCGCATGAAGTCTTTAGCCTCCGTGCCCCATGGCCCCGCAGTCTCCACCGCCACTGGCACAAAGTCGTACATTGGCTCCAAGGCAGAGTACTTGGCATGTTTCATCCGAGCCGCCGCGCCGACTCGGCGGCCGACGCCGCGGATCTGATGGTGTGGCTCAAATGGGACGGGGCAAACGTGCTTACGCATGTAGCGTCCCACAAGAGGCACCGCCCCTTCTGCCATGGAACCAACGTTAGACCATCTGGTCTTTTCCCATTTGTGCGGCAAAACCCCCATACACATTAGTCATTTTAGATTAACGAAAATGTATGAACAGCTGTTTTCTTTTTGCATAAAACAACGTTTACTATGTGACCATAGTAAACGTTGTTCAGAATCATGGCATAGATTAATATTTTGCTATTTTGAATCACGAATTTAATTTCATCCATTACCTATATGCTAAAATTTGTAGCGGCCTCGTATTTTCACGCTTCAGTTGCTTTATCGATATTCACGAATTAGAAATGCATGCGAGCAGAGGGCCAATATGAGACATACATTTTGTATTTCAATATGTTTTTAATGTGTCTCACGCGCTTGTGTTGTCACGTTAGCTCGGCGTATCAACTTTGAATGCGGATTGCATGTCTCGAATTGACCCGTAGGATGATGCTGACGTAAGTGCTTTGTTTCGAGCATGTTGAAATTCGCTGAGCTACCGGAGTTTACACGGAACTGAATCAGACCACATTCGATTTCCGCGGTGCGGAGTCGATACGGTGGCAGTAAGCTGTCATCGGTCAGTGTCAAGTCAGTACAGATTCGCAACTGCACGCCAACAATTCAATTAGTGCTTTCTAATTGATGCGGTATGCGCGGAACTTCCACACAATATAATACTACCTACCGCCCAGCGCAATAATACTCACAGTACACTGATAAGTAAGGAAATAGGGATGATTACGTAACTTTTGAAACTAGTGTGAGAAGTGAGTCAACTCTCATTTTCCCATTCAAAAAATTACACGTAGATGGTTGATTGCGTTACATTTCGTTGGTACGTACTCTAGGTAGATCTAAATTTATTTTTGACGTGATAACGTCTTATAACTCGATGAATACCGGCAGCACGCACGAAAAAGTATGACTCATTCGCGTTCCGCCTGAGCCGAGCGTTTGACTTTATGACGTTATCACGTAAAATTATCGTCCGTAAACCGACTTTATAGACAACCAAGTTTATTTGTATTGGGAAATGACAGTTGAGTTGTCCTAACACTCGTTAGAAAGTTACGCAATAACCGTAAGTTAAGTTAGGACAATTCAACTGTAATTTTCCCTATTCAAAAAGTGACATTTATATCTACCTGACTCTGATTTCTTTGGTCATTGGATTCAGCTTATCTACCTGCAGGTCGATCACGTAACGCAGTCGTACGAATCGTTAGACAATGGAACGGGAGTTTATTGTTTGTGTTAATATTGTTATGTTCATGTCACTTAGAGACAGTAAATATGTAAGTATATATTTAAAATTCACACGTGTGAAATAGCTCTTGGAATCGCAGAATAAATATTCGAATTGTGGATTTTTGATTTGAAAGCACTCTAGTTCGCGATATCTAACTACAAACGGAATTCCCAGAGCGTTTTAACCACTCTCCCCTCTCTGGTTATTTGATAGTGGTAGCAAGTAACCACTAGAGTGCCTCTGTGAGTTGTACAACTCGTGTGCCTGTCTTTTTTCAAACAACTGTTTTTTTTTTGCATTTTGGAAATGTGACTCGAAAAAAAAAACAATATAATGAACGAACTTGCTCACAATATTTCACTAGAATCGGTTGAGAAATGCGATCTGTAGAGGAGAACAGCGGGACAGACACCGGACATACGAACGACTTTCGGCCCAAGCTGAAGCATAGAACTCCGTTCTCTTCGCTCCCCCCTTTCCTAAGGGGGACGCGAAGAGAACGGAGCGGAAGCGGAATTTTTGACGAGGTCCCTGCAGATTTTTATTGCATTTTCCTAAATGCAATGAAAATCTGCAGGGACCTCGTAAAAATTCAGACGTGGAGGCGAGGGTGGTTGAAATGGTCTAGAAATTACCCAACCAAGCAATTGTGGTCTCATGATAAAATTGATAACGGAGCGCCCATACAAGCTGATTCCCAGCGGCTTGCCTAAAATTTATTCTCAGGCAAATGCTTGCCTGAGAATAAATTTTAGGCAGTAGTAGTAGTTAAAATATATTTACTCTAAACTGTTTCATAACTTTTTTTGTTCCGGAATGCCCATCAAAATTTTCAAGCGCCACCACTGAAACTAGCGTTGCTAAATGTAAACCATCAAATTATTGTAATAAAGTGTGATGTATATGACTTGAAAGTTTAGAAAAAATATGCATCTTTTTTAATGTCCAAGTGTAAATATAAAGCTATTACCAACAGAATCCTTCCTTACGCTTCTATTGAAACAAAATTGTATGACAACTATGGACCTAAACGCAGTATTTCGCGACCAAAACAGCAATTTAATTGATTTTCCATACAACGATGAAGTAGTACAAATAGCAGATTGTGACGTCATACTTTTAATCAATTAGTATGAAGCATTTTGGGCTGCCAACAGCAAAACTGTCTTTGTCAAAAAAATGGGTATTTATGTTGTAGTTGATCCCATACAAACATTTTATTCTTCTCCAAAAACGTTGTTACTTCTTATTATTACATTGAATTAATATTTCTGAAGCTTGCATGAGAGCGCTGTTTAAGGATATTCGATTTGTTCTCATTTTAAACTGACAATCTTGTTACTGAATTTTCAAATTTCAATCCTGAAAATTTAAACATTATTTTTAGTGTAAGAATAAAATCTCACGATATCAACGACTCGATTTATTTATAAAACTACTGAGGCTGTGTAACTATTCCCCAAACTTAGCTTGTAAAGTAATCAGTTTAAAATTAACATAAATTAATTAACAATCAATATTTATTTAGGTTCCATAGTAAGTAATCACTACATAGTATAAAACAAAGGCGCTTCCCGCTGTCTTTCTGTCCCTTTGTATGCTTAGATCTTTAAAACTACGCAACAGATTTTGATGAGGTTTTTTAAATAGATAGAGTGATTCAAGAGGAAGGTATTACACATAGTTAAACATACACCCGTGCGAAGCCGGAACGGGTCGCTTGTTTTGTATAACTAATTATCATATCATAATTACTTTGTCATCTTTTTACGAATAAACACAAAGGATATCCAATAGAAAACAAATTAACACAAAGTATACCCAATATATCATATTTATTTAGTAAGTAAACTATTGAACATAACTATCAGACAAACAAATAGTTTAGCAAATGTTTATTTCAATTTGAAATGTTCCAGTCTGTGTCCCGCGGCCATGAAAATGTTTTCCACTGTACACGGATTATCTGAAATGAAAGAAAACGGTACATCTGTAAGTATATTTTTTCGTTGATTGAAGTATATAACAGAATATTACTCATCTAGGGCGGTAAAACAAAAGCCCAAGCCTGGGCGTCAAATACATCCCTTATGAGATTTTTTGTTTTACCGCCCTTTATGCTATCTGAGGCTTTCTTTATTATGTCCCGTAGTAAGTATGTACATTTTACGTCTCCCTCGGCTATAATTGCCACTTTGTGGCCAGAGGGGTAATCACGTAACGTTCCGAACGCGCGTCGGTACAATTTAACTGTAAATTTTCCATATAAAAAGCGACATACCTACGCGCGTACATTACGTGATCGACCTACAGATTTTACGTAAATGTTTAATGTCTTTAACCTTTTGAACGCCAAGAATATTTAAAGTTGTGGTGTGTTCGTTGTTCGTTGTTAAATTAACCTTCATTCTTTCAATGCCTTATGTGCTCTTGTAACAATGATGTTGGCTTTGTAGTATTTTTCTTTTAGATGTTGCGTTTTGGGGCAAACCTTTAAGTAATGTAAGTAAAGTAGGTTCCTACTCAAAACGAAATGTTCTTCACACTTGAAATACAGAACGAGTTTAACTTATTAACTTATGGTTCACACAGCCACAATAAAAAAGAAAAAGTGTAAGTGTATGCTACTGAAAATATAAATTTATGTGAGTTTTAGTGTATTTGAAGGATATAAATTAATTGATTTAGTTTTGGGTATGTAACGGGAGCGGACGCTCCTGGCATGAAACACATCCAGAAGGTATATGACACTCCTCAGCTCAAATCCATTCACGATTCTTTACTCGAAAATAGTCCAAACGACTCAGAACGCGCCCGACTCTTGGCTGTCTCCTCACATGAGTCAGGCCACTGGCTAAATGCCCTTCCCTCACGCAACATAGGCACAGTTCTAGACTCAGATACTTTAAGGATATCTCTCTGTTTAAGGCTGGGATCTAAAATATGTGTTCCCCACACCTGTGTCTGCGGCAAAGGTGTGGACCAGCTGGGTAGACATGGCCTTTCATGCAACAGAAGTGCCGGCCGCATGTACCGCCACGGTACCATAAACGACCTGCTGCGTCGGGCGCTCGCTACTGCCTCCATACCTTCGTCATTAGAACCTCCTGGTATGATGAGAGACGATGGCAAGCGCCCGGACGGAGTAACTTTGGTACCGTGGAAACTCGGTAGGGCCCTGGTCTGGGACGCGACGTGCGTCGATACGTTCGCACTGTCCCACATACAGGCAACACGGTCTCAGGCCGGCGCTGCGGGTGATCAGGCCCAATTACTCAAGCGCCGCAAATACTCTTCTCTAGTACAGAACTACGAGTTTGCGGCGCTTGCAGTTGAAACGATGGGACCCTGGTCAGCCGACATGAAGGCCTTCATGAGGACCCTGTCGTCACGGCTGGTCCACGCCTCAGGCGACCACAGAGCTGGCGCATACCTTTCCCAAAGGATCGCTCTCGCGGTCCAAAGGGGAAATGCCGCCAGCGTCATGGGGTCCTTGCCGCAGGCAGAACTTTTGGACGGGCTTTTTTTTTTGTAATTAGTTTTGAATTTTTTTATTTCTTGTTTATTAGTTGTTTTTATTTTTTTTTAATCGGTAATTATAATATAATATAATATAATCATTCTTCTTCTTCTTCTTCCTGCTAGACCTTTTCCCATTTATTTGGGGTCGGCCTTCCTTGTCCGTAATTTCCATCTAGCACGGTCCTGCTATAATCATTATAATAGATATTTGTAGAATATAATATTAAACAGTTTATGTAACTTAACGTATTGTAATATAAATAAAAAAAAATTAATAAAGATATTTAGCTAATGTTTCTACTGACAGTCATCAATCGATTTTAGATATAAATTCGAGACTACCTAGTCGGTCCTTAAGTTCTGTCACCAGGTTTTTGATAGATAAAACTCAGCAATAAACTTTTTCATATTCGTATTATACATGATTGAAAAGCTTATTTTATACGAATCAAATTGCAATACAATACATTTTGCACAATTTTCGCAATATGACAAAACAACCTTGTAACTTGAGTTAATCGTGAACCCAAAACACGCCGCATCTGACAGAAATATCACTTACAACAAATAATTATTCTGAAACCTCGATTTTAGACCATGCTTACCAACTAGCATTTGATTTTCTGTTAGCTTTCAATTCCAATTGCTCCCATCGAGAACTTTACGTACTTTTTACGTTTGTAAGGTTTTAAGAATCATGGGAAAAAATATTGTGAATCACGTCCGTGTTTTTGATTAGCTAAAAAAGTGCAAAATCTCTAAAGAAACTAGCATTTGTGTAATATGGCGTTAAGCATTTAAATCCAATAATCGTTATAATTTATCAGTATTTAATGAGCTATCAAACCATATATAGCATTAAATAAAAACATTCTTGGTATCATTTACTATGCGGCAAAACATTTGTGACAGAACTTAAGGACCGACTAGGTAGAGTCTGACGGTTGACGGATGACACGACTCGCTGGTCAGACTCTGACCAGCGAGTCGTGTCATAAGAAAAAGGCGGCAAATTAAAAAAATGCTGACAGCTTATTTCATAGGTAAATTTATTGCCATATAAATAATTTGAAAAATGCGACGTAGCAGAATTTTAGCGGAAACGGACGCTTGCGTCTCGTTACGTATATGTTGTATCTGACCTAAAATGTGGTTGAATATATTGTTCATACTTATGTCCACCCATTGGTCCTGATACCCAGCCTCCAGGCGGGCCGAACGTATGCATTCCCGTAGAGCGTGGGTCACCACCACCGCCAGACATAACGCTGGTTCGCCAGTCGCTGGAATAATTAATTCGGACATTGTATAATGATACAAGCATTATCGTCATGTGCATGCAGCAAACCAAATCTATTCTCCAATTGTAAGTATGCTACACAAATTCAAATATCTATATGAGTATGCCTAAAGCAGGCAAAGGAATTTTTCATATAAGATATATAAATAAATATTTGGAGACAATCTTACACAAATCGACCTAGTCCCAGACTAAGCAAAGCTTGTACTATGGGTACTAGACGACGATTATACATACTTATATAGATACATAAATACATAGAAAACATCAATCAGTCAGGAACAAATAGGTACTCGTCAAAAAATATAAATCAAAAGTCAAAAACTAGCCGAAAAAACCTCGCGTGATTTGTGCACAAACCTTACCCCCGCCGGGAGCTTTGGCGACTTCAGTCAACACACTGTAAAATCTGTGAGCCTGACTTTTTGACAAAAAAAGGAAATAATTTCTTAAAAGTGACTCAATAAAAAAAATCTGTTAACGAACCTGCTCACAAAATTTGACGAAAATCGGTTGAGAAATGCGACCTGTAGAGACGAACAGAGGGACAGACGCCAGCCGGGCAGAACAAACGATTTTCGGCCCAAGCTGAAGTATAGCTTCGCTCGCTCGTTCGATTAAACTGTAAGGTAGAGCTACTTCTCCAGTTGGACTGCTCCGAATATCAGCAAGATGACATTCCACTCTGCCTGTGTCCAGGACTCCAGGTGAAAGAGCGATCAAGTGATATACCGTGCTCTAGTCAGTAAATATTTACCAACACGTCTATTTACTTGAAAGTTAAAGGTCACCTTTAGATTGCAAAACACCAAACTCGTTTCTGGAGTCCCTCTTGAAGTATATCCTCATGTCGGCAGGAATGTCCTTAATGCCTGGTGGCTTGTACGTCCACGTGCGATCCGTGAGCAGGGCCCCAGTCTCCTTGTCGTAGACCAGCTTCTCCGATGTCCAGTAACCCAAGCCCATGACGAAGGCACCTTCGATCTGAGGAAATTGTTAAAAGGGTCTAGCAGAGAGTGGCCCCCGACGAGGGATTTGGTGATTCTTTCAGGTGGTAGGTCTATATATTAAGCATGGAGTGTTCTTAGGACAAGCAGTTCCTAAGAACACTCCATGCTTAATATCAGTCCTCGATCTTCTTTTGTTTTCGAGTAATTTAGGATCATATAAAAACTGGGTGTCATTTAAAGTGTCATATTAGGTAAACTGTTCTAGATTGAGTAACCAAACAAAATCACCATGAATAAAAATAACAGGCTACAAAATGCATTTTATACTTATTCAATCAACACCATGTCCTCACACCGTGTTTCATTCATAATGTTGATATGTATGGCGATCTTGAATTAGTGATGACCTAATTTTATTATCCAGGTTTTTTTTTTAGTTAACCTACACTGATAGACATGAAATATATGTTTGTATAAGACATAGTGTGAAAAAAACTAGACCTCCGTCAGATTTTTTGTAATGTAAACCACACTTTGATGGTTATTTAAAAGCGCTTACGTGTCTTCATTAAGTCCGGTGACATTTTTAACTTCTAAAATTAAAAAAGAATACCTGTGCAACATCAATTTCTGGACTCAAACTTCTTCCTGTATCTTCTAGAATATCCACTCTCCTGATATCGTGATTACCAGTCAGAATATCAACTTCCACCTCCAAAGCGCAGGTCGCATACACACCATAAGTCTTCACGCCATCATTCAAAGAAAACATGTAAGAGGCTTGCAAATCTATGGAAGCCCCATACGCCTTTTTGACTAATTCTTCCCAAGAATATTTCTCCATTTTATCCTTAATCGGCTGAAATCTTTCGTTATATATATATCGTATGGCTTTTATACAGTTGAAATTAATACTAACAATGAGTACAAGTTTAAAAGATTACAATTTAATATCTAAGTTGAGTAGCCAGTCCCTTGCTGCAGGGGTCAGCGCCAATAGCTCATCCATACCTCCCGTGAATAGTCTTCTGGGGCATTCCTCAACAATGTGTAGGACGGTTTGTGTTGGCGCACCACAGTCACAGTCAGCTTCTGTTGATATGCCCCACTTGTGTAGGTTGTGATTGCAGCACCCAACGCCCGTCCGGATGCGGTTCAGAGTGACCCAGGTCTTGCGGTGTTCGTTAAAGCCCGTTGGAGTTCTAGTGGGGTCTATGTTAGGGGCTCCATCCTGTTCCTGCCACTGCTTCCTCCACTCCAAATGGATACTGAAGGGCTCCGAGCCCTGTAGCTTGCAGTCGGACCATATGGGTTTGCGGGACGGTAGACGAGGGTGAGGCAGGTGATGGAGTGTCTCTCTAATTGGCAGCGCTTGCGTTGTTGCCTTAGTCCACTCCCGCGCCGCAGCATGTGTTCTTCTTATATCCGGCGGAGCAATATGCGACAGCATGGGGAGCCATCTGGTGGGAGTTGGCTTCAAGCTTCCGGATATAGTTCGCATAACTCGGTTCAGTTGAACGTCGATCTTACTCGTATGCGCGCTTCTATACCATGCTGGAGCACAATACTTTTATACTTTTTTACTTATATACAAAGGATTTGCCAAAGCCATCAAAGGTGCAACCAGGATTTTACTCGGGGATCAAAATCGATGTGAGGCTCTTGATTCTCCTTTTGCCGTGGAAGAGGTTCGCTTAGCCCTCAAACAGATTAAGTGTCGAAAAGCCGCCGGTATAGATAACATTTACCCGGAATTTCTTACACATATGGGTAAGCGAGCCTTACGGTGGCTAACAGATTTCTACAACAACATCTTCGAAACTGGCATACCTCCCACCATGTTCATGAAGTCTAAGGTGATAGCCATACTAAAGCCAGGAAAAACTCCCGATGATCCAGCTAATTTTAGGCCCATATCTTTGCTGAGTGTTACATTTAAACTGCTTGAGCGCCTACTATACAACAGGATTAGGGATATCGTGGACAAGAGGATTCCTGTTGAGCAAGCGGGCTTCCGCGCTGGTAGAAGCTGCAGCGATCAAGTCCTGGCACTCAGTAGTTACATAGAAGCCGGTTTTCAACGAGGTCAGAAGACTTTAGCTGCTTTCGTGGATCTGAGGGCAGCGTATGATACTGTGTGGATAAAAGGCTTGATCTATAAAGCAGGCAAAATTATTCCCTCTGCAAAAATACTCCGTCTCCTGGGCAACATGATGGGACCACGTAAGATAACTGTTCTGCTGGATGACAAAGTTAGCAAATACAGGCTCTTGAAAAACGGACTTCCACAGGGCTCGGTCTTGGCTCCCCTCCTGTTCAATATATACACCAGTGATATGCCCGCTACAGAATGCCGCAAGTTTCTATACGCCGATGACATTGCGCTGACAACCCAGACAAAGAAGTTTGAAGCGGGTGAATCTGTGCTCAAGCAAGACCTCGACATTTTGGACCGGTATTACGTCAAGTGGAGACTCTGCCCGAACCCCTCTAAGACTGAGGTTGCGGCTTTTCACCTTTCTAACAGTCTTGCAAACAGAGAGGTGGATATAACTTTTTGCGGCCAAAAACTGCGTCACAATTCGAAGCCGAAATACCTGGGTGTCATGCTAGACCGGTCACTTACCTATAAGGTACACTTGGAAAACCTGGCCCAAAAAGTGAAAACACGTGTTAATCTCATAAACCGGCTAGCAGGAACATCATGGGGAGCTCGGGCTGACGTCTTGCGCTCTTCCTCCATCGCACTCGTATATTCGCCGGCGGAGTATTGTGCTCCAGCATGGTATAGAAGCGCGCATACGAGTAAGATCGACGAAATCTTTCGTTTAATATTTCACAAGCTTTCTTGATGGCAAAGGCTACGCATTCACTACCAATGCTACCGCCAGTGACGATACTGTTCGGTGAAGTAAAACTTGTGCTAGGTTTAACACTGACTTTCTCAAGTGGAACGCCGAGTACATAAGCACAAACTTGAGCTGCTTTTGTATTGATTCCTTGTCCCATTTCTATACCTCCATGTGTAATAACCACTGACCCATCTCCATGATAAATAGAAACAATTGCATTATAATTTCCAAGGTAAAATATATCAACGGATAAAGGTAGTATATTCAACGCTCTTTTCCTCCATCTATTTTCTTTATTAAACTTCTTGACATCTTCTTGTCGCTGCTTGTAATTAGAGTCTATTATTAATTGATCCATCATTTCTGGGACTGGGTTTCTTTTCGCCATATTTAATAGTCTCACTTGAAGTGGGTCTTTACCCAAATTGTAAGCTATTCTTTCCATTATGTGTTCTATCATAGCTACACCTTCAGCTGTGCCTGTAAAATAGTTGTATCAGGCAAAAGTGACATTTTTAACCCCGGACGCAACCGAGGGGTGTTATTAGTTTAACATGTGTATTTTTTGTATCGGTGTAAGTATCTGTGTCTCTGTCTGTGTGGCGTCCAGACACAGCAAAATATAAACGAATTTGAGTAGGTATTAGGTATGTTCTCTTAAATCAAAATTCTTGTCTGCTGAGATAGTTCTTAACAATGCATGTTTATCGGGGGTGTTTTAATTTTTTAATTTATGTAATAGTAAGACCTCGGGCAGGAAGCTGCAGGGTGGGAAGACCACCAGTTAGATGGTTGGACAATATAAAAAAGGAAGCAGAGCCGACCTGAACCAGGCCCGCTGCATCCAGATCATTTTAGAAATGCATAAGTACATATTATGTCCAGCAGTGGACGGAATTAGACGAAATACAAGCGAACGTTCGCATAAAATTACCTTCTGTTTAAATAAGTATTTTTATTTATCGTTTCGCTTTTAACCCCTGACGCAAACTAGAGGTGTTATAAGTTTATCATGTGTACAATACGATTAAAATCAGTTAACGATTCTGATGTTAGCTACTAGTACCGCAAAGGAGTAAGAGGAGGCGACTCGAGGCTAACTTCAGACACGCAAAATTTTGTGTCGCGTACTGTATGTCTGTATATGTATGTGGCATCCTAGCTATCGTACCTATAATAACATTGGCCCAAACGAATGCACCAATTTTTTTAATCGAATATCATTTAGTTATATCGAAATGGTTTTTAGCTGAGACTTTATTTATACATATTTTATTTTCTACTTTACCTGGGGCTCTGCACCATGTGTTCGAAGGAGTGTCTGTAGCAACACTGCAGGCCTCGATACCCCAACGTTTTGCATCGTAGCAATTTTTCATGTGCTCACATGTCAACGGTGCGATAACTTCGTTGAAAACATGTCCGCAGTCTTGGTAGAATGTGATTTTTAAATACTGTATAGCCCCTTCGTTATCAACACCTGCCTGAAAACAATTAACAGAGATTATAAGTATATTTTAGTTACTTAAGTAATTTACTAAATAAGGTATATTACATTTTACTGGTAATCCATTTTGATACTGAATATTGTTCTTCTACTTAGCTGTTGATATGAATAATTATATAAATATTATGGGACCATCTTACAGAAATTGAACTAGCACCATAGCAACCTAAATAAGGCTTGTGTTGTAGGTATTAGACCAAGACAATTTATTTTATAGATATAAATACTTAAATACATACTCTTAAGTATCAACACATTATCCAAGACTCAAAAAAAATCCCCAAACATGGGAATATTTAAATACAAATGAAAAATTTAATGAAAATATTAGTTAAAATTAATAGTGCCCCGATAAATAAAATACCTTTTGCCATAAACTGCATTTTCGTACCCATTCTGACTTTTAATCTTTAATTAATTGACATTTAATATGTGAATATATTCGTATTTTGCACTCGTACATATCTTTTTGTGAATTTTTAATTATCTTGTGATAATTTGTATCATTTTTGTTACTTATAGAAATAAGTACATTGTAAAAAATTTGGCCTGATGAATATTCCCAATAACTATAGGAATATTACCATTTTCCAGGGGGCATAATTTTCTTTTGCGGATAAATTACACTGTTTAATGTCTTGGTGAAAAAATCAAGGGCCTAAGTTTTCATGGAATCCCTGTTAACAAAATATATAAACATAGACAATTTTTAAATTCCTCTCCCTTGTACAGGAATATTCCCAGGAACAGCACATCACTAGTCACAACACTCATAACCTAGTATAACCCGTCGTAAAAATAAATGTTTCTTAAAATTACAAACTACTTCTTTTATATATACCTCAAATTTACAAGTGGTAGGTAGCCGCTTGCCGATGGACTTCATATTAGTCTGAAGCGGTAATATGAACCGACAGGTAGTCCCTTGAAGGTGGGACACAAGGGCTGACGCGCACGCAATCTGGGAGGATCTGCTTATCTTCCCACCATACGCGCCGCCTAGGCGACGAACGATGACGTTTACACTGAAAATGTTTAGTTTTATTGAAACATGTTTCGTAATATTACTGTGGAGAATACACCACATCTTTGTTGTATTATTGATACAAAGCTCTAAGCACGAAAAATAAATTAAACTCGCTTACTTGGTAGTATTAATAATGGCACTAAAAATTTTCATAAATTAGGAAATAATATCAATGTTATATTGTTCTCTTAATAAGCATTGATATCTTAAGTGTGATGGAAAATGAAATGAGTAGATAGATAATACAGAGGTTAGGAAATATAATTTGTTGTGATATTTGACAAGCGCTGATTCAAATATTTATTTATATATTATACACTAAAGCAGCTAATATCGAAACGAGATAGAAACATTGATCATCTAGATGAAATAACCAGACCGCGTATCAACAAATAAAATTAAAACAGCAGGATTTGAAATACAAAACATTAGTACATTCAACATTTGTTAAAGCTACTAAAATATTTGTATTCAAGTAAAAGCAAAAGATTTTTCAAAAAACCCAACTACTTTTTTGCAAATATTATGTCACTCCCACGATTATGAGGAATCCAACGACACCTCATATTTCGAAATCCGTCAAACGGTTTAGGCTACAGGGCGTGTCAAAGACACATATACATATACATACATACCTAACTTACATACATACATACTTACGTACATACATACATACATACGCTCGAAAAACATAACCCTCCTCTCCTGCGGCAGTTGGGTAAAAATACATCAATCTTTGTTTACCTATTAACGGGGATTTTTAAGCATTCTGCTACAGCCACATTTATCAAATCAAGCCACTGAGTCGCCGAGTAAACCTCCATGCCATCTTCCGTTAGCTTGGCTATCGTAGTCTGCGGTTCCATGTAATAGTGGTACTGAGAATCCATCTTATATTCGCCTTGAATTATACTCCTTATATTTTTACCAGTATCTGAAGGCTCCACAGTCTTATTAATTACCACTCTTGTACTTTTCTCTGCTGATTTAATTACGTCGTCTATTGTAAGCAAAGGTTTTGAATTGTTTACAAAGGAATAGTTAATTTTTACTACTTTGGCGGCTTTATTGGCTGTCTTTTCTCTGTCAGCCACAATTATACCAGCAGGCTGCCCATAAAATTGAACTTTACCAGAACATAAGATTTCCTCTTTTGCTGTCATGAATGGGATATTAAGTGGAGTGAAAGTGTTTTCTCCCGGTATGTCTTTTGCGGAATAAAATGCCACGACACCGGGCACTGCCTGAAACATTACAGTAAAACAATAAATTAAATGGGTACCTAATGGTGATTTTTGCCAATAATTTTTAGTTGAATTTCAATGTCAGTTTATATGTAACCTAAAAAGTGGTTAACCAAATATGATTATGTATTTAAAAATTAATACTTTATGTAGTAGTAGTTCACAAATAACTCACAAGTGCCTCAGAAGCATCAAAGCCTTCAATCACACTTCCCGGTACAATATCTGCCGTGACGAAAGCTGCGTACACCTCATTCTCCTGTCTTGGCAGATCATTAGCAAAAGTTGCCTCTCCACTGCACTGAACTAACGCTTCCAATTTAGGCACTGGTTGATTCAGGGGCCACACACTCTTGTCCGTGTCAAATATTTGGTTTCCTTCGGATATCATTCTTTTCATTGGCTCTCCTCCTGATCGATATTTAGGATTAATTTTGTCATCAGGACACAAATTCAAAATAGCCTGCAATTTTAAATTAATTTTGTTAAAATATGATTTTCATCGTATTAAAAGTACACTGAAAAAAAATCCTGGATAAAGAAAAGAAAAGTCCATTAAGAAGACAGCAATAAAATTATATTTTATAAAATAGAAATCTTGAATTAAGAACGAATAGAAATATAACCTTGGCTTAAAATAATTTGGCTACATTCCAGATAGCATAAACTCTTCATAATGAATATCTTGGCTCAAAAATATATACCTGGAATCAAGTTTATTTTCCTTTGCATTGCAATAAATATGTGGTCATACAGTTTTTTAATTACCTTGTAGTATAAAGCAACAGCCAACATTCTTCTAAAAGCCGCAGAAGGCTCTGGTGGTTCTTCTTCAGGTATTATCTCGTCAAACAACGTTTTGACTGCTAATTGGAGCGTTTCATCAGTATATGGGTCTTTCCCAACTAGCGCTGCTTCGGTGTTGGTAGCGTGTATAAATGTTGGTGAAATACTACCGTACACTATTGAAACCTTTTCCAATAGATTCGAATTATGGTGGAATCGAAATAAAAAGCCAGCGTTAACGATAGCGTGAGCGTTTTGAGAGCGAGGCATGATCTAAGGAAAGAAAAGAAGTGAGTTCTGAAATTCATCGTCGGAACATGTTGTAAGTACTTGATTGAAGAAAAAACATACCTTGAATGTCTTTACATTGCAGCAACGCGACAACGGCGGCAACATTATGTTCAATAATATTTTACCTTTTAAATCAATATTGAGAAAATCTGGCAGACTCATTATCGTTTTCTTTTCCACAGTTTCAGCTAGAAGTTAAAGATATTCTGATGACTTCAATAGATATTAGTAATGTTAAATTATTTTTATCGTTTCCAGCATCCAAAAGTTGTCTTTCAAGTTCGCTTTTCAACGATAAAACCACCTGTTGTCTACCACTGTTAAAGTTTAATTTAAGTGTAGTTTTTTTTTTGGTGAACAATAAAAGAGTATTGTGTTATTTTATTTACAACTAGCTTCTGCCCGCGACTTCGTCCGCGTTGAACTCGTTTATATCGTAGCTCGATACAAACTTGCACTCCCATTTCCCCATTAGGGATAGATTTCCGGGATAAAAACTATCCCTAAGTCTATCAAATTTTATCTAAACGGGTGCAGCGGTTGTATAGTAGCTCCATAAAAATGTTCAACCCCCATTTCAACCCATTAGGAGATAAATTCCAAGATAAAAACTATCCCACGTCCTTTCCTGGAACTCAAACTATCTCTAAACCAAATTTTATCTAAATGGGTATCATCAAAATATTCACCCCCCATATCACCCCCTTAGGGGATCATTTTCGGGACATAATCTATCTCTATACCAAATTTCATCTAAATGTGTTCTATCCAAATTTTCATTCCCTATTTCACCCCTAGGGGATGATTTTCGGGATAAAATCTATCTAATGTCCTGAGGTCCTACCTACCCCCAGGACTCAAACTGTCCCCCCCCCCCCCCCCCTTAAAAGCTGATTTCTGGGATTAAGGCAACGGGTAGGGCAAGGCATTCTCCGTACAACCGTTGTGCAAGTTTTTTTTCGTCGGTTTTGGCACTACAGAATATTCGTTTTTTTTTCTTGTTCATTTTGGATTTACTGATATGCCATGATATTAAAATTTTGTAAGATTTAAAAAATATATATATAAATTAATAACATCAGTAAAATTGCTAACAAAAAATATTCATCTCATATTATGTATATCTAATGTTTAATTTTCAATTTGTTTGTTACTTTCATGTCGTCCTTCTTGTGACGTGTGTCTGAAGAGATTTGTTAACCATCTCAGTGGGTCCCAAGATACAGGCTCAGCCTAGTTTGGAGCCCCACGGATAATGTCTGTATAATCTGTAATCATGTGCTTGCCCAATAATAAATTATTCTTATTCTTAAAACATATTGATAACGGAAACACAAACTTAAAATTATTCTATGTCCTTCCCCGGGAGTCAAACTATCTCTGTACCAGATTTCATTTAAATGGGTTCCATCCAAATCTTCACCTTTCATTTCATTCTCTCAGGAGTAGATTTTCGGGATAAAAATTTTGCATTGTCCTTCTCCGGGACTCCAACTAACTCCATACCAAATTTCATCTAAATAGGGTCCATCCAAATTTTCACCCCCGATGCAATAGTGGATTGTTTTCGGGATAAAAGCTATCCGTTGTCCTTCTCCGCACCTCAAACTATCTCTATACCAAATTTCATCAAAATGGAATTCATCCAAATTTTCACCCCCCATTTCACCCCTTTAGGGGGCCATTTTAAGAATTAAAACTATCCTTTGTCCTTTCCCAGGACTCAAACTATCTCTTAACCAAATTTCATCTATATGGGTTACATCCAAATTTTCACCCCTATTTCATCCCCTTAGGAAATGATTTCTGGGATTAAAACTATCCTATGTCCTTTCCCAGGATTTAAACTTTTTTCAAAACAATATTTATCAAAATGGGTTCCATCCAAATTTTCACCAATTTTTGCACCCGCTCAGGAGATGATTTTTGGGATTAAAACTATGCATTGTCCTTCCGTGGGACTCCTACTATATCTATACCAAATTTCATCTACATGGGTTTTATCCAGATTTTCACCCCCTATTTCTACCCTCTTAGGGAATGAGTTTTTTGGATAAAAACTATCCGTTGTCATTCTCCGGGACTCAAACTATCTCTCAAAAAATTTCATCGAAACGGGTTCCATCCAAATTTTCACCTCCCATTTCACCTCCTTAGGGGGTGATTTCTGGAATTAAAACTATCCTATGGCCTTTCACAGGACTTAAACTATCTCTAAACCAAATTTCATCGAAATGGGTTGCATCCAAATTTTTACCTTCCCATTTCACCCCCTTAGGGGATGATTTCCGGGATCAATACTGTCCTTTGTCCTTTCCCGGGACTGAGACTATTCATATACTAAATTTCATCCAAATCGGTGCAGCGGTTTAAGTAGCTCCATACAAATTTCCACCCCCAATTTCATCTCCTTAAGGGTTATTTTTCGGGATAAAAACTACCCTATGTCCTTCTTCGGGACTCAATCTATCTCTATGCCAAATTTCATCTAAATCGGTTTAGCCGTTTTCACGTGATGCGCGGTCTTATAAACAGACAAACAGATAAACAGACAAACAGAGAAAAATTCTAAAAACTGTTGGAACGTGTTTTGTTATCGATTCTAAGTATCCCCAGACAATTTTTTTCTAAATATCTTCCATGTACAGACTTTCGACCCTCTTCAGCTTTATTATATGTACAGATTACCGGAGTAATTAATACTTAAGTTTTAGTAAGGCTATGTAGTCAAGGTGTCAATAAGGAATAAAATAGCGCGTTTTTGTATTATTTACCACAGCTGTCAACTGGAAATATAATTTCTTTAATACTTCAATGCTTATTTGACGAAAAATTCATTATGTTACAAAAAACTCTATTTGACCCAATTTTCAAAAGGCGTTAACAACTCTTATGGAAACAGTAAACAAATTTTCCCCATATACACAAGCCACAGGCATAAAAATAATCAACCAGTATTGAATAAGCACTTACCCACTGAAACCATACCGCCAACAGTTTCGAACAGCAAAAACAAGTCTGATTGAAATTGGTTGTTTGAATGCTTCAGGCATAAATTTCCACCAATAGTTCCAATCTACAAAGTAAAGTAAAATTTATAATACAAACAATGACCAGCAATCCAGCATTCGATGAAAATTTTGGTTTTAGAATAAATATTTTATCATTTAGGTCAACGTCAACCAATTTGATTCCTAGGCCACCGTATAACCCTGTCATGTTAACTGTTACATGGCGACGCAATAATCCTAGTAACCCGTATTGACATAGCATTTACAACGGCAAGATTCTATGATGGCCTAGAAATCAAATTGGTTGACTGTACCTTACTAGTTGACAAATTGGAAAATGTAATTTGCATATGACTTCAAATAAGCTTCCGGGCCATATTTTCTACACAAAATATTACAGCCTAGCATCGTAAGCCTAGCTTTAATGATAATTAAGGAAGATTTCTAATTAAAATTTTAGTATTTTTTTTAATAGGTATTCTTTGCATTGTCAAAAAAATAATACATACATACATATATTCACGCCTTTATTCCCAAAAGGGGTAGGCAGAGCAAATTAAACATGTGCTCCAGCGCCACTTTTAGCAAAAAAAATACTAGGTAGTTTATTGTTGATTATATCATCAATTTATTTCCATCCACACGTTTTCAACGTAATATAAAATAACGTTTGTTAAAATACCTACATTTCTCACTGGAATGTGCGCTACTAAATCCATGTGGTCGTGCAACTGCTTTAGATACGAGAAGTCTTCATTTTCACTGCTCAGTGTCAAAAATAGTTCCATCATTTCTGTCAACGGCATTCCAGCACCAATTATTAGGTTCATATCTATCATATGTCCTTTTAGTTCAACCACGTTGAATATATCTATTACATTTTTTGGGTAATCTGATACGTGATGCACTCCTAAAAAACAAATAGGTAAGTCACCTTGGGTAGGTACACTACATAATTTTAAAATAAATTTGTCTAATAAAACCATATTTTACCGAAACAAATGACTCTTTAGATTTTTTGTGTTTTCCCAGGGGACATCTTGTTTACAACTTTATTTGCTTAAATATATTTAAATTACTATAATAAAACGGACAATCTTACACTTAAACAAAACTACCTAGTAAGCTCAATAAAACTTGTGCCATGGGTACTGGACGACGACGTATTTAGGCCACATTCGACCAGACAGGAACATGAACTTAATCTACGGTTAAACTTCAAAATAGTATTATACGAGTATATTATAGTTACGTAGGTAAGTGTTTGGTGTTAAGGTAGTTCGATTGCCATACAAAGCGTTATTTGACATTCGCAGGCTAACGGCGTGATATTTTAAGAAACTTATGTAACAAACTTTCATCAATTGGCTTCCCATTTGCGCCAAATTCCCCCTTTCCTAGAATAAACTTGTATAAACTAGATTAATTTGAGAAAAATAGTTTTCCCAAAATATCACGTGACAAACCAATTTCTCAAATTAATCTAGTTTATGTAAGTGTATTCTAGGAAAGGGGGAATTTGGCGCAAATGGGAAGACATAAGTTTCTTAAAATATCACGCCGTTAGCCTACGAATGTCAAATAACGTTTTGTATGGCAATCGAACCCCCTTAAGTTTTATGAAGATACATGTTTTCCCTTAAATTTCATATATTTTAATATTTATTTATAACAAAAAAATTAGCCCGTACGGCTAATTTTGGAATAAACCATATTCTTGTTTTGTCAAATTGCCACTCAATGGATAGATGTTAATAAATAATAAATACCTTCAGGTACTTCAATACTCTTTGGATCTCCTAAATTCTCAACATCCAAATCTAAGAAACAATATCCATATATGCTCATCACACATATGTTTGCCCTTACCGGGATTTGAATCCATGACCGAAACCGGTTGTCATATTTATTTTAACTCACCTTGTCCTGTATTACCAGCAATCAGTTTATAATCACTATCTTCCATCATAATTTTAAAAACATCTTCTATTTTGTATGTCTTTGACCATTTATGACTTTTAGATTTAATTGTTATCATCTTGTTATCACTTTCGCCTAATTCACACCAATCATGCTTTTCTGTATTTTTATTAATTTCAGCAATACTTTTCTTCTTATGTGGACATTGTTTGGCACATTTTACCCCACATAATTTAAGTATGGTTAGGTCTTCTAGATCGCATACTTTGTTGATCAATCTTTCGTCGGCGTCTTTTGCAAAAGATTTGAAAGCGTCTGCAATAGGTCTGTACCCTGTACATCTGCAAATATTGCTAGCAAACGAATTTTCTATATCTTTCATGGTTAGTGAGTAATTTTTCGATTCCATAAGACTGAAAAAAAAACAATCTTAATGAAAAAGATATCATCAAAGCGTATGGGTAAATAGCTAAATATTCAAATAGATTCAAACAATTCAAAGCCAAAATACGCCATACTGAGTACCTTTAACTTTTACCTGGTCAGTCAGTAGATATAGCATATCAAAACAGTCGCAAATAAAGGCACAATCAAAAGACACTGTAGATTCAATCGTATCTGATGAAGATATTTGGCTGATTTACTCTTGAGTGAGTTTTTTTTTTATTTACCTGTACATGTTCATGACCCATCCTGGAGAGCAGTAGCCACACTGGGTGCCATTGAACTTGGCCAGTCTGCTCTGTATGTCATGGTAGCCGATGGTCCTGTTGCCGATGCCTTCGACAGTGGTTATTTCCCAACCGTGACAGGACAACACTGATACCAGACACTGGAATAAGGATTTGAACAATAAGGATAAGTACAGTCACCATGAATAACTGCCATAATAAGCGGCTCAAAATATCTGACAGGTCTTAATGACCCTAGAAATAAAGTTGTGTAAGATATATATATATATATATATATATATATATGCGCGCCAGTGTAGCAGAACCTTGCTTATGTGCAAGATTAGAGACTACGTGGTAACTGACTTTACGCTACTTACGTACACCTCCTCATCTCAACGTATTCCCAGTTTTGTCCAGCCATGGGTTTGTTAGCTACTCCTAAATATATATATTTCATATTTCTCAGATCCATAGATTGTTAGTTGCAAAACACTTATAAAACTACATTAGTAAACTAATATTAAATGGCAACATAAACATAAACTACTTACTTATTTTTTAGGTCGTATGACAAAAAGTTCAGTGTATCGGCGGAGAATATCCGAGTCCCACCTCTCTGCTATCATTCTCAGGATGCTATTTGAGCTCCCCCTTGTCTGCATCACCACAGATGCCGTCTTCTTCCGTACTATGGCATAAAAGTCCTCTACGCTAGCATCGGCAAACATCCCAGAGGCGCTGCAGAATCAGGGAAACCCAAACAGCCTCTTGAAAATGTTATATTGGCTACGCAGGGGCAGGACATTACTTCAGCCTGACACTTAGCCCACAGGCCACAATAAAGTCAGATTCACTTGGGCATTACAGCGTACGAACCTGTACGCCAGCATCCCACCTCGGACCGACAACGCCCTGCGCTCCCGCTCTATATCGAGATCGCCTTTCAGGTCCTCGGTCACAATTTGACCCAGGTATTTGAAATTAGACATAGCCACTTATTTCTGAAGAAGCCTTCGTCCATAGGCATCTGGCCTTCGAACACAAAGGATAATCTAGGCATTGTTGGGCCCGGAGGGCTGTATCTCAATTTACCGGTTGTTGTCATACACAAAAAACGTGATCAACGGCTTAAATTGTAAGCAACCTCTCAAAACCTCATGCCCTAGCACGCTGTGCTATGAGTGCTACATTTAGCTACGTTACTCTTGACTTTTATGTTGGCTCCTTTAAAAAGGAGAAAAACCTGCGGTGCTCTCCCACCCAGGTGATTAAATTAACTTTATAATGCGCTGGGCATTTATAATAAATTTTGTTTGGAACATTGAGCAATTTTGTTAGAAGGAGGAAAAAACTTTTGCGCTTAGAGAATAATCTATCAATAAATTACTAAAAGTTATAGTTTTTAGTTATTAATTTGCTTTTTACTTCATACCTTATGCAGTTTGATTAATGTGCTTACGTGCAATGTTATTATTACGAGTATGTTACTATGATACTCGTATGTATGTCAGTAAACAACTTGTTCGGCATGCGAGGAAGCCAGAGCGCAAAACAAAAGCAATCGCAAATCAAAACGAGTATGCCTCATATTGAAATCCATACATTCAGCCCAAATGGTTTTAGTACGTGACTATATCGGGCAAGTAAAGCCTTTCATAAATAATCCCTTTGACTTGCAAAACCAAATTTACTTTTATACGAGTAAATGCCCGATTGCACTGTGCGCATTATAGAATCATGGTTATTAAAATAAC
Source organism: Epinotia brunnichana (assembly GCA_963854355.1). Classification (NCBI taxonomy): domain Eukaryota; kingdom Metazoa; phylum Arthropoda; class Insecta; order Lepidoptera; family Tortricidae; genus Epinotia; species Epinotia brunnichana. The sequence goes on along the minus strand of OY977949.1, from coordinate 6,968,626 downwards.
TAAGGCTAAGGTTGAGTCAGTCAGTTTAATCTTAGTACGAGTATGTACATATACGAGTCGAATTTCTTTAAAAGAAGATAGGTAAGGCTTTTCTAAGCGCAGAACCACGGCTTCGAGCGGAAACGTGCGCTATGCGTGTAAACGAAAGACCGGAGTATGACTTGCTCTGAAGTATGTTGTACCATACCGCTGCTCTTGCCGCTGTCACTTGACGTTGTGGCCATTGCTTGAGCTTTTTCAAATGAAGGTGCAGGTGAATTGTGATTTCAATTGTCCGTCTGACTACCCCGCACGGTAAGGTAATCGTAAGGTGATGTAGTCACACAGATGAAGTCACAAGATGTTTAGACTTTATATAGGATTTATTAAACATGAGCGAGAGGCAAGGGAGTTTCGTGGCTCTGAGGCCAAAGCCCCTAGGGCGACTGCTTGAATTCTCCAATCTTCTTCTATTTGTAACTTTCCGGACTAATTTGGACAGCTTAATTCAAAATAAGAATAGTGATGGTATATAGAATTGTAGATGATTAACATTCACTTCTACAGTACCGTTTCTATAGGAGCTTCTGGCGGAGACTTACGGAGTTGACGGCGAATGTCTTCATCTCCTGCGTAGGAGGCACGGCGGCGCGCACTGCGACGACGCATGCACCGCAGCCACCCTCATGGCACATAGCTTTCGTGCCGCGCAGGTCCGCTACCGTGCGGATGTACTCGTTCAGAGACACGTCTGGGCCGAACTGGCCATCAACTGCAATTTGACATATTTTTTATTGAAAATGGCTACTCAATTAATTCACATGAGGAAAGAAGTGGCAAGTCGCTTCGTGTGAATAAATTGTAAGTTGACGCCGGCTTCCTACGCCGATGATGGAACGGGGAAGGCGAAGTTAAGTAGTGTAATGCACAGTCTCCAAAATGTTTCTGATAGACACTGACTAGGCAAACGGCTCGACGGCGGTGTTCCAAGCTTAAATTGCAAGTAATTATGACTTAACTGCCTGGGATGGCATCAAAGAGTCTATGAGCTCGAAAAAGAAAAAAGATGTATCAGTTGAACTTCGCCTCACTTATAGGCCAGTCCGTAGAGGTTCCAAGCACGCCGGGGTACGTTGCAAGTGGTGGTGTAGAAGTTTTTTTTTAAAATATTGTTGACATCGATACAACCGATCAAATATCAAAAATGTTTACACGAGATATCTTGGGACAACTTTTGGCAGCCACAAATCCTCGAAATTTGGACTTTTTTTGGTTTCCCACTCGTAGCTTCTATACGGTGCATCCTAGCGAAAAGTTACACACTAGGAAATTAAAGAACGTGAAATTATGCGTCTAATGAATACCAAAACATATTAATTCGGTTCAGCGACATAGTAGAAAACCATGGTCGAAAATTAGGCTTTCCTCAACTTTGTTAGTTATTTCAAGACGGTGGTTTTTAGGCTTCTACGTTTCAATTTTAGATGACTGAGTTTTAAGGAAATTGGCATATTACACCGTAATTTCAATACTGGCCAAAGCAACTCCGGTTAATCCCTCAGTTTTCGAATAATCCAATAGTGTAGACTGTGTAGAGTTACTTTGTAATAAGGTAGGCTTTTACTATGTTGCCTTTGGTTTCCGCGATTACTACTTATTAAATAGAACTATTTGATTTTATCGCGTATATTATATGCACGAGTGCTGGCAAGGGCTCATAAAGTTGCGATGTATTTAATACATAATATACACGATACAATCCGTTCAAATCGTTTTATTTACTATAAATACTATAATGTTTATCATCATAATTTTCAGCCCTTAATCGCCCACTGCAGAGCATAAGACCACCCTGCCTTAGATGCCTGAAAGAAATGGTGTATTATTATTATTATCCCTATCCTGAACTAATCTTATCCAGAAGTGACCCGCGATCTTCCTAATATCATCCACCCATCGAGCTGGTGGACGGCTGACGCTCCTTTTACCTAGAAACTATAATGTTGTACGTAGTAATTTCTTAAATGTTGTAGGCACTAGAATACTCATAGCCTCAAGGTCAGTCAGTCATCTTAAAGAATAATGACTGGGACAGAGTAATGGGCACTCATTAGATGTGTACGCATCACATTAATTATTGGGCTTTACTGACCTTGGTGTTGTTTACCATTAATCTTGAACACGATTTGCGACATTTTCTTCTGTCACTTAACAATGGAGGCACTACGCTGAAAGTATAAATAAATAAAAAATACGTGGTATGAGTGTTAATTCAAGTTAACGTTGAATGAGAATGTTGCCAGTAGTCATTTCAGAAAAACGTCAAAAACTAAATAAACACTTGGGGGCCTTTTCGACCGACAAAAAAAACGGAGGATTTTTTTTTATGTATAACTTTTTATAGCGTAGTTCGATTTTGATAATTATTTTTTAATTGGAAAGGGTATATACCCCAAAGTTGGTCCCACGTAAATTTGGAAAAAAAAACAACCTTAAGGGTAGGAAAATAGGGGTTGATTGATTTTTCGTCGGTTAAAACTTTGTATTCAAAGTAAATTATTTAAACATTGTACGGTCTATGTCAAAGGTATTTTAACACGTTTGCACTTTTTCCCGTGAAAAAAGGCGAGATAATCATCGCTTTGACGTCGTACTGTAATCCGATGCTGTAGAATTCAGAAAAATTACTCACATTTTATAAAAGTAAACTTAATTTGTATGTAGTGATAATTTAAATACTAAAACGAATGAATGGACGAAACATGTTACGAAAACCGAACAATATTGTAATTAATTGGACAAGTGCATAACAAGACTAACAGAATGGTTGTGAAAAAATCGTCAGCCGCTTGGCTTTTTTATAGCGACGGCCTATGATTGCCGTTAATTCGCTGTTCCGTTTAGCCTCTATTTTTTTCCACGTATTTTAACGTCTAGATATTCTAAGGCATCATTATTTGTATTTATAAACGGTATTTTATTATGTCGATGTCGCTGTGTATCCATTATACTGTGTAATTTGGTAGCTGAATAAAGGTGGCACAAAAATGCAACAGTACCTAATACTGTGTTTTATTTATTTATACCTAAGGAGTACCAACAGCTGCAAAAACATGATATAAGTCTTACATAGTAGTATAAAGCCAATTAAAGGAACTCGCAGATAGAAAAACTGAACTGACTGTTTATAAAAAACTGACCTCTTTGAGAAGTGGTAACGTCAACTTATAAATTAAAAATAATATATTATAAACAGCTGTTAAAGGGCCTTGAACTAGTTCAAGACCCTTTAACCCGAAAGTGCGGAAAAGTAACTAAAAAAACATGTTTTTTTTATTTACACTAAATAAGAGGTAGGGAACGTAGCCTGTCACCCGGAGCATAATTTCGAATCGATTGACACCTGTTAAAAATCGGTTCAGTATATGCTATGGTGGAACACACGTAAATACAAGGCTTTCTAATTATTTTCGGCTCTGCCGTAGTTGGGCAAAAATTGATTTCCATTGATTCGATCCGGCAAAACGCTTTTTGAGTACAAATGCATACATGTAGTGCTTTTGAAAAATACTTAAATGCCTGTTTAAATTAATTATTTGAGGAGTCCGTTGACTTATAATTACTCCCATCCCCTGTCAGGGGGTTTGAGCTTTCAAGTACAAAAACTTGGACTAGTAACCAAATCTGGATAATTTAACTTAATGAAATTTTACTAGATCACAATTTCAATGTTATAGTACCTACCTACTAAATTAAAAAAAAATATTTGTATTTGTGGGTTTTTTATCTTCTTGTATGAGCCCCTGTGATGCTTGAAATATTTTTTTTTTTCGTTGGTTAACATTTTGGTTTAAACATATTTCTGCCACCCAAACATTTCTGGGCTATTTCGTGAGTAAAGCCTCGTTTGTGGATTGTAGAGCCAAAAAAAATCTGCATAAATAATGCGTAAAGTACATCAAAAAATGTGAACATATCTTAATGAGATACAATGTCAAGAAAAGGGTTAAAAGCTATCCAATCCACATATATGTATTTATGTAAATAACTTTACTGTACACAAGACACACGTAAAAATACAAACAAAAATAAGTAAAAACGGTACAAAGGCGAACTTATCCCTGTTCGGGATCTCTTCCAGTTAACCTTTGAGCAATTGAGTGGAGATCAGGAACAAAAAAGATAGACAAACTAACAAGTGTAAAAGGCACGTATTTATATACATTTACGCTAACAGTGACTTAATCCTAAAATATATACTACAAGCCAGTACAAATAAAGTAAAAGTACTATACACATACTATAAATATATACATACATAAATATATCCATACTAATATATATACTAATATATAATTTAAACAAATAAATATCTTAACACAAAATAAAAAACAGTATCCTATAGAATCATACGCCATTGGAGAGCCACAACTTTTAGAGCCATATGACGCTGGCTGTAATAAGAGCAAAGAGAAGGCGATTATGCCCCAAAACGTCATATAACTTATTTCGTGACACAACCTATGCTGTACATCTTTTCGTCTTTTTCATATGGGTGTTTGCATTAATTAAATTTTAAATTTGAATTTTGAATTTAACCCAGATTTCCACCGAAAGATGGGTTGCCGACTGACACGCCGTTTTCTTCACAAAAAATTACAAGGATCTGGGAGTTCGTCATATCATAACATTATTATACTATTATCAATCGTGTTGCTGTAAACAAATGACCACTTATCCTAACATGTCATTAAATTAATATACTGCTTTATTGTTTTCGAACGCGCATAGACAGCGAACATGTTCCACGCATGACACACTGAAACAACTTATGATCGAAGACTTGATTCATGGATAATGTACCTAATTTCATGTGGGTTACGTTAGAAATTTGTTTGGGATTATACCTACTAATGATGGTCTGATGTTAGCGATGTGCTGTAAATTATACATTGCAGTGCAGTGGTGAATTATGTTATCACGGATAATGTCATATTTGCATGCATCATGCTGAATTGCTTGCATTTAGCGACTGCATTGAAGAGATTGGTTCAGTGAATTTAGGGTTCGTTTGCACAGTTATAAACATAATTAAGTAGTAGTACCTTTTTAACCGACTTAGAAACAGGAGGAGGTTCTCAATTCAGTTGTATTTTTAAATATATAGTTTTGAATGACCTTCTTTATGAACCGATTCGCAAAATTCTTTTTTTAATTGAAAGTATGGTTCTAGGTTTTCACACCAAAACTCCAGTTGGATGATGGGAACCATAATAACTCCTCAAATATATTAGGCACGTGGGTAGTACTTTCGGTATTTTCTGTTATAAGTATTATAACTCGTGTACGTTCTCATTACATAGTCTAAGCGTCTTGAATAAATATGTTTTCTTTCTTCTTTCTTCTTTCTATTTACACCAGAAAATCACAAATTAGGTGAAGCACAACTAACTGATGATGAAGATGACTTATGAAACTCCTCAATTATGTATTTAAAACTATAGAAGTACATCTCAGATTCTGATATGATTCCGTTGAAATAGCAACTAAAGAATACAACTAAATATTTAAGTAGTTAGTGACAATACATTCAACCTAGCTGCTGCTACGAACGGAACGGCAAGGATATTTCCACAGGTCCTAAAACAGTGAGCCGTGTGCAATTTTCATCATCATCATCATATCAAGACGTCCACTGCTGGACATAGGCCTCCATCAATGAGTGCCACAATGACTGGTCCTGCGCCTCCCGCATCCAGCGCTCCCGCAACCTTTACCAGTCATCAGTCAGTCCACCTTGTTGATGCGCCTTCCGGTACGTGGTCGCCACACGAGAACCTTTCCGCCCCAATGGCCACCGGTTCTACGTGCAATGTCAAATCAACATTGGTTGATATTATATTTACCAAATCAGAACCTCCAATTAGGATATAAATACGGCAATAATGACACCAATTCATTCGCGATAATCACGTAAAGTGAACTCGACAATTCGAAATTTCCGGCAATTTATGTTCTATCATTAGTACTACTAATAATCATTATTACCAACGTTCATTATCACACAATGGAGGTTTTTTGGCAAGCGTTCCCACAGGGCGCTTGTGTGCCGATTATAAAAATTTGTTGTAGGTATAATATTAAATTGGTGTGATAATAATATTTATTCCAATTACAGTGCCCCATTTTTAGGAAGCGGTTTTGACGTTGGTGTGTGTGTTTGTGTGCATCAGTGCGTGCGACACTTAAAAAAACCAGCCAAGTGCGAGTTGGACTCGCGCACGAAGGGTTCCGTACCATTATCTATAAAAACGGCAAAAAAAAATCACGTTTGTTGTATGTGAGCCTCCTGTAGCTTAGTTGGTAGTGACCCTGCCTACGAAGCAGGTGGTCCCGGGTTCGAATCCTGGCAAGGGCATTAATTTGTGTGATGAGCACATAATTATATTAGTTCCTGAGTCATGGATGTTTTCTATGTATTTAAGTATTTATTTATCTATACATATAAGTATGTTTATTGTCGTCTAGTACCCATAGTACAAGCTTTGCTTAGTTTGGGACTAAGCCGACTTGTGTAAGATTATAAAAAAAAAAAAAAAAAAATAAAGAAATATTTGTTAATTCAGTTTTTTAGAACGTATTAGTTGTTATAGCGGCAACAAAAATACATCATCTGTAAAAGTTTCAACTGTCTTACTATGACGGTTGTTGAGATACAGCCTGGTGACAGACAGACAGGCAGACAGCAGAGTCTTAGTAATGGGGTCCGGTTTTACTCTTTGAGTACGGAACCCTAAAAACCGCGCAGTCTGCATGTGTAGGTAATACAAACAGCTGATGTCATCTCCGTACAATTTATAACAATTATAACCAAACGTAGGTCTTTCATGACGACCGCTTTAGCCTAGTTGGTAGTGACCCTGCCTACGAAGCAAGAGGTCCTGGGTTCGAATCCCGGTAAGGGCATTTATTTGTGTGATGAGCACGAATATTTGTTCCTGAGTCATGGATGTTTTCTATGTATTTAAGTATTTATTTCTCTATATAAGTATCTATATCGTCGTCTAGTACCCATAGTACAAGCTTTGCTTAGTTTGGGACTAGGTTGATTTGTGTAAGATTGTCCGCAAATATTTATTTATTTTAAATATTTCATCGGGGATGCGGTCAGCGGTGGACGCCTTGCTTCTTAGATATCGGTTACACGCTAATTCTGGCGTCAGTTCAGTCCATCAGTATAATGACAGAATGATAGTGTAACCATTGTGAATGACAGAGACAGACAGATCATACTTATGGACTGAACTGACGCCAGAATTAGCGTGTAACCGATGTCATAAGCTTCTGACGCTGACTGACCAAGCTACCATCGTCGCTTTATAAGCAAAACCAAACTACCGAACAACGTCGCGTAAAACCTTGACACTGGCAAAATCATCAAATTGCAGATGGAAGCCTTTTTTTTGAAAGAAGAAGAAGTACCTATTAAGGTACATAAAATTTTAATGAGATGCCAGCTTTCATAGGGCATACTGACAGCAGTTTTGCAGAGGCGCACTTTTTTGCCATAAGGCGAAAACGAATAGCCTCACTTCTAAGGCGAGTGCGAGGCCGCAACAACAGCCTTCTGAAGGAGCTGGCAGAGCGTCTCAACTGTCCGCTTACCATGTACTGGTCGCAGGTTGTTATTGGGAAGGCCAAATAAAGAATGATTCACGCTAGAGCGGGCCGTGTCCGGCCCGGGCCGTTTTCTAAGAAAAACGACGGCGTTTTTGCGCGGCCGAGCCATACCCAAGCCCGTCCGAGTCACGGCTGAGGCTCGGAAGCGGCTCGGTGTCGGCACGGCCCGGCCGTGGGTCAGCCGGGCTCGGGTATGGCTCGGCCGCGCAAAAACGCCGTCGTTTTTCTTAGAAAACGGCCCGGGCCGGACACGGCCCGTTCTAGCGTGAGTCATCCTTAAATAATACACTTAGTTAAATAACGTACTAACATAGTTATAATTTAGTCATAGTTACAATTAATTTATTTTGTTTTTTTGTACAAACTCTCTATGTTTCGCATCTGGTCCGAAATAAACACTTTTTATTTTTTATAGGGAACATAGATTGAAGGTGTTTGTGAACTCCCCAGCACGCAGTGGGCCAGGGTGGGTATTCATAGTCATATTCATATTCATTTATTGCTTCATGTGTTTTACAATAGGTCTTAAAAGCTAATACAGGTCGCAACATGAACCCTGCTAGGGCACAGCAATTTAACTTATAAACAAAGATCGTTATCAACGTGCTGTATTGGTGGCAAAGGGTATGGTTGGCAGAAAAAACAAATACATTTTGAATATTCACTTTTGTTCTTAACCATAAAATAAATACTTATTACCTTCTTAGGATTACACCTCTAGATATAGCTCTTTACGGTACAAAACCTTTTCCGCCCTTGTATATTTTTAAAACAATTTAGGTAGGTACGTCAAATGACATAAAATGTCATAAAAATACAACTATAGTTGAAAATCTAATTACATTATGCGAAATGTTTATTTTAATCTAAATTATCCAATGCAAATCGTACATATCTAGAGTGGATATTCAAGGATTTAAAGTGGAGTCCTAATAAAGTGCACGTATGATCACAGTATCACAGTATGGATTTGACACAATATCCGGATTTTATAACGACGGACGAAGCCACGCGATATACTGTTTGCAATATCAATATAAAAAGGAAAAAATACAATATAAATAAGCACTCAGTCAAAATCTCATCTAAATAAAATAAGTTGTTATAAATATGTATAAAAATCTAATTATTTGTGAAATATATAATGTTTCAAATACTTGCGTAATTTGTTTTTTTTTTGTCAACCATACTTTGCCACATATACAGCACGTTGATAACGATCTTTGCTTATAAACTAGGTAAGTATTATTTATAAGCGTATAAAATTTATAATTATTATTATTAGCGGCAATTACCTACATAATATCATTAAATACAAAACATAAAAATAAAATAAAATTAATTCATAGGACATTCATTGAACATAAAAAAAAAGTAATAAAAACTAATATGAACATGTTTAAATTAATTGGTTCCATCATTCAATTTGGTCTAATAATAATAAAATAAATAAATAAATAAATAAATAAATAAATATTACGGGACAATCTTACACAAATCAACCTAGGCCCACGGTAAGCTCAGTAAGGCTTGTGTTGTGGGTACTAGGCGATGATATATATAATAGATACATACATATAGATACTTATATACATACATAACATCCATAACTCAGGAACAAATATTCGTGATAAATACACAAATAAATGCCCTGACCGGGATTCGAACAATAATAATTCGATTTATGTCAATACGTAGCAGATTTTACATGTTCTTATCAACTAAAAATTCATTTAAACAGTAGTATGCTTTTTCTAACAGTACTTGTTTCAATTTAGATTTAAACTTGTTAAAGTGCTGTTGATCTTTTATTTCTTGCGGAATATGATTATTGATTAGGTATATATTTTAACTGCCATACCGTATGGACCACAGTTTACCATTTTTAACTTGGAGGCAGGCAGACCTAGCCGGTTTTGGGGACGCAAGTTCGGGGGACGGGACTCTAGAGTGAAAAGCGCTTACTTCCAGAATATAAATGCAAGTCAGTGTCAAGATCTTATATTTAATAAAGTGCGGCTTACAGCTGTATTCCTTATCATTCATGCCTAGACAGGCTGATAATGCTGATGTTGAAGTAATCTGCAAGCGTTTTTATTTTACAGAGTGATTAATCCTGAAAGACGGGCAAGGTCTCCAATTGCACTTGAAAATTGAGATGTAATTACAAACCTCGTCCAATCACTATTAAGTTGGACCTAATTACATTAGTGTTCGTCCTTCGTGGTTTCACAATGGATACTGCGGAGCACCGAGACCTGTCACAGTCAGGAATTTCAGTTCAACAATCAATCACTTGCTTTAGTTAGGCGTTGGATTCACGTATAGTCATGCATGACCAGTGGCTAATATGTATCAACGTCCTAAATTTGAAACTTGATATAGGATCATCATCTCCCATTGTTCTTGAGTATATTTAGGATAATTGGGACTAATATAATATACCTTTTTTTAAATACCTTGTATGAGAGAGCGAATACCTTCTAACACAAGTTTTTAACTTAAAAGGAGGATTCCACAAATCTGTATTCAAATGTAAGTTAAATAATAAATATTTTTGAATTTCCTCCTAATTCAAAGTTCGCGCGCACTTGATTTCGGATTAAAAAAAAGATAGATTCACTACTTTATTCAAGTTATATAGTGCATACGAGTACTTATTTAATTTTTTACATACAATGTCAATTTGGTTCTTCCATGTTAACTTATGATCTAAGCTTAAACCTAAGAATTTTGTATATTCCGTTTCCTCAATTGTATGATTATTATATGTCACCATTAAATTAGTCAAGTTATTCCTCTAAAAAAATTCATTACTTTGGTTTTGCCTAAATTTATATGTAAGTTGTTGTGGTTAAGCCAGTAAATTATTAGTTCTAGTGAGTTGTTTATATTTGCTTGACATATTTGTGGATTTTCTTTGGTTAATATGACCGTGCCGCAAAAAGAACCATCGGTCAGTGGCCTGGGGAAGATCATTGATATAGATCAGAAACAAAAGGGGTCCCAGTATGCTCCCTTGTGTCACTCCATAGCATGTTTCTCTGAACTCCGATGAAATGGTTATTTCGCACTTTGTTTTTAAACATATATGAATAATTTGAATTATTTGTTTCCTACCAGCTAAGTATGACTTTAAAAGGTCGTAAATATTGCCGCGTATCCCGTAATCATGTAATTTACGCATTAAAATAGTATGGTCAACGAAGTCAAAGGCTTTAGTTATACATACAGGCATACAGAGTGCTTTTTATCTATGTTAGTCATTATTTCTTGTAGCAAGTCAAAAATAGCCATGTTTATCGATTTATTCTTACGGAATCCTTTTTGTTCTTGTGCAAATAAGTTATTTGATTTAAAATATTGGTTTATACTGTTAAAGATAACTTTTTTAATTATTTTGGAAAAAACATTTAAAAGTGCAATTGGCCTAAAGTTATCCATATTTTCATTGTCGCCTTTTTTTAAAAGTGGTTGCACAATAGCTAACTTTAATTTTTCAGGATAGACGCCCTGCTCTATACACAAGTTTATAATGTAGCTCATATGCGATGCTATTAAGGGTGCTACTCTTTTTACAATTTTTGTACATATTCCGTCATATCCAGTACTATTTGTATTATGTAGGGAATTAATAATATTAATAATGTCATTGGGATTAGTTGGCTTCATAAATAAGGATCTAGATGAACTATATGTCAGTGTATTATATATTTGAGAATTATTATTGGGAGGGACATAATTAATATCATTTGTATTATTATTTTAGTTTTGACTAGATTGGATTTAGTCTATGAAGTAATTATTGAATTTTAGTGCGATTAATTTGGGGTTCTTTATTATATTACCGTTATGAGTAATTTGTGTGATATTTTCTTTAGGATGTACTGTTTTAGGATTGTTTTCAATATTCCAGGTTGCTTTAGATTTATTAGTCGATTTTTTTATAAAGTAGTCATTTTGCGATTTTTGTGTAAGCAACACCATTTTCTTTAGGCGTTTTGAATATTGCTTAAATAGTGTTTCTTTATCTGCACTCGGAGATGTTCTATATTTCCATAAAAGATCTCGCTTTTTCTTGCAACATTGTCGTATACCTTTCTTTAGTGATCCACTTTGGCTTTTTAATTGCGGTTATTTTTAATCTGACGAAAGGAAAACACAAGTAATTGACAAGACAAAGCACAGGTAATTGACAAGACAAAGCACGCACACATCTAAAGCACACACACTTGTATACCTACGCTCTTATTGGACAATACACGCGTATCATATCAGGCATTTTGGGAAGAAACGTAATATTCTCTGCGATCAGCACGCGTGCACACTCGGTGACAACAAACGGTGAACTAGCGGCAGAGTATGCCCATTGGGCTGACAACTGCGACGCGGCCGCCGGCGGCTTGTCCTCTCTCTAGTATTCTATGCTCTGAGGATATGATTTTAGCAGTCTATATGTGTATTTTCGTGTGTTCCACCGTAGCGTTTCAGATACTAAACCGATTTAGATGAATGAGATATCGATCGATTAAAAATGATGCTCCGGGTGTATGAATAAAAACGGGTTCTTTCAGCTAGTTTTTCGTAGTTGGAATACACAGTTATTTGAACTTTTTATACTTGTTTACATGTGTTTTAGTTCTGTTAGAGAATATGTAGATAGTTTGTTGAAGGCAGGTCAACCGAAAAGTTAGGTAAGTATTTGTAATTAAAACTAACTTAAATCTCCGTAACTTTGAGCAACAGACTTGTTTTTTTTGTAGTTTGTGTATGAGCCAAACCAGCTAAAACGCCAGCTCAGTTTAACGTAAACAGCTCAACGTTTCGTACATTTTGTATGCCTGTCAGGCCTTTAGGTAACGTAATGGTATTTGATACAATCTCATTGTACTCTACCGGAACAGAACAATATTCAGATGGAAAGATACTATTATGATCACATCGGCATGTGATCGGTGGAACAGGGAAACGTGGAGACGACTTTCTCTTTGCAAATATTTCAAGTTTCATTTAAACTGAAGTATACTCCCTACATATTTACAAATATGAAAGCTTACACGAATACTGTAAAGTAGTAAACTTTGGGCCGAACATTAAATCATACGATCGTTTGTAATACACTCTTTAAATATATTTGGTTAAAAAGGTATTTTAAATACGTAGCTGTAAGCGTTCCATAATGAGTTTTTCCGCATTGGGTTTACTAAAATGAACTTTTTTACTTCCACTTAAACAAAGAAACATGTGAAAGCAGCCTTCATCCGCCGAAAAAACATTAAAACAGATTTCTTCAACTACATTTTTTTTTTATCGCTTTGGCTTTAATATCGTAAGTAACTGGCTTCTACATCACCTACTAACCCTGAACTCGGAGAAAACAAATGTTATAAAGTTTTCCATGCGCAAATCGAAACTAGCTCCGACTAACCTTAAAATCTATGCTCACAATTGTAAACATCCCACAAATAACCAGTGTGCATGTCCGGGCATAGCTACCACAAACAAAATAAAGTATTTAGGAATCATAATTGATGACTCTCTCTCTTTTCGACTTCATGTGGAAGCGTTGTGCACTAGAGTTCGTAAGTTAATATTTATTTTTAAAAAAATACGTACGATCGGAGACTCGCACATAATCAAACAAGTTTACTTTGCGTTATGTCAATCTGTATTAACTTACTGCATCTCTTCATGGGGTGGCTTGGCTAAAACCACATTACTAAACCTAGAAAGGGCCCAGAGAGCAATCCTTAAGATTTCTACTTTCCGCCCCTATCAATTCCCCACTAGCCTGCTTTATAAATCATGTAAAGTATTAACAGTCCGACAATTATTTATATTGCACACAGTTTTAAAACAGCACGCTGAAACCCCTTACAACACTGATCATGCCAGTAAAAGGCGTAAAGATTTTGTTTGTCCTAATTATACTCAAACACGACACGCTTTCTCTTCTAGATTTTTTCTTTTCCTAGGTCCACTTCTTTACAAAAGACTTAATGCACGGCTAGATTTATATCCCCTAAACTACATGAAATGTAAATCAACGCTACGAGAAGCCCTACATAATATGTCCTATGACGATACTGAGAAGTCATTTATCGTTTTAAAATAATTTTGTTCTATCTTCTATCTTTTTATACCTTTTTTATATATAGGTTATTAACTTACTAATTATTTTGTACTACCTAGTAAATAAGAATAATATTTTGCATGTGAATAACATATTCAATTGTTAGTTCTTTTTTGCCTGAAACACAGGGTATCCTAGTTCAGGCACGTGTTATTTGCCTCTAATATTAAGATCCTAGTCTATAGTAAACACTGATGTACATTATGTTTTATCAATAAATTATTATTATTATCTCCTGTTTAAATTCACGGGACAAAGCCCGGTCCTTTGGAAGGCGTGCGTGGGGATATAGATCCAACACGTAGAGGCCCTTTGGAGACGAAGTTTAATGTGATGTAATACACCTGCTAGAACCCATTCACGGGTACATCGGTAGATACCCGTGAACCGGTTCCAACAGGCGTTGGGGCTATTGTAGGTTAAGAGGAAAGAGTAACGGGCTATGGATGAAATTTGGATGGACAAATGAATGAGCTATTGCAAGAGTTCCGGACACCTGCCATAACATTGTGAGATGCTATCGAGGCAGGCGGTGACTAGCCACTCGCTAGATGGGCCCCTGAAAGCGTCGTCGTACAGACGGCCAGGAGCAACACCGGGTGAGCGGCTCAGGGGTGTCGAGAGGTGGTGCTGCGCTTTCTCCGAAGTTACTCGCGGCGTTATGCCCTTTAACACTTCCACCCCTGGAGCATATAGCTCTTACGACTCCTCTCTGGACGGCCAATGAAGGCAAGCCAGAGCTGAGAGTCCTACGGGCCCCCTTGGGGTTCCACTTATTATTATTATTCCCTTTATTTAAATGTCATCTTAAGTTAGGTTTTTACAATAATCATATAAAAAGTAAAATATAAAACAATACATACAAAACATAAAATCATTATAAAAACCTAACCTAGGGTGCCGCCGGCAGCGAGGCGGGGCCTAAGCTACCGGTGGTCAGGGCGACAGAGACAGGAATCTCCTGACTATCCGCGCAGTATCCAGGAGTACCGCCTTCTGTATCTGACCCTTGATCCAGCCATCTAGCGAGAGTCTCTTAAGGTGGCGGTCGAGACTCTTCGCTATTAAACCATTCGCCGAAACGACTATCGGGACGATGATCGTCGAATCAACATCCCACATGGCGGTTACCTCGTGAGCCAGGTCTAGGTACTTACTGGCTTTGTCCTTCTCGGCCTTCACGAGGTTCTCGTCATGGGGGATGGTGATGTCGACGAGCACTGCCTGGCGTTTCGATCGATCTGTCAGCACGATATCAGGCCTATTGGCAAGAATAGTCCTGTCCGTGATGACAGATCGATCCCAATAGAGCGTGGCACGACCATTTTCGAGAACTGGCGCAGGTGTGTACTTATAGTAAGGCACTTCGGAGACCACAAGACCATATAGCAGAGCAAGTTGCTGGTGAATAATTCTGGCTACAAGGTTATGTCTGTGCAAGTACTCGCCGTTAGCAAGATGACCACAACCGGAGATAATATGCCTGAGTGACTCCCCGGGACGGCGGCATGCCCGACAAATGTCGACCGTACCGTCCTTCAGGATATACCTCCGGTAATTGTTCGTCATGATAACCTCGTCCGCAATTGCACATACAAAACCTTCGGTTTCCCCGAAGAGATCCCCGAAACGTAGCCAGTTCACCAACACGAGCAGATCCACATCGGGCCCTGTGAGGGCCTTGCAGAACCGCCCGTGAAGCTCCTTGCTCCTCCATACCGCCCTGCGGTCCTCGGCGCTCATCACTTTAAGTCTGCGCCAGTTCATGTTTGCCAAGGAGAGCGGGGTGAAGTTTCCGTCCACTGCCACTACGTCGCGATGCATCCCACACTCGTTGTTTAGGAAATAATCCCTGAGACTGCACACCTCGCGGTTGTGAAGGTCTTTGGCATTTAAAAAGCCGCGACCTCCACACTTCCGCGAGATGTACAGTCTCATAACAGACGAGCGTGGGTGTAGCATGCGATGCGCAGTAAGCAGTACACGAACTCTTCGGTCCAGGGCATCCAGCTCAGTCTGAGTCCATCTTAGTACGCCAAAGGAGTAAGTGAGCAAGGGCATCACCCAGGCGTTGAAGGCGCGCACCTTGTTGCCGCCCGACAAAAGACTATTAAGTACTTTTGTCAAACGACAAAAGAAGCGTTCCTTCACCGCCCGCTTTACGCTCTCACCCTCAATACCCAATGACTGTGACATACCAAGATACTTATAGGTTTCTGCCTCGGAGATAGATTTGAGGGACATTGTCTCAGAAAGTTGTAAATTTGTTGAATTTACAACTCTACCCCGCTGTACATGCATAACCGCACACTTATCGACACCAAATTCCATTTTGATGGCGCTACTGAAGACTTCTGTTGTTTTCAGTAGTTCCAACAGGTCATGTCTATTCGGTGCAAACAGCTTGAGGTCATCCATATAGAGCAGATGAGAAATTACCTCACCCCCTCTCCGAAGCCGGCAACCTAGCCCTGAATCCTTCAGCAAGGTGCTGAGTGGATTCAGCGCTAGGCAGAACCACAGAGGACTCAGGCTATCACCCTGGAAGATCCCACGTTCAATCCTTATATAGTCCTGCGAGCCAGAGGGGCCATCTCCTCCCCCCGGTTGACGAAGAACCGTGGTCCACTGCCCCATGCAAGCGCCTAAGAAGGATCTCAGAACTGCATCAACTTTATACAGCTCTAAGATCCTCCTCAGCCATGAATGAGGCACCGAATCATAGGCCTTCTTGTAGTCAATCCAGGCGGCCGAGAGGGCACCTCTGTTCCGCCGGACTCGTTGGCAAATGGTCATGTCCATGAGGAGGAGCTCTTTAGTACCACGAGACCCAACCCTACATCCATTTTGAGCAGGGGCCAAAACGTTGTTCGCAACGATGTGTGCGTTAATTTTTGCTCTCAAAATGGATATTATTATTATTATTATTATTATTTGACAGACCAGTAACTAATCGTTAAATAAAGCGCCATTCCAAAGTGGTAAAATGTGTGTCCCCCCCCCCTGTAACTTCTAAAATAAGAGAATGATAAAACTAAAAAAAATATATGATGTACATTACCATGTAAACTTCCACCGAAAATTGGTTTGAACGAGATCTAGTTAGTAGTTTTTTTTTAATACGTCATAAATCGTAAACCGCAATTTATTTCACGGAACCCTTCATGTGCGAGTCCGACTCGCACTTGGCCGCTTTTTTATTAAAACGCACAAAAAATTAAAATTAAAAAAACATGATATCCGCGCTTCCAAACACCACGCAAGACCACGAACCTACGTCCCCTTAACAGTAACTGCCCAGGTTGCTCCGCTCGTCTATTTAACAAAACGCACGTGAAGCCGCGAGATAAGGTATAGCCTATCTTACATCCTAAAGGGCCATTCTATATACTGGTGATAAAAGATTTGATGTCGGTTAATTACTTCTCAAAATTACCCCCTACAATACAATTCTTTATTGATAACTTAAGTGTCACTTGGCATATTAAACCTAAAATTCAGATTTGACTTAATAAATACAAATACCAAAATAACAATAATTTACAGGTAAGACAATTATTCAGAAGGCAAATAGAATACAATTACAATCCAATTAGGGACAATGTAATTTTTTTAAACAAATTTACTTATAGCTATACCTAATATTTGTGGTCTAGCTAATATGTATTCGTGTAGATGGCAGGTACTTGCATTCATTTCAAGGATTACTTTGTAATATGAATCATGACGTGATGCAAATTATATAAGACCTTGATAAAAACTAAATACTCACAGCTCCACACGTTTTAAGTCGCATCATTAATTTTTTAAACACGGTAAACGTCAAAAAAAATCCAGGATCAACTTTCAACGCCACTATAGACCAAAAAAGTTATATGTGCACCAGTATCCAACCTTCTCCCGTCTATATAAAGTCTAAATTGGTTGGAATTTAACGCCAAGTCACGTAGACTGTGGAATTTTTGAGTCACTAGCAACCGGATTTTCCGGGTAATGCGCTTACGAGCACTAAATCCTCTTTAAGTGTAACTATCCGAAATCGGATTATTTTCAGTCGAACTCCGACCTCGTTATTTTTAATTCTTTTTTTAAAGTGGGCGTCTCGTTAGCCGGCTTTGCTCTGCCGTGACAGCCATTATATGGCTAGGAGTATGTTAAAAGGTATTATTTTGCAATGCTGATAAACGGTGAGCGGCATGAGAGGCGAGTTTCACTTTTATTTTTTTTTTATGAAATAGGTAAATAAATAGTAGAGTAGTGACGACCTCTGTATCCCTGCCTACGAAGCCGGAGGTCCCGGGTTCGAATCCCGGTAAGGGCATTTATTTGTGTGATGAGCACGAATATTTGTTCCTGAGTCATGGTTGTGTTCTATGTATTTAAGTATTTATTTATCTATATATAAGTATCTATATCGTCGTCTAGTACCCATAGTGTACAAGCTTTGCTTAGTCTGGGACTAGGTCGATTTGTGTAAGATTGTCCCCAAATATTTATTTATTATTATTTATTTATTGTACAACAAGTGCATAAAACGAGCCATTTACCCGAGACGAGACGTTTATATCCGAGCCACCGGCGAGGGTGGATATAACTATCCAAGGGATAAAATGGTTCGATCTTTTTAAATAATAATTGACTTCTATTTCATCTGGTTTTAATAATTTAGTAATATAAAACACGGATGTGAAATTTATTAATGCAAATCAAATAACATAACAAGTTTATTCTACGAAGTTTTATTGTGCGTGATGTGACTGTTAGGCCCGATTATCAGTCCTTAAAACAATTTTAATTTGTGCACTTGCTAGAGCATAAAAGTGCCATTTTTTGGTTATTTTGAGTTGGAGCAATGTTTATTATTGTTGTTGTTCATTGTTCAGCATACATTTGCTTTTACGAATACTCAAATCAATGTAACCTGGTTATGACGGGGAATAAGGCAATCAATGGTAGGTAGTATTGTATTATAGTCAAATAGGGAACACAGAAAAATTCCAAAGTAATTTTTCCAAAACTATAATTATTCCGAAATTCCAATATTCTGAACGCCATCTTCCACTAAACGAAAATTCGGACGCAGATGATTTAATGGAATATATAAATAGGTTAGGTTAGTATTGTATACTGGAAAATCTAAAATTCCTTCAGCGAAGCATGGTTTTCGAAATTATGAAATTTCAGAAAAAAGGACAAATGACTTCGGAATTATATATGCTACACGGGCCGATTTTGTCAGACGGCCAAGCAAGGTAGCAAGGTAACAGAAAATCTAGGAGTGACCTTGATTTGGCCGGCCGCCGTGCTTCCTATATTTACCACACGAGCTGAATCTGCACTCGTCGGTCGGCATGCAGTCCAGCCGATATCGGCCCGTGTAGCGTCTCCTACCTATAATAAGCCTCTCAGAGACTGGTGCGGCCTTGCTGCGGTGGTCAATACTCAATAGTAAACTTGTCATTAGCTGTAAAATTTACTATTGACCGCCACCGCAGGCCGCGCCAGTGTGTGGCATGCCATATAGTGTAGGTACCCGTCAAATATGCAATGGAACGCATGCGTTCACGGATCTAACAAACAAAATAAAGGCTTGCACTGACGTGTAGCGTTTTCTAGTGTAGGCAGATAATATAATTTTAATGTGATTTCATTCCGATAAGAATAATCGAGTCCCGGTAAGAGCAAATATATTTTTCTCAAACATACAATTAAATATTCTCTTTACGTTCCTTATAATAGACTCGGAAGTATCTTTTTTCAGGCGCAGCATCTCAAGGCGGCCTGAGATGGGATTTCATACAACTTTTCAGGCCTAGGCCTGCAAAGTAACTTTTTAATTTTCATTCCACTATTTGTGGCACAGCATCACGGCATTCAGCCATGAAAATAAGTTTGATTTGAGGATTTTTATTCATTTATTTCATTGCATGTTTGAGAAAAGCACTATACATGCCTCGGCGTGAAAACGGATTCCCGGCCTCGTATCTCTTTCCTACTTGGCCTATACCTACTTGGCCGGAGATCCGTGTTTTCCCGGCCTCTGATGTAATGTACTATTTCTCAAACATGTAATGAAATATTCTCTTTACGTTCCTAATAGACTCGGAAGTATCCTTTTTCGGGCGCAGCATCTCGAGGCGGCCTGAAATGGGATTTCATATAACTTTTCAGGCCTGCAAAGTAATTTTCTTTTGTTTCAACGTCCAACCGTCCATACAGACAGCGTCAAAGATGGCGGCAGGTTTTACGAACAGCTTATTTTATTTTTTTAATTTATTTCATTGCATGTTTTAAAAAACCACTATACATGCCTCGGCGTGAAAACGAATTCCCGGCCTCGTATCTCTATCCGGTCTCGCTACGCTCGGCCGTCTATACCTACTTGGCCGGAAATCCGTGTTTTCCCGGCCTCTGATGTAATGTACTATTGTGTGATGAGCATGAATATTTGTTTCCGAGTCTTGGATGTTTTCCATGCATTTAAGTATATATTGATACCTACTATTCTACTATTAAATATATCGTGTAAGTTTCTACCCAAATTATACATTTATTTTATTATTATTTTCTTTTGTTTTCTTAAATTGTCATTTTGGTTTTAATTTTTGTTGTATTTTTTGTTTGATTTCATTTTCAATACATTCATGTTAGGTTTTAATTTCCATTCTCTTGTTATTGTTATGTGTTATGTCTATGTGTGTTACGTACCGGTCCTCACTGATAGACCTAACGGAAGACCAGCTGGCTGCAAAGCCAGCGTCATGCTGAGTTAGACCCATTTCGTGACACGGCACAGATTCACTATTTATTTTGTCTTTGTCTTGTAATACCGTGTGTTGTGTTGTGTCACGAACAAATGTTTGATTCTGATTCTGATTTTTAATACCGTATTCCCAAGTCTAACTGAAAGTTACAATGGTTCAGTACAATACGCAGCCATCGTGTGCTCTCTCTTAGATAGCGTTTGTCTTTGTCTTGTAATACCGTGTGTTGTGTTGTGTCACGAATAAATGTTTGATTCTGATGCTGATTATAAATACCGTATTCCCAAGTCTCACTTAAAGTTACAATGTTTCAGCACAATACGCAGCCATCGTGTGCTGTCTCTTAGAGAGCGTTTGTTGTTTGACGTCCCCGGAGTTGAGCGCTAAGTTCAGTCTGAGTTCTCTGTATGACGCGGCGATGCCAGTGCTCCATCCGATAATCGCCGCTGGCTCGGACCGCTGTAAGTCTATAATTATAATCATATTTATAGGTGTTTTTTTATCTTTATTTAAAGAGTTTTGTCAAAATTACAATGTCACTTATAGGAACTCCACAATTGGTTGTTAAGGTAAACACCGAAAGTTCCTTATATATTATTTATTTACCATAGCGTCTACATTCGCCTATGGGCAAGGGACTACTGGCGAGCCCGCCTGCCTCACTAACATATATCGATAATATACATGTTAGGTATGCATAAATGTGTCGCTACAGTAGCCCCCCCCTTACAAAAGCTATTTTTTGAAATACACCAAAAATAATAAATCACAAAAACATATTAACGCTAAATACATAGGAGGGCACATAAACACTGTCACTTGTTATGCGTATCCGGCCGCGGCCGCGTGCACTGGCTGCGACTGCGTAGCAAACCCACGCGCCACGGCACTTGGCTGCGCTGCCGCTTGGTGCCTAATCCACCCTTTGAGCCTTCTATTGCAGATCCTCCATACGGTGTACAATACCACGATAGCTATAAGCACAACCAGTGTTATGATCAGAATACCGTAGTTGGCAATTCGACTTTCGAACTCTGTATGTCTCGCGCTGATATTGGCCTCAAATTCATCTTGCTTATTTTTGCTCTGGTTGTAACCCATGTTGTTAACTTGTCGTAGCGAACAGTCGAATGGTCAAATACAGAATTACGCATTAACTTTATTACATACATTCTAGGTCAGGATATTTAATAATAAACATCATCAAAATAATTTGCACGCTCTACCTTAATAAATGCAAAGTGGTCACCTAAATTTCAACATGAAAAGTACCTAACTAATCAACTAATAATATTAACACTGATGTTTTGAATAATAACATTGTTATTGCTGATACCGCAGTGGCCGCTTAACCGTACGGCCTCCACGTGTGGTCCAAGTAACATGCGCCGGGTCGGTAACGACCGATGTGGGCGCATCGCACTTATTATTAATACGGTGTGACTCAGCGGTAACATTGTTATTATTTGTTTTTTTTGAACAATAATCCTTAACTGGCTCAACTAAACAAGACATCTCCTCATTTAGTGAATATGCCGGCTTTAATCTATCGATGGAAATCAGTGATTGCCTTTCAGGTAACTGTATCTTAAAACACTTGTCCCCTCTCTTAATGACCTCGAACGGGCCTTGGTATGGGGGTTGCAAGGGTTTTCTAACAGCATCGACTCGTACAAATACTTTATTGCATGATTTAAGATCCGGATGCACAAATATCGTACGCGAGTCGCGTTGCGCTAATGGCTTGGGCCTTATGTTACTTATGGCGTTCTTTAATTCTCTAACGTAATTAACTGCGTCGAAACCCAGGCTAGTTTTCGCGTCATAGAAATCTCCCGGCATACGCAGTGATCTGCCGAACGTTAACTCTGCTGCGCTCACTCCGGTATCGCTACGTGGAACCGCGCGCAAGCCCAGCATGACGGTCGGCAGTTCCTGCTCCCATGCCGATGATGTAAGCCTTGCCTTAAGGGCTGCTTTCAGACTACGATGCCAACGTTCCAGCACCCCATCACTCTGGGGATGGTATGCAGTTGTTCGCAACTTGGTTATGCCCAGGTACTTCATTAACTCTGAAACGATACCACTCTCGAACTGTCTGCCCTGGTCGCTGGTAAGCTTAGTAGGGCAACCATGACGCGAAATCCAGCCTTCGTAAATTACTTTAGCTATAGTTTCGGCTGATATGTCGCTAACCGGGAAAGCCTCTGGCCAGCCAGTTACCCGATCTATAAATGTGACTAAATACCTATGACCATCCGCCGACGTAGGTAAGGGCCCTACTATGTCCACGTGCAAATGCTCAAATCTGCCTACACATGGGAAGCGACCCAATTCTGATTGATTGTGTCTTTGAACCTTCGCACGTTGACACTGTATACATGTTTTAGCCCAGACCCCTACCCCTACATCACGATTCATATAAGGCCAATAGAAACTTTTTCTTACCATCATGCGTGTAGCTCGGATACCCGGATGACTTAAATCATGCATAGTATCGAATGCTAATCTCCGAAAACCTAATGGTAAATAAGGTCTATTTCTGCCTGTTGACACGTCACAATAAATCTTGCCACTTGTACTTGGTAATTGAACACTCCTGAGACGCGACGCGCTATTTTTGTCCCGCAACGCCTGTGCTAACTCAGCGTCTGTGGCCTGAGCTCGAGCCACTTCGCTGAAATCTATAGTCGTGGGTGTTGATATTGTCTCTACCCGTGACAATGCATCGGCAACCACATTTTGATTACCCGACACGTGTTGTATGTCAGTAGTGAATTCACTGATAAACAACAATTGTCGGGTTCGTCTAGGAGTTTCTTTGTCACTGCTTAATTTACTGAAAGCGTAAATTAGTGGTTTATGGTCGGTGAATACCGTTAGTGGCCGGCCCTCAAACAAATTTCTGAAATGTAGTATTGCTAAATAGATGGCTAACAATTCCCGATCATATGCGCTATATTTGCGTTGTGTGTCGGTAAGGCGCTTAGAAAAATAGCCTAAAGGTTTCCAGTTACCTTTGATCCGCTGTTGTAATGCGCCACCGACACATGAGTCCGACGCGTCGACCATAAGGGCCATTTTCGCGCCTTCAACCGGGTATGTTAACAACGCCGCGTTCTGCAAACTAGCCTTACACAGTGCGAACGCCTCGTCAGCTTCCTTTGTCCATTGTATAGCAGTTTTATCCTTGCGCTTGGAATTTTCTAAGTACCTGTTTAATACGGCCTGATATTTAATCGCGTGTTTTAAATGTGCCCGATAAAAAATTACCATGCCCAGGAAACGTCTAAGCTGCTCCACCGACTGTGGCTTGGGGAAATCTGTTATAGCTTTCACTTTTTCATGTATTAACGGCCTAATACCATCCTTTGTAACCTCATACCCCAAAAACTCTACCTTCGGGCGTCCAAAACTGCATTTGGCGATGTTAATTGTTAAGCCGTATTCATCTAACCTACTAAACAGTTTTTCTAGATGTATTCGGTGCTGCCTCTCATCGACACTGGCTATTAGTACGTCGTCCAAATAACAAAAAACAAAATCGAGTTCCCTCACCACATTGTGGTTCATGAAGCGCTGGAAGGTCTGCGCCCCGTTTCGGAGTCCGAAGGTCATCCTTGGGAATTCGAAAAGACCGAATGTAGTCAGAATCGCCGTTTTCTCTATGTCTTCTTCCGCTACTGGTATAAAGTGGTAGGCCCTATTCACATCTATTCTGCTGAATATTGTCTTACCTGCAAGCATATACGTGAATTCCTGTAAGCGCGGAATCGGATAGCGATCGGGCTTAGTGCATGCGTTTAACTGTCTATAATCGCCGCAAGGCCGCAAACCACCATCCTTCTTTGGCACCACGTGCAACGGGCTCGACCACGCGCTTTTTGAAGGTCTACAAATGCCTAATTGCATCATAAAGTCAAATTCATCCTTCACCTTTTTATACCTGTCTGGTGGCAGCGGCCTCGCGCGCGCGTGAACCGGGGGGCCCTTGGTCTCGATGTGATGACACACCGTATGCTTGGGAGCCTCTTTGAAACTAATCGGTTTAGTAATTTCCGGGTACTGTTTCAACAGGTCGCAAAAAGGGTGATTCTCGCTAACTGTATTCACCGAATCATTGCTGCAGTTAACTATAGTCGCGACGACATCATTTAGTGTGACTGTGTCAACAAGCTTTTTTGAGCCAAGATTAACGCTTAGACTGTAAAAACTTAAAAAATCCGCCCCTAGGATAGGTTGGCTAAAGTCGGCAATCACGAATGTCCATCGAAAGACACGTGCTAACTTAAAATCTAACAACAGAGTCTTAATTCCATAAGTTTTGATTGGCGTTCCATTTGCCGCGTATAACTTATAATCTAATTCGACTTTACCACTATTACTTACAATTTTGCACCGCGGTAACACAGAAATATTGGCTCCCGAATCCACCAAAAATCGTAAGCCCATGTTCACGTCAGTCACCACAAGGCGGTGGTTGGTAGAGCCGATACAGTAACCCGCCTCCGACTGTATCGCTGCTAGTTTTCCCCCTTCCAGCCGCAGGGTTTGATGCACTTAGTAGCCTTTTGTCCGAAACGGAAATGGTAGTAGCAGAGCCAGTCTGGATCCTGGCGGCTCTTCTTCTGCCGGGTCTCTCCTCGCGGTTGGGTCTGCCGAGCACTGCTATTACCACGTCCACCCGATGCACCTCCCCGCTCAAGCCGCTCGAGCCTCGTGCTGATCTTAGCTATCTCTGACAATACTCTGTCTTCCGCCGCTGGTTGGTGGCCCGACGCCACTTCTGCTATGCTGACCGAAGACTCTGTAGCCTCTGCAATTCTGTCCGCTAGGTTAGCCAACTTTTTAAGGTCTGTTATTTCACTTCCTGCTACTACGGCCTTTACCGCCTGGGGCATCAAACCAACCCATAGCATGCGGATAGTCGAATCCGGGAATTTTCCTCCGCCAAGGTCTAACATTTGCCTCATGAGCTGAGAGGGCTTTCGATCTCCGAGCTCCATCTCATGCAGCAGCCTTCTGTGCCTTTTTTCTTCGGTTTCTTGAAATACTGCCAATAATCGCTCTTTTAAGGCGTCGTATTTACCCGTGTCCGGTGGTGCCAGTAGGATGTCACTAGCTGCCTGGATTGTAGACCTCCCCAGCTTGGTAACTACTATGTTAAATCTTTGTACGTCTCCCAGATGTTGCGGCTCTAGGATAGCCTCCAATTGCGCATACCAAAGTTTGGGCTGATCAGCCCAGAAATCCGGAATTCTGGTTGACAGCGACACCGCTGCCAGTTCTCCTATATTGCTTGCGGAATCACACCTTGCCGGTTGCCTTGTAGGCTGTGCCGTGGACTGCGCCGGGGGTTGTGGAGGTGGTGGGTACTGGGGCCCCGGAGGCGCTTGTCCATTTGTCATTTCTCAGCGTAATGATGACGCTGTATGCCTATAAGCTCTTCCTGTGTGGTACCCCAAAGGAAGGAGTAGTCCCGTTTCACCAAAAAAAAAAAATGTTCACTTGTTAAACTATTCACTCGCAATGTTCACTAATAATGTTCACAGGGGTCACCAGATATAGGAACTCCACAATTGGTTGTTAAGGTAAACACCGAAAGTTCCTTATATATTATTTATTTACCATAGCGTCTACATTCGCCTATGGGCAACGGACTACTGGCGAGCCCGCCTGCCTCACTAACATATATCGATAATATACATGTTAGGTATGCATAAATGTGTCGCTACACACTCTATGAATAATGCAACTTACTAACTATTACAAATCAAATATTTACTTAACACTATGCACCCTAGCAGCAGGCGGTCATTTCCGTCTGCGTATGCCCACCAGAACCAAGCCATACAGAGCCTTGGCTTCCCTCGAATGAGGGAAAGCCAACACCCTGTTATAGACATCCAGCTGCTTAAGGTCGATGCCTTGAGACAAGAGCTCAACTCTCTTATCTGCGTTACGCACACACTCCACCATAATATGGTATGCATCCTCTAATTTACCACATTCTGAGCATTCTGGTGATTGGACTTTCTTCATTAAAAATGCAAACTTATTGAGCGGATTTTTTTATTTATTATTATTATTATCCACACTTACAACTATTTTTACAGGCATCGAACCTAAGACAACAGTGTAACTATTTTATAATACCTATAACATTTTTTTTTTACGTAGTACTCTTATAACATATTACGAGCAATGCTGCCTTTGTTAATTCATTCAGAGAACACGAAAACAAATCAATATTTTCCGCTATGAGATTGAGGGTACGCACTGCAAGCGTCATCGGTGCCCTACCAAGCAGGTTGGTGCGCCCGCGCGGCTCGGCTAGCAGCCGCGGCCGGAGTCTACGCCACACGTACCTATCGGGAACACACACACTCACACCACTCAATACCTGGCTATTGTATATTTTACCCCGAAGTAATTTAAAAATGTAGGTGGCCAGGCACAGCTCTCTGCGCACCCGCAGCTGGTTGTACCCTACCATGCCCAGTACAAATAGAGTTGGATACATTAGTGGGTAAAATGGGTATACCCTGTACTTCCTCCAATACAGAAATCGTACGAATTTATTTTGGATACGCTCCACCATAAGGTGATATTTGGTTTCATGCGGATCCCAGATGATTGCATTGCATTCGAGACCACTTCGGACCAACGCGTTGTATAATGCGATAATCGCTCCAATATTTGTAAAACCATGGGAACGACGCAGAACAAATCCCAGAGTTCTATACGCCTTCTTACAAATATTGACGATGTGATCCCGGAATCTCAGATCAGATGTGAATTTGACTCCCAAATCTTTAACTTCTGACACTCTTTTTAATTTCATGGCATTTATTTCGTAGTCATGAAGAATGGGATAGTGCTTTCGAGTAAACGTAATAGTAACGCATTTCGACGTATTGAAAAATAACTTATTCGCTTCGCTCCATGAGACCACACTATCTATATCGGTTTGAAATCTTGCACAGTCTGCCGTATTATTAATAGGTAGATACATTTTTAGATCGTCGGCAAATAGTAAGCAACCTGAATTTTTAACAACCTGAGGTAAGTCATTGACCATAATTATAAATTCCAATGGGCCAAGGTTACTTCCCTGACTTACTCCAGACCTCACGAAATATGGTTCTGATCTACATCCCTCGTAATCTTGAAAACTTGCAAAAAAAATTCAACAAATGAGGGGTAAATCCTACACCGGCTATGTCCGGAACAGAGCCTGAATAATAAATTGGTGATAATATTATATACAGCGTGGAAATCCAATACGAGCAAAGAAATAAACCAGACAGAGGGTTTAGTAGCGTAAACATTGATTAACGGGACTTTTTAAGTTACACTTAATTGAAAGACCTTAATGAATTTTTGAAAAAAATCCGAGCAGCAATGTAACGTAAATGATTCTTGGTGGTGACAAGTACCTAATTGTCAACGAGCCTTAACTCGAACATTTAACGTTACATTGCGGGCTGAATTATTTTGTATGGTTAACTTTTTCGTTGTAATTTTAGACAAAAAATATATTAATGCGCTTCTAAGGTACTGTAAGGGTTTGCTCGTATTGGATTTCCACGATGCTCTAGAATCAAGCACAATTTACTGCATACGCTATAATAATATCAAATAGGTACAAACGTTAGGTACTATGTATTTGATTTCAATGTGTTTTGCGCGCTCGCTCTTGGCTTGCGCCGCGGTACTAGAAAAAAAAATCGGTATAAAAAAAAATATCTTCCCCAAAACGCGATAATTTTTTCGGTATTCCAAAACTGTATTTAGGTAATGACGCTGAAATATTAGATAAGTCGATTAGAATAAAAAATATGCATGCTGCATTGCACGTAGAACCGATGGCCGTTGGGGCGGAAAGGTTCTCGAGTGGCGACCACGTACCGTCAACTGGGGTTACTTTGATTCGCGGTGCGACTTTGATCAAATAGGTTTTTCTCCGAAATCATTGTTTTTACTTGTGGGTGAACTGTGGCAGTGAATATATTAGTTATCTATTACTACTATTGCTGTATACTCGATTAAATCTCCTTCATTTCAAATAGTTTTGCTTTTATACTACATTCTAAATGATCAAAGTAGCCCCATTTTTTCCTAAAGTAAGTCTACCATTACCGGAAGGCGCGGCGTGGGTCTCTCGCGACCTTTACCAGGCCATCAGTCCACCTTGTTGGCCCCCCACATTGAATACCTACTTTGTAGAAAAAAATAATATATACTTATACAAAAAAAAAAACCTAACCTTTGATTTTGAGAATAGGCAACCGACATACAATCTGACTGGACATAAACCAAAATTAGATGGTATAAATAAGTCTAATAATAAAAATCAATTACATTTTCGGTAGCAGATGACAATACCGTCAATATCACTGATCAAGATTTAGATTGTTGATTATTTTTAAGCTCATTATCATTATAGTATAATGCAGGAAAAAAAGGTACTTACGTAAGTTATTGAACGTTTAGTTCGCGTCCCATTATATACATATAACATCATTTAATATAATATAACGTTTAATATGCGGTCTATAAAATTACTAGCTGTTAAAGTGTTCATGGTTATAATTTTCTGTAAGGCATGCATTAAGTAAGGTTAGGTTTGTTTTAGAATCGTAACATACGCAGACGCAGAAGTCAATTGTTTCCGTAATAAAAATAAATAACAATTGTTACCTACTTGATACAAAATGACCCACGGCTATGCGACATAAAGTGATAAAACCTTTAATGCTGGAGATATCAAACGTTATATTAACCGCTATACAATTGTTTAGTGGTTAATGCGGTACCCAAAGGCTTTTCTGCTTTATTCATGACACCGACATACTTTAACGTATTTCATAATTTACCAATAATTTCCAGGTGGCATGTTAAAAGGTCTTCTCGGAATAACATACGAACAAATGCAGCTAAAGAACAAGACCAACTATCAAGATATATCCATAGACCTGATAACAAAGAACGGCAACGTAAAATATAACATTACAGCCACAAAACGGCTTGGAAGATTCATGTCCAACGCCGACACCGTAGTCATTCTTATCCATGGATTTCTAGAAAGCTCTGACGGTTGGATGGTCAATGCGCTGGGTCCTGAATATCTGAAGAGGCCTGGGTATAAGATATTGGCACTGGATGGACGAAGGGTGATCAATTATGAATATTTCAGCGCGTCGACGCACGCGCGGTTCATAGGAGAGAAACTTGGGAATTTCTTGGGTGAGATTGTTGAAAGTAAGTTGATGGAGGAAAACAGAGTTTGGCACTTTGCAAGCATAGTTTTTATATTAGTAATACGGCCTGCCTAATGCTAATCAGATACCATCGCCTATCGACGCTTGTGACACCAGCAGAAAAATCATAAGAGCGCTGCCGACCCTTCATTGATTTGAGGTTTCGTTACGTTCCCAGCTAGAGAAAAAAGATGGTCCCACACTCTGAGCACACCCCATCCTCATGAGCTCTGGCGACCTTACAAGGAAGATTAAAAAGTTTCAATCTTTTTCGTATGCATGAAGAGTCCTCAGCTCTTTCATCAAATTATAATTTGATCTCCATTTTGACGTGATAAGGTCTTATAAATCGTTGAACGCCGGCTGCACGCACGAAAAAGTGTGACTCATTGTCCCGTTCCGAACGCCGCCGGCTGCCCGCATGAAATATCAACGCACAGCCCAAACCGCTGGTTCTAGAGATTTCAAATTTGGCACGTAGGTTCCTTATAAGGTCTAGCACTAAGAAATAATTTTTCAAAATTCACCCTTTGAGAAGGTGAAATGGGGGTCCAAAATTTGTATGGCAGCACAACGTTTTCTTATGACGTTATCACGTAAAATTATCATCCGTAAGCCGACTTTATGACAGCCAATTTTTTTACGCCAAATAAACGGCCTGTAGAAGCTCTATTTTATGCCACGATGTGTTGTGGAAATAGGCAAGAAATAAATTTGAGTTAAGGGGATTTGCCAGGGGTTGGAATTTGATAGGCTGTCCACATTGATTGACACTTCGGCAAAATGTTTAACATATAGGTAAGCTAAACGTACTAGTACTGGACGTTGCTATGGTATAATATTATGGCATGGGCACTTTATGTCAAATAAATTCGAACTAAATAAGAAGATTTTTCTTCTTTCGAAATTAAGGCGTCGTAGGCTCTTGGTTTTCTCTCCCTCTCACTGAGCATAAGCGTGAGCGAGATGGAAGTGAGTGTTCGGAAGCGCGGATATCATGTTTTTTAATGTAAATTTTTTGAACGTATAAATAAAAAAAGTATAATAGCAGAATTCTCTCAAACATGATATTGCCGATTTTTAGAACTAATTTTAAAATGTTTAGCTGCTGTGCATAATTTGTTAGGATTTTTTAAGTGTATTTTAGACCTATGTTCGTGATTTTTTTTTATTGAGCGAAAGTCAAAAACTCAGGATTCGAATTAGCTGCTGTCCCTCGAAAGAGGCCTCAAGATTGCTAATTAAATTTAGGGCAGCCGTATTATCCAAACAAGAGCTACGATTTTTTTAAAATCCGTTTTGGAGCTCACGTAGCCTTAAGTAATGTCACTTTGACATAAAGTGCATATGTCATATACCTTGAGGACGTTTACCTTACGCTATTTTACAGTTCCAAATCAGATTTGAGAATGCATCACACTGGCGCGGCCTGCGGTGGCGGACCATAGTAAATTTGACAGCTAATGACAAGTTTTCTATGGCCGCGCCAGTCTGTGAGAGGCCTTATGGTTTTCATTAAGCCTGCATCACACTGGCGCGGCTTGCGGTGGTGGACCAGTCAATTTGACAGCTAATGACATGTTTTCTATTGTCCGCAGCGCCCAGGCCGCGCCAGTCTGTGAGGGGCCTTAAAATGACAATAACATTTTCAAGGTGTTGCAATAAAGTAAAAGTATTTTAAAGGTTCTCTATTCTTCAATTTAGGCATATTATATGCACCTGCGAATGCCAAAAAACTACTTTCGCTTCAAATTAAATATCCTCTGCCATTAGAAAAGTCGGCGTTAGAAACTCGGCGAGGTTTAGTTTTTTTCAAAAATAATCAGAACGCAACAGTTAAAGGAGTTCCAATGCTAAAATAATGTCCCTCCAGTAAAAGTTGGCACATTTGAAAAAGCTCTTTGAAAGTTCATAAGTGATACTCGTAAATCACGTTTTAAAGCTCATGACAATTTGCGCTCTCTCAGAGCAAAATGAATCTTATTGTCCAGGGTATGTGAGTCAATTTGTAGGCGACAATGGTGTAAGCGACCGATGGACGATTTTGTAAGAATTTTCAAAAACTCTTTCATTGTCGAAATCTTACACGTTGCCCAAGTTGCTTAACTTTGTAAGGAGGTATATTTCCCCTTTAGTCCGTTTTCGCAATTGCGGTTTCACAATTGGCTGCGAAAGAAGAATTATTTTTCGCTGTTTCGTAATTAATTGTCAAACAAGAATTTATTTTCTGTATTCACAACCAAGTTTCGTAATTAACTACGAAATAAGATTTTTTTTCCGTTTTCGCAATTGCGGTTTCACAATTGGCTGCGAAAGAAGAATTATTTTTCGCTGTTTCGTAATTAATTGTCAAACAAGAATTTATTTTCTGTATTCACAACCAAGTTTCGTAATTAACTACGAAATAAGATTTTTTTTCCGTTTTCGTAGTAAATTGGCTACGAAAGATGAATAACTTTTCACACTGCTTCGTAATTATTTTATTATCAAACAAGCATTTTTTGCTGTTTTAGTAATCGAATTTCGTAATTAACTTCAAAAACTGAACGAAAAAAAAGAACAATAAAGGCGTTGGTCCATCACAACGTATCACACCATGACCGTGCTAGGAACGTAACCGGCAAAAAGTTCCGTCACCGGTCCGTCATTCTTTGACACATACGTTCATAGCACGGTCATAGTATGATACGTTGTGATGGGCAAACGCCTTTATTGTTATTTTTTTTCGTTGTGATGGGCAAACACCTAAGTATCGATCTCTGAAAGTGAATTGGAGGAATAAAAATATGCAAATCGTAAATTATTGCCTTTATTTTTGTCGAAGTGGAATAAAAACCTTGTTTACATTAAAAATAAAATTCTACATTACTTACTTCCTTAACAAAATATATACTTTTTACTTTAAAACAATACTTCCGAGCTTATTTAATACATAAATGGAGCAATGATCTCCACACAGTGCCCGACCGTAATTTCGTTATTACATAACTCTGCTATTGCTTTTTTAATTTCTTCATCGATTTCCTGATAGTTTTTATTTACTTTCATAGCAGGTTTAAAATTACGAAGCTTAGTTTCCCTTTCTAAAACTTCCAGTATTTGTGCCAGGTTAGGGTTTTTTCTTCCAACATATTTATTTATACGCGAGTGCCATGCCTCAACTGGGTTTGTAGTTCGGATTTCCTCATCTTCGCAGCACCACTTTTTGACAAATCCGATGTCTTTCATCCATTTAATTTGGTAGTACTTGTTAAATATAGTAGTTTTTTCATCCGTTGGGCTTCTTTTCATCACATACTCGTACCCATTCTTGACAAATGCTAAAGGTAGACGGGCTAAGCCAGCACAACGGGCTACATGACGTCTTTGAATCCTTGAATTCATGTCAAGTGCTTTTGATTTTCGAAAGAGGGTATTGCAAAAATGAAAAAAGCAACCCTTTACTATGGAGTCTGGAAATACGGTTTGAATACCTTTCATAGCTGCTTGTTCATAATCTAAAGTCATTTTTACTGGTTCCCAACTTGGAATTTGACTTTTAATCATCCGGAATAATATCTCGTATGTTCTTTCATTATTGTTTCGTAAGAACGCAAAAAAAATTGGTACTACCTTTTTTGCTTCGACATCAAGTCCATGTATACTATATAATTGTTTAAACGGAAGTGGGCACGATTTAAAAGTACCATCAAGAAAAAAGTGCTGAAAGCGATGTATTATTTGTTGCGTATCAGGGGAACCAAACACGAGGATCCTCATATCGACATCATAGTAATCGGCGATGAGTAAATGTTCAAACTTAATCGGCACTATTACCTCTTGAGGCGATCTAAATTGTAGTTTGGGCACTCCCAAGTTTCTGTATCTTTCATTGTATAAACCGGTTTTGATGTTCTGGAATTTAGGTAACTCGTGAAGAAAGTTCACTCCTTTATCGTTGAGTTCACTCACCATTTCGTCAAATTGTTTCTGAATAGGATAGTTGTTAGTGCACACTTTTTTTTTCAGACCACTAAGTTCTTGTTCAAATATGCATTTAGCGTCATTTGCCAAACAATCAATATCATGATCCTTTGATTTTACTATGGAGTTTTCTACACTCAGCGTTATGCTACCCTTGCATGTTGTTTTGCTGAAACACTGCCAAAATGAGTTACGGTCAGCGTACGTACTCTTTTTGTGATATTTACGGCCATTATAAAGCAATGCTTGGCCTCCTCTCTTTGTGGGAATGAACCGAATTTCATTACTCAAACTATTTGACGCAGTGCACTCAGAAGAATCAGCCATAATACTGTTGTCTTGATATAATGTATTGTGAAAATAGGTTTTATTAATTCCAAGTGCACTTAAATCTTAGTCACATTTCACATAAGTTGATAAGAAATTAATATTTATGTTTAAACTCTCTCTTTTCATTAAATTGATTAAATAAAATGTCACAAACGATTTTTTTCTTTATTATGTTGAAGGAAGGAGGTTAAGACCTCATTAAGTAATTTATTTATTAACCAAGGAGTTCCAATAATGCGACTAATTCTTGTTTAGTAATTAATTGTGAAAAAGGAAAATGGAGATGTTTCTAGTAATTAATTACAAAAGGAGAAAAAATATTCGATTGCGAAAACAGCCAAAAAATTCTTGTTTGAAAGCTAATTACGAAACAGTGAAAAATAATTCTTCTTTCGCCGCCAATTGTGAAACCGCAATTGCGAAAACGGACTAAAGGATATTTCCATTAGGAAACCTGAAAAAAACTTCGCAGAAACTTAAAAGTTGCGAAGGACTTTTTTAATTTTAAAATATACCTACACAATGCTATATTAAATAGGCTTGAATGGTTGTGCGTATATCGTTTTTCTTTCGTGGCATTTGTATTTTTGAATTAAAATAATGATAGCCTTTATCACATTTCGAAAGAAGCAAAAACAAATATTTTTTTTATGAAGCTGCCACGAATAAATTACGACAAGCCAACCCAACAAAAGGAATGACGGATGACGGGCAGACGTCTAAAACGAATAAGTATGTAAATAACAACTTTCGTTGTTTTCTTTGAAAATACCTAATAGGTTGACGTCAGTCGTTTGTATTATATATTCTTATTATATTTAGAAGAGACATATACAATAGCTACCAAACAATAAGACACGTTAATAGAAACTGTCAATCACAGGCTATAATTACAGTTATTTATTTATCGTATAGCTATTAAAATACACTGTTTGATCGTATGAGATCTTCGAAAAGACAGTACGGTTGCCAGGTTGTTGCACTTTTAGCACCGCACTGGGTAATTCCTACGGAAGTGGTGCAACTTCGACCCCCATAATTACAGTGATAAATCAATATTGCTATACAATCAGCAACGTATGGTTAGTAGCAGCCAAAGTAGCCAAATACTAGATGTATTTTATTATACTGAAAGACACCCGAACAGATTTTTTTATTTTAAACTAGCTGACCCAGCGAATTTCGTTCCGCCGTACAAAATGCATGAAACATTTTATTTTTTAGACAAATCCAACAAATCAACAATCATCAAAATCGTTCCAGCCGTTCTTGGGTGATAAATGGTGTAACTAACACGACTTTGTTTTATAGATTACATTAGCGCGTCCATTTTCAAAAGATATTCGTATGTTTTTGAATTAAATAATGCTACTAGATTTTAAACCCTACACTCGCAATAAGTAAGTACGCAGTAAGTTTGTCAATGAAGTTTCACGGCTCTTTAGTCTATAGTCAGTAGTAAAGGGTCCCACAGATTAACATTTCGCTGGATGATGAAAACCTATCAGAGCTTGCTAACAGCAGATTTGCCGGCAGGTCGTCTGATTATGGTCGTCTAATACTGATTGTGTGTGGAGACCAGGTGGAGACCGGCAGTATTAAAGTGGACCATAGGAATACTGCCGACAGGCCACCTAATCAGATTTGCCACTGCTAGCCAACTGTTATTCTGTGAGGCTCTTAATTAAAGAGGCCAGCCCTGGGTCCGAATTTCAGTAAGACCATTTCCTTTGTGACAGATTACCTACGATTTTATTTTATACTAGCTTTTGCCCGCGACTTCGTCCGCGTAGAACTCGTTTATATCGTAGCTCGATACAAACTTTCACCCTCCATTTCCCTTTTAGGGGTAGATTTCCGATATAAAAACTATCATAGGTATGTCCTTACCCGAGACTCAAACTATCTTTATCATTATTATCATTTATCATCATTATCATATCAGCCGAAACACGTCCACTGCCGGACATAGGCCTCCCCCAAAGAGTTCCAAAGTGACCAATCCTTCGCCACCCACATCCAGCGGACTCCCGCAACCTTTACCAGGTCATCAGTCCACCTTGTGCCTACCAACGCCGCGCCTACTAACTACCTCTATACATAGTTTTATCTAAATGGGTTGTAAAGTAGCTTCATACAAATATTCAACCACTATTTCACCCCCTTAAGACATGATTTCCGGGATAAAAACTATCCTATGTCCTTTTCCGGAACTCAAACTATCTGTTAACCAAATTTCATCTAAATGGGTCACTCACATCCAAATTTTCACCCCTTAGGGGAGGATTTTCGGGATAAAACTATCCTATGTCCTTCCCCAGGACTCCCAAC
This sequence comes from Epinotia brunnichana, assembly GCA_963854355.1. Taxonomy (NCBI): domain Eukaryota; kingdom Metazoa; phylum Arthropoda; class Insecta; order Lepidoptera; family Tortricidae; genus Epinotia; species Epinotia brunnichana. The sequence goes on along the minus strand of OY977949.1, from coordinate 6,932,183 downwards.
TATAGCTATACTAAATTTTTATCCCCATTTCACCCCCTTAGGGAATGATCTCCGGAATAAAACTATCTGATGTCCTTTCCCAGGACTCAAATTATCTCTTAACCAGATTTCAACTAAATGAGTTCCATCCAAATCTTCACCCCTCATCTCATCCTCTCAGGCGATGATTTTCATTACAAAAACTATGCAATTTCCTTTCCCGGAACTCCAACTATCTCTATACCGAATTTCATCTAAATGGGTTCTATTCTAATTTTCACCCCTCATTTCACCCCCTCAGGAGATGATTTTTCAGGAAAAAAACTATGAATTGTCCTTCCCTGGGACTCCCACTATCTCTATACCAAATTTCAGTTAAATGGATTTTATCCAAATGTTCACCCTCTATTTCATCCCCTTAGGGGATGATTATCGGAATTAAAAATGTCGGTTGTCATTCTCCGGGACTCAAACTAACTCTATACCAAATTTCATCTAAATGGGTTCCATCCAAACTTTCACCCCTCATTCCACCCTCTTAGATGATTTTCAGGATAAAAACTATGCATTATCCTTTTTCGGAACCCCAAACTATCTCTTTACCAAACTTCATCCAAATAGGGTACATCCAAATTTTCACCCCCTATTTAATGCCCTTGGAGGATTTTTTTCGGGACAAAAGCTATTTGTTGTTCTTCTACGCGAGTAAAACTATCTCTATAGGCACCAAATTCCATCGAAATGGTTTCCATCCAAATTTTCACCCCCCATTTCACCCCCTTAAGGGATGAATACAAAAACAAAAATTATCATATGTCATTTCCCAGCACTCAAACTATCTCTTAACTGTTAACTTAAGTTTTATAAGTTTTTATTGTTACTAACATGATATGGACTAAGTCTGAAATAAATCATTTGAATTGAATTGAATGAACCAAATTTCATCTAAATAGGTCACATCACATCCAAATTTTCATCCCTTTAGGGGGTGATTTTCGGGATAAAACTATCCTATGTGCTTCCCCAGGACTCCAACTCGCTATACCGTAAATGCGTTCCATCCAAATTTTCATCCCCCATTTCACCCCCTTAGGAGATGATTTCTGGACAAAAAAAATATTTTAGGACCTTCCCCAGGACTAACTATCTCCATATCAAATTTCATCTAAATGGGTTCTATCCAAATTTTCACTCCTCATTTCACCCCCTCAGGAGATGATATTTTCAGGATAAAAACTATGCATTGTCCTTCCCTGGGACTCCTTCTATCTCTTTACCAAATTTTAACTAAATGGGATTTATCCACATTTTCACCCCTATTCCATCCCCTTAGGGGATGATTTTCGGGATTCAAAGTATCCGTTGTCATTGTCCGGGACTCAAACTATCTCTATACCAAATTTGATCTAAACGGAGTCCATCCAAAATTTCACCCCCCACTACACCCCCTTATGGGCAGATTTCCGGGATAAAAACTATCCAATGTCCTTTCCCAGAACTTAAACTAACTCTAAACCAAATTTTATCAAAATGGGTTACATCCAAATTTTCACCCCCACGTTTTACCCCACTAAAGGGGAAGATTTCCAGGATAAAACCTATTCTTTGACCTTCCCCGGGACTTGAACTATTTATATACCAAATTTCATCCAAATCGGTGCAGCGGTTTAAGTAGATCCATACAAACTTCCACCCTCCATTTCATCCCCTTAGGGGTTTATTTCCGGGATGAAAACTACCCTATGTCCTTCTCCAGGACTTAAACTATTTTTATACCAAATTTTATCTAAATCGGTTAAGCCGTTTTCACGTGATGCGCGGTCACATAAACAGACAAACAGATAAACAGATAAACAGACAAACAGACAAACAGACAAAAAATCTAAAAACTGTTGGAACGTGTTCTGTTATCGATTTTAAGTATCCCTAGCCAATTTTTTTTCGAATATCTTCCATGTACAGACTTTCGACCCTCTTCAGCTTTATTATATGTATAGATTTTTTTCTCTCTTTAAATACACCCATTAAAATCTTTCATTTAATAACACTACGTATTTGCATAATACCATACAACAATCGCATACAATTGTAGTAAGACTTACGATTGGTTAAACTGGAATGAGTTGAGAGGTAATGCCTATAACAGGTTGCGAATCGCTACCTTTACATATTGGCATGAGGAACGGTGTTTTTAGTTACCCGGGTGGGAATTATTGTAGCTACGCATATTTAGTGCTCTAATTGCTGTGTCGATACAAACCCGATAGGGTTTAACGACACTGTTAGATTTAACGAAATTTATTTTCTTTTATAAATGTAATAAATAAAAAATAAAAAAAATTACTTCATTCGGCTACTTAAGTACCTAACCACTCTCGTGGGCCCACATATACCTTGTGATGATTAAAAAATCCTCGTCTTGTGAAAATACACCTTTCGGTCCAAAGAATGATCCTGTTTCAGTTTTTGAGCAACCATTCCCAAAACGTTACACGGCGGATCATATTTAGTCCAAGGGGTTTACATTTTTGGCATCGTCCGTAGTGAATAATTTTAAACGACGATTTTCAATATTTACAATACTAGCATGTGGCTGCAGTTGAAACGCTTTCCTGGTTCTCTCGCTCGCCCATGGGTTCTGTTCTGATGAAAGTTTTCCAAAATTGTGACCTCCGAATCAGAATTCTGGACGTCAGGGCCTCTTTCTACGGCTTTTAAAGACGAAACGTGCCGTATTCTGGTGGCCTCTGCGTAGCTGCCAACCTTGTAAAACACACAACACAACAAACAACTCTTCTCGAAAACGTCGCACGGCTAAGCTAACGTTGTCATTGCAACGCGCCAGCATTCAGACCATTTCGCAACATTTAATTTTGGTTTGTTTAAATGCCATCGTGATAATTTTTATGATAAAAAATAAATAAAATAAAAAACATTTATTTCAGACCATACAGATCCATAGTTTTGTTAGTAAAATCTTACTTGTTATGTTAGTCTTGGGAACAAAAAATAAAATAAAGTAAGAAAATAAAAGCTTTAAAAAATACATAAAATTCTTAGGTTTTCTAACGAGAGTTGGCTATTGAGAGAGTGAAGAGAACACCAAGGCTACTTAACTCTCCCTATAGCCACCTCAACCCAAAACTTCATCATCGGGCAGTCGAGTCTTTCAGCCAACGCCCCGAGAAGACCGTTGCTGCTGCTGCGCACTCGCCTTAGCATGGAGGCGACTCTTTTTCTCCTAATGGCAAAAAAGTCATCGAGTCGCGCTCCCGCGAACATGCCAGATGCACTGCAGTATTTCGGCAGCCGCAACAGCATCCTCAAGATGTTATTATATTGTATGCGTAACGCATTACAGGCCCTTTGTGTAAACCTCACCCACAGGCTGCATGTGTAGAATGTCTGACAGTAAGCTCTAAAGAGCGTCAATTTAACTGATTCGTTACACCGTGCAAACCTGCGGGCGAGCATATTACCTCGAACTGCCATTGCCCTTCTTTCCCTTTCCAAGTCAAGGTCATCATTTAAGTCTTCTGAGAGCATGTGTCCCAGATACTTAAAACGATCGACTACTTTTAGTGGTACCCCGCACAGCATGATCTTAGGTTCCGTAATCGGATTATACTTACGTGCTTTGAAAACTAGCAGTTCACTTTTCGAAGTGTTGTATTTAAGACCATGCTGCTCGGCATACCCCTCACAGATGTTGATTAGCTTCCTCACCGAGTCAACTGAGGGTCCCAGCAGTGCCATGTCGTCCGCGTAACTTATATTATTAAAACACACCCCGCCTATATGGCAACCGACATGTGCACTGCTGAGCCGCTCAATCAACTCGTTAATATAAATATTGAACAAGATAGGCGATGTCAGCCCTCCCTGTCTCACTCCGCACTGTAGCCTGTACTCGACCGATTCCTCTCCCCCCCATCTCACCCGGTTTACCTGGCTGCTGTACCAATGCTTAAGCAACGCAATGTATTGATTCGGTACTCCCGCCATCACTAGTTTACCCCACAACTTGTCGTACACAACCACGTCAAATGCTTTTGACAAGTCGAGAAAACACGCATAAATGGGCGTGTTTCTGTCCTTGTAATACCTGACAGCTCGCTTAAGGCACAAAATCGCGCATTCTGTTGACAACCCCGGCCTGAAGCCAAATTGAGCGTCCTGAAGTTTGATGTGTTTGCAAAGTTGTCCATTAAGCAAGCTGTCAAGCACTTTAGCAAGTATAGTTGCCAGAGAGATGGGCCTGTAGTTACTCGGGTCTGACAAATCACCGGTCTTGTTTTTAACTATTGGCACCACCACTGTATTCGTGAGTTGCTTAGGCAGGTAGGTGTGACTCAGGCACAAGGTGTAAAACAAGGCCACAATGCGAGGCAAGTGTTTTCCGGCATGCTTGAGGTGCTCGATGCTGAGACCATCGTGCCCCGGCGATTTACCCCTTTGCATACTTTTAACGATTTTCTCCACTTCTTTAGAAGTAAATCTACCCGAGGTCACATTCACGATCGGCTCAGCATCGTCCACCCTCGCCACATTTGTTTTCAAGTTTGATAATATGAGAAAATATCTCAAGTTCAAGTTTTCAAAAATCACAATTTTTACCCTGTTATGACAAGTGTCATGACAGAGACAGAATGTCACAACTGAGAATATCAGAAGTCATCATCATCATCATCAGCATATCCATAGGCCTCCCCCAAATAGTGCCAACGTGACCGGTCCTGCGCCACCCGCATCCAGCGGACTCCCGCGACCTTTACCAGGTCATCAGTTCACCTTGGCCTACCCACGCCACGCCTTCCGGTACGTGCTCGCCACTAGAGAACCTCTCCGCCCCATCGGCCATCGGTTCTACGTGCAATGTGCCCCGTCCACTAGCACTTAAGTTTAGCGATTCGGAGGGCTATATCCAACGGGCGTAATTTTTCGATGTTTCGAGTTCAAAGTAATGGCTCTTAACTCTCGATTTGCTTGTAGTGACAGGCAGTCAAAACCCTTTCAAAACTCATTGGTTAATACACTCTTACTATTGCAGGCGGACAAGACCCTACAAAGTTAGTCCTCATAGGGCACAGCCTCGGCGCCCACATCGCGGGCATCGCAGGCAAGCGCCTCCAGCAAATGACAGGCAAGCTGGTCTCCCGTATAACTGGGCTGGACCCCGCCGGCCCTTGCTTCAGTAACGTGGGCCTCGACGCTCGGTTGGACCGCAGCGATGCGGAGTACGTGGATGTGGTGCACACCAACGCTGGTGTTCTGGGGATCAAAGAGCCTGTAGGTAAACGATGCTCTCTTGTTTTTACTAAGTTTAGGGTAGAATAGGCAAAATTGAGCCCGTCTTTTCATCGAGGAACACTAATATTTGGAATCTACCTACCTACCTTCCAACATTTACACATACCAACACTTTTTATGGCAACAGAAAGTATCCTAAACCCCGTTAGCTTGAGCCTTTTTCAAATGACTAATAAAAAACAACTCTGCTTTATTTCTTCGTGGATATCAAAATACGATACGTCTTGCACTGATCACCATGCCCTGGCTACTGTACCTAGACATATCATTTCAACAACCCCTGTGGGATAAAACGACACACATAGCTAAGGAAATCACATGCTACGCAGAATGCGAGAATTATATACTACAACTATAAAAAACCATTACCGACACTTTGAATAAGTATGCGCCACTACATGAAAACAACAGAAAAGATCAACTACAAGAAGAGAATATTAAATTGATCCACGAAAGAAACCAAGCAAAAAGCAAAGCGTGGCGATCACGCTTCAACCAAGACCGAATAACGGAACAAAGAAGAACCTACAATCGATTGAAATGTCTGGCCCAACAAGTATTCTTGGAAAATAGTAACGAGAAATGGTCACGGATAATGGATAATAAACGATCTACAAAACAATAGAGCCTAAATGTGGCGAATCCAACGCAACCTGAAGGCAGGTACAGAGACTCCCCCACATTGAACAGTGAGAAAAAAACCATCGACGCCTTGGTCAACGTTGCAATTGTCACAGAAGCCGAGATAAATAACGAAGATAAAAGCACAGAGAAGACTAAGCCTACGTTTAAGCCTCTCGATCCTAGCTTTTCCAGACGCTTTAACAATAAGGAGGCGCCAGGCCCAGACAAAATCAAAGCGGATGCCCTCAAACTCGGAGGTGACCCCTTTCTTATCCGGTTCAAAGTGATATGCCGACTGCCTTTTACTGACAGGCTACTATCCCAACAGGTGGAAAATCGGAGAGTGCATCTTCCTACATAAATAAGGCAAGAATCACCGTGAAGCCAAATCGTACCGACCCATCACCCTCCATGGGACCCATCATGGGTAAACTACATGAAAGCTTACTCCTATCGCGCTTGCAACTGACGGTGGACAGACTCCCACCGCTGTTCCAACATGGCTTTACCAAGCAAAGAGGAACAGGCACGAAAATCCTTCGCACCAGCAAGTTCGTAACAGACGCGCTTGACGTTAAGGAGAGCGTGGCCATGGTGTCGACGGGCCTCTCGAAGGCGTTCGATTCCATAAACCACGAAGGCCTGACAAAAAGCTTCAAACAGCCGACGTTCCGAACAATATCATCATTCTAATACTAATCGACTAATAGAGGACTACGTAAGCGACCGCAAAACTTACGGACGTTTCAGAACCACCAACAGCGACGCTAAATCGGTGCTACGCTGAGTCTCCCAGCCAGGGGTCTATCCTGGGCCCAGTCATTTTTAACTTGTATGTACATGACGTTTGGAACCAATGGGACCGCATCCGCGGACCGGAGTACTAACTACCGTCACTGGGGGCTTAAATACAACGTAGAAAAAACGGAGTGCGCCACGTTCACTCACAAAAGCAATTACCGCAAAACTATTCGCATCAAAGACGATGTAATCGAGTACAAACACAGCATAAAATTACACCTAGAAAGATGACCATGGGTAAACAGACGGACAACGTCGTGCAGAAGCCGCGACGAGCTCGCAACGCACTAGCCCCTATAACCTATAATAAGCTGGCACACCAAGACGGATCTGTCGGTGAAACTTGCCGTCGTCCAGGCCTTTCTATATTGGATTACGGCGTGGTACGACTTCTCTCACGTAAGAGCTATTTTACAATTTTTACAAGCTTTTTATTAACTTGCAATGTATGTAAGTATGTACGAGTATGTATGTAATTTGTTCGGGTGGAATCTTGCAACTCAATTTTGAAGCAGATATCTTCAACCGATTGAGCTGTAATTTTGGGTAAAGGTATAGTTTGGGTGACAATTCAATAATATGGTACCATCGAGCTGATCTGATGATAGAGACAGAAGGTGGCCATGGGAATTCAGTACTTAACCGACGTAGCCCCGTTGAATTTGGGCTCGTTAGAATCGTCTCGATGAGTAGTTGATGACGGTATACAGAAAAGTACAGTCGGCAATAAAAGCTTGTACCAAAAATTTAATTTTTGACAGAAACTTATATTCAAAATTGAACGGCAATGTCGAATGGCTCTCAAGACCACAGGAATATTTCCAAGACGCCTAGAAACCTAATATGGGATATGCTCGATTGGGATGGGATACATGGCACCTCCGCGCACAAGACTTAAACGAGGATTTGCTGCGCCGATTCCACGAAATGCACATCGAAGATCTGGATACGCCTGGTAACACCTACAGCGGGTACGGACAGCATAACCCCCTCCTAACTAGCACTAGACTAGTGGACATCAATTATGTGCCAAAAAAAACAGGAGTCGGCAGCTCAGCAAGAGAGCGACCACTCCATGTCCCCATAGATTGTAATTAGCTGTATATAGGACATAGGTAAGTAATATTATTATTATTATTTTTATTTATTTCTCGGAAGGACACATAAAATGGTTACATAACAAATGACTGCCAAACTGCATGACAGTTTGTTGGCAGTTCGTGTTGCTCTTATGTATCAAGAGCAACACGAACTGCCAAAAATAAAATTTAAAAAATAATACCCGACTCCGGACACGCGATCTGAAAAGTATTAAATAAGAAAACAATTTACTTCTGAAATCAAAACCTGACATTCAACTCTCTCATATATTTGGATAAAGCCGTGGTCGCATGCATCAACATATTTACAAATTACTTTAATTTTACTAGCAAAAAGTGCTTTCGGCATGGCACCGAAACTATACAATAAGTTACCGGAATTTATAAGAGAAACTGACATGCCACAATTTAAATCAAAATTATTTAAATTCTTGACAGGTAAAGCTTTTTATTCAGTCAATAAATACTTAAACTGTAATTAGCGAAATATAATTTATAATTAAGACTATCTATATATAAGTATGTAATGCATGCTGCTTGCAAATTTGTATGCCTAAATGGCCAAACATAGTGATACGCATTATTACCATTGTACCATCTTTGTTACCTATGCTTTACAAATAAAATTAACTTTACTTTACTTTACTTTACTTTACTTTACATATATTCAGGCTCCAAAGGCATGCGACCACGGCTTCATCCAAATATATGAGAGAGTTAAATGTCAGGTTTTGATTTCAGAAGTAAATTGTTTTCTTATTTAATACTTTTCAGATCGCGTGTCCGGAGTCGGGTATTATTTTTTAAATTTTATTTTATTTTATACTTTTTAGATGTGTTCTGTAGTCGGGTATTATTTGTAATCCTATTTTATTTAGAAATATTGGTGATATGTGAGGGTCACAATGGAGTAATTTAAAGAGCTTCCTTACGAACATAAGGTCTCCCATCCGCCACTAATAGTGGGTGTAGCATATCTGGCCAATTCAGGTCATTGCATGACAGAGTAACATACCAGTGTGCTGGTCCAAGGTTACGCACCATGGCCATTAGCTCAGAATATGCCCTGTGCCAGTATGAAGAAGAGCCTCGAATATTTCTCATGCATAGGTGTATGTTTTGGAATTAATCACTATGTTGGACGCCATCTTGCCGCAATCTTCCGCAAATGGAAACATTTTGTCTCGCTTTCAGAAGCTCTACCACTGTAAGCGCGTAAAATATATATTATGTGCTCTGAAATCGTTTGTTACTTCAGGTTACTTCCCATCACACGTGATTGAAAATAGTCGAATGGAGAGGTCTAATTTCATTTAGCCCATTTTTCCCATCCGGAAATAGTTGAACCCAGGCTAGCTTCTAGGCTTCAACCCTCCGCTCTATGAGAAGTGCGGTTTTGCGCTGTATTTCACGGATCGGTAAGACGGTGTCATTATCATAAATGTTTTGACATATTACCTCCGCGATGTTGGGTACTGGAATCTGATTTGGCATTAACAGAGTGGTGCTTGGGCGGCATTCAACAAGTTAGATGACATCCTCAAATCCGTTGACGTTCCACAATGCCTGAAGACTCGTCTCTATAATCAGTGTGTCCTGCCCACAATGACGTATGGTGCTGAGACATGGACGCTCACAAAGGAGACTGTGCATAAAATACGGGTAGCACAGAGAGCCATGGAGCGCGCCATGCTCGGCATTAAGCTACAAGACCGAGTGAGGAATATTGAGATCCGACGTCCCACTAAGGTGCGTGACGTCGGCGAAGTCATAACCAAACTTAAATGGAGTTGGGCAGGACATATTGCCAGGCAGCGTGACGGTAGGTGGACCAAAACGTTAACGGATTGGTGGCCAATTGCAGGAAAAAGAAGCGTTGGTCGTCCACCAGCTCGATGGGTTGATGACATAAAAAAGACCGCGGGTCATTTCTGGATGAGACTAGCACGGGACCGGGATAAGTGGCGTACGCGAAGAGAGGCTTATGCTCAGCAGTGGGCGATTACAGGCTGAAAATGATGATGATGATGATGCTTATTATTCCGTCATGAAATTCGTTCGAACTGGCTTCATTTAATTGGTTCCCTTCAACAAATGCTGCGCTGTCTTCTTCTGTTAAATGTGACTTCACTATTGTGAGAGAAAATTTAATATCTCTACTCGACCCCACTGCCAGAACGAAATGCAGGTGTTTTGATAGGGTATCTAGTGTTGCAAAAATCATTACCATGCACGACCATTGCTAGGTGCGACGCGGCCTTTTGGACTCCGAGAGTGAGAGTCAAATACTTCAGTAATTTTTTTGATTTTGTGAAATGACTGCCACGGAAATATCATTGCAAGTAATAATGCAAAGATGTGTCATCGTGATAGCTCTTCCAGTCCTTCTTTAATACTAGTGTAATAGCCACTAAGTACAGTCAATGAAGGAATCACTAATCCAGTGTATAACTTTTGGATTTTGGTAGCAATGGTAATATAATACAAGGCAACAACTCATCGGTAGCGAGATGGTCAGGCTGTATATTTGTATACTCGTAGATTTTCAAGGCAAATCTTATGATATTTGTCACCAAACATCAACACACGGTCAATATCTGAAGGTTTCCAGCCTTGTAGGGGATTTGAGGATGAATGTGCGATTTCGGATGTTGCGTTGACTGTGCATTGCTTGCCTCTGCTAGTCGAACTGAAAATATCACTGCCTTGATAGAAAGAACCTCTGAGAATGAAGAGAATTGCAGATGAGTTCGATATTTCATGGTAATGATTCTCAGTATTTACTTCTTCCTCAGCGATTTCGATGATATTCAAACAAAATGATTTGCAGAATTGCCGATAGATAGCGCTAGTAGTATTCTTATAGGCTGATATAAACTTGAACTTCTTCCTATCGCTTGTTATACTTTAGTTTAATAATGTTTTTATATATTTGAACTCGAAATTTTCTCTTCTTTCATTTGATCCCCCACACGCTATGATAACGACAGATTTTTTTCAAAGTCAGTCACTTATTTGTATGTGACAGCCATCATATTTTTCTTTTTCATACAAAAGGTATCCTTTGTTAACCGGAGCATAATTTCGAATCGATTGACACCCCATTTATCAAAATCGGTTCAGTATTTAAAACGCTACAGTGGAACATACAAACATAGACTGCTAAAAACATATCCCTTCCGTTCGGCTCTGCCGTCGTCGGGCAAAAAACTGTCATGCAGTTGTGTCGCTACTTACTACTAATAACTGCTGTATTATTTAATTAATGCCAGCCTGCAAATATGGACGTGCAAATCTAGGCTTATATATGACCCGTGGGCAGTGCCGCGGCCGGAACACGCGCGGCCAACAGCTCTTGCACGTCCCGTGGCTACGACTGATGAAGGCTCGAAAGTCACTCGGTGTCATTGGTGTACAGCTTTACAACACCCTTCCGTATGATGTCATTAACACCGAAAGTGACGCTATATTCTCTAAAAAACTCAAAGAAATGTTAATTGACCTAGCATGTTGCGATATAAATTAATTTATTTTGAGGAAGACTGATTAATAAAACAATAATATTATGTAATTCGAATGTTCAAAATGTTAAATGATGAAATAAGAGTTGTAGTAATTTTATTTAATTAAAATACTAACTTAAATTAATTTATAGAACTGACCAACGTATACTAAAATAATTATAAAATAAAATGAACTAACCCTTACCTGACCTAAACTAACCTATAGTATAATATAATCCATGTAAAATGTATGACATGTAAAATTATGTCTAATTTTATCAATAAATATCTCATTCTCTCATTCTCATTCTCATGCACTTTCACATTAAATATCTAAGTCTACTGTTTACAATTATATACTTAAATCAATGAAAACAGGTACAGTTTTTATTCAAAGTCCATACAAAAAGACCCGGTTTCATTGCTTTTGTACCTAAATGAAACAACATTTCAAATTTTATATAAATTTACTGTGTATACTCGCACAATAACAGACAAATATAAGTAGACTGTAAGTAGATGACACACCCACTGGTCGAATAAACCGCCGACCTGCTGGACATAATGTACACATATGTATGAACCAGGGAAATAAACATAATTCTATTCGATTCTATTATATGCACTGATAATTTCACAGTGTTCACAATGGTCGTTTGATTTCAACCTTTATTTTTTAGGACATAAAGACTTCTATCCGAATGGTGGCATGACACAGCCAGGTTGCCTTCTGGCGACGTGTGACCACACTCGGGCTTGGGAGCTATTAGCAGAAGCTGTCAATGCACCAGACATTTTTCCTGGTAAGAATTTAATAGACAATAAAATTATTTACGTCATACCTGGCCATAAAGTAGGAAGGAAAACCCCACTTCCTGGCCAGATAGAGACGTAAAATTGTGTACTCACCACGGGCGGTAATAAAGAAAGCCTCAGAGCGCATATTTATCGCCCTTGCCTTCGGCTCGGGCGTCAAATACCTGCGATCTGATACATTCTTTGTTTAACCGCCCTAGGTAAGTAATGTACTATTTAGTGTTGTGGATAACGCTCATTTCGAGGCTTATAGACTCAAGCCTTAAAGACTCCCGAGGCTTAAAGACTCGATGCTGTTTAAGAACCGTGTTGGTTTATTTTACGCATATAAATGTAAAATATTGACTTTTCGTCACTTGAGTCTTTAAGCCTCGGGAGTCTTTAAGGTTCGAGTCTTTAAGCCTCAAAATGAGCGTTATCCACAACACTAGACTATTACATATTTATTGCAATCGTGATATTCTGGGCAAGGAAGAAATCCGTAGCAATATGCGGTTAAGCTGTTATGTCCAGCTATAATTCACAGTCAGACATTAAAACAGTCCACAGGAGAGCGCAGGTGATGGCCGCTACCGTGAAGTTTTTAGTGAATTAGAAGTCCCCAGTATTATTATCACCTATATATTTACGAAAACTAGGTCTTCCCTTCCCATTTTAATTACTCTTCCTAATAAAAGCGCCGTGCAGAAATATTCAATAAATATTTTTTTATTATAAGGATGGATTCTAGTCTAGTTGAATTCGTGTTTAAGCAGGTGCTTACGCAGCATCCGCATTTGAAAGCAAACTTGCTTGGTGCTTGTCTGATGTAGAGAGGGAGTGAATTCCAGAGATGGCTTGCCTGTACGGCGAAGGAATGTGTCATAAACTAGTGTGGTGCGAAGGTATCGATAATTTGAGAACGCAGGGCGGGAGGTACGTATCTCACAGCCTGGGCGAGGGGTATCTAAGACTTTACTTTTGAGATATCCTGGAGCAGAAAAAAGGGTACTAATGGTTCTTTATTTCTGATTTTTCGACTCGGGTTGCATCGATCATGGTCCCGGATGACTCGTTTAAAGAGTACGAGAGTTTATGGTATTATATCCTGTGTGACGTAAAACGCCTTATATTTGTAGTAGGTAGTTATATAGTAGTACAATTCTATGTCGTTTCTGTGAGTCGCTAACAGGTACTGGTTGAAAATCAGCGCTGTAGACTGTAGAGGTGTCTGACTCCACAAGCATACCTACCCTACCTTTTACCTATATTTTATAACAATTTACCAGACAGCATCACGGAAGCTAACAGTCTTCCGACTTTTAAAGCTAAATTTAAAAAATGGCTTATTGAGCAATGTTTCTATACTATTAAGGAATTTTTAGAATATAAAAAAAAATTAATAATAATATATAATATTATAATAAACGAATAATCTTGTTAATTTAATTTACAAATGAATGTTCTATTTTTATTGTAATCAATGACTTGTAATACCTTATTACCAATAAAGGATGTCTATGTCTATGTCATAATGCTGAGCCAGTGTCCGGTTCACTGCCGCAGAGACACACTTGTTTCTTGTTTTATGTGTTTTATTGTTTATTTTAATTTATATGTCTGTAATGTATGTTTGTGCATAAACGTATCCTTCTTTCTTTACACAGTGTTATTTACCACCGCCTGGCGGTACATATCTGATGGACTTCGTATTTTATAACTGCTTGCAACTCCTAGATGGCTCCTTTCTAGGAACTGCAGGTCCTCCGTACCCAACATCACTCAATCATTCATATTTCAGCGCGCAAATGTGAAAATCGCACACTGTTCCGCGACGGCGCATGCGCGCGCCACGAGATCGCGTACATGGGCAATAGTGCTGGCACTCCTGGGCAGTACTACTTCAACACAGCTGCAGAGAGGCCCTTCGGACTCGGCCAAGCTGGCAGTGGAATCAAGTAATAAATCTGTACTGAAAAATCTGGTTTTTATTATAATTCTCGTTACATGTTGCCGTTGCCTAACGGTAATGTAAGGCTACTTGTATATTTATTGACAAACAGAGGATGGACTACCCAAAAGTGGTCAGGAATAGGTCGATCCTTAGCGATACAACCGCCTGTTGTGTACTGTGCTATTTTTTGAGGACTGATATATTATACTAGGTGGTTTGGGCATGTAGAGAGGATAGACGAAAGAATAATAACGAAGAGAGTGTAATAAAAAAGAGTGGAAGGGCAAGTTGGAAGACCTAGGCGAACTTTCTCCGATCAAATTGGAGAAAGCTTACAAAAAGGCCAGGTCAAAAGTACCCTAAACCGACGAGCATGAATGAGAAATGTTATGAAAGTGAGTGAAGTGAAAGTGGTTTGTCAGGATCGTAGCAAACGGAGATCTGGGAAAGAGGCGTGATAATATGTATGTATGATACATACTGTATTTGTATTTTGTTGCGTTCGGCACGGGACTCTACGACATAATCACTCCACGGCATTGTCATAATGTTTGCCTCTACACTGGTTCCGACTATAGGATAGAGGTACCGCTTAAATAATTCCTTGCCTGTGCGGTGCGCGGGTGGAAGTGGAGTATGATGAAGTTTATGATTATGAAAATGCCGTTGAGTGCTTTACTCATAGCTAACATCAGAATCGTTAGCCGATTTAAATCGTATTGTACCACATAACGATATAATAATTGATCGAGCGAGCGAAGCGAACGTAGTTCTTCGTTTCCGTTTAAGTAGGTATAGAAAGTTCTTGTAGTAAGTAAAAATGTTGAATTCAACACAATTACTTTATTCTACCTTCTTACGAAGCTTCATTATTTCATCAATGCATACTTAACTTTATTATTTTATATTCTGCATTTCATGGAATACATAACTACCGTCAAACCCCGTGACTTCGCCTGGGTTTCCCAGTTTTTTTTTAATTTCTCACAGATTTACACGTGTTTTTGCTTGTTAAGAACAAAAAACCGGCCAAGTGCGAGTCGGACTCGCGCACGAAGGGTTCCGTACCATTATCAATAAAAATATTTATTTTATTTTGTTTTTAGTATTTGTTGTTATAGCGGCAACAGAAATACATGATCTGTGAAAATTTCAACTGGAACTATCACGGTATCAATGAGATACAGCCTGGTGACAGACAGATGGACGGACGGACAGCGGAGTCTTAGTAATAGGGTCCCGTTTTACTCTTTGATAACGGAACCCTAAAAACTAATTAATCTATATGGGACTTTAGTTTACCGTAACTCAAGGTCTAAATTTCGTTAAGGAATGGCTATAATTGGACTCTAAAGGTGGTAGGCGAAGTTTAGACAAAATGCCCTGTCTTCGCCTACATACTGCCGGAGCGTCGGTTATAGACAAAATTTGAAGTTGAGTCGATTATGGACCTTAACCACAGGGTGGTCACGACGAACAAATGAGTTAGTTCCGGTAAATATGTGTGCGCGCCTTGTCGGTGCACACGTCAATGTGTGCGTGAATGGCGTAGGGTTGGCACATTCGCTGTAGATGTTCAAGTCGCTAGACGGCGTCATTGAAACCAAGTGTTCACACGGCTGAATATTATTAAACCCATATAAATTGACAAATATCAGTTCGTACACTGTATTAACAAATAGTAAAAAAAAGCTTAACTATGTTTGTATGGAGAACCGAGCTTGCCGGGGACCCTTAAACAAGAAAAAGATTGTCCCATATAATACTATGTAATTTTTTTTTTCCTGTGCGTCACGCGACTGGATATAAAAAAACGGCATACAAAACTGTGGCGATCTGGAATGGAATATTTGGGATACATTTTTCTTGGATGAGGATCGTCAGTAGGTATTAAGGATTCTGAACGTATTAATTACTTACCCTTTTTTGAAAAACTCCCATCTATCATAATCCATATTGTATCATATTCCAATTTGCGTATCTACCGAAACAAGTCCGTGCGTGAACCCTGCCCCGCCTGCACCGCAGCGGCACTACTTGTACCAAGAAAATCGAAACTCGCAATATCTCCCTCTCTGTCGCTTGAATATGCAAGTGCAACAGCGACAGAGGTAGACGAACAAACGATTGAAGCCTGCGTATGTACCTAGTTAATTTAAACTTAAATCCTACTTAAACCTAATTCGTACGGCTAAATCTGATAGTTGTTTTAGGTAGATTGGGATGTGTTCCATGCGTTACTTTTTTTTAAGTACTACAGATTTTTTATGAAATTAATAATTACAGAAATTTAAATCCTATTTAAAACTAACTCGTCCGGCTCAATCTAATAGTAGTCTTAGTTACTTTAGATTACCATGTGCTTTTTTTTCTAATTTTTGTTTAAAGTGTTCAGAATTTTCACGGCAAAACAAAAGACTGTCGCAAATTTACTTGGGTAAGAAATATTTTTTTATCGATATCGATAGTAGGTAAAATAAATAATGGTCCACCAAATAAATATAATATATTATAAAATACATAAGGTTTGTGTAAAGTTGCATTTTTTTTATTTTTAGATTAATATCGCACGTAGAGCAGTATATAGTAGATGTCACTTCATTATGTACAAATTCAGGGTATTTTGTTAGACACGTTTTGAGCCAATCTTGCACTTCACTCATTTTTACTTTACTGAAAAAGTACAATACTAAAATATTAGTTACGTAACAAACGCGTCCGTTTTCAAGCGTTTTACAAATAATATCTAGACAGTTCGTATTTGAGCACTGTCATATCAATGAAGTGACGTTTAATGTCTCAATATAGAGTTTTTTTCATTTTAAGTGTCTGTTATTGTCAATGAGGTGGTATATTCGCTATATATTTCACCTCTTTACTACTCAACTTCGGCAAAGGCAAAAGGAAGGGTTATATAAGACTGTCGCAAATTTACTAGGGTAAGAAATAATTTTTCATCGATATCGAGAATTACTATGGAATATTTTATAATTTAAAATAATATGCAAAAAAACATATTTACAAGTTCTGTATACTTAATATCTAGCACAAACAACTTCAACCTTACAGTACCTACCTATAAACTAATGTTTTTTTTTTAATTCGATGTGTAGTTCTGCAGATTACCCCCTGCATACAAACTTACATTTCACAGACATTACCTTTTTATTAACCGACTTTAAAAAAAACAAAGAGGTTCTGAATTCAGTTGCGTTTTTTTTAAATGATTGTTACCTCGAAACACTGTCATTTATGCCCGCGTATTACAATGAACGCAAGCAAATCCGCGGGATAAAATAAAGCCTATTCCGAAGGTTCATAATATTCACGTCAAATATTTGAAGTCCGATGAGTTCTAGACCTTACCTCCTGCATACAAACTTACATTTCACAGACAGCACCTCTTTATTAGTAAAAATATAATTAAAAAATCTGCCATGTTACGGGCTGTCAAAAAACGTGCTAAATTGCCTCACCCGGCACGTTTCTATACACACGCCATTAACTGTGGCTCCAGAGAAATGGAGTACAAGTGCTTTAAATATGTACGTGACTTGCACCCTTTGTCTTTGGAGCCCCAGTTAAGACGTCGGTTGAAAATACGATTGCCACATAAAAAGCGTTTTCCTCGCATTATTTCTAACTCTGGTAACTTTTCTGTTGATTTACTTCAGTCAGTTAATGTTGTGAAATACTTCACGGATCGTTGTGGAGCTTCCCGCTTAATACAATAGCTATCAACTCTGCAAATGTTGTTAGTTGTTGAGAAGTTCTCTATTGTAGGTATTTTTATTTTAGAAGAAGTCCTGTAAACTCAACGTCGCTGTTTCTTTTTTTTTTGTTAATTCGATTGAGTGTTACATGAGGTATTTACAACTGAACGTAATGGAGTGTTAGAATGAGTGTGTACAACACATTTCGACATTTAATGTTTCAATCGAAAAAAAATACTGCACCCGGACATTAATATAGCCCAGACTATAGAGGGGTGATCACGTAATGTTTTGAACGCTCGTTAGGACAACCTCAACTGTCATTTTACTCATACAGAAGCTACATTTAGATCTATGTGACGCGCGTACAATGCGTTACGTGATCGACTTGCAGGAAAAATACGGTTTTGAAAAACATAAATTTATAACAGCGTTTTTTTTGTTTATTTATTTTGAAAACATTATTCTACTCGTAAGATGCTTTATTCAAGAATCCAACAAACTTTCCACCCAGAAGTAATTAAGTACACATATAGAGATTTAAATGAAGCATGCATTGTCTTTTTTTGTATGATTTATCTTGAATATTATAGAGCAAATGTAAATGAACCAAAGTAAAGATAATAACATACACACATCATACACATAAGTACACAAACACACACGCACACACACACTCGCTTGCCTACCGGCTTTATAAATAAATTACGAGGAACTATTAAAATTTAAGTATAAATATACCTATATAAATTTTCGGTTTAATATTTTAAAATAATGTTTGTCATAATTTTTAAACTTTCTTTTTATTATAACACAACTTCTGTCACGTGGCTCATTATAATTATAGATCCATGAGTTCCAAGATATAATAAGCATAATTTGGGACTCACCAGATATCGCTTTCCTATTATGTAGCAGTGTCTTTTGTGTAATAAAGTTATTCTTATTCTTATTTATTAATATTTTTTCTGACTTTACAGAGTGCAAGCCAAAGAAGTCAAAAAAAAAAGGTGGCCTTAGTGTAAGGCCTGAGTGGACGCTCAAGTCGGGCGTGCGGGGCGTGCGGCATGCATGTTAAACAAATGAAACTCATACTGGTGTCCTGAGTAGACGCTGCACAAAGCGAATGCACGCTTGCCCGCCCCGCTCCACGCCCCGCCGAACGTCCCGCTCCGAGCGTCCACTCAGGCCTTACACTTATATGCTATGCACAAAACGCGAACTAGTACAAAATGATGTAGATTGAACAAACGATCCTATTACTATTCCACATACGGCCAAACTCTATACCTCCTAAAACACGCCCTTTCTCCTAGCAAAATAAGCACACACAATATATAGCTGATAGCCAACATAATAAGTGGTCTTCTGACCAGCCCAAACTGAGCCTGGAAGTGAGAGCTGTTGCATTGTATGTCGAGGAGAGGTGGCATCACATTTGTTTTCAGTAGTCTCTTGAGCACTCCAGTTTCTTTGGCCCGGAGTGTGCTGTTGACAAATAAGTAAGGATTTAATCTACACGTGAAGTCTATGGGCTACATTTACACAGAAGGCATATAACGCACTGCGCGTACAATACAGCAACATCCTTAGAATGCTGTTGAGGCTGCCGAAGCATTGCAGTAAATCCGGAATGTTCGCTAAGGCACGAACGGATGATTTTTTTGCCATTAGGCGAAAACGAGACGGGTCACTGCTTAGACGGGTGCGCGGCAGCAGCAACGTCCTTCTAAGAGCGTCAGTTGAGCGCGTCGACTGTCCCCTCACAGAGTACTTGGTGGAGGTGGCTATTGGCAGGGCCAAGTAGTGAACTTTGGACTCCTGCTTGGCACTGTAAAGGGCTAGCCTAAGCAATGTGGTATTTTTATTTTTATTTTATTTTTGTATGCCGTAGCTTATATCACTAACATAGTTCTTAAGGTTTTTCTGTACAAACAACAAGATATGGAGGTCTGACGATTTTTATATTTTTAATACAATCCGAAACCTGATATGGTAGAGTAGTTCCAACACTGGGAGCGGTTACAAACGGCGACTTTCTAAATACGGTCACGATACGGCCGTGCAAACGCTTGTCTAAAAGTCGCCGTGTCTAGGTAAATAATCGCTGTAAAGATTAGTGTCTCAAAAACTCTTACTTCGCCCAAAGGCTGTGGCTTTCAACGGAGCAACGCGGCTAGCGTCCTGGGACCGATGCCTCGGGCAACGTTGATATGAGTTCAGAACCGGCAATTTGTTTTACAATTTTGTTTAGGTACCTTTATATTTAATTTTGATAAGTGGTAAAATAAGCAACTATTACGTAAATGTGCCGTTTCAGTGCAAAGCCACCTGAAGTATTTTGTGTGACTCGCTTCCAAGCGCTCAAGTAAGGCGGGGCTACACAGGATGAATCCATGCACAGAATTCAGTATCTGGTCCACTCAAGAGCAAAAAAGGTACACCTTTGGGTAGAATTCTTGTAGAATGTGTACCGTTTTATTCGCTCTTTAGTGATGCTGATTATGATTCAGTAACTGATTTCCTTTTTGTGTGAGGCTGGCCTAAGTGTTCCTATTAGCCTATAAGAGCGTGCAAACAAAAAGTTGGTATTTTAGCTAACGTAAGGCTTTTTCAAAGCCCATATTTTTGTTCAAATGCTTACATATTGTTAAAGTAAACTAATGTTTTGTATAGATAAACTCTTATTCTTGGCCAAACCATTGCTATAATTCGATTTCTATAAATGGTTATTTAATACAACCAGGTTTTCTTCGGAATGTTTTCCAAAAATACGCGCCAGAGCTATCTTTTAGGTAGGATATTTCCATTTTAAACTTGCAAACATGTTTCGATGATTGCTTTTTACAACAGAATATAAAGTCTTTTAGTGTACACTAATCGCACTAGTTCTAAAATATTGGTATTTCTTATTAAAAAAAGAATACTACAAAATGTCTAATTCGGTTTGTTCAAACATTTTTTATTTCACAATTATGATGGTTTATTGGAAAAAAAAAACATTTTATTATGAAACTACAGGACTTGTTTAATAATAAAGTATTTTTTTACGCTTATTGGTGACCCAGTTAGTTTAGACCATTTTTTTAAAACCACTATATAGCCGCGCGCGAAAACGTTGTTCGATTCATTACGCGCCGGGCCTTCCCAAAGAACGGACGTATCGTTCTCGTCGCTGCCTAGAAACGTCAGTGACCGAGCGTATCCGACACGCATCCGCTACAGATAGAGATGGGTAGAGGTGGGTAAATTACCCGTATCTACCCAAATTGGTGGGTATAAACTATTCCGAAAGGATTTTTTCAAGAAGTGACATTTTAGGGCTGAATTTTTTTTAATGAATTATTTAATGCCTTTTGAACAACTTTTGTCATTATAAAATATTTATTATGAAGCATAGTTTATGAGATTTTTTTTTTTATAAAAATAACATGTTTTTTTTTCAAAATATGATCAAATTAAAATGTGAGCCCATACGTGCACGTGCGGCATTACACGTGCGGCCTGTGGGTCAGCTACACTCAACGGACAATCAACGTCTTGCGCGTTCAGTATAATAATACGCTTAGGTTGCTGTTGGGTCTTCCTAGACACTGTAGCGCTTCGAGAATGTTTGCCGTGACACGAGTAGACGGTTTCCACGCAATCTTGCGAAAACGGGTCGCCGGCATGAAGCGCCGTGTAAGGGACAGCCCCAACAGCCGCCTAGCAATTATAGCAAATAGGCTGGACTGTCCCATAATGAAGCACTGGGACCAACTCCATGTTATGTAAATTTTATACCTACTAACATAACTAACTACTAACACATTAATGATTTTATTTTTTCTTGTAATGTATGGATCTTCGTTATCTGTAATAAATGATTGATTGATTGATTGATACTAGAATCCATACTACTATTATACATGCGAAAGTGTGTCTGTCTGTCTGTCTGTCTGTTACCTCTTCACGCCTAAACCGCTGAACCGATTTAGATGAAATTTGGTATAGACATAGTTTGAGCCCCAGGAAAGGACAGGGGGCAGTTTTTATCCCGGAAATCAACCCCTAAGGGGACGAAATGCGGGGTGGAAAATTGTATGGAGCTACTTAAACCGCTGCACCGATTTGGATGAAATTTGGAATATAAATAGTTTGAGTCCTGAAAAAGTACAAAAGATAGGTTTAATGAAAGGGGGTGAAAATTTGGATGTAACCCATTTTATGAAATTTGGTTTAGAAATAGTTTAAGTCCTGGGAAAATACATAGAATAGTTTTTATCTCGGAAATCATCCCCTAAAGGGGTGAAATGGGGAATGAAAATTCGGATGGAAACCATTTGAATGAAATTTGGTACAGAGATAGTTTGAGTCCTGGGAAAGGACATACGATAGTTTTAATTCCGGAAACCATCCCTTAAGGAAATCATACACTAGACTTATTTTCCTTGTGTTTTGCTTGAAAAGAATTGTGGTAATGATTTAGCCAAGATTTTAAGGTTTTAGTAGGTGGGAAATTATTTCCCGTTGTTCGTTCCTGAACTTACGACTTACTTACAAGAAATTGGTAGGTTTTACCAAGTGGGAAATTATTTCCGAGTGTTTGTTCTCCACTCAAAATTTTATTTGTTTCCTTATATAAAAATATATGCTAGTTTGTCTGTTACACAAAAAAATCTGTGCCTTCCTGTTGTGTTCTTTTTTCGTTTATTTATTTCTTTCATTTATTTTATTTTTATTTATTTCTAGTAAAGAGAAATGGGAAAAAAATACGAAAACCAATTACTAAAAAGAAAATAGATTTTTTTTATTGTTAGGTACTAAAAATCATACTATTCCAAGCAAAGCCAGGGGAGTTACTAACTAGTAAACATTTCCCACTTCATTCAAAATTTTGCTATTCCGTAACGGATAACGGAAAATTATTTTCCACCGCAAAACCCCTCTTTCCCCTCGACTTAATTTTTTTATATATATTTTTTCGTAATCTACGCACACAAATTACCTAAAAACCATTCTTAGCTTTGAAAAATCTCATAAGAAGTGTTCCGTTTGATTAAGGGTTAAAAACTACGTGTTGGTTTGTAACGAAACTTTGCATATACAAACAATATTTATATAACATATAATTATGTACCAGTGTGTAACCGCCATACGATAAATAAATAAATATACAATGATATGAGGTATATAATTAGTTTGGCTCCAGTTTATAAAACAAACGAAATACAACAAAATTAAGTTTTGTATGAAAAACTAAAATTTGCTGTATTTTTGTTACTGTGGTATCTGAAGCTTCATTAACTAATTACAGATAACGTATTCTAAGTACAAAGTTTCAGAGCAAACTAGCTTAACGCCCTTAAATACGTTAGGCACTTATGTTACGCCATCGTCAAGTTACGTCGAAAGGGCTATCACAACATACGAGTACGTATGAAAATCCTCACAAACAGTTGCGTATAAATAATATTATACAGATATGAATACCAACACCGAACAAATATTTGATCATCGAGTGGTTTTTATGTCCAAGCGAAAAAAAGTAAATATTATGAATTTGAAGGATACTAATAAATAAATAAATATTTGCGGACAATCTTACACAAATCAACCTACTCCCAAACTAAGCGAAGCTTGTACTATGGGTACTAGACGACGATATAGATACTTATATAGAGAAATAAATACTTAAATACATAGAAAACATACTGTTTTCCTCTTATCGGAGCAACTCATATTTATTATTCAAATATTTTTACAGGCAAATCGCCTGTTGAAATTATTAGCGAATTTCGTACCGGCTTAAATTAATCCACAAAAATATGATGCGATGCACAAATAACTTGAAAATAAAAATAGGGTCATTGCGCTGGTTAGCGACCACTTAATTAAGTGTGCTGGCTTGCGACCACTTTGAAAAGTTGACGAACTGTTAGGATATTTTTTCGGTATTTTCAGTGGGTTCTATAAAAAAACCACTTAAAAATTTGCACACGGGTCACTGTTTTAGGGCCTCTGGAAATGTCCTTGCCGTTCCGTTCGTAGCAGCACCTAAGTTGAGGGATTTGCCACGTTCTGCGGTCAGGGGGGTAAACACGTAACGTTCCGAACGCGCGTCGGTACGTTTTAACTGTCAATTTTCCATATAAAAAGTGACATTTAGACCTACCCGACGCGCGTACAATGCGTTACGTGATCGACCTACCGGTCACCTTTGAACAAAAACAAAAGTGACCTGAAATCACGAAACGTTCCGAACGCGCGTCGGTACGATTTAACTGTCAATTTTCCATACAAAAAGTGACATTTAGACCTACCTGACGCGCGTACAATGCGTTACGTGATCGACCTACTGACCGCAGACCGCAGAACGCATCCAGTTGTGGCAAATCCCTGAATTTATTGTCACTAACTTTATATTTTTAACGTTCTTTTCCTACTTCAAACGGAAAAAAGGAAACCTAATAGGATCTCTTCGTTGTCTGTCTGTCTGTTTTTAACCGACTTCATAACCTGGAACGACCTGCCGCCCCCCCTGCGTACCAGTATGTCCCTACCCACCCTCAAAATTAATGTGCAGAGAATTATATTACAAAACCAGCTACGTGAACAATTACCACATTTAAATACCCTTATTTATAGTACTAAACCACTTGGTACTCCATTGCTGGACGGAATACTCAATGTTACTCACCTGTTTTTTTTTTATATACTTGTAATACTAAGTTATAATATATATTTATTTATTTTTCAACTAGCATTGCATGATTTAGTCTTTAAAAGTAAAAGTTCATTACGAGTAATGCGAATGTTCCCCTTGCAGCTAGCTATTAATTATATTGTATCCCGTGTTGTAGGTGCGGGCTGAAAAACAGCGCTGTATAGCCGACAGGCTATCAGCAAACGATGAGCCCCGAGCCTATTGTCGCATCATTTATTTTCTGCATTGTGTTGTTTTATATAAGTATCTACATCAGTGTTCGATATTGTGATTTTGTGTTTTTTTTTGTGTTTTTTTGCGACAATAAATCTTTTTTTATTATTTTATTTTATAAAAGGAAGTGGTTCTGTGTTCCACTGTTTGTAATTTTTTGAATAAGTATTTATTCTTCATAGCACAAAAACATACCGTACAATAGGCGCGTACAATACATTACTTACCGGCCTTCGGATTGACATTATAGACATACTTAAATTATGTGTCACACCTACTTACTAACTTAATGTTCTTCGCATAGCAAAATTTGTATCATTGCCAGTGAATTTCGCTCCTGAAGCCCTTAGTAGGTATCCTTGGGACGGTAATTACCGCAAAACAACACTCGGAGCACTAAATGGCACTTTCCCGTGAGACCCATTTGCACTCGCTTGCTCTGCGAGTTTATGCCAACAGTGCATTTTGCCCCGACAGAAATAACACTCATGGTCGGAGAAATTAGCCTTTGAGCGCGCCGTGTGATTTCTAACGCTAATAGTGTTCAAATGTCGGCGCTGAAATACACCTACGTACTGTAACTTTGGTTGACTAATGTGTGATTTAGAGCGGTTGCCCGTGGCAACTTCCGTAAGCCCACTCCCAATACGCCTACGTCTCATGACAACACGATAAAATGCATGGCAGCATGCCGAGGAATTTGTGCTGTGCTGAACAAGAATCAGAAGATTATCGCACCTAAAATTGTCCGAAGGTTGAAAAATTCTTCACTTACGGTCAAAATTGTAATAAACATGTGTTGTGTTGTTGTATGGCCGGAAGTACTTGGCAGACGGTGTCAAAGGTGGCACCGTCTGCCATTTCAGGACTAACAGACACACTTAGGTTTACCCTTTCTACGATTAAAGGGCTAAATGATGCCACATGTCTCGTACTGTTGTCACATGACCCTTCCAATTTTGACCGGAAGTAAAGGATATTTCAAATTTTCGGGTAATTTTAGGTGCGACAATTTTCTGATTCTTGCTCAGCACAACTTTCTCGACCTGCTGCCATGCATTTTACTTATAGTGTTGTCATGAGACGTAGGCGTATTGGGAGTGGGCTTGCGGACTATAACCACTCTAAGAGCTGAAATATGCCTGTTATAGAAAGCCCGATTCATCGCTATTCACGGCACACAATATATGCATCAAAGGCCTGAGGGCGATTTTCGCTAGGTAAAAATGGAGATTAAGCTGCTATAGACTACGTCGTAGCTCTACGAGCGTAGCTTAGCTGTGAATGAGTTGTTCAGTCAGAAGATTTTCAATGTATTTAAGATGCCATAAAACCAAGACAAAGCATGCGTCTCTTTCTGTAAAACCATTTTAGAAAGAAAAAAATTACATCAATTTCTAGAACCGCATTAGGTTTCAGCATTACATATAAATGAAGACTTTTTCATGAGATATTTTTTTTTATCAAGGCATCTAAACAAATCAAAATAAATACTCGACTAAGCATGTCTAACAATACAATAAGCATGCAATAAAATACAAATAAAAGCAAGAAATTAAATACGTCATCTAAAATCTTACCTGACTCTAAATTCCTTGGCGTATTTGAAATTTTTCGAAGTGAAAAAATATTTGAGGACATTCGAAAACAAATGAACTTTTATAAGTTCACACTCCAGGTCTATGTCATACGCTGCAACATAAATTACTTCAATTTCACATAGAGCCTCATATGGCCTACAGGACAAATGCCCAGCGTCCAGTGACACTAATATACAGGATGACTGGTAATTCGACCTATTCCTTGAAAGGGGTTATACTAGAGCTAATTTGCAACAATTTATGTCCAGTCAACAAGGGGTCGAAACTCGCTGGTTTCCGAGATATTCGAGTTTTTAGTTTGTATGAAAAAAAATCTCCTTGCAGCCTTAAGCTGGTGATTGTGACAAAAGTACTTCCATTTGGATGGTAAAAAAACATTTTTGTCACAATCAGCACTTTAAGGCTGCGATTTTTTTTCAAACAAACTAAAAACTCGAAAAATTCAAAAAAATCGTGTTTTGACCCCTGGTTGACTGGACATAAATTGTTGCAAATTAGCTCTAGTATAACCCCTTTCAAGGAATAGGTCGAATTACCAGTCACCCTGTACATATATATGTAAACAGTGGCGTATCTAGTAGATTGTATGTTTGTAGCACTTTATTACCTATATCGTCAGCATCATAAACATGTATACATTCTAGGTGGTTCTAGATACGTATTGCTTATAGATAAGGTAGAAAAGTGTATTCATGTTTATGATATTACAGGTTAATAACTCCAATCCCCGACGCCATGAAGGTCCAAAATAACTTTGATGATTTTTAATTTCATACGTAATAAATAGGTGTGTATTTACTAGTGCTTTTGGGCAATCAACTTTTTCTTGTTGTTATTCTGTCCCGGTAAGCCAAGAGACAACAGTAACAGACTTTCTTAGAAAAAATACTATTTATAAACTGGAATCATATCATGCTAAGGAGATGCGCCACCATGGAATGGGTTTACCAATATAACAAAAACACGTGTTTAGTGGATTTAAACCCCGGAAAATAAAAGTTTTACAGAGTGACCCCGGAGACGTAACCATGGCAACAAGCAACAATAAATAGTTAATTGACCCTTTTAATTTTGTATAATTTTCATAATTTTACAGTTTTTTCAGAGTTAGGTATTTTTACTGTAGGTAATAATAATTGGTTGTGTAGGACTGCGTAGGTAGGCCAATTAATTTTTTAGGGTCCGTAGCCAAATGGCAAAAAACGGAACCCTTATAGATTCGTCATGTCTGTCTGTCTGTCTGTCCGTCCGTATGTCACAGCCACTTTTTCCGAAACTATAAGAGCTATACTGTTGAAACTTGGTAAATAGATGTATTATGTGAACCGCATTAAGATTTTCACACAAAAATTGAAAAAAAACAGTAAGTTTTAGGGGTCCCCATACTGAAACTCAAAAATTTTATTTTCATCAAACCCATACGTGTGGGGTATCTATAGGATAGGTCTTCAAAAATGATATTGAGGTTTCTGTTAACATTTTTTTCTAAACTGAATAGTTTGCGCGAGAGACACTTCCAAAGTGGTAAAATGTGTGTCCCCCCCCCCTGTAACTTCTAAAATAAGAGAATGATAAAACAAAAAAAATATATTACCATGCAAACTTCCACCGAAAATTGGTTTGCACGAGATCTAGTAAGTTGTTTTTTTAATACGCAATTTATTTTACGGAACCTTTCATGTGCGAGTCCGACTCGCACTTGGGCGCTTTTTTTTTAATATTACAACTGTGACTGCGTACCTTTAGGCTTACCTGGTGCAAAGACTCAATTTAATTAATATTATGGTATAATAAAACAGGTTTTTATATTATTTCTTGAAACTAATTTAAGGAATGTTGTCATTTAAGGAGTCTACAAATAACATTGTAGCCGATAAATTGCTACGACGGATAAAAACAAACTCTTGATACTTTACGGACTTATGTTGGGACATTATATAAATTCTTCTTAAAAATTCAGAGATATACTTTGTTTGATGGCACCGTACAAGGAGATATAGTCAGAAAGTAGAGCCGTGTTGCCAGTCTTAACTTCTGCCAGTCCTGTACTTATGTTCACCACACGAATATTCAACAAATTCTTCTGTATGAATTTAGCGCGTTGAGGAGGCATCTGAAAACTCAAATAAATAAGTAAAATATGCCATGAGAAAACTCATGACAAAATCTTTATGACATTCATGATGAATTTGACCCGGTTTTTGACAGAAGGGTACAACATTCCCACTTTTATGTATCAGTGTAGGTACCTAAATAAGAATCAAATTGGGTATATGTCCCTTATCTATACCTACTAATATTATAAAGAAGAAAAGTTGAGACTGTAGCTTTGTAAGTTTGTATGTAATGGGTGATCTCCGGAACCACTTATCCGATTTCAAAAATTATTTCAGTGTAGAATCGACTTTCTGGATGGTTATAGGCAATGTTTTATTCCGCGGGGTTGCCTGCGTTCGTTGCAATACGCTGGCAAAGCCGTGCACGCCGCTATAGTGTCAAAAATAGCGGCTAGAATACCGGCCCAGGGGGCCGATTTTTGACTTTCGAAAGCTCGAATCTTTCACTCGATAACTGACAAAAATTACGAAATACTCTTTGGAAAGAGCGATAGAAAATATAAAAGCGAGTGGTATTGACCACTCATATTCAATTATATCGGTAGAAAAAAATGCCTGCAATTTTGACACTAAAATCGTATTAACTTTTATTTAATTTTCGAGCGCTCGAAAGTCAAAAATCGGCCCCGTGGTCTGTGTTAAAGAGTTTTCCGCACCTGGGACAATATTTATTACAGTCGTTCTGAAGTCAATTAGCACCCGGCATTTTCACGTTTGAAATATCGGTCACATAGTGTATATTGGATTTTTCTTTTATTATATCTATTTCCGACACTATACGCCTGTTTTCAGTGTCTCAGTTGTATGTTTCAGTTTTCAGAAAAATAGTCCTACTATCCTACACAAGATAAGTAGAGTCTGGTCATCTACAGTGTCAGAGAGTGTCAGTCAAATGAGTAGGTTAGTTTAGCGTTGTATTGTAAAGAAGTCCAGCGAGGCCAAAATGGTTGCCATTTTACCACTTATTTACGTTATGAAAAAGGCATCTCGCATACTCATACTCATACTCACTTATTTATACACACATAATTACTCACAATTTCATATTATAATCATTTCAATTTTATAAATGTTTATACATACGAGTATCATTCAATTATAATTTTGATAAAAATAATTTCCAATTAACAATTTTTTTTATTTTTTTTTGAAGGTGTTTGTGCCTTCCTCCACCTTTATGTCTTCAGGTAGTTTGTTATACACCTTCGGACCTATTACGTGCATTGTCTTGGAGTCATACTTGCGCATAGAGGCACGAGGCATCGTAGGCATCCGTAGCGATGAATCGTTCCGCGATCACTTTAAGGACCTACGTATTTTTACCCTGCCCAATATACTAATTCTCCAAATCGCGAGCGTTACCCACACGAACATTAACAAGTTTAATTAAACGTAAGGGTATAGTCACGTCGTACGGCCTCCGAAGCAATGCGCATCGGGACCGCCTAGTTGCCTTGTCATTGTCACAAACTCGCTAAGTCAGAGCAGTCGGTATACGTGGTATACCTACGTCACGGGCCCTGCATTATACAGCATCAGAAGTAGCTAAGCAAAATAACACGCTCAAAATGACCTGAACAGATCCTTATTCCCTTGACATTAGAGGTCGTGTGTAGATCATTTTGAGCACTAGGACCGCTTAGCAACTTCTGCTGCTGACTGTTCAACCGCCTCCCAGACAGGATAAGTGATGCACCATCTTTTCAATCATTTAAAAGTAGGTGCTTGGTTGCTCATGCAAGGCTTGTATAATTTTAAAGAGTTAATGGAGTCTTATTAATATAAAATTTGACATTATATCAATTATGTGTTTATTCGTACGAAATATTCAGTACCATATCAAATTGTAACTGTTTAAAAAAAAACTCCTGCGGGGCTAGCACAACTGACACCATTGACAGGACGCGAGACGAGACAATTCTACCCTCCCTTTTCTAATAGGTACACAGTGCGAGTCAGACAGGAGACGCTGAGTCGCGCGACTAGACTTTACAGCAAGTTGTGCTAGGCGCTCTGAATTGTACTTATATTTATGCTGCCAATTTTTTTTTTATCGTATCTTATCTTAATTGTCAGAACGTGAAGGACGTGGTAAAATGGCAACTACCTTACACCATACACACCACGCAGGGTACGCTTGTTATCTAATGTAAAGTTTACTGCGGGCACTAGATTTTGCGGAAACGACTGCCATCCGATGAAATAAATAGCAATAAATATACTACTGTCGAAAACTTACGTCATTATTTTTACTGTGAAGCTGTTCAATAAGAACCTGAAACAAATAGAAAGACCGCTTTACAGATACTTTTCTCTAGCTTTCAAAACAACAAATCCTCAAATCAACGGGTTGGCAAAGCTCTTGTTATTAAGGCGACGTGAGCTCAGAAAACGGATTTTTAAAAAGTCGTAGCGCTTGTTTGAATTATAATATGGTCCCTAGCCCGCAGTGGGCCAGGGTCCACACGCTGACCCACTGCGGGCTAGGGAGTCCACACTAATGCCACTAGCCCAGCACGACACTGAGATGGAGCCGTTTCGTGGCAATGTTGTTGTTTTTAGGGTTCCGTACTCAAAGAGTAAAACGGGACCCTATTACTAAGACTTCGCTGTCCGTCCGTCCGCCCGTCCGTCCGTCTGTCTGTCACCAAGCTGTCACTCAAGAACCGTGATAGCTAGAGAGTTGAAATTTTCACAGATTATGTATTTCTATTGCCTCTATAACAACAAATACTAAAAACAAAATAAAGTATTTTTTTAAGGGCTCCCATACAACAAACGTGATTTTTTTGCTGTTTTTATAGATAATAGTACGGAACCCTTCGTGCGCGAGTCCAACTCGCACTTGGCCGGTTTTTGTATGTTGATGTATGTACATATACAGGGTGAAATCAGGGCCGTGTATCAAAAAGACCAAAAGCGAATAAAATTGTTACACTGAACAACTTTTCCCAAGAAAATGACCACGAAATCGCAAAAAAAAACAGCAGTTCCATACATTAACTCTCAATTAACTCACAGTTAACTCTCAATTGGCTCTTATTTTTTTGCGATTTCGTGGGTGGTCCCACGGGAAAAGTTGTTCAGTATGACCATCTTATTCGCTTTTGGTCTTCTTGCTACGCGACCCCGATTTCACCCTGTATATGCTGTTGTCATGAATATAAATGCTTAGACTCTATTATTTTAATGTACAGTCGGGGTACAAAAACCTTCGTCAGTTATTAAATTCATTCCTTTCTAAAGTCATAGTCTCTTACTACCTTTTGAAAGCAAAGTACTAAGTAGACAAGTGCATATAAAATTATGCTTACGTGATATGATAACAAGGATCAACATAGTTTACACCTCTGACCATCTAGTTTCGTATCATCATCAAACCTTTTTAATGACCTAGTCAAATAAACAACTTCGTAAGAGTTCCAATCAAGTATATTCTATTAAATTGTCAGTGTTTGTCAGTGTCAATATTTTCTCTTGTAATTTTTGCGATCAATAACTCTGCGTCGTATTAAATTTGATAATGCCGAGGAATTTCCATGAAAGAGCTGCAATTATTGCAGATCATGAAGCTGGCTAAAACATTAGCGAAATATCTTTAAATTTGAATATTACGAGAGACACTATTTGACGTCTATTCTGGAGTACTCTGAGATCAGCCTGTTATTGCAAATGCAAACGTCAATGCGATATTTCTGTTTCGTTTGAAATGAAACGTTGGCAGGACTGATAATTGCCTTCGTGCAAGCAAATGTCGACTTTAAGGTGACGAACCTTTCTTACCCCGACTGTACATACCCTCTTTAGATAAGAGGGTAGGGTATGTAGGAGAGCGGAGGCAAAAGTCCACACGGTCGTTTACGTAATCACTGATTAGTGATTACACTTTTTCGCATCAAAACTGGGCTGTGATTCCATTCGTCTTAGTGACGGATGGGAACATCGCTTTGTTTCATGTCCCAGACATTCTAATTAGGAAGGACAAACATTTTTGTCAAATTATACCCTTGGCCGAGAGAAAATTGAAGCAGTCTTGACCGCGGCAAAGTATCCGGTTGATATCCGGACCTAAAAGAGTTTTATAAGAGAACCTGTATTGGCTCTGTAATTCTATTGAAGAGTATAAAAATATTTCACGCTTTTGGCTCTCCATGCATGTATAAATAAATAAATATACTTATACTCGTAACTCGTTAATGATGTTAATCTTGTAATAATCTGTTAAGCAGTAAGTAAGTCTTAAAAAAAATTGCATGCCCATAATTTGGCGAGATGTTTTGATCATGAATAAAACCGCATGTTCTATCTAAGGCCAGGAACGCACTAAGCGGCTGGCCGCGTGCGGCTACCCGTGCGGTTGGACAAAATATATGAAACCACAAACGCAAAACATCTACGCACTATGTGGTTGGCCGCAACCGCATGCGGTTAGCCGCTTAGTGCGTTCGTGGCCGAATGTTTTACCATCTAGCAAATAAAATTTCATCATCATCATATCAGCCGAAAGACGTCCACTGCTGGACATAGGCCTCCCTCAAAGAGTTCCAAAGTGACCGGTCCTGCGCCACCCGCATCCAGCGGACTCCCGCGACCTTTACCAGGTCATCAGTCCACCTTGTGGGGGGCCTACCAACGTACCGGAAATTTTAATTTCGTATTATTCATACCTTAATAATAACAGCTATATTGTCCAAGACAACATGACCATAAGAACTGTCGGCTAAGGTCTCGAGATCCATCTGGTTGTCCTTGTCATGCACCAAGTCAGAGAGCAGGGTGGATGTATAGTACGAGTATATTATGAAGGAGAACAGAAAAAAGCTGATAAAGGCAATGCGGCGTGATGCTAGCCCCATTGGGTTGACCGGAAGATCTGGGAAAGGAAATAAAACTATCTCTGTCTCATCTCAGCATTAATCCTGGCGTAACGTGTCCTAGATATTTCCCAGGAAGAAGTGAAATTAATACTAAAACTTTACTTAAATTAAGTTTGGGGTCATTAAGAGGAAATGCGGGCCGGCGCGCGGCACATACAAAAACTTGCATTTCAAGCCGCCGTAGTTCATTATTTTCTCCGTCAAATTTAGACTACTAACTATGTAAATAATTTTTTCTCCTCACTGCCACGGAAAGCCGTCTTTTATCCTTTAAAACCAGTAAGCAAAATCGCATTTTATCCACTAGTGGGGAAAGTAATTTGACCTTGGAGCGTGTTTAAGTAACTGTGTTTTAAGTACAGTCGCCATCACATACATAGGTACACTATAGGTGTTCAAAAATATCGGCACATGCACCCTAATGCCTTGAAAATAGAGGTGTGTTCCGATGTTTGTGACGTGCTTGTTTGCTCCGATGTATGTGATGGCGACTGTACCTTAAAAATCCTGAAACATTTGTTTTTTTTATAATGGACATTGAGGATGATGCTGGATGATGGATCATTGTATTTCATTTATGTTTGGTGTATTAACATGTACCTATCTAGAATAATGTCATTTTAACTTACCTTGAATTTTAATTTTAAGTTGTTAATCGTTCTCGCAGACGTCCAAAACACAGGCTCAGCCCAGTTTGGAGTCTAATGGATATTTTTTGTACTTATGCGATTTATTGTGGTCGCTTTTAAATAAAATATTTGTATTTGTATGACGGATGACGGATGACTAATGACTGATGATGGATGACGGAATGAGTACAAATAAATACTTATTTTTTATGAGCTGTTGTTTTGCATGTTGCACTTTCCTCGCTACAGTGAGGTCAAACGTTTTGTGTTACACACGGGCGCCAATGTATTTTACTTCTCGTGTGTTGAAACTCTCGCTACGCTCAGGATTCTCTTTAAGAACTTCAACTGTAGAATCCTTTCGCTTGCTCGTGTTTCAAACACACTCGCGGGTAAATTACAACTTTGCACCCTTGTATAACAAATAACTAGATTATAATATAGGTTGAAATAACAACAAGTTATACTATGCTCCTGTGTTTGTATGGGCCGCGCGCCAGCTCGCATATGCTCTTAACGCAGAAACTTCTTGAACTACCAGAATCCTATGTTCTTCTACTCCCAATTAGCACAATGTTATCATAACATAATACATATATTTGAGACTTTGTTTAATAGACTTCTAATTAATACACCAAATATATACAGCCCGGATTCTGCCTACGATACACAAACTATTAACGCAATATGGGTTATTTCTAACGAGGGTTAGAACAACTCAATTGTCAATTTCCCCCATACAAAACTTTATAGATATACCTACTCCCTCCCCTAGCTCAATTGGGAATGGATTAATATTTTAGAAGTGCCTGATTATTTTTTTGGGAATAACCTTCCTTAGCACCAGAAAAAAGTTGCAGACTTTTCAGTTGCGTCAATTGTTTTCGAAAAATATAAACAGTTTCCTCACTTACGTTTTGGGTTTAGGACGGCGAATAAGACACTTTGCTTGAATAGACTCATATGAACAAAAAAATATCTTAAAATCCGTGGTAAATTTTGTCATTGACAGGGTAAATAATTTAAAATATTTTTTGTAATATGAGACGGATCAAGGAAATTGTCTCATTCACCGCCCTAAACCCAAAACGTAAGCGAGGAAACTGTTTATATTTTTCAAAAATTATTGACGTAGCTGAAAAGTCTGCAACTAGTTTCTGGTGGTAAGGAAGGTTATTCCTATCACCAAAAAAAAAACAATCACTTCCAAAATTTTCATAAATTCCCCATTACCCCTTTGGATTAGAAACGTACAATGCTGACAGCACGCTGCAATAGCCATCAACAGCTCATGAAAGAAATAGCACTCCAGATTCTCCCCCAGCAGCCTCTGTTCAGCTCGGTTGAGGACGTAGAACAGCACGGACACCAATAGGATCATAGCCATTATGCATTGCCACACCAGCGGTTCGAACGGGAGGCTGTAGAACAGATAGTTATCCTGGTGTGGCCGGCGTAGGGTGAAGCCGAACCTGGAAGTATAATATACGTATTGGATCTCACAATTACCTCCTCTTTCATTTGATATCCGACATCTCTATAACCAAGAGATTTTTATCAAAGTCGCCTATTATGTGCCATCCGCCGTATTGTTTTGCAGTAGACACTTCTTTGCTCGCGTTTCTTGTATAGGGGTACAGTTCAAAATGTATCACGTGACTTCCGGAATAACTTTTTGTAGAGAGGCATATAATCTGATTTCAAATAATTGTTTGTTACATGTTTTAATCCTTCTTTATTTGCCATTAGTTGTTAATCACAAAATGTTATTAAGTTTATGTGGTGGACATGAAAATAATGCTGAAATTACCGCCACTTTCAATGTGCCGCGAGTCAAATGAGCTACGTCAGTCAATGTTGCCATATATACCGATTTATCTGTAAGTACTTGTACAGATTTAAGTGAATTAATACAGATATATATTTTACGGGTAGGTACAGCCGACAAAGAAGTATCCACTTAAACTTAATTAACGCTTGTATCTCCGACACAACCCGCTTCTTTTTTTTTAAAGATAGCATTATGTCACCAAGACCAAAATGACGAACATAATTATTGACACCTCACTCATCAAAATCGGTTCAGTAGCTTAACGGTGGATCACACGTAAACAGAAATATAGACTGGTAAAATCATATCCCTTCCTTTTGGTTTTTCCGTAATAGGGCAAAAACAGATTCAGTTATCGGTTGCACTAAGCGCCGATTTTACTTGACTGAAATAAAGACTGGCTTTACTTTGTTTAAGGCGCTATAGTATCATGGTCTTCTCTCCCTCTCGCTGAGCATAAGCGTGAGCGAGATGGAAGTGCGTGTTTGGAAGTGCGGATATCATGTTTTTTAATTTTAATTTTTTGTGCGTTTAAATAAATAAAAAAGTAATCACTAAGTTCACTCAAACATGATATTGCCGATTTTTAGAACCAATGTTAATATGTTTAGCTATTGTGCATAATTTGCTACGAATGTTTTAAGTGAATTTTAATATGTTTTAGACCTATGTTCGTGATTTTTTTCTATCAAGCGAAAATTGCTTAATCGTGTTTTGAATCACTGATTTCCCTGCAGAAAAGCCTCAAGATTACTATTCGTATTTTTTTGAAACCATATTATTATAAACAGACGCATTATATTGTTTCAAAAACTATGTTCGCTTCACTTCGCTGAACCTATAGCGCCTTAAGCAGAGACTAAAAAATCATAAAGACTGCCAATGCCTCTAATATAATGTCGTTTTCCTTGAAAAGAATGAGCCTGCTGCGAGTTTCACTACAGAGAGGGTTCTGTACCATTATTTCGAATTAACGGGGGCTATCTTCATCATTTTTTGTTTGATTGGCAAAATAAAAAATAGGATTTCTTGATAATTTAACCGACAGACTTAATGAGGAAAGTAGCCAATTCCCCAAGGTTATAAATAAGGTGAAATATTGTACCTAAACTTAGTTTCGATATAGACGGTAATGTTTAGCAATGCTTAGCATAGAATAATATAATTACAGTCGCTCTTACTTCCAAGCAAATATGGGCATGATTGGAGAGGCGTTGTAGATTGTGTTACTCCAAAGAGACCTTGGTTTAGCGTAGATGTCTACTGCCTCGTCGAATTCGTATACAGCGCCCATTCGTTCGTAATAATCTAGCGCGTTTTTGAAGCCTGTGATGTAAGTGATACTGAAAGCACATAATCTATACAGCGAGTCTATGGACACAGTTACGCAAAAACAGTACAGCGCCCTTCGTGTACAATATAACAATGCCTTCAGGGTGTTGATGGGGCTACCCTGTTTCTGTAGTGCATCAGGAATGTTCGCGGAGGCCAGGGTAGATTGCTTCTATGCTGCAATGAGGAAACGCTGCACATCCTTGGTGCGCATGGTCCGGTCTAGCTCCAATAGCATCCTGAGGGCATTGGCTCAGAAATTTGATTGTCATTGCTTAAATCATTGTCATATGATTCATGTAATGACAAACAAATCTTAGTGAACTGCGGCGGTAGTGGGGGGTAAGTGACTACATTATTATTTATTTAATTTTATTTAATAAACAGAGTATATAAACATGGGTACAGTAACTGGGTCTCTGTCGGAACAGTTTGTCTGTGTGATTATAAACATCATAGTACAGGGTTAATCAATCGTCGAATCCGACTCGGCTGGGCAGCATTCGGGAAGCTAATACGGCACATCTTTTCGTCCAATATTCCGCAGTGTCTCAAGACGAGAGTCTTTGACCAGTGTGTGTTGCCAGTGATGACATATGGCACGGAAACGTGGTCGCTTACTATGGGCCTCATAAGAAGGCTCAAAGTCACACAAAGGGCAATGGAGAGGGCTATTCTGGGAGTTTATCTGCGCGATCGCATCAAAAAGAGTGGCGACCACGTATCGGAAGGCGCAGCGTGGGTAGGCCCCACACAAGGTGGACTGATGACCTGGTAAAGGTCGCGGGAGTCCGCTGGATGCGGGTGGCGCAGGACCGGCCATTGTGGCACTCTTTGGGGGAGGCCTATGTCCAGCAGTGGACGTCTTTCGGCTGATATGATGATGATGATGATGACAGAGTTAATAATTAATTAATTACTAATTTGTAATTAGGTTTTGGTTACATAAGTAGTTAAATATAATGTAGTCATATGCATCCAGCTGTCGCCGTAGTTTACATATTTAATTTTACCTATTTTATCAATTTAAGCTGTGGTGTATATTTTTTTTTTGCAGTTTGTTCCTTATTGGTCGAAATATATTAATTTATTATAATTATAATAATCAATAGCCCTTACGTTCAGAGAAAGTTCGACAGCTATAAACTCAAATCAAACCATCTCGCTCTACCGCATAGCATTATATGCTCTTTCGTCGCGTTAACGACTACGACGCCGCGTGACTATGTGCGAACAAAAGTGACACTGTCCAGGTGTGTCAGCCGCGTTAATATGGCGTACGGTACCGCACGAATTCCAGTCAAGTGATTTTGCTGTCTGAAACATGCGTATCTTTGATTCACTGATCGATGCAGTTGTGGTAGTACCGTCCATCATCACACATCAAAAAACAATCTATCAACTCAACCACATTGCACAAAAAGAATGGATACACCAAAGATACGTATATCGACTTGGTTTTTACTCGGTTGCGCTAAAGATAATTAAATAATCTTTGGTTGCGCTAAAGCAAAGACCGGATTATATACTCTCATCCAAACATGGATCGAAAAAAATATCATAATGCCTCCACGCAAACTGCTCATAAAATCTAAGATAAAATCCATTAATCGACAAATGATCAACGTCAATTGACGTAACGACGATCTATCGATTCTTGTAATATGTGTTTACTTAAACTGGTGCATCTCCTGTAGCAGCAGCAACACCTTGCAGCCAACCTCCGTCTCCCTCCAAAGGTAGTCGTCGAAGCGTTCGTTGTGCAACACCGATGCACAGTCTGCTATAGCAGCCACGGTAAACGTCTCGTTCCTCATCATCTTCTAGAACAAACAGAGGGTATGCGTTAGTGTTGAAACAAACGACTGTGACTTTTATTCTAAATGTGAGTATTTTTGAGGACGGAAATAAATAAATAATAAATAAATAAATATTTGCGGACAATCTTGCACAAATCGACCTAGTCCCAAACTAAGCAAAGCTTGTACTATGGGTACTAGACGAAGATAAACATATTTATATATAAATAAATACTTAAATACATAGAAAACATCCATGACTCAGGAACAAATATTCGTGCTCATCACACAAATAAATGCCCTTACCGGGATTCGAAACCAGGACCTCTTGCTTCGTAGGCAGGGTCACTACCAACTAGGCTAAAGCGGTCGTGAAACATTAAACAAACAGTTCTTATGCAAAGAAAAAAAAAGCGGCCAAGTGCGAGTCGGACTCGCACATGAAGGGTTCCGTAAAATAAATTGCGGTTTACGATTTATGACGTTTTAAAAAAAAACTACTTACTAGATCTCGTTTAAAACCAATTTTCGGTGGAAGTTTGCATGGTAATGTACATCATATATTTTTTTTAGTTGTATCATTCTCTTATTTTAGAAGTTACAAGGGGACACATTTTACCACTTTGGAAGTGTCTCTCGCGCTAACTATTCAGTTTAGAAAAAATATATAAGAATGCTCAATATCATTTATGAAGACATATCAATAGACCACACGTATGCGTTTGATGAAATAATTTTTTTTGAGTTTCAGTTTTGAATATGGGGACCCCCAAAACTTATTGTTTTTTTTTTCTATTTTTGTGTGAAAATCTTAATGCGGTTTACAGAATAGGTACATCTACTTACCAAGTTTCAACAATACAGCTCTTATAGTTTCGGAAAAAAGTGGCTGTGACATACGGACGGACAGACAGACAGACAGACATGACGAATCTATAAGGGTTCCGTTTTTTGCCATTTGGCTATGGAACCCTAAAAACTGTGTGCATTGCAGCAAAACAAAAAGTTTCCAACTCAGTGTGTAGCTTTGCTCGCATTTGAGCAAAACACTGGTATACTGTAAGAAATAAATAGTTAATATAATAGAAAATAATTTAACTGTTCCATATTCCTAATGGTATGATTAACCTTATCCTAATTAATAATCTATTAGGTATTCATCATCCGTTTCCCCGTTTTGGTGGTAGGTACATTAAAGGAGCCCGGGGTCCGTTTTTGCACCTAATCCCCAGATTTCGCGAGGGTACTAGTTTTACAAAAGCGACTACCATCTGACCTAACCCAGAGGGAATACTAGACCTCGTCGAGATTAGACCGGTTTCCTCACGATGTATTCCTTTAACGAAAAGCTACTGTTCAAATCAAATGATATTTCGTACATTTTTTTTAAACCTTGTGTTAGAGACAGATTTTGAACCCACGACCTCCTGATTGACAGTCACGTATCTCCTATCAGCTACAGTGGCGCTAAATATCCTATTTATTAGACTAGTGGGTATATGAGCTGTAAAACTCGCGAGCCGGTCTTTTATTAAAAAAAGAATGAAAAAATTTGTCGACTACAGAATCTATATAATTATTGAACCTGCTTACAAAAATTGACGAGAATCGGTCGAGAAATGCGACCTGTAGAGGGAAAAAATTGGACAGCCGAACATAACAGTTTGTTCGCCATCAAACGTAACAGTATGGCGAGAATAAAAATATTTAGTAAGTAAGTTGTTTTGTGGTAAGTAATTCGAATATATAAAACAACGAAAAAAAACCGAAAATATTTTGGCCCACGCTGAAACACAAAGCTTCTTTCGCTTCACGCGCTCGTTCAATTAAATACGAGAATTTACCCCATGAGTAAGAAAAAGTCTAAAGTAATATTCAGTTAAAAGTATTGCAAATTAAATGTGTGATACTTATTGGTTGAATTTAAGACTAATCGGTATCCTTTTCACATATTCAAGAACAATAAATCCAAAACAAAATAAAACCACAGAATCAATTGTGGTGGTTAAATTTCTCGTCATTACCAAAATTACACTTAGGTTGGTTTATTTCAATAGGCATAGCGATGTAAGCATCTGAAGAAAACAAGTTACACTCAGGCTAAAATAACACAAAATAAAAGCATTCAATTGAATTCAACTGAGGGCTTAGGAGATACAGAGAGAAAAGTTTTCTCTGATGGGCTTTATAACATTTGGAAGTATTAGATTGAATTTCTCCGAATTTCATTTCATTTTCCACTAAACTTATAAATACGTCTATAAAACTTGTTTTACTTAGAACAAATGGGACTTACTTATCTTTTGGAATTCTTCGAAAGACCTCCCTGTAAACTTTTAAACGGCTGTCTTCAACGTAATTACAGCGTTAAATGAAACTTGCTTCATATGTTCAAACCGTAAAGTAAGAAAGGAAGTAGGTTAATTCCATGATAATATAGACATTTCATTATAAATTACATTCATGTCAATATGAAAGAATCCCTATTGTGACTGGTCGTCAATACATTTGATAAATAAAATACAACAGAATTATAAAAACAAGACAATAAGGCAAAATGTAAGAATACATTAAAATAGCATGACAAGAATGTCACCGAAAAGGATCGTCATTATATTAAGATAGGTATTTAATAATATCTCAAATACAATGTCGACAACACGAGATCAGCTATAATAATTAAAATACTTAGAATGTCAAAACTACTTCCGGGTCGTTCCTGGCTCAACAGATTTCGTTGGCCATCCAGCGTGGCAACGCTGCCAGTGTCATGGGAACTTTTGGGCCACCAACGACCCGGGGCGGTCCTTTTTGTTAGTTGATAGTTTGATACTTTAATTCTAATGTAAGTGAATTGTAAATATTTTTAGATATTAAACCGAGTTCATGAAGGTTAAAAAAAACTACGAAATCAAATACAATGTCACGGTGTAGGTTATGCAATTAAGTCAAAAATTCACTTACAAGAATATAATGGTTTATCCAACAGAAAGTTTCTCAACCGACGTTTACATGTTATATCACATGTTTCTGTTCGTATTTCAGCGGGCAAACGTGCATAGTATGTCGGACCTATAACCAATGGGTTCTATAGAATGACCTTTTAGCTGTACCTAAAAAGTACGGTTTCTGAGTAACAAAAATTCGTTGAAATTAAAATTCGGCGAAACAATGTCAATGTCGGTGAAATTACATACACCATTATTTTGACGTCAAGTGATGAAATATATTCCTGGAAATGTGGCCTACGTTTTTCCTACGTCTATGTAGCGTGTGAAAGGCCGGGTGTCCCCTAACTTGCGTATAAGGAGCTTCAAATATTGACACTGCATTAAGAACCCTAAAACACTTCGTTATCAGACTTCATGCCAGTTCATGAGTGTTTTGTTTACAAAATTACATTAAAAACATTTATACCGACTCTTCTGTTTTAGAAATCCGCGTTTAGAGTGCGAAACATTGGATATTGTTTGTATTTTGTTTTGATTTCAGAATTGTTATGTATGTGAGCACTTTATTGTACACAATAATAGGTTAAATAATATACATATCACACAATAGATTAGAGTACAAAGGCGAACATATTAGTATAATATAAGGGATCTCTTCCAGCTAACTTGAATTTAATATTAACTTGCACTGTTCGTATGTGTAAATATGTAAGTATGTAAGTTGTCCGTTAAAATTTGCAATAAATTTTTCAGTCACTTCCCGTTACCCGATTGAGCTGAAATTTTACATGCATATGTATATTGTATGCCAATGCAATATTATGATGACTTGGAGCTGATCTGATGCTGGAACTGGAAGGTGGCCATAGGGACTCCGCAATAAAACGACACAACCCCATCGAGTTTGGGCTCGTTAGAATCGTATCAATGAGTAGTTGATGATGATATGCAGAAAAGTACAGTCGGCAATAAAAACTTGTACCAAAAATGAAATTTTT
Source organism: Epinotia brunnichana (assembly GCA_963854355.1). Lineage (NCBI taxonomy): Eukaryota > Metazoa > Arthropoda > Insecta > Lepidoptera > Tortricidae > Epinotia > Epinotia brunnichana. Next base: position 6,889,350 of record OY977949.1, on the reverse strand, counting down.
GACAGAAACTTATTTAAAGTAATTTTCGCGCGGCATGTCGCCTATGATCTCATCCATCCATCTGGACTGACCAAATCAGGGCCGCGGTAGACGCACCCCTACATTTATACACAAGGTGCATTACTTTTCCCCTACATTTCTTTTTTCTATACAGGAAGGCGGCCTTGAGAGGCGAATGGCGACGGATTGTCAAGCTTGTCACTAAATGACGAGCACGACCACAGTGCGAGCGTGACACAAGAGTGAAGCGACTAAGAAGAAGACGTCATTTTTAGGTTAAAATTAGAAATGTTGTTTTTTAGGGTTCCGTAGCCAAATGGCAAAAAACGGAACCTTTATAGATTCGTCATGTCTGTCTGTCCGTCTGTCCGTCCGTATGTCACAGCCACTTTTTTCCGAAACTATAAGAGCTATACTGTTGAAACTTGGTAAGTACACAAAAATATAAAAAAAACAATAAATTTTGGGGTTCCCCATACTTAGAACTGAAACTCAAAATTTTTTTTTTCATCAAACCCATACGTGGATAGGTCTTCAAAAATATTATTGAGGTTTCTAACATCATTTTTTTCTAAACTGAATAGTTTGCGCGAGAGACACTTCCAAAGTGGTAAAATGTGTGTCCCGCCCCCTGTAACTTCTAAAATAAGAGAATGATAAATCTAAAAAAAATATATGATGTACATTACCATGCAAACTTTCAACGAAAATTGGTTTGAACGAGATCTAGTAAGTAGTTTTTTTTTTAATACGTCATAAATCGTAAAATGCAATTTATTTAACGGAACCCTTCATGTCCGACTCGCACTTGGCCGCTTTTTTTTTACTACTACGAAGGTGGCAATCAAGCATACTGATGGTAATCGGAAACCGTCGCCTACGGACGCTTGCGACACCTGTAGCTCTACTATAAGTTTTATCGATACATATACTTCGAACGCGTTTGCGTTAAGTTACAATTTGTATGGCAACGCGTAGTTCCTAATAGTTACCACCAGAGCCGCTGTTCGCGAGGCCATACAAATTGAAACTAAACGCAAACGCCTTCGAAAACGTATATGTATCGATAAAACTAGAGCTACTTGCTGATTAAATATACAATCATCTCATTTGGAAATGTATATTTTTGAATTAATCACTGATATTTACTGGTATCTTTTCGGTGAAGGAAAAACATAGTGAGGAAACCTGCATACATCTGCGAAGAAATTCAAAGGTGTATGTGAAGTCCCCAACCCGCACTGGCCAGCGTGGCCCGCATTAGCCGTTCCCTCTCATCCTCTCCATTAGAGGAGTTCTGTGCCCAGCAGTGGGACGTACGTAGGCGTGTTTATTATAAATTATTATTTATCTTTATTTATTAATCACTGCGAATTGACAACATTTCATTTTTTCAAGTGGGCTATTGTATAATTTATTTCGATAGAAAATGTTTTTAAGCGGCTCGTGTTTTTTTCATTAAGAAATATCAAATTGAAAAGTAGCGAATTCCAGAAGGTTGTAACTAAATTATGACGTCAACGTTACGGCTCTGTATGGCAGCTTGGACACTTTCATAATGACAGTCGTAGTATTGACGTACATACGGCTGAACTTCAATTTCGCGATTTTCTTAAAAACGGGTGAGAAATGAAATCTGAAAACTACATTATTACGTTCAAGTAACATAATTACTGAAATGGTTTTCGTATTAGGCATCATGTTGTTGTCAATTGTTAAAACTTAATAATATACACAAAAAAATCAAACATATTTACAAAGCCTTCTAAAATCATAACTAATGGGCGGACAGCGGATGCAATCGGGTGACAAAAGCATAAGATGGATAAGACTTTTATTAAATTTTGAGCAATATTTATCTATACATTTTTATTAAAAATATATCAGAAATTACAAAATATCTCTATCCTCCATAGAACAAAATGTGATTATTAAGAAATTACTGGCCACTTGTAAATTATCTCCTCTTGAGACTATTAAGTGTTTATATCTATTACGTCTTAGACTTGTCAATTACATTGACGTTTTCACTTGCGAGTTTATGCATTTCCTTTAATATTTATATTAAAAATAACTATGGCAAATGTATTACTCTTCTTTAAACCAATTGTAGTCATATCCATATTAAGTATATCGCTTGACATGACTTTGACGTATATTGCATCCACAGTCCACCCTTTAATCATAACACATCCGTTCTCTGGTAAAATTATGGTAATATTTATGAGATACCTATTTCTGGTAAAATTATGGTAATATTTATGAGGTATCTCATAAATATTACCGTAATTCATCCATCGTTCTAATTTCATGTAGTTCCTCGCAAACGCAGTAAAGCCTGGTGGACCGCTTAATACGTTTCCGAGTGAGTGCAGGTATATATAGTTCTCTGATGAATGCAGACAATAGGAATTAGTTCCCTGAGGCGCTAATAGCGCGGAAGCCTTCGAAGACTTGAGAACTTGAATAGGCGTATTTGGAACTATGCAGCTGCTATTCACTATACGGTGATATACGATTGACTAATGAATATACATAGTCCATAACCTGATAATCGAGTACACGCGGTGGAATGTACCAATTTACGATAAATATGGCGCTGGCAGTTGTCCCATAGAAACTTGACAAACTTTCCATACAATCAGATTTTAACGAACACCGCTTACGACTACAGATGGTTTGTTACAACACAACCTAAGTCTCCTTAAAGTCTTTGTGAACTCTGAATTGTAAAAGAGTCTGACTGAAAGAGGCCTACCTACTAGTAGAATCAATATTTGAAGTTGAAAATTTGTGTTTTTTTTTAATTAGTAATATAATCTGACCAGTCAAAGTAAATGTAGGCAATCCACATTGTATGTATGAGATACGATGTACCTACTAAGAGATATAAAGTAAAATTAGAGTGTTCAAATTTGGGATACTATAACCAAAATAGTCTAGCATGTTTCTATCTTTTTTCGTTAGGCTTAAAGTAGCAAGTGAACAAAATTACATTATAGCCCGACTATAGTTTCTATTCCACGTCTACAGCGACCTATATCAGAATCAAGTAGCGGCTTGTCGGGCTATAGGTAATTAGATTTCCACAGTCCTTTTTAAACGATATTGAAAGTTGTGTTCACACCTATTTTTTTTCCGCCGTGTCTAATAACGCTATGGGCTGGATAAATTGTAGGAGCCAGTATAAGAAAAAATATAATATTATTAACAGACTGAAAACAATAAAAGGCACAGAATTCCCTGTGGTATAAATTGCGCCGTTTGTAGGTAAGTTTTCTTTTGTGCTATAAAAATATAATAAATAAAATGGATAGTAGGTACTTTATCACTACAACACGTTAAGGTGGTTCGATTGCCATACAAAGCGTTATTTGACATTCGCAGGCTAACGGCGTGATATTTTAAGAAACTTATGTAACAAACTTTCATCAAATGGCTTCCCATTTGCGCCAAATTCCCCCTTTCCTAGAATAAACTTGTATAAACTAGATTAATTTGAGAAAAATAGTTTTCCCAAAATATCACGTCCCAAACCAATTTCTCAAATTAATCTAGTTTATACAAGTTTATTCTAGGAAAGGGGGAATTTGGCGCAAATGGGAAGCCAATTTATGGAAGTATGTTACATAAGTTTCTTAAAATATCACGCCGTTAGCCTGCGAATGTCAAATAACGTTTTGTATGGCAATCGAACCACCTTAAGTCAGATAGACTTTCTTTTCAGCTGTATTGAACAATATCGGACGGATTACATTACATAATTTCCATCTCCATAATTTTCCATGTTCATATCCATTTTGGTAAAGCCAGCTCTTTGTGTTATGTAAAATGATATCCTTTCGTTATTCTGAATTCAACACGAACAATAAGATAGAACAGAATACTCTGATTAAGTATTGATACAAAAATTCTACGTATAAGTATTACCTATCTAAATTGTAGTTTAACTAACATAACGGAAGTTCTTTAGAGATCGTTGACTGGTACATGCATGAAGAGTACAATACAGAGGGGAAATAGTTCGAAAACTAGGCAGCAAGCGTTCGACGTGAGGAACTTTAAAGGTCCTGCATTTTTCTCCTTGCATTCCACTTGATAAAGAGCAGCATTGAAACTTGGAATATTTACCTCTTCCCATAAAGTTTAACTCCAGAGGCGGATTAAATGTCGAAAACACCCTAGAGGGGCGCCGATTGCCTGGGCAAGCAACTCATCGGCGCCCCTCTAGCGGCCATAGATAAAAAATTATAACAAAAAAAAATCGCGCACGTGGAACCCCACGCCCCGCACGTGCCTAATTTGCCTATGTGAATAATCCGCCTCAGTTTAACCCTTTACCTTAATGGACTTTAAAGGCAAGACGCCACTCAATACGTAATCTCGTCTAATGTTTTGACTATAGTCGGCGGCCTGGTATATTCACTTACTTACCTGTATTTCCGAAACTATTACAGCTTTAAAGATCCACCTTTGAAATTTTCGTGAAAATGCGTTGTTTAGTAACCATTTTATACATTATCACGTAACAATTTTCGGGTCGGAAAAAATATATCATAATCTGCAAGATATAGTAAAAAGTACTATAGTTTTCGTAGAAATCCATTTTAACAAAAGAAAGTAGAGAAAAAAAATCTTAAGTGAACCCTATTATTTCACTTGTAAACATTTTACTGCTCCATTTTTTATCAGAAAACGATTAAATTTTATAATCTTCTTCATAAAGTAACAAACAATAACTTTTTTTTACTTACTTGAATTTCTTAAAAATTTACCTCGTTTTCTGAAATATTCCGAAAAAACATGATATCCGCGCTTTCGAACACGCACTTCCATCTCGCTCACGCTTATGCTCAGTGATAGCATACGGCACCCTAAACTTCAAAATTCACATGCGCATTCACTGTGGATTTGATAAATTATCACTGACTAAGGATCACGAATTATCGAATTTTTTGCAAAAAAAAAACAATTTAACTCGTCGTCGGTCAACTAGAGTTGCCTACTTGCCACCCGTATTACAGCGATGTTGCCTTCTGACAACTCTGGTTCACATTTACACCCGTAGGTAAAGAGGGTTGGGGATCAAGAAACTTCTCTGATAAATACGTAAACGGCTCGCGAAATTTAACTTGTTTTTAATCCCACTTATAATTGTTATAATTACTTTATAATTGTTATGAAACTTATAAGTTTAACACGCGTATCTGCCTGCGTCTCTATAGGTAGCATTGAGTGAGAGCGGCGTGTGTCGAAATGGTTCTTGGCTACGTTTATTGTATCGGGGAGTTGAAATAATTAATTTTGAACTGGAGTTATACCTATGTAGTATAAACGATGAATTGGCTTAGTAGAAATTAACCAAACGTGCACACGTAATTTTTCAAGATTTCTGTTTTTTTTAACGCTCTATCTGTGGCCGCATTTAGGATGTCATTTAGACCAATTAATAAAAAAATAACTAATGAGCTCCTTCTTAGGCCCCTTCTTCACTTACAATAAGATGAGACAATGTTCAATACTGTCACTGTCACTCTTTGAAACAAGCATTTAAACAGTATAAATAACTATATCCCGACTACGCAAAAGTAACTATGAGTAATATTTTTATATATTTGAACGCGAAATGTTCTCCTCTTGCATTTGATACCCAACACGCTACGATAACAAAGGATTTTTTTCAAAGTCAGTCACTTATTTGTATGTGACAGCCACCATGGTTTTATTTTTCATACAAACGGTAACCAATGTCACCCGGAGCATAATTTCGAATCGATTGACATGCCATTTATCAAAATTTTCATCGAATTCATTTCAAAAACGTTTCACCGAACGCTTAAGACCTCGATGTACGTTTATTTTTTTAATAAGGTCTGCGAGTTTCGTAGGGCTATGTACAAAAGTACAATTGTAATTTAGATACATTTTCATCATTTAAATGTACCTAGAAATTAGTAACATACTTATAGATGTACTAAAAATATTTTTAAAGTTTTTTGGGTCGGTTTCCTTGGTTTGTACCATTTACCGAACTAAGAAACGTGATTTGCACATAATACCGAATCGGCGCGCCGCTTTACCGAACTAGGGAAGAAATGTATGGGATTTGGACGCTGCGTGGTGTTCAAACTTTAGTTGGATAACTGTTGATTGAGATTATTTTTCAAATTAATTATTTATTTATTTATCGTATGGCGGTTACACACTGGTACATATATGTATTCGTATCGATGTCGCTGATAGAGTTCCAGTGTGCGCTGCGAGGTTCAGAAGGAACAGTGCAGCTGTCTAGTTTGTTGTTCTTTTAGCACCACCCGGAGGTCACGTGTAGGGTTTCTAGAGTTATTCCTACGGACGTAGAACAACAACGACCTCCTTCAAATTAATTGCGCTAGTATTATTACTTTAAAAATCTAAGCGGGATGTTAATTAAAACTTTAGTCCAGATAACACATAAGTTATATTTCTATTCCCAATAATTAGGTATGATAATATTTTTTAATAATTTGCCTTTGTGAGTTGTAGATATTTAACCCTTAATTGGGCATGGCGTGCGAATGGATGTTAGGATGTTAGAAGTATCTGCATATTTTTTTATGCGGGTAAAGTATTAAAACACCATACATAAGTTTAATGTATTTGACAAAATTTATAAAAAAAATCTCGTGGGAAATATCTTCCTTCAGACCGATATGAATATCTGGCTTTCACTCAGTAGAACTTTTCATCACTCTCCAATAAGGTCAGAAGAAAAATATTTCCCACAAGGTGCAAAATAAACTTCAGTAGCGGTCAGAAGTACTAGCGATAAGAATACACATTAATATCGACCTAGTTCTCGATTTTAAGGAACACCAAATAGTAGCATGGCTGAGGCCAACGTGGTTTCGGTAGCTGGTACTACGGGTACGTTTCACCGGACGCCCGTTCGGTGAATTGGACAAGCAAATTATGTGGAACCTATCACGCGAACATAATTTAAGAAATAGTGTTTATATCGTATTAATAATGTTAATAATTACGTTTACGATTATGTTAATGTTATAATTACAAACTTTAAATTTTTACAAGGAATTAGAACTTATTGCGAAACCATAAATACAAACGGCTCTTGCTAGGATTGATGTAAAATATGTGTTATGATTTTGTTTAAATAGCCGCCAAATAGCTTATTAACCGGCAAAAAGTCTTGAAAATGTTTCATTTCAAACACAGTTTTAAAGAAATCTATCTTGATTATCAATGCTCGGTAAATACTCATAAAATTTGCTATACTTTTAGTAATTTGAAAAGCGAATTAGTTTAAATAAATAGTTCATGATCAACCTATAAATAAATAATCTCAATAATACACGTTTTCCCTGATTCCGGACGCTGTTCGTAGAAACCTTCAAATCAAAAAGAGGTTAGACCCATCACCGAATCCTCATTTTAGTTATATTCTTCAAAAATAACTGCACTAAATGAACTTGTTTTTACAAATGACAAAAACAAATTAAATAATGATTCCGAAAACCCCAAATTTTTATTCATAAATTGGCCTCGAAATGGTTTTATGACAATTATGACCTTAAGAAGTTCACTCAATTTCTTAACGATTTTCGTAAGGAATCCCATACAAAACGGCGATTGACTGGCTCGATTAATTATCACGGCCCTATTGAGGTCCAAAATGGCCGTTTCTTCCGCGTAGTGAAAGGGATAGGTATCTAGCTAGTGGGGAAAAATCACGTCATATTAGCTGTACTAACTTGACTTACAGCTTAAAATAGGGTAAATTCGGCGATACGGCAGATCCGGTTAAGGGTACTTTTACCTTAATATTCCGTAGAAATATATCACAAGCATCTATTTAAATAATTCACTACATAGAAAAGTTTAAAAACCCCCGACATTTTGTTTTCAAAGTTCAGTATCTCAAAACTGGCTGAACCAATTTTATTTGTGATACACAAGGAAAATAGAATAAAAAATACACGAAGCGCGCTGTGACCTACCTAAAAGGTGTACAAATGTTGAGCCTTACAAGAACTAAAAACTACAACTGATTCAAATTTTTATGTGCATTAAATTTACTTAAAAATTTAAAATGACATATATATAGAAGGACATTCTGTAAATAATGTAATTATATAATTATATTACCCAAAGGGCAATGGAGAGGGCTATGTTGGGAGTTTCTCTGCGTGATCGCATCAGAAATGAGGCTATCCGCAGCAGAACCAAGGTAACCGATATAGCCCTCCGAATCGCTAAACTTAAGTGGCAGTGGGCGGGGCACATTGCACGTAGAACTGATGGCCGTTGGGGTGGAAAGGTTCTCGAGTGGCGACCACGTACCGGAAGGCGCGGCGTTGGTAGGCCTCCCACAAGGTGGACTGATGACCTGGTAAAGGTCGCGGGAGTCCGCTGGATGCGGGTGGCGCAGGACCGGTCACTTTGGAACTCTTTGGGGGAGGCCTATGTCCAGCAGTGGACGTCTTTCTATCTAAAATAAACTCGTCAATGGTAATATCTCTCTCGAAAAGGTTTTAATTCAATTTGTTTTTAACATTGACATATTTAATTTATTTAGGCATTCTGGTAAGAAATTATATATTTTGGAAGCCATGCCTAGTAAACTCCTTCTCAACAACGCTGTCTTGCCACTCACGGTTTGTATTGCATGTTTGTAACGAACGCTTCTCAAATCCATGCAATTCATTGAAACGTAACTAAGAACCATCTCTATCACGTTTTGGACAAAAAAACACATTCAATTCAGTCCATTCGTTTGGGAGCTACGTGGTCACAGACAGAGATGCAGACATACAGATACACAGACACACCCCTCTTTTTGCGTCGGGGGTTAAAAATATAGAAGACTTACTAAGAAACTTAACATTTGTTGTTATTGAATATGATCCTATCAATCATAATTTCGCTGTAGCCGTTTAAACTCATCTTTCAATTAGGTACATAGTGACTTGTTTTACTTACATCCTTTTTATCCGATTAAAAAAAAAAAAGAAGGTTGTCAATTCGTCTGTATTTTTTAATATAATTTTTTGTGTGTTTGTTAATACGCGATAACTACGGAATTTATGAACCGAGTTGAAAGATTCTTTGAAAGCATATACTTCCAGATTGGTCCCGTTGTCACCAAAATCCAGTTCTGATGGTGGGATCCTGGAAAAATCGAGGGAACGGGATCTTCAAATTTTATAGGCAAACTTGAAGCAATTTGGCTACTGGTTTGAAGTCGGTTAAAACTTTGTATATATATATATAGTAAATTATTTGTATCGCCAACTCAGACTATGTGAAAATATTTTACGAAACTGAAGTAATGTTTTTCTTTTTATTTTCTTTCAAAGTAGTGAATTGTAAGCTAAAATAGAAGGGGACCAAACGCGTATATGTATTGTATATCTCCGAATAACGAGTGGTGGACCGGTGAGCCCTTACTGTATCGTTATATTTCAAGTTGGTATAACAACAATGTGGGGTAGAGTCTGTAGAGTGGCTGATGAGTGGTATAAGAGCCAGGGTTTCCTATTATGTTTCATATAATTTAACATGAAATATTTTTCAACGAATGAGCGAAACGAAGTTTTGCGTTTTAGCTTGGGCAAACATTCTTTTGTATTACCGTTATCTGACCGGCTTTTCTCTTCTACAGGTCGCATTTCTTAACTAATACTCTGAAACTTTGTGAGCAGTTTCAATAATTATAATGTTTTCTTTTGTCGATAAAGTTTTTCGAATTTGGATATAAGACTGGCTTGCGAGTTCTACAATTGGGAATGGATGTAAATTTTAGGAGCGCTTACTTTTTTGGGGTTAGGTTTAACCTTCCTAAGCACCAGAAAAAAGTTGCAGACTTTTCAGCTGCATCAATTAAAATATAGCTGCTGCTGCTGTCAATATCATTGCCAGTGTCAGTTTACCACGAATTTTTAAGATTTTTTTTGTAATATGAGCAGTGTGTTATTTGCCGTCCTAAACCCAAAACGTAAGTGAGGAAACTGTTTATTTTTTTCAAAAATAATTGACGCAGCTGAAAAGTCTGCAACTTTTTTCTGGTGCAGGTTATTCCTATTACCAAAAAAAGAATCAGGCACTTTTAAAGTTTTCATCCATTCCCCATTGTCTATCACCCCAATTTTTAAAAAATATGAATCTTTTGTTAACAAATCTCCTTGTTTGTGTGGAAGGTGTCAGTCAATGGCAACATTTGTGGGCCAATTTTGCACAATGGCAACATTTTTGTGACGTTGGCGAGATACTTCATCGGGAATGTTGTTCCTTGTTTTATTCTACTATGATTCACCCTCAGTCATCATCCTTTCAGTAAAGTATAACCATCCTCTTTTCATAAACCCGTGAAAGAAAATAAAATCAATATGAACATTAAAATAATATTATAAAGCTGGGATTTCCCAACAGATCCGTTACTATTTTTGCAATGCTTTCCTTTCTATTGTGTTCATTTGTGCGCCTCGCCTTAGAAACATATTACTTAAAGCTCAGTTGAAAGAAGCTTAGAAACAGTTCAAGAAATAATATTCTATTCATTGTACAAATATCTAAATCGGAATACTTAAAGGAGAACCTGGGGATGATTGATCCCTAGGGGACACTTGGTAAGCTAGATTTCTAGTTCCACCAAACGTGATACATTTTTTTAAGCTAGCAATACTTATTAATTTAAGCCTAACTTCACGTTATATCATGGCGCGTTGTCACTGTCAGTAGTTTGAAAATGGCGGACGATGAAATATTTGGGTCGTGCCATACTTAATTTTCCGGTAAGTTTTAACTGGATTTATTTAATGAAAAGTGAAGGAAATGCTATTAGTGGGTGTGTTTATTGTGTTAGTCGTTTATTTAGGTTTAGATTGTCTTTGATTATATTAAAATACGTGATCACTAGTTTTGAGTATGGCATGTTTTATAATTTTACTATGTAAGACTTGGTACTTTTAATAGGGGGGTGGCATAATCCCGGGATCTTGTGTCCCCGTGAGGGATCAAGTCATACCTTACCTACGATTCATAGAGTTAGAATTAGATTTTTATTTCATAATATACAATTACAATATAAATTAAAGCAAGCTTAACCTATATGAATAAAATAAATTATTTAAATTGAATTGAATTGAATATTATGATCATCAAATACTTCAAATAGATTATTGAATGGGCTTGTGACCTTAAATTTGGTTACGATGCCATTCGAACCAGTTTTTGTAGATGAACAAATGTTTGTATGGAAGCAACTACATTTAAAGGACATTAATACCCAAAAAATCGAGTTAAAGACGGACCACGCTGACAGCAGCCGAAACGCTTCATACTGATTGGCTTTAAAGTATGACGTCACACCGTGCAATTTGTACTAACCGTTGCATGGAAAATGAAGTAAATTGCTGTTTCGGCCGCGAAATACTGCGTTTAGGTCCATAGTTGTCATAAAAATTTGTTTCTTTAAAAGCGTAAGGATTCTATTGGTACCTTTAAACTTACTCTTGGACAATAAATAAAAAAACTTTTTTTACTAAACTTTCAAGGTTCATATCTTTTTATGATTTGAATTATATTTTGTAATTTATACTTTAGTACAATCTTTTGATGATTAATTATCCATTTAGCAACACGACATTATCAATTTTAACATCACGCAACAAGCCTATTGTATTAAAACGTCAAGTTACATATGGTTTAAATATAGTCACAACTAATTAATGTCTAGAAAAAAATATCAATATCACATAAAGATAGTCAGATAACAAACTATACCCTAAAAACGAAAATTAAAAAAATAAAAATAACGATATAATAATATTATTAATCGATCAGATCGCAGGTTGGCCGCTGTAAGGAAGACATGACCAGATGGGGACTGCATCGTGGCCAATCAACCCAATGTGTTTGCGGTACAGCACCGCAAACCATGGTGCACACTCCTGCTCGGAACACGACCTGAGGGATGCGACTGCCAGAACTGTCCACACCGCTGTCCACTGGAGAAAAAGAAGAATGATTTACAATGTCAAAAACTATGACATTTTGATAGTAAAGTAATTGATAACCAGTTTTGTGCGGTTACGTGGAAAATAATACAGTTACTTATTTAAAATTACTAGTGGCTATGTGAGCTATAGAAAACGCGAGCCTGACTTAAAAAAAATGTATGTCTAAAACAACTCAACATAAAAATTACTTTATAATTAACGAACCTGCTTACAAAATTTTACGAGAATCGGTTGAGAATGCGACCTGTGGAGGAGAACAACCGAACAGACAAACACCGGAAAAAGAATGTTCGGCCCAAGCTGAAGGATCGAACCTCAATGGCAACGCAAGTATCATTAGGGGTAAACAAGTCTCCCTTACATAGAGGACAATGGTAAAAGTTTACAGTCTGGTATTTCATAATATAATAAGTTAAATTGTAGCACAATCTTGTTGTCATCCAAACTATCAATGAATATATAAATTCTGAATCTTTTGACCTAAAAAGTTTTCCATTGAAGTGAAAAAAAAAAAAAGTTCAAAATCAAAAGGGGGGATCAACTATCCCCAGGTTTCCCAAGGGATCGTTTAAATTTTCGAAGGTAAAAGTTTAGAGGTTACGCATGACATTTATTATACCTGACGAATCTTTTGCCGACCAGCCATATTTCATGCAAGCCTGTCACCTTAGAGATCTAAATATATCTATCGAGATAAATCTTTCACTGGACTTCTCTTAATTTTACATGACATTTGAGTTACCATGTACTATCGGCCAAAGCATTCCAGCCGTATAGCATTTCAAGCGATTCTGTTTTGAATCTGGTCGACTCTGGCTTTGGCCTATGGTACATAAATAATTTGTTCAATCATGCAGTGATCGGATCTAGGATGCAATTTGGGGTGAACGACCTCAAACGTTATGTTTATCGTGGATGTGTCTCGGATCTCCCGGGATTTTGGGAAATGGGCTATTGTAAATGAAAAAAATACGTCGCTTAATATTTGCACTGAATTGTCTAATAATGGGTATTTATAACTGAAATTATTATTATTTGTCGATACGTTGAGAATGTGATAAGCGGGGCTCGATTTGATTGACAATGTCAGTCAAGACCTTATATACTGCTCATTTCAAGTGGCCATTTCATTTAATAAAAGAGGTTGATAAGTGGTAATTGTTTACGAAAAGACTATTTGATGGCATCCTATGTGCGGTGCAGTGCAACGTCATCGGCACTAAAAGTTCGAGCCCCGGTGATAAGATTAACGAAATAGTTATAGTGAACTAATAACAATTATAACTTTTTCTTGTATACCCTGGTAAACACATAAGAATAATAAAAATACATAAAAGATAAAGACATACAAGATACGTTCAGTTCTTCTATGCAGTAGGTACTGTAAACATTTTTGTTGTTATTACATTTTCTGTTAATTTTATACTGTAAACTACTTAAAATTAAAAGTTATTTACCTTTTTGTAAAGATAGGTAACAAAAAAAGTCGCGGGATTGTAAGTCATATCCACCTTAATATAACGAACTTAAACCCCGGGAAATTGCATCCTAGATCCGATCAATGCATGTATTACCAAGGATAATATTGTATTTCTTTCCAATGAATGATTATGGTAAATATGGTAGTTCGATATAGCCCTCAAACTTCCAAAGTACTTAATAAAAATACACAATACGTATTTAATTAATTCGATTATTTGTAACATCTTTTTTTTTATACTACGACGGTGGCAAACAAGCTTACGGCCTGTCTGATGTTAAGCTGGTACCGTCGCCTTTGGACACTTGTGACTCCAGAAGAATCACAAGCGCGTTGCCGACCCTTTATTCACTTGAGGATTCGCTGTGTTGGCAGATAGAGACATGCAGGTCCCTCACTCCCAACACAGCGCAACCTAGAAATATAAATCCGGCAATCTTGGAAGTAATGTAGGAAGGGAGGTCCTGATTAATATCAGGACCTACTTTCTACCAATAACATTTATATCACACGAAAAAAATATTACTTGAATCAAGAAATAAATTAGGAAGACCGTCAATATCTTGAATTAAACAGATACCTATCCTCTTGAATTATGATGATTATCTCGAACCAACAGGAATAAATCTTGGTTCAAAGTAATTTTGTATTATTCGAACTAATTACCATCTTCCTAATTAAATTCTTGGTTCAAGAATACTTATTAGATTAGATAGATACATTATTTTCATAGTAAGATTACATTGTAAATTAAATTAGCTTACATCGCATCAAGTATTTTTTCTGTTAATAACTTTATAAAGTATCTGATACCAATTTCCAGCGTTTCGGAATTGGGCCCCTTTTGTTTTCCGTCTTCTACCGATCAACAATACAATACCAATACTCTAAATTGCTCACCAAGAAAACAATAGACGAAATAAACCATGATAGAAAACAGGCGGTCTTATCGCTAAAGAGCGACGAACGAATGCATACACTTTCACAACGACGCCACGCACCAGCATCATAATAAACGCTCCGAACTCCGATAATATTGCTTGACGCGCCCGTCTCGGACTTATACAACGATAGCCACGGATCACTGATGACAATACTGATCGTCAAGATAAGATTCAAATAATGCTTAAAGGGTAACTTACACGCCGAGCCGGCACTACCGCCGGCGCCGGCCGGTGCTCGATCAAGTGGTTCCCCGAGCATTAATTTGTACCGCGTCCCTGCGTTGGCTGGCAAACGAACGAATAAACGACATAATATATGAATGAAGTATTAGACTTGTTTGTGCTTTGCAATTGTTTACTCAAAGATAACTGGGGACCGATTTTTGACTTTCGAGCGCTCGAATCTTTCACTCGAAAACTGACAAAAATTACGAAATTCTCTTTTGAAATAGCGATAGAAAATTGAAAAGCGAGTGGTATTGGCCACTCGTAATCAATTATATCGGTAGAAAGTTAGTGCCTGCAATTTTGACACTAAAATCGTATTTAGTTTTATTTAATTTTCGAGCGCTCGAAAGTCAAAAATCGGCCCCCTGAACGGCTGTCAACCTAGAGCTTGACAGGACTGGCTTCCCACGAGGCAGACCCATGCGATTTATTAAAGGCTATATGCTGCCTGAACTAGAAAAAACATGAACATTCATGTGTATATGTATCTTGAATATATATTGTGTTGTTTGTCAAAATCCAAAACACGATTGCTTATATCATAAAAATATCCAATTCGACATATGAGGTGTCATTGGATTCCTCATAATCGTGGGGATATTTGCAAAAAAGCAGTTGGGTTTTTCGATAAACTTTTGATTTCACTTGTTAAGTAGGTACACCAGTCAAGTCAAACAATACAATATTAAACGACATAATTAAGGTAAAATGACGGGATAAAACCTCACATAATACAACATTTACCGATATTTATGAAAAATAAAATCCCGAAGGTAGTCATAGGTTTATATATACCCCACGTCCACGTGAAACTCGTTTAATATCACAGCTCTATACAAACTTTCACCCCCTTTAGGATTGATTTCCGGGATAAAAATTATCCTATATCCTTCCCCGGGACTCAAACTACCTGTATAGTTACCAAAATTCATTTAAATCAGTTCAGTGCCAACCGTGAAGATGTAACGGACAAACAGAAAGACATGCAGACACTTACGCATTTATAAGTATGGATGGATAGGATACGTTCCGGTATAGTGTAAATCATCCTTAAGATCTCTAGTGTCGTTTGATGCTGAGATAGAAGGGCCGCTCATATACACGATCGTTTCGCGAATAAGGCTTTGCCTAAGATACTTCTTATTTCTTTCATAAAACTGTGAAATCCCTAATCAATAGGACTCAACGTAAAATCGAGAATTACCCAACTGTACGCGTGTTTTAGTGACCTTAATTTTATTTATTTTCCAACTCTAGTGGGTTTAAATGTCAAAGCACACGACAGTTACAATTGAATACAAAATGGGGTGCACACCAAAGAAATTCCTTTGTCGGTACCCTTTGGACTTAGGTGCGTTAGTGGTTGGCGCAGTAATGCTAGTAAGTATTTAATTATGACATCAAATGTGACCATTTATATACTTACGTGCTTGACGAATACTGGAGTAATATCCGACCGAGGTAAGTTAGAGAACAGGATAGCTGTCAATTCATATACATTTTGACTTAAGTATAAATATGGCAAAACTGTCACCTCCGTTCCCATATACGAGTATAAATAATCACGGCTTGATCATGTCATATGAGTTAAGAAACGAAACAGAGTAGTATGATAAACTGAACTGAGTAATTGTCAACAACGCGCCAAAATAATTTCACTATTACAGGTGCAGGTCCCTATTTTACTATCTTGACAATTGCCACTTAGATTGACAATTGTCAAAATGGTGAAATTGTCATCCGACAATTCGAAGTACATTTCTGGGTCAGCAAGCAAAGTTATTGGTATTTATCGACCCAGCAATGTAAGTCGAATTTTCATTGTCAGATGTCATTTGTAATTTGGTGAAATACCTGGACGTATGTGTGGGTTCCACTGGCTGGCGCTTATTTCACTAACTTGACAATTTTATTGTGTCCTGTGATAGTGACAATTCTCTGCACATTGCTTGTTCTTTTTTTTGTGTCTACAAAAAAAAGTTGCTCACTGGTCATGATTACTACTTACTTATCGAGCCAGAAATTGCCTAAGTTGGTCGGGGCCAGGCCATCACTAACGCTGACTCGGCCAGTTGACAATCTCAGGGTTGGCGACCTGCAAAGGAATATTGATTTATTATCTCCACTTATTATATCTCCACTTATAATAATTCTCTAAATTAAAAAAAGAATCAGCCAGTTTGAAACTAAGCTTTGTGTTTTGTTACGAATGTTCTCAGCATCCCATGAACGGAAAAATATGAATTATTTTATATAGGTTAGGTACATTGTTATTCTAGCTGTAACTTAGGATAGTTTTTATCCGACTGTGACAATTAATTAATTATCCGAAATATACGACTTTATTTAATTTTTCATTTATTATTCTTAAAGTATATCGCCGCCACATTTGTCAGCTTTATGAAACGTCAAAATGGTGGAATTGCTTTTCCTTAATTTCACCTATTAATATTTTAAATCCCGTCTCCGATAGACCGTCACGAAATACATACCTGAGGTAAAGCATAACAAATTAATCGATTCTGATATAAGAACATACATGCGCAAATGTCACATTAAGGCGTAATTTCAATAAATGTATCAACGAATTCGATCAATATAAGTAACACAAATGTTTTTCTCTTTGCGCTTTCAGACAAACCACGAAATGTTAATAATGTTAGTGCGATAGAGATATTTTTGAATTCTGAAGTTCGTGGTTTAAAAGAAAATAAGGATGTCGGATAGATCGAAAATATGGGTGTAAACACTGTAGGCACTAAATAAAATAATCACAATGTTGTATTTTCTCGTGAAAGGGCTTAAAATGAAGTCAAATGGAGACAAAAAACAACGCAAGAGGTTATTTAAGTAATCACTAAGTTATAAGTGTCCAATGTTTTAAGAGGGGGTATGTTCTGTCCCTTTTCCGCAAAACGCACCTTCATATGAAACGATTGTTTTTTACTATAAGTACTATGACGCTCGAGGATCGTGACGTTACGGTCCCGATCTTCTTCTTCTTCTCTTTTTTTTGGCACTCTGGCCAACTGAGTCGGCTCAATTTTGCCAGTATCAAGTTTGACGAGATCGTTTCCTTACTCTAACAAGCGATATTAAAACGGTTGTAGCTTCGTAGTTTTTTGAGATATTTGAACGGGTTTTTCGGTTCTTCTTTCTTTTGAAGTAATAATAAATTTTAAGTCTACTCCCCTATTTGGAAGAGAAGCGGAAAGAGTAGGTACCCAATATAAATGTATTAACGGTGAGTCATTTGAAGAAATAGATACCTACAGGAAAAAAACTGTACGCATTGACGGCAAAAAGTATAATAATTATATTTATGGGAACAAAAATATAAATGCCTATGTCCTGACTGACTCACTCACTCATCAAGAGTTGAAATTTACACCAGAACTACCTTTTACAACGTAGGCAATGGGTTAGAAGGGATTTTCAGAAATCATACCCCTAAAGGGGTAAAATAGGGGTGCAAAGTTTGTATGGGGGAAACTTTATTTTTTGAGCTAGAGACTTAAAACTTTGTATAAAGATTACTTATTTGAATACAAATAAAGTACTATCAGCGTTTTGAAAAATTTCACCCCAAAGGAGGTTAAAAAGGGTTTCAAAGTTTGTATGAGGGAAACTCCTTTTTGAGATAGAAGCTTAAAAGTTTTTGAAAAAGATTACTTATTACGATACAAATAAAGTTTTATTTTAGCGTTTTGGAAAATTCCACCCCTAAGGGTATGAAAAAGGGGTGCAATGTTGGTAAAGGGGATTTTTTGGAGCTAGAATCTCAAAACATTTTAGAAAGATTACATAATAAAAAAAGCGGCCAAGTGCGAGTCGGACTCGCACATGAAGGGTTCCGTGAAATAAATTGCGGTTTACGATTTATGACGTATTAAAAAAAACTACTCATTAGATCTCGTTCAAACCAATTTTCGGTGGAAGTTTACATGGTAATGTACATCATATATATATTTTTAGCTTTATCATTCTCTTATTTTAGAAGTTACAGGGGGGGGGGGGACACATTTTACCACTTTGGAAGTGTCTCTCGCGCAAACTATTCAGTTCAGAAAAAAATTATGTTAGAAACCTCAATATAATTTTTCAATCCATAGATACCCCCCCACACGTATGGGTTAGATGTTAGATGAAAGAAAATTTTTTGAGTTTCAGTTCTGAGTATGGGGACCCCTAAAACTTAATGTTTTTTGTCGATTTTTGTGTGAAAATCTTAATGCGGTTTACATAATACATCTACTTACCAAGTTTCAACAGTATAGCTCTTATAGTTTCGAAAAAAAGTGGCTGTGACATACGGACGGACAGACAGACAGACAGACATGACGAATCTATAAGGGTTCCGTTTTTTGCCATTTGGCTACGGAACCCTAAAAATAAAGATATGTGTATATATATGTGTTTAGACTACTAAAATTATTTCAGCGTTTTTTGAAATTCTTTCCCCAATGGGGATTATAAAATAAGGGCATTCAAAGTTTGTATGAAGAGCAAGACATTTTTAAAGTATGGGATTTGTAACTTCGGTTTTAGACAAAACAAACATGCTTAAATACTACAAAACTTATTTCAGCGTTTTTTTTTATTAATTGCCTAAGAAGGTTAAACGGGGTTGAAGTTTGTATAATATGGAGCAAGACATTTTTAATGTAAGAAATTTGTAACTACGGTTTCAGCCTGAGGGTTCAAAGGGGGTTCTAAGTGTGTATAGAGAGCAAGACATTTTGAAACTAAGAGATTTGTAACTTCGGTTTTTTTTTAATTCATTGCTTAAACAGACTTTTAGACGATAACATGTTATACGCGGACGAAGTCGCGGGCAACAGCTAGTTTATTAACAATTGAATATTAGTTAGTATTAATTACCTAGTAGAGTACTGTATTAAACTAAAATTAGACTTTAATTACAACTAATGGTTAGAGTAGTTTATATCGCTGATATTGCACTCACTTGGTTTAGGATGTTGTGTTTTGATGTGTCGACAAGACGGCTAATATAACAACTGTTATCTACTTTATGCAAGTACAGCGCCATCCAGTGACCTACTGAATCGAAATCTTCTTTAAACAAGAGTCTTTTCCAAGTTCAAGTGTTGCATTGTTTTTATAGTTTTATAGAAGCGTTCATAGCCCGGCGGCGCCTGCGTATCGGAAACGATAACGCAGGTCAAGCAAAGACGGCAGGGGTTAGTCTTTGGATGGGTGACCGCCTGTTTGAGTGGTTACTATAAATGAGCACTTCCGTGCTTTGGAAGGCACGCTAAGCAGTTGATCCCAGTTGCTGTCTATGACAGTAGTCGTTAAGCCGAGTTAGAGGTCTTCGGGCGGCTTAAGAACCTCTAACAGTCGAGTTGCCCACTCACTTGACAAAGGGGGGACAACTGTCACTCGCGTCCGCAGGAGATACCTACCACAGCCCTGCACGTGTCCCCTTGGTGGTACTAAAGAGTGACAAACTCAGAAAAGGCCAAAAATAATATATGCCATACGATTAAATAAAATTGTTTTTCCAGTGCATCCTGATACTATTCGGCATCGTGATGATAGTCCAACTCGTTTACATCCAGCACTGCGACTCGTGCAAGTTCTTCGCTTGGCGCAACTGCTTCGCTTATAGCATCACCGGGTTTGTTTACGTCATACTCATGATTACCGCAAACTTGTGGTTCATGCATGCAATTAAAAAGGTACATAATTATTTTTAGTAATTGGCTACTTGGCAAATTGTTTTAGGGTGCCATTCGAACCAGTGTATTATAACGTCTCAGTGTTATCTTCTTACTAACCGTTGTATTTGTGTAAATCACGTAAATTGCTATGAACTAGTGCGTTTAAATACATAGAACAGTTGCCATACATGTTTTTTATTGAAGTGTAAGGATTCTATTGGTATCTTTAGCTCTTGGCCGATAAAAAATACGTAATTTAAGCTATGTAGTCTCATATCTTTTTATGATTTTAAAATATAATTTGTAATTTACACTTATTATTTTACTATCAATATAGCAACAGTACAGTCAGGGGTAATAATATACTTACATAAATATGGACATAAATATCTGTACACACCTTTATGACATTGACAATTATAGAGTCCTGTAGAGATATCTATGACGTGTACAGCAATGGCGGCGCCTGAAAAATGTTGATGCGCAACCCGGAACAAAAATGTTATGAAAGAGTTAAGAGGAATGGACCTTGAAAATTCAGAAAAAATAAAAATATAGCAAATTGAAAGCTACCAATAGAATCCTTACGCTTTTATAGAAACAAAATTGTTTATATACCGAAACTGCAATTGACTTGATTTTCCATACAACGATTAGTACAAATAGCAAACTGTGGCGTCACGACACTATGTCGATTAGTATGAAACGTTTCGGCTGCCGCCAGTGAGGTCCGTCTTTGACTCAAACTTTTGGGTATTTATGCTATTTAATACAATTGTAGTTGCTCCTATACAAACATTTGTTTATCTCCAATAATTTACTTTCAAAACAAAGTTTTAACCGACTTCAAATCAGTACTCCGCCAAGCCACATTATCATTTCCACATTTTTTTTCCAATTTACCACATGAACTGATTTCCGAGACCAAATGCGTTGATTTTTAGACCAATAAACCAAATCGCTGGGCCGATAATATTTGAGGACTTCCGTCGATTCCTCAAGGATCTCAGAATTACGTTTGCTTGGCACTTCAATGTTTGCTATTTCAACGGAATCATATCAGAATATGACGTACTTGTATAATTTGAAGTACATCATTGAGAAGTTCCACAAGCCATCTGTGGTCTTCATCATCACTTCCACTTCACCAAATTTATTATTTCCGGGTGTAAATACACGAGTTATAATAGAAAATATCGAAATTACTAGATTTGACGACCGCTTTAGCCTAGTTGGTAGTGACCCTGCCTACGAAGCTAGAGGTCCTGGGTTCGAATCCCGGTAAGGGCATTTATTTGTGTGATGAGCACGAATATTTGTTCCTGAGTCATGGATGTTTTCTATGTATTTAAGTATTTATTTCTCTATATAAGTATGTATATCGTCGTCTAGTACCCATAGTACAAGCTTTGCTTAGTTTGGGACTAGGTCGATATGTGTAAGATTGTCCGCAAATATTTATTTACTACACGCGTGCGTAATATATTTGAGGAGTTCCCTCAATTCCTCATGGTTCCCATCATCCAACTGGGGCTTTGGAAACAATGGGACCAATCTGCAAGCATATACTTTCAATTAAAAAAAGAATTGTACGAATCGGTTCATAAATGACGGAGTTCTGAGGTAACAAACATAAAAATAAAAAAAATAAAAAAAAATAAAACATCCGAATTGAGAACCTCCTCCTTTTTTTTGAAGTCGTGTAAAAACTGGTTCGAATGGGTGAAAAAATCCCCTATTGTTTTCTAGAAAAAATCATCAGTGGTGTTAAGCTGGATCGTGGTATCCTCGTTGTGGCTGAGCCTGGTCTTCGTTCTTCTGATCGTCCTTATATGCCTTTACATCTCGGACGGCAACAATTTGGTTTCGGTCATATTGACTTTGGTATTTGGACTCATTGCTATTGGTAAGAAATTCAAATATTTATTTAATGTTCATATGGTTAGCGTTACACACTGCCGCCGCATCCCATAGTGGCGTGCGGAGTACAAATTTCGCCGGATAGAGGTGCGGTGCAGTGTGAAGTACCGTGCGGAATTTATATACAAACTGACTGAGGTATGTACTGCAGAGGTCGATCACGTAAGGCATTGTACGAACGTCGGGTAGGTCCAAATGTCACTTTTTATATGGAAAATTGACAGTTAAATAGTACCGACGCGCGTTCGGAACGTTGCGTGATTACCCCTCTGTGGAGTAATCACGTAACGTTCCGAACGCGTGACGGTACAGTTTAACTGACCTGCAGGTCGATCACGTAAAGCATTGTACGCACGTTAGGTAGATCTAAATGTCAAATTTTATATGAAAAAATTACAGTTGGATTGTCCTAACGCGCGTTCAGAACGTTGCGTGATTACCCCTCTGGCTTACAACGTTGCGAACCGTCGGTCCGCACGCCGCAGGTGGATGCGGCGGCAGTGTGATGACCGCCTTAGAAAGAAAGAAAGAAAGCATTTATTCGTAACAACAACGCAATAACCATTTTTTCTCAAAAATGGCCCGCAAAGTGAACATAACTCGCTACATATTGGAATGTAAAGTGTATAGTTTAAGGCCAGATCAAAATTAAAAAATAAAAACATTGCAGGCCGCCTGGAATGTTACATATAAATTCCTTTATTTGTCGAGTACCAAACTTTTTAAAAAGTAGAAACTGGCATATAAAAGACGGCACAGGTCGTATTCAGCCAAATCAACTTGTATTTTTCTGTTGCAACAGCGACATTTTTGTATGAGTCTCAAATAGTTCGCGTTTTTCGGTGGAAAAATACACTTGCGATTCTGTTTAAAAAATATATATTTTGACGTTTAATTTTATTTAGGTACCTAATTTGCGGTATCCTCAATTTGTATTTAATAATAAAGCTTGATTTCAATTTAGTAATAATGTACTAATATACACATACACACATACACATTTGTCACGAAATGGACATAACTCAGCGTAACGCTGACAAGACCAGCGCTGGTCTTCCGTTGTGGCCATTCGGTGAAACACGGAACAAAGACGACATGGTCGCACACGAGGACAATTTACAAACAAACCGGCCAAGTGCGAGTTGGACACGCGCACGAAGGGTTCCGTACCATTATCTATAAAAACGGAAAAAAAAATACGTTTGTTGTATGGGAGCCCCCCTTAAAAAATATTTTTAACGGCCTCCGTAGCCCAGTGGGTAGTGACTCTGCCTACGAAGCTGGAGGTCCCGGGTTCGAATCCCGGTCAGGGCATTTATTTGTGTGTTTATCACGAATATTTGTTCCTGAGTTATGGATGTTATATATGTATATAAGTATTTATATGTATGTATCTATTATATATATCATCGCCTAGTACCCACAACACAAGCCTTATTGAGCTTACCGTGGGCCTAAGTTGATTTGTGTAAGATTGTCCCGTAATATTTATTTATTTATTTATTAGTATTTGTTGTGTAGTGTTATAGCGGCAACAGAAATACATAATCTGTGAAAATTTCAACTCTCTAGCTATCACGGTTCTTGAGATACAGCCTGGTGACAGACAGACGGACGGACGGACGGATGGACGAACGGTTAGCGAAGTCTTAGTAATAGGGTCCCGTTTTACTAAAAAATAAACGAATAAGAACACAAAACTATAAAAAAAGTAAAACATTAAATAAAACTTAAAAAGACACCTTACAATTTTACTGGCAACATTTAGGGTCATTTCGCCGGTTGGCGACCACCTAATTTCATGTGCCGGTTAGCGACCACTTAGCTGACTTGGTGAACTGAAAGCATATTTACTCGTTTTTTTTGTAAATTCCTATTCCATAAATACAAACAATAAGGCATGCGGCTGACTGTTTCAATAGGCTCTGTAGAATTGATGTTATCTTCAATTGAAAAAACCATGTTCTTCAAGTGGTCGCTAACCGAAGGTGGTCGCGTAACCAGCGAAATGACCCTACCATAAAATTAAAGTGTTCAGAATGTTTAGCATATTTAAAGGTAAGTTCGGATTGAAATTGGGCTTTGTTATAGAAAGTTAGCATTGCTGACGTCAAACACAATCAACTCTAAAACAATCTCAGGATTAAACATGTATATTTAAAAATAAAGCAAACAGTACCAGGTGTACCAGATAAACCTTTATTCATGAGCAGGAAATTATTCAACCAACTTGAGACGATTCCAAACATTATGTATAAGTTCGTCCACATCTCCATATAATGCAAAGGCAATGATAACATATGTTAATCCATATTTACCTCGACAATCTTGATATTTGTTGTTCTTTGGGTTTATGATAAACATCACTCTGAATTAAGCATTAATATTGCGTAATAACGGCTAAGCTAAGGCTTTGGTATCGAATATACTTTGGATTTTGTTAACAAATATGATTTGTATATGAACTGCGATGCTTATTTGAGCAGGTGACATATACCTACACCCAGCGAATCAATCATTCCAGACCATATTTATCTATATCAATATATAATCGTTTGTATAAGGGTTAATAGTAATGTATTTTAAATTAAGCCGATAGGTCCGGGCATGAGCTAAAAAAATAACGACTTTGTATTTTTATTATTTTTAGGGTTCCGTAGCCAAATGGCAAAAACGGAACCCTTATAGAATCGCCATGTCTGTCTGTCTGTCTGTCCGTCCGTATGTCACAGCCACTTTTTTCCGAAACTATAAGAGCTATACTGTTGAAACTTGGTAAGTAGATGTATTCTGTAAACCGCATTAAGGTTTTCACACAAAAATAGAAAAAAAAACAATAAATTTTTGGGGTTCCCCATACTAAGAACTAAAACTCAATTTTTTTTTATCAAACCCATACGTGTGGGGTAGGTCTTCAATTATGATATTGAGGTTTCTAACATCATTTCTTTCTAAACTGAATAGTTTGCGCGAGAGACACTTCCAAAGTGGTAAAATGTGTGTCCCCCCCCTGTAACTTCTTAAATAAGAGAATGATAAAACTAAAAAAAATATATGATGTACATTACCATACAAACTTCCAACGAAAATTGGTTTGAACGAGATCTAGTAAGTTGTTTTTTTTAATACGCAATTTATTTTACGGAACCCTTCATGTGCGAGTCCGACTCGCACTTGGGCGCTTTTTTTTATTTTGAATTACAATAAAGACGGCAAAAAATTATAAATAATAAAATATTTCAAGACTGGTTGTAGTGCTAATCCAGTAGGCTTCATTTCAGTAAATTTTACAATACCTGTTATATTTTTCATTCATACTTAGCAAAACGCTATTTAGTACTTTTTCATCGTCTTAAACAAAACTTTACCCAATTTTTCTTTGATTGTAGCTATATAAGGAATAGGCAGGTTCTGCCAGGAGACAGAAGAGACTGCAATGCACATTCTCTGCTCCTGCGGACCACTCATGCACAAACGAAGTACCTACCTAGGGAGGCACATCGTGCACCCAGAAGAGGTACAACATATCACCGCCCAAATAATATGGAATAGGAAAGAATGGAATTACTTTAGATATATTTTTATTACTTACAACAACACTTCAAAGATAAGTCTTTGAGTCCTAGAATATGAAATAACATCTAATCGTATAAAATTGTATCAAGTCCAAGTTTCGGAACTTACCAGAAGTTCCGAAACACTCTGTACGTACGTACTGCAGGTAGATCTAGATTTCGTCTTTTGTATGGGAAAATGATAGGTACGGTCGGCCAAGAAAGTGGTCTACCAGTTTTGACAAAAGTTTCTATGAGATCTGATTGTCGCTAAGGTTACTGTCATAATATTATTGCAAGTGGAAATCGACCTTGTTGTTTCATGACGTTCAAATGAACCTCGACCGTAGGGTTAGACCACATTGTTGGCCGACTGTACACCTACTCGATTTGTCCTAACGCTCGTTTGAAACTTTGCGTAACTACTCCTCAGTTTTTAGGGTTCCGTAGCCAAATGGCAAAAAACAGAACACTTATGGATTGGTCATGTCTGTCAGTATGTCTGTCTGTCCGTCCGTAAGTCACAGCCACTTTTTTCCGAAACTATAAGAATTATAATATTGAAACTAGGTAAGTAGATGTATTCTGTGAACTGCATTAAGATTTTCACACAAAAATAGAAAAAAACAATAAATCATGGGGGTTCCCCATATTTAGAACCTAAACTCAAAAAAAAAATTTATCAAACCCGTACGTGTGGGGGTTACTATGGATAGTTCTTCAAAAATGATTATGAAGTTTCTAACGTCATTTTTTTCTAAACTGAACAGTTTGCGCGAGAGACACTTCCAAAGTGGTCAAATGTGTCCCCCCCCCCCCTGTAACTTCTAAAATAACAGAATGATAAAACTAATGCAAATTTCCACCGAAAATTGGTTTGAACAAGATCTAGTAAGTAGTTTTTTTTAATACGTCATAAATCGTAAACGGCAATTTATTTCACGGAACCCTTCATGGGCGAGTCCGACTCGCACTTTTTTTTTAATTTTTTTTATTAAGAGCCTGTTGTGTCCCACTGCTGGGCAAAGGCCTCCCCCCTCCGTTTCCAGACTTCGCGTTCCTGAGCAGTCTCTGGCCAATCCTTTAAAAAGGAGTCTAGCTCGTCTCGCCATCGCCGACGAGGTCTGCCGCGTCTCCGTTTTGAGCTGTCGGGCTGTCAGTCAGTGGCAATCTTAGCCCAAAGCTCGCTCGGCATGCGGGTGACATGACCAGCCCAGTCCCACTTCAACTTAGCCACTTTCCGAGATACGTCTACTATTTGGGTCTTGGAGCGCAGCGTGGTGTTCCGGATACGATCCATCAATTTTACACCTAATATGCTGCGCTCCATGGCTCGCTGGCAAACCCCGAGTTTGGACTTCTGAGAAAGTGTCAAAGACCAAGTCTGTGCACCGTAGGTGAGGATCGGTAGTATGCACATATCCATCAGTCTCCGCTTGAGTGATAGTGGAAGATCACCCTTCATCAGGTGATCCGACTCGCACTTAGCCGCTTTTTTTCGTAAATGTCGAAGTTAAAAACAGTGATATCAAATTAGTCATCATGCAGATTTCAACATACCTAGTTACCTATATTTTTCTGTTTCAGGTATACTATTATACGGCTTGATGGTGATACTGGCATTCTGGCTGGAGCTGAAGCAGTCCAAATCACCGCCGCCGGAGACTGCATGAAAAATAAACAGTTTATTTCTCTAAAACATAAACGTTTGTACAGCACTCACCTTCCTAGTTAATAGCAATCTCTCTCCCATTTTGCAAAGCTGCCAGTTACAATTTTATAAGTCTAAATAGACAAGAGGCGGTTGCCTATTAACGTCTAGCCGTTTGACCTGTGTTGCCTATCTAGATTTGTAAAATTTCTACTTATAGCTTCGTGAGACGTGTTACAGATAGCTATCTATCACTACTGAACTCTCTAGAGTCTGACAGTATATTTTTCCACGAAAATTAAGATTGATGAAAAACGGTATTGACGAAATAGAAGCATTGAGAAAGAAATGGAAACATTCAACTCATTGTAATAGCTCATTGGTCGAAAGGAAACTTTAATTTTTATGCTATTCGAAAATTATAACGTACGAAATATATGCAAAACTATTTTTTGTATTAAAATATAGGTACAATATTTTGAAAAAAATTGCCAACATGACCAAAATATTTCACGTTATTCCCGCAGGGAATTATTTTATGCTACCTTTTTGTTCTATTACGTATAATAAAAAAGTTCTTTGTTACGAAAAACATCGACTAATTAATAAAAACAATGCCCTTCATAAAAAAGGAAACCTACGATAAAAAAGGAAAAAAAAGAGAAACATTCAAAGCATCCCAATTATTTTCGATGAGAGGGTCTATACGAATTATCGCCTGGATTTATGTTAAAATGGCGTCAGTACGGAGCTAAAACATTACAAAATAAATTGATACCAAGCCTACCCCACTCGCATTTTGGCGCGAACTCTGCTTGACCAATTAATAAATAAATATAAATAAATATTTGCGGACAATCTTACACATATCGACCTAGTCCCAAACTAAGCAAAGCTTGTACTATGTGTACTAGATCACGATATACATACTTATATAGATAAATAAATACTTAAAATACATAAAAAACATCCATGACTCAGGAACAAATATTCGTGCTCATCACACAAAACACAAATAAATAATTCTGTAGGTGCAGCCGACGTCAAAGATAGGTACACGTGTTTACTGCACTCTGTTAAAATAAAATAGGATTTTCTGTTTTAAGTACTTCCTATCCTGTTTTGATACTACGAAAGAAAGTGGTAGTTGGAGTTCCACAAGGAAGCGTGCTTGGCCCGCTTTTGTTTCTCATATATTTAAATGAGTTTTCTCGTGTTGCTAAGAAATCATGTGTACTGTTTGCTGATGATGCGACAATATTTTTTTCGTGTGATCGTTCAAAAGCTTCCAGCCTTTATGAAGATATAAGCTCTACCTTAACAGAGATCACAAATTGGCTCATTTCATTAAATCTTAAATTGAACCTGACCAAAACCCAGCTCATTCAATTTAGAAATTATAGAACCGCTCCCATCTCTTTGAGTGTATCAGACGCTGGGACTACTATAAAGGTAGTCAGTGATGTGAAATTTTTAGGAGTTCATGTGGATTTGCATCTAAATTGGAAGGTTCACATCGAACAGATAAATAAGAGAATTTCCAGAAATTGTTACGCATTGTCCATATTATCCGAAACATGCTCTGAAAGCATAGTAGTTAGTGCCTATTACGGAAATGTGTATCCTTTATTGACATACGGAGTCATTTTCTGGGGGAATTCTGTAGATGTAAATAAAACATTCATCCTACAGAAAAGATGTCTAAAAACAATTTACCGTATGAACGTTAGAGACTCCCTAAGGCAAGTTTTTCGAGAAAAGCGCTTTCTTACATTAACAGGGATCTACATTTTGGAGGTTAGCTTGTTTGTAAAAAAACAACCAAACTATTTTACAACACTGTCATCTACGAAGGGTAATTTGAGAGCACAGTATATAAATATAATATTAGATTACCGGGAATTAGTACTTCTATATACAAAAAGAGCACGTTTATAATGGCAATCCGTGTATTTAATCACCTCCCGCCTAACATTAAAACTATGGAGGGCAACTGTTTTAAAGTAAATTTAAAAAAATGGCTCATAAATAATAATTTGAAGGAGTTGTATGCATGTTAAGTATTTGGTCTTGTATATTAACACTACTGTGGTTAGTGTATACTTAAACCGAATAAACCTCGCTCGTATAAATGAAATTAAGTATTGCATGCCTGAAACAGGTAACTGTTGGAACTATTTTGGCATTACTACCTACCTATACACATGTAACACAGTTTGCAATAAATCTTTCTTTCTTTCTTTCTTTCAAAGGAGTATTGAAAACGTTTTTTTTCTCACACTTGGTAATATCGCTCTCGTGTTCGCGTTGTGTTACATTTATCTGGTCGCAAGAAGCGCCACCGAGTTTAGACGTAGACAATAGCATTTTATGCAACTTTGCTATTCGACCCGGGTAGAAGCAGAAGACCGCCGAGACCAGCCCTCAAACACCCTGCTTGTTGCCATTTCTCTCTCTACTACCTATATAGTGGACGCAAATTATTGGGTATTACATTATAGGGATTCCGTGGTTAAATGAGCACGCGTAATAAATGTGATTTTGATACCAAGCGAATACGGTTGGCAAGATAAACCTCCTGACACTAACGCTAGCATACGTAAGAGAATTAGTAAATTTAAGTTCATAATCCGATTTTATTTTTCATCCTTGAACATACAACCAGAAGCAGCGGGCGTAGCATGGTTTACATTTTATCACTTACTTACCTATCGCTGTGGATAAGACATCTGTCACGTACTGAAAAGTATGTGAGTGCGATAGTGCCGCCGAATGTATTTTATCCACAACGATAAGATGATAATTTTTTCAAATAATTAATATTGTTTATTAACAAATTGGAAATAAAAAATTAAACTAAATTAAAACTACTCAAACAATCCACCCCGCGCCACTCCCGGTGCAAAGGTGCCCATCACGCTCGCCGCATTGCCGCGTTGGATTGCGATGGACAACCTTTGCAATAAGAATGACCCGGAGCGGGGGTCGAGGCCTCTTTCCCGCAGGCGGCGCCCCACCTCCCTAAGGAAAGACTTTCCCTCCGATCACCAGCATCCCGTGGTCTCTGCGGCAAGAGGGACAAATAAGTAGTGTGAGAGCACTGCGTATTTGTCCCTCTTACGTGCAGCTGCCCACTCAGCAGCAGCTCCTGCCACTCGTATCGTGCGGCCCAGGTGGGATGCTGCAAACGTGCTGACGCATGTTGCGTCCCACAATAGGCATTTACCTTTTCGCCAGGGTACTAAAGTGAGGCCGTCAGGTCTCTTTCCGTCGGACCGACTGAGGCCTGGTGGTTCCAGGACGCAAGGGATATTGGCAGATACCAGCGCCCTCGGGATGATGTCATTCAGGGCGTAGTGGCGAGGGAATCTGCCGGCACACCTGAAGCAGCTGAGAGCATGGTGGCCATTGCTCTCCACTGTGGCACCGCAGATGCATGCATGGGGTTCACAGACATTACAGCCAAGGCGGAGAGCAACAGCCACCCGCATGGAGTCGTTATCGAGCAGGGTACCCATATGTGGAGACGGGAGAGCGTGCAGCCACGCACCGGAATCTGGCCTCGACACCGCCTTGAGCCTGGCTTTCTCCACACCCAAAGCGGTTTCCAAGAGGTTATCAAATAGACGCTTGACTCCTGGGCTGTCCCACATCCGTTGGCTGCTAGGTTTTTCCAGTGCAGATGTACATGGGTTGAGCAAAGACCAGGCCGTCCAGGCATCGGAAGAGAAGAGAATGGTTACCTTGTCACCATGTAATGGGAGAATTTGAGTGACAAGGTCCACAACCCCGCTCGCCGATGCCAGAAAGGCCGGTAGACAAACGTCTCTCGTGCGTCGAATACCCAACCCACCGCTTCGAATGGGAAGAGATGCAAGGTCCCACTGGCTCGAGCTGAGGGAGACGTTAAGCACACATTCAAGTGTCTCCTTCAGTGCATTGTCGAAGGAGTCGATGTGTGCAGGACCACCAAACGGAGGTGTACCAAACGGGTACAGTGCGTAAAAAGTAGGTTAACTAAGGAATAGCAAAGCAGCTCCGCAACAGGGATAGCGCAACGTGAGCTGAAAGATTTTTAAGCTTTTCTCCAATAGTTAGTAATAGTTGCTTTCTAACCTCAAAAGCTGCCGGAATAGATTCTGTGAAGATTGGAGAACCCAAAAGATTGAAGGTTTGAAAAGAAAGTTCTTTAAGGCCAGGAAGCAAGTGACTGAAAGTAGACAAGGAATTTCGGGAAAGATCACTACACGGGAAGAATTCACACTTACTGGCGTTCACTTCTAGGCCCAGGTCCCGCAAGCGAGGAAGGAGCGTACGCAGATCTCGTTCAACTTCCTCTGGCTTGCCTCCTAGAGTACCGTCATCTAAGTACCAGATATTCAGAGGTGAAAGTAGTTCTGATAACGGTCTTTGAATGGCAAGACTAAAAATTAAAGGGCCCAGAGGATCCCCCTGCTGCGCTCCAACCTGTGAAAGTATGAGAGATTCGTTTAAATCTAAGTTGGACGGTGAGGAGTAAACCTGAAAGAGGAAAGGGTAGAGGGAAGGTATTTTCTGCCTTACTTCGGACAGCAGTACGTCACGCTCGACTGAATTAAAGGCATTTTTTAAGTCTAATTTAATGGCAACGCTATCCGCATTTTTTGGGTCCAGTAAAAATGCACGCGTGGCATGGATGGCAGCTTCGCAGCCTTGGTGTGTTCCAAAACCTAGCTGAATAGGTTGTAAGTAAGCGGCCATTTCTTCTCGAACAGCACGGCAGCCGAGCTTAGCTGTTAAGCGACGAAATGTACTGCCGATAGCTATAGGCCTTAAGCCTCCGTCCTTCTTCAACAGGGCGCATAAAGACGCACCGTACATGAAAGGGCAGACTGCTGGGTTCAAGCGACCACTGAGTAAGAAGTTACAAAGTTTGGTCAAGCACTCGAGCAGCCGGGGCCCGTTATCACCCGCAGAGCCAGATGTTAGTTCCTTGAGGTGAGCTGGACAGATGCCGTCTAAGCCAGCAGCTGAACTGCTGTTAAACGAGCTTAGAGCCGTAGCTACGTCTTGTGGATTGGCAGAGTAAGCAGAGATAGATGTATCGGGCTCCGGAGGAAATGTCAGAGGCCGAGAAGGGGTTGGGTGCTTCGACTGTAAATTGGCGAGATTTTCAGGGCTCGACGGTGCTACACCATCGTCTGACGTCAGCAAGCGCACTGCCCCTCTGAGATCACCCTCAAAAACTTTGTTTTCAACCGCTCTAAGGGTAGAGGGTCTCCATGAGGTTGCTTCTGCCTCGACAAATAAGGAGTCAATAACGCTAGCAGATTCAATATTGCGCTTAACTTTAGTAGTTAAGTTGCCCAAAGCAGATGTTTCTGGCGCTTTTAAAGCAGAGTAGGCAAATGATAGTAAAGCAAACCAATCCGAACTATCGTTGCTGTCTATACATTTATCTATAAGATCGCTAATCTTACCTGCTGCTAAGTTCCTTGTTCCTAAGTTAATAGATACATAGGTTTACAATAGTTAATATAGTTATTTTATTTATTATAATATGAAATCTGTATTCTTGACGATCATATATAAATTCGTATAAGTTTGATTTAAGGCAAATTTATATTGAATATTATATAAGAATAAATGATCTTTATCTTTATCTTTATCTTATCTTGCTCCCTTAGGGATATGACGCAGCACCCGCACTGACTGTTTAAGTGTAGCCAGGTCGTCCAACCCTAGTCTGCTGCGGTTGTCCGCGGATAGCGGCGCCGGTAGTGTGGGAGCAGAGGAAGCGCGGGGCACGCTTTTATGTATGCGCCCTATGTGCACTTTGAGCCCATGAGCAGTGAAAGTGCGTGAGGAATTTGGGCAGTAGGGACACAGCGTTTGGGTAGAGGCCTGCATACTAGTGAGCAGTGAATACTAATTAATTATTGAAACTGAGACTAGATACATAGGTGTTAAAAGGATAAATGATATAAAACTAAGCACGGAACAACAGTGGGCGCAGTCCCGGGGCGCATGCAAAACTTCTTTCTTGTTTTCGGCGCCGCGAACGGCCGGCGCGGCCGTCGCTGGCACCGGTGAGATCGTTTAGCGCTGCTTGTGTCTTATCCCATTGCACCGGTGACACGTATGCGGGAAAATTTCTTCTTTTCCGTAATGTTGCTTCCAGCCGGCGGTTGACCGTTATAGTGGGAAAGAGTTTTCCGTATATCCAGGATACAGATTTGATAGATATTAGTCTTCAAATTGCGTTATGTATTGTATGTCATCGAATGTATATATTTCGACGATTATTAGGTTCTTTAACGTCTTCGAGTATATTATGCCTTTAATTTTCTATGTTTTTACTATTAAAAAGCGTACAAAGAGGCAAAAATAATAAAAATCAGGAAAAATTAATGTTGTGAATAACGCTCATTTTGAGGCTTAAAGACTCGAACCCTAAAGACTCCCGAGGCTTAAAGACTCAAGTGGCGAAAAGTCAATATTTTGCATTCATATGCGTAAAATAAACCAACACGGTTCTTAAACAGCATCGAGTATTTAAGCCTCGGGAGTCTTTAAGGCTCGAGTCTATAAGCCTCGAAATAAGCGTTATCCACAACACTGGGAAAAATTCGTTTTGACAGACGTTGACGTTACGGTCAGTTCATTGTTCATTTCTTAATCAACGATAAGTGATATATATATAATTTACTTTAAAAACAAAGTTTAAACCGACTTCAATTCAGTACTTCGCCAAGCCACATAGGCACATGAACATTTCCACATTTCCTTTCCAATTTACCACATGCTTTCCGAGAGCAAATGCGTTTATTATTACAGAAAAAACCCAAGTCGCTATCTGTGGGCTGATAATATTTGAGGAGTTCCGTCGATTCCTAAAGGATCTGAGGATTACCATGAGTTGCTACTTCAATGCCAGAATCTTTGACGAACTTTACATCTTTGAGGAGTTCCATAAGTCATTTGTGGTTTTCAGTATCAGTTCCACTTCACTAAAATTGCGATTTCCGAAGGTAAATACACGAATTACTTATAATAGAAAATACCGAAATCACTACACGCGTGCCTATAAAATTTGAGGGTTGCCCTCAATTTCCCTGGGATCTCATCATCAGATCCTGATTTGGTGACAATGGGACCACCTCGAAAGTTTTACTCTTTTAAATAAAAAAAGACTTTTGGAAATCGGTCCGCAATTGACGGAGAAATCGGCGAACATACATAAAAAAACAGACAGTGGAACATATAACACGCTAATTTTTTGAAGTCGTTTAAAAAATATATAAACATACAGGTCGGTTAAAAATGGCAACCATCTTAGGCCCGCTGGATTCATATTTGTTGGATTGACATGACGTGTAATTAGATTTATTATGGTTATATTCAAATTCATTATCAGGTATTATATTATATAGTATAAGGTATTATACTCATCATCATCAGTTATTATACTACTAGCTGTTGCCCGCGACTTCGTCCGCGTAGAACTTTTTATCGTCTTAGAAAATGATTTCTCTCAATACAAAATTTGAACCCTCTTTTAGGGGATAATTAAAAAAAAAGTTGATGTTCATTTTCTAGTTTGTGAACAAACAGTCTAAAACCAAAGTTAAAAATCTCATACTTTAAAAATGCCTTGAAATACTCAAACTTTGAACCAATTTTAACACTCTTAGGGGATGAATTTGGAAAAACTCTGAAATCAGTTTTGTAGTCTTTTAACGTACAGAATAAGACCGAAGTTAAAAATCTCTTACTCACACTTTAAAATTTTATTGCTCGCCATTTAAAATTTGAACCCCCTTTTAAACCCCCTTAGAGGTTGAATTTTTCTAATCGCTGAAAGAACTTTTTTCGTAAACTTTTAAGTCTCTAGCTCAAAAAAAGTGTTGCCCATACAAAGCTTTCTTAACCCCCTTAGGGGTGGAATTTTCTAAAACTCTGAAAGTACTTTATTTTTAATTTTAATAAGTAACATTTTGAATAGTTTTAAGTCTAGTAAAAAAAAAAGTTTTTCCCACACAACACTGGCTACCCTTCTTAAGGATCTTAAGGATCCCCTTAGGGATGGAGTTTTCTAAAACGCTGAAAGTTCTTTTTTAGTATTCTTATAAGTAATCTTTTTGCAAAGTTTTAAGTCTAACTCAAAAAAAAAGTGTTGCCCATGCAAAGCTTGCTCTCCTTTTTAACCCTATTAGGGGTGGAATTTTCTAAAACGATTTGTGTTCTTTTTTTGTATTTTAATAAGTAATCTTTCTACAAAGTTTCAAGTCTCTAACTCAAAAACATAAACTTTCCCTGATAAAAACTTTGCACCCCTTTTTATCCCCCTTAGGGATAGATTTTTTCAAAACGCTGATAGTCTTTTTTTTTGTATTTTTATAAGTAATCTTTCTACAAAGTTTTAAGTGTCTAGCTCAGAAAAAGTGTTCCCCATACAAACCTTGCACCCTTTTTTAACCCCCTTAGGGAATGATTTTTGTAAAACGCCGAATGTAGTATTTTTCATGTTTTAATAAGTAATTTTTCGTCAAAATTTTAAGTCTCTATTAAAAAAAAAATGTTTTTCCCATACAAACTTTGCACCCTATTTTACCCCCTTAGGGGTGAAATTTTCCAAAACGCTGAAAGTACTTTCTTTGTATTTAAATAATCTTTCTACAAAGTTTTAGGACTCTAGCTAAAAAAAATAGTTTCCCACATACAAACTTTGCACCCCTATTTTAGCCCCCTATTTTTAGGGGTAGAATTTTCTAAAACGCTGAAAGTACTTAATTTGTATTCTGATGACTAATCTTTCTACAAAGTTTTAAGTCTCTATTTAAAAAAAATATTGTTTCCCCCATACAAAATTTGCACCCCTATTTTACCCCCTTAGGGGGAGATTTTTTTAAAACACTGAATCTAGGTACTTTATTTGTATTCTAATGAATAATTTCTCTACAAAGTTTTAAGTCTCTATTTAAAAAAAAGTAGTTTTTCCCATACAAACTTTGCACTCTATTTTACCCCTTTAGGGGTAGAATTTTCTAAAACCCTGAAAGTTCTTTATTTGTATTCTAATGACTGATCTTTCTACAAAGTTTTAAGTCTCTATTAAAAAAAAAATGTTTCCCCCATACAAACCTTGCACCCCTATTTTACCCCCGTAGGGGTGGAATTTTCCAAAACGCTAAAAGTGTTTCATTTGTATTCTAATAACTATTTTTTCTACAAAGTTTAAGTCTATAGCTCAAAAAAAAAGGTTCTCCCATACAAACTTTGCACCCCCATTGTACCCCCTTAGGGGTAGAATTTTCAAAAATTCCTTTTTATCCCTAGCCCACGTTATAAAAGCAACATACTGTGCAAAAATCAACTCTCTA
Source organism: Epinotia brunnichana (assembly GCA_963854355.1). Taxonomy (NCBI): domain Eukaryota; kingdom Metazoa; phylum Arthropoda; class Insecta; order Lepidoptera; family Tortricidae; genus Epinotia; species Epinotia brunnichana. The sequence continues at coordinate 6,852,510 of OY977949.1, read as the reverse complement.
AGATTTGTAGTTTCGGCTGTGCGTTGATGAGTGAGTGAGTGAGTGATTGAGTGAATAAGTCAGTCAGGACATAGGCATTTATTATGTATAAATAGATAGAAGATAATGAAACTCCCATTCAAATATCTCAAAAAATTATGAAGCTACATCCGTTTTAATGTCGCTTGTTAGAGTGAGAAAACGATGAGGTACTGTGACGTCAATATACTCGAGCGTCATAGTAAAAAACAATCGTTTCATATGAAGGTGCGTTTTGCGGAAAAGGGACAGAACATACCCCCTCTTAAAACTGTGGACTCTTATAACTTAATCATTACCTATATAACCTCTTGCTTTGTTTTTTTCTCCATTTGACTATATTTATTTTAAATTCTTTTTCGAGAAAATACATTATGATTATTTACCATATTTTCGATTCCTGAGCTATAACCACGACCTTCGGAATTCGAAAATATTCGGGTATCTCTATCTCTATCGCACTAACTATACTCGAGTGACAGGGATGCAAATATATGAACATTGAGTATCGGTTTTCGTGGTAGCGCCGCAGGTACTTTGGCTGAATGCGCCGAGCGCGTGCCATTGTCATTCAAAAAAAACAAATTCGTGTTAATTATATTGTTCAAATTTGTTGATTTCATTTATTGAAATTACGACATAAAACGACATTTGCGCATATAAGTTCTCATATCAGAATCGAATATTTTTTATGGTTTATATTTTAGCATTTGTCTTGTAAAGGTCTATCGTAGACGGGATTTAAATTATTAATAAGTGAAAGGCAAAGCAATTCCGCCATTTTGACGAAAGATTCAGATTCAGATTCAGATTCATTTATTCACAATAAAAGATTACATTATAAATTACATCTCAATTTACAAGAATCCCTATTGTGATCGTCAAGAACATTCAATAAAATAAAAATTTAAGAATAATAACAATTTAAATATAACTATGTCCACTCAAATAATTTAAATGTATAATGTCATAGATATCAGAGTTCACCTAGAAGGATCGTCATTACATATAACCACAATTTAATAATAACAAAAACAATAAATCAGAATTATGCGGTTATGTCAAAAAATTCACTTATAGAATACAATGGATTTTCCAATAGAAATTTTCTTAATCGACGCTTGAATATTGTTACTGATGTTTCCATTCGTACATTCGAAAATTTGACGGTTCTTATAGCTGACAGTTGGAGCAGCGTTTGATTTCAATAAAAATAAATGAAAAATTAAATGAAGTCGTATATTTCGGAAAATTAATTAACTGTCGCAGTCGGATAAAAACTATCCTAAGTTGCAGCTGGAATAATAATGTACCTATATAAAATGTTTCATATTTTTCCGTTCATGGGATGCTGAGAACATTCGAACCGCGCAAAGCTTAGTTTCAAACTGGCTGATTCTTTTTTTAATTTAGAGATTTATTATAAGTGGAGATAACAGGATTATTTAACAGTTATCTTGATTGACAGGGCTACATTTTCCGACGCACTGTTAATGCAGTGTCATTGGCCAACCAGTGGAGTGGAGAGTTCGTCTATGCATGAACGTATATAGTTATTTCGAGTCAGACAGGCCTCCAGCAACAAGATTAAAATGGATATTTTATTAAGTAATATGTTAACCTTTTATAATAGCAGTGGAAAATATAATACCAATACCAACACCGGCACCTTTATCGACCCAGAGACGCTTCGCATAGCCGCCGGTCTCCGGCTCGGAGTTGCTCTCTGTGCCGACCACAGCTATGCTTCTTGTAAATTGTCTGTAGATAGCCTCGGCCACCACGGGCTCGCCTGCTCTTCGGGTGCCGGCCGCCTTGTCTCGTCATGCCGCCCTCAACGACATTCTGAGAAGGGTGCTCGTCAGTGCCGGAGTTCCCGCCGCTCTGGAGCCCCAAAGTCAGTTGTGCTGGCGCGGCGGCGGACGCTCGGGATCGTCTAAAGGTTGCCAAATACAGCTGTCTCAGCGCCCAATACGAATTCGTCGCATTTGGCGTCGAGACACTTGGTTCGTGGGGCAGGGGCGCACAGCTGCTCCACAGGGCGCTTGGGAAACGGCTGAGGGAGGCAACGGGTGACCCTCGCGCGGGCAGCTTTCGCGCGCAGAGAATTGCAATCGCAATCCAGCGCGGGAACGCTGCCTGCGTGATACCTTGCTTAAGTAATTTAAATTTTAGTTAGTTTTAGTTTTATATTCAAGTTATGTGCCTTTCATAAGTAGTTTAGTTTCTAGAATATTGTTATTGTTAATAAATGAAAAATTATATTATTCCTAAAAAAAAAAAAATACCGATTTTAAACTTTATCTGTCTGTGCTAGGGTTCATTTGTAAAATAATAAAACGTATGTATTTTTGTCCGTTTAAGGGTTGAAACGTATTGCGATTGGTCGTTGATACGTTCAAGCCGTTTTTAATTAAGCCTCTGTTGGACGCTGACTCGCTTTAAGCCAATTTGTCTTTTGTAACAATTTACATTCCGAACGGTTTATGTAACAGAAGGTCTACTTTTTATAGAAGAGTAGACCTTAATATGGAGAGTAGGTATGTTAAACATATATGCTTAACATACCTACTCTCTATATTAAGATGATGATAAGCAATTTTTGTCAACTCATAAGGTTTCGTAGATCAAAATTGAAGCTTGTGCGTGCTGCAAGGGTTTGATCAAAGCTGAACATGCCACCCTCATTGTTACATCACTACAAGTTAACTGGTACTTACCTAAGTATATCTACGCTTAATACCTAGGTTGACCATTTCAATTAACTTACTCGCTTTCCTTGATTGTGGGAATGCCGAGATCACTATCTCGGCATTCCCACAATCGTGACGTTATATCTAGTGTTACGTGACGTGTGTGACGTGTGTGTGGGTGTGTGTGTTGTTAGTTAATATAGTGTTCATTTAGATAACAATTGTATTTAACTGTGAAATTTCGTCTGTCAGTTTCGTTGATCTCTGAGTCTTGTGCATAATAAACTAAAATTGTTAAGTCCGCCATTTGTACTTTTTTTATATTGTGCAATAAAGTTTAAATAAATAAAAAGACGTAACGACATTTATAAATTAGGTAACTACTTATTGCTTAACGGTTAACGCAATCCCGGCCTAAGATGGTCACCATTTTACCACTTATCGTTATGGAGTTGTGGATAAGACATCCGTCACTCTCGTATCCACAAACTAAAAAAATAAATTGTAAAAATGTGTTGTTGTTGTTGTGTAATTGTAAAATAAATTAAGCGTTTTGTCTGCCAACAAAGCGCACTGTGGTTTGGCAAATTAATTGTATGTTTAACCCAGCCAGCTAGCTATAAGCCTTTATAGAGAATAAAAATATATTATTTTCTTGTTAGAACGTGACGGATGTCTTATCGACAGCGATAAGTGATAAAATGTTACGCTACTTCCCATGCTATGCCCGCTGTTAAGTATCTAGTATCTACCAACGATATGATGAGCTGTGTTTCCATACAAATGATACATTGCTGTCAATCATTCGAGGTGTCAAAATGAAAACATAGCTTAGCACATATACCCCGCAAGAGTTAACTTGAGCCCTCGTTTGTATGATGTTAGTACGCGCTCGAGTCTCAAGTTAACTCTTGCGGGATATATGTAGGTGGATACTTATCCATATATTTTCGTACTTTACCTAGCTTACTGATGTCATTCAGATTTGTTTACTTATCGTTATACTCATCATCATCATCATCATCATATCAGCCGAAAAATGTCCACTGCTGGACATAGGCCTCCCCCAAAGAGTGCCAAAATGACCGGTCCTGCGCCACCCGTATCCAGCGGACTCCCGCGACCTTTACTAGGTAATCAGTCCACCTTCAGGCCTACCAACGCCGCGCCTTCCGGTACGTGGCCGCCACTCGAGAACCTTTCCGCCCCAACGGCCACCGGTTCTACGCGCAATGTGCCCCGCCCACTGCCACTTACGTTTAGCGATTCGGAGGGCTAAAACGGTTACCTTGGTTCTGCTGCGGATAGCCTCATTTCTGATGAGATCACGCTGAGAAACTCCCAACATATAGCCGTCTCCATTGCCCTTTGGGTGACTTTGAGCCTTCTTATGAGGCCGATTGTAAGCGGCCACCATACAATGGGCCTCATAAGAAGTTCGTTCGTTATACTGTCAGTATTAATATTGTGTGGACGCGGGGCGGTACGCATGCAGACATGAAAAAAGAAAGAAAGAAAATACCTTTATTTAGCACATTGTAGAAATAAACGACAAAAAATTACAGACATAATAATTACATACTAAAATGGCCGCCACTCCGCTTTGTGCCACGAGCAAACGAACCGCAACGGTTCTCTTAGCAGAGATATCTTGCACCAATCAGGAAGCAGTAGTCATTGAAATGTAGGTTCGCCATAAAGAATCTGTATTGTTTCGACGACTTCCGAAACAATCTGTATTCCGCCTAAATTTCCTATATTTGCACAACGTTTATTTGATATAATTTTATAGTGGGTCAGGGTTATTATACCAATCGTAGCTTTCCTTAATTTGCACCACACGCCAAGGACTAAACGGAAAGTTTTACTCACAGTAGCTGCAAACTTTTTCAATTGGACTAGAAAAAAGTAGAGTTAGAGCTCTAATCGTACTGCAGTTGTACTCCGTTATCACTTTACTTTTACGAGTGAGACAGAAGCAAATAACTTGGTACTTAAATAAGGCACTTATGGAACAGCCGACCAGAGGAAGTACCATACAGAAGACCGCAGCCTTAATCAAAAAAAAATGTTTTATTCAATTAAAACTTCAATAGAACTACGAGTACCCTTGTTGTTTTGATACTCACATCCTTTGCTAGAATTGAAATGACTAGAATTGAAACTCATTATAAGTTCGCCCCAAAGCGTATGTATAAATAATGATACTAATATACATAATAATAAGCTTTAGAGTAAACTTATCGACACGTGTACGGATTCGTGTCGTTCGTACATTTATAGCTTTTCCAAATTAACTCGAATACAAATGACCTACGTTTAATATTTTTTACATAGAAAACTTCGATCGTTAATTGCAAATACGGTTATTCTCCAACACGCAATGGAATATTGGCGTTTATATTATAGTATCCCTATCGGTCTATATGTACTCGTACTTGGCCGGCAATCCCTATTTTTTAGGCCCGTGCAGTAATGTATTAATGACTGTTTCCCATCACGCTCGCAGTATGACTAGGTACTGTTGCTACATTGTTGTTTATTTTCTTTTCGACTTGTGTATTTAAAAAATGTGTTAATTAATGTGTATGTGTATATATGTGTTTCATGTGTGGCAATAAATCTCTTTTCTTTCTTTCTTAATAAAGAGTCTCAGGCAAAGTTAAATAATTTCCTCCACATTCGTTTATAATTTTAATCACATTATCATTTATTTCAGCTCCAAGCAATTTAATTTAATACAGCCGTTGTGTTGCATTGTTCAAATTTAAACACAATTCTAGAGTAAGCACACAGTCGACGTCAAAGTTATGTTTAAACTTTTGTATCTTACATACATACATAATATAATCATGCCTATTTCCCGGCAGGGTTGGCAGATATCACGGATTTCCAGTTGCTATGATCTTGACATACCTTTCTTGCTACGTTCACTTTTACTCTTGACCTGCAGGTCGATCACGTAACGCATTGTACGAACGTCGGGTAGGTCTAAACGTCACTTTTTATATGGAAAATTGACAGTTAAATTTTACCGACGCGCGTTCGGAACGTTACGTAATTACCCCTCGACCGTTCTCAATGATTTCTCTGATTTGGTCGGAAAAAGTTGAACGAGGTCGTCCCCTTCCAACTGTACCATCCACTTTTCCCTCTGTATCTTATTCCTTTGTAATAAAGCGAAGACTATATTGTTATTGGCGTCGATTTGACAACTATTTGTATTTCTTTATTTTCTATTAGGTTTGCTTTAGGTTTCAGTGGCGGCGCGTGAGAATTTTCACTGGGCAACTCGGAGCATAAAAGGGCTGTTTTTTGATAATTTACGAGTTTGGTAATGCCACTGTTAGGTTTACTAAGCCCACACTCAGACTTAAAAGGCTACATTATTTCTTAACTTAGCTGTACAATAATTTTACAACTAACCACCTAACCTTTTGAATTCTAATTTAATTTCAATATGTTTCGCGTGCTTTGTCGTACACAAGCTCGGTGGAAATCCTCTTTTCATTAGGTATCATACTAATGTACCATAGAACATGGTGTACCTATATTCGTACGCCCGATCGACGTCAGCGACCGACGTCAGCGTAGGAAGAAATCAAGCCTGAAGGATATTGAGTTCTTATATTTCATCTCGATTCATCGGGTTTTACTTCAAAGCCCTCGGGCTTCGATTATTTATCACCAGCGGCAGAAACCCGCGACTCCATTCACGTGGAACTTGTATCGTAGCACCATTCAAAACTTCGCCCCCCATTTTACCCACTTAGGGTATGATTTGCGGGACAAAACCTATCCTATGTCCTTCCCCGGGACTCAAGCTATCTCTATACCAAATTCCAACCAAATCGGTTAGGCGGTTTAAGCGTGAAGAGGTCAGATAGATAGGCAGACAGACATACACACTTTCGCATTTATAATATTCGTAAGGATTTGTCAAGTCCGTTTACTTTCACATGTAAGAAAAAAAAAATGAAATTTAGGTTTTGTTAATCAATTAACATGCAAACGCATAACAGTTCTCTCTCCTCGACAAGTCTTTCTTCTATTAAAACACAGAGCGAAACAACTACTTCTAATTTAATATGTAACGCGATACAATTTCTGTTGCATTTTTAGTCTGGGATATCCATGAACAATATTTAAGTTTATTAATTCTCGTTAAAACCAACAGTAGCTAATGCAAGCTTAATGTTGTCGTAGAAGGTTCGAGTAATTACCAAATTCAATGTGTCTTACCGTGCCAGAATTTAGTAACAAAAACATTAGCATAAGGCACAAATTTTATTCAGATGTGCAAAATAATTAAAAAAGTATTATTACACTTTATTGCGATTTGCATGGAATATGACAAAGTCTTCATTGTAATTATATTAGGATGAGCCTTGCGATGAAAAGGGAGTTTGACGTAATTTCCTTATGCCTTAATTCTTTTAATATTAACAGCCGCTTTGCCAGGTATTGGGGGATTGAGTAAAACCTCCTTTTGTGTTAAACTTTTTAGCTACTTAAGCAGTATAATGCGTACAGTTTTAGAAAAGCGATGGATACCCGCTGCAATACACAGTTATGGGGTTCTTTTTCCGCACTTAGGCCACGTTTACGAACGAGCGCGGTGGCGTGGTGCCCACGTTGGAAGTCGCTCAAGATTGAGCACATAAACACTACTACAGTCCCCCGCGGCTCACACCTCAATCCTGACACATTGCGCAACTATGAAGTTTCTGAATAATGACAATGTCAACCATAGGAAAAAATTACATATTCAACCCTAGAGGCATGTCTCAGGATCACTTAGCCGCGGGGGACTATAAGCTACTAAGATTCATAATCATAATCATAATCAATTATTTATTTGCTTTAAACACATAACAATGCATGCCAATATATTTTAAACACATTTATAAATTGTACAGATTAAAGAAAAGAAGTCATATACAGAGTGTTTTTTTTAAATGGGACAGTATGGGGAAATCCGAGCGGAAATCAGAACATTTACTCAAGTAATAAACCAACTGTATGAAGATTAGTTTTCATTAAATTTGACCAACTTCTGCTGTTCAGATTTTTTTCTTTCCATACAATGAAATAATCCTTACATGAAACAGAGCCGACCCGCGTCAAAAAAAAAATTGACCAACTTATATATTTTTTTAAGAACAACTCACGCTTGACCAAAAATTTTAATGAGCCAAATTTGTTTACATAAAAAAACACCTACTGTCTCCTTGGACACTTTTCCTCTATCTCCTTTAGATTCGGATTTCCCCATACTGTCCCATTTTAAAAAAAACACTCTGTATAGCAAAAAAATAATCATAAAAAAGAAGTCAAGCAAACGAAACAGTCAAAATAGATAATCACAATTAATTATCAAATAACATTATTAAAATAAAAGTCATTGGTATCAGGATCATTAGTCAAACTTTTTTTCATAAAATTCCTTAATAGAGTAAAATGGACGGGCTACAAAATATTATTTTTCATCACACTTGCTCATAAATGGTGTTATTCCTTGCCTGTATACAGAAAGACAATGGCCTAAATTGTTCCCGCGGGAAATTATGGCCCATGGGAAGTAATGAGCTTGTGTGTGATCTGATTGGTTCAGTAAATCTTGACGGCCGCTAGCGACAAGAATTCTGCTCTGTGATTGGTTGGAAATAGAATCAAGCAGGTTCTGTGATTAGTTGAAATATTGAAGCTCCGCCCTCCACTCGCACTGATCTAGAAGTGAAGTTGTCAATTTCGTCAACATTTGATTGATGCGCTTGTATAAAACATAGGTTTTCCTGTCTTTTGTGGTTATTTATTTCCTCGCAAATGTGATGAAAAACATTGTGTATAACACGGGCGTAAGAATATTGCAAACTCGAGTCATCAAAAGCTCCTGATAGACTCTCGTTTGCAATATTCCTCATACGCCCCTTGTTAAACAATGTACTATTACTTTCATGTCAAATGTTTTTATAGTATCGCTATTTTTTATGTAATTTGTGGGAAGATTATAGACCCTTATCGCAGTGTTATTTAAGTTCTTATCAAAATGAGCATAATGAACATCATTAAGGTGGTTCGATTGCCATACAAAACGTTATTTGACATTGGCAGGCTAACGGCGTGATATTTTAAGAAACTTATGTGACAAACATTCATAAATTGTCTTCCCATTTGCGCCAAATTCCCCCTTTCCTAGAATAAACTTGTATAAACTAGATCAATTTGAGAGATTGCTTTGGGACGTGATATTTTGGAAAACAATTTTTCTCAAATTAATCTAATTTATACAAGTTTATTCTAGGAAAGGGGAAATTTGGCGCAAATGGGAAGCCGATTGATTAAAGTTTGTTACATATGTTTCTTAAAATATCACGTCGTTAGCCTGCGAATGTCAAATAACGCTTTGTATGGCAATCGAACCACCTTAAGAACGAACCTATTTCTCTGACAGAGATTGTGGATGTTTGCCTCGCCTTGCTGTACATATATATGTTTATTTGAGAACACATAAACACAGATACGGTATAGATACAGTGAAATGACGGTCAAGATTTTGTTATCTACATATATACTGCGGTGTGAGTCGGGAATGGAGGCACACCTCTCAATAATTCTCAATGCCTTTTTTTGTTTTAACATGATTGAATTAATATTGGTTCCATTCCCCCTTAGATTAGATTGATTAGATAAGATTAGTAGCTTAGCAGTGTTTATGTACAGGCGCGAGCGTTTTCATGAACATACGCGCCTAACAGCTAGCGGCTCGACGCACCGTATGTACACGCTTGTTAATAAACATCATGGCCTTAGTCCGTAAAAGTAAAATAGATTGCTTGGAGAAGACATTGTTGAGGGCACCCCCCAGAGGTACAAACGGCCTTCATAAGCGCCACGCCTCTCCTGTCCTCGGTGACGTCTTTGGCCTCGCTCCAGCTTACTCCAACTGCTCGCGGCTGACTTTCAATCAGCTCATTATGTCACCAGCTCGCAACACTCTGGCGAGAGATCTTTTTAACATCAGCTTTAAAATCGACCAATCAAATTGATGATGATTAATTGATTAAACATGATTGGTGGATTTGGACCTAAGTAGACCTGCCAGTGGTAACATAATTCGTTCTGAAAAATCCTCATTTTTCGCCACCATGTGTGATGCAGATACCAACTGATAATCTTGTGCGCTTCAGCCTCTCTTCACACTCCGCCGTCCTGAAGCGTAGAATGATTCTGCATTAGTTACATATTTATAACCGATTTAGACTTCCAAGCGTTCATATGTTTCGGTTTCGGCTTAGCGATCGGCTGGCTGCTATTAAAAATTGTATCGATATGATGTAAAAAAAAAACTAAATTTAAATAACATTAAACTGAGAAAAGCCGCGGGGAACCAGTAAATTTCATATTTTTAATAAAACAGGATTAGCGGCATCATGTTTCTCTTCTGCCATCTTTTCAAGTGTTTCAAATTACTATCAGCAGATAATGGCTCGCGTAAAAGTGCTTTCATCTCGAGATTACGCTCAAAAAGCCTTATTATTTCTGAGCCTTTGTTCGGTGTTTATATTTATACTACTTTGTAACACATAAAAATTGTTAAGAGACTAGATTACGTTAGTTAATTTGTTACTTTTACGAACCAGTCAAAGTCAAAGTCCGGTGATAATTTTAAAGTCAGTACACAGCTTGGTAAGCAGTTTTACAAATTTCAAAGAAGCATTTCAAGTTGCAACTATTGAGAAATTACCTGAACAAAGTAAATCCTGTTAGTTGTGATAAATAGACTAGAAAGTATTTTGTGAATAAGTATTATGTAGTATATCTTCAAATGGGCATCAATAAAATGAAGTTTTAAAATTTGTCTAAAATAAACTCGATTTCTGAAATAGGTCTGAATGTAATTTCTGAAAATAAATTGCATTGCATGTAAGCTTTCGTAAACACAAACCTTCGTTAAGTGTTATACTTGTGTGTGTGAGAGATTGAGTACTTTTGGACAAAAACATACATAAACCCACTAGCATAGTCTAGCTAAAGAATCTAAGTTTTTTTCAGTGCGTGTCATTCTAACAAGAATGGAGTTTATTCAAAAATTAAGTCTAATTAGTGAATTGCTGTTCTGAGGGGGTAATCACGTAACGTTCCGAACGCGCGTCGGTACAATTTAAGAGGCTGACAAGACCAAATTTGTTGAAATTGATATTATTTGAGCAGTTGTATAAGAAAAACTATCTGTTCTAGCACATCAAAAAAAATATAAGTTAATATTCATCACTAGCTTTTGCCCGCGACTTCGTCCGCGTAGAACTCGTTTATATCGTAGCTCGATACAAACTTTCACCCTCCATTTCCCTTTTAGGGGTAGATTTCCGATATAACAACTATCATATGTCCTTACCCGAGACTCAAACTATCTTTATCATTATTATCATTTATCATCATTATCATATCAGCCGAAACACGTCCACTGCCGGACATAGGCCTCCCCCAAAGAGTTCCAAAGTGACCAATCCTTCGCCACCCGCATCCAGCGGACTCCCGCGACCTTTACCAGGTCATCAGTCCACCTTGTGCCTACCAACGCCGCGCCTACTAACTACCTCTATACAAAGTTTTATCTAAATGGGTTGTATAGTAGCTTCATACAAATATTCAACCCCCATTTCACCCCCTTAAGACATGATTTCCGGGATAAAAACTATCCTATGTCCTTTTCCGGAACTCAAACTATCTGTTAACCAAATTTCATCTAAATGGGTCACTCGCATCCAAATTTTCACCTCTTAGGGGAGGATTTTCGGGATAAAACTATCCTATGTCCTTCCCCAGCACTCCCAACTATCGCTATACTAAATTTTTATCCCCATTTCACCCCCTTAGGGAATGATCTCCGGAATAAAACTATCTGATGTCCTTTCCCAGGACTCAAATTATCTCTTAACCAGATTTCAACTAAATGAGTTCCATCCAAATCTTCACCCCTCATCTCATCCTCTCAGGCGATGATTTACGTTACAAAAACTATGCAATTTCCTTTCCCGGAACTCCAAGTATCTCTATACCGAATTTCATCTAATTGGGTTCTATTCTAATTTTCACCCCTCATTTCACCCCCTCAGGAGATGATTTTTCAGGAAAAAAACTATGAATTGTCCTTCCCTGGGACTCCCACTATCTCTATACCAAATTTCAGTTAAATGGATTTTATCCAAATGTTCACCCTCTATTTCATCCCCTTAGGGGATGATTATCGGAATTAAAAATGTCGGTTGTCATTCTCCGGGACTCAAACTAACTCTTTACCAAATTTCATCTAAATGGGTTCCATCCAAACTTTCACCCCTCATTCCACCCTCTTAGATGATTTTCAGGATAAAAACTATGCATTATCCTTTTTCGGAACCCCAAACTATCTCTATACCAAACTTCATCCAAATAGGGTACATCCAAATTTTCACTCCTCATTTCACCCCCTCAGGAGATGATTTTTTCAGGATAAAAACTATGCATTGTCCTTCCCTGGGACTCCTTCTGTCTCTTTACCAAATTTTAACTAAATGGGATTTATCCACGTTTTCACCCCTATTTCATCCCCTTAGGGGATGATTTTCGGTATTCAAAGTATCCGTTGTCATTGTCCGGGACTCAAACTATCTCTATACCAAATTTGATCTAAACGGAGTCCATCCAAAATTTCACCCCCCACTACACCCCCTTATGGGCAGATTTCCGGGATAAAAACTATCCAATGTCCTTTCCCAGAACTTAAACTAACTCTAAACCAAATTTTATCAAAATGGGTTACATCCAAATTTTCACCCCCACGTTTTACCCCCTAAGGGGAAGATTTCCAGGATAAAACCTATTCTTTGACCTTCCCCGGGACTCGAACTATTTATATACCAAATTTCATCCAAATCGGTGCAGCGGTTTAAGTAGATCCATACAAACTTCCACCCTCCATTTCATCCCCTTAGGGGTTTATTTCCGGGATGAAAACTACCCTATGTCCTTCCCCAGGACTCAAATTATTTCTATACCAAATTTCATCTAAATCGGTTAAGCCGTTTTCACGTGATGCGCGGTCACATAAACAGACAAACAGATAAACAGATAAACAGACAAACAGACAAACAGACAAAAATTCTAAAAACTGTTGGAACGTGTTCTGTTATCGATTTTAAGTATCCCTAGCCAATTTTTTTTCGAATATCTTCCATGTACAGACTTTCGACCCTCTTCAGCTTTATTATATGTATAGATAGATATTTCCAATACCGTAGACGGACTCGAAACATAATTGGATGAAATCGGCTCGATAGAAAATAATTGCAAAAATTGGTCTTAAAATCATCTTAAACGGTTCTATGTCCTTATTTTGTTAACGTATGGGTCTGCAATTAAAAACACGAAGTCCACATATTCATACCTAAACCGTAGACGAGCCATATTTCACAAATAATTCACACTTTTTTTATTTCAATATTTATTCATTATTTTCGTCTAAAACCTGGCCGCTCAAGTAACACTCGCTCTCGTTTACTCCGATACAAATAGACAGTGTGCGCGTTTTTGGTGTTGACAGCGCCTTAACTATCAATTTTCCATAAAAAATGTGACATTTAGAGTCTAAATTTTAGACCTACCCGACGTTCGTACAATGCGTTACGTTCGTACGCTGCGGCTGTTCTGTAGTCAAGCGGGGCACATTGCACGTAGAACCGATGGCTGTTGTTGGGGCGGAAATATTCTCGAGTGGCGACCACGTACCGGACCGGAAGGCACGGCGTGGGTAGGCCCCCCACAAGGTGGACTGATGACCTGGTAAAGGTCGCGGGAGTCCGCTGGATGCGGGTGGCGCAGGACCGGTCATTGTTAAACGTTTTTGAATTATTATTATGAAATTTTATTATACAATTGATAATTATAAATTTTAAATCCATTAAATATTTTTTTTTTTTGTTTATCCTTATAAAGTTTTAGGTAGGTATGTACCTATACATATATCATCGCCTAGTACCCACAACCCAAGCCTTACTGTATAGTATGATGTGTTTGTGATCTCCGTTTTTTTTACTAACAATAGTTTTGTAAGTTATGTTATGTATAACTATTGTACTACTAACACTTTATGGGCTCTGCCTGAAATAAATGTTTTCAAATTGTGGCACTCTTTGGGGGAGGTATGTTCCATGGCTCTTTCGTCGGTGGATTAAGGTTTCAGTACATATTTATGAGGGAATTAAATTGATATACCGGGGGAAATTGTATTCACCGTTCAAAATTTGTGTACGCGATGTACTCATTCACATGAAAAACTTTTTGTATGGGAGCAACCCTGAAATCGCAAAAAATACCTGCTGTTTCATACATTTTGAACGTATAGATAGTGAACTTTAGTATGAAACTGCTGTTTCTTTTTCACGATTTCAGGGTTGCTTTCAGACAAAAAGTTGTTTATGTGAGTGAGTACATCGCGAACACAATTTTTAGCGGTTAATACAATTTCACCCTGTATAAATATTTTTTTTCGTTTTTTTTTGTTGTTTTTCATTTTAGGTTGTGTGAGTCCGCTGGATGCAGGTGGCGCAGGACCGGTCATTGTGGCACTTTTTGGGGGAGGTATATGTCCAGCAGTGGACGTCTTTCGGCTGATATGATGATGATGATATTTGTACTCTTTAGCATATTTACACAACAAGAGAACTGCCCAATTGGACCAAATACAATGACCCTTACCTTAACCAAAGGTAAAATCTGCCAGCTTAGTAACTTACATTGGAGAAAAGTTTATTGCGAAGCTGCAGACGAAGAAAACAAATGGACAACGTTTTCCACAGGTGGTTGGATCCTTATATAAGGGGGTGGGTTGTCAAACAAGTCAGTCTCGTGATCGCCTCCACCGAGGGAGGTTCTCGCGCGCTCGATCTCTGTGTAACCCGTAACTACGTGTAAAGTTAGGATTTCATGTGATTTTATTTATGTGGTAAGTGTTTGATAATTGTATTTTTATTTCGAACCTTATTATCAGACAGGATGCTGTGTCTATCTTATTAAAATTTACCTTTGGGTAAGGTTTTGTTGTTTGTTTATATTATTGATGATTCGAATAAACGTCCCAGTGCACAGTTTGAAACTGGTCTAATATTAGGTCCTTACCTATGAAATTGGCGGTTTTTTCACAGATATTATTTTGTACGTAATTTATTCATTTCTATTGCAACTTCCAAATTATTTTTTAATTTCATTATAAGACTATGTAACAAATGTTTTAAATACAAAAAATAGGTTTGAATTTTTTATTTAGTGTTTTAAATTAAAGCTTGAAAACCGCCCTTTTCATGTGCTGCCGGTTAAAGTGTTTCAATTACGTATAGTTTTATGATGCGAACTATTTTTAAGGAATGAAGATATGTGTAAAGTAGCTTAAAAGTTTTCTATATTCCTACCAAAATTTAGTTTGCTTTGAATTTGACATTGCTGAATAATCCGCAAAATTCAATGTATGAAAATCACAGTTTTCATAAAATTCTCAATACACACCGCCAATTTCATAGGTAAGGACCTAATACTTGACGCTTTCAAACTTAATTCATAACGATAGGAATTAAGTTTTAAAACATGTATATGTCACCGTGAGATTGTGAATTGCTTGCGATATTATAAACTGACGAAAAATTGTGAACTGTCAAAACCGTTCACAATTTAACGCACTATTTTTCGTTAGTTTATAATCAATCAATTCATTTCATTATCCATGTCGAATCGTCAAATTCTCAACTGAGATCAAATCGGCATGCTACGGACCGCATACACAAAGACTAGGTAGGTTAGGTTAGTTAGGTTGCTTCAGTTGCCCGAAGGGCAAACCGCCCAGAAATAGGACTCCGTCGACATTGCTGGAAGACAAAATAAATGGAATAAAATGACTGGATGAAAAAAAAAACAATCATGTTCTAACATAAGTGGACGCTGATGCAAGAGGAATAATTTGTTCAACCAATCAGCGCACAGGGTGCGTTCCGAATCATACCAATTTGATTCAGTTCACAATTTGACGATTCGTCATTGATAGTTTATAAACTAACGAAAAAGAATGCGTTAAATTGTGAACGGTTTTGACAGTTCACAATTTTTCGACAGTTTATAATATCGCGAGTAAGATTATAAACTGAAGGTGTTGATAATCTGACGGTAACATTATATATTGACGGTGGAAAGGCAAAACCACTGAAGCGACATTTTTTGAATTTTACAGGAGAGCATTTTAAAGTTTTTTTTTTGATAAAAAAAATCGTAACTTTATTTCTTGTTAACTTAGAGCGTTGAGTTATATGTACGTGTTATTTCAAATTTTAATAGCTATTTAATAAAAATAATGTTATTCTCCTAAATAAGGCGGGTTTGAAAAAAAATGTCGCTTAAGTGAAAAAGCCCCCAGAAAAATCCCGGAAGAACCATTGAAGCGACACCATCATGCGACAACAGTTATTTTCAACATGTCCGAAGAAACACTTAAGTAACTTATCTTATGAAATATGTACCTGGAAGAAACACTTTAAGTGACATGACATCGAAAATGACGACCATGGTTATGATTGAGTATACGGTTAAGTGACACAGGTTAGATTTTACTCAAAAAGTGTGTCGCATAAAGTAACATTTTATAAATTTGGCGCTTATTTTTGTATTACCTTAAGCGACATGAAAGTCATCAGATCGCCATGAAACCCGGCTCAATCGACGCAGAAAAAAACGCTGATTTCAACGATATAATATATAACTCTATTTTGACCAAAATGTCGCTTCAGTGGTTTTGCCTTTCCACCGTCGATATATTAAATAGGGATTATTTGTGTCGTTGACACAACATGGGGTTCAACACAACGACGGCTCTTTATAATTTATAATGGTGAAACATTTCTAGAACTTTGCAATACCGCTAAAGACCGTGTAGGTTTACTAGTGATACGAGATGCACCTATTTGCATATTGTTGCATGCGGTTAATGCCCCACACATCCTGACGTACAAACCTGCAAATAAATACAACAAACCACCAACAATAATCTGTTTGTTGTATTTATTATGGTATTCCGCAAAGTAACCCCTGTATCAATCAATCACTGGTAATCCAGTAACTTTGTCGCCTGAAAGTACGGGGTAGTTTGCGTCAAATCCGGTATTTCTGATTTTTTGCAGACTTGATTATGATGTTAGCCCAATGAATAATCCAAGTTTGTGACCTCGAGCACCGAACGTAACTTTGTTTTAAAATTAAAAAAGCCGCGAAATCCCTAAAGGACTCATTTTTGATAGAAACGTTCTTAAAAAGGGTTACAAACGTTTTTAAAGTGGACTAAAATTGCTACAATATGAGACTAGAATTGTTTCCGAGATAAAGCTTATCAAAATTCATATTTTTTTCGTACTTTGCAATTTTTTTGACGTCGCTCGAACAAATCTAGCGTGATGAAGTTCCAAGTACAGTCGCCATCACATACATAGGTACACTATAGGTGTTCAAAAATATCGGCACATGCACCCTAATGCCTTGAAAATAGAGGTGTGTTCCGATGTTTGTGACGTGCTTGTTTGCTCCGATGTATGTGATGGCGACTGTACCCCTGACGGAGTTTGCTAGTGTTGCGAAGTTCGAAAAATTATAAGCTTTGAAAGGTTTTATCTTGGAAACTATAGGGTCTACAACGACAATTCTAGTCTCATATTGTAGCAAAGATTTTACGTTTACGACGTTTTTAAAGTAGACTAGATAGTCTACTTTAAAAACGTCCCGAGAATGTACTATCAAAACAAGTCCTTTAGGGTTATAATAAAAACTTTCGTGGTATTTTCCATTTTTGACAAAGTTGCGTTCGGAGCTCGATTATTCATTAGGCCAACATCATAAACAAGTCTGCAAACATTCATAACTACCGGATTTGACGCATGCTCTGTAGCTCTAGTATAAGTTCAAATTCAAACTAAACGCAAACGCGTTCGAAAACGTATTGTATCGATATAACTTATACTAGAGCCTCTGGATGTATAAAGTTACTGGACTATGGTGATACAATGGGGAATGGATGAACATTTTAGAAACGCCAGATTTTTTTTTTGGAGATAGGAATAACCTTCCTTAGCGCCAGAAAAAAGTAGCAGACTTTTCAGATGCGTCAATTATTTTTGAAAAATATAAACAGTTTCCTCACTTACGTTTTGTGGTTAGGACGGCGAATGAGACAATTTCCTTGATCCGTCTCATATTACATTAAAATATCATAAAAATCCGTGGTAAACTGACACTGGCAATGATATTGACAGCTGCAACAGCTATATTGGTCATTGCCAGGGTAAGTGAGGAAACTGTTTATATTTTTCAAAAATAATTGACGCAGCTGACAAGTCTGCAACTTTTTTCTGGTGCTAAGGAAGGTTATTCCTATTACCAAAAAAATAATCAGGCATTTCTAAAATTTTCATCCATTCCCCATTACAATTAAATTATTGCTAGTCATCGATATGTACATATCTGCGCACTTATCTCTAAACATACTTAACTAGGTACAGTCGACTACCAAAAGATGTATCCTTTTTAACCCCCGACGCAAAAAGAGGGGTGTTATAAGTTTGACGTGTCCGTGTGTGTGTCTGTATGTGGCATCGTAGCGCCTAAACGAGTGAACCTATTTTAATGCGTTTTATTTTATTCCGAAAGCTGACGTGCTCGAGATGGTTTTAAGCTACGTTTTAACAAAATCGGTTCAACCGTTTTTGAGATATTGAACGTTGAAATGAAAATGTCGAGGGTTTCTCAACTTTTCTAAGCGGTCAATTATTAATTTAACAAGCTTATAAATTTAGATAGGTACATACATTGCAAGTTAATAGAAAGCTTGTAAAAATGGATACATCTTTTTGTAGTCGACTGTAACTTCACTTCTTGTGTAAATCTTTTGCTTGATTTATACACGGTACTACTTCGTGTCGTGTGTGTTGGTTTAGGGTAAGTACTCTTGACCTGATTTTGTACATATGTCCTTATTGAAGAACGCAATTTTTCCTTTATCTGTGCTATAAGACGTTGCTTCGTACCAAATTTCAAGATTCTGAGTTCACGGGAAGTACCCTGTAGGTTTTGATTCCCTTGCGAGGTTCGAAAATTTGCGGAAATTTGCGGCATAAACAGCTGTATCTTTTGATTGCGGTGGTTTAGAAGTTTGACTTTTTCACAGCTCTAAGGGACAGTAGACTTGAGTATTTGATATAAATTTCAGCTTAATAACTCCACGCGTTCCTGATAAAAAGGGTCTTGACAGACGGACGGACGGACAACAAAGTGATCCTATAAGAGTTCCGCTTTTTCCTTTTGAGGTGCGGAACCCTAAAAACGCAAAAACTACCTCATATATGTATTTAGAGCACAAACCCGTTTTCTTCTTGCATTAGTTTCTCAGAATTTACTTTTACAGCTTCGGATAGAGTAAAGGTGCCAGCTAGTCGAGTTTCGTAAATATACGTAGGTACGTTAAGAAGATCTATATATGTTTTTTTGTGTTTCGGAGAATTACATGATTCCCTTTCTAGTAACTAAAACTACTTCCATACCAAATCTATTTTAGTAGACTGCGGAATCACAATCTGTTCAGGCGATTTTGCCTGATTGAGTAACAAACATCTAAACTATCATGGTGCCATTACACATGACGGTATTTGCCCAAATATTCGTGTTGCATGTTTTTTCTTCCTACGGCAAATGAAAGAGAGGCAACGACGCAACGCGAACACGAATCCTAAGTGCGACTATCATATTAAAATTTATAAGAGTCAGACGGCCCCCGCCGCGCTCACACTTCTTCACCGCCCCGCTGTATTTCGTCCCCCGTCGCCCGCGCACCATGGCAGTGTCACCAATGAACTTGTCAAGGTATAGCTACCCGCGCGGCTACGCCTGGAACACAGGCAAACCCGCGGGATTCAACATAGCCATGTCCATCTAAAACGTCCAATCTATATGTTCAGTACCTCGCCTAATGCGAGGAACTGAACGTGCCACGCGATGTCGCGGGTCTAATTTATGCCAGTGAGCTGGCTACAAAATGTGGTTAACTTACTGATTTCCCGTGGCGCGATATCGTGTCAATTCTGTCTGGTATCCGTCAAGGGTCAGTCAAAGTCAAGTTAAGTTCACGAAGCTGGTCTCCGGGACCGAAGAAGCGCCGTGGGGTTCCGCGGGGCAATGCCAGCAATGCGCGGTCTGCCACAGTCACAAAATCTTCAATTGTTCGGCACTGTTTTCCACCAAAACGACTCGGGCCTTGATACAGGCCTCCAACACGAGTCTCCAAACACTTTTTCCAAATCACAAAACAAATCCTCGGACATATGTCTACAAAACGAGGTATTACAAAAGCAGCACGTTTTTCTCCCGACCGAACCGTGACGTGTCCCTCCTGCGACCGACAATCAAAATGTGACAGCTCACGTCACTGTCAAAATCTAAAGAGATTCACACACGCTCCGGCTTACAGAATAAGGGTCCGACAAACATTCGGCCCGAACACTATACGTAGGTAGGCTACGCGTGCGGAAAATCTCACTTCCCGGCCAGGGAGAGATGTAACACTTTGTACTCACCACGGGCGGTAATAAAGAATGCGATAGGAGAGAGGTAAGTAATGTACTATTTTAGTATGCGGCCGCGCCCGCGCCGATCAGGTAAATAAACAGCTGTCACATAGTGTACACGTATGTTTGACTCAACCACCCCGCTTTACAGTTACATTACAACACATAATGATTATATAACACACGTATTAGAAAATATTAATAATAAGAAATACAGTGTAGGACTACTCTTGGATATGACCAAGGCGTACGACAAAGTATCCCATAGGATTTTGTTATCCAAACTATTCGGCATGGGAGTAAGAGGCATAGCCCACAAATGGTTCCAACCCTACCTGCAAAACCGGAATCAATATGTACACATAGAATACCACGATAACAAATCTAGACAAATAACAGTCGTCAACTCCCCTCTGCGACATACAACCTGCTCACTACCACAAGGGAGCGTGTTGGCTTGTACCCTTTTTTTATCGTACATAAATGACTTACCTAAAGTTATGGACACCGACAAGAAATGTGTTATGTTTGCAGACGATGTTTCCCTTCTAGTAAACACTACGAATAGCACCGAATACAATTTGCAGCTATCCCACCTTTTACACACCGTTAAAATATGGCTCGATGATCATAATTTAGATATTAATTTAAACAAAACAAAAATCATTCAATTTAAACCCGCTCGGAGGAAATCACTAGAATTAAATCTGCAAATAAATGAGGATAAAATACAAGAAGTAAATAACTTTAAACTACTCGGTATAACAATAGACACAGGACTGAATTAGAAAGAACACGTACAAAATACAAAGACAAAAATAGCCAGATTTATCTACGCACTCAACATATTAAAGTCGAACACAAATTTGGAGTCCGCTTTGTCAGCATATTTCGCTTACATAGACTCTCCGATATGGCGTGGTCCTGTGGGGAGCCAGTGCAAATGCCCACAAACTCTTCATAATGCAAAAAAAGTGCATTCGAATTCTAGCGAATGTACGCATTCCTAACAGCTGCCGCCCACACTTCATAGAAAATAAACTCTTGACACTACCCTCAATATTTATACTAGAAGCCGCGATCTTTGTTCGTAAATACCCAGAACTATTTCCAGAAAAACCTGAAACTTTTAAGACTAGGAAGCAATACAGAAATAAACTATTATTGCCTAAATGTAACTTAGCTATGTATAAAAAAGGACCGCAGTATAAATGCATACAAATCTTTAACAATATTCCGGACGTAATCAAATTGCAACCTAGTGACGAGGTATTTAAGACTCAACTGAAGAAGCTATTAATAGAACATTGTTATTACTCGGTAGACGAATTCCTTGACGATGAAAGTTTAATATTATACAAACCACAATAAAAATTGGATATTTAAGTTAATTTTAGATCTAAGACATAAAACAATTGTAACTAACTTAATTTGATGACATTTTATCTACCTAACTTATCTGACATATTACCCTAAATGTAAATAATCAAGTAGGTTAAATTTCAGTTTGTTAATCTACCTTGAATTAATGTTTTAATTTATTGTGTGCCCTTACAGGGTGTCATGAAGTGACTTATAATAAAAATGTAACACCTTATTATGTATGCATGACATAACAATGAATAAATGAATATGAATATGAATATGAACACATAGGTAGTGTCTATAATATCACTTTGTCCATCTTTAAACCTAAAATTGGTAGAATCCACCAAAAAAATATATATCACGTGCTCTACCTACCCCTTTTACGAACACTGGCGTGAGTTAACACATTCACTGCCAGGAAACCCGCCTATCGGGTGCCTACGCCGTAGGCACTTTCCGCTACTTAAATTCTGATTTTTGGCAGTGAATGTGTTAATGTATAGTCCAACCACTTTAGTCAGTCCTCGCCTGCGCGGCGCGCGGATGCAGGGGATGACGGTAACATGGAGCGGGCGTCGTCGTGCGGGAGGCGAAGCCCGGCGCGCGCGCGTCACGCGCGCCCCTTCATCGTTATATTATAACCCTGTACCCGCGCGCCGCGCGGGCGAGAACTGAGTTAGGCCGACGGACTATAGATGATTGTGACACATGTAATGATTCTTAGTAGAAAATGTCTTTCATTATTGGTGGAGGAAGCATATTTCTAGGTAAGCTACGATAAGTAATTATATTGTTATCACAGTTGGAAGCAATCACATTCAAGATATTATAATACGTTCGATACATGGTAAAGTAAATATAAAATATAAACTAGGTATATCGATTTATACTAAAAGTATCTGGGCGACTTAACTTTGCTCGGCTTCATGTTCCAGAACTCATTTACGAACAAAAAAATAAACAAATGTTGCTCTTATAATTGTAATTTAATAGAAAATAGTTAACATGTGTCACGCGCAGGAAAAAGGGATTACAGTCGTTGGCGCTATGACATTAAAAACAATGACTGGTTCAAATAAGACAGATTCAAGGCGTCATAATGGCAAAAGCGCCTACAACAACATACATACATGATTATATTCATTAATTCATTATACAGTATTATCAAAGGAAAGTCTGTTTATTTCATTATTTCTTGCTACTGACATTGACGGCCTTTGATCGCGAATGGTCGTGCTATTAAACGTATTTTTATTCGCCGAGAGAGATGCTAATAAACATCTGCAGAAAATAGATATTAAACCAGACAGCACTGAATATACTCGTATGTAGCTGAAGGACATTTTCTAGGAAAACTTTTTAACGTAACGGATGCATGAGTGCATCTTTTTTCTAGTTCTGTTATTGCACAAGCATTACTATTAAGGCCTGCAACACACTGGCGCGGCCTGCGGTGGCGGTCAATAGTAAATTTGACAGCTTATGACAAGTTTACTATTGACCGCCGCGGCCAGGCCGCGCCAGTGTGATGCGGGCTTGAAGCTATCGCAAGGCAGTTAAAATAGCAACTTCAAAATGTACATGAATAATATTATTTCAAAACAGTCTTCCATTGGGCAACAGCTGTCGGCGCTATTACAACGGTATCGGTTTCTTGTTGATGCATTTTAAAATATTTACCTAACTCTGGTACTGAGAAAAACACTTTATTGCTTTCGTAAAAGTTTCTACTGCTCGAATATAATAATAACGATACTGCCAAGTGTTACAATTTTTACGAGAGTTTAGTTTGGAGCCATCGAAAAGAAAAGAAAATAAATAGTACATAACTGCAGACGCCGGGAAAGAAGGGTTTGCCGGGTGAGTAGGTATAGACGAGATAGTGAATCGAAGCTGGCAAGCCCTTTTCACGGCCAGGCATGTATAGTGCTTTTCTCAATCATGCAATGAAATAAATAAATAAAAACTACTCAAATCAAACAAATTTTGATGGCTGAATGCCGTGATGCTGTGCCACAAATAGTGGAATGAAAATAAAAAAAAATACTTCCCGGCCTAGGCCTTCAATTTCGTATCAAATTCCTTTAAAGTTCTCTCGAGTTGATCCGCCCAAAACGTGATACTTTGAAGCCTGAACCCACGGCCACGTAACGACGACATTTCATTGCATGTTTGAGAAAAGAAAATTTATTTATTAGTAGTTTCGAGATTAAGAATTAATGAAATTGCCCGTGTCACCTGCACTAGGCTATGCCTGTCTAGCAGGATGACACTTAACATTTATGATTGCCCTTTATTGTATTTTTTAGGCGCTAAAGAATTTTACATTACATTTTTATTACAAAAATCTGAAGTGATCAACAAAATAATGATAGTAATTGCATGTATTCTAGACATTAACTTCATGCTTCTGGAGGTATTTACGTGTTTGTTAGAGTTTGCATTTGAGGATGTGTGTGTGTGGGTGTATATGTGTGTGTGTGTGCTTATGTATATTATTGTGATAATGTTTCTTCTGTTTATCTATAATTCAAGATGCTTAGCCATGCTTTGACTTTATATTTTACTTCTCTAGTGGAACAAGTTTTAATGTCACAGCTGTTATTGACGTTTTTATATACGGATAGACATATTATAATATTGTTCTACTTCAATCATTAAAGCAAAACTTTGGCAACAATTTGTCTTATCCTTAA
Organism: Epinotia brunnichana; assembly: GCA_963854355.1. Classification (NCBI taxonomy): domain Eukaryota; kingdom Metazoa; phylum Arthropoda; class Insecta; order Lepidoptera; family Tortricidae; genus Epinotia; species Epinotia brunnichana. The sequence goes on along the minus strand of OY977949.1, from coordinate 6,828,108 downwards.
GCTGGCCATTCACGACTGTTCTAACAAGCCAACTTGACCAGCGCTGTGCCTAAATCTTTCCATGTATATCAAAACTGGCTTAAAGGTACTTGGCGCAGTCATCGCGACGCGCCAACCTTCCATTTGGACGGTCTTGAATCTCAAAATTCGACGTTAGAACATCAATTTCTATTCATTTGGATATATGTATCTATTTATTTTTCTCAGAGCAAATAGCCCGCAGTGAATGTAGAAACAACACACACGATCAAGTGACAGCTGACGTGATGCGCCCGTGAATGTAGACAAAAAGATTATGTCGTTTGACGTAAAATAACATTTACACCGTTACACCTTATTCCTTCGTAATATAAATTTCACCTCGGCAATCAATTGGGGATGGATGAAAATATCAGAAGTGCCAGAGTATTTTTTTGGTGATAAGGAAAAACCTTCCTTAGCACTAGAGAAAAGTTTCAGATTTTTCAGCTGCAACAATTATTTTTGAAAAATATAAACAGTATCCTCACTAACGTTTTCGGTCAAGGTCGGTCAATAAGACACTATCCTTGATTCGTCTCATGATAGAAAAAAAATATCCGTCTCATGTTACACTGGCAATGACAATTATGGCAGCTATATTTGTCATTGCCAGTGTCACAGCTGCTGCAGCTGTCAATATCATTGCCAGTGTCAATTTACCACATTCAGATATGTGTTATTGACCGTCCTTATATCCAAAATTTATATTAGTTTATATAAGTTTATATTTTTCAAAAATTATTGTTGCAGTTGTAAAATCTGAAACTTTTATCTAGTCTTAGATTGGAATACCAATCACCAAAAAAATAATCAGGCACTTCTGATATTTTCATCCATGCCCTGCTGCAAATATGTATGTGTAAACGAGCGCGCCGCGGTACCGAGGTGTACTTTTGACTTGTTTATTCAAAATCTGCCTGTATTTTTTTGGTTTTTGTATATCCAAGGAAAAGGAAAGTGAAATTCCGCTATGGGAAGGGAAAAGCGGTGGGTATTTTTGTAAGTAGGAATTTGCACTCAAGTCTTGCTTGTGACGGGAAGGTGCGGGGGGTGTGTGTCCGCGTGGGCTCGCCCTTTGGGCCTTCGGCCCTCGGGCTCGCGTAGAGAGCGAGCTCTAAAGGGACGCTTCGGGCCTTCGGCCCTACGCGGAGCTCGGCATTCGGCCTTCGCGTGCCTGGAAGCTCACCTTCGGGCCTTCGGCCCTCAGGTTCGCTTAAAGACACTTGGGGGGCGTAGGGTTTCCGCAAGCGCGCTCTGAAGGGACGCTTCGGGCCTTCGGCCCTACGCGGAGCTCGGCCTTCGGCCTTCGCCTACCACGAAGCTCACCTTCGGGCCTTCGGCCCTCAGGTTCGCTTTTAACACACTCGGGGGGTAGTGAGTGGTAGCACAACCTTAAACTCCCGCAGCTCGGCCTACGGCCTCGCAGGACGCTTCGGGCCTTCGACCCTACGCGGAGCTCGGCCTTCGGCCTTCGCCTACGTCGTGTAAGACACTCGGGGGCATAGACGCACAGTCCTATACTCCCGCAGCTCGGCCTACGGCCTTCGCGTGCCTCGAAGCTCACCTTCAGGCCTTCGGCCCTCAGGTTCGCTTGTTAGACACTCGGGGGCTAGAGATAGTAGCAAATCCTTGGGCTCCCGCAGCTCGGTCTACGGCCTCGCAAATTTGTTTTGCCCATACCGTCCGCCATTTTAGATTTTTTCCATTTTTTTTTCTTTTTACAACTTTTGGGCCCCTCAAGTCCCCGCATGCCAAATCTCAGCGCGCTGTGACCAATTTGAAATTTCAAAAAAAAAAAAGTTTTTTTTTTCGGCCAAAAAAAAATGCGATTGTACTCCCCTTGGGAACCTTTATGACATTTGGTCGAGACCCCTATTCAAAAGTTGAGCGGTTTGGCCGGAAAAAAAAATCGAAAAAATTCCCCATACAAATTTTTTTTTAAAGCTAAAAAAAAAAAAAAAAATTCAGAATCAAGAGCCATATAGAATTCCGCTAGCCAAATTTCAAAGCTCTAGGACCATTTTGAAAAAAAAAATTAAACAAAAACTTTGTTTTTTTTTTTTATTTTTTCTGCCATCAAAAACTGCACGCAGTTCTTTATGACATTTGGTCGAGCACCCCTAACCTAGCTGTTACCGTTTAGCCGGGCAGTAAAGCATTTTTTTACTTAGAGCCAAATCTCAAGAAGTCAGATTTTTCTGGTAGTAACCTCGCCGACTTCTATACACCCATATCAAAATCTCACCCCCACCATGACTCCTTCCCGGAGATCAATTGTGTCAGGAGAAATGAATCGTATTGCAGCTTTATATAATTGGGCCAACAACGTGGGTACTACTACCCATTCCCTTTCATCCATGAGAGACGGCCTGTGTCCAGCAGTAGGACGTATAGGCTGATGATATCTTGATAGGCCTTAATAGTGTAAAAGTAAAATACATTAATAAATAAACATCTGTTTCAAATTTTAAAAGCACAGCAATATTATATAGATTCAAAATCAAAATCAAAATCAATTATTTATTCTGCAAATAGGCACTTTTACATGTCAAATGGTATTCTACTATATAATATTAATAATCTTACACAATAATCATTTTAAAATTGCAGATTTTAACCAATTAGTACCTAAATGGTTAACAAACTAAATGTCACTAAATGAAAACTAAAAAATCCAAAATTGTAAAATATTATCAAATACATTCGATATAAGGTCTGTATCAGAATTAACAATAAGTTTATGATATTAATTTAGTACCCCAGAGATGTATAATGTCTCTTGAGCATCCAAATTTTAACAGGTCTGCGATTATTTTAAAATAACGAAAATGTCATTAGCTCTTCGAGCAAAAGTTCTTAACTTATGACCAATGGGATGAGGTCGAAACTGCTGTACTGAACTGGGCCTAGCCGAGATCATGAAGTGGCTTAAATATAATATCCTTACTCCTCTCAATCCCGAAAAAACCAAATATATGGTATTAAGTATAAAAAATTCCACTACGACTCAACCAAATTTTGACTTGTATACCATACTTAGTGTATAACCAAATGATGTACTAATTTAAGTAAGCGATAATTAAATAAATAATAATAAATAAATAAAAATAATAACATATTTTTCCCTTCACGCTATAATTGGAAAACTGTACTGCTTACTTTTTACATAGTTTTCTATTCAAATTTACTGCTTAATTTTTACAAGGAGATTGCTTTGAGCAGACGCCGTTGTCGATGCAAATTTTCTCTAACATCAATCAGATTACACGAAGATCACCATGAAATATAATAATTCACGTGACATATAACAGTGACGTAAAAAGAAACTCGATGCAATCTGATGGGTAATTACGTAATTAACTTAACGAACGCGCGTTTGGATAAATCAACAGTAATTTTTGAAAGTAAAAGTGAACTTGTTATGCTAACGCTCTTTTGAAAAGTCACACAATTTGCTGGTTGGATGCAATTGGCTTAGCGTGGTGTGTTACAACACTTACAACGTTGAATTTTTACACTCACGACCGTTGGATTCAGAAGGCGCGTGGCCACGCCGCGTTGCTATTACTTATCCGTTTGGATAACTGAGTTTACGGCCTGAGAGCACGCTCCGGTACGAGCGGAGCGTGAAGCGGCCATATGCATTTGTTTAATATGGACGCTGCACGCCTCGTCGCTCACAGCGGCACTAAGGCTCCACACACCGGTTGCGTGCGCGAGTCGGGCGCGGGCCCGCGCAAGTTGTAAAACATTGAAACTACACTTCAAACACACATCGAACGCGGGCCCGCCGCGGGCCCGCGAGCTCGCGTTCGATGTGTGTTTGAAGTTTATTTTAAATGTTTTACAACAACGCCCGACCCGCGCCCGCGACCGGTGTGTGGAGGCCTTTAAGGCAAGGCCGGTTCACGATCTGACGAAAAGATTGATTTTTGAGCTTCCAGTGTCAAGAAATAATGAAGAATTCTACTACAGAAAAAATACTATATACTTAAAAAGAAACAAAGAAATAATATAAAAAAATGGCTTGGTAACTATATCACTATAAAAATGAACCAACTTAAATGTTCGAGATCTCGTAATTTTCAACGACAATCTATGTTTCTTTTATAAAAAGGATAGCTTTTTGATTGTTGTAACACAATAACCGAATAGATTTTTAATAAATTATCCAGTATTCCAAAAATCAATTAATTGTATACTAAAAAGTGATGAGAGGGAGAGAAGATCGTGAACCGGCCTCGCCTTAACATTAACTGTCAAGTTTACTATTGACCGCCACCGCAGTCTGTGAGAGGCTTAACGGCCCGGGCTGATCAGCCATGTTTAAAACTTTAAACGCTACAGTTTTGACATTCATGGGCCGATTCTGGCGCGGTGCGCTCCAATCGGTCTCTTGGACCGATCGTCAATGCCAAGCTTTAGGTTTGCGCTTGAGTGAAAGGGCTCGAAGTATTGTAATGTTACAATTAGTTTGTAAATTTCTCTAGCTAGTCAGTAGGAATAAGTATCTCATATAATGTTTTTTTACGAAGGGTATTAGTATAATTTGATGGTTCATAGGTTTTCATATCTGTTTCAAATTAGAGGTTTATATGAATACGTTTTAATTTTATATTTATTCCTGAATTCTGGGTTAGGATTTTTGCGAGCATCTACAAAGCTCCACTAATTAGTAATTACACTAATTATTATCTTCCCTAGTTTCTTAACTAAAAGTCTTCTTCGCCTTGAAACTTTTTTAGGTCCTTTATAATCTTAAATGAACAAAGGAGATTTTATTTTAGAATGAAAATAAGTCATTTTAGTTAATGTCTTGTTCAAAAGCAGAATACTAATAGAACTAAACTTAACAAAACAGATGAAAGTTCATTAGAATTTCGCCGCAAATCAGTTTTTTTTAATCTGAAATTAACTTCACGTAACCTATTAGTTATTCGTAAAACTTAACTAAAATGTATTTGGTCTCTTCATCATATGTTTAACTAAAATTATGATTATGTCGCACGATACACTCTCAACGTGACAATTGGTGTTTAGCTGTAAGTAAATTGATTTGTTAGACACAGAATAAGCTTTTGTTAAACGGCATCGAAACATAAAAATCTGCTTATAAACAAAGTTGTCTTGTACGCCGTTGCCGTGACAGAAGTTTGGCGAACCACTCGGGCTTTGATAATATGTGTCATGTCTCCTTGGCGAATGTCTTCAACCTCAAGGACATGCCCAGCTAGCACCTATTTCTTGCCTTTATTCATCGTCTCCGGTTGGAAAATGATTTCGTGGGTGATGGCACGAAACCCCGTTTTAGTCACGAGTAGGCTCATTTCTCACTGAAAACAACAATTGTTATATTATTGGCAATAATGTTACTGACTACCATTGTCCAAAATTGTGTAATATAGTAAAATAACACAAGATTTCATTTATATTTTTCACAATATTTACTTACTTTTTGTTTGACAGCGGTGACAATATTGTCCATAATGGCCGCCTGTCACGTGGCGCTGTCGTCGCGCTCGGTCCCAATAGACGGAGAGCTGAGGGACCAAAACTGCAACAGTTTTATAAAGGCTGATATTTTAATATTAGGTCATAAATAGCTTGAATATCAGTAGCCTGCCGTCAGTCAGCTAGTTTTTGGAACAACTGGCGTGGGGGTGGTTCCGAACTTGTTAAGAAAACACCTACGTCGCAACTGTTTTATAAAATCTGAAAATTTGTCTGTGGATAGTAAGACAACTAATATACTATGCGGGCACAGTCAGTCTGCAGAATATTTGAACAGTACGCGTCAGCAGCCCGCTAAACCCGTCAAAACTTTTAGTTGGTGAAAGTGTTTTATAAAATCTAAAAAAAATCGTGCAACTAGTTCATAGTACCTAAAACCAGACTAACATAGTCAGCCCAAAGTTTTATGGAACATACGCCGTCAGCAGTCAATAGAACGGCGCGCCGCACCGCCGTTGTGCTCACGGCAAGCCGCTAGCAAAACTCCTCCGTTCTGTTTTTTTTTTGTTTGACTTTTCTATAAGCCGGACCACGCAGGGCCCTTTTGCTTAGGGCTGGGTAATCCTCCGTTTTGTTTTTTTTTTTTTTGATTGGCTAACTTCAAGCCTGCCACTGCTGGGCCCTTTTGCTCGGCACGGATACGCGTGTGTCGGCCTTGGGGCCTTCACAGCAAATCCTCCGTTATGGTGGGCACGCAGCGTTTATATACGGGCCGGCGGAGTGTGGTGCGGTGCGGAGCGTCGCTCTGCCCCCCGCGCTTTTGACCCCGTGCGTCGGCGCCGGTCCGGCGGGCGTAGTGGCGTGCTCGTACGTCACATATTAGAGAGACGTCATTTCTTCATAACTTAATTAAAAAGTCTTTCAATTTATCTTTCGTAACTAACTTTATTAGAGAAAACAATAAATAAAAACTAAGTTATTTAACGTTTGTTATGGCTTATTTTCATTAGCCATAAAGTTTTTTACATAGGTGTACATTGCACAATCAAAATTCATTTATTTTTCGTGTAGTACGTAAAAGACTTTACATATGGCTAAATAAAAATGGGTATTCATACTATTTTTGTTTTTCGCTTTTAACCATCGGCAGACACGCGCATTCGTTATCAAACAAAATGCCTTTATTTTCAAGAGTTTTTGAAAAAAAAAATACCAAATTAAATAAATAAACTTTATCGTGCTTTATGAAATAGTAATCGAAGAGTGCAAAAGCACAAGCTCTTTTCAAATATAGTCACGGTTGAGATGATATGTCAAAGGAGATTCAAGTTGACACGAGCATGAATATTCCACTAAGAAGTACGAGTAAGTTATAAGTACCTACTCCATAATATAAGCGCGACAGAAACTCTTAATGAAATGAGTTCCAAGATCCAGGAAGCAATTTGTCTTTTAAGTTACTCTTCTACCTACTACGGAAAGCGACTATATTGTTAATACCTTATATTAAAGGATCGCTACATGCAGGCAAAGGATATTACATACACGTTCAGAGACAATTTAAGTGTCATTGTTCCATACAAAAAGTGACACCTTCCCTAACATATGGTTGAGGGAGGCGATGGCTGAGATATGCGTCATACTCGTGATCGGGTGCTGTTTGTGGAGTCCGGTCTGTTCATGCTTGCAAGGGCATAGTAACTACCTAAATACTAGTGTTATTATCATTATTTTGACGAGATACATCATTCTGTTCTTGACACGTTTTATTGTTATTGACCCTGTACATCTCTGACAATATTACATTAATGATCCTTTTTTTCTGTTTTAACGCTTAGAGACAGTATACATCTCTATAAGAACATTAGAATAATTATTAATTGTATTTGGATGCTCAGAGACATTATACATCTCTGGGGTACTAAATTAATATCATAAACTTATTGTTAATTCTGATACAGACCTTATATCGAATGTATTTGATAATATTTTACAATTTTGGATTTTTTTAGTTTTCATTTAGTGACATTTAGTTTGTTAACCATTTAGGTACAAATTGGTTAAAATCTGCAATTTTAAAATTATTATTGTGTAAGATTATTAATATTATATTGTAGAATACCATTTGACATGTAAAAGTGCCCTTGTGGCCTATTTGCAGAATAAATAATTGATTTTGATTTTTGATTTTGACATTTAAATAGATCTACCTGACGCGCGTACAATGCGTTACGTGATCGACCTGCAGGATTATCCCCCATTACGTGACTACCCATCTGCTGGTAAACTTCACAAAGAGCAAATATTTTGCCCAGGAACGTTCAAAATAGCGCAAAGCGGCATACAGAGCGCTTTGGCAAGGATCGTGAAGATCTAGGTATGTCTATAGTCCGTGCAGGAATATTCGTCGGTAGGCACGTTGTATGCAATTCTGACGTGTCAGCTCTGACAGAATTTAAAGATGTCTATGAATTGTAAATGATTCTGTCGGAGGTGGTACAGTATACATCCGACAAGCGTAGACACGAGAGTTTTGCGCGATATCGATATGGCAACTTGACTAACAATTCGTCGGCAGTTTACTTACTAATTTTGATACGTAAATACTCAAACTTCCCAAATTCTGAATAAAATACTATATAAGGCAAATTAACTACAGTTTTCTGAAGATTGTTACAAAAATGATAGCAATCCGTTTATGACGTTTATGGGTATCGCATTTTGTGTAGAAATAAGTTGGTCACAAAAAATCTATTTGCTAAGTCACCATACAATTGTTTTTAACACTTATTACGAGGCACAATCCGAAACCAATGAACGTCTTAAACTGATTGCCACCATTTTTATCACCCGTACGTGATATATCCTTCTTGACTAAACTAGAGTAATCAGAGGAAAAATTTCGTCGTCATTAGACGTGCATTTAACCTACTTAGCTGACTCGGTGAACCCGATCCTGCTTGCGCGACGAACGCTACAGCCTTGCGGTTCTGCGGTTAATGGCATGTACAGGTAGATGTTAGACGGTAGCTAGGCAGGCAGTACGTGGATTAAAGTGATGCATAGCAAAATAATGAGATCTTATATAACAAATTTTAAGATTGTTTCACGACGTACATTATTTTGTTGTATTCCGGCCAAAACACGATTGCTTACATTTTTATTACAAGCTTTATATTAACTTGCACAGTTCGTATGTATGTAAATATGTAAGTATGTAAGTATATAAGTATGTGAGTATGTAAGTTGTCCGTCAAAATTTGCAATCCATTTGCAGCTGAAATTTTGCATGCATATGTATATTGCATGACAATGCAATATTATGATGACTTGGAGCTGATCTGATGCTGGAGCTGGAAGGTGGCCATAGGAACTCTGCAATATAACGTTACAACCCCATCGAGCTTGGGCTCGTTAGAATCGCCTTAATGAGTAGTTGATGATGGTATGCAGAAAAGTACAGTCGGCAATAAAAGCTTGTACCAAAAATGAAATTTTTGACAGAAACTTATTCTGTACTAAATAATCATCATCATCATCATCATATCAGCAAAAAGACGTCCACTGCTGGACATAGGCCTCCCCCAAAGAGTGTCATAATGGCCGGTCCTGCGCCACCCGCATCCAGCGGACTCCCGCGACCTTTACCAGGTAATCAGTCCACCTTGTGGGGGGCCTACCCACGCTGCGCCTACCGGTACGTGGTCGCCACTCGAGAACCTTTCCGCCCCAACGGCCATCGGTTCTACGTGAAATGTGCCCCGCCAACTGTCACTTAAGTTTAGCGATTCGGAGGGCTATATCGCTTACCTTGGTTCTGCTGCGGATAGCCTCATTTCTGATGCGATCACGCAGATAAACTCCCAGCAATAGCCCTCTCCATTGCCCTTTGAGTGACTTTGAGCCTAATAGGTTATATCAAACACTAATGTGGATCGTTAGGTATGCAGATTATTTTTGGCACAGCCAACAATGCATTAATAAACGAAATAATCAAGTTTAAATGACCTTATGTTACCTCATTTAAAGATTCACAGATGCAAATATGAATAGATCTATAAGTGCCTAGGGAGATAGACATATCACATTCTTGGCTAAGCCTGCATTGCGGATATTTTTAGATAATCATTCTTATTTCTTTAATAAATACAATGTCAAATACTGAACATAAGACATAAGACATTTATTTAGCAAAATCGTTTACATTAGTACCTATTACAGGTACCAGTCCCTGCACTAGGCTTTGCCTGTATCGCAGGAGACCGCATATTAATTCAAATTCAAATTCGAATTCAAATATTTATTCGTGACACACAATTTACACATACAAAAGAAATAATAAAAAAATAAAATAAAATTCGTTTAATTCAGACAACCACGGGTCCAATAATAATACATATTTTGTCACGAAATGTTACATTTTATTACATTTTACATTACAACGAAATTCAAAATATTAAAATCATATTGAACGGGGGCCCTTTTTAGAGATAGGTAGTTTAATATTTTAAGTTAGGTTTAGTTTCTATTATTATTGTTATTGTATATACTTTTATATTCGTTCTCTTTGTATAATATGTACACCGTGTATTTTTTGATTTCCGTTAATTTCGACACGATGTTCGGTTCATTAACAGAAGCTACCTGGTATGTTGCTTTTTGTAAAATTCGAAATTTTTTTTTTTCATTTTTCATACAAACTAAATCAATATTACAGTGTGGGAGGGCTCTAACACTTAATCTCAATTAACACAAAGTTAATTTTCACCTACGACAGCACTTGTCAACACATGGCTCAGTGGTAAATAGTTTGCTTATGGAGTGAAAGGTCCCAGGTTCAAATCCCAATAATTCCCTTTTTCATTTAACGAAAATTAAAACGTAAATAAAATAAAGGACTCTTCACACTGATTCGGTCATTAAATTGATTTATTGAATATCTGAAAAATAGTAAGAGTTAAGACACTAGTTTCTTAGAGAAATTAGTTCCATTTAACCTGAGGATTCTTCCCTTAAAGTTAACGGAAATCAAAAAAAACACGGTGTATATTAAATTCAAAATTCATAAATTCAAAATTATTTATTCGTTTTAACATGCAAGTATAAAAATAAAACAGAGATATCCGGCGGACCCCAAACTAGGCTGAGCCTGTATCTTGGGGCCCTGGAGTGCAAATATGTTAAACAAATTTGGTAGAAAAAACATAAAAACAAATTAACAAGCAACATTTTTACAATACAATACAAGCAACGGTGCGTGTGTGTGTATGTGTGTGTGTGTATGTAGTGTGGAGTCTGTTAAGTACGTGTTAGCAGCCAAGGAGAAGGACCTCCGTGTCATGATATGATAGTGCCACTAGCCAATTTTTAATAATCACCTTAACTTTACCTATTGCGTAGTTTTGAATGGAATGAGTTTGGCAGATATTATTATAGATGCGTAATTGCATATAGTCCGGAGAGCACCTGGCAAGGGCTGATCATAAAGAATACAATGTGATTGTGTTTGTCAAGTGTTTGTACGCGTGTGTGTTTTTTTGACTATTTCCATAATCTTCTTTATTTCTTCATAAGAAAGTGAATTGAGCCATGATTGTACCTTAAGTTTTACTTCCCTCGTCGAGTAGTCTTTCGTATCTGTTAACTAATAGTACATTACTAACCTAGGGCGGTTAAACAAAGAATGTCTCAGATCGCAGGTATTTGACGCCCGAGCCGAAGGCAAGGGCGATAAATATGCGCTCTGAGGCTTTCTTTATTACCGCCCGTGGTGAGTACAACATTTTACGTCTCTATCTGGCCAGGAAGTGGGGTTTTCCGCACGCATTAGCGTGCGGTAATTCCTACTTTATGGCCAGGTATGACGTAAATTATATTTCATCATAATACGAGAGATGAAATATTCAATGCTCACCTATAATTAACACATAGTAGTGCAAACACCTAATAGGCTTTAGGGAGGTTTAAATAAATTACCTGTATACCTAAATATATATATGAGATACACGTTCAACCGTTGATTGAGTTAAGGCGTATTTCACGTTGAGGTTCTATAACAAACCGAAAATAAAAAAGTATGTTAAGTGTGTTGTTGAGTATGTTGTTGTGTAAGTATGTAAAAAAGATACCTCATTGACAGATGTTTCTATAGTTTAACTGATTTGTTTTTGACTAAGAAACAGTACTTCGATCGCTCTTAATTTATTTCTCCATGTAATTATATTGAACCTTTATAATAATATTAAATCTGTGTATTTATAGTTATATGTATAGATATAATTAGATAGTAGTCTGTATAGATAGTAGTATTAGTAAAAAATATGTTATAAATTAGTCCTCTCAACTATGTTGCTGTGCCCTCGCAGGGCGTCACATGCATACCTATTCTTAATTCCATTGTGACTTGCAATAGATGTTTTTGACTTTGACTTATGTTATTGGTATTTGATCATGAACTTTTACTATATATTTAAAAAAATAACCTATGTTGATTTCAACTTTAAATTCGCTACTGCTTCTAAACTATAAGTGATATTGTAGAATAGAAAAAACCAAACGGTTTACTAAAAAAACTATGCACTACAGTACAACAAAGTTGGGGCTTAAAATAATTAACATGGAAAAGTTGATAAACCCCCGACATTTTCATTTCGAAATTGAATATCTCAAAATCGGCAGAACCGAGTTGTTGAAACGTAGCTAAGAACTATCTCGATAACGTCAGATATCGGACAACCGCATTAAAATCGGTCCATTCGTTTAGGAGCTACGATGCCACAGACAGACACACAGATACACACGTCAAACTTATAACACCCCTCTTTTTGCTTCAGGGGTTAATAAAGACATGAAAACTGAGATGTATTGAATGTGGGTAGATTAAGCTTGATGAATCTACCGACCAAGAAGAAATAAACCAGTTTTGAATATACTCGCGTGCTGTGTTATTTGTCTCCCAATTAACATACCTAGTACAGGACATTTGGCGACGAGGATGTCGAAAATATTACCTTTAAATGTTAAGGAGTTTAATCCACGCACGCTATATTTATTAGATCGTGACTGTTCTCTCGGGAAAGTAATCAAAACAGCCTTTGTTTCCTTTTAAACCCCCGACAGAAAAAGAAGGGTGTTATAAATTTGATGTGTCTATGTGTCTGTGTATCTGTCTGTCTGTGTGTATGTCTGCCTGTGTGTCTGTGCGTGTGTGTGTGTGTGTGTGTGTCTGTCTGTGGCATCGTAGCTCCTAAACGAATGGACCGATTTGAATGCGGTTTTTTTATCCGAAAGCTGACGTGATCGAGATGGTTCTTAGTTACGTTTCAACCAAATCGGTTCTGTCGTTTTTGAGATATTGAACCTTGAAATGAAAATGTCGGGGGTTTTTCAACGTTTCCAAGTTGTACCTAGTTATTGAAATAATGATTCGTTGATTTTCGCTTCCGTGCTCGGTCGAGCGAACTAGCATTAGCGAGCGAGCGAATTTAATTTTAAGGGTGACAGTCGCCTTAAACGTACACGAGTTAATGCAGATTTAAGCATTATTTGATCAAACTTGATACGACCTAATCTGAAAATTAAACTCGAAATTGCCTGCACTAATCTTAGATTAAGTAAACAAAATTATTTGGTTGAATTGGCACGTAGACCAATTGACCAAAATTTGATTAAACATAGGTTATATTATAATTGTGTGTTTCGGTTAAATTGTGTTTTTATGTAGGCTGCTCCAAAAGTTGAATTATGAAGAAAACGCAGTATGTTCTATTTTAGTAGAACGAGATCTACACGAGCGAGTCGCGTGTAAATACTAGAAATATTATATATTAACCTTATATCCGTACACTGCGGCAATAAGTTGACATGACCAGATATAAAATTCAAACAAATTGAAATCTATTCTTACCTACTTAGTTAATTTCTAAGTTCAAAGTATACACTCCATCTATCAACTCACTACCACCATTATCGCATAGATTTGATCAAAGCTTTGTCCCAATTAGCTTTTTCTCTTTCACTATTCATTTCGAGCCAGTTTTTAGAGAGGAGCAAATGTCTGTGTCGGACCAACTAGCATGAGCTTTGGTCGTTATCATCACTTCAGGTGTTGGTAGCAGGTTTCACAACACACCGCCAATCCTCTCTGGCAGTCGCTGTCCTTACGGCCTGCCCACGGATACGCGCAGCGGCGGCAGCGGCAGCGGCTTTTCTAATTAATTGCGTGTGATCCCTACTAACTACAGTGCGTTGCGCGTCTCGACCGCGCATTGAACAGATAAAGGTAGAAACACACTTGTCCCACGTACGCAATGTATGCAATGCAACGTGGGAGAGATTGTGTGCACACTTGTCCCACGTATACGACGTGTATTGACATCAGACGCTGTTGCAGCTAGGAACACACTTGTCCCACGTACGCAACGCCAACGTGTCTGACGCGCTAGGAACGTAAGATCTAGAAACACACTGATCGTACGCGTGGGAAAGCGTGTGATTCCCCTCCACGTTCCCACGCCGATCTGGCGCGACAGGTCGAACGTTGCATGGGACGCGTGGGGTAGCATTGCGTATGACAAGTATGTTTCTAAGCATACAAATATCAGGGTCCAGATTTCATAATGCATTGCATACGTTGCGTACGTGGGACAAGTGTGTCCCTACCTTAAAACGCTTGCCGCGCCGCAATTCGTGCAATGTCGTGGCCGGGCCGTTATGCTTGCGTGTAGTGAATTAATGATGCATCTGCTGCAGCTTTAATCTGGCCTGTCTGGTTTAATCTCATTGGTGACCTGTTTTGCGGTCTGGTGCCCTTGACCTTTCCCTGGGCCATAAGTCGCTCGATAACTACATCTCCTCGACGACATGTGTGCCCGAAAAACGTTAGGATACGAAACTGCACTATGGATGATAGACGCTGCTTGATGCATAGTTCCTGGAGTATGCACTCATTGGTTCGAAATTCAGTCCAAGATACTCCTAAGCATTTTCCTCTACTTCACATAGTGTCCACGTCCTAATAATAACACAAGCATTAAACCATTTATTTCAGGCATCTAAGGCCCATAGCAGAGTTGGGCAAAAATAATCTTTTTACGAAAAACCGGGAAGATTACTAAATCATCTTTTATTTGAAGTAACTAAATAATCCGTCATTTGTTATTTTTTATTTATCTAGATCAGTTTAATTTTTATCTAGATAAATTAGTTGGGATTTTAATTAAAAGATGAATGTCAGTAGTACAGTCATGTAGAACTAGAAGTGGTCGGGCATATTATATGAGCAATGTCATTGTGACGCATTGACCCGACGTGACATTCTGTATACATTTATTATTATAAGCTTATCTTATCTTATCTTATCTAGGTGAGGGCCCTTTCGGATGCACTTCGACCCAGTGGGATCTTTTGTGCATTTGCCCTCTCCTTTATACCTGCTCCCAGGCTTGCTCCATCATTTCCACAAAGCGGATGATGCAGTTCGCCGGGAGCACCTTGAATTCCTTTGGTTGCGGGTAACCGTTACCAAAGTAGTTCATTATTTGTCTGGCAAGGGCATGACATTCACACAATAAGTGTTCCATAGTCTCATCCTCCTCGCCACACATTCTACAGTCTAAACTATCAGATAGTCCCATCTTGGCCAAGAGATCCTTGACCCCGAAGTGACCAGTGAACACCCCAGATATAATTCTGAGTTGCTTCCTACTGGATTTCCAGAGTTTTCTGGTCCAGCCCGAGTCCACTCCTTCTATGAAGAGCTTAGAGTGCCTTAAGCCAGCCTCATTCCTCCACTCGTGTTGGTGTTTGGTTTTGGCGTAGGCTTTAAAGGCCGATATTATGGTCCCCTGCGAGAGTCCCACAAATGGTTCTGGCCCTACAAAGTGATTTGTAGAGCCCCCTCTTGCAAGCTCATCTGCTCTTTCGTTGCCGATGAAGCCCTTGTGCCCTGGTATCCAAACTAGTTGCACCTTATTGTGCCTTCCAAGTCTGTTAAGTGCTTGGACGCCATTGTAAATTAGTCTAGAGTCCACTTTCGGCGCCGTAAGCGCTTTGAGGGCCGCTTGACTGTCACTGAGTATAATAGATAGTCCGCCCTTTGGTTCGCCTGTCTATATTCTCCTGTACACAAGCAATTATGGCGTATGTCTCCGCTTGGAAGACAGTTGCCAAACTACCCATGCTTACACTACTACTATAGTCATTTGCATAAATGCCTGCTCCCGTACCGGATCCCATTTTTGATCCGTCCGTGTACCATATACTGTCTTCGATACCAGACTTTGCTGGTTCTAGACCTTCGGCCCACTCAGCCCTGGTTGGAACTTTTGTAGTGTAGTTCCTGTGGAATACATACTTGGGTAGCATTTTGTCGCTTCCCATATTTGTTATTCTGTCTAAGAAACCATCAGTCTCCATGTTTGTGTGCTTAGTCTTCGGCTTGCTATCGCTCCACAGTCCAAGAGTTCTTAATCTGTAGAACGATTTGCGTGCCTCTGACTTAATTACCATGTGAAGTGGCGGTAGGTCCAGTAGGACTTCTAGCGCCACTGTAGGCGTGGTACGAAACGCCCCTGTTATAGCCATGCATGCCGTTCTCTGCACCTTTCTCAGGGCCTCTCTGCATGTGCTCATTAAAGTCCTTGGCCACCATACCAGGCTACCGTACAGTATTATGGGTCTCACCATCATGGTGTAGATCCACTTCAGTACCTTGGGGTTCAGTCCCCATGTTTTGCCATACGCTGATCTACACATTCCAAATACCCTCAGGGCCTTTGTAATGGTGAGATCTGTATGCTTCTTCCAGTTCAGTTCCTTATCCAGTGTGACACCTAGATATTTCACGTCATTGGACAGTTCTAGTACCCTTCCGTACAGCTTTAACTGCTGTATTCCGCGAAGGGTCCTTTTCCTAGTAAAGGGTATTACTACAGTTTTGCCTGGATTAATGGATAATTGGTGACAGTCGCACCATCTCTCCACTTCCCTCAGTGCCTTGTTCATGATTTCTGATACCGTACTTGGGAATTTCCCATTAACCAGTATCACTAAATCATCAGCATATCCTACCGTGTGGATGGGACCTTTATTGAGTTCTATCAAGAGTGAGTTCACCACCAAACTCCATAGAGTTGGTGAAAGTACCCCACCATTATAAGCTTACTTCAATAACAAACGAGGTCGATTATCTTCATCTATATAATTTATCTAAATAAAAAAGTCGTCAACGCACTATTTGTGATTGAATTTATCTTCGAATAAATTTATTTGAATGATTTTATTTGAAATAATTATCTAGATAAGAAATTATCTAAATAACGCCCAACTCTGGCCCATAGTAACTGTTCGATTCTCGCCCGGTGCGAGAAGCCGAACGTGCCTCGCGGTCTCGCGGGTCCTATGGGGCCAATAATGGGAATCAAAAAATGTTAAGACTTGGTTACTAACGGGATTACCGGCGACACGATTTTGTCAAGTCTGTCGTTAGCCGTCAAAGTCAGTCAAGTTAACTCAAGCTGCCGCACGTTCTGCGAGCTGTGCAACAATGCGGGGTCACATCTCCCGGCACTTTTATCACCAAATGTTCTGTTCTTTCACCAAAACGACTCGGGCCTTTAGACCACCAAGCGAGTCTCAAAACACTTTCACCAAATATCCAACCAAACACTCGGGCACTCGTGTGCCTACAAGGCGAGCGATATATCAAATTATCCAAACATATAAAGCCGGACTTACGTCTCCAAAGCGAGCTTTTTTTCAACCAAAACCAAAAACCGTACGTACCCCTGTCCGTAATGTCCAAAATTATTACAAGCAAAAATGTGACAGCTCCAATGTCATCTTCAAAACCACAGACTCAACGCCCTGGTACACACGAGCGGCGTTTACAGAATAAGGGGTCGGGCATGCATGCGGCCCGAACAGTAACAAATACCTTAAAGACTAACATACATACAATAATAAAAATAATAACAAATTATTTAGGCGACATAACAGCGTGTCTCCGTTGTGTCGTCAAGTCATGTGTAGAATTCGGTAGGTTGCCCCGGAACCGCAGAAACACGACACCCGTCCATCCTTCCTTCTTTTCTTCCCTGTTTTTAAAGAATACTACCTGTAGCTTTTCAATTTTTTGAAAGGCTTTTACACGTTTTAAATAATATTTTCCTACTCGTTGACTTTAATGTTTGAATTAAGACTTCGTACACCAAACTAAAATCTCAGAATTTTGTCTATAGAGCTCCTAACTCAACAATAATTATTACTCGTATTATATCATTTTTTTAAACTTTGAGGACCATATTATTTTTATGATTTTGAATATGTTTTGTAATTTACACTTAATTTTGCAATTCATAACACGACACTAAGAGTTATTTGTGTTGGAAGGCCTAATTATAAGTGTGTACCTAAATATCCCTGTCCTCATAATTCGTAACACAATTAACAGGTTACAATATCAGCTGAGATTGCTGTCAGAAATATTCTACTTAGAAATTCAGGTCATGAATAAATTGATATCATTACGGTTGTAAATTATGATTGGAATAAAATTATACGGACGAATATTAATGTAAGTTATTCCAAAAGTATGTAAAGTAAAGTTCATTAAAATTTGACTATGCTCTATGGGATATTAGTTGCCGCCACCATAGTTTAGGCACCGAATAGATATTTTTATAGGTATATTTATAGGTATATTTTCTCAATAGTTGGTTTAGTCTAAACAGCTCGTCAACACTTTCGTCCACACACATGCGTCTACGGCGTCCACGTTCGTAGTGCTCGTCGGTCAACGATGGATTTCAATACGGAGCGGTTTAAATATTATCGAGGTGCAGGGCAGATCAGCAATATGGAATACGAAGTCTGCAGAATATTCCGATAGAAATAGAGTTGACTCGACCGCGCGGTCACTGTACGCACTATCCGGCTGGCCGCGCTGCCGCTGGCCGTTCGGTTGGCCGCAAGTGCAAACGCAAACCCGCAGCCAGCCGGACGGCCAGCCGCTAAGGCCTGGAACTCACTAAGCGGTTGGACAAAACATATGATACCGCAAACGCAAAACCTCTACGCACTATGCGGTTGGCCGCAACCGCATGCGGTTAGCCGCTTAGTGCGTTCCTGGCCTAATAGTCAATGCAGCCGAGCAGCAATTTTTAATCTGGGGATTGGAATTAATTTGGCGAATTGGAATCCCGGCTCATTCGAAATATCATTTAATATTTAACAGTTGCTTTTTTCTACTCGTTGACTTTAATCTTTGAATTAAGATTTCGTACACGAAACCAAGATCACATACTTTTTAATCCTGGAGCTCCACGAGCTCGTCACGGAGCTCGTATAGTTTCATAAGATAACCACCAGCAGTCATCTTATGAATCCAGGAGCTGTATTAGATAACTGTGAAGACATCAACGCGCAAAATTACTAAGCTGCTGCGCTTCATTTCAGCAGGGCGATTTTCAATAGATACCAAGTTTGTTTAATAAATTATTATTTCCGTTGACTCGTAGAAAATAAGTATTTGTTATACAATGGGGGAAAGTTGTATTATACCTGCGAGTGTTCATTTGAAACACGAGCTAGCGAAAGGATTCTATGATTGACCACGAGCGAAGCAAGTGGTTCAAAAATAGAATCCTGAGCGTAGCGAGTGTTTCAACACACGAGACGTAAAATAACTTTTCACCCGTGTATAACACAAATCTTTTCACCTCACTACAGCAAGGAAAATAAGAAAAAGGGTAAAAAAAAGTAAAAAAAAAACAAAAAAAAGTAAAATAAAGTTAAAAAAAAAGTAAAAAAATAATAAAACACGTAAAAAAAAAAAAAAAAACGTAAAAAAAAAAATTAAAAAAAAAGGTAAAAAACGTAACAAATAAACGTCATAAAATATACCTACAAAAAACAAAAATAAACATTTAACGTTCTACGTCATAGTACTTTTAACGTTCTACGTCTACTTTCTTCACATGTGGATAAAAAGCGATTTTCTCAATAGTTAACAAACAAACAAAAAGGACTTTCCGAGCTAGTGAGGTGAAAAGTATTGTATACAATAGTTATATAATTAGCTTTTTAAGTCTCGTAACTTAATTAGGCCACTCAGCAAGCTTCGTGGCCTAAACGTGGTACCTACTCGACTTAAAAAGCATCCATTATATAACGATTGCATAAACTACTATTAACTAACTAACTAGGCTGGCACGACAACCCATAATTAACAACTTACAAAAGTTGAAAAACCACCAATATTTTCATTTTAAAGTTCAATTTCTCAAAAACGGCTGAACTGATTTTGTTGAAACGTAGCTTAGAACCATCTCGATTACGTCAGCTTTCAAATAAAAAAACCGAATATTTATTTAATCGTATGGCATATATAATTTGGCCTTTGAGTGTGTCACTCTTTAGTAACAACCGAATACAAATCGGTCCATTCATTTAGGAGGTACGATGCCACAGACAGACACACAGACACGTCAAACTTATAACACCCCTCTTTTTGCGTCGGGGGTTAAAAATGAGTCTTTGCCTCCGGAACACAAGAGCATGCCACCTTGCTGGATCCTGCGCGTCTTGCCAGCTAGCGCCAGCTCCGAGTGCGCGCAGATCCGCTTCACACAGTGCCTTTTAGGTGAAGGAAAACGTCGTGAGGAAAACGGTCTAATCCCAATAAAGTCTCTTTTCCTCTGGGTTAGAAGGTCAGATGGCAGTCGCTTTCGTTAAACTAGCGCCTACGCCAAATCTTGGGATTAGGTGTCTAAGCGGACCCCGGACCCCTTTAGGGCACAATCACGAAAAGACGAAGAAGGAGTATGAATAACATTCACTATTTACTTATGTTGGAAACAATGCATATTTATTTCACTAACCTTGTTCGAACACAGCTATTTTCATCTGAAAAGATTTGTTTAATCAAAATCATCAAATTCCTAAGTATTCCAATAAAATAAAACTCTGAGCCTATTTCCCTTGGACTTGAAAACCAAATGAATTCCTGTGATTTCTGAAATAACAAACGTAATTCAGTTTTACTTGAATTCTTAAGGTGTGTATTGTTTGAGGGCTCAATAAGACAGTTTAGTTTTTATATAAATTGGTTACACGCGCTCCTTCTGACGTTAACTACAGGCACGTCCCACGCCCCGTTATCGTTCTTTCCCCACTCCCGTGCGCCACTCAAGCGAGGACTCAGTTAAGCGGTCTAGCTATAGCGCTAAATACATTTAAATCTAATTGGAATACGAAACGTCTTATCTTATCTTATCTTATCTAGGTGAGGGCCCTTTCGGATGCACTTCGACCCAGTGGGATCTTTTGTGCATTTGCTCTCTCCTTTATACCTGCTCCCAGGCTTGCTCCATCATTTCCACAAAGCGGATGATGCAGTTCGCCGGGAGCACCTTGAATTCCTTTGGTTGCGGGTAACCGTTACCAAAGTAGTTCATTATTTGTCTGGCAAGGGCATGACATTCACACAATAAGTGTTCCATAGTCTCATCCTCCTCGCCACACAGTCTAAACTATCAGATAGTCCCATCTTGGCCAAGAGATCCTTGACCCCGAAGTGACCAGTGAACACCCCAGATATAATTCTGAGTTGCTTCCTACTGGATTTCCAGAGTTTTCTGGTCCAGCCCGAGTCCACTCCTTCTATGAAGAGCTTAGAGTGCCTTAAGCCAGCCTCATACGAAACGTCACTTGTCCGATTGATCTTCTTGGGTGTAAAATTAAATAAGTCAAATGGAAGCGGGAAAGGCGTCATTCCGAGAAAGATTTTTATTAAATACCACTTTTGTAATGTATTGAGTCGATCAAACGAAGTGAAAAATAGCAGGTATAATAAATTAAAACCAGGCGTAAGAAAATAATTTAACTTAGAATCATTGTAACTTTACTGTGAATGTGAATGTCTCATAAACATGTACAAAATTCGGTACTTATTGTTAAATAACTTGTACAACACGATACAATACAAAATACTATTTTCAACACACCTGCTCGTAAAGTAGGTCTTATTACAGCGTATTTACACTGATAATGCAGAATATTACCCATGCCGTGCCTTTTACATTACATTATCGCACTAGTGCCTTTTCATTACATATCTTTTTAAATATTAGCAAAATAATGCAGAATATTACCCATGCCGTGACTTTTACATTACATTATCGCACTAGTGCCTTTTCATTACATATCTTTTAACATTTTCATTATTTTTTTTTTCCTCGCAAATGTGTTGAAAAACGTCGTATGAAACACGTGAGCATTGGTCATTACACTTCTCGTCTCCATTAAGCCTTCGCCTTCGGCTCAGGCTTAAAAACCGACTCGAGTGTAATGACCAACTTAGCACACTTGTATCATAATGTACTATTATTGCACACTTCAATTGTATTACAACACAGGACAGAAAACCGGCGACCTTATCACTAAAGAGCGATATCTTGCAGAAAATCTTTACCTAATATTACTTATACCTTAATATTCTAACATACAGGGTCTTCGAACAGATGCCTGATCTCGTTTGGCCTAGGTATGTATTAATACGTAAGCATAATGTGACTACGAGTACCAATAAGGTTTTCATATAAATACGTAAGCATAATGTGACTACGAGTACCAATAAGGTTTTCATATAAATACGTAAGCATAATGTGACTACGAGTACCAATAAGGTTTTCATATAAATACGTAAGCATAATGTGACTACGAGTACCAATAAGGTTTTCATATAAATACGTAAGCATAATGTGACTACGAGTACCAATAAGGTTTTCATATAAATAAATGACTATGAATTTGATTATAACTGTAGCACTATATAGAACAGCAAATGGGGTGGCATTTCTTCCCGTGGTTAGGTATCCTAAGCAGTCGACTATCGGAATAGGGTTCATGTGTGTTGTGAGCTATGGGGTAACATAACACCCTATCACTACTATAAAGTTACTGATACCGCACCGATAGTAAAGCACGATGTCAACTTTCAAAGTCAGTACAAATTGTGTGCTTCTTGGTTAGCGTGGGATGATCAATATCAATTAATAAGGAAGGAAGGATAAAATCAATTAATGCATACTTGAAATTTTCCTTCGTTGTGGTAACTAACACCATTAAAAAAATATATACAATTTTATTACTACTTTTGATAATTAAGGTTATCATATACCTACTTAAAATTATACTTTCTTATTTAAAAACAACCTCTAAATATTTTAAAGAAAATGTCCCAATGCTCGACACCTTAATTTCTTATAGTTGACACTATATTGTACACCTATATTGTTTTGTCATAATCATAAGATTGAAAATGTCATGTATTAGGGCAATGACTGCCACTAAGACGTTAACCGTATTAGAAATTACTAAAACAATAATATAAAGCATTCCTTTCCATTGTTCCAGAGTGCAGTGGCCATGCGGCATCCAAGTGTATTAGTGAAATGAACCCTGTGCCCCTGTGATAAGGTTCAGAATGACGACGTTCCCCGCCAACTGGAACGACACCATGGTGAAGCCGTTCGATGAAGGCTTCCCACTGCTGATGCCGCGGTGGGGGTACGTCGCGTCGGCCTTCGTACTCTTCTTGATCGGCTTCTTCGGCTTTTTTCTTAATCTGATGGTCATCCTGCTTATGTATAAGGATCGGCAGGTAATTTTAGCTTTTCTTTATTTTTAAATAGCCCATTTGAGACCGCCTCGTCTTTCCTTTATTGCCATGACTCACGGATCCGCACTTTTTCTGGCCAATTTCAGAGGAAGGCGTTTAAGTCATGTTCAGTATTCAGTCCTGTTAGGGGGAGATTGGAATCGAAATGTCATGCATGAATTTATAAAATTTAATTTTACTAACATGGTGGCCCCAGTAATGGAGGTCATGTATTTTCATTAACTATACAATAGGTAATACTGTTTATACTTTGAACAATAATTATGAGCGATAACTATAACATATATCCGTACGAAATAAAATATTAGCTTTTTAGTAATAGGGGTGTAGACACTAAATAAACTAACCAATAATGTTGTATTTTCTCGAAAAAGGATGAAAAATGTAGTCAAATGGAGAAAAAAGTAACGCAATAAGTTAAATTTTAATAATCACAAAGTTACAAGCGTCCAAAGTTGTAAGAGGGGGTATGTTTTGTCCCTTTTCCGCAGACCGCATCTTCATATGAAACGATTGTCATTTACTATGACGCTCGGGGATCGTGGCATCACGATCCCCTAGCATTTTCTCTCTCTAACAAGTAACATTAAAACGGTTGTAGCTTCGTCATTTTCTGACATATTTGAATGGGATTTGCGTCATTAGGCATATTTTTTTTGCCTTCTTTATTTTGAAGAAATAATACATTTTGAGTCTATTGAAGAGACAAAGATTAATAGAAACGTCTGTGTGACACTTGCAGCTCGTACCTCCAAGCCTGTCCACCACGTCACCATTCGAGCGTCACTTACCAATGCCTCGACTCGTTCGAGGAAGGTAATGAGCCAGACAGAGCTACATCAAACCAAACGGCAAATTGGCGACATGAAGTTTATTTGGCGGTGTCTGATAGACCGCACATCAGTTGCAGAGGGTTAAGAAACGACATTAGCTGAGTCATTTAAATTTGATGAATTTGCTGGACCACGACGATATTCACAACTTCCTCAGAATGGAAAAGAAAGTATTTGAGGATTTATTATATTAGGTGCGACCATTGATAACTAAACAAGATGCAAACATAACATGAGACCTGGGGGGTAATCACGTAACGTTCCGAACGCGCGTCGGTACATTTTAACTGTCAATTTTCCATATAAAAAGTGACATTTAGACCTACCCGACGTTCGTACAATGCGTTACGTGATCGACCTGCAGCTGTATGTATGCTGAAAAACGGCTTATCGCTACACTAAGATATTTAGCCACAGGCAGGGACTACAGAGACCACGCGTTGGCGCCTGTATCAAATTCCTTGTCACTAAAGTCTCCCACGCAGCTTTTTTTTTAAATTTTGTCCACATAAAATGGTGGCGATAAATCCTATATACACAAATCATGTGACATCAAATCGGTGGCACAGCAAACGCTGAGTCCATCCCTATTGCCACATTGTGTTGTTTTTTTTTCCTTTCTAGTTGTATATTTAAAAAAAAATGTGTGTTTAATTAATGTGTATGAGTTTTTTATTTATGTGTGGCAATAAATCTCTTTCTTTCTTTCTTTATTTCTTTCTATAGGCAGAGTAAATCCTTATATTAACAAATCTATTAATTCCGCACGCGGCACTTCCTCCGAGCGAACTGACCGCGCGGTCGGTCGGAGTCAGGCGGCCACACGGTTCAAAACCGACAGGCTCCGACCACGGTCGGTAGCGCGCGCTCGACGACCAAGGGCGTCCGAAGGGCAAACTAAATTTTGCTGGAAACAACTGTCTACAGCGGTAGCGGTCGGTGCCAACCAAGGTCGCTCGGTCGGAGGGGCATGTTGACGACCGTATAGCAGGGGCTTTTAGTCTGAGGCAGGACGCCCGCCGTACCGTTCAGCTGTCAGAAGGTGTCAGAGCCGACTGTCTCAAAATGCCCAGTTGCGCAGTAAAAGGCTGCAAAAATTAT
This sequence comes from Epinotia brunnichana, assembly GCA_963854355.1. Classification (NCBI taxonomy): domain Eukaryota; kingdom Metazoa; phylum Arthropoda; class Insecta; order Lepidoptera; family Tortricidae; genus Epinotia; species Epinotia brunnichana. Next base: position 6,803,022 of record OY977949.1, on the reverse strand, counting down.
GATACCTACGAAAGTGAAAACAAAAACATGGGATATCGAATTCGTAGTCGTATCGATTGTAGCGCAACATTGTGATTTACCTACTTAGAAGCTGTCTTAATTTTCTAATTATCTTTGCTTATCTCTTCTATTACCGGCAACGTTCTAGATGTTTATCTTTAAGGAAACTATTGGTTTGTTTTTATGCAAAATGTATGTACACTTATTAGTGTAAGACTGTTTGTTTCTTAATAAAAAACAAAAATCAACTTGTAAAAATGAAGATGCTATAAAGAAGCAAATCACAAAGTTAAGTACTTAACTAAATTATTAACAAGGACACTTCGCATTAAATACTTCACGAGGACGTCGTCTTTATTCTACTTGGTTTGTTCAACTTGGTTTGAAATGTACAAAGTTGAGCAATAACTTCAGTATATCTGATTCATTTCGTGTCCCATTTAACGTCTTAATCAGAGGATGTGGCGCGTCAAGCCTGGCATCTTTTAATATTCGTAAATATTTTGGATCTATTTTACGGCTTGCACACGACTTCAAGCGGCTAGGCGGCGGCAAGATATAGTGGGTACAGCAATTTGATAGTTTCGCTTTTTATTGTATTTTAATCATCATATCAGCCTCCCCCAAAGAGTGCCAAAGTGACCGGTCCTGCGCCACCTGCATCCAGCGGACTCCCGCGACCAGTAGGTCAATCACGTAACGCATTGTACGCGCGTCTGACAGTAAAATCACAATCTCACTGTCATTTTTCCATATAAAATTGACATTTAGACCTTACAGACGCGCGTAAGAAAAGTTACGTGATCGACCCACAGGACCCGTAGCATGGATGGCCTTATCACGCGATAAGTGACATGATAGAACATCCGTCCCTGGCTGACACCGTTCGATAGAACGAGGCGACGCTCTTATCTTGTTACTTATCACGTGATAAGGCCATCCAAGCTACGGGGCCAGGTCATCAGTCGACCTTTTGGGGGTCTACACACGCCGCGCCTTCTGGTAGGTGGGTAGGTACAAAGTAAATTATAAACTAGATATATAACTATTCAAACTTTCGACCCGGAATTAGGCATAAAATTGCAAAAAACCGCGATGTTATGAGTGATGAACTGTTTTTGTAACATACCTAGCTGTCGACACAACAAAACATCAATCAATAAAAGATCGTGGCCACGATTGTGATTCTTTTGCGTTTTCCACTGTCGTAAATACTTGATTGTCGTAACTACTTGCTTGTCGTAACTACTTGCTTGTCGTAACTACTTGCTTGTCGTAACTACTTGCTTGTCGTAACCACAGCAGTTACCAATTTCGTGCACCCCTAAATTGCTTCTGGTAACTGTGGATAACAAGCGAAGTATGGGCTGCCTGGATAAAAAAAATCTAAAACAATTTAGGCTACCTTTATTAAAGTTCGCAAGCAAGTGAGTGGAAAAAAAGGAGCGGGTTGTGTCGGAGATACAACCGTTAGTTAAGTCTAAGTGGATACGTCTTTGTACACACCCGTAAAATATATATCTGAATTAATTCACTAAAATCTGTATAAGTACAGATAAATCGGTATATATGGCAACATTGACTGACGTAGCTCATTTGACTCGCGATACATTGAAAATTACGGTAATTTCAGCATTATTTTCATGTCCGCCACATAAACTAAATAACATTTTGTGATTAACAACTAATGGCAAAAATGTTTGTTACATATATTTATTGGCAAATAAATATATGTAACAAACAATTATTTGAAATCAGATTAGGCTTCTCTACAAAAAGTTATTCCGGAATCACGTGATACATTTTGAACTGTACCCCTATACAAGAACGCGAGCAAAGAAGTATCCACTTCAAAATACTCAACTTATTGTCAAAGTCTAAAATACGAACGCCTCTCTAGTACCCGCAGACTCGCTCGCTCGAATACGAAAGTCATAATATTTTTAATACACGTAAAAGCGGAAACTTGAAGTCGAGATAATGACGAGGAAAACCTTTGAGGCCAAGCACGGAGTAAATGATGACTCACGCTAGAACGGGCCGTATCCGGCCCGGGCCGTTTTCTAAGAAAAACGTGGGCGTTTTTGCGCGGCTGAGCCATACCTAAGCCAGGCCGAGCCACGACCGAGCCTCATTCAGCGCCAATCGCGTTACCTAATGTTTTCCTGGGTGACATCTATTATTATGGATTAAGATTAAGACCAAGCCAACTAACCATCAAGTCAAGCCCACCATAGGAAGTCCAGCGCCACCATGCTGAGATGAAACCGTTTCGTGGCACTTCTAGTACTTGTTGACTTTATATGCTGATCTCTGTCAGTGTTTATGTTGTTGTTATGAATAAAATACTTATTCTACTCCATTTATTCTACTAAAATCGTAAAGTATTGGGACGAACGTTTGGAATGAAATGTTTGATAAATATTTGAAACCAATGCCTCTTTATAGAACGTGGACAGAATTTTACGCTCTATGTAACCTCTTAAAATGCTCAACTGAACTTGCTGAGGACACTTCCCCAAAGTTGACAGTCTTTATAAAATTTCCGCTATTTCCCTCACCTAATGACGGTTATTGAAGATTTTTCGGGCTTAATTTTCCTTCGGACTGTTATTTGAAGCGACGAAGAATAATTTTCTTGGAAAAATGTATGTTCATATGAGCTGATATTATAGCGTAGGACCTAATAATACATTCCTCTACAAATGAGATATTTTTAATAAGGTAATGACAGTAAATATAATTTATTTTTATTAAACTCACGTATTAAATGTCATAGAAGGTAAGATCGAAGGATCAAGGGGTAAAGGTCGACCAAGGATAAGCTTTGTACAGCAACTAAAAGCAAAAGCAAATGTCTTGTCTTACCGGGACCTAAAGAAATTAGCCGAGGACCGAGAGAACTGGCGCATACTCCACCGACAAGAGCCAAGCTCTTAAATGTTGATGATGATTAAATGTCACTACGGGCGACATGTTTCGAACCCTTCGGGAGTTCATTTCTCGGAGGAAACGTTCTCCTGCCTCAGCCTCACAAGTCAAGTCATGACTGCCCCCCTCCCCCCGCCCTGTCGACGCGTGCGTCGCGGGCGGCGCGGCGATCGGAGCGGGCGGGGGCTGTGTTTCAAGCGACAACGCCGCGAGAACACTCATCCTGAAGGAGAACTCCCGAAGGGTTCGAAACATGTCACCCGTAGTGACATTTAATACGTGAGTTAAACCGTATATTTGTAGCATTATTTCAACGAAAGTTTAAATTCGAATACTTAAATGCCGCGTGCGTCTATAGCTACCAGCACAATGAATCTTCAAAACAATAAAGGGTCGCTAGTGATTCTTCTGGAATCGAAAGCGTTCATAGGCTACGATGTCTGCTTAACATGACGCAGACCGTATGATTGATGCACTTGTTGCGGGCTCTCATTTAGGCGGCCAAAAACCAAGGCTAAAAATTTGGCGAAGTATTTACTTTAGAAAATAAATGTTTATTTATTTATATGAAATGAAATTTAAATTTAATTAAAAATAATTTTATTTAATTTTAATATGAATGTAGTTATGAATCCGAAATAAATGATTATTATTAATAAAAGTTCTTAACTAACACATTCACTGCCTGGAACCCACGTAGCCGGCGCCTACGCCGTTGTCGCTGTGCGCTACATACGGGGAAAACCACGGGATCGGCTACGCGTAGCGATTTTTGGCAGTGAATGTGTTAACCCATTCAGGGTCCATGACGAGCGCTTTTCGCTACATACGAGGTTTAAGAGGATTGTAATTTTTCATACAAAAAGCGATAACGTTTTTCAACCCGTAAACATTGTTCGATTTTTATAATTTTTGGTCATGTTGTAGAATATTGCTTACGTTAAAAGTTATTAGCATCTAAAAACCTATATTTTTGACTTAAAAACTTTGTCTTACGTTTCTTTTTCACTTAATCTTAACTGATTTACAAAAAAAAGAAAACGTACAGACATAGATTAAACTGTACTCAATACAATAATACCAAAAATTGTTTCATTTCATGAAGGTTTTGGTAAAAACGTTATCACCCGAAACAATATTTCAACAAGGAAATGTAGGCAATTGCCTCCAGGACTAGCAACTCTCTCTATCGCACGATACGGGTGAGGCATAGAGCGGTATGAACCAGATAGCATTTTTTTAAATACATACCTACTCGCGCCGCGTATCGGTACTTCACAATTCTCTTAAGCCTCTGCTAGACGGTCGCCAACACGCCCCTCCGACCGAGCGATTTTGGTTCGCACCGACCGTGTAGACAGTTGTTTGGAGCTAAATTTCATACTACAGCGGTCGGTGCCAACCAAGGTCGCTCGGTTGGAGGCGCGTGTTGGCAACCGTCTAGCAGGGGCTTATAGCGGTCGGTGCCAACCAAGGTCGCTCGGTCGGAGGGGCGTGTTGGCGACCGTCTAGCAGAGGCTTTAAGCTGCTACGGACTAGGGCGTAGCGCTACGAGATTAGCGTGGCCGTGAATGTGTTAAGTACGAACATTTCTCGCTTCACTCTTTAACTCGGCTGTGCACGGTCTACACATGAGTGGGTCAGCAAAGCGAAGCACACATGTGATTACCAGCTGGCGGGTAACGTCTGCTACGTGGACTATGTGTAATGGGTTTTATACGTGTGTAGATCTAAAATGGTTTGAATTGAAACTACCAAGGCACGATATCGAATTATGCTAGGTTTTACAAAAGCGTTTCTCCCAATTTGCAATTCACCAACGCGAATATAAAGTCCTCCTCATCATTTATTAAATCAATGACTTTGATTGAAGTCCTACTAATTTTTGTATAATTGAGGAGTTGGTGGAGGTGCGATATCGTGAATAGAATCAGGATACTTTGGGAAGCGATTCTCGTGAAATTTTGTAGCAGGTGCAATTTTTTTTTTGTTATGTCATGTTTTCGAAATTAAAAAAATAAATAGGTAAGAAAAGCTCGCGAGTTCTACAGCGCAGAGCGCCACTATTATTATTTTTACGTCATACCTGGCCATAAAGTAGGAATTACCGCACGCTATGCGTGCGGAAAACCCCACTTCCTGGCCAGATAGAGACGTAAAATGTGGTACTCACCACGGGCGGTAATAAAGAAAGCCTCAGAGCGCATATTTATCGCCCTTGCCTTCGGCTCGGGCGTCAAATACCTGCGATCTGAGACATTCTTTGTTTAACCGCCCTAGGTAAAGTAATGTACTATTACAATGCACTTACTCTGAATGTGCCCCTTTATATGGTTCAACATTTCCACGGGAAGTGGCCCATGCCAGCATGCTGCAGCACGGCGTCGCGGAAGGTGACCAGCCCGTTCGGGAATGGATTTCAGTACAATATTCCCACACACGTGCGATAATGAGATTTCGTGACAATTAAAATTTCTCCTTTTATGCATTTTTTTTTATTTCCTCGCATGATGCATTGTAAAATGTTCTATGATACACGTGCGGATAGTTAATTCGCCACTCGTTGGGAATTACCTACTTTCCGCACTTGTATCATAAATAACTATTTCATCACACTTGCCCATAAATGGTGTTGTTCCATGCCTGTATACAGAAGGACAATGGCCTAAATTGTTACCGGGGGAGTAATGGTATTTTACAGCTCCCGAGGAAGTAATGAGCTTGTGTGTGATCTGATTGATTAAAAAAATACCTAGTAGGCCACGCGCTGCAAGAATACTGCTCTGTGATTGGTTGAAATATTGAAGCTGCGCGCTCCAACTCGACTCGCACTGATCTAGAAGTGAAGTTGTCAATTTCGTCAATTTTTGATTGGTGCGCTTGTATGAAACATAGATTTTTCTGTCTTTTGTAGATATTTATTTCCTCGCAAATGTGATGAAAAACATTGTGTATTACGGGCGTAAGAATATTGCAAACTCGAGAAACTCTTGTTTGCAATATTCCACTTAAACAACTTACTTAAACAATGTAGTATTATTTAACTACCTTTAATAATTTACCGCTTCAAAGCCTGATGAGTTCATAACTTATTTCGCACCAACTTTCTAGGTATTTTAATCAAGTTGGTGACAAAGTTCTAACTGACTCGCTTAATTTTAAGAAGTTAATAGGATTTGCTTTAAATATTCTACCTCTTATTTTCTTTAGGAGGGTGGGTACTTTTATTTATTTAATATTTATTGTACAAAAAACGAACGTATGGTACAAACGGCGGACTTAATGCTATAAAACTTTCTCTACCCTTCAACCTTATGGCAGAGCAGGTAAATTGAAATATTAATGAATAAAAATATATATAAATCGTACAGGACAACTAAACACTAAATTAAACTAACGCCATTCCATAGAAAGCTCAATAAGATTTGTGATATGGGTACCAGACGACATAACTAATACAAATAAATAGGTACTTAGATTATAATATAATATAATTGTAACGAGATAAACCGTGTTTGATGGTATGCGTAGACGGCTATCACTTACCTATGTGTGTAACAGCAACCTGACGAACTCGAAGAGTCGTCCACACTTGATTTTATGCACCGCGCTAGTCAGTCAGATAGATTTCTCACAGAGGTGGGTATGCTTTGGGTTCACGGTCATAGGAGCAATTAGTGCTTTCTAAAGAGGGCGCCATGCATTTCAATTTATACTCTAAAATGCAAAAGAGTTGTATGCAGGAGACCTATTTAGTAGCTAGCCACATAGAAATATGAACAAAGATTCAATTACAGAAAGCAAGTTTATTACAGTTCTCACAATCGTTTTAAATATTTACTAAACCTTAACTCTACTGTAGGGATAGCGGCGTGGCTCTCTCAGATGAGATTAAAATATAGGTCCCTGACCGAGGACGAAGTTTGACTCTAAAGTTAAATCTTTATATATAAGTAGGCTTTATTATTACGCTTAGGTCTGTGTGAGGCTCGTTTGCATTATTAAATTACAACATTAATATCTCATGGCAGATTCCATGAATGACACCAAAAAAAATGGAGGGAGGTCACCTCTAGAAACCCGCTACACGTGCGTCACGTCCCGCTGCGGTCCACTGCGTCTACCCAGGCTCCCAGATGAGAAACTGCTCGTGTCGGCATCCGCATGTGAAGTACAAAAGGGGCGTATCACCGCGCGCGAATTCTTGCGCCCGCTCAATTGCCTGTCCGCAACTGGAGCCCCCGCAAGGCAGCCAGCACGTTGTCGCTGTAAATCACAATCAACATTTAAGACTTGAACGAACAAACAACTATCACTTTCTCTCCGACCACATTTCGACAGAAATTACTAGAACTAGCTTTACCTGGCAAGAGTTCAAAGCTAAGCGTTGGTGATTTTCCGCCTCCCAGATATCTTCTTTAAGAAGTAGTGTGTTACATCTGAAACAAAGCAATGTCCCTCCTCTAAAAAACCGCCGCTTGAACACGATAAATATTTCTTCCGCTAGATCGGCGACAATTTCATTTCACTCACCGACATTTCCAAAGCGTCAAAGCATCTCTGTGTCACTGGATGTATGCTGCTACATTTAAGTTAAACAAATGGCCTCCCGGCCGAAGCGAGCACTTCTCAAAAATTGCGACCTTTTCGCTCAACGCATTTTCGAAGAAGAACTTCTCATTGCTTTTGACAGCCGAGAAAAAAAAAAAGAAGCTACCATAGACAATCCCCATATTCTGTTCAAATACCATAGAGGTATAGACCTGTAGTTATGCCTTGGATGCATGACGACAAATTATTTATCAAAAATCAAATATGATCATATTTTCTAATAGCTTGTTAAAAGTTAAGGATTATTCCTAGCGCTTTGACAACACACAAAAAAAAGACTTATATCGTTGCCTTGAACGAGATGATAAACGCTCTGGCGCAGTTCCTCCGTTGGTCAACAGATGTCGGAATCGTCGCTTGCGCCGTTCTGCAATAGATGGCGCTATGAGTCTGAAAGTTAATGTGTCGATGCCGAAATTACACCGTAACATTACCGCTTCAGTTAGATAAAAAAAATTTTTTTTTTTTTCAAAAAAAAATTTTTTTTTTTTTTTTTTTTTTTTTTCAAAATTCTATGTCAATATAAACCTATAGAGAGAGAGGATATACATAACTCCTTGTCCAACCATCCCACTAAGAAAGCGCACTGCCTTCACTATACATCATACGCAACTCAGCCTATAGTACGACCATGCCGCATATGAAAGGTCATCGACCCCTGACCTACACAAGAGTTCCTCCTTCAGGAGCAAAAAAAAATCCAAAGATGTACGTGGCGATATGACAGGTGTCATAGCGTCTCGTTAGAAGCTAAAACTAGCTTTCAAAAGTTTGAAAAGTTCAAAACGATAAAATGCCGCTGACTGCTCGTGAAGCTTCCAGCTTGCTGCCCATAACGTTCTGAAATATTTCAATTACCATATCAAAGCAACACTAACGTAAAGTTTTAGAAAGTACTGTCCATGATTAAAACCAGCGCTTGCATATGTTGATAAGACATATACCCGTGATATATACCTACTCACTTTAATGCACCAAGTAGAAATCGTAACAGACTAAAAAATAACAACCCCTTTTTCACACAGAAATCTTTAAGTAGTAGATCTTAAAAGTTATACTAGATATGTCCATATGACAGAAGCAGAGATAAGAAGACTTATTGTCCTTTTAGAGAAGTACCGAATTATTTCGTTCAGCAGTAGAATAATATCAAGTGGATACAGAAGTTCCAAGTAGCTTAAGCCTAACGTAGACAGTTATTTACCTAAACTAACACGCGCGTTCCTATCATGCGACTTATGCCATACGTATGCGTATGCGTATGCCTATGCTATGCTATGCTATGCTATGCTATGCTATGCTATGCTATGCTATGCTATGCTATGCTATGCGGGCGTCCCCACTTCTATGAACTTAACTACAAACCTAGCTATCTATACGATGCGCTAGTTCTACGCTACGTTACTTACCTATATATTTACCTAACAAACCACACTTAAAGCATGCACTAGTGTGTTTGATATTTATCCTATATTGTTACCTAACACAATCGATGGCCAACTCGAAGGTGTATCCTAATATCGAGGTCAACTGTACATTCCGGGAATTTCGATTTGAGTGCATAATAATTACCTACAGGCATTTACCTAGGAAATACTACGTTCCTATATCTGACTCAACGAATAAGGGTTACTCAAACTGTAAAAAAAAATCCATGTCTGGTTTCACATTGACAGACGTAATGGCTACTTACGGTTCGTTTATTACCTAATATACCTACATGAATTCTTCACCAATCAGTGGTTATCCAAAATAAGCTTGAAAATAAAACATGAGTCTACCTAACAAATAGGTCAAGGTCATTATCATTAACCTCATAGTAACTCTAATGATTTATTCGAATAGCATTCTGTCTGACTGTGTCAGTCTGGTTGTGACTTCTGAGTGAAATTGTAAAGTCAAATCCGATTAAATGAATTGTGATAGCATACAGTTCAGATACTTATAGTTATTAGGTTTCCATAAAAGTTTTCCAACTCTTTCCTATTTTGTGTCTATATGTATGCGAACATACATACCATGGAACTAAATTCCATTAAAGCGACCCCAAAGAAAAGAAACCACCATAACGTCAACAGAATGATTCACATCTAGTACTATCCAAAAGATGTCGCTAGCTTCAACGAGACAACATCCATCTGTACAACTATAACATAGAATGCCCTTCATGTGGTACTGTAGAATACTACTCTCAGAGGAGAAATAGACTCCCACCCAATATTTAAGAAAATACGGATTAAATGCCAGTTACCCCAAACAAGAGAATCCTACGACAATTATATGAAAGATAAAATGTCTAACCTCAAACACTAGTGAACACCTTGAAAAGGTAGCCAGTCATACCCAACGACCGCTGCAACACGAAGCTGAGAAGCGATCAACCCGCAGTAACAGTTGTTGACCTTAAGATGACATGAGCCAGCTTCGACAAACATCTCCTTCGCAGACCTGAAATTCGTCATCAATGGACAAGCCTGAGATAAAAGAATTCGCTTTTATGGTATAAAGCGCAGTTAGCAGATTTAAATTGTTGTTTGAGCTCATCCACAGTGCTAATAGGATCTACCTCTAAGCCTTTCGCTTGCAATACAAATAAAACAGTTCGTCTTTGGTCATGTTATCTAACCCTGAGTAATTATAATAATAAGTTACACAAGATAACATTCAGCTTTTCTGAACAAAGAAAGAGAATACTCCTTTGAGTATTACAGTGATAAAAAGAAGAGTATTTCTTTTACCATTAATTAAGCTTAAATCCTATAAATATACTGACTCAGTAATGTTGTATAGTAACATACAAAATAAAACCACCATCTTGCATTGTGGCTATTACAGTTTTAAAAGAGCAGAGTAGAAGTAGCAAGCTATTATTAACATAAAAGTAAAATTCTTACTTGAACCTTCATACCTACTTAAAGTTATGAGTGAGATATACTTCTTTCCACTCCAAGAATAAATAATGACATATACATATATATGTAATAAGGTTATGGCCTAATGCCATTTAATTAATTAATTAATTTAACAAATAAGTAGTACTTATTATCAAGCATTTTAATGATTGGCTTATTGCCTTAAGTATTTTGAGAAGTGTTACATGAATTTACCATTCCATAGAATACAAATAAACATGGTAAAACCATTTATATATAAGTATTCTATGTGCCAGTAACTGTATATTGCAGTGCATAGTTTTGCTTTCACACAAAGCAGTAAAAAAAATATTCCAAGTTTAGTTCAGGAGAATTGAAATGTCAAGTTTGACAGTTAATTTATAATAGTTACAAACAGTACCTTATATTGTGTCCAGTTGGAACACCAAAATTTATATTTCACTCTACAGAGTGATGAGAAAAAAAATTACACCCGTTGACACAAATAGTAAAATGCTTTGACACATGAACAGTAGATATAGATATTTGATAAAGACTATGTAACTTAACAAAAGATAAGCCTCACACAACCCTACTCAGACCGCATCTAATACAGGTAATTCCTACTATCAAAAAAAAAAACACCATGCACCGATAACCGTTGAAACCTCAACCCCAAAGCATCACGTTGGGCCGACAAAATGTAACGAGATAAACCGTGTTTGATGGTATGCGTAGACGGCTATCACTTACCTATGTGTGTAACAGCAACCTGACGAACTCGAAGAGTCGTCCACACTTGATTTTATGCACCGCGCTAGTCAGTCAGATAGATTTCTCACAGAGGTGGGTATGCTTTGGGTTCACGGTCATAGGAGCAATTAGTGCTTTCTAAAGAGGGCGCCATGCATTTCAATTTATACTCTAAAATGCAAAAGAGTTGTATGCAGGAGACCTATTTAGTAGCTAGCCACATAGAAATATGAACAAAGATTCAATTACAGAAAGCAAGTTTATTACAGTTCTCACAATCGTTTTAAATATTTACTAAACCTTAACTCTACTGTAGGGATAGCGGCGTGGCTCTCTCAGATGAGATTAAAATATAGGTCCCTGACCGAGGACGAAGTTTGACTCTAAAGTTAAATCTTTATATATAAGTAGGCTTTATTATTACGCTTAGGTCTGTGTGAGGCTCGTTTGCATTATTAAATTACAACATTAATATCTCATGGCAGATTCCATGAATGACACCAAAAAAAATGGAGGGAGGTCACCTCTAGAAACCCGCTACACGTGCGTCACGTCCCGCTGCGGTCCACTGCGTCTACCCAGGCTCCCAGATGAGAAACTGCTCGTGTCGGCATCCGCATGTGAAGTACAAAAGGGGCGTATCACCGCGCGCGAATTCTTGCGCCCGCTCAATTGCCTGTCCGCAACTGGAGCCCCCGCAAGGCAGCCAGCACGTTGTCGCTGTAAATCACAATCAACATTTAAGACTTGAACGAACAAACAACTATCACTTTCTCTCCGACCACATTTCGACAGAAATTACTAGAACTAGCTTTACCTGGCAAGAGTTCAAAGCTAAGCGTTGGTGATTTTCCGCCTCCCAGATATCTTCTTTAAGAAGTAGTGTGTTACATCTGAAACAAAGCAATGTCCCTCCTCTAAAAAACCGCCGCTTGAACACGATAAATATTTCTTCCGCTAGATCGGCGACAATTTCATTTCACTCACCGACATTTCCAAAGCGTCAAAGCATCTCTGTGTCACTGGATGTATGCTGCTACATTTAAGTTAAACAAATGGCCTCCCGGCCGAAGCGAGCACTTCTCAAAAATTGCGACCTTTTCGCTCAACGCATTTTCGAAGAAGAACTTCTCATTGCTTTTGACAGCCGAGAAAAAAAAAAAGAAGCTACCATAGACAATCCCCATATTCTGTTCAAATACCATAGAGGTATAGACCTGTAGTTATGCCTTGGATGCATGACGACAAATTATTTATCAAAAATCAAATATGATCATATTTTCTAATAGCTTGTTAAAAGTTAAGGATTATTCCTAGCGCTTTGACAACACACAAAAAAAAGACTTATATCGTTGCCTTGAACGAGATGATAAACGCTCTGGCGCAGTTCCTCCGTTGGTCAACAGATGTCGGAATCGTCGCTTGCGCCGTTCTGCAATAGATGGCGCTATGAGTCTGAAAGTTAATGTGTCGATGCCGAAATTACACCGTAACATAATGAGGAGTACAAGTATTGAAAACCATAATATAGTAATTTCACTTTCATCATTTTCTTGCCCTTATCCCATTTATTTGGGGTCGGCGCAGCATGTCCTTTACTTCCATACCTCCCTGTCACTCGTCATCTCGTCACTTACTTCCTTCCTCTTCATATCCTCTCTCACACAGTCCATCCACCTTTTTCTTGGCCTACTTCGTTTCTTCCATCCCTCCACGTTCATACCTAACACTCTTTTGGTCACATGACTGTCATCCCTCCGCATAATATGCCCATACCACGCAAGGCGATGGGATCTCAAAATAGTAATTTCACTTTATCACTCATAATATAATTGCAAACGTTTGTAAGTTTGGATGATTGTTACCTATTCAGACACCTTAAAACGGCAGAACATCTTTAGGTGACTCTTGCCCCACAGATAAATTATTATATTTTGCATTAAAACATTGAATACCATTTTAGGAATTATTACCTAACGGAAGTTGATCAAATAGGAAATGGAAGTTAATACTAAAGTTCACGCGGACGAAGTCACGGGCAAAAGCTAGTAATATAATATAATGAGGAGTACGTGAAAATGAAAATGAAAATGTTTTGAAAATGTTTTATTTCATAGATTGCTAGGTTACATTGAAAATAAGGTTGGGTCTTCCTAGTAGGTAAAAAATACCTGTGTCAGGAAGACCCGCTCCTCCATAAAAAAGCAGTTAATGTTAATTTCTTATATGTAGGTAAATATTTATAACATAAAATAAAAACAAAGACGAATTAGGTATCACAGGCATAGTGTCGTGACCCTAAAGTTGAGTGTGTGTGTGTGTGTGTGTGTGTGTGTGTGTGTGTGTGTGTGTGTGTGTGTGTGTGTGTGTGTGTGTGTGTGTGTGTGTGTGTGTGTGTGTGTGCGCGCCTGTGTGTGCGCTTGTGAGTGTGTGTGTTAGTGTGTGCGTGCGTGTGTGTTAGTGTGTGCGTGCGTGTGTGTTGTTTGATAAAGTAGGTATATATTATATATAACATTTTCCATTTTGTTATGTTTTACTAACTATAGAATTAAATTTAGATTAATACAAGATTAAGTAACAGTTCAGTATCTTCATAACTTAGCATCTTTAACCATTCCGTTAGAGACCTCTTACAATTATATTTCTTTTGTTGATAGATATTAATTTTAACATTTATTTTATTATAAAGGTATGCTGCACGTGTCTTATACTGCCTTTTAGCAAACAAAGATCTATATGTTGTAAGTGGGGCAACGGTGTTTTTACGTCTTCTAGTTAGAAGCGTTGGATTAAATTTTAGTGTTTTATGTAACTTTAATGTTGTATGGAGGATATACAGTTTTCGCATTGATAATTGGTCACTAATTTTATACAGTTCATTTGTGGGAAATCTGTATGGCCTCAAGTACATTACCTTTAACAGACACCGTTGCCCTCTTTCAACCTCCAAGAATTTGGATTTAGTTGCTCCACCCCAGACGGTGATACAGTAGGTCATGATGGATTCCGCTAACGATACATATAGTTGGTTAAGTAGTGTCTTGTTTGCAATATGTCGAAGAATTTTAAAGATCCATACCAATTTTCGAATTCTACCATTTACAAATTCAATATGCTGATGCCAAGATAGGCGCTGGTCTAAGATGACACCAAGGTATTTAGTGGAACTAGCCCTCTCAATGTCCTTACAGTTACATAGAAGGCGATCAGTAAGTGAACAGGTGTGTATTTTGAGGTTTAGGTTAGTCTGTGGTTGAGTGCTATTGTATATTTAAACAATATGTAATTTGGTCCCCTAAGCCTAAAGTAAAATTGATTTCTTCTTCTTCTTGAATCAAGAAATGAATTAGAATGTTGCCATTATTTTGAATGAAACAAAAATAGTCTTAAATTAAAATGGTTCTTTCACTATGGTTTTGTTCGAGATAGTTTAACGCTTCCAGGACGGATAGCATGGATGGCCTTATCACGCGATAAGTGATAGGATAGAGCTGCCGTCCCTGGCTGACACCGTTCGATAGAATGAGACGACGCGTTTATCCTATCACTTATCGCGTGATAACGCCATTTATGCTACGGGGCCTGAATAATTTCTTGGTTCAAGAAAATTTCAATCAAAAAGTTCAAATGAAGTTCATATATTTTTTGCTAGTAAACACTCAAGGATATAGCGTTTATTTCTTGTTGTTGTATACGATTTTTTCTTGTGGAAGTGTATACGTCTGTTTAGTTTCATTCACACTGCACGCTCCGTTGTACGCGCTGTTTATCCATAAACTCTACCGTCGTGCTACTACTTTTTGTAATACTAAGTACTTTTTGTATTTTATGTCAAAAATATTTTTATTTCTTGACTAGTTAATTCTGATGTTAGTATATAGAAGATTTTCAGCTCGTAGCAAAAAGCATTTCTAACGCTGTTTAAATAAACTTGATACTCTTTGATAGAGTTGACGTTGTCTAGTTTTTCCACCACAACATAAGACCGCTTTGCTCGTATGACAATGGCAATTGCTCTGCTAGCTAACTCTTCCACCTGTTGCGCGAACAAAACTGTTTGCCCCTTAAATCCTTTTTGGCCACAACGGCCTCCCAATTTGACTATTTTTAAAAACGTCTTTATCCTTGATATTAGTCGGAGCTCCATTTCACTCAAAATATTTAGTTCCTCTGGAATGGCAGCTGAGTCGCCACTTTGTAGGGAGTTCCGGCTAAGTAATATGACAGAAGTCTCTAATTAGCCTTATACTCGTACTTATTCGTCAGAGGGACTTATTGCCGATAGAAAGCGCTAGTAGTATTCTTATAGGCTGATATAAACATGAATCGTTTTCCTATCGCTTGTTATATAATATAACATTTTCTCCTCCACACGCTATGACAGCAAACGATTTTTTTCAAAGTTAGTCACTTATTTGTATGTGACAGTCATCAAATTTTTATTTTTCATACAAAAGGTAGCTTATGTTTCCCGTAGCTTAGTATCCATTTTTTTAAAACGCTACAGTGGAATATACAAACATACAAATATAGACTGCTAAAAACATATCCCTTCCGTTCGGCTCTGCCGTCGTCGGGCAAAAAACGTTTCAATATTTTCATTTTAAAATTGGAACAGTAAGATAGTAGGTACGTTACTACAATGCCGGGGATTGCCTGCAGAGTGTGATATAATGATACGAGGAAGGCTATCCCTAATTCCGGCCGAGGTATATGTATAGTGTAGTATATACTATTCTCAAAAAAAAAGCTCATAAATTTGAAACTTAGTTAACTCAGAAAAAACACAGTAAAATACAAAAAATCAGTATTCAGTAACAAAACCGCTGGTGATGCGACGTCGCCACGCCCGGTGCCGGGGGATGACGCTGCGCGGGGGAGGGCGGCGCGGGCGGGCGGTGAGCGGTGCCCGGCAATTTCCAAACACGCCGGCAGTATCCTATACACATCCTATTGATGATGATGGTGATTACCGACCTCTAAATTTTGGCCGCCCGTAACTTTGTGTTCCACAGTCTATTTTTGCGAACATAAGGTGTTCATTCATGAGCATGATTGAGAAAAACCAATGTTTTCATTCGATACCTATAGGTTCTCGAGTGGCGACCACGTACCGGAAGGCGCGGCGTTGGTAGGCCTCCCACAAGGTGGACTGGTGACCTGGTAAAGGTCGCGGGAGTCCGCTGGATGCGGGTGGCGCAGGACCGGTCACTTTGGAACTTTTTGGGGGAGGCCTATGTCCAGCAATGGACGTCTTTCGGTTGATATGATGATGATATTTTCATACATGATATTGTTACTTTTGTGATGTTGTCTGTGTCTGTTGTTGTTGTCAATATGGATCACATAGTTAGCTGAAATAAATAAATAATAATAATTAACTGAAATGTAACTTACAACCGGTCTCGGGCCGTTCCGCGCGTTAAGCCGGCTTATATGCCGGGAAACTCCGTAATCCGCCGTAAACTGGGATTTTATTATAATACCATTTAAGGCGAACATGTTGCTGACTTCGGGAAGTAAATTACGTATGCGGACGCATTATACAGGATGTATTATTCTAAGGAGGCAGTGCGGGAAAACCCAAAATTATAATAGACACGGAAATTTGCCCTTATTAGGAGTCACAAGACCTATTTTAGAAAAAAAATAAACTGTGTTTAAGAGGGCGCTCGTTTTTTGGTCAGGAATAAGCGAGAATGACGGATTTTTGATGTTGTAATTCTAAGAAACGGAGAGCTTTTTCTAGATCCTGATTACTTATTTGCATAGGTAAACTCCTCATATTGGTCCTAGCCGCCTCTAATTTACGAAGAACTGAATACTTTAACCGAAAATACCCGATTACCGACAGTAGTTTTCTGAAGAGAGCGCAGAGTCATAAGTTTGAGCCCCTAATACTCCATGATGTTATATAAGAACCTACTTGTTTTTTTCTATTTTCACTAGCGTAATATGTTGCTATTGCGCCTAGCCGCCTCGAATTTTCCTTATTCTGCACGTATATATATGTAAACTGTTCTCAATTACACCATATTTGTCAACAAAATCTTACTGAAAACTCAAGGATTTTCTCATTATTGTTGAATTATTTGTGTATTGAATCTTACACAACATTAAAGTTCATGCTTGTACCAACAAGATCCAGTCCAAAAAATATAACTTTAGTCAAAATTTATATTTATAAATAATTATTCAAAACTAGTATAAATTTACCGTCGCGCGGGAATATATCTCAGTACCGGCTGAATAGCCCTCCGAGACAGACGTGTACTGTGTTTATTTGTGGCTATTCACGAAGCTAACCGGCCACTCTTCAGATAAAATAATATTATTTTGATCTCCGACTAGGCATAGTTGTTACCAACCTCGGGGTCAAACTATACTGGGGATACTTTCGTGAGGCTAATCGAGACAAGTTATGAGTTGCATAGCTGCCAGATAAGACGTAGTGTAGCGAAAAGGCTCAAACCCACAGTATACGTAACATTTAAAATTGAACCTTCTACCTAAAATAAAAGTCATACATTTCAATGGTGATGTCTTGTGGGTTGGATCCTTTTGTCTAAACTACGCGTTCTATAGTCAATTATTATTTTACGAGTGATCGTGATACTTGATAGATTTAATTTATTTACTTGTTACTATCAGTGCACCTTGTGGAGGGTCCGCTGCAGTTTCCGGTACGTAGTCGCCTCTCGAGAACCTCCCTGCCCCAACGGCCATTATGATTAGTTAGTATGTATGTATGTATGTTAGTTTGGGCGAAATCTTCAAATTAGGTACAATTATCTTCTTATATTAAGTATCTTCGGTGACAATGCCATAATATCATAGAGCTGGTCTGATGATGGAGTCGGAAGGTGGCCATAGCAACTCCTAAACTCAACAAGATAAAGCCATCGAATTTTGGCTCATTTATTTGGTCATGGCACGGCAAGACTTGGATGCTGGATGATTTCCAGAGTCTGATGATGGAGCTGGAAGGTGGTCATGGAACTCCTAAACTAAACTAGATAAACCCATCTAGTTTGGGCTCATCTGTTTTGTCTTGGTAAACACTTTGGTGATGGATGATTTCCAGGATCTGATGATGGAAGGTGGTCATGGAAACTCCTAAACTAAAATAGATAGACCTATCTTGTTTGGGTTTGTGTGATTTGTCTGTACAAGTACCCACGAACCAGCGACATAATATGCAGGGTTATTGAAAATAACAAGATGAATAAAAAACTTTTTAATAAACAAGCTTATATGGCGTTTGTTAAGTACAGCACGATCCTACCTTGCATTTAGTTATTATTTTCGTTTATATATAATAATAACACACACCGGGGGTTTACACTGGAAAGGGAGATTTTTACGTGGTTTTATTACATTTCCGAGTCATTATCATCATCATCATCATATCAGCCGAAAGACGTCCACTGCTGGACATAGGCCTCCCCCAAAGAGTGCCACAATGGCCGTTCCTGCGCCACCCGCATCCAGCGGACTCCCGCGACCTTTACCAGGTCATCAGTCCACCTTGCGGGGGGCCTACCCACGCTGCGCCTTCCGGTACGTGGTTGCCCTCAAGAACCTTTCCACCCCAACGGCCATCGGTTCTACGTGCAATGTGCCCCGCCCACTGCCACTTAAGTTTAGCATATCGGAGGGATATATCGGTTACCTTGGTTCTGCTGCGGATAGCCTCATTTCTGATGCGATCGCGCAGAGAAACTCCCAGCATAGCCCTCTCCATTGCCCTTTGAGTGACTTTGAGCCTTCTTATGAGGCCTATAGTAAGCGACCACGTTTCCGTGCCATATGTCATCACTGGCAACACACACTGGTCAAAGACTCTCGTTTTGAGACACTGCGGAATATTGGACGAAAAGATGTGCCGTAGCTTAATATATATAGTAGGTCAATCGTCGAATCCGACTCGGCTGGGCAGCATTCGGGCTGCCCAGCCGAGTCGGATTCGACGATTGACCTTCCCTTCGACATTTCCGAGTATCACTCTTTATTTCGAAATAAATGTTAAAAAAACCGGCCAAGTGCGAGTCGGACTCGCGCACGAAGGGTTCCGTACAATTATCTATATCTAAAAACGGCAAAATATCTATATCTAAAATCACGTTTGTTGTATAGGAGCCCCCTGTAGCCTAGTTAGTAACTTGGAAGTGACTCTGCCTACGAAGCTGGAGGTCCCGGGTTCGAATCCCGGTAAGGGCATTTATTTGTGTGATGACAACAAATATTTGTTCCTGAGTCATGGATGTTTTCTATGTATTTAAGTATTTATTTATCTATATAAGTATGTTTATCGTCGTCTAGTACCCATAGTACAAGCTTTGCTTAGTTTGGGGCAAGGTCGATTTGTGTAAGATTGTAAAAGAAAAAGAAACAAATAAAAACTAAAATAAAAATAAAAAGATGTTTTCTGTTTTTTAGTATTTTTTGTTATAAATAGCGACAACAGAAATACATCATCTATGAAAATCTCTATCTATCACGGTTCATGAGATACAGCCTGGTGACAGAAGGACAGACAGACATTCAGACAGACAGACGGACAGCGGAGTCTTAGTAATAGGGTCCCGTTTTACTCTTTGAGTACGGAATCCTAATAAGTGACATAGGTTTTAGGCTCAGAACATAAAAAAAGGGAGAAGTGCCGTACTGCTTAATTTCAACCAAAACCGATGTCCCCAACTCCCCAGTTTTCTCCCACCGCAGCGCCCACAGGCACACACATTGAACCGTGTAAAAACAAAGACTCGGGCGTTGCCAGTGAGTCTACGGCAACATGCAAACAAGGGCTGTGATTGGCTTAAACGCACTACACTAGGGGGCGACAAACGTTTAAATTATGTTTTATCGACATTGATATTAAAATTAATATTATGTTATGATATTGATGGGTAACAACTTCAACAACATGGTAAGTTTATGTGGTGGTATCTAAACTTCTAGCTACAAGTTTAAATAACACGTGTTGTTAACTTACCATAAATCGCAAAAGTAAAAAATATTGACGAATACCTACAGAGTAACATAAACGGCTTTTTATAAGTTCGTGTTCACATACATTTAAAACTCTGGTCACATCGATATTTTTGACCTGTAGGTACCAGGCCGATCCGACTCGCATTTTGGCGCGAAATAATATGTCCATTACTCATATTACGAGATTTAAGGCTAAGGGCGAGTATCCACCAAAGATGTGCGAAGATGTGTTACCATACATTTTACACCTAGGTTTCAAGCAAGCGAGGTGTCAAATATTCGAAAAGTGTACGGCTCTTATTAAGTGGTTGGAAACATTTTTCTTGAAAATGTTACGAATACATTAACTCTTCTCTGTACAGGAAACCAGTTAGGACCTCTGCCAGTAGCATCTATCCATTTTTTTAGAACCTAATCGGATTCTTTGGAAAACTGTAATAAGAAACCGAGATTTCTTCTTCAATTATCACATTTGAAATGAAAGTAAAAAATACTCATAAAAAAAAAAAATTGGTAATAATATCACATTTTAAGTTGTTCTGAAGACATTTGCAACTAAATTATATACTTGTATATACAATTTTAATATGTCTATTTACCGTTCATACTGCCACTTTTTTTTTTTTTTTTTTTTTATGTTCTTTGCTTATCGGCAATCAGTCCGAAGACTATAAGTCGATGTGTGGATTAGTACAATCTGGCGTGTCGAGTGTGCTCTCCAGCGAGAGCATCTCCTCGTTTTTGAAGTCCGAGGCTACTCTCTATTTTGTAGCTCCAGGATGTTGTGTCGTTTCAGTCGTCTTATGTGGTTCTGGACGGTCAGCTGTTGTGCTAGTTTATTGGGATGGTTGATTAGACGCTGCTTGTATTTTAAGGAAATGTCTCGGAGTTCTTCCTTCACTGTGCCTATTGATAGGTGTTCATGCAGTTCACTGTTAGTAATATACCATGGTACGTTCGCTATTGATCTCAGGATCTTATTCTGTAATCTTTGTATGATGTTAATGTTTGAGTCGCTAGCGCTGCCCCACAATTGCACGCCATACATCCATATCGGTTTTAGTACAACCTTATAGATTAGTAGTTTGTTGTCTGACTGACAATCTGATTGACAATCTAGCATTTCTTCCCAACATCCAGTATAGGTTTTTGTGTTTGAATCCGATTTCGTCCCTTTTGTTCTTTATATGGTTTTTCCAGGTCATGCGTCGATCGAGGTGCATTCCCAAGTATCTTACGCAGTCGCTGTGTGGTAGTGTGTTATCTCCGAGTTTAACCGACGGGCAGTTTCCCTGGCGAAGGGTAAACGTTACTTGGGTGGATTTTGCGGCACTAGCTTTAATTTTCCATTTTTCAAGCCAGTTGTGAACCTCCTGCAGGCCAATTTGTAGTGCGTCAGATGCTTTTTTGGGGTCGTTATGTCTTGCCAGTACTGCAGTATCGTCGGCAAAGGTCGCGGTAGTGACGCCTGGAGGGCACGGTAAGTCTGCTGTATATATAGTGTAAAGAGCAGGTCCCAAAACTGACCCCTGGGGTACTCCAGCTTTAATGTCAAAAAAATTCCGAGGTTTCTTCGCCTTCTTTAACGTAGAATATTCTTTCTGTGAGGTATGATTTAAGTATATTGAAGAAACTGAGTGGAAGATTAAGTTTTATTTTACACAACAGACCTTCGTGCCACACCTTATCGAAGGCTTGTTGAATATCTAGGAAAGCTGACGAACAGTATTGTTTGTTTTCTATTGTTTCTCTGATGGTGGCACAAACTCTATGTACCTGCTCTACGGTTCCGTGTTGTTTCCTGAAACCGAACTGGTGATCTGGTATAATTCTTTTTTCTTGCAGTATTGGCGCCAGTCTATTCAATAGTACTCTCTCAAACATCTTTGATAATACTGGCAGAAGGCTGATAGGTCGGTATGAGGTTTTTTCCTGAGGTGGTTTTCCATGTTTGTAAATCAGTATGATTTGGGAAACTTTCCATAGTCTTGGAAAATATTGAACTCTAAGCATCGCGTTGAACAGCACTGTTATAAACACAATCGCTTTTTTTGGTAGTTCTTGAAGTACTTCTTTGGTTATGAGGTCAAATCCAGGGGATTTTCTACAATCCAAGCTTTTTATTAGTTTATGTATTTCTTGTGGCGAAGTAGATTTGAGTGGTCGTTCGAGCTGAATGTCTGTAAGTAGCACAGAGGCAACATATTCTTCCGAATCTGGATTCCCTATTTCGTTAGGCATGAAAACATACTGCAACTTAGTGAAAATCTTATTAGTAGGTACCGTAAACATTTTGTGCCTTTTAATCTTATTAGTTACCTTTAAGGTAGGCACCCAACCAAAACAAGTAATTAAATAAAATAAAACAGCGAAAGTAGTCGAAATAAAATAACTAGTATGATATCGTACTTCTATTTTATCGATTACGCGTAAATTGTAACTGCACTTTGGCACCGCTCTAGTTTGCGACGCCAAGTAGCGGCCGTACCACTAAAAAATTCAAGCATCGTCCATATACATAGTGGTTTAATACATTGCGCCGTGGTTTACTGTATTGAACGATCAATGTACAACGCATAGAACAAAAATATGCTTTTTCGTTCGATATGTTAGTTCAATCCCGAGAAATGATGCGGCGTTGCGTTTATTTATTAAAATATTAGTTTTTACTGACTTAAGTGAAAATACTAATACTCACATGTGGTGCGTGACTCCACCCCATTCATGTAGGTTTTAGTTTCATTCCTATTTTTGCATGTAACCACGCTACAATTCGGCATTTTGAGTAAACGTGGAATAACATTTCAGATTCACGGCAAATTGCGACTTACATGCGGTGGGCAGTGACATGCCCATTTGGCCATGTCGCACCGACACGCGCCAAGCCCCCGTTTCATATCTATTCCTTTTTATCATCTGAGGTTTTAGGCTTTTGAATAAAATCACGCATTAATTAATTGCATTCTAGATAAAAAGCTGTGTTTGTATAATTTATAATTTTCAGTTCCTTTGGTAAGAAACGGACATAGCAATTTCTATGAAGGGCAGTTTTTTTTTACTGTCCATAACAAAAAAAATTTTCTTCAAGAAATGAATACGTAAGTACCCAGTAATTTCCTAGTAGTGGGTCTACTGGTATAATTTCATTACATTACTATATATAAATAAGACTCAGATAACATGCAAACTATTAATATCCGTAAAACAAATTATTATTCTTATTACTGACAACTTTAAAACTCGTTAGTTTATTTTATACTAAAAAAACGAAACTAAATATACTTTGTCATATCATAGTATTTTAATACAAATAGAAAACTTGTGCTCAAAAATCAAATACTTACTTTATTCAAGTTATCTAACTTCGCTAACATGATGTTCTGGAACATCATGTTAGCGAAGTAATACTTACCACTTTTTAGTGCAAGTATCAATATCGGTCACGGAGTGAATTCCAACGGTGCGCTATACAGCTATTTGCATCGGCAAGCTCCGCGGTTAGTTCTATCCCGATCGCACTTACATATAGCTAGAAAGGGACGGCACCCGCGGCTGGTGCGATCTCGCTGTGCATGTGGGGGTTAGGTACGTTTGTGTGGGTGGTAGTAGTATTTACACACACAAACGCACTACGCGTGTCAAAATACCGAATTCTGAGCGAGCGCTTTTTTGAAGAGCACTCTTAAGGATTTTCTAAAAACCCTAATACACGGCCGAAAAGCGAAGCATAGTTAAAGGGTTTTACTTAAATACATTACTTAAACCAATTGCTTAAGGTACATCAATAGTTGTCTCAAGATAGCATGCTGCTTTGGCTAGGAATCTCGGTTCCGTCTGCGAGATATATTGTTTTACAAACCCCTCCCCCTTCGTTACATTCCCTTTAACAACAGAATAGGTACATAATATCCTGTCACCGAACAGTAATGAGCCCACCCTTAGACCTAACAAGCTGACAATCTAGCAGCTAATTTAGATCTCTGTCTCGGGACACAAAGTAATGAAACTAGACGCAATAGTTCAAACAACAACCGAATGAAGGCAATTTAGCGCCCCAGCCACAGAGCGCCTATTTGACTAGAAGTTATGAACTGGAATCTATTTGAACTTTCATGATTCTCATACATTATAAATTAGTTAATTATACGCGATTTAGTAACAATAATGAATGGGAGTCGATAATTAATAAGAACACAATTTGTTGCTATGATAATAGTTATTATTTTGTGATTTCATACGCAATATTTATTTAAAATAGCGGAAGACCCATGAAAGGTTTTTTGAATGTTAGTATATAAAACGCGAGAATTTAAAGTGAAAATTAAAATGGAACTGAGATGATATAATACAAGGGCGAAATAGATTTTGGGTCAATGAGGGCAGCAACCAGATCCCGTGTTGCTAGGCGAAAATGGTCTTAGGAGACCTTCCTTCGATTTCAAATTAATGAAGATTGGCGTGCACATATTTTGGAAAAAACATACAGGTGCGAGAACATGGTCATTTTTAACATTTCCGGCTAGAAAAGCCATAAATCGAGAAAAACTTTCCCCATACAATTTGTATGCAAAAGAAAAAAGTATTTTTACATGTATTTTTTTATGTCAATCGATTCCATTTCTATCCAGTATGTACAAAAAAGCCAGAAATTAAAGAACTTTTTTTCCATAATAAATGTATGAAAACAGTCTTCTTATGTGTGTATGCATATGTAATGAAAGATGGGTTGAAAAAAAAATTATGGCGATCGCTTTATTAGTAGATCGCATATTGACTAGAAATAACAATTGGTTCTCACAGAACACTGTAGAACTTGCAAAAGTGTTTTTTCTTAATATTTTGAAAAAAAAAACGATAAACTTAATAGGTAACATATTTTTTGGCCCAAGCTGAAACGGAGAACTTCGTTCGCTTCGCTCGCTTGCTCAACTAGATTAAAAACCACTTTGACGTCAAATATAATTTTATCTAATTCCATGATTATGCGGATCGCGGCGGCCGGAATCTGCACATGTGTAGGAACTCATACAAATACAAACATGTAGTGTTGCATGGAAGTTTTTGTTTTTTCATCAAACGTACGAGTATGTAGGTAAGTAGGTACAGTCACCAGCATCAATATCTGCCACGAGAAAGCCGGCAAAAATATCTGACACGTCCTTATGTCATTAGACATAGAGTCGTGTCAGATATGTATACGTGCTTTGATGTGGCAGATGTTAATGCTGGTGACTGTACTTACCCGGACGATCAAACTTAATGCACTCTAAAGCCGTATTTAGATATATTTGTGAGCACCTTGTTTGCTTCGATGTATTGCCAACTGTACAGACATGGGCATTTCCACACTCACCTGATAGCCTGAGCTTGTGACGCTATTTAATCATATGGCATATATAATTTGGCCTTTGAGTTTGTCACTCTTTAGTAACACCCAGGGGACACGTGCAGGGTTGTGGTAGGTAGCTCCTGCGGACGCAAGTCTCAGTTGTCACCCCTTTGTCAAGTGAGTGGGCAACTTGACTGTGAGAGGTTCTTAAGCCGCCCGAAGGCCTCTAACTAGGCTTAACGACTACTGTCATAGACAGCAGCCGGGATCAACTTGCTTAGCGTGCCTTCCAAAGCACGGAAGCGCTCATTTATAGTAACCATTCAAACACTTGTGACGCTGTGCACACGTCATTCATAAAGGATTTGTACCCACCAGAGGGGTAACCACGTAACGTTCCGAACGCGCGTCGGTACAATTTAACTGTCAATTTTCCATATAAAAAGTGACATGTAGACCTAACCGACGTTCGTACAATGCGTTACGTGATCGACCTGCAGAGCTATGCGAGGTAGAGTAGCGGTGTGCGAGAAATCCACGAACAGCACTGCTGGCCTCTCACTTTTATATTTTATTATTTACTAGCTTCTGCCCGCGACTCCGTACTCGTGGAACTCGTTTATATCGTAGCTCCATACAAACTTTCAACCCCCATTTCACTCCCTTAGAGGATTCAAATTATCTCTATACCAAATTTCATCTAAATCGGTTCAGCGGTTTAAGTGTGAAGAGGTAAGAGTGAGACACACTTTCGCATGTATAATATTAGTATGAATATGGATTAAGAAACAAAAAGTCGTACATAATAAGTGTAGGATTACATTAAGCATAAAAACAGACCTATAGTTCCCGATAATATAGAAGAGCCAAGTAAAGAGAATTACAAAATTATGACAGCTGCTAAGTAGGTACTACCTACATTATACTGCGCTTCAACCTTCAATCGTAAAAAAGTTCGTTCAAAAGTCCTTTTGAAAAATTTCATGCAACTTCAATGCACTCTCATGCATACAGATGCGAGTCCTATTCGTGGATTTTTCGTCGCTAGTTTTTCTTGCACAGCTCTGAGGGGTAATCACTAATCACGTAACGTTCCGAACGCACGTCGGTACAATTTAACTGTCAATTTTCCATATAAAAAAGTGACATTTAGACCTACCCGGCGTTCGTACAATGCGTTAAGTGATCGACCTACTGGTAAACAAAGCTTAAGTGCGCGAGATGAATGAAAATGTTAATTTGTTTTCAATCTTCTAGGTTTAGTAGGATAGACCGGCAACCATTTTGCATTGCTTACATGGCATGTTGACTCGTGTTAACACACAGTGGCACTTGTTAATCATTTAGGCAGCGAGGCTTTCTATTTAGTCCCCAAGGACGGCAATGCATTTTCAACCTAAAATGCTCTGTTATTTTTTCAAGGTTTAGAGTGAATGTCCACCAAAGATGTGCCCAGATGTATGTTTTCATTTTGACGATTTACTGTCATTCAGCACAAATAGAAAATTGACAAGTCGAGATTATTGGTCAAATCTGATTAATGCCAATATGAATAATGCTAAAATGTCACTACTTCCAAAAAGTAAAATTTACAATAGGTACTTGATATAGGTCGAAAGAAATACGTCCTTATGTAATTACGTACTTACACAACAAAAGTATGACCAATCGGAAATTCGTCATATATTATGTGAGTTTTGTACAGAATACCTAGTTGATTTTCATATTAAATTTTGATAGTAAGTAATTCAAAATAGCCAACATTCAATTTGCACGTACGTATTAAATATGCTATTTAATACCAGACGAAATTCCATTTGGGCTAGATTCATTTAAACGAAGAAAAAAATTGGTCATATAAAAGTATAGACACAATTAAATTTACACCAAATTCACTTTTAATGCATTTGGTCCAATTTCGTGTTGACGATTTTCCATTTGCGCCGAATGACAGTAAATAATTTTGACACCTACGTGCTGGACATCTAGGTGTCCAATATATGAACACACAATTTCGCACATTAGTGGTGGATATTCCCCTACTTGCACTGTTTGCATGTTAGTTTTTCAGTTATACTTGCCGGTATCTGGTTGAACTGAATTTTGACATGCTTACAGGTATGCGAGTTCGGTGAGTGTTGGTTTCCGTAGGTACCTGTATGCTAGTCTTCAAAGTATTGCACTGAGTTTATTCTTTTCAATCATAAATACTCGTACATTGTGAATCACTAAATTAAATTAATATAACTAAAATGGATGGTGGATATTTGCAGAGAGAGAGAGTCACAGACTACACAATATTAGGCGGTGAGAGTTAGTAGAGTACAACACTAGTTATATATATATATATAATTTTAAACAGTAATGTTGGCAGTGGTGCCAACTGTGACAGCGCAATATTATGGCATCACCAAGCTGGCTATAGCAACTCCTTAACTACGCAAGAAGCCGCGGTAGGGCTTAATGAGGGTTCATTAAGCCCGCGCGACTTTGCCCGTGTTTTGTTCCACCTTTAATACTTAATAATATCACTCTTAAACGTGTCTTCTTCTTTAAGTATCTTGGGCATTTGGTAACTGATGACCTTAAGGACGATTTAGATATGGAGAGGGAGCGCAGGGCGTTGTCAGTCCGGGCGAACATGTTGGCCCGCAGATTTGCTCGATGTACAGATACCGTGAAAATAACGCTGTTCAAAGCGTATTGCACATCACTGTTCTCGGCAAGTCTGTGGTTCCAGTATACCCAAAAGGCATACAATGCTCTGCGCATCCAATTTAATAATGCCTTCAGGGCGCTGTTGCGGCTGCCGCGCTTCTGCAGTGCGTCTTTTATGTTTGCCGAGGCGCGTACAGACGGTTTTGACGCCGTTTGGCGCAAAAAGTCTGCCTCTCTCCTGAATAGAGTGCGCGGGAGCAGCAACAGCATCCTGAAAATGATAGCTGGTAAGTTTGATTGTCCCTTGACAAAAATACTTACTGACCGTACCAAATCCCTTTTTACCATTAAGTACTAACCTAGACTAAGAATAAATAACACCAGTGGACCTCATAGTTGTCTTGTAATTAATAAATAAATAAAAAATAAAAATAAAAAATTGCAAAGAAAGCAAGCAAAATAAAATATTGCCTATAACCACCCAGAAAGCTCTATCTACACACAGGTGAAACAATTTTTGAAATCGGATAAGTGCTTCCAGAGATTACCCAAGACATACAAACTACAAACCTCAATTAGTTTCATGACGACCGCTTTAGCCTAGTTGGTAGTGACCCTGCCTACGAAGCAAGAGGTCCTGGGTTCGAATCCCGGTAAGGGCATTTATTTGTGTGATGAGCACGAATATTTGTTCCTGAGTCATGGATGTTTTCTATGTATTTAAGTATTTATTTATCTATATAAGTATGTATATCGTCGTCTAGTACCCATAGTACAAGCTTTGCTTAGTTTGGGACTAGGTTGATTTGTGTAAGATTGTCCGCAAATATTTATTTATTATTACCTATTTATTTATTTATACACTTACAAAACTTTACAAATACTGAAAACATGTCAAGAACTCCCTGGATGCATACCTTATCAGCTGTTTTATTTGCCTGCCTAATGAATAACAGTTTATAAATGTAATTTACATCCATGAAAAATTCCCATTCGGAAACTGTCTCACGAAAACTTATTTTAAATTCTTGCAAGTTTGCGGAAACTGAAAGCTTTCCTTATATTTCGAAAGTGTTCTGCAACGTGTACCCGCTATACCTCACTTACTGGTATTGGCTGTAAAACAACTGTTTGTTCCAGCTATGGACGCCGCTAAACATCATCCTATTCAACCTGGTGTGCTCCGACTTCTCAGTTTCCTTGCTTGGGAACCCGTTCACCCTGGTCTCCTCCCTGTTCCACCGCTGGATCTTCGGCCGCACCATGTGCGTGCTGTATGGCTTCTTCATGGCGTTGTTAGGTAAGTAAGTTCTCGTCACATATTTAAGAGGAATGCCTATCTGCGATTTTCCCATACAAACGCTCTCGACTGTTTTCTCCCTGGTTTTTTGAACTTAGTGCATTGTACCTAAGACCATGTCGTTCAGCGTAGCTCTCACACCTTGCAATCAGTTGCCTTAACAAGCAGCACCATGTCATCAGCATAGCTAATGTTGTTTACGCAGACATTGTCAATATGGCATCCGACATGCATGCTGCTCAGCTCTCCAATCAACTCATCTATATACAAATTGAAGAGGACAGGAGAAGTCAGCCCACCCTGCCTCACTCCAGATTCCAGTTTATACTGGTCAGACCAGTCTCCAGCCCACCTACCTTGATTCACCTGATTGGCGTACCAGTATCTTAATAGGGACACACATTCGGTTGGCACCGAAGTTTTATTTAGTTTGTCCCACAGCAAATCATATGCCACCAAGTCAAATGCTTTAGATAAGTCAAGGAAGCACGCATAAATTGGCGTGCTCCTTTCCTTATTACCTAACAGCTTGCTTAAGGCACATAATAGCACTCTCCGTCGATAGTCCAGCTCTAAACCCGAACTGACTAACCGTTGCATGGAAAATTAAGTTAATTGCTGTTTCGGTCGCGAAATACTGCGTTTAGGTCCATAGTTGTCATACTTTGTTTCTATAAAAGCGTAAGGATTCTATTGGTACCTTTAAATTTACTCTTGAACAATAAATAAAAAAACTTTTTTTTCTAAACTTTCAAGGTTCATATCTTTTTATGATTTGAATTATATTTTGTAATTTATACTTTATTACAATCATTTGATGGTTTACTATGCATTAAGCAACACGACGTTATCAATTTTAACACCACGCAACAAGCCTTTATTATTATTACTAGCTTTTGCCCGCGACTTCGTCCGCGTAGAACTCGTTTATATCGTAGCTCGATACAAACTTTCACCCTCCATTTCCCTTTTAGGGGTAGATTTCCGATATAAAAACTATCATATGTCCTTACCCGAGACTCAAACTATCTTTATCATTATTATCATTTATCATCATTATCATATCAGCCGAAACACGTCCACTGCCGGACATAGGCCTCCCCCAAAGAGTTCCAAAGTGACCAATCCTTCGCCACCCGCATCCAGCGGACTCCCGCGACCTTTACCAGGTCATCAGTCCACCTTGTGCCTACCAACGCCGCGCCTACTAACTACCTCTATACATAGTTTTATCTAAATGGGTTGTAAAGTAGCTTCATACAAATATTCAACCCCCATTTCACCCCCTTAAGACATGATTTCCGGGATAAAAACTATCCTATGTCCTTTTCCGGAACTCAAACTATCTGTTAACCAAATTTCATCTAAATGGGTCACTCACATCCAAATTTTCACCCCTTAGGGGAGGATTTTCGGGATAAAACTATCCTATGTCCTTCCCCAGGACTCCCAACTATCGCTATACTAAATTTTTATCCCCATTTCACCCCCTTAGGGAATGATCTCCGGAATAAAACTATCTGATGTCCTTTCCCAGGACTCAAATTATCTCTTAACCAGATTTCAACTAAATGAGTTCCATCCAAATCTTCACCCCTCATCTCATCCTCTCAGGCGATGATTTTCATTACAAAAACTATGCAATTTCCTTTCCCGGAACTCCAACTATCTCTATACCGAATTTCATCTAAATGGGTTCTATTCTAAT
The DNA here is from genome assembly GCA_963854355.1 of Epinotia brunnichana. NCBI lineage: Eukaryota > Metazoa > Arthropoda > Insecta > Lepidoptera > Tortricidae > Epinotia > Epinotia brunnichana. Next base: position 6,771,865 of record OY977949.1, on the reverse strand, counting down.
TTTCACCCCTCATTTCACCCCCTCAGGAGATGATTTTTCAGGAAAAAAACTATGAATTGTCCTTCCCTGGGACTCCCACTATCTCTATACCAAATTTCAGTTAAATGGATTTTATCCAAATGTTCACCCTCTATTTCATCCCCTTAGGGGATGATTATCGGAATTAAAAATGTCGGTTGTCATTTTCCGGGACTCAAACTAACTCTATACCAAATTTCATCTAAATGGGTTCCATCCAAACTTTCACCCCTCATTCCACCCTCTTAGATGATTTTCAGGATAAAAACTATGCATTATCCTTTTTCGGAACCCCAAACTATCTCTTTACCAAACTTTATCCAAATAGGGTACATCCAAATTTTCACCCCCTATTTAATGCCCTTGGAGGATTTTTTTCGGGACAAAAGCTATTTGTTGTTCTTCTACGCGAGTAAAACTATCTCTATAGGCACCAAATTCCATCGAAATGGTTTCCATCCAAATTTTCACCCCCCATTTCACCCCCTTAAGGGATGAATACAAAAACAAAAATTATCATATGTCATTTCCCAGCACTCAAACTATCTCTTAACTGTTAACTTAAGTTTTATAAGTTTTTATTGTTACTAACATGATATGGACTAAGTCTGAAATAAATCATTTGAATTAAATTGAATGAACCAAATTTCATCTAAATAGGTCACATCACATCCAAATTTTCATCCCTTTAGGGGGTGATTTTCGGGATAAAACTATGTGCTTCCCCAGGACTCCAACTCGCTATACCGTAAATGCGTTCCATCCAAATTTTCATCCCCCATTTCACCCCCTTAGGAGATGATTTCTGGACAAAAAAATTATTTTAGGACCTTCCCCAGGACTAACTATCTCCATATCAAATTTCATCTAAATGGGTTCTATCCAAATTTTCACTCCTCATGTCACCCCCTCAGGAGATGATATTTTCAGGATAAAAACTATGCATTGTCCTTCCCTGGGACTCCTTCTATCTCTTTACCAAATTTTAACTAAATGGGATTTATCCACATTTTCACCCCTATTCCATCCCCTTAGGGGATGATTTTCGGGATTCAAAGTATCCGTTGTCATTGTCCGGGACTCAAACTATCTCTATACCAAATTTGATCTAAACGGAGTCCATCCAAAATTTCACCCCCCACTACACCCCCTTATGGGCAGATTTCCGGGATAAAAACTATCCAATGTCCTTTCCCAGAACTTAAACTAACTCTAAACCAAATTTTATCAAAATGGGTTACATCCAAATTTTCACCCCCACGTTTTACCCCACTAAAGGGGAAGATTTCCAGGATAAAACCTATTCTTTGACCTTCCCCGGGACTTGAACTATTTATATACCAAATTTCATCCAAATCGGTGCAGCGGTTTAAGTAGATCCATACAAACTTCCACCCTCCATTTCATCCCCTTAGGGGTTTATTTTCGGGATGAAAACTACCCTATGTCCTTCTCCAGGACTCAAACTATTTTTATACCAAATTTTATCTAAATCGGTTAAGCCGTTTTCACGTGATGCGCGGTCACATAAACAGACAAACAGATAAACAGACAAACAGACAAAAAATCTAAAAACTGTTGGAACGTGTTCTGTTATCGATTTTAAGTATCCCTAGCCAATTTTTTTTCGAATATCTTCCATGTACAGACTTTCGACCCTCTTCAGCTTTATTATATGTATAGATTTGCCTAAAGGGACATCACTGTGATATGTATTTCGTTTCATGTCTATGAAACGAAACTGTTCGAACGCTCGTTGGGACAACTCAACTGTAATTTTTCCATACAAAAATTGACATTTATATGTACCTGACGTATGTGCGTACAATGTGCACCGTAATAGACCAGCTGATAGTCCGTAAGCCCACTCCCAATACACCAACGTATCATGACAACACGATAAAATGCATGGCAGGCAGGTCGAGAAAGTTGTCACTTACTTTATGCCACGTAGCTGTCACTTATTTGTGCTCGTGTGTGTTGTTTTGAAATTCACTGGCTCGCCATTTCACTCTGTGGATGCAAACAAATGAATGGACGTAATATTTTTCCAACCCTATACTTCGATTTTTTTAGCATTAGAAAGACCTTTACAGAAGTAAGTGTAAGGTTTTTTATAAAACACGTTTTACGATACCTGCCGTAAATGCGGCGTAATAAGTGGAAAACTATGAAAACATTTTTTAAAGCATATTAGACGATAGCAAAATGTGTAATTTGCATTTACTTAAAAGGATTATTTAATAAATTTTTAATGTATCGCAAAAAAATTGCATGATAAAAAACCCAGAGAAGCAGAGTTTCAAACAAACGGAACGTTTTAAACGCATAAATTGCGACTAAATTGAAGAGATCGTGTCCCACATCAATAAGAGTTTAGCGTTTTGACATTTGCAATCGGTCGGATAAAATGTCCGCCATTACATTGTTCATGTTTGTCTTTAAACGTCACTCTCATCTCGTATGTCATGCGAATGCAAGTGCGATACTTTGTCATTATCCCAGAATCTTGTTGTTTTGAGTTTTTAAGTTTCATTGTTTTCCGTTAAAGTTTTTTGTTATTGTTGTTGTTATTGTTATTATCTTTCGTTGACAGTGCGGTTCAGTTCAGGTGCCTGAGTGCGGCCCTTACTCTGATACTACTAAATAATAACTCCTAATAACTACAAGGTTACATCGCACTAGTGTGTGGTGGACGAGGTCGGCAAAGCTTCAAATTAAGCTAAAATAGGTTCTAATTACTTATTTCAGAGAGACCACTGCATGCATTTTAAGGTTAAAACCACCCAATTCAGTGTAGTGAAAGGTTAGGTTAGGTTAGGAATAGTTAATAATCTATATATATAAAAGAAGACTTCCTGACAGATCATCAACGCACAGCCGAAACTACTGGAACTAGAAACTTGAAATTTACACCTATACAACCTTTTATAACGTAGGCGACGGATAAGAAGGGATTTTTGGAAATTCCACCCCTAAAGGGGTTAAATAGGGGTGCAAAGTTTGTATAGGGGAAACTTTATTTTTTGAGCTGGAGTCTTCATACTTTGTAGAAAGATTACTTTATAGAATACAAATAAAGTACTTTCAGCGTTTTGGAAAATTCTACCCCTAAGGGGGCTAAAAAGGGTTGTAACATTTGTATGGGGGAAACTCTTTTTTGAGATAGAAGCTTAAAAGTTTGTAGAAAGATTACTTATTGAAATACAAAAAAACAACTTTCAGCGTTTTTGATATATCCACCCCTAAGGGGGTTAAAAGGGGGTGCAACATTTGTATGGAGGAAACATTTTTTTTTTAGCTAGAGAATTCAAACATTGTAGAAAGCTTACTTATTGGAATAAAAATAAAGTACTTTCGGCGTTTTGGAAAATTCCACCCCTAAGGGGGTTGAAAATCATTGCAAAGTTTGTATGGAGGAAACTTTATTTTTTGAGCTAGAGTCTTTAAACTTCGTAGAAAGATTACTTATTAAAATACAAATAAAGTATTTTCAGCGTTTTGGAAAATTCTACCCCTAAGGGGGCTAAAAAGGGTTGCAAGGTTTGTATGAGGGAAACTCTTTTTTGAGATAGAAGCTAAAAAGTTTGTAGAAAGATTACTTATTAAAATACAAAAAAACCACTTTCAGCGTTTTCGAAAATTCCACCTCTAAGGGGGTTAAAAGGGGGTGCAACATTTGTATGGAGGAAACATGTTTTTTTAGCTAGAGACTTAAACCTTTGTAGAAAGCTTACTCATTAGAATAAAAATAAAGTTCTTTCAGTGTTTTGAAAAATTCCACCCCTAAGGGGTTAAATAGGGTTGCAAAGTTTGTATGAGGAAACGCTTTTTTGAGATAGAAGCTTAAAAGTTTGTAGAAAGATTACTTATTGAAATACAAAAAAACTACTTTCAGCGTTTTAGAAAATTCCACCCCTAAGAGGGTAAAAAGGGGGTGCAACATTTGTATGGAGGAAACATGTTTTTTTAGCTAGAGACCTAAACCTTTGCAGAAAGTTTACTTATTAGAATCAAAATAAAGTACTTCCAGCGTTTTGGAAAATTCCATCCCTAAGGGGGTTGAAAATCATTGCAAAGTTTGTATGGGGGAAACTTTATTTTTTGAGCTGGAGTCTTCATACTTTGTGGAAAGATTACTTTATAGAATACAAATAAAGTACTTTCAGCGTTTTGGAAAATTCTACCCCTAAGGGGGCTAAAAAGGGTTGCAAGGTTTGTATGAGGGAAACTCTTTTTTGAGATAGAAGCTAAAAAGTTTGTAGGAAGATTACCTAATAAAATACAAAAAAACCACTTTCAGCGTTTTCGAAAATTCCACCTCTAAGGGGGTTAAAAGGGGGTGCAACATTTGTATGGAGGAAACATGTTTTTTTAGCTAGAGACTTAAACCTTTGTAGAAAGCTTACTCATTAGAATAAAAATAAAGTACTTTCAGTGTTTTGAAAAGGTCCACCCCTAAGGGGTTAAATAGGGTTGCAAAGTTTGTATGAGGAAACGCTTTTTTGAGGTAGAAACTTAAAAGTTTGTAGAAAGATTACTTATTGAAATACAAAAAAACTACTTTCAGCGTTTTAGAAAATTCCACCCCTAAGAGGGTAAAAAGGGGGTGCAACATTTGTATGGAGGAAACATGTTTTTTTAGCTAGAGATCTAAACCTTTGTAGAAAGCTTACTTATTAGAATCAAAATAAAGTACTTCCAGCGTTTTGGAAAATTCCATTCCTAAGGGGGTTCAAAATCATTGCAAAGTTTGTATGAGGGAAATTTTTTTTTGAGATACAAGGTTAAACGTTTGTAGAAAGATTACTTATTGAAATACAAAAAAGAACTTTCAGTGTTTTAGAAAACTCCACCCCTAAGGGGATTAAAAGGGAGTGCAACATTTGTATGGAGGCAACGTTTTTTTAGCAAGAGATTTAAAACTTTGTAAATAGCATTATTAGAATATTATTAAAGTACTTTCAGCGTTTTGAAAAATTCAATTTTAGAAAATTCCACCCTTAAGGGGGTTAAAAGGGGGTGCAACATTTGTATGGAGGAAACAAGTTTTTTTAGCTAGAGACTTAAACCTTTGTGGAAAGCTTACTAACTAGAATAAAAATAAAGTACTTTCAGCGTTTTGGAAAATTCCACCCATAAGGTGTTAAAAATGGTTGCAAAGTTTGTATGAGGGAAATTATATATAAATAATAACTTTTGAAATAAAAACAAGCACTTTCAGCGTTTTGAAAAAAATCCACCCCTAAGGGGGTTAAAAAAGGTTTCTAAGTTTGTACTATGGAAACTTTTTTTGAGATAGAAGCTTAAAAGTTTGTAGAAAGATGACTTATTGAAATAAAAAAAATACTTTCAGCGGTTTAGAAAATTCCGCCCCTAAGGGGGTTAAAAGGGGGTGCAACATTTGTATGGAGGTAACATGTTTTTTTAGCTAGAGACTTAAAACTTTGAAAAAAGCTTACTTATTAGCATAAAAACAAAGCACTTTTAGCGTTTTGGAAAATTCCACCCCTAAGGGTTGTTAAAATCGTTGCAAAGTTTGTATGAGGGAAATTATTTTTTGAGATACAAGGTTAAACGTTTGGAGAAATATTACCTACTTATTGAAATACAAAAAAACCGGCCAGGTGCGAGTTGGACTCGCGCACGAAGTTCCGTGTCAATAAAAATATTTATTTTATTTTGTTTTTAGCATTTGTTGTTATAGCGGCAACAGTAATACATCTTCTGTGAAAATTTCAACTGGAACTATCACGGTATCAGTGAGATACAGCCTGGTGACAGACAGACGGACGGACGGACGGGCGGACGGACAGCGGAGTCTTAGTAATAGGTTCCCATTTTACTCTTTGAGTACGGAACCCTAAAAAGAACTTTCAGTGTTTTGGAAAATTCCACCCCTAAGGGGGTTAAAAGGGAGTGCAACATTTGTATGGAGGCAACGTTCTTTTTTTAGCAAGAGACTTTAAACTTTGTAGATAGCTTACTTATTAGAATATAAATAAAGTACTTTCAGCGTGTTGATAAATTCCACCCCTGAGGGGTTTACTAAGGGTTGCAAATTTTGTATGAGGGAAACTCTTTTTTGAGATATACGCTTAAAACTTTGTAGAAAGCTTACAAATAAAGTACTTTCAGCGTTTTGGAAAATTCCACCCCTTAAGGGTTAAGATTCGTATGGGAAACACTTTTATTGAGCTTAGATACTTGATAGTTTGTAGAAAAAATGCTTATTACAACAAAAAAAACTCTTCTTCTTAATTTTTCCTCGAAAAGCGTTAATCCCCTAAGTTGGTATAGAGAGTCAGAAAATTTTAAAGTATGAGATTTGTAACTTCGATCCTAGCCTGTTTGTTAAAAGACTACAAAACTTATTTCAGCGTTTTTAGGGTTTCGTACTCAAAGAGTAAAACGGGACACTATTACTAAGACTCCGCTGTCCGTCCGTCCGTCCGTCTGTCTGTCACCAGGCTGTATCTCACTTATACCGTGATAGTTCCAGCTGAAATTTTCACAGATGATGTATTTCTGTTGCCGCTATAACAACAAATACTAAAAACATATAGTAAAACGGAACCCTTCGTGCGTGAGTCCGACTCGCACTTGACCGGTTTTTTTTTTAAATTGAACCTCTAAAGGGGATTCCAAGTTTGTATGGCGAGCAAGTAATTTTTAATGTAAGGGATTTGTAAATTCGGTTATAGACTGTTTGCTGAAAGACTACAAAACTTATTTCAGCGTTTTTTTTTTATTTATCGCCTTAGAAGGTTAAAAGGGGGTTCGAAGTTTATGTAGAAAGCAAGACATTTTTAAAGTAAGAAATTTGTAACTACGGTTTCAGACTTATACTATGAGGGTTCAAAGAGGTTCTAAGTTTGTATAGAGAGCAAGACATTTTGAAGGTAAGAGATTTGTAACTTCGGATTTAGACTGTTTACTAAAAGACTACAAAACTAATTTCAATGTTTTTTTTTTAATTCATTCTTTAAACTAACATTTAGAAGATAACATATTCTACGCGGACGAAGTCGCGGGCAACAGCTAGTAATATATATATAATATTTACAAACCTAAGTGATAGTAAATGTGAAATCATTGATAAGTACCTATGATGTAACAAAGAAAAATACACAATAATTTAATATTTTATTATTAACTTCTAAAGAAACAGGTTTACGACACCTGCTTCTTTGTTTATCGAATTTCTAATGCTAAAAAAATCGAAGTATAAATTTTGACATTCACGACCGTTTCGTTCGCGGTGGCGTGTTGCGATGGCTTTTCGTCCCTTTGGATATAACCGCCAATTATCTTTCATCATGATCATCATCATATCAGCCGAAATACGTCCACTGCTGGACATAGGCCTCCCCCAAAGAGTGCCAAAATGACAGGTCATCAGTCCACCTTACCCACGCCGCGCCTTCCCGTACGTGGCCGCCACTCGAGAACCAATTATCTTTAAACGGACAGTATTGGCAATCATGAATTATGAAACGATTTTGGTGTGACGCTGACCTGTTCAGCCGTGTTTCAATTTACATAAACGTTATTCTACATAAGTTGGACCAATTTGCCGCTAGATGGCGCTGTACCGTCCGCGTCAATTCCTGAATCGCGCTGTTTGGATTTTTCCTGCGATAATGACCCTCTGGCCAGTAGTATTTGCTTTTTGTACAAGTTTAATGAAAATTTGTTCTGTGCGTGATTTAATATAGTGTATAGGTATCGCTAATACGAGTAAGTGTCACTCGTATTAGCACGTATTAGCAAATTATCAATGGTATCATTCGGTTTATTGGAGCGGTCTGAATGAATGAGCAGCTTAATATTTCAAGACAAGTAACTACGAGCTACAAATATCAAAATGTTACGTAAAATTAAGTTTCAGATGGACCGCCGGGTCTCGTACATAACATATTGCGTCCACGTAAATACAATGAATGCCCGAAACTCGTTAATTCACTAGAACTTGGTGACTCGTAAACTTCTGTTGAGGTGGAACTTGGGCTAATATTTGCCACGTATCAGAAAAATTAGCAGCTCAGTACAATACAATACATATCTCTACTCTTTATTGCAGACCTCACACAGATAAAGCAGGTACACAAGAATACACAGAGATGAAAGGAGGAGGTAAAACAACTGGCGGTCTTAATAATGATCAATACATTTTATTATAACATGTGTATAAAATGGATTGAATTGTCAATTTCATATATATAACTTATTGTTGCAACCCTCAGGAGACTATGAAAATACATCAATCAAGCCTTAACATGTTTAAAACAAAGCTTCGAGCTAACCATAAATTCTCAATTTTGTGAGTAAATTATTGATGAAGAACAAAGTCCTAATCAATCAAAACGTCACGTATATCAGCCTCGTGTAGCGCGTATTTAAATTATCTGTTCCTGAATGTTTAGAGCGTAAGTTTGTCATCAGTCAATTTATTTCAGCCATCACTAGATTCTCCTCTATCTTAATATCAGACAGTCTAAATATGTAAATACCACTTAGAAGCCTGCCGAACGTTAAAATATTTAGAACTAAGCTCAAAAAGTTCATGCAAGAACATCAGTTTAAACAGGAGAATCTGTGTCTTGAAACTAGTTGCATTTAACACTTTCTCACCTGTTAGTTATGTTCCATATTAATTTCCATGCATTGCCATACGTTTGTAGGTCACCATAATTAAATTTATTCTAATATGTATTCTGCTATTTAGTCATAGTTAATAATTAACTACTCTTGTAAGCTTTACCACGGGTATATTTGACGTTTAGTATATTGTTTGTTTTGTTTTCTGTTCTGCTGTTACATTGTAATCCCGCTGGCGCTAGTAGTAACGATTGTGTATGGGCTGCGTTCACTGTTACTGTAAAGGCCCACACACACGTAGTGGTTTGTGGGGTGTGAACACTTCTTTCCTTTTTGTGTATTTTTTTTATTTTTATTAAGTGTGCATTTTAGTTATTAATATTTCATTATAAATATATATATATATATATAAGATATTGCATGTGTATCTATTGTTGTTGCCCACCGTGCTCTCACCGAATGGACCCTGCGGAAGACCAGCGCTGGCTGCAAAGCTAGCAATATGCTGAGCAGGGTCCGTTTCGTGACAAAATATGTATTATATTATTTCTTTTGTATGTGTAAATTGTGTGTCACGAATAAATATTTGAATTTGAATTTAAATAGGAACTACCGTATGTGCTCGAAAGAAAGGTCTTTTAGTCTCTTACATTTGCCGTACAAGGCGACTAAAGCGGGTGATCGAATTCGCGAGTTTTCTACGTGGCGGGGGCGGGGGCACTCGCGTTAGGACTCCAGGGAAGGTAACGAAGATCGAGTCGTCCTATAATTTACTTTAAAAACAAAGTTTTAACCGACTTCAAATCAGTACCTAAATCGCTTCAAGCGTGCCTGTAAAAGTTGAAGAGTTCCCTGGATTTCTCCAGGATCCCTTCATCAGATCCTAACCTGATGACCATGGGACCACCTGGAAAGGATACCTTTTAAAACAAAACCATACCGTTTTACCCGTCCCCGTGTAAATCAGACGAATGGCGTTCATTTGTTTTATTCTGACTCGGTGGCCTATCCGCAACAAACCGAATGAATATTTAAGTACGTAAATATTTTTGAGGTGTCTGTTTTATTAGGCACCCTGAAAGTAAACTTTGCGTGGTTAATGTTAAGGTCTAATTTAGTAACGCACATTAAGACACATGCGTCTTCATATCTTGCTATACTTTAAGCAACAAATCCTGGAAAATCACCCATGACTTATACGGAACAACATGTAAGTAGTATTAACACGTTTATGGCTATTATAATACATTAGTAAGGTAAAACACTGTATTAGGTTGGCTGTCATAAATATTTAAGACAAGGCAGAAAAGTTTAACGTTTTCCCTGTGATTCTAAAAGTTATCATACGGCGTGGCGATTGGCGTTCGTCTAAAGGCAATTTTAGGGTATGTAAATTATCCCTACAGGGAAATCGTTAACAAATACCAGGGCCCACTAGCTGTGTCGCGGCAAGATAAATAAATAAATAAATAAATACACAGTCCCAAACTAAGCAAAGCTAGATTGTATCTATCTAATTAGCTGTTCAGGATATATATCCAAAGTTCTTTTTGACAGTTTGCAGAATGTAATAATAAAGATTTTATCCGGAAATAACTTCCAGAATGCTTGTCTGATAAAATACCTGCTCCTTTGTGTGCCCAATCAGCCGAATCATTTATGAGAGGTAGGGCACAGCGGAATGTCATCTGTCATCTCGCTCGTATGTGGAGCAGCCCAACTGGGGAAGTACCTCGATCTTACAGAAGACCGCAGCCATAATAGCACCACTGGTTTGTAGTGTTGCAATATTATTGCATGCTATATGAAGCATGTGGTGTTGTGTTCCTGGTGGTGAGTAAGGTCGCCAGAGCTCCCTAGGATGCGCTATGTTGGGAGTGAGGGACATCCATGTCTCTATCTGCCAACACAGCGAATCCTCAAGTGAATAAAGGGTCGGCAACGCGCTTGTGATTCTTATGGAGTCACAAGTGTCCAAAGGCTACGGTAACTGCATAACATCAGGCAGACAGTAAGCTAGTTTGCCACCGTCGTTGTATAAAAAAAAAACAAATTCGACTAGGTACGCTTCTTCGTTTGTCAAAGGGATATAGGGTCGTTTCGCCGGTAACGCGACCACCTTCGGTTAGCGACCACTTGACGGACTAGGCTGCTTCAATTAAAGATATTAACATTTCTACAAACCCAACAGAAAAATAATTAGTTATTAACTATTCTTGAATAGTGTCAGAATAAGAATAAATACACTTTAAAACCCAAAGCTTAATCCACAGCAAGAAAAAATAACCTCAATTCACACATTTCACACATTGCTTCCGAAAAGTGTTGACGTGCAGTGAATCTGTAAAAAAAATAACGCGACAGTTGGCGCGAAAACTTTAGTTACGTCACTTAATTTTATTATTATGCTGAAATCAGTTAATTGATCGTTTAAATGATTTAGCTGTTGTAATAATTTCGTTGAGATTCGGCATATTTAAAAATAGATTTAAATAAAATGGGGTGGTCGCGTACCCAAATACATAATTACCAAAGAAGTCGGATAGCGACCACATCGTTTTCTTTTTCTTTTCTTATGGATTCTTATGCGGCACCCGCGATATTTAGCTTGGCTAGCAAATTGAGTCGGTATTTAAGCCGCGCCAATCTATGTTATGTCCATAGTATATATAATATAATAATAATATATAATTATATATTATATTATATAATAATAAATAATTTATATGAGATAATTATATTATAAATTCGAAGGTGTGTACGTCTGTCTGTCTGTTATCTCTTCACGCTTAAACCGATGGACCGATTTTGATGAAATTTGGTATGGAGATAGTTTGAGTCCCGGGAAGAGACATACCTAGGATAATTTTTATCCCCGAAATAATCCCCTAAGGGGGTGAAAGTTTGTATAAAGCTACGATATAAACGATTTCCACGCGGACGGAGTCGTGGGCAGACGCTAGTGTAAGTAGAATATAATCTAAAAGTTAAATAAAAGCTTGTAAAAAGGTGGCATTTAGATACCTACTATGAATGACATGTGTGACTGTAATAGCAATATATATAAAAGCACTATGGTGTGAGCGAGATGGCGCGCTTTTTTCGATTCTATTCTTCATTGACACAGCAATGTAAAGTAGATTTAGAAGAGTAACAATTTAGGGGTGTAGACACTAAATAAAATGACCTATAATGATGAATTTTCTCGAAAAAGGATTAACAGTAACGTCAAATGGAGAAAAAAAAGAGCAGGGGATTAAGTAATCACAAAGTTATAGTATCCAAAGTTTTTAGAGGGGGTGTATTCTATCCCTTTTCCGTAAAACGCACCTTCATATGAAATGATTGTCATTTACTATGATGCTCGGGGATTGTGACGTCACGATCCACTAGCGTTTTATCTCTCTAACAAGCAATATTAAAACGGTTGTAGCTTCGTAATTTTTGGAGATACGAGTATATGAATGGGATTTTCGTCACTAAGGCTTATTATTTTGAATTCTTTTTTTTGGAGTAATAATAAATGGTTAGTCTACACTCCTATTTGTAGTGGTATAAGGGCAGTTAGGTAGGTCAAACTTTGAGAGAAAGAGGTCAATCCTCGAATCCGACTCGTCTGGGTAGCGTTCGGGAAGCTACGCTATCACAGTGTCTCAAGGCGAGTCTTTGACCAGTGTGTGTTGCCAGTGATGACGTATGGCACTGGAACGTGGTCACTTACTATGGGCCTCATAAGAAGGCTAAAAGTCACCCAAAGGGCAATGGAGAGGGCTATGCTGGGAGTTTTTATGCGTGATCGCATCAGAAATGAGGCTATCCGCAACATAACCAAGGTAAGTAACCAATATAGCCATCCGAATCGCTAAAGTTAAGTGGCGGTGGGCGGGGCATATTGCACGTAGAATCGATAGCCGTTGGGGCGGAAAGGTTCTCGAATGGCGACCACGTACCGGGAGGCGCAGAGTGGATATACCCCCACAAGGTGGACTGATGACCTAGTAAAGATCGCAGGAATCCGCTGGATGCGGGTGGCGCAAAACCGGTCATTGTGGCACTCTTTGGGGGAGGCCTATGTCTAGCAGTGGACGTCTTTCGACTGATATGATGATGATGATGATTATAAATCGTTTTATTAACTACTTAAACACTATTTGCAAGAGTGGTCGCCAACTAGCTAACAGGTGGTCGCAAACCGACTAAAGCGGTCGCTATCTAGCGAATTCGCTATTTTGTAACCTTTTCTATATTTTTTCCTTATCTATGGATGAAAGTGCTATATTTTATTGTAGGTTTCAAAACTTGACTATACTCAGAGCCTTTACGAATACCATCTATTATGTGTGTAAATTGAATAGGTATATTTTTACTAATCTAAAGTGAGCAACTCGGCTAAGTGGTCGCTAACCGGCGAAACGACCCTATTATACTAAATAATTTTACTTATTTCGATCATTACGTGCTTCTCAAAAATTATAAAACTATTTTTGTTGCGGCGCACAATGGTTTGCCTTAATGGAATAGGATATACATTTTTAAGTTTTGACGATGTCAATTTGGGCCTCTTATTGGCACCAACCACTGGATCAATTAACTCCCGGCAACCGTGAAGCGCTAATTGCTTGATGCCAACCCGTCGACTAGTGTCGACACTTCGTTAAGCGCGCCCCGTTGACCAAACTCACTGAGTGCTTGTTTTCGGAACTTGCATAAATAAGCCGTATGTTCAGGGCCAGGGCGTTCATTTAATTCATCAAATTCGTACAAATTTCTCATTTATGTGCTCGCGCACACTCTGTATTGAATTGCATTTAGGATCGAAAATCAAAAACCTCGCAAAGTCAAGAAGCCTCAGTGTGCATAAAAATGAGATTTGAAATCGGATAAGTGGTTCCGGCGTTTACCCAGCCATTACATACAAACTTTATAAACATACAAAGCTACAACCTCACAGACGTTTCCTCTTTATAATGAAAATTAAAATATATTTTTAGTAGCTTACTGATCAGCTTACTTATACATAAGATATGAGTGTGCACTTATTTTAAGATAAGCCTAGGAACGGTGTTCTGTGCCCTAAACTAGGTAAACCTGTCATATAGGAAACAGGGGTGATCTAATGCTCATTCTGAGATCACTTACACTGGTACTGAAGCAATGAATCATACATCCAAGTTACATAAGAAATATCGGATTTTTAAATTAAAAGTCCCTCTTCTTAGTCGTGCACTCTTTGCACTCTTGACAGAGTGTCATGGTCGTGTCACGGTCGATTTTCGCATCACCGCTACTCTTTCAATGCGTCGCCGTGTGGCTCTATTTTTGGCGGAGTAAGAGCAACCATTGATTGTGTCTTCTGTGACCGCTTTGATAAGGCCGGTCCATCGTGTTGGAGAGCGCCCGCGAGATCTTTTGCCCTCGATTTTCCCCTGCACCACCAAACGTTCTATAGAGCCGTCGTTACGGGTGACGTGCCCGAAGAATTTGAGGATCCGCATTTGAGTCGTTGACGATAATCTCTCTTTGATGTTGAGTTCTTTGAGAATCGAAACGTTGGTTTGGCACGTGGTCCACGGGATTCTGAGCATTAAATTAAAAGTACATGCAGTTTTTTTTTTTATATTAGTATATAATTATGCAGTCATCCTATCCTATCCTATCCTATACTATTAAACGAGCAATATTTGTATATATATATATATATATATATGTAAATATATTTGCAATCACGTTCTCGGAAACGGCTCTAACGATTTCGATGAAATTTGGAATATAGGTGGTTATGAGGGCGAGAAATCGATCTAGATAGGTCTCGTTTCCGAGAAAATTCGTTTTCTCGAGATTTTCTCGCGTAAAGATTTGTTAATGCAATATAGTACGTAATTTCAACACGACTGTCGCCGCTTGATTAGACTAATGGTTATAACATTGGCTTACAACGCCGGTGGCCGGGTGTTCAAATCCCAGCCAGGAAATGTATTTTTTTTGCTTTATTTTTTTATAGAGAATGTTTTTTCGTAGTATTAAAGCCGGGAAAAGCATGGTCATACGTTTTTTTTATTGTTTATATATCTTTTTGTTTTTAAATTATAATAGATATTAAAACATGTTTTTATAGCACTGTGCCTTTCTTTATCCATAAGGTTATTTAGGTTGAAAAAAGTTAGATTAGTCAAGTGAGTGGGCAACTCGACTGTTAGAGATTCTTAAGCCGCCCGAAGGCCTCTAACTCGGCTTAACGACTACTGTCATAGACAGCAGCCGGGATCAACTGCTTAGCGTGCCTTCCAAAGCACGGAAGCGCTCATTTTAGTAACCACTCAAACAGGCGGTCACCCATCCAAGGACTGACCGCTGCCATCTTTGCTTAACCTGCGTTATTGTTTCCGATTCGCAGGCGCCACTGGGCTATTAACGCTTCGCTAGATGGTGCTCATCATTATCTGAAACTTAATTCAGGCATTAATAATGCCTTTCTTTGAATTTGTGATTCTAAATGCTGAGTTATGCATATTATTACTTATAATTTCTGGTTGTAATTTTTCCCTTTGTAGGTAAAAAAATGGTTTATAGAATCTCTATTTTATTATTTGAAAATTATATCCGTCGCAAGTTTTTTTTTTATGTTGAATTATTTTTTAAAGAGCATTGTGTAATGCAATAGCTACTCACCTAACTCTATCTAGAGAGTTCTGCTCCATCATTTTTATTTTTTGTTGGACCCCGAGCAATTCATACCTAATACCTTTTTTTTCTTGGACAAAACCTGCGAACCAGCCTGGTACCCAATCATCGGGAGATGACTGGGTTCTGTGGTATCTCTATTCACTAAACACCCCTTACAGAAATCCAAATCTTAATAGGTCAAGTCGTTTTGGAGATAATTGAGAATAGAAAACATCCAAGACTCAGAAACAAATATTCATGTCCATCACACAAACATTTGCCCTTTTCCGGGATTCGAACCCGGCGACCCTCCAGCTTCGTAAGCAGTGTCACTACTCCTTAATAACTCTATTAATAACTTCCAAAAAAGGAGGATTTTTATGTTTAATGTTTGATTTTTTTCAGAACTCCGTCATATTTTTGAACCGATTCGTATTTTTTTATTTTAGTGAAAGTACGAGTATTTGCTTCCAGATTGGTCCCATTGTTTTCAAAAAGCCAGTTAGATGATGGAATCCATGAGTAATTGAGGGAAGTCCTCAATTGTATTAAGCACGCGTCACAGAATAAGTAAACGCGTGTTTAGATTTTGGTATTTTCTATTATAACTCGTGTAGGTATAAATTTAGCCTCGAAAACAAGAAATTTGGTGAAATGGAACTGTTTATGAAGACTCTCTCGTAGGGAACCATAATATCGGCCTTTAAAGCCTACGCCAAAACCAAACACCAACACGAGTGGAGGAATGAGGCTGGCTAAAGGCACTCTAAGCTCTTCATAGAAGGAGTGGACTCAGGCTGGACCAGAAAACTCTGGAAATCCAGTAGGAAGCAGCTCAGAATTATATCTGGGGTGTTCACAGGTCACTTCAGCTCTTCTCCAAGATCTCTTGGCCAAGATGGGACTATCGGATAGTTTAGACTGTAGAATGTGTGGCGAGGAGGATGATACTATGGAACACTTATTGTGTTAATGTCATGCCCTTGCCAGACAAAGAATGAACTACTTTGGTAACGGCTACCCGCAACCAAAGGAATTCAAGGTGCTCTTGGTGAACTGCATCATCCGTTTTGTGGAAATGATGGAGCAAGCCTGGGAGCAGGTATAAAGGAGAGGGCAAATGCACAAAAGGTCCCAGTGGGTCGGAGTGCATCCGAAAGGGCCCTCACCTAGATAAGATTATGAAGACTACAGACGTCACATATTCTGTGATTCCGTTTAAGTAGCAACTAATGAAGTGCCAAAGGTAATTCTGACATCCTTGAGGAATCGACGGAACTCCTCAAATATTATCGGCCTACTTATAGCGACTTGGGTGTTTTCTGTAATAATCAACGCATTTGCTCTCGGAAACCAGTTCATGCAGTAGGTATAGTGGGAAGGAAATGTTAATGTACATATGTTCCTTGGCGAAGTAATGAATTGAATTCGGTTTAAACTTTGTTTTTAAAGTAAATTGTGAATACCATTTGTTGGTATAACTTTTTGTATTAGTTGTTTCCTTTATAGTCGGGGGTTTATATTTAATAATTTTCAATTCCAAGGCGAGTTTTAAAGACCAATGAAAATAAACATCTTTTAAAAATAAAATTAAAAAATATATAGGAAGTAAACTTACTCGTATTTTCACCCGAGCAGAGCTCGGTCGCCCAGATATTATAGTATAATCCGCCGTATTACATTGCAGCTAGCTGTTTTACAAAACAGGGCTGTTTTGTATTGCGGCGGGTCGACGATTTGAGGGATTGTCAAAGGCCTCCGTTAGGTACGACGACGAGGGAAGCGAGGAGAAGTGTTAGGAAGAACTGAGACCTTACAGTGTGAATGACATAGAGTGACTAGACTATTCATCACCGACCAACAACCACAACCCCAAAAACGTTATTCAAAATGGACGGCCAACGCGTAGTACACGACAAAATGTAACGTCATAATACGTGCCCTGAAATTGAATAGGTATAAACATTATGTTAACTTCCGTCCACGTGGATCTATTATGCTGTGACTTATATGGGTCTCGATCTCGGTATACTTAAGTGACACGGGAAATTGAACGGAAATGCGATATACAGGTTGACCCAAGGCTATGTTATTTGAAGGACCCTTTAATAATGAAGTGAGGATATTTTCAAATTCATCTTCAAGCGCAATGATGTAATTTAAAAAATAGGTAGATATGTTGTCAATACGAAATTCCGTGTTTAAAATTGGCCACCAAATTCTGACAGGATTCGTTTCCATTGACGACGCAAAACTATGGCAAGCTGTGCAACTTGACCAAGTTTTAGTGTGCCACTTTTTGGACAACTTATAACATATCTTCGTATATTTTATATTACATCATTGTTCAAGCGCATGCATTCCCTCAAACATTAGCTGTTGTGCATTATTTGTTACGAATTTTTTAAGTGTATTTTAGACCTATGTTCATGTTTATTTTCCATCAAGCGAAAGTCAAAAACTCAGGATTCGAATAGCTTTTATTCCTCGAGAAAGGCCTCAAGATTGCTAATTTAGGGCAGCCGTTTTATTATCCAAACAAGAGCTACGACATTTTAAAAATCCGTTTTCTGAGCTCACGTTTCCTTAAACCTACTAAGATCGGGTCCTATCAAGGGTTCCCTTTCAGTCGCGTACGTAATCGCAGTTTCGTAACCGACCCTATCCACTTTAATACTTTCTCTTCGAACGAAACCAATTGCGATGAATGAATTTTTATTATTGCATCTTTTTTGCAAGCATCCATGATGTATTAATGTATAATATAGTTTACCTATAACATGCTCTTGAAATAAGTGTTTATTGTAAGACACATTTAAGAGTCAGTAAGTTTGGTAACGTGTTTTAGAAATTGTAGAACTTTGAGTATCAGTGTTCATTGGGTTTTTTATATATTTTTCTCGTAACATACCTACATTATTATTTCAATTGTGTATATACCTGTTGTGTAAGATTGTCCCGTAATATTTATTTTTATTTATTATTTATTTATTTAATTACCAACGTTTAGTGACGGCACTAAGAATATCTTTTTCCCTGTAATAATTTCTCAATGACACTTTCTAAATTGCACTAATACGAAGTGAAAGTGACATGGCTTAAATTCCAATGAAGAAATTCCTCTTAGTTCGAAATGAACCCATATTACTTTGACATAAAGTGGCCATGTCATACACTAGTCCAACGTCGAGCACTGGGATGTTTACCTTACATAGCTTTTCTTTTGCCCCTATAGTAGATACCAGGGACTTCTCAAAACCTATACAAAGTTCAACAACCTATACAAGTACTTAAATGTGTCCTATCTCTTAGAAAACACCCTTAATGTAGCGTATTTTTCAAACGCCGCCGTCGACTTGCATAGACTTTATTACCCCATCCCAAGACAATGTAAACATTTCTGCAGTCCAATTAATCTGCAAGACATCTGAGAAATAGTCCAAGTTAATATTAATGGCACTGGGGTCTATAAAAAGTTACCAGCCTTTTTCTTCCCTTTCTGTTATATTTATATCTAGAGGTTAATATGAACATGATTGAGAAATTGAGGTTAATGAAGTGAAGGCTAGCGATTTTATTTGTCAGAGTTCCCAACTGCTAGAAACTTGATTTTACTATTCAACCTGTTATTGTGACTCAAAAAAACTATGTAGTGACTCTGTGAGCTGTAGAAGTCGCGAGCCTGCCTTAAAAAAAACGAAATACTGAATCGACGAAAAAATCTATAAAGGGTGTCCGGTAATTAATGGTCAACCTTCTAACCACGAATATGGCACCTTAGACTGGTTAACAAAATCGACTTTAAAGTTTAGTAAAAGTCCCCTGGTTTTCGAGATATTCGCACTTTTCGAAGAGCGAATTGTACCAAAACAAGGTTTTTAAAAGTGAACATTTATAGCAATATCTTTATTTGTAAAGATGTAAATGGTATGTGTTATACCATTTTAGAATCAGTATTAGATAATCATTTTTTCAGAAAATTGGCCGCTCTGGTCTTTAGACATTTATTTTCACCACAAGCAATCAAAATTGTAGAACATTTTAAAGAAAAATGTGATTTTATTTATTAAGACCTAATTAAACAGAAATCGGTCTGGCCACCATAAAACTCTTATACCTACACGTTAATTAGCATCACTGTTAGATAATAATTCCGAAAATTATTAACGTCCAGGTCATTAAAGTGAAATAAGGTGCAAGTGGTGCAACTTATTTCACTTTAATAATAACATTCTCTGACAGTGATGCTAATGAACGTGTATTAGAGTTTTATGATAGCCAGACCGATTTCTGTATAATTAGGACTTAATTAATAAAATCACTTTTTTCTTTAAAATGTTCTACAATTTTGATTGCTTGTGGTGAAAAAAAATGTATTAAGACCAGAGTGACCAACTTCCCGAAAAATTGTTTATCTAATACTGATGCTAAAATGGTATGACACATGCCATTTACATCTTTACAAATAAAGTTGTTGCTATAAATGTTCACTTTTAAACACTTTGTTTTGGTACAATTCGTTCTTGGAAAAGTGCGAATATCTCGAAAACCAGGGGACTTTTACAAAACCTTAAAGTCGATTTTTTGGACCATTCTTAGGTGCCCTATTCGTGGTTAGAAGGATGACCATTAATTACCGGACACCCTGTATAATTAATGAACCTGCTCACAGAATTTGACGAGAATCAGTTGAGAAATGCGGCCTGTAGAGGATAATAGCCGGACAGAAGCTGGACATACGAAATATTTTTTGTCCAAGTTGAAGCGGAGAAATTTGTTCGCTTCGCTCTCTCGCTCAATTAAAATTTTATTACTGTCTGCGGAAAATATGACATAAAACTCGATGGAATTCATGCCCAATATCAATCCATTCCTTTGCATTCAACGCCCTATAAAGTGGTAACGTAAGTCTTTGTCGAATAAATGCATTTAACACGTAGCAGTGTAATACGCTGAAGTCCATTTAAATCCCACATTTTACTAAAGGACTTTATTGGCGGAAACCTTTTAGTGTTCAGTTTAATTATATATTTGGAGAACAAACCGAGATACATAAATGTAATAACAATAAAGTAGATTAAAGGGAAAGTAACAATAAAACTTAAAGTGTTCAATTTGTTAAATGTATTGATGCAACCTTATTTGTGATGTAATGTTCTGTATGGTGGTGAGAATAGATAATTCAAATGACTTTGAAAAATAAAATCTTTCTTTGATACAAAGCCTCTTCTATACGAGTAAGTGCAAAGTGTATAGCAGATTAAGCAAATGCTTTAATGTAAGAAAACCAGAAGTTTGGAAAGTTTCGAACCCATTTAGAAAAAATTGTGAAAAAAAATACTTGTTTGTGTTATCACTAACTTGATGAAAGATTATTTCAGATCAATCATATTATTATTATATTGAGTCCTTACTCTTTGTATTAGCAAACTTATTAAAACACTATGAGGATGAAATCCCTTTGGCGATACTGAATGTTATTTGTCTTAAAAGTCAAGATTTCCGATATCAATAACCTCTGTATATTTACTACGTTTCCACGAATTTCGAATTTTGAAGCCATTATTCTAAATACCCCCCTTCAGTCGTTACAGTGAAGGAGCACAACCACCACTTCCACCGACAAGAGTAGACTCTTTAGGACCGATTTTCTCGAGTGCTGTTTGCATTCAACTTTAGCTTCAGAATTTGATGGGAGGTAAATAATGCAAATCGTTACGATACGAGGTATTGCCAGTACGTCAACTGCCTTTCAATGACAAGTTTTCAAAATAAGCTTGATTATGGATATTATTTGTCACGAGATTTTACTCGTAGGTACACTGTGA
The DNA here is from genome assembly GCA_963854355.1 of Epinotia brunnichana. NCBI lineage: Eukaryota > Metazoa > Arthropoda > Insecta > Lepidoptera > Tortricidae > Epinotia > Epinotia brunnichana. The sequence continues at coordinate 6,750,755 of OY977949.1, read as the reverse complement.
CAAATATTCCAACGTCCAATTGAGCTGAAATTTGGTAGAGAGGAATAATGGGATTATAATGTTTGAATAGATTTCATATCAAATTTTAACTCAAATGTTTTATTTCAGACCATAGTATTGGCATATATACCAACGTAGGTATAATTAGAGTTAGATAGTTTCGTATATTACACTGTAGATAAACATGTGTTTCGTAATTCACCACAACAGGGCAAAATATTGTTATCGGTTACCTAAATCTAAGCCAAACAAAAAAAAAACTTTTTTTTTAGTTTCAGTTCCAGAAGCACTTACTAACAACAGTTGCCCAGTTTCAAAACAACTCCCAGACAACATTAAAACCTAAGTTGTAAACTGATTTGAATGCGAAGTATATTGATTGAGTTTTAGCTTTGTATTTCATCTTTCTTTCTTTCTTTTGCTTTGAACAATGAGTATCCATTACTTCACATTTTAAGTCTTAATGCAGTACCAGACATGTTCGTGGAGATTTTAAAAGAATGAATACTGTTTACCAATAAACGATAGTGAAAACACATAGGTATATAATAAACAAGTAACTAGACTCAAACAGACACTTACTTACTATCTTATATATATGCTTAAAAAGTCTTGTGTTAGGGGTACTAGACGATGATATTTATATTTAAAATATATAGTTAATTGAATAAGTAGGACTTACATAGAAAACATCCAGGACTTATTACATATAAACATACAGGAAATAATAATGTTAGGATTGCTAGGGTATTCCATTTCCGAACCCACCTTTAATTATTTAAATATATATCCTGCAACTATATCACATTTGAACAAAAACCAACAAAAAAAACTCTTTATTCAAATTCAAATTAGGCACATTATTATCCTATACTATTAAAAAGCCGGCCAAGAGCGTGTCGGGCCACGCTCAGTGTAGAGTTCCGTAGTTTTTCGTCCATCACAGTAAGTGTGTGAAATTATTTTGTAATTTTTTTCAAAAACTATTCAACCTATCAAGTTCAAAATAATTTTCCTAGAAAGTTTTTATAAAGTTTTACTTTTGAGATTTTTTTCACATTTTTTTAAAACTTATGGTTCAAAAGTTAGAGGGGGGGGGGACACATTTTTTTTCACTTCTGGAGCGATTATCTCCGAAAATATTAACATTATCAAAAACTGATTTTTTGCAAACCCCTATTCATTTTTAAACACCTATCTAACAATATGTCACACGTTAGGGTTGAAATGAAAAAAAAACACTCCCCACATTACGTAAAGGAAAGGTACCCTAATAAAAAAAAACACTTTTTATTTTACCACTTTGTCGGCGTGATTGATATACATATGAGTACCAAATTTCAGCTTTCTAGTGCTAACGGTTACTGAGATTATCCGCGGACGGACGGACAGACAAAGCGAAACTATAAGGGTTCCTAGTCGACTACGGAACCCTAAAAACGAGCAATATTTGTATATACGTTTGCAATCACGTTCTCGAAAATGGCTCTAACGATTTCAATGAAATTCGGAATATAAGGGTTTACGGGGGTGAAAAATCGATCTAAGTAGGTAGTCTGAGAAAATTCGTGTTATCCGTATTTTCTCTATTTTCAGCCCAGCAGAGCTCGGTCGCCCAGAGACTATCAAATAATACACGCCACAATAGCATCATTTCACTTCCTTCCTCAACTATTATTTGCCTGTGCTCTATTGAAAGACGGAACAGTTTCCGTAATAATTATACGGAAAACAGTACTTAGGGGTCTGGTAGTGACAGCAATAAGAAGCCCCTACCTCGTCCCCTGTTTGTGTGTGGCTAAAGATAGCTACATTGTCTGGTTCCAGTAGATACTTGTGTCTGTTTAAGTACATTTCAGGGCTGGAATTGGAAATAGTATGAGCTTTTTCTATGACCTCAACTGGTTTCATGACGACCGCTTTAGCCTAGTTGGTAGTGACCCTGCCTACGAAGCAAGAGGTCCTGGGTTCGAATCCCGGTAAGGGCATTTATTTGTGTGATGAGCATGAGTATTTTGTTCCTGAGTCATGGATGTTTTCTATGTATTTAAGTATTTATTTATCTATGTAAGTATGTTTATCGTCGTCTAGTACCCATAGTACAAGCTTTGCTTAGTTTGGGACTAAGCCGATTAGTGTAAGATTGTAAAAGAAAAAAAATATATAAAAAATATTTATTTTTTCTGGTTTTTAGTAGCAACAGAAATACATCATCTGTGAAAATTTCAACTGTCTTACTATCACGGTTGTTGAGATACAGCCTGATGACAGACGGACAGACAGACAGACAGACAGACAGACAGACGGACACACAGACAGACAGACAGACAGACAGACGGACAGATGGACAGCGGAGTCTTAGTAATAGGGTCCCGTTTTACTCTTTGAGTACGAAACCCTTAAGGCCTCCACACACCGGTCGCGACCGGTGTGTGGAGGCCTTTAAAAAGCTTTGCTCAAAGAATGTTCCATCTCGCTTTCTCTTGCGTGGTAGACATAAACGTACACAGGGGCGTGGTTTACTAACATCGAGGTATCCTCTTAAGGCTCTACCTTTAAAATGTTCGTAAAAATTAGTTGTTTAGTAACCATTTTATATATTACTAGCTTTTGCCCGCGACTTCGTCCGCGCGGAACTCGTTTATATCGTAACTTTCTCCCCCCTTTTCACCCCCTTAGGTGATGAATTTCCAGATAAAAACTATTTTTAGTAAGGACTCTTTGGGAAGGCCCCGGAATTCAAAGTATTTCTATACCAAATTTCATCTCAATCGGTTCAGCGGTTTAAGCATGAAAAGGTAACAGACAGACAGGGTTACTTTCGCATTTGTAATATTAGTATGGATTGTATGAAGGAAAGGGTATAGATGCATGTAGGCTTCTTCCAGTATTATTTTGCATATTTTCATATCACACGGCCGTAAGGACCTTTTCTACTAAACCGTAGGATTACATTAACTGACTTGTAATTTAAACATTTTATATTAAAAATAAAAATACTTCAACAAAATGTTGCATCTAATAGTTTTCAAAATAGCCATAACAAAACGTCTTTTTTACCCCGTTTTAGAAAACATCTTCAAAACTAAGGCCGCCATAAGGTACCTTTACCCTTGGAACGTCACATACATATATTTACTTATGTAATGTTCATATTCCCCAGGACTCCCCATTACCGCTATACCGTAAATGGGTTCAATCCAAATTTTCACCCCCTATTTCACCTCCTTAGAGGATGATTTTCGGGATAGAAACTATCCGTTGTCATTCTCCAGGACTCAAACTATCACTATACCGAATTTCATCTAAATGGGCTACATCCAAATTTTCACCCCCATTTCACCCCCTTGGGGATGGTTTCTGGAATAGAAACTATTATATGTCCTTTTACAGGACTCAACCTATCTTTCAACCAAATTTTATCAAAGTGTGTCACAAACAAATTTCCACCCCCAATTACACCCCCTTAGGGGATGATTTTCGGGATAAAAACTATCCTATGTCCTTCCTTAACTATCGTTATACCGTAAGTGGGTTCAATCCAAATGTTCATCCACCATTTCTCACCCCTTAGGGGATGATTTCCTCCTTTTATGTGTTCCGGAATAAAAAATATTCTATGTTTTTTCCTAGGACCCTACCTCTCTCTATACCAAATTTCATTTAATGGGTTCTATTCAAATCTTCAACCCTCATTTCACCACCTCAGGAAATGATTTTTAGGGATAAAAACTATGCATTGTCCTTCCCTATGACTCCTTCTATCTATTTACCAAATTTCATCTAAATGGGTTTTATCCAAATTTTCACCCCCTATTTTATCCCTGAGGGGATGACTTTCGGGATTAAAACAATCCGTTGTCATACTCCGGGACTCAAACTATCTTTATACCAAATTTCATCAAAATGGGACACAACCAAATTTTCACCCCCAATTACACCCTCTTATGGGATGATTTTTAGGAGTAAACTATCCTATGTCCTTCCCTGAGACTCCAACTCGCTATACCGTAAATGGGTTCCATCCAAATTTTCATACCCCATTTCACCCCCTTAAGAGATGATTTCTGGACTAAAAATTATATTAAGTCCTTCCCTAGGACTCTGAACTATCTCCATACCAAATTTCATCTAAATCGGTTCTATCCAAATTTTCACCCCTCATTTCACCCCCTCAGGAGATGATTTAGGATAAAAACTATGCATTGTCCTTCCCTGGGACTCCTTTTATCTCTATACCAAATTTTAACTAAATGGGATTTATCCACATTTACATCCCTATTTCATACCCTTGGGGGATGATTTTCGGGATTCAAACTATCCATTGTCATTCTCCGGGACTCAAACTATATCTATACCAAATTTGATCTAAATGGAGTCCATCCAAAATTTCACCCCCCATTTCACCCCCTCAGGGAAAGATTTCCGGAATAAAAACTATCCAATGTCCTTCCCCAGAACTTAAACTACCTCTAAACCAAATTTCATCAAAATGGGTTACATCCAATTTTTCACCCCCCCATTTTACCCCCTAAAGGGAAGATTTTCGGGATGAAACATATCCTTTAACCTTCGCCGGGACTCAAACTAATCATATACCAAATTGTATCCAAATCGGTGCAGCGGTTTAAGTAGCTCCATACAAATTTCCACCCCCCATTTCATCCCCTTAGGGGTTGATTTCCAGGATAAAAACTACCCTAAGTCCTTCCCCAAGACTCAAACTATCTCTATACCAAATTTCATTTTAATCAGTTCAGCCGTTTTCACGTGATGCGCGGTCACATAAACAGACAAACAGATAAACAGACAAACAGATAAACAGACAAACAGACAAAAATTCTAAAAACTGTTGGAACGTGTTCTGTTATTGATTCTAAGTATCCCTAGCCAATTTTTTTTTGAATATCTTCCATGTACAGACTTTCGATCCTCTTCAGCTTTATTATATGTATAGATGACGTTACAAATTTACGGTCGAAAAATATATCATAATCTGCAAAATATGAGACGTAACATAGTTTTCGTAGAAATCCATTTTACCAAAAAAAGTAGAGGAAAAAAAATCTAAAGTTAACCCTATTATTTCACTTGTAACCATTTTACTGCTACATTTTTTTATCAGAAAAAGATGAAATTTCATAATCTTCTTCATAAAGTTATGAACAATAACTTTGTCTTCTTACTTGTTTACTTAAATTTCATCTCGTTTTCTGAAATATTCCGAAAAACATGATAACACGCACTTCCATCTCGCTCACGCGTATGCTAAGTGAGAGGGAGAGAAGACAATGAAAGTGCGGAGCCTTAATGGACAACGGTATACTTTTAAATAAAAGAGAATGTTTTAAGTTAATATTACTTTTTGGTGTTAAAATAAAACATTAGCCTCGTTTTACCTCATTTAAGTAACTTTTTTTCTGACCTACTCATTTTTAGTCACAACAGTAGCGATTCCAATCTTGCCAATTATTTCCGCCTTAAGGGCCATTTACACGGTGCAACAACTCGTATGCGATTTTCATTACATTACGGGGCTACGGGCTACCGTAATACGTCGAATCAATCCTTGCAATGTAGGTTATAAAACTCGTAAGCGAGTTGTTGCCATGTAAATGGCGCTTTAAACGGATCGTCACCTTTTATGTTACACCCTGCATTTGTAATTTACTTATTGTTATGATAAATTGATAGTTTCTACCCTTATACCGACAACATCAATACTTATTTATGTTATACAATTTAACACTAATGGCTCTATGAGCTGTGTAGTATGTACTGGCAAGCCCGTCTTATTTCCATTTCTTAAAAAAAAAACAAAATGAAATCGACAAATAACTCTAAATATAAATTAACAGTTAAATTGTACCGACGCGCGTTTGGAACGTTACGTGATTGATTATCCCCCGGTCGATCACGTAACACATTGTACGAACGTCGGGTAGGTCTAAATGTCACTTTTTATATGGAAAATTGACAGTTAAATTGTACCGAGGCGCGTTCGGAACGTTACGTGATTACCCTGTAGTAGGGGAAATAGTGGCAGTGAGTATGCACTTTTGTCTCAGGCGACGCCGCTTGGCACGATTGTTCCTTGGGTCAAACTAAGCTGATTTAGCGTTCTAGCCACGAGATCAACCCCTGGCTAGTACCCAAAAAGAGGGGGGAGGGCCGTCTCCCGAGGTCCGGTCTCAGCTATATTTCTGCCTAACCATAGCTACTAGGTCAATTTTGGTATCATTTTTGTATAATTGAGGGATGGCGCTTTCATTTGTAGATTTATATCATGCATCAGCAAACAGCGTTGCCGCCGCGTTAAGCATTGTGGATCGGTTCGAAACATCGCTGCCCCAAAATTATAGGGTTCTATGTTACATTGTCGGGGTACGTTTTTTTACGTTGAGGGAATGCTTTGACGTCCGCCCGGTCAGGGGGGGGGGGGGGGGGGGGACTACCGGACAGAAGGCCCAGACTACCCACTAAACCCCGAACGATTGTCCAACCATGTCGCTGCCAAGGAGGGCCAAAGGTTCGCTAGACGCATTCTACACTCAAGATCAAAAGTTTCGGGTCACCCTAAATTAAATAACTGCAATAGGTTTTTTTTTATATATAGTACACTAATTCTTCGTAATACCCAAATGTATTAGCAATTTCCGGGATCCTATCATAAAAATATCAACCTCCAAAAAAGACGATTTTTGCGAAATCTCGCTCCGTTAACGTTGTTTTTTTCATGGGTTTTTTACGAGTCCCATTTAAACCTGGTAACGAGTTTTTTTAACTGTTATTTCTGCAGTTTCGATTTAAAATTTTATAAAGATCATAGACGGATTAAAAAAACTGTACAACCTTGCACTATTTTAGATAATATGACGGTATTTCACCGACCCGAAACTTTTGCTCTTGAGTGTACTTTGACCATATTGCAAGAAACGTAACTTAACCACGGAGCTATTTACTACTCCCAAAGGACCTAAGCGTGGATATTTAATGAGATAATTTATGACTATGCTTAAGATTAGGAGCACGGTACACGTCTTGCTCTTCCGTGAGGTTAATAGCGAAACTTTGATTGCGAATAAACCAGCGAGGCTAGTAAAAAAAACGCCTTAACACGTCCCAAGACCGTAAATACTTAAGCTTACTTAGATACTCTCGTCAACTCTCGTTTTGCACCGACAGAAATCGGGTCGTCAGGTACAAAGATACTAAATTATGAAGACTGCCAATGTTATATTATTTAATAAGTTTCTGTCAAAAATTTCATTTTTGGTACAAACTTTTATGGCCGACTGTACTTTTCTGCATACCAACATCAACTACTCATTGAGACAATTCTAACGAGCCCAAACTGGAAGGGGTTACGTCGGTCAAATACTGAATTCCCATGGCCACCTTTTGTCTCCATCATCAGATCAGCTCGATGGTACCATAATATTGAATAGTCATCCAAACTTTACTAGTACCCAAAATTTCAGCTCAATCGGGTAACGGGCAAGTGACTGAAAAATGGATTGCATGACGGACAACTTACAAACTTACTTATATATTTACATACATACGAATAGTGCAAGTTAAATAAAAGCTTGTAAAAATATATTTAATTGTTATTGTACTCAAGGCGGATTTAATGCAGTATTAGGCAAACATCCCCTACCTAGCAACGTTTGGGCAAAGCAGACAAAAATTGTGGTGTATAATAGTAGTACCTAGTAGGCATAATGTGCGCAAGCGCGCGAGTCCCAACAGTCTCCTGAAGTTAGTGGTGGAGTACCTGGCCAGTGCAATGTGGATATATATACTGGGATACTATCCACATTGAGTCCAGAGGGAGTGTTTACCATTTATTATGAACTAGCTTTTGCCCGCGGCTTCGCCCGCGTTGTAAATGTAATTTTGCAATAATTGTGGAGTTGTTACGCCGGCAACGGCCTACTGCTAGGTACTTACTTTCCCTATGAATAACCCTTAGATGAACGCATGAAATGAAATGATGAAAATCATCAACTCAAACTGTTTGTGGCCCGGACATTGCTATAATAAGTTAATTTGTTAAAAACCACTTATGTATTTACCTACCTAAATACCTTTATTTTATTTAAATCTATACATGTCTTCTGTGTAAAAAAGACACTGAAATAGCTGTATCATTATTTTGTAGTATGTTTTTTTTCATTATACATTTTTCATTTATTTGTATATGAATTATTTTGTCATTAAGGTATAAGAAACGTATCTATGAACTTTACCATACGACGATAGAACCGCAATTTAATTTCCTTCAAACAATCAACCAATCATTTATTTGTAAACATTTATATATTGGTCATAAAAAATATTTACATTGCATTAATATGCCTTGTCATTTGGCATACAAATATTTCAGGCCAAGACGAAGTATGCTTCGAATGTATTACCCTTCTTAAGATATACATTGAAAAAATCTATCGTATTCTACGCATTCTACACTAAACGATAAAAACTATATATCCTTATTAAATCTTTTGGGGAATAAATTTCAGAAATCACCGTATGTACTCAGCATATTTGAATATATAGGTATATAATTAACAACTTAGAAAAGTTGAAAAACCACGATATTTTCATTTCAAAGATCAATCATTCGTTTAGGAGCTACGATGCCACAGACAGACACACAGACTCGTCAAACTTATAACACCCCTCTTTTTTCGTCGGGGGTTTAAGAAGAGCCTGTGCGCAAAGTTTCAACTCCCATATTATGTTTTCCATATGGCCTTTCCACCCCCTAGGGAATACAATTTGATGAAAACGCTATGTCAATTATCTTTATAAATAAAGAACGTAGCCTTAAGCCTCTTCAAGGAGATGTCGAAGAGGCTTATGGATGCCACCGGTGACCGCAGAGCTGGCAGCTACCTTGCACAAAGAATTAGCTTAGCTATTCAGCGAGGTAATGCTGCCAGCATCTTCGGCACAATGCCGCATTTTTAGATTTAGTTTTTAATAATTAGTTTTTAATAATTAGTTTAGTTAATACTTATTATTTTAACACAATTTATAATATTACTAGCTGTTGCCCGCGACTTCGTCCGCGTAGAACTTTTTATCGTCTTAGAAAATGATTTCTCTCAATACAAAATTTGAACCCTCTTTTAGGGGATAATTTAAAAAAAAGTTGATGTTCATTTTCTAGTTTGTGAACAAACAGTCTAAAACCAAAGTTAAAAATCTCATACTTTAAAAATGCCTTGAAATACTCAAACTTTGAACCAATTTTAACACTCTTAGGGGATGAATTTGGAAAAACTCTGAAATCAGTTTTGTAGTCTTTTAACGTACAGAATAAGACCGAAGTTAAAAATCTCTTACTCACACTTTAAAATTTTATTGCTCGCCATTTAAAATTTGAACCCCCTTTTAAACCCCCTTACAGGTTGAATTTTTCTAATCGCTGAAAGAACTTTTTTCGTAAATTTTTAAGTCTCTAGCTCAAAAAAAGTGTTGCCCATACAAAGCTTTCTTAACCCCCTTAGGGGTGGAATTTTCTAAAACTCTGAAAGTACTTTATTATTAATTTTAATAAGTAACATTTTGAATACTTTTAAGTCTAGTAAAAAAAAAAGTTTTTCCCACACAACACTGGCTACCCTTCTTAAGGATCTTAAGGATCCCCTTAGGGATGGAGTTTTCTAAAACGCTGAAAGTTCTTTTTTAGTATTCTAATAAGTAATCTTTTTGTAAAGTTTTAAGTCTAACTCAAAAAAAAGTGTTGCCCATGCAAAGCTTGCTCTCCTTTTTAACCCTATTAGGGGTGGAATTTTCTAAAACGATTTGTGTTCTTTTTTTGTATTTTAATAAGTAATCTTTCTACAAAGTTTCAAGTCTCTAACTCAAAAACATAAACTTTCCCTGATAAAAACTTTGCACCCCTTTTTATCCCCCTTAGGGATAGATTTTTTCAAAACGCTGAAAGTCTTTTTTTTGTATTTTTATAAGTAATCTTTCTACAAAGTTTTAAGTGTCTAGCTCAGAAAAAGTGTTACCCATACAAACCTTGCACCCTTTTTTAACCCCCTTAGGGAATGATTTTTGTAAAACGCCGAATGTAGTATTTTTCATGTTCTAATAAGTAATTTTTCGTCAAAATTTTAAGTCTCTATTAAAAAAAAATATGTTTTTCCCATACAAACTTTGCACCCTATTTTACCCCCTTAGGGGTGAAATTTTCCAAAATGCTGAAAGTACTTTCTTTGTATTTAAATAATCTTTCTACAAAGTTTTAGGACTCTAGCTAAAAAAAATAGTTTCCCACATACAAACTTTGCACCCCTATTTTAGCCCCCTATTTTTAGGGGTAGAATTTTCTAAAACGCTGAAAGTACTTAATTTGTATTCTGATGACTAATCTTTCTACAAAGTTTTAAGTCTCTATTTAAAAAAAATATTGTTTCCCCCATACAAAATTTGCACCCCTATTTTACCCCCTTAGGGGTAGATTTTTTTAAAACACTGAATCTAGGTACTTTATTTGTATTCTAATGAATAATTTCTCTACAAAGTTTTAAGTCTCTATTTAAAAAAAAGTAGTTTTTCCCATACAAACTTTGCACTCTATTTTACCCCTTTAGGGGTAGAATTTTCTAAAACCCTGAAAGTTCTTTATTTGTATTCTAATGACTGATCTTTCTACAAAGTTTTAAGTCTCTATTTAAAAAAAAAATGTTTCTCCCATACAAACCTTGCACCCCTATTTTACCCCCGTAGGGGTGGAATTTTCCAAAACGCTGAAAGTGTTTCATTTGTATTCTAATAACTAATTTTTCTACAAAGTTTAAGTCTATAGCTCAAAAAAAAAAGGTTCTCCTATACAAACTTTGCACCCCCATTTTACCCCCTTAGGGGTAGAATTTTCAAAAATCCCTTTTTATCCCTAGCCCACGTTATAAAAGCAACATACTGTGCAAAAATCAACTCTCTAAGATTAGTAGTTTCGGCTGTGCGTTGATGAGTGAGTGAGTGAGTGATTGAGTGAATAAGTCAGTCAGGACATTTATTTTATTTTATTTTATTTTATTTATCCAAACAATTATTACACAGTATTACAGTTACAGAACTAATGCACTGTGAATCTTAGAATTAAAATTTCCAGCATAGGCATTTATTATGTATAAATAGATAGAAGATAATGAAACTCCCATTCAAATATCTCAAAAAATTATGAAGCTACATCCGTTTTAATGTCGCTTGTTAGAGTGAGAAAACGATGAGGGACTGTGACGTCAATATACTCGAGCGTCATAGTAAAAAACAATCGTTTCATATGAAGGTGCGTTTTGCGGAAAAGGGACAGAACATACCCCCTCTTAAAACTTTGGACTCTTATAACTTAATCATTACCTATATAACCTCTTGCTTTGTTTTTTTCTCCATTTGACTATATTTATTTTAAATTCTTTTTCGAGAAAATACATTATGATTATTTACCATATTTTCGATTCCTGAGCTATAACCACGAACTTCGGAATTCGAAAATATTCGGGTATCTCTATCTTTATCGCACTAACCATAAACATTGAGTATCGGTTTTCGTGGTAGCGCCGCAGGTACTTTGGCTGAATGCGCCGAGCGCGTGCCATTGTCATTCAAAAAAAACAAATTCGTGTTAATTATATTGTTCAAATTTGTTGATTTCATTTATTGAAATTACGACATAAAACGACATTTGCGCATATAAGTTCTCATATCAGAATCGAATATTTTTTTATGGTTTATATTTTAGCATTTGTCTCGTAAAGGTCTATCGTAGAAGGGATTTAAATTATTAATAAGTGAAAGGCAAAGCAATTCCGCCATTTTGACGAAAATTTGACGGTTCTTATACCTAGCTGACAGTTGGAGCAGCGTTTGATTTCAATAAAAATAAATGAAAAATTAAATGAAGTCGTATATTTCGGAAAATTAATTAACTGTCGCAGTCGGATAAAAACTATCCTAAGTTGCAGCTAGAATAATAATGTACCTATATAAAATGTTTCATATTTTTCCGTTCATGGGATGCTGAGAACATTCGAACCGCGCAAAGCTTAGTTTCAAACTGGCTGATTCTTTTTTTAATTTAGAGATTTATTATAAGTGGAGATTAAGAACGTAGGTATATTCGATCTTTCAAATTTCTATGTTTTTAAACGAACGCCTTATCGGTACAACTCCTATTTAGGCAAGTTTAAAAAAAAATATTTCGGGATAGATCTACATCATATAATAAAAGAAACCTGCTGTCCTGCTTTCATGTTTGTAGCCACAGTTTATCATTAAAAATCACACATTACTTATTGTATGCGAACTTTGAACCCCCATATATGTAAACCCCTTCAAGGGATGAATAAGAAAAAATGCCCTTATCAATGTAGGAGCATTTGACTGAAGTTTTAAACGTCTAACTTTAAAAACGACATGTTTGCCATACAAACTTTCAAAAATGTTTTAGGGGATGAATTTTTATAACAACATTAAATCATTTGTTTTGCTTTTTGAACCGACTTCAAAAAAAAGAGGAGGTTCTCAATTCGGATGTATTTTTTTATAGGTTCAATCCCTATTTCACCCCCTTAATGGTTGAAATTTAAAAAAAAAATTCTTAGTACACGTACACGTACTATAAAGAATACATGTTCCAAATTTCATGCGTTTATCAGTAAACTTCCAACCCCCTTTCTTAACCCCTTCAAGGGATGAATTAGAAAAAAATACCCTTATCAATGTTTTTGACTGTACATTAGGAGCATTTGACCGAAGTTTTAAATTTCTAACTTTAAAAACGACATGTTTCGCATACAAACTTCCAACTCTTTTTTAACCCCCGTAGAGGATGATTTTTTATAACAACACTATATTATTTGTTTTGCTTTTTAGTAAGAAACCTTTATACAAAGATTCAAGTCTATAACTTTCCAAATGTACGCCAGGAAGCTGAAGGTCCTGAGTTCAAATCCCGGTAGGGGCATGAAAATCGTGTAATCTGGTTACACATATCAATGACGACGAATAAATTATTATGTTAGGCTACGAGGAGTAAAAAAAAACCCAAAGCACTGTTAATTTTTTTTTCATAAATAAATATTTTGAATAAAAGTTGTTTTATGTTGAAAGAATCTATTTTATTTTGTGGTCGTGTGAAAGAACGGCACAAAAACCACTACTACACAGATTAAGCCAAAAGTGACAACCCTAACAGTTTCAAACTGCTTGATGCGACTTGTATGGAAAAGAGCAAAATGCCTATGTAACATTGCCCACCCATATTTCTCACGACTTTTCAAGTTAAGACTAGGATGTTTAAATGGAAACGCCAAAATTACCCGAGATTTCGCACTGATCCTTGTCTTAACGTCATAAGAGCTATAGTTACGGAAATAATTGACATGGGCAATGTTGGCTAAAGTCCAGATAACTTTGCCCGCGATGAAAATCGTTAAAAAATAGGTTAAATATTGGTTTAAAAATATATTCTCCTAATGAACGCATGTATGTGTCTACAATAGATGCACTTATGCCAAAAAACCGAATCCAGCCATGGAAAAAAATTGAGAAATTCGTGTTTTTCTGAAAAAAGCGGGCAAAGTAGGCCTGTTTGACGTACTTTAAATACATAGAAAACATACTATGAACAAATAATTATCTATACAATGTCATGTGTTTTCATAATAATGAGCCTGCTGTTGATCGTTTTACTATAATAAAGAGGTCTCTGTATCATTCATTTCGTGTGGCACTTAGACCTCTGCTTAACTCATTGCCATTGGCGCAACCTATTACGAGCTTTTTCGTTGAGTAAAGTAGATGAACCTACTCCTAGTCTTTTCCATCACATAATATCCTCATTTTGGAGTGCTCCTTTTTCCTTATGTCTTATTATAAATATCGATCATAATCGAGTAGGGTCATTTCGCCGGTTACGCGACCACCTTCGGTTAGCGACCACTTGAAGAACATGGTTTTTTCAATTGAAGATAACATCAATTCTACAGTGCCTATTGAAACAGTCAGCCGTATGCCTTATTGTTTGTAGTTATGGAATAGGAAAATACAAAAAAAACGAGAAAATATGCTTTCAGTTCACCAAGTCAGCTAAGTGGTCGCTAACCGGCACATGAAATTAGGTGGTCGCCAACCGGCGAAATGACCCTACCTATGTTTTAAAGAATGTATCAGAAAAAAAAAAACAAAAAAATCTTTTAGACAAATATCATCAAAACTCATTCACTTGTTTTTGTGTGATTAAGCAATACACCTACAATATTTAGTACATTTTAATCTAGTTTTCTTGAATTAAGAGGGCAGTGTGGGGATAATATTCTGATAAAGCTCCTTGTTCCAGGCATAGCATCAATAACAACCCTTACGGTGCTATCGTTCGAGCGCTACATGCTAGTCACGCGGCCGTTCAGCTCGCGCCACCTCAGCTCCAAGGGCGCCATAGGCTCCATCGTGTTTATCTGGAGCTACTCGCTCGCGCTCACCACGCCGCCACTAATGGGGTGGGGGAACTACGTCAATGAGGCTGCTAACATCAGGTATGAACCAAGATCTATTACTGCTAGACATGCTCGAATCCGAGTCTCATGTCTTTTGTTCCCACCGGTTTCTTGTGAAAACACTCCTGTCCATATTGAGGGAAGTTCACCCACGCAGCGTCGATTGCTTCTTAATCGCCAATCAATTTCAATACCTGTGGCTAAAAGTGGGACCGCAGCCCTTCTGTGCATTAAAATAACAGCTTAACAGGGTATTTCAGTGAGCCAAGATAAGATCATAAACAACTACTGATAACTTGGCTCCAAAACATTTTTTTTATTTTTTTTATTTATTTAGGTAAACAAACAGCCACTACAAGGGAGTCTTAAATTATTAGCCTTATAAATAAATACAATATGTGCGGCCAACACCGTTCACCACTTATTACTTATTTTATATTACATCATCATGCGGAGTAAGTCAGGGGTGCAGCCCCTGAAGTGTTGTGAATCCGGGGGGTTAAATACTAACAAAATATAAAAAGAGAAAGAAAAATAATAAAATAAAAACACATGCCCGGTGACATTAAGAGCGATAATTGAGTATGTAAGTTAATATGGTTAAACTAAGTGCTTAAACAACATCAAAGTGTTTCAGTTAGTTTGTATTGTTTTTGAGTACATCTGTTATTTGTTTTTTATATGAACTAATACTCAAGCCAAATATATCTATGTGATTAAAATGTACATTGTAATTGTGAACGAGCCTGCGCAGAGGAGCGCGCTCACCGGCGTTGGTGCGGCAGCGGCCTGGCACAAACAGCCGGTGAGGACGCGCCTCTCGCTGAATACAACGATTCGGTACCTTATATGCGAGTTTGCTATTAAGGGCAATGCAATCAAATTGATTGTTACAGAGGCCGTACAATACGATTGTTTCTAGTAACATGCGCCTGGAACATAATTCTATCAATTTATACTTATGCAACAATTGCTGGTATGGTAGTCTGTTACGATAGCATCTAAAGTTCATGGTATTTAAAAACTTTTTTTGTACAGTTTCAAGGATGTCAGAGTATTTCTTGTAATAGGGATTCCAAACAGCAACTGCGTGTTCGAGTTGGGGTCTAATTAAAGATTTGTATAATTGTAAGTAAGTACTTGGTCGTCGGAATTCTGTACTGGAACGCATCACGAAACCATACATCTTATACGCCTTACTTACTATGGAATTTACATGAAGGTCAAGGTGCAATTTTGAGTCTAGTATGATTCCCAGGTCTCAAATAAATTGAACTTCTGCAAGCTTTGCGTTACATAAATGATAGGAGCTATTTATGGGTAATCGTTTCTTTGTAAATTTTATAAACTTACATTTATCTAAATTTAGTTCAAGTTTGTTAACAGAGCAGTAATCTGAGAAGCGGTCCAGGTCCTTCTGAAATCTTTCAGCATCGTTTTCATTACATATTCTGTGATATATTTTTAAGTCGTCTGCGTAAAGTAGAAAGTTACAAAATTGGAAACAATTATTTATATCGTTAATAAATATTGTAAATAATAATGGACCCAAAATAGAGCCCTGTGGGACCCCAGAGCTAACTGACGTGGCGTACGATTCATGACCATTAATTGCTACTTTCTGAGTACGATTTGTTATATAGGACTTGAACCACCGCCACAAATTTCCCCTAATTCCATTGTATGCAATCTTTTCTAGTAGCAAGCGATGATCCACCCTATCGAAGGCCTTTCGAAAATCAGTATAAACACTGTCTACTTGTACGTTATTATCTAAACTTTCAAATAAGTAAGTAGTATAAACTAAAAGATTAGTAGCTGTCGATCTGTGTTGTACAAACCCATGTTGGTTAGAATTTATTTGATTGTGTAAATTTGGATATATCTGCCTGTGAACTAATTTTTCGAAAACCTTCGACAAAGTGGATTAAATGGATATAGGTCTATAATTTTCGACTTTAGTTTTAGAGGCACCTTTGTGCACTGGGACTATATTAGCAGTTTTCCATATACGAGGGAAGATTCCCTCCGTCAGGCACTTATTAAATAGGATAGCAAGTGGTATGGTGATAGTTTTAACTGTGTTTTTAAGAAAAATGGGTGGAATATTGTCAGGTCCTTGACCCTTAGATAAATCCAGTGTTTTTAGTTCGTGTGAAATGTGGCCAGTAGTTACATGTAGGCTATGTATGTTGATGTTAGACATTGGGTTATTTTTGGGAATGTCGTAGTCTTCGGTAACAGTGGAAGGTTGATAAACGGATTGAAAGAAATCTGAAAACATATTGCATATTTGTGTGCTGTCACTTGAAGTTATATTATTATGGGACATAACGTTAGGTATATCGGTTGAATAATGTCTGAAAACTGAGTCTCATGTCTTGTTTCCACCGGTTTCTGCTGACAATACTCGACTCCATCTTGAGGAAAATTTACCCATGCAGCGTCTATTGCCTTTTGGTCATCAATCAAAGACCTTTTTTTTTTTTTTGGAGAGGAAAATGCTTTATGCATTTTTCCCGGGTGTGGGGATGGACCCGGGTGGATATGTGGGACTCAGCGCAACCACAAATCATGTGTGACAATGGACATTGTGTTCATGTGACATAGTGCTTTGTTTGTATTGAGTCGCAAGCAAATAAACTGTGATCTAGTATTATAAGGTACAACATCAAATATTTTACTATTTTTCCCCGAACCTGCCTAAAAGGGAAATTGCCTAAAACCTGCCTAAAAAATTTGACTGCGGGTTATTCTCCGAAAACTGGCAGCAGCGACGCCGGGTTGGTTAATGTGTTACAAATGAAATTACCTTTGTCAGAACCTCAATTTGATTCATCACATTAGCATCGTCCTCGCATTTCAATGTTTTTTTGCGCGCTCGTCTGACAAGTTAGTTTTAAAACATATTTATAGGCATCGAAGCTTTTGTCGCATGGTAAGACTAATAGCAAGCTATGGAGTCGACATTTGCAATAAATGTATACTCTTATTCATACTCATTTATTTAATTAGTTAGGTATTTTTTTTTAAAATCAAAGTTATATTACGTTTCGTGTGTTGAAACACTCGCAGGTAAAATACAACTTTCCTCCCTTAAATAACAAATAACTATTGTCATGTCACGGCGATCAACTCATTGATATCAAATTGAAATGAAAAATGCAAATGCCTGATTGAGCTCCATGTACTAGAATTATAATATTCTCAGTATTAAATTTCTAAATAAACTCAATCATTATCACCCAATCATATTTTTCTATGTAAACACAATCATAGACTGCTTAAAACGTACACCTTCCTGTCCGTAGTCGGGCAAAAACAAATAACATGTATTTTTCACCTCACTAGCTCGGAAAGCCCTTTTTGTATGTTTGATACCTATTGAGAAAATCGCTTTTTATCCACATGTGAAGAAAGAGTTTTGACATTTGAACACAGCTTAAGTGGCATGTGACAGCTAACAAAACGTAGAACGTTAAAAGTACTAAAGGTATGACTCGTTTAAGTTTTTATTTTCCTGACATATTTTATGTGACATAGGTATATTCAGATTCAGATTCAGATGATTTATTTGCTATTGTTACAAGTACATGCAAATACAATTAATACAATTTTAGGTACCGTCAAACATGCCTACTTTGCCACATGGGGAACTTTGCCCAAGAGGAAAATTTTAAAATTTGCTTCTTGGGCAAAGTTCCCCCTGGTGGCAAAGTAGGCATGATTGACGGTACACTCAATAATACAATTATATTTATAATAATACATTTTAAAATTAACACTTGGGTTTTCCACCCAGATTTCACTAGAAATATATTGCTGAGAATACTTTCATAAACACAAAAGGGCCATCAGCAAATACTCGCATAGGTACTAGTTTTATTACATTGCAGGGTTTGATTCAATTCATCGTATTTCGCTAGCCCGCAGCCCCGCAATGTAATAAAAATCGCATACGAGTTGTCGCACCATGTAAATGGCCCTTAAGGGGATCCCATACGCCAATGACCTTCGATCTGAATCCCTTAGTTTTCTCATGTTTTTTGTAGCTTATCATATTTAAAAAGATCATAAAAAAATTACTATTCATTTCTTTCAAAATATGGTAAGTATATTTAAATGGAGATTGAAGATTGAAGAATCGATAGCCGTTTGCCCTTCGTTTGCCTTAAAATTTTATCTGTAGTGCAAAAGTATTCGTATCTATTCAAAACTAGTCAAAAATCGATGAATACCTCGGGTAGTTGGCCCTTTGCTGTACCTTAATTTAATAGGTACAACAAAGGGCACCTGTGTTTTTAAAAGTTTTAAGTCTTGACCACGATTCGATCTCTGAATTTACTAATCTACTAAAGTAGTATTAAATGTTTTTTTACTTTTTTTATGTCCAAGCAAATATTACTTGTTATTATAAAAATATAATGTTACTCAAACATGGAAAAAGAAAATTAATCTTTTAACAATCTCGTTTGTTATACGTATAGTGTCGTATAGGCCTTGGGATAGGGTTGAATTTAGCATGTCTACATTTTATTAGTGATAGGTACCTATGGTTTACTGAAGGCTTTTCTAGGTTTATTACCCCTTAGGGACCCGTTTTGGTGCCTCTATCGATAAATAACGTAGTCTCTTCGTTTTCAAGATTTGCACGATTTCAATTAGGAAACGACATAGTTTATTAGGTCATGATCGATGACGGTACCCTCAGAGCATAGAATACTAGAGAGAGGACAAGCCGCCGGCGGCCGTGTCGCAGCTGTATGCTCAATGGGCATACACTGCCATACTGTGCACGCGTGCTGATCGCAGAGAATATTACGTTTTTTCCCAAAATGCCTGATATGATGCGCGTTTATTGTCAAATAAGCGTGTAGGTATACAAGTGTGTGTGTTTTAGATGTGTGCGTGCTTTGTCTTGTCAATTACTTGGGCGTTGTGTGGGTTAATGTACTTGCGACAGGCTCACTCTATACAAATCGGCCGCCATGTCCGATCTCCTTATATACATCTGTGACGGTACCCAAGGTGATCAAAAAATATGAGTTAGGTTGAATTTGCGAATCTATGTTTTCATGTATTTGACACCTAGTTGTAGATACATGAAAACACATATTCGCATCGATATTCACCACAGATGTATGAATATAAGGAGATCGGACATGGCGGCCGATGTGTATAGAGTGAGCCTGTCGCAAGTACATTAACCCACACAACGCCCAAATAATTGACAAGACAAAGCACGCACACATCTAAAACACACACTCTTGTTTACCTACACGCTTATTTGACAATAAACGCGCATCATATCAGGCATTTTGGGAAAAAACGTAATATTCTCTGCGATCAGCACGCGTGCACAGTATGGCAGTGTATGCCCATTGAGCATACAGCTGCGACACGGCCGCCGGCGGCTTGTCCTCTCTCTAGTACTTATTCTATGCTCTGAGATATTCACCCTAAGTGCCTGCTAGACGGTCGCCAACACGCCCCTCCGACCGAGCGACCTTGGTCCGCACCGACCGTGTAGACAGTTGTCTGCAGCAAAATTTCATACTACAGCGGTCGTGGTCGGTGCCGACCAAGGTCGCTCGGTCGGAGTGGCGTGTTGGCGACCGTCTAGCAGACCTTTTAGGCCGTCGATCACGTAACGCATTGTATGCGCCTCAGGTACATCTAAATGTCACTTTTTTATGGAAAACCGGCCAAGTGCGTGTCTTATATTTATTTTGATAGGATTGACTGACTGACACGTGGACATACAATGTTTTTTTATTTTTTTGAGGTGCAGTTACATGTATGGGGGGCAACCCTAAAAATTTTTTTTACTCATTTCATTACAGATCTATGTAGCGGCTTACAAAATACACCTATCCTCCAAATTTTATTCGAAGACACCTTATAGTTTTCGAGTAAAATGCCTGTGACATACGGGCAGACGGACAGACGGACAAACGGACATGACGAAATTATAAGGGTTCCGTTTTAGCCATTTTGGCTACGGAACCCCAAAAAATTACAGTTAAATTGTCCTAACGCGCGTTCAAAACGTTACGTGATTACCCCACGACCCTCGTGAGTAGTGGCCGCACTGGTGGTGGGGCGGTTGGCGACGCGACTGCGATGTCAGTACAACTTGGGCGGCTTAATGTATGAAGTTCGCCGTCGCGTCGCTAATCGCTCTATCAGTGAAGCCCCGGCCTTAGGGTTGTAAACGAAGGTAGGTAATTAATATTTTGAATCGTTTTATTAACTTCCGACGTTACGGCAACGTGGTTTTTAGGGTTCCGTACTCAAAGAGTAAAACGGGACCCTATTACTAAGACTCCGCTGTCCGTCCGTCCGTCTGTCTGTCACCAGGCTGTATCTCACTGATATACCGTGATAGTTCCAGTTGAAATTTTCACAGATCATGTATTTCTGTTGCCGCTATAACAACAAATACTAAAAACAAAATAAAATTAATATTTTTATTGATAATGGTACGGAACCCTTCGTGCGCGAGTCCGACTCGCACTTGACCGGTTTTTTTACAAGCTTTCTATTAACTTGCAATGTATGTACCTAACTAAATATATAGGTATGTAATAAACTATGTTTGCTCGGGTGGAATCTTGCTTCTCAATTTTGAAGCAGATTATGTTCAACCGATTGAGTTTGGATGGGTAATTCAATATTATGGTACCATCGAGCTGATCTGATGATGGAAACAGAAGGTGGCCATGGGAATCCAGTACTTAACCGACGTAACCCCGTTGAGTTTGGGCTCGTTAGAATTGTCTCAATTAGTACTTGATGACGGTATAAAGAAAAGTACAGTCGGCAATAAAAACTTGTAGGTACCAAAAATTATTGACAGAAACTTTTCTCCTTAAATTAAAATAAGTAGGTACCATCATAGAACAATTTGCACCGGTGTCATTTAAAAACAAATATTTAAAGATAGATGGATACAGCATTTATTTGTTTACTACAAAAAATCTCTGTGTAAATCTCTGTGTAGTTCTCTCAATCACGGTCACGTTTTCAATCAAGGTTCACAGATCATCATTGCCTATCACATCGTGTATGATAATTAATGATTATTAATGATTTTCGTTAATCAATCTAGATCGAGATTGAGACAAAGATAATGTGCCTGACAATTGACGTCAAGGTGACTGGTTTTTATGGGCCGTCTCATTTGGCAAATGGAATTACTCATTCGTGAGAAATACGAGTAAGCATTATTTAAGAATATAGGCGTTACTGACAGGTACATAATATATTATGTTAAACTTATAATACCCCTCAAAAGAAAATCTCACATACTTCGCTGGTACGGTCATCTACTGAGAATGGGAGAGGATCGGGCTGTCAAGAGAGTGTATAACCCGTGAGAGTTAACTTGAGACCTTCAAACATGCCTACTTTGCCCGCTTTTTTCGGAAAAACTCGAATATCTCATATTTTTTATATGTCAGGATGTTTTTTAGGGTTTCGTACTCAACGAGTAAAATGGGACCCTATTACTAAGACTTCGCTGTCCGTCCGTCCGTCCGTCCGTCCGTCCGTCTGTCTGTCACCAGGTTGTATCTCAAGAACCGTGATAGCTAGAGAGTTGAAATTTTCACATATTTTGTATTTCTGTTGCCGCTATAACAACAAATACTACAAACAAAATAAAGTATTTTTTTAAGGGGGGCTCCCATACAACAAACGTGATTTTTTTGCCGTTTTTATAGATAATGGTACGGAACCCTTCGTGCGCGAGTCCAACTCGCACTTGGCCGGTTTTATTTTGCTTAACGTATCAGTCGTATTAATACCTACGCGTGTGCTCATGAGGAGAAATATTTTTTTAATCAACATATATTCCAGATTTTTATCGAATTTGATCGCGGGTAAAGTTATCTCGACTCTTGTCATCATTGCCTGTGTCGAATTATTGACGCAACTATGGCTCTTATGATGTTGAGACAAGACTCAGTGCAAAATTTTGGGCAAACATGGCGTCCGTTTAAATATCTTGGTCTTAACTACGAAAAGTTTTACTTACACAATACGGATGGGTAATGAGAATGAGGTAACATTTGTTTAATCTTTGCCCTACCTAATGTGGACCTCACATTTCACAATTTGCTGCAAGCTCCTGGCTGAAGTTAAAGACATGTATGACTCAAAGTAAAGTCATAAATATAATCTAGTTTCTACAAAAAAATTTAAGTTTTGCCCTAAATCTTTAATATGCTGTGTTTTAGTTAATTACCAGATTTGGTTAAAATTTGCTTTTTGGGCAAAGTTCCCCCTGGTGGCAAAGTAGGCATATTTGACGTGACCTCGTTCGTATGGCGGTGGCATGACGTTAGTACGAGCTCAAGTCTCAAGTTAACTCTTGCGGGATATACATGGGCCGACCACTGGTCGCCGCCCAGTCAGGTGGCCAAGAGGGGTAATCACGTAACGTTCCGAACGCGCCTCGGTACAATTTAACAGTCAATTTTCCATATAAAAAGTGACATTTAGACCTACCCGACGTTCGTACAATGCGTTACGTGATCGACCTACAGGTATCACTGGGAGGATAGCGTGCAGGCGGATCCGCGTCATCTTCCAGCTGAGTGCTGGCTCCTGCCAGTGTGAAGTGGCGCAGGATCGGAAGAAATAAGTGGCGTGCTCACGTTTCGGAGAGTTCACTGAGCCAAAATAGTTAGTTATACTTAATACACCCCGTTTTCGTCGGAGCACAACTAAAATTCCGGTTGACTTACAAACATGGTTTTTTGCAGCCATGGAGAAATAAAATCATGGACACGCAAATGCCAGCTCCGTACATAGTGAACCTATCTGATTATATATTTTCCTCTTCCCCCCGGACCACCTTCGGGTGTAGACGTGTCTAGAAGTCATACCAGTTTTTATTTTTGAATTAATTGTAAAATTGAAAACCAATAAATATAAATAATAATAAAATAAAAATACTTTATTTCAGACCTAGTGATCCATAGTGTGTTAGTAACATGTGACTTAATACTAAATTGGTTAGTAACAGCATAAAAATATTATTAAATAATAAATTGGGCAACGCCCTTAATCTGTCCAATCCAATAAGATAGGATTGGACAGTCAAACCTCCACGATATTGCCTTTAGTATGCTGTTGGCGCTTGCTCTCACCCTGTCTAATAGCGATGCTATCTTTTTGCGCATGATCGCCTGAAACCCGTCTACACGGGCTTCGGCGAACATGCCCGAGGCACTACACCTCCTCGGCAGCCCCAGCAACATTCTAAATGCATTATTGTATTGCACGCGCAGGGCGCTATAGGCTCGCTTTGTATACCTAACCCACAGGCTGCTCGAGTAAAAAGATTGTGTATACGCTTTAAAAAGCGTTATCTTTACTTCGTATGAACATCGAGCAAACCTGCGAGCAAGCATATTACTACGACCCGCTAACGCCCTGCGCTCTCTCTCAATATCCATATCATCTTTCAGGTCGCTCGTGATAATATGTCCCAGGTACTTGACCTTATCCACGACCAACAGCTGACTACCGCTTAGCCATATAGGTGGTACATTATAGGGCTTAATTTTCCCTGCCGTAAAAATCATGACCTCACTTTTAGTGGGGTTGTACACAAGCCCATGTGCCCGGGCATACGCCTCGCAGGTAGCCAGGAGATGTTCGATGGCTACAATAGAAGGGCCAAGCAGCACCATATTATCGGCATAGCTTACGTTGTTAATACAAGTGCTCCCCACGTAGCAACCAGCATGCATGCTGCTAAGCCCCTCTATCAATAGGTAGTGCAAATAGGTCATATAGGTAGTGCAAAAATAGGAGTGCATAAGAGTATAGGAGGTGATACCCGTTAACTTGTAAGTGCTAAAATACCTACGACCTTACGGCGATGCGGCCCTGGTACGCGTACGCTTAGTGACCTCACATATCACGTAAGCTGCGCTTGTTGGTCCATCGGACGGTCTACCTATCCGCACCCGCTAATCACGCCACTGCAAATTGTTTCTGGGATTTCCTTGAACTTATGAATGCCTGGTAACATGGAGCTAGAAAAATCACGCTCTGAGTCCGATCTGGCAGCAGAAACAACACCAAAGAACCGATACGTCACACAACGCCACAAAGGACAGAAACGGCAACGAGAAAATGAGTTCGAGCAGTTTAAACAAGAAATGTCCACCATGTTGACAACTCAGATGAATGAAATAAAAAAGAATACACAAACACTAAACGACCTACACAAACACACCGTAGCATCGAAGACGCAATGTCCTTCTTAGCGGCCCAATACGAGGATGCTAAACTAAAAATCGAAAAAATAGAGTTCGACGCCGCGACAGACCGTAAATACATAGCCACACTAGAAAGCAAAATTTCGGACCTGCAAAAAGAGAGGGACGTAAGACCTCTATCGAAATCAAAAACGTTCCTATCGTAAAAAATGAGACAAAAGAGAACCTTATCGCCATGACCTCTCGACTTGGCAACACAATGTCAACTATTACTTATTTTAGAAACAACGTCGACCCTCGTCAAAAATGAAGTCCTTAAAAACTGCAAAGCATATAACTAGGGTTTGCAATCCGAATAATCCGAATATTCAATTATCCGAATATCCGCCGAAAATAATATTCAAAATTATCCGAATACTAAACCGCGAATTATCCGAATAAACTGATATTTTGAAAACACTAATATAATCATTAATAAGCAGGAACACTAATGACTAATGACATTTTATGTCCATCTGTATTGCCCAAATAATGTGTTTAGACAAATGTTCCATATTAAGTATTATATTTCATTAAATAAGTACCTGAATACCAACTAACATAAATTACATAATATATTGATTAAATCTAGCTGACACGAATTGTTACTAATGTTACTATTATTAGGTATTTAAATGAGCAACGAAAACACTTTAATTAATATAATATTGAAATTTATTTAAAACTAGAAATAAATCTAGTTTTACACTCGTTTTTTGCAAGTTGATTTTTTGTTTAGACTCGTTACTTAATCTCATTTATTTTTAATTAAGTTAAATTAAGACACTAAGATGCATACTTTTTTATGTTAGTTGACAGCGAAAAGAAAAAACTATAGGACAAATCTTATATACTCTGTAAGTATTGATATGTGATGTGATGTGATTTATGATATTAATAACGAATATAACGATCTCAGATTATACAAGAATGTTAAAAAAACAAACATGGAGATACAATTATTATGCTTAAAGTTGATTAGTTTTATCTCGAAATTTTATGTGATTTATTATTATGTAATTATCTTAAGCTAAGTATCCTAGTTTCCAAATAATGAAACATTTTCTCAGTGTTAATTTTTATTATAAAAATTACAAAGTACGTGGTGCGATAATGACAACTCATAATGATTATAAAAGCATGTTGTTTTTTTAATTTTCAGAAGTTTTGTCACTTGACTTGTTGATTTTATGCATTACACACCTTTAAATACGCAAATTTTGTTTTATTTTATAAAATACCAAAATTATCCGAAATCATTCAAATATCCGAATATTCGGATAATAAATATTGAAGTGTTCAATTATCCGAATATAAAAAAACTGGGCGGATATTGCAAACCCTACATATAACTTAAAAAAATCTGAAAATCTGTCTGCTAAACACCTGGGGCTGCAGTACCACAAAACTGCCGTAGTTCATTTCCATTGGAGTAAACTTTTTTCACATTGAACGTCGTGAAATACAACAGCACGGCTATCACAAGACGGCGCGCGAGCTCTCTCGATTTTTCTCGCACTATCCGTCTCTCTCTTATTAGACAACTTAGAAAGAGAGGTATAGTTCGAGAAAAATCGAGAGAGCTCGCGGGCCGCCTTGTGATAGCCGTGCAGGAATGACCCGGAACGGGAGTCATGCCCTCACAGTCGCCATTAAACTAGTTTGTCCACTTTGTACAAGCATGGAAAGTGAAATAATCTTTGATATTGGATGAGTGGTTCCGTAGATTACTTCCTACATACAAAGTAACAACCTCACAAACATTACCTCTATATAATTAGTAGGTACTTAGGTAGAGGTAGATAACATCAATTCCAACTTAAAACTCAAATGATCGTTATACTCGTAGGTAAATGTTATTATGAAGTTTTAATAGGAGCACACTCGATCCGCACTTCCGCACAAATACCTATACTGCAATAATAGTAGTGTAAATGGGTCAATCAACAATTTCTTGTTGCTCGTTGCCATGGTTACGTCTCCTGGGTCACTCTTTATAACTAATATTTTATGGGGTTTGCATCCACTAAACACGTGTTTTTGTTATATCGGTAAACCCATTCCATGGTGGGGCATCTCCTTAGCATGATAGGAGTCCAGTTTATAATATTTCTTCTAAGAAAGTCTGTTACTGTTGTCTCTTGGCTTACCGGGACAGAATAACAATAAGAAAAAGTTGATCAAATATTCGTGTGGATCAATTAACCAATTATTGGTTAAAGTAAAATATTATGGACTATGAATACAAACATGCCTACTCTTCTTTAAGGCGTTCCATGACACACCTTCCTCACTGAATAGCAACCCGATATGTCGTAATCCGTTGGTCAATGCTCAAAAATCCTTATAATACAAACCTAATCCTA
Organism: Epinotia brunnichana; assembly: GCA_963854355.1. Lineage (NCBI taxonomy): Eukaryota > Metazoa > Arthropoda > Insecta > Lepidoptera > Tortricidae > Epinotia > Epinotia brunnichana. Next base: position 6,723,596 of record OY977949.1, on the reverse strand, counting down.
TTTACAGTATCGGAATGTTCGCTAGTAAATATCACATTTTTGCGAAAAATACGCATGTATCGTGTACCTATTGTCAATTCAGTCATAAATCTTACAAAACTCTTTTAATAAATCTGGACTCGAGAGAGGTACGGTCCCAATAGAATATGAATCGTTACAATGAAAGTTTCGGTACGTTTTACGGTACGTATTGGGTTATAGCATGAAGGTACAGGGGCTTATCGAAGCTTAAATAAGGCTTTGTCAACACTCTCTCTGCGCAACGCGTAGCATATTCAAGTAAAAATGCCTTTTTAACGAAGGTGGAAAATAAGTCTGCTGGTTGTAAGAGAAGCCGTATTCTATGGGCATACATTTTTCACCTTGAAATAGTGATATGCCCCAACGCGCCTTTGAAAAGTTACGCGTATACTCTGCTGGCATTTCAATTTTGCTTTTCGCTACGATCTGTTCATTTTTAATAAAGACCTTACGAAACAGCGTATTTTCTTTATACCTACGTTAATCGGGTATTGCTATTATGATCGCTGGTCCTACTAACTTTGGCCCTACTGTTTCACTAGACCTAATGCATTTTTCTTCGAAACTGTGAAATTTTCGGGTTTTCTTTGAATATCATCAAATAGAAGTAATTAGGTAAGGTTAGGTTAGTGATGTTTATTTTGCAATAGTCCTATAAAGTTTACTATTTAAGAAAAAAATGCATTACGTCTAATGAAACATTAGGTAACACATAGATAGGGCTAAAGTAGTTAGTTCTAATCTAACAAGGGAGAACCTACGATCATCACTCTTATTAGGTACACAAGTAAGTGGTTTTCCTTTAGGTAAATAGCATATTGCTCCCAGAGCTCTAGGAATTCAGATGATCTAAAGGTTGGTTTGATATGTAAATTGGATTACCCCTCGACGTGGTCGTGGATAAATTACGTTCGTATCAACATGATATGTCGTGTGAGTTCTAGTTTAACCACTTGTTTAAAACTGTGTTTCTGCTTTCACATTCTGGTACTGTGTTCATGTTTAGTAATTTGAATAAAATAGAAAATAGAAAAAAAAATTGCTAAATCGATAATTCGCCCCCGTAAACTTCATCGAACCCAAATTTCATCGAAATCGTTAGAGCCGTTTTCGAGAACGTGATTGCAAATTTATATAATATAGGTATAAATAAGTATATTTATATACAAATATTGCTCGTTTAATTGTATAGGTATATCATTTAGTGACATTTAGGTTTGTTAACCGTTTATAGGTATTGAATCTGCAATATTGAAATGATTATGTATTATGTAAGATTATTTATACTATTATTTTATTGCAAATTACCGTTTGACATGTAAAAGTGGCTTATTTGCAAAATAAATAATTGATTTTGATTTTAACATGAAACTTTTTATACCTACACAATAGGATTCGCCATTAGATATAGTTATTTGTTATACAAGGGTGCAAAGTTGTATTTTAACCGCGAGTGTGGAATTGAAACACGAGCTAGCGAATGGATTCTAGGGTTGAGCCACGAGCTAGCGAATGGATGCTATGGTTGAACCACGAGCGAAGCGAGTGGTTCAAAAATAGAATCCTGAGCGAAGCGAGTGGTTCAAAAATAGAATCCTGAGCGTAGCGAGTGTTGCAACACACGAGACGTCAAAATAACTTGCACCCGTGTGTAACACAAATCTTTTCACCTCACTAAAGCGAGAAAAAAAAAACAAAAAAAAACAGAAAAGTAAAGTAAGGATTTTTTTTTTAAATATTAAAAAGGGGGAAAAAAACATTAAAAATGTGAAAAAAAAATTAAAAAACATGTAAAAAGAAACAAAATATTACAAAATTAAAAAATGTATATATTTAATAAAGAGGAAAAGAGAAAAAACATTGAGAAACAAAAAAAATAACATTAAAATAAAGAAAAACTTTTAAAAAAGGCAAAAAGATTTTTTCAAAAAACATTAAAAAAGACTGATAAAAGAAAAACGAAGCAATAAAATAGAGACAAAAACATATAAAAAAGAAAAAGGTTACAAAAAACATAACATTAAGAAAAAAAACGTAAAAAAAGACAAAAAACAAAAAAAAAACGTAAAAAGAAAAAAATTACAAAAAACATTATATTAAGAGAAAAAACGTAAAAACAAACAAAAAACATGTAAAAAGAGTGAAAAAAAAAATTAAAATAATGGAAAAAGAAAAAAACCTTGAAAAAACACATATAAATCAATAAAAAATAAAAAAAAACATTTAAATATTGCAAAAACATCAAAAAAATATAAGAGAATTTCAAAAAACCTTGAAATAATAAAAAAAAAACATTAAAAAAAAGGAAAAAACGCATAAAAAAGAGAAAAAAGACCAAAAAAACCTAAAAAAAGAAAAAAAAACATTCAAAAAGAAACAAAACATTTATAAAAAGGAGAAAAAAGCAAAAATCATTGAAAAAAGAAAAACAAAGCAATAAAATAGAGGCAAAAACATAATAAAAGAAAAAAAGATACAAAAAACATTAAAATAAGAGAAAAAACGTATAGAAAAGATAAAAAAAGACAAAAAAACTTAAAAAAAACATTTAAAAAGAGAAAAAAGTGGATAAACCACAAAAATAAATCAAAAAGAAAAAGACATAATTTTTTTTTTTTTTTTTTTAAGTGGAAAAAATAAAAAAAACCTTGAATAAACACTTTTAAATCAATAAAATATAAAAAAAAACATTAAAATGTAGACAAAAACATCAAAAAACTTAATAGAATTTCAAAAATCATTAAAAAAAGACGAAGATTAAAAAAAAAAGAAAAAAACGTATAAAAAAGACCAAAAAAACATTAAAAAGAGAAAAAAAATACAGAAAAATATTCAAAAAGAAACAAAACATTTAAAAAGAGAAACAACATTTTTAAAAAGGAGAAAAATAAAAAAGATTTATAAAACTAAAAAAAAACATTTAAAAAAAAAAATTAAAAACATTTAAAAAAAGAATAAAACATTCAAAAAAGGTACCTTAATAAAATAAATCTGATGGGCGAAAAATGTCCTGTCTGGACTGGCCTTTACATGTTATTATGTTTAAGAAAGTAACTAATAACACGTTCGGATTTCAAATATTCTTTGCACTCTTATGGATAAAATGCAGTTTTGCTATCTGTTTTTAAAGAATAAAAATGGGCTTTCCGAGTTAGTGAGGTGAAAAATATTTTCTGTTGCTAGACAGATTAAGATAGAACATAATTTACTTTCAAAACAAAGTTTTATTCGGCTTCAATTCAGTACTCCGCCAAGCCACATGAACATTTCCACATTTTTTTTCCAATTTACCACATGAACTGATTTCCGAGAGCAAATGCGTTGATTTCAAGACCAATAAACCAAATCGCCGTATGTGGGCCGATAATATTTGAGGACTTTCGTCGATTCCTCAAGGATCTCAGAATTACCTTTGGCACTTCATTGTTTGCTATTTCAACTGAATCATATCAGAATCTGTGACGTACTTATATTGTTTGAAGTACATCATTGAGAAGTTCCACAAGCCATCTGTGGTCTTCATCATCACTTTGACACGAGTCAGCGCTGTAGGTGTCTGACTGACACCTTAGCATAATACTGAGCCAGTGCCCGGTTCACTGCCGCAGAGACACACTTGTTACATGTTTTGTCTGACTGTGACACCTTAGCATAATACTGAGCCAGTGCCCGGTTCACTGCCGCAGAGACACACTTGTTACATGTTTTGTCTGACTGTGACACCTTAGCATAATACTGAGCCAGTGCCCGGTTCACTGCCGCAGAGACACACTTGTCACATGTTTTGTATTGTTTTTTTTTTGTTTAATATGTGTGTCCTGTGTGATAGTGAATGAATTTTTCTTTCTTTCTTTCAGTTATAATAGAAAATACCAAAATTACTACACGCGTACCTAATATATTTGAGGAGTTCCCGAAATTCCTCATGGTTCCCATCATCCATCTGGGGTTTTGTAAACAATGGGACCAATATGGAAGCATATACTTTCAATAAAAAAAAGAATTGTAGGAATCGGTTCATAAATGACGGAGTTCTGAGGTAACAACAAATATTAAAAAAATAAAAAACATCCGAACCTGCTCCTTTTTTTTAAGTCGGTTAAAAAAAATAGAGCTAGTAGAACGTATTTCATACCAACTACCTAATCGCTTAATTTTTCTTCTATTTATACAATGTATGTGTACTACGACACGATTAGATTAAATTCGTGAAACAAAATAGCAAAATAATGAATCTTAAAAAAAAACTGCTGTTCGATCGATTTTTGCTTGTTATGGCCCCTGTCCAGTGGGACAATTTGGCCAGCGTCAAGGTTGGAGGCTACACGAATATCTTTAAAGACCAGGTCCAAAAGGTGTAAGATTTGATCGGTTGAAAAATCTAAAACAAAAGACAACACAATGTTAGACTAACTACAACATACACATGGTCAGTTAGTTTTTTTTTTTTTTTTTTTATTATTATAACCATAAACCCACAAAGTTTGCTAAGTTTACAAATTAAAATAGGGGTAGTAGGTAGTAGAACTAAAGTTTAATTTTGAACTTATTAATAAATTTAGCTAGAATGTATACAAATGACGTATTAACAAAAGAGAGGATATAACTAAGGTTAGCAGGACGTTGAATATAGTCAGGAAGGACATCATATAGGGAAGATGAAGTTTTGGGACAGTTGAAAAAAATATGATCTGCAGTGCCCTCCTCCAGGCCACATTCACATAAAGAGTGGTCTCGAACTCTGATTTTAGCAAGAAAGGATGGGGAGCAGATGTGGCCCAGTCGCAGTCGGATTATGGTTGAGGTTACGGTCTTGCTAGCTTTTTGAAATTTAAAAAACCAAGGTCTCACAGGAAGGTCTGGCTGAATTCCACCATAATGCCGTCCCTTGGAAAGGCGAGTAATGTTCCATTCCTCTGACCAGTGTTCAGTTAACTGGGTCTTAGCAGAAGCACGCAAATCCTGACTATGGCAGCCAGAATGAGAAGTACAGCCAATATCAATAGCCTGTTTAGCACAGGCATCAGCCTGCTCATTTCCCTCAATACCGGAGTGGCTTGGGACCCATGCCAGCACTACCTCTAAGCCAAGGGAGTCACACCGATGGAGTACCTCACGGGACTTAAGGGTCATTAAGAGATTATCTCTAGACCGAAGAGGGCATTTAACTAGGTCTTGAAGACAGCTAAGGGAATCCGAGAAAATAATTACTTTAGCTATTTTGTGGGATTCTATAAAAGAAATAGCTTCATAAAGAGCAATGGCTTCTCCAGTAAAAACTGAAGTAGGGGGAGGGCTTTTATAACTTAAAACTATTTTATATTGAGGAATCCAAACAGCAGAACCTACATACCCCTCCCTAGTTAGTTTGGAGGCGTCCGTAAAAATATGAAGCCAACCATCCCATTTTTCAGCTAATATTTTCAAGAAATCATTATTGGCCCCTGGAGATGATTTCTTTAATCCTAGGGAGAAAATAACATTAGGGCGATATATGAGGGCATCATATGAAATGTGGAAAATTGGATTACCAGGAGTCGTCAGAAGGAGAGGAGCTTCAGACAATTTTTCGAAACTCTTAATAAGGCATGGGAGATCTTTGTGCGTCCAATATTTGGAAGAAGGAATTACATTTGCTAGGCTATTCATACGATACATCAATGGATGATCAGAGGATTGGGCAGCTCTGAAGAAAAAACGATCAGCAAGAAGCTGTCTCCTTAGTCTCAGGGGAGGATCTAAGCACTCTACCTGGAGGGCGTTGATGGGAGAGGACTTCATAGCTCCACAGATGATACGAAGACATTTTGACTGTATCTTGTCTAGATAAGATAAGGCTATTTTACTACAAGGCTCTAGCAGAAAAGACCCATAGTCAAAGTGACTCCGAATAATGGCGTTATACAAGAGCTTTTGCGAAAAAGGGTGTGAGCCCCACCATGCCCCCGATAGAGCCCTCAAAACGTTAACGCTTTTTTCACATTTATTCCTAATAAAATTTAGATGAGGGATGCCAGTTAATCGGGCATCCAAATAAAGGCCCAAAAACTTCACACAATTAGAAACTGGGATGATCTCGTCACCAAGTACTATGTCAATGTCTGGGATGCGTCGTTTTCTTGTGAATACGACAACAGAACTTTTGGAAGCCGACAAAGAGAGACCATGATCCGAGAGCCAAGCATTCAAGTAACTAAGTCCCGAGTTCAAGGCAACTGAACACTCTGAAACAGAATCGGAGGCATAGTATAGAGCAATGTCGTCTGCATATTGAAGAATGTCACAGAAACAGTTGACAGATTTATCAAGATCAGCAGTATAAAGACTATATAGAATAGGACTCAAAACTGATCCCTGCGGTAGACCTTTCCATATAGTTCTGGGAGGAAGCAAGGAGCCTTGGAGACGGACACAGATGGAGCGATCCATAAAGAGGTTACATATGACGTTGACCATTCTTACCGGCAAACTCAGCTGATGCATTTTCTGCCTGAGTAGCGGAAGCTGGACATTGTCATAGGCTGACGTTACATCAAGGAATACACCCACTACATGCTGACCCCTAGAAAATGCCAGTCGAATGTCTGACGTAAGAATACTTAAACTGTCTATTGTTCCCATTCCTCTGCGGAACCCAAATTGAGAGTCAGATAAAATTCCACGGCTTTCTAGAATCCACTCGAGCCTATTTTTAATCAGATGCTCCAGAATCTTAGCTAGTACAGACGAAAGGGCGATAGGTCTATATGCTGAAGGATCGCTAGGGTCTTTGCCGGGTTTTAGAATGGGGATAATTATCTGACTTTTCCAAGTAGATGGTATAGTTCCTGAAAAATATATCTGGTTGATAATAGAAAGAAAAAATACTTTGGAAGATTCAGAACATTTTTTTATAAACGAATAGGGGATCCCATCTATACCTGGTGAGGAATCCTGAAGATGCTCTAATACGGAATATAATTCTGATGATGAAAAAGGCTCATCCATCCTGTCATTCGAGGGTGCAACAGGAGAGAAAGATGGCAAGGCATCCTCAAAAGGAACATAAGGAGGTGCCAGTTTATCCAGGAAAGAATCAAGCCAAGCAGAGGAGTCATTCGATGAGATGTTGGTTGCGGACATAGAGCCACGGAACCGCTTTATGTTCTTCCAAACCAAAGTAGATGGGGTTCGGGGAGACAAGCTTTCACAGAACCGCGTCCACCCGAGGCGTTTTTTAGTGGACAGCAAACGTTTAGTACGGGCGTTGGTAGATTGAAAGTGAAGGTAGTGATCATAGCTAGACAGATCGCCCGCAAAGGAGCCTTCAGCTTCATTACGCTTTTTAATAGCTGCCGTGCATTCGGCATCCCACCAAGGAGGAGAAGAAAGTTTACCTTGGGCAGAATTTTTGAGAGGCATAGAAGAGTCTGCTGCCTTAGATAGTATAGAAATGAATTTGAAATATAGAGAAAGGTAGTTATCTTCTGAAACTGAAGGAAGCAAGTTTATTTCATTAGAAACGAAAACAGAGAATTCAGGCCAATCTGCCTTGTCCAGTCTATACTTAAGAAGGGGAGAGGGCGAAATTACAGGGATGGACACATCGGAAGGTAGAGAGATTAAGATGGGAAGGTGATCACTACCATGCGACAGCGTGAGGGTTTCCCAAACAATGCGGGGAGCCAGACTAGGAGAGACCAGAGTTAAATCAACAGAGCTTCTGTTTTGGAGAGGAGATGTTCTTCGGGTAGGAGACCCATCATTCAGCAGGCATAAGTTAATGTTATCAAAAACCTCTATGAGACGAGAAGAGTTTGAATCACAAGAGGCAGAACCCCACATGGTGTGGTGGCAATTAAAATCGCCCATTACAACCAAAGGACCAGGGAGGAGGGAGAGAATAGAATCAAGCTCAGAAATAATAGGGATATTTGGGTGAGGAATGTACAGCGAAACAAAAGTTAAATTTAAAGCTTTACAGGCCACTATATTAAACCCTGCTGAATGGGGGGGGATGGGGATCAAGGAAAAGGGAAGGGTACGTTTAATGAGTATGGCACATCCATTCCATCCATCATCATTATCATCCCTAAGACAAGAGAAACCAGGCACCCTAAATTGGGAGCCAGGCCTCAACCATGTCTCAGAGATAGCTAGTAAAACAGGATTGTAATTATTAATTAGGGAAATTACTTCAGTTTTTTTATGCCGAATACTTCTACAGTTCCATTGAATGGCTGTAGGAGCCATTAAAAGAATCAAGAGTACTCATGAGCTGGTGCAACATATCCATGACGTTGTTCGGTAGTGTGTCTGAAAACCTCGAGAAGAAATTCATCAGAGCAGATATTAGTATTCTCATCAGATTGTCATCTGATGGTGATGACGTTCTTGGATTTAAACAGCAGCCATCAGGCTGAGAGGATTGTGGAGTGCTGGTAATGTCATTATGGGCCGCTTTATCATATCCTTTGTCTAGGACAGGAGCCTGACGACGGGGGATCAAAACTGTCTTCCTGTAAGATGTCGACTGAGGATGCTGGGATTGGGGAGAGACCGGAGTGAAGGATTGGGAATTAGGGACTGGGGATGGTGAAACTGTAGGGCGGGTAGAGTCGGCAAAGGTACGTCGAACGGCACGGAAACGGCGAGATGCTTCAGAATATGAGATGCTTTCCTCCGACATAACAAGCTTGATGCTCTTTTGTCTAGCGTGCTCAGGACAAGAAGGGTTTGTGGCAAAATGGGGGCCTGAACAGGAAAGGCAAGAACCATTTTCGTCTTTCACCTGGCAGCTTTCCCCCTCGTGGGGTTGGGAACACTTATAACACCTAGCATTAGACCGGCAGTTTGCTTTAATGTGTCCAAATCGGCAGCATTTGTTGCACTGTATGGTTGGGAGGCGATACAGATCCACAGGGAGAGATGTATAAAAGCAGAACACCTTTTCCGGAAGCCTTTGACCTAAGAATGTGAGGGCAACAGTTTGTGTAGGGATCCAGGATGTAACACCATCGGTGGTAGACTTTCTGTTTAAACGACGGGCCTTTATTACTTTGGCATGATTGGGACACTCAATAGAATTCACAAGCTCCTCCAGAGACCAGTCAGTTGGTATATTCCTCACCAAACCAGAACGCGTTACACTATACATTGGGATAGCACACGAATACTGCAGATTGTCTGTAAAGAACGAGTGGATCAAAAATTGGTTGGCATCATCAGATTTTTCAAATTGTACCGTAACCCGGCTGCGACCAGCAGAATGAATACCTCCTTTAATAATGCCCTTAACAGAATACTTGTGCATTAGTTGTGCGAATTTTAGTATTCTAAATGGTGACCCAGGGGATGAGTCATCGGATTTGACCACCTGAACTATGAATGGGCCCGTGTCATTTGCACCATAATTTAATTTTGTTCCCGGGGCAAACTCTGGCACTGTGTAGGTGTGCTGAATCGACGCAGATGCGGGAATTCTAGTATCTCTTTTATTTAAACTATTGGAATTGTCTTCAGCACACTTACGTTTATCAGCGTGAACATCCACGGACTGGGTAGACATGATCACCCCAGCCATGGGGACGTTCGAGATACCGCCCCCGTCAGGGGGCTCATTCCCACTCATTTCCTCCACCAAACTACTCTAACAATCCACCCACTTACCGGATAGTAGTTATACCACCACCAAACACAAATTTACACCACCAAACACCAAAATTTCAACCGAAAATTGTATAAATTAGCAGGAAGAAAATTTCGCACGTGTAGCAACCAGAACGCCGGAAGCCAATCTCCCAACTGCTGTTCATTCTTACATTTTCGTCAGTCGGCCAATTCTCGGACGTTCGAATAGAGTTGATCTCTATGGACGTAATCTGTCTACTCCCAGATTATGTCCATAGAGATAGTATCTATTTTTTTATACCTAGAGCGTGAGATTACATGATTACTCAATCAGCTCAATCAGATACTTGCAACTTCCTGAAAAATGCTGTATAAATAACAGATGGGGTAGACAATTTTCTTAATTTCACGACATCAACGAAATTTCGCAAAAGTTTTCGTATATCGTATACCTGCCCTGGCGTAATAGTATGAAACTAACAGTTGTTGTCTTTCCCTTAACTAATGGCTCTTGACATGAGCACAGCACACATGAACACTTTGTAACCACGAATGCCTAATGAATTTTATTATTTTCTCTGACCACTTTCCTTTTTTTATGACATTGATTTATTATTAATATATTGACATTGCTACATCTTGATTTCTATTTTTATTTATTTTTTACTTTTTTACTAATTTAATTCAATATTAATATAACAATAAATAATAATGAAATAATTTTCAATGATCATGTCGCACATGCATATTGAGAATCAAAATATTGTACGCCAAACTGATTGTGATGTAACCAAAATACTAACCCTAACACCATTTATAACCACTCAAATTCGAACAATAAATAATTTTGTATTTGTATTTGAGAAGTTCCACAAACTTGGCTCCACATTATCAAAGTTTAGTGGAATTGCTTCCGCAATGTTAAGTTCCACGTATTGTTTTGTATTGCGGGGAGTACCTAATACCTACAACATCGTCGAACAGAAGCCCCTCATTGAGTGATTTTGTTGCAAAGAACTATGCTAGGACACTACACAGAAACTTTTCTTCATGTTTGCTATTACTTAGTGCACAAACTCGATTGGGGCATTAAGGATGTGGAGGTATGAAATAAGCTACCTACATTATTTCCAGTCATCAGATTTCAGAAAAATATTTACAGAAATTAAACATGCTTTGCATTTTTTTTTCATGCATGCATTTTAATTTGATATTTATTTTAACTCAACGAAACTCCGTAACACGAGTTTTTGAAGGTTTTCTATGTTATCTGTGGGACACACCACAATGCTGTCAGAATGTAAGTCAAAATTTTACTACCAACAACAAACAAACACAACAAAACTACACACACAACTACAAATTTTACTTTTTTTTTTACGTATACATTTGTCTACATTCACTTTATAAATATGTTTTGTTCTAATTGCGCAAATTCTGCGTTCTAATAACACAATAGTTAAATAAATAAATATTAGGCGTCAATCTTACACAAATCGAACTAGCTCCATGTAAGCTTAAGTAGCCATAGTAGACATAGGTGTTTTAGGGTTCCGTAGCCAAATGGCAAAAAACGGAACCCTTATAGATTCGTCATATCTGTCTGTCTGTCTGTCCGTCCGTATGTCACAGCCACCTTTTGCCGAAACTATAAGAGCTATAATGTTGAAACTTGGTATGTAGATGTATTTTGTAAACCGCATTAAGATTTTTACACAAAAATCGAAAAAAAACAGTGAGTTTTGGGGGTCCCCATACTCAGAACTGAAACTCAAAAAAATTTTTTTCATCAAACGCATACGTGTGGGGTATTTATGGATAGGTCTTCAAAAATGATATTGAGGTTTTTAATGTAATTTTTTTCTAAACTGAATAGTTTGCGCGAGAGACACTTCCAAAGTGGTAAAATGTGTCCCCCCCCCTGTAACTTCTAAAATAAGAGAATGATAAAACTAAAAAAAATATATGATATACATTACCATGCAAACTTCCAACGAAAATTGGTTTGAACGAGATCTAGTAAGTAGTTTTTTTTTAATACGTCATAAATCGTAAACCACAATTTATCTTACGGAACCCTTCATGTGCGAGTCTGACTCGCACTTGGCCGCTTTTTTTTTAATTTGCGAACAAGTGAAATCAAAAGATTTTTCGAAAACCCAACGGCTTTTTCCAAATTTTATATAAAGCCTATGTCAACACACAATCATGATGAATCCAACGACACTTGATATATCAAAATACATCAACCCAGTTGGCCTGCAGCCCGTAAAATAGAATATTCAGAATCAGAATCAAACATTTGTTCGTGACACAACACAACACAGTATAACAAGACAAAAGAAAAAGTGAAGAAAGAAAAAGTTAGTTTTCTTGTCCACATATATACATAAAAAAACAGACCGAGATCCATAATAGTGTAACCCTCCTTCTAAGGCAGTAGGAGGAAAAATAAAACAAACTACTTACAAAATCTGATTCACAATAGTGCCCAGCCAGCACTGAACGAGTTTTCCATACATTCTCCGAGTTGTTGGAAATCCCACGCACTCTAAATGTGAGCACAACCAACCACTGAAAATGTGCCTTTTTATAATAATAAATATTTTTTTTCGGACATATTTAAATCCATAGCTTGTTAGTAACAACTATGTAACTGGGTTAACATTCAAATTGGGCCACACTTTTTATTTGCCAAACGCGAAAGTTCATTTCATAATTCATTTATTGCAACCATGGTTCAGTACAGATGTTATAATACTATTATATTGACAACTTCACAGCTTTCTCAACCACTTTCAATATGCTGTTGGAACTATGCCTGACTTGAACCCGTAGTGAGGATGTTTTTACGGATTATACTTAACCCAACTAATAGTTAGACCACATAAAACCGCGTCATTTAGAGGTTGTTTCAAGTTTGCCGCAGCGAGAATTTGGAATGAACTACCTCCACCTATGCGAGAACCAATGCCATTGATACAATTTAAGAAACTGATGCATAAGCACCTACTTCAAATGCAAAGGCAAACTTGAACCAAGTTGGAAATATTTAAACTTAATTATTATAAGACCTACACTTAAGTATCGCACTCACACACTGTACCATATTACACAATACTACTCCGATAAACATACGACGACCGCTTTAGCCTAGTTGGTAGTGACCCTGCCTACGAAGCAAGAGGTCCTGGGTTCGAATCCCGGTAAGGGCATTTATTTATGTGATGAGCACGAATATTTGTTCCTGAGTCATGGATGTTTTCTATGTATTTAAGTATTTATTTCTCTATATAAGTATCTATATCGTCGTCTAGTACCCATAGTACAAGCTTTGCTTAGTTTGGGACTAGGTTGATTTGTGTAAGATTGTCCAAAAAAAAAAAAAAAAAACTACATACTAACACCATACACACAAACATTACTTTATTTTTATTCCATTTTTTTTATTTTGTTATGTATCTTACTGCAAATTGCTCAGCGCATCCTGAAATATGTACCTAATATTTACACCTCCAAAAAATAGGTCAAACTGAAAAGCAGCGCTGGGCATCCTGGCCAGCGAATGCTGAGGTTTGTAGTACAATCATGTTAGTACAAACTTTGTACTAACATGATTTCAAAATGCACTTACGGATCCCCCCAGGGAAGCTATAATGGGGGGTATGTGGGACTCACACCCTCCATCCATATCTATTTAAAGAGAAGGGGGAGGGAGTCTACCCACTAAAACCACTCCGGCGTTTCCGTCTCTCCCGTGAATGGGAGCGCCGTGGAAGGATTATACTTAACCTGGAACCTGGGCTTCTACACCTTTTAAGATATTACCAACTAACGTTCACGTTTTGTCGGCAGTTGTTCCGTGAACTGGCACGAGCAGAACATGAACACGCTGACGTATATCCTGTTCCTGTTTGCGATGGGCCAGATCGTGCCCTTCATCGTCATCACCTTCAGCTACGTCAACATCGTCAGAACACTCAAGAATGTAAGTCATCATCCTCCTAGCGTTATTATTCCCGGTTGTGCCCCTAAAGGAGCCCGGGGTCCGCTTTGACACCTAATCCCAAGATTTGGCATAGGCACTAGTTTTACGAAAGCGACTGCCATCTGACCTTCCAACCCAGAGGGAAAACTAGACCTTATTGGAATTAGACCGGTTTCCTCACGATGTTTTCCTTCACTGAAAAGCTAACGGTAATTCCGTACATAAGTTCCGAAAAACTCATTGGTACGAGCCGGGATTCGAACCCACGACCGCCGCTTGACAGCCGCATGCCTGAACCACTAGGCTACCGTAGCTCCTAGTATATTAAGTATTCATCTTAATATCACCTTTCACAGACCAGCTACGCCAACATTGTCAGGACACTAATTAATTATGAAATGAAGTTTCGCGTAGGGCCAATAAAAGAGTGGTCCAATTTGAATGTTAACCCAGTTACATATTTTGTTAGCCTTTAATAACAATGCAGGTCATTTCCCTACGGCTTCTGAACCCATCTTAGAGTACTTATGATATGACATGTGTGTAGATAAAGTAGTGTATGCAAATGTACATAATTAAGCCTAAAAACACGAGTGTGGTTTTATGAAACGAGCCTCAGTGAGTTTCAAAATAGGATTACACGAGTCTCATAATGTATCAGTTGCATAAACTACTAAATATTGTCTTTATCAGTCACTTTTATCGGTCACGGTAACAGAAAAATATCAGAAAAGAGAACGTCATTTCCTACACATTGGAAGGTGAAATATAACTTATGTACAGTTTAATGGTTAGTCATAAATAATATAATGAAAAAGCACTTCAGGCTCGTTCCACGTTCCTGGTATGTTAAATATAAATTCTGTTATTTGTCGAGCCCCAAACACTGTACCATATTAAAAGATAGAATGGTCATATAAAATGATGACAAACGTTTTATACAGGCAACTCAACCTATCAAAAACCTTTTTTTCTGTTGCCTGCGGTTTAGAAAAACCGGCCAAGTGCGAGTCGGACTCACGCACGAAGGGTTCCGTACCATTATCTATAAAAAACTATTTTAGTATTTGTTGTTATAGCGGCAACAGAAATACATCATCTGTGAAAATTTCAGCTGGAACTATCACGGTATCAGTGAGATACAGCCTGGTGACAGACAGACGGACGGACGGACGGACGGACGGACAGCGGAGTCTTAGTAATAGGGTCCCGTTTTACTCTTTGAGTACGGAACCCTAAAAACGGCGGGAAAGCAATAACATTCACATTTGTGTCTTTAATAAAGCTTGATTTTTTTTAGCCTTTTTCCCCATTTTTCAGAAAAACACTATGTTTTAAAAAGAAAAAGCCTCGACTGGAATGCCAATTGCTGTAGGTACAAATTAAACAGATTCGGGGCCGTCCGTTTAACACTAATACTCAACTTGCAATTGACTTCTTCGATGCCTAGGCAATTACAATTACTCGTAATTAACAAAGTTATATATACATGTAGTTATGTATTATAAAATAATTAGTACAAAAGGAGGATGAGGACTTATTGCCTACTAGCCAAGGAGGAATTCCTATCGGCAGGCAGCGCAACTATAGAAATTAAAATTTGTAAGCTGAAATACAAAGTATACTGTACTACACCTACTTAAATACAGACAAACGCAATATATCTATGTATACACATATTTACATATAGGTATACAGACGAAAACCTATTATTAAGGTGGTTCGATTGCCATACAAAACGTTATTTGACATTCGCAGGCTAACGGCGTGATATTTTAAGAAACTTATGTAACAAACTTTCATAAATTGGCTTCCCATTTGCGCCAAATTCCCCCTTTCCTAGAATAAACTTGAATAAACTAGATCAATTTGAGAAATTGGTTTGAGACGTAATATTTTGGGAAAACCATTTTTCTCAAATTAATCTAGTTTAACCCTTTCAGACCGGAGAAACAAGACCCTGCTAACGTAAATTGAAGTATATTGACATATGTTTTTGATTTGACAATTAAATGTAATCAACCCGCACAATTGTATTGGCCGGGTCTGAAAGGGATAAACAAGTTTATTCTAGGAAAGGGGGAATTTGGCGCAAATGGGAAGCCAATTGATGAAAGTTTGTTACATAAGTTTCTTAAAATATCACGCCGTTAGCCTGCGAATGTCAAATAACGTTTTGTATGGCAATCGAACCACCTTAAACAAATACACTAAGAATTTTTGACGGCGAATCTCTTTGGGGAAATCAGTCGAGGGCAATACTTAGTACCTAGTTTATATTTGTATGCCACATCGGAACCTAGTTAGCTTAACTACGTAACTGAGCCGTGGTTCCCTCGAGGGACTAGTTAAAAGCCTGCAATTAGGGCCAAAGAGTCGACACTATTAGGAACCGATAGGTACTTAACGAGTCGGTCCCTGAAGAGCTTTGGAAAAGGTTCTGCTGCAACTTTTGCAAGGCATTTTTCCAAGAAGACTCTTGGTGGTGGTGGTGGTGGGTGGAAGGTGAGTGGAAGAAGTCAAGAATACGTAGTAATGTAGGTGGAGCCCCACCCGAGTATTAATAACTACAACTTAGTAACGTTGAAAACCCCCGACATTTTAATTTCAAAGTTCAATATCTCAAAAACGGCTGAACCGATTTTGAAACGTAACTAAGAACCATCTCGATGACGTCAGCTTTCGGATAAAAAACCGCATTCAAATCGGTCCATTCGTTTAGGAGCTTCGATGCCACAGACAGACACACACACACAGACAGACAGACACACAGACACGTCAAACTTATAACACCCCTCTTTTCCCGTCGGGGGTTAAAAAGAACACAAGCAGAGCCGCAGGATAAAATATAGCCTATATCCTTTCTAAAAGACATTTTATATATTGTTGAAAGAGTTTTTGAAATCGGATCTGGCATTGGGGCGTTAACCTTACTTAAATAGCATTAATTAATTCGTTTATCTATCCAAATATCATAAACCCTTCATGATGCGTTCAAGAACCGCACATTATGGCCACCATAAAAATAGACTGTTTTGTTAGAACAAATTTCTTATCTATGAAAATGTTATTATTGCTAAATAATAACATCGATTTCGATAATATTATTCCATTAAAATTTCGAACATCTCTGAAATCAAAGAAATTTGATTTGACCTCTATTCTAATATCAGTAGAGATGACGTTTAGTTCGAAATGAATTGTCAATTTGCATACAAATTTGACAAGTGTCGCACGTAAGTAAGATATCGAACGATATGACAGTTGGATCCGACTCTAGTTTGTCTCTGAATTAAGAAAAAAACTATGACAGCTGCCAGAAAACAACGCCGCGATGCCGGTCATAATATGCGGCTCCTGAATGCATCGTGGAGGCTTATGATCCTTCGGCTCGTTTCATAAACCCACGCTCGTGTTTAATGCCCTTCATTATGTACAGTCACATAAACTACTACATATTTTACCTCTCCATACTTACCTCCTTAATAAGTTAATAACAAAACGATCACACAATTCCAATCGGTACCAAATTGTTATTAGATAATATATGTATTTAAATTATTTGACCAAATAACAAAACAAATCTTGGTAATGTTATGATGTTATTTACAGTTCTATGAAACGTAAGTAATTCATACAGAAATGAGCATGCCTTATCATTATCACACAAAAGTTTCACAATATTGTGATATCTCTTATCACATCAGTATTCTGTCTCAGTGAATACCTACTGATATTCAGCGAGGCAGAATACCTATGAGCCTATGACATATCGATCGGTATGAGATGAAATTACGTTCCTTGTTTATTTTTTGGATTAAATACAATGTAGTTTTCAAAATAGGTAATTAAAACGACACCGTTAAACCATTGTTGGATTGCCAAGACAAGCATCAAGATTCACGATACATAACATTCACATGCATTGAGTCAAAACTGTCTTCCACAAAATCATGATTAACAAATATTATATACAGAGAAATACAAATAAAAGGCCTATCGTTTAACTACCTCAGTTCCTGCGGTACCTGCTAGGTGCAGGAGGGGTGAGTTCATCTGACGTTAGAGCTCGATCTAGTGACAGTTTCGCTGGTGCGGTCTCCCCGCTCGCTACCGTATCAGTTATACCTTACCTACTTATGCCTATAATTTATATTTCCACCCATCGCTTTTAGGGCAGGTTTTTTGCATAATCGTATCACATACACACGGCACCGACTAAAATTCGCATAGCTCGCTGAACGGATTTTCCAGCTGTGTAACAAAAGTATCCTCTCTGGTCTCTCTCTCTGTTCTGGGTGCCCTGAAAACCAGTGCCTTTAGCATACATTGCTGCTGGCATATGCATTTTGCATTTTGGTGCATTAGAGTTGTACCTATTTAAACACATGTGTAATTTCTTTGCGACACCAAATAAATATATTTCTTTCTAGATCGTTTTTGTATCCAGAATCTAACAATAGATATGACTGTAGATGGTCCTAATCTATCTTTTATTTTTTTTATTTAATGTTGCGTCGCTTTCGTCGACTTAAAAGCGGAAACAGCAGTTTTTGGCAAATCCGCAGACTCAGTCGTTATGTTAATTTGTGGTTGGAAGCGTCAGTTTGAAGTCCGGAAAACATTATCCGCTTCAAATACTTGTCTTATCTACATATTAAAATATCTTGCTTGCAATTTTCTGGATATTAAATGTCTACTTTAATTCCAAACTTGCTATTTTAGATAATATGTCTTAGGAAATTGTTCCAGATATAATCTCATGAAATATATCTTCGAGATATTGTTTTAAAATGTAGTTTCATAACTAATGAGTCAAAAACCAAGTATACAAGTTTGCCGAGTTTTGTTTTCATTGGGTCTCAAATACGGCTTTATTTGTTGAACTTCACAAACAATAGTCGAAACGTGTGTGACTAGAGGAACATACAGGGAATCGAACTTGGCACCTCCGAAGCTGACACTAAAGATAATTTCCCTTGTTTATAATATACACGTTCGCTAAAACGCTAAAATGTCGTTAAAATTGTTTTGTGTTTGTAAGTCATAGAACTTTGACTTGTGTGCTTCTGAGAAAAGGACAAAACACAGTTTTAGTTAACAGAGGTTTGTTAAATATAAATATATTAAATATATTTGGACAATCTTACACAAATCAACCTAGTCCCAAACTAAGCAAAGCTTGTATTATGGGTACTAGACGACGATATACATATTTATATAGAGAAATAAATACTTAAATACATAGAAAACATCCATGACTCAGGAACAAATATTCGTGCTCATCACACAAATAAATGCCCTTACCGGGATTCGAACCCAGGACCTCTTGCTTCGTAGGCAGGGTCACTACCAACTAGGCTAAAGCGGTCGTTGTTAAGTTTTTTCCATAAGGTTGTACAGTTATTCAATCATATGTTTATTTAGCAATTGTTGGATCTCTAATCATAATCAAATAATTAGGTGTATTCGTACCTTATTATGTGAATATGAATTTTAGAAAATAATCATTCCCCTTTCCCTATCAGACTAAGGATTTTTTTTGGAGAAGTTCTGCAAATCAGGTTTCCAGTCAACGCGGGGTTACTGTAAAATCTCGATTGCGGTTGCCATCTGGGCTTCCATTCGGAGGACTCGAGGATCTAGAAAATGAACGCAATGCAGCCCTCCTGGTACCTCGTGCTTTCCAGCTCACCTTGTGCCAATACTTTGCCGTCTTCCTTGTTGTTATGATCACAGCCGACAGTCCTTTGTCCAAAAACACCTTTGTTGTTCAGCTAAAAAACAAATATATGGAATACCATTCAACCGCATAGCACGTGCTCTTTCGTCTTGTTAACACATTCAGTGCTGCGAATCGGTGCGTGCTACGCTCGTAGTCGAACCCGTGGTGTTCCTCGTATGTACGTTCCCGGCACTGAATGTGTTAAGATTGTTTGTCTGTCATCGTTGTGGTACAATGCGATAAGGCGGCAACCGCGTTTGGGTGGACCTGGGAGGCGAGAACCAAGTTTAGACGAAACGGCAAAAATGACGGGCATATCGTTACTCGAGTGCTGCAGCCCCTCCACGGAGATCACGCGCAACCTCGATGACCCCGATGGTATTTTAAGATAGGCAGGGGAGAGGGTTAATTCAGACTTAACCTACATTTTTGTCAACTCAAAATGTCTTACGTCCTCTGTACTGATCGAGATTATCTTAATATTGAAACTGGGAGGCTTAGAACCTTTCTGTAAGACAGTGTTATAATCTAGGGGGTAGGTCCGAGACTAACATTTCTCATTCCAATTTGATATTTAAGTTATTCCCGCGTTTGCTTTGACACGCGTCGAACTAACTAGTTAGTGCAAATGAGCGCGTAAAACAAAATAAGAATGCGAACGGTAAGTGATTGATTGACCCTTTGTAATGTAGGTGTCATTCAGGCTCGACCGAGCAACCCTCGTCAGAGATTAAGCGGCCTAGGATTTATCTAAGGATTTTGCTTACAAGGTAACCTAAGCGCCTTCTGACCTGAAGAGACTTGATGCGTTCTTGTTATGTTTACTATCCGGAATTCATCACGAATCACGCGTGCCGTGATAGCCGACAAGGGTTTTGTGAGAGAAAACGAGTAAGATATCTTACTTAAAGCGTGTCTTACAGGGGCCCGTACAGTCAATCCCACCTACTTAAAATGCTTGAGTTACATTGAATAGGCCTGGTTTTTATCCATATTCAGAGAGGCAATGAGAGATTTTTAGTATCTAATTCACATACCGAAAGTTGTGTTCATATACAGGGTTTGTTTTAATAACATAAGCTATGCTGATTACAATGCTCTAAGTTACGGCCTGAAGTACAATGTGCTCAAGAGTGAGTACATGGAATTTAAGGCGGGGAACAAGTCCCCATCTCATGTCCCACCCATTTGTTTGAATGGCGAGCAACTTAAAAGGGCTTATCTATATTATTATTACGCGAGCCCGATTTTTGTACATGCCATCAGATCTACGGTTATGGTCCGATTTTGATAAATGATATGTCACTGGATTTGTCTCATGCTGCAGATTTGCAATAAGGTCTTCGTTTTTTCATTTTTTATCAGTAAGTTACTACAATATAAAAAAGAAACTAGTGCCTTGACCACGTGACTTTGGCTGCGTGACGTCACGTGGCGGAACTTCTGTTTTGACTCCAGATGACAATGTAAAATTATAAACAAGAATTAAACTCAAACCTGTACTAAGTTCTTCAGCATGAAAAATTATAAATGTTGAGTCGGCCACATATAGATACAACACTAAGAAAAGTAAGAAAAATAGAAAGTAAACGGCCTTTTGTAAATATTGTTTATTTACATAAACTGACAGACGTATTGTGTCAAATGTGGTTTTTTTTTATTTACAGAGATGTCAGTATTACTTGCCATGTTCTTTTTTACTTCAGAAAAGTTATTTTCCGCCTAATTTCTAGGCTTTATAGGTTCCGCCTAATTTCCAGTATAAAGATGTAGAAAACGAAACTCGATTACAAAATTTTCTTTTCGGATGGCCGGGGACTCCCATTAGTGACTTTGTTGACCTGACTTGAATACCATCTAAATTATTTCAGGTTCAGATAATTATATTTTGATTACAGGTTATATCAATTTTGTAATTAAACGAGCAATACTTCTACATATATATATTTGCAATCACGTTCTCGGAAACAGCTCTAACGATTTCGATTAAATTTGGAATACGGGCGTTTACGGGGGCGAGATATCGATCTAGATAGGTCTCATGTCCGGGAAAATTCGTTTTCTCCGTATTTTCTCCATTCTCACCCGAGCAGAACTCGGTCGCCCAGGGACTAAATTGTAATTTGTCAAAACGATATGACTTAATACTGGAAAACATAAATTAGTAGATATTAAACTATTTAGCGGTACCGTGAAATGAGGTTAATTTGATCGATTTCAGAATTAAAACGTCTGTATTAGGTACCTCCCTAAACGTTAATCCAAAAAAATAAGGAAAAAAATGCAAATATCGGTTATGGTCATCTATCGATTGCACCGACAAAAAAAAAGATTATTAATGTATCTCTTAGAAATAAAAAATTAAGTCTGTGATCAACTTTATACTCACATCGGGGTTACTTTAAAACCCCCCTTATTTTAACGGATTATGGTAATGACAGCAATAAGGGAAAAAACCGGCCAAGTGCAAGTCGGACTCGCGCACGAAGGGTTCCGTACCATATCTATAAAAAAAAAAACAATTTTATTCTGTGTTTTTAGTATTTGTTGTTATAGCGGCAACAGAAATACATCATCTGTGAAAATTTCAGCTGGAACTATCAAGGTATCAGTGAGATACAGCCTGGTGACAGACAGACGGACGGACGAACGGACGCACGGACGGACGGATAGCGGAGTCTTAGTAATAGGGTCCCCATTTTCTCTTTGAGTACGGAACCCTAAAAACACTAGAACATTAAAAAAAAATCCGTTCAGAGGCTTAAGATTTATAAAGGTTTATGTGCCTTTGGGGTTACTTTGACAAAGAAAAAAAAGGGTATTTATTTTATATTAAATAAGGCTATCATTCACATAAGGAAAACATTGCACATTGCACGTAGAACCGATGGCCGTTGGGGCGGAAAGGTTCTCGAGTGGCGACCACGTACCGGAAGGCGCAGCATGGGTAGGCCCCACAAGGTGGACTGGTGACCTGGTAAAGGTCGTGGGAGTCCGCTGGATGCGGGTGGCGCAGGACCGCTCATTGTGGCACTCTCTGGGGAAGGCCTATGTCCAGCAATGCACGTCTTTCGGCTGTTATGATGATGATGATGATGAGGGTATCAGTGATCAAAGTAAACCCTCAGAAGTGATCAACGACACCCCATGCTACAATTATCTAATAAAGCAAATGGCCGGCAAGGTTGTGATTTGCAACAGTATTTGATGTTATAGCCAGATACATGCCTGAGTGAACTAGATAAAATTTAAGTATTTACTATACTGAAAGTTTTACCTTAGAAGTTATACAAGCTATTAAAAGTCCGTAAAATGAGTACGCACGTATTTTAGTTTTTTTTTCATCGATCGGCGTGCCCGATCCCACGACTGGTAAAGACACACTGAAAGTGACGTTCAATGCTTCCAATCGTAAAAAAAACCAAACGATGCGTTAAGAAATCGTATAAATTAGAGTTTAAACATGAAGAGAAGTTTTGATCAATGTAAACCCAGGAATTAAAGTAATCCCAATTCACGGTACCTATAAATATCATGTGCCGATACTAATAATAAACAGGTGTAATGTCTGTAAAATGTAAGTTTGTATGTTGGGGGTAATCTCAGAAACTATACCCATCCTAATCTAAAAACCCTTTGTTCAGTAGGTAGGTTATATGTATGTATGTATGTAAGCACACTGTATGTTTGTACACAAAACAGGTTAAAACATAAACATGATACTTATTTAAGATTAAAGTAGGTACAAAGGCGAACTTATCCCTATAACGGATCTCGGGGGGAATATAAGGGATATGTAGAGCGGCCCTACAGGATTAAGTATGTGCTATATTTTATATCTTTGCTCCGCCTAGATTCTTTGTATACGCGGCGGACCCGCGCGGGTAGCTAGTTAATTTAAATATCCAACCCCGACGTAAAAAAAATAGCTAAGAATCATCTCCACAGACAAGTCTTTTAATTAAAACGAACTGCGCTCAAATGGGTTTATTAATTTGGTGTTTGACAAACATGTTTTTAATAAGAACCCCTTCGTTTGCATCGGGGGTTAAAAACGTCGAGGGTAAAGCGCCCTTGGAGCTCACCTACTTAATATTTGCGTTTATGGTTCACCAAACCGTTTGATTGCCTGTAGCTAGTGTAGCTACCAGCAGATTCGGTTCGTTTGCCGAACTAATCTGCGACACAACCCCAGCCTAATTAGAACGTCTGCTACGACTATCCCAACACTAACGCTGAGGTTTCCTGTACGGCTAACGTGAGTTACTATCGTAACCTTACGATACGTAACTACAGACCAGAGCGAATAAACACGCTTCGAATAGATTTCGATTCGACCCATCAAACTTGTAACTCACACTGCCGTTGTACTACGAAACCAACTGCAAAACGTTAGGCGCTAGCGTTCGATTCGTACTACCAATCGGTAATGTGAGACATTTCGAATCGAAGAATACCGTCGCGACTGTAGTTTACTATTTCACTTGCAAAATGGCCCGTGATATCGTATTATTCCGTCAAGAGTTACCGTAGATCCGATCGAAATTTATCTCAAATTAAAGAACTTATAAAAATAAGGGTTTTGAATTGACAACATATATCCGCAAAATTTGGATTGTCGCGTATTTTGTATTTAAAAATGCAAATAAATGGCCCACGCGTCGCCATATTGTATCGACACTGTTGACTTCGCGATGCGCGTATTCTGTAATGTCATAACCGACAAACGCTAGCATTTAAATTAAAACGATAAATGCTTGTGATATAAGGTTGAATATTGGAAAATCGATTAAACTATACGAACGATCGTGGAGTCGATCGCGGGTAAACTAATTTATAAGTGAGTCACGCTACGGTTTGGATTTTTAATTCTATGAGTGACCACCAGGGGCGGTGTATACGCCTCACTTCCCCGTCACGTCTAACCAAACAAGACATTTGATTACGCTTAGTTACTACGAATCGCGGCGTCAGGATATATTTGTGGGTGAAAGGTGAGGTGACGTTAAAACAAGTTACAGACAGAATAGTTGGGCTGGGGATTCACAAAGCTGTCCACAGCTGCGATGCCAGTGTTTTTTTAAATCACGTCGGTGGTAAACAAGCTTACGACCCGCCAAATGGTAAACAAGCTTACGACCCGCCAAATGGTAAACAAGCTTACGACCCGCCAAATGGTAAACAAGCTTACGACCCGCCAAATGGTAAACAAGCTTACGACCCGCCAAATGGTAAGCATCTTGTTTAGCAACTTGACTTATAGCTTAACCTTTCGATACCTGATGCCTCCCCAGAGAGTCACTAATGCATATGAAAATACTACCAAATGTTATCAGATATGAATGAGTCTTAAAGTCTTCATTTAGGGCCACGGGAAGTTAATAAGTAAAACCATTTGCCGCTGCAATAAGATGATAATATGTGGGTCTGTAGCCGAGGCCCAAGCTTTCCGTAGCGTACGTTTCATCAAAATCGGTTCAGCGATTTTTGAGATATTCAACTTTGAAATGAAAATGTCGGTGGTTTTTCAACTTTTCTAAGTTGAAGTTATTCTCGTACGAAAACCGCAGACAATGAAACAATTGTATGTTTTGTAAAATTAAGCGACACATTTTAACTTAAAGGTCGGTCTCGACTCGATGCATTCAATTTCATTCTACTAATACACAATTTAAGAAAGAGAGACATTTTCATTTTGAGAAAAATAAAATACAACATTAGAGATATCGTTTTCATAAAAAATAAATTGATACTAAGCTCCTCCTCAGCGACCTCAAACTCTTTTAAAGTATCATTGATTGCAAATTGTACTCGTTTAAAACCTTATCTCTGTTTGTTGAGGCTATTCGTGATTGTGTTGAATGTTGTAATGAAATAAATGAATTTGATGTAGATATTCGGCTTTTCACCTTGTATAAATCTTTCTCAACAAGTATTTAACAATATCTATTTAACATAAGTACCCACTTGGTCCTCAAAGAAAGAGTACTAAAATAAATTGTATTTTTCGGTAGCCACTTAAACCATCTTAAACTTAATGTAAGTTCAAGTAGGTATAATGCGATTATTTCAGATAGCAAGAATAATTTGATAACGAAGGAAAAATGGAAAAATCGACCTTTATAGACCTTACAAGAAAGTGAGATTTATAATAGAACCTTAGCAAAGTCAGTCTATTTAGATGAGTGGTTCATTACCTTTTCTACAGGGTGTCCGGTAATTAATGGTCAACCTTCTAACCACGAATTCTAACCTTAGACTGGTTCATAAAATCGACTTTAAGGTTTTGTAAAAGTCCCCTGGTTTTCGAGATATTCGCATTTTTCGAAGAGCGAACCGTACCAAAACAAGGTGTTCAAAAGTGAACATTAATAGCAACATCTTTATTTGTAAAGATGTAAATGGCATGTGTTATACCATTTTAGAATCAGTATTAAATAAACTATTCGGCTGCCCCATACAGAAAACAAGTAACTCACTTTTTAGGGTTCCGTAGCCAAATGGCAAAAAACGGAACCCTTATAGATTCGTCATGTCCGTCCGTCTGTCTGTCTGTCTGTCTGTCCGTCCGTATGTCACAGCCACTTTTTTCCGAAACTATAAGAGCTATACTGTTGAAACTTGGTAAGTAGATGTATTCTCTGAACCGCATTAAGATTTTCACACAAAAATCGAAAAAAAACATTAAGTTTTAGGGGTCCCCATACTCAGAACTGAAACTCAAAAAAATTTTTTTGATCAAACCCATACTTGTGGGGTATCTATAGATAGGTCTTCAAAAATGATATTGAGGTTTCTAACATAATTTTTTTCTAAACTGAATAGTTTGCGCGAGAGACACTTCCAAAGTGGTAAAATGTGTGTCCCCCCTGTAACTTCTAAAATAAGAGAATGATAAAACTAAAAAAAATATATGATGTACATTACCATGTAAACTTACACCGAAAATTGGTTTAAACGAGATCTAATAAGTAGTTTTTTTTAATACGTCATAAATCGTAAACCGCAATTTATTTCACGGAACCCTTCATGTGCGAGTCCGACTCGCACTTGGCCACTTTTTCTATGTTTGTTTTTTTTTGATATTTGGATAAAGAGCATGAAAACGCATATAATTTCATCAAACAATTTCTTCTAAGCCTTATATTTTCCACGTTATTAATAATTTTAAAATCCAGTTATCTTTTTTTGCGCACTAATTCTACGCTGAAAACAAGTATCTTGACGATTCTACGCTAAAAACAAGTAACTCAAGAGTAGACTTGGAAATCAAATGGGTTTGGAAGATACTTGGTTTCAACTTATTTGATTTTAATTCTTTTGTGTAGTGGAACGACTGTGCATGGTTTACGAGTGTGTGTGTTGTAGTGACAATGAATATCTCTTCATCATTGTCAAAAATTGCCCTACTTTATACACAATCTAACTTTAGGGCGTAAATAATAATGAATATGTGTTTAAATGAAGATCATAGGTAATTTAAAACTAATAAACCCAATAATGCTTGTAGAATAAATATTTTTGTCATACATTTAAAAAATAATAACGTTACTTATTGAGGAAGTAAATTTTGCATACATAACCCACCCGCGCAGCTTAACCCGCGTATTACAAAGAACGCAGGCAAACCTGCGTGATAAAATATAGCTTATAACCATCCAAAAAGTCCAGTCTACATGAAGATTTTTTTAAATCGGATAAGTTGTTCCGGAGATAACCCAAAACATACAAACTTCGTCGATAAAAATACAATAATCCTCATAAATTTTTAAAGACATCCCCACGTAAAAAACAAACGTTAGTTCTACGCAGAAAACATTTTCCCCCAATTCTGATTAAACTGCAAATAAAAATATATAAAAAAATGGCAAAGATCTAGTTTTACACTGCCAAATGCCATTTAAATTTAATTTATAATGTAATCTGTTATCATTCAACATTTATTGAATTACAAATAATAATAATAATAATTACACTAAAACTAAATTACGTCTCCCAGATCGGGCCCCTGCGGCAGGGTCCCCATTAGGCTGGCTGCGTTCCCCCTCTGGATCGCTATGCTGATCCGTTGAGTGAGGAACGAGCCAGCTCTGTGGTCTCCAGTGGTCTGGACGAGCTTACGACTCAGCGTCCTGACCAGCTGGTGGGCATCTGGACTCCACGGCCCGAGACTCTCGACTGCAAAGGCAGTAAACACATGCTGGTCTGTGAGACCCATGAATTTATGGCGCTTTGCTGCCTCAGCCGCTGTAGCCGCCCCGCCTGCTCTCAGCGAGGTTGCGGCAAGATGCGACGGCGCGAGGGTATCCACGCAAGTTGCGACCCAAATTAGTGGCCGTCCAAATCGCCAAGGCACGAGGGTCATGCCGTCGGGCCGCTTGCCATCGTCGCGTGCGAGACCGGGGGGCTCCAACATGGCCGGCATGTTGACGCTGACAAGGGCCCGGCGGATGATGTCGTTGAGACAGGCGTGGCGAGATAGGCGGCCGGCACTCTTTTTTCACGAGAGACCGTGGTGGCCCAGACGGTCCACATGGACTCCACAGGGGCATCACTATTTCAGCGCCGAGTCGCAGGCCGACAGCCAGCCTAAATGTGTTGCAGTCAAGTAATGTGGAAAGGTGGGAGGAAGGGAGACCATGTAACCAAGACCCAGACTCCCTTTTCTAGGAGGTGGGCATGCACTTGTTTGCATATTGGATTGTCCCAAAATCGGGATGTTTTCGCTCGGGCAGACCGTTTTCCAGGCGATTTCTGCCTCCGACAGGTACGCTACCTCGAAATCACAGAGTGATGGTTCTAGAATTTTGCCGACGAGGGGAAGCGTACTGTGTGCCGAGGACAGAAATGCTGGTAGGGCAACGCTGGAAATTTGGCATATGCCGAGTCCACCGAATCTGATGGCAAGGGTGGCGTGTAAAAATTGCCAATCGTTAATTTTGACGTTTATAATTTTCTCTAATTGTGTGTGAATTGTCTATTGTTTCACAAATATTTGTGAATTTCCATAATAGGCTGCAGCGTGTGAAGTAAGTAAATTTAGGGACCAGGAGGCAAAATCGTAGGATATGGGTAGCCATGTGAGAGTTGATTTCCAGTAGACGGTTCGAGAACTCAGAAAAACGGTCAATTTTGGACTGTACGAATTCCGGGATTGCTTATTCTAAGACTGGTACTCCTAGGAGGTGAAGCGACTTCTTGGATAGAATTTTGATGCCAGGGCAGGCGTTCTCGAAATGTTGCAAAATTTGTGATTTATTAGAAATATCCGGGTTAACGTAGAGTTCACATTTGTTGGTGTTTAATTCAAGTCCTATTGATCTGAATTTGTCCACAATATATAATAAATCACTGAGGACTGAAGTCGCGTCACCCCCTAGACTGCCATCATCCAGATACCACACATTGAATTTGAAATTTAATTTGTTAGATACTGAGTTGGATTGCTAGACTGAAAACGTCCGGCCCGAGAGGATCGCCTTGTTGACAGCCAACCGCCGAAGGGATTTTGTTTTTTTTTGTAAAGTAGGTTGGTTGGTGCGCTGTAGCATTGCCAGAGGTAGGTATAAATGCCAGGAGCTTCTTTTTGGATTGCTGGCAACATGACGTTTCGGTCCATGGAGTTAAATGCGTTTTTAACGTCGACTTTGAGCAGCACCTGACCCTCGGGACTAAGCAGGAAGGTTCGGCACGCGTGGACGGCCGCCTCACAACTCCCTTTGCTGCCAAAACCGAGTTGGATGGGTTGAAATTTGGACTCCAGGTCTATTATAATATTTTTGCAACAGATTTTCGAGGTAAGTCTTCGGAGTGTAGAGCCTATGGCAATAGGTCGGATTCCCCCGTCTATCTTTATTAGGGCGCATAAATTTGCGCCGTAGAGGGTGGGAACCACAGCGTGGTTTACCTTACCTGCAAGCATCAGGTTGACCAGGCGTGTGATGCTCGAGATGAGGATGTTGCATTGACCTCCGGGGATGCCTGAGATTAGGTATTTTAGGTGCTGAGGTGTTAGACCGTCAAGGCCGCCCGCGGAGCCATTTTTAAACGATGCTATGGCTTGAGACACAGCTCGTTCTGAGCATTGCAGGCAAGGCAGGGCTTGATTAGGAGGGTCGGTAAAGTCAGGTGCTGCGGGTGCTGGTGGGTGTTTGCTTTTCAGGGCAAGCAGAGTCTCTGGGGTGTCTGGGGCCGAGGTGTCGCTGGAAAACAGGAGTTGGGCAGCGCCTTTGAGATCTCCATCACTAATTTTGGATTCTACTATTTTAGTAAGTTTGCCAGATTTGAGGTGGCACGGATTGTGACTTGCGTCTATATTGCAGGCGCTTGAGCAATTGGCTTGGATTTTGGAGGTTAATGATTTAGTGGTGTCATTTTTGTTAACGTGTAGGATATTGTAAGCAAAAGAGAGCAGACTTTCCCAGGTTCGGAGCGAGTTTTCATTGACGCAATCATCGATGGTTTTAGTTAATGTTGTTGCCACAGTAAATCTCGCTCCTCTAGGGATTCTTTTGATAATTGGTTCCGAATTTTTTAATGTGCTTAGCTTTGACGATAGATCGGTGTGATTGTGCGATGTTGGAGCTGATGAAATTAGAGGTAAGGAGATGTTTCGGCTATTGTTGGGTTTGTGGCACTTGCCTAGGTGTATATGGAGACCTCGACGTCCTTTCAGGAGTTTGTTGGCCATCGGCAGCACAAAAATGTAACAATGGTTTAACGGATGTAACAAAATCACAAATAGAAAACTTTCATATTGACATTATTGACAGACAGGGCTCCGACCGGCGACACGCATGCGGGAATATTTCTTCTTTTCCGTAATGTTTTTTCCAGCCGGGCTGTGGTATTGGTAAGCTTTAAGCGGTTGGCCGTTATTATGGGAAAGAGTTTTCCGTATATCCTTTTACAGATTTGACAGATCTGGTATTGGTCTTCAAATTACGTTATGTATTGTATGCCATGCCATCCAATGTATATTTTTCGATGATTATCACATGTTTTAACGTCTTCGAGTATATTATGCCTTTAAATTTCTTTGTTTTAATTTTCCAGTAAGATGTTTTGATGCCATGCATCGGTTTTAATGCTATTTGGGTTTATTAGGTGACTAAAAATTCAAATTACGTTTTTTCGCTCTGCTGTAAAATTTGCCTAAAGTGTTTTCTCCTTTGGGCAGCCGTATTTTTCAGGAAGTTGGCCAATCTGGTCTTCATATATACATTTTTTTTTCACCACAAGCACTATTTGCACCTTATTTCACTTTAGTGACTTGGGCGTTAATAGTTCTCGGAAATATTCTCTAACAGTGATGCTAATGGACGCGTGTATTAGAGTGTTAGGGTGGCCAGACTGATTCCTGTTTGATTAATACACTTACATAGTTCAAGGTATGCATAAATTAGTAAATGCAGTAAAGTTGTGTGATTCGTTTACTACGTTTGACCGATATTGTATAACAATTAATTAGTCATTGGAGAGCCTGTACGTATTATTGCTACTAAACTGGACTTAAGGCGACGTGAGCTCAGAAAACTGATTTTTTTAAAGTCTTGTTTGGATTATAATACGACTGCCCTAAATTTAATTAACAATCTTGAGGCCTTTCTCGAGGGTCAACAGCTATTCGAATCCTGAGTTTTTGACTTTCGCTCGATAGAAAAAAATCACGAACATAGGTCTAAAATACATTAAAAAAAAACGTAACAAATTATGCACAACAGCTAAACATATTAAAATTGGTTTTAAACATCGGCAATATTATGTTTGAGGGAACTTAGCTAATACTTTTTTATTTATTAAAACGCACAAAAAATTTAAATTAAAAAACATGATATCCGCGCTTCCGTACACGCTCACGCTTACTTATGCTCAGTGAGAGGGAGAGAAGACCACTAGCATACGTCGCCTTAATCGCGTATAACTAACTTTTTATTTACCTCTCTGTAAGGTTTCCCGACGTATCGGATGTGTCACAACATCCATGGTCACGGGACGACTGGCTTAATTAAGCGGGTATCAACGTCTTCTTGCTACGCGGATTTTCTTTAACTACCCGCACTTGGTCTGTCAAATTATCCTTGAGATTTTAGAAAGAAAGAACATGATGGCACAAAAAGGACAGGAAAAATCATAAAAACACAAAAATATAATCAACGCGCCATGAAATGGTCCCGGCTCAGCACTGGTCTTCCATTGGGACCAACTGTTGACGTCACGGCGTGCAACAAGTTTAGAAACCGGCCAAGTGCAAATCGGACTCGCGCACGTAGGGTTCCGTACCATTATCTATGAAAACGGCAAAAAAATCACGTTTGTTGTATGGGAGCCTCCTGTAGCCTACTTGGTAGTGACCCTGCCTACGAAGCCGGCGTTCCCGGGTTCGAATCCCGGTAAGGGCAATTATTTATGATGAGCACAAATATTTGTTCCTGAGTCATGGATGTTGTCTATGTATTTGTATTTATTTATATAGGTATATAAGTATGTTAATTGTCGTCTTGTACCCATATTATAACGTTCCGAACGCGCGTCGGTACAATTTAACTATCAACTTTCCATATAAAAAGTGACATTTAGACCTACCCGACGTTCGTACAATGTGTAACTACGAGACTAGGTTGATTTGTGTAAGCTTGTAAAAGAAAAAAAATATGTTTTGTTTTTTAGGGTTCCGTACTCAAAGAGTAAAACGGGACCCTATTACTAAGAATTCGCTGTCCAAAAGGATAACAATAAAAACTAAAGATTTAAAGACAAATATTTCAACTACATGGCTAGCAAAAAATTACATAACAAAATTGTTTTATTCGAATGATTATAAAAAATAAAAATAAAATCAGTTTGCAAAATATTTTATAGACTGGACTGACTTTCACAGCGCGCGCACTATTAAAGACATTATATTTTTGTATCTTCTAAATAAATCATTTGATGCCACTTTAAGCTATCTAATCCTTCTTACCTATACGAGGGACGCTGCCCTTGGGGATACTTAATTATTTAGTTGCCCCATATTGAATAGAAAACATTTTAGTTAGATACTCACATAAATAAACATTAAAACGATTATAAGGTTAGGGTCGTCCTAGTGGTCGACAGTGGCCCAATTGGCTCTTTAATTGATAGCAATAAAAGTGAACAGCGGGTGTTAATTATTAATACTTACGATGTCCAACATTGGGAAAACCGATGTTTTAAGCCGCGTATTCACTATCAACAATTTTGTATCCGAAACTGTCTGAAACCGTGTATTTACAAAGAAACATTGTTTATAAACACGGTTTCAGGAACAGAATTGTTTATAGTGAATAGGTAATATTCGGTAGTATAGTGGTAAGTATCCCCGCCTATCACGTCGGGGTCACCACTTTAGTGTTCGCTACCGGGGTGTTATTAAAAGATTGTCCTTTACGGTTTAGTTATTTATAATAGTACATTATGATACAAGTGAGCTATGTTGATCATCACATCAGAGGCGGAATTATCACGCAAACCGCAGGTGAGCGTGATAAGAGAGCCGAGGATGTAATTATCAAAGCTCACGCGTTTCATACGACGTTTTTCAACACATTTGCGAGTAAATAATCCTGTTCATAAAATGAAAATGTCCTAAGCTCCTAAGCTATTTCCTTTAGTTATTGATGACAACAGGTTTTTACTCACATAATTGTACATCTCCAAGAATTTCCAGTGTCGTCAATTCTATTTACCTCTTTTCTATTCACCACGAGTCGACATTTTTATAACCTGCAAACACGTATCAACAATGTTTACAAATATTTGTGAAATTACCTATAATGGCGCGCAACTATTTTTTTTCGTGAAGTTCGTGCAGTGTGCGCGCAGGTGTTAAAGCGAGGCTTAAATGTAATCTCTATACAACCAATACAAAATATAATATAAATTCATCTAAAATGTTATCAAAAGTAAATAGTTTAACTAAATGAAACGTTTCTATATCATATCCAAGAAGAAATAATCAATTAAGCGGTAGCTCAGTTGGATAAGAGCAATGGACGGATTCCAGAGGTCGCGGGTTCAAATCCCGCTCGTGGCGAATAATTTTTAAATTTTCCTCTTTGATCGAAACTTAGAATTTCGTTAGCGGACTTTTCTGCTTAGTATAAATTTAATAATCAATTAATTAATTAGAAGGATTTAATTTTTTTAGTCGAGTAAGAATCCATTTGCCGAGAATTAAAAAGAAACCGGTATAACCCGGTCAATTTAAGAATGCGCCGATTCCATACATGTAACTTGCTGCAAGGCGCCAACGTGTCTTATTAATCGGGATATAACCATAACTACACAAGTGCCGTAATGTTATAAAACACGCGTTTTTAATACCCAGGATTATGAGCCTAAAAGCGGCACAATAAGAGGCACGTTACGAGCAAATGTGTTGAAAATATATTACGAAAACAGGTTAAACAGGTTATGTGCGTGCACTGTGACCCCCAAGTAGCGACTGCTGCTACTAGGTCTACGGGGTCCGCGCCTTGCCGTGTCAGTCCACATGCGAGCACTTAAGCCTCGCGATATAAACCGAGCAGGCACTATCGCTATACGTGATTGGTTTAAAAAAACCGGTCGAGTGCGAGTCGGACTCGCGCACGAAGTGTTCCATACCATTTATCTATAAAAAAACTGCAAAAAAATTACGTTTGTTGTATGGGAGCCCCCTTAAATATTTATTTTATTCTGTTTTTTAGTATTTGTTGTTATACCGGCAACAGAAATACATCATCTGTGAAAATTTCAACTTTCTAACTATCACGGTTCATGAGATACAGCCTGGTGACAGACGGACAGACAGACAGACAGACAGACAGACGGACAGCGGAGTCTTAGTAATAGGGTCCCGTTTTACCCTTTGGGTACGGAACCCTAAAAAACAGAGTGCTGCAATTCGAAACCAGTCCGGTTCAAAAGTTAAAGCCTAAAGCCCCTGCTAGACGGTTCCCAACACGCCCCTCCGACCGAGCGACCTTGGTCCGCACCAACCGTGTAGACAGTTGTTTGGAGCTAAATTTCATACTACAGCGGTCGGTGCCAACCAAGGTCGCTCGGTTGGAGGCGCGTGTTGGCAACTGTCTAGCAGGGGCTTATAGCGGTCGGTGCCAACCAAGGTCGCTCGGTTGGAGGAGCGTGTTGGCAACCGTCTAGCAGGGGCTTATAGCGGTCGGTGCCAACCAAGGTCGCTCGGTTGGAGGCGCGTGTTGGCAACTGTCTAGCAGGGGCTTATAGCGGTCGGTGCGAACCAAGGTCGCTCGGTTGGAGTAGCGTGTTGGCAACCGTCTAGCAGGGGCTTATAGCGGTCGGTGCGAACCAAGGTCGCTCGGTTGGAGGAGCGTGTTGGCAACCGTCTAGCAGGGGCTTATAGCGGTCGGTGCCGACCAAGGTCGCTCGGTTGGAGGAGCGTGTTGGCAACCGTCTAGCAGGGGCTTATAGCGGTCGGTGCCAACCAAGGTTGCTCGGTTGGAGGCGCGTGTTGGCAACCGTCTAGCAGGGGCTTATAGCGGTCGGTGCCAACCAAGGTTGCTCGGTTGGAGGCGCGTGTTGGCAACCGTCTAGCAGGGGCTTATAGCGGTCGGTGCCAACCAAGGTCGCTCGGTTGGAGGCGCGTGTTGGCAACCGTCTAGCAGGGGCTTATAGCGGTCGGTGCCGACCAAGGTCGCTCGGTTGGAGGAGCGTGTTGGCAACCGTGTAGCAGGGGCTTATAGCGGTCGGTGCCAACCAAGGTTGCTCGGTTGGAGGCGCGTGTTGGCAACCGTCTAGCAGGGGCTTAGGTGACAGTAAGACGGGCAGGTACAGAGGCCTAAGGCAGTGGTCTGGACGCCAGCGGGCAGCCAGGCTACGAGCGGGCGTTCATAGAAAAAAGTCTATGAGCTGCTGCTCGTCGCCCCGTTCAGACCACAGCCTGAATAAATATTCCAAAAGATATGTAAAAATGTGTTTCATATATATGTTTGACACCTCGCATACTTGTCAACTAGGTGTCAATAGGCATGATTCCTACGGGTTTTTTCGATGCCATTCGAATCAGTTTTTAGAGAGGAACAAATGTGTGTAGGAAGTTACTACAATTAAAAGACATAAATAGGCACAAAAAAAATGACAAAGACGGATCTTGCTGGCAGCTGCCGAAACGCGTCATACTAATTGTACTCCAGGCAAAATACGGTTTTGAAAAACATTAATTTATAATAGCGTTTTTTTTCTTTCCATCATTTTAATACATTATTCTAAGATGCTTTATTCAAGAATCCAACAAACTTTCCATCCGGAAGTATTTATATAGATTTAAATAAAACATGAATTGTTTTTTTTTAATTATTTATCTTGAATATTATAAAGCAAATGTAAATGAACCAAAATAAAGATAAAACCATTTATTCATATTTTTTCTGACTTTTTAGAAGCTACTTAAGTTATCCTTTTTTTGATGTCTGAAATTTTGTTGGATTTTGTCGCTAAGTAGGTAACTATTTAATTGATAATGTATCCATTACAAAGAAAAAGTCAGCTATTATAAATTATTTCCAAATTTGACATTTTTTCCATACAAGTTGTCAGTTCATTGCTTAGACTATTGACACAGAAGTATGACGTCACCGTTTTCTATTTGTACTAATCGCTGTAAGGAAAAACAAGTAAATTGCTGTTTTGTTATTAAAATACTACGTTTAGGTGCATAGTTGTTGAAGATTTTTTTTATTAAAATGTAAAGATCGTATTACCAATACGATCTTTACATTTTAATAAAAAAAAATCTACCAGTATTAAATTTACTCTTAAAAGATAAAAAAAAAATATTTTCTAAACTTTCAAATACCATATTTTTTATGATTTTATTTATTCATATTTAGCAATTTACACTTTATGGCAATAATAAGATGGATAACTATCCATAGCGCAACACTGCATTATGAATTTTAACATGAGGAAGCTACCCTATTATATAAGAATAAGAATAATTAAGAATAAGAATAATTTATTATTGGACAAGCACATGATTACAGATTATACAGACATTATCCGTGGGGTTCCAAACTAGGCTGAGCCTGTATCTTGGGACCCACTGAGTCGGTTAACAAATCTCTTCAGACACACGTCTCAAGAAGCACGACATGAAAGTAACAAAGTGAAAATTAAACATTTCATATAATATGAGCGCTGCTAACTTATCAATGGGAACACAAATTCATCATTAATAAAAACAAAAATTATGCTGTTTTATTAGTACAAAGAGAGTTTGTGTATGAGAGTGTGTGAGTGTGTGTAAGTGTGTAAGTGTGCGTGAGAGGGAGTGTTTACGTGTGTTAAGTGTTTGTTACGAGTGTATGTTGAATTGTTAGGTACCTATTGGAAAAAGCAACCTTAGATGCAGGGACGTAAAATCTCTTCCGTATCACTATACGAGAGTTCAGCAAACCATTTCCTTAGAGTGGACTTAACTTTGCGTATGGTGCACTTTTTTATGTCACAGACTTTACAGACAGCATTATAAACAAAGGGGTGGATGAAGAATGCGGAGCGTTGGGCATGTGCCGAGTTGACAGGGAATGGGGACTCTATATATGCGTCTACTCGTGATGCAATCTATAAGCGGCAACTTTGCAGTACTTATATGAAAGCACATCTTTGCATCGCTCAACTTAAGTGGCAGTGGGTGGGGCACATTGCACGTAAAACTGATGGCCGTTAGGGCGGAAACGTTCTCGAGTGGCGACCACGTACCGGAAGGCGCGGCGTCGCGGAAGTCCGCTTTGCGGGTGGCGCAGGACCGGTCACTTTGGTACTCTTTGGGGGAGGCCTATGCCCAGCAGTAGACGTCTTTCGGCTGATATGATGATGATGATGATGATTACATCTTTGCACATCTCTGGTGGGCATTCACCCTAAAAGTGGATAATACCGACAGTACGCATAAAGAACCTTTTTGAAGGTCGGTTGAAAAGCTCGAGACCTTTGTGTACTAAGTTCAGGCTTTGGAAGGTAGATACGGAACCTAGAGATTCCAGTTGGGGCGACTTTAAGGCTTAATGCCGGCAGCCATTGAAAGCTAGAAAGCATTTTCATTTGATGCTAAATATAAATGAAACAAATAAATGAACTTTATTTTGCAGACGGCTGCAATGCGTTCATTTGTTTGAGCCGATGAATAGAAGTAGTGGTTTTGTTTAAATAATAAAATGTCACAGCAAAGGATTGTGTTTTTCAACCTTTTTAAAAGGCGCGACCCCTAAGTGACCGTAATCCTCTGCGGTACTTAATTTATATTTAACAGAATCTGATATCAAATAGGTACAGTCGCCATCACATACATCGGAGCAAACAAGCAGCTCATAAACATTGGAACACACCTCTATTTTCAAGGGTACATTTGCCGATATTTTTGAACACCTAGTGTACCTATGTATGTGATGGCGACTGTACCTACCTACTTACATCACAGTATTATTAATACAAACAAATTACTCTTAAATACATCAAAAATACAGTGTAAAGTTAACCAAGTTCTCCATACATTCACCGATCGCGTATCAGTTCAGTAGGTATACCAATTGACACACTGCCTGTCACCTATTTTGCTATTCATGTGCCAACTATTGGGCCAGTGTCAGAAACTGGGACTTTAAAATCTGGAATTGGGAATCTAGTTTTCCGGTATTACCACTTTCAGCCCGCCTATCGGGCGCCTACGCCGTGGCCGCTTGCCGCTACTGAGTGGCTACGAGCGTAGCGCGTAGCGATTCATGGCAGTGAATGTGTTAAGAGTTCGCTTCGCACTTGGACATTTTTGACGTTGAAATCCTCCAACTGCAAACTATTTCATTATAACTTTGCGATAGATTCCATTATGCATAATTGAATCATTCCAGAACGAGTTATTCGCTTTGCGGTTCGCGAAGAAATGAATTACATCGTTATCTTTTCGACGTTAGACAGACAGAGACAATTATGATTCTAAATTCAAACTTATTAACTGCCAGGCTCTTTGTCTCTCAGATTTGGAACGAGAGCTGCAAATGTGATTCATCCTTTAAACGTCTGCTAGACAGTCGCCAACACGCCTCCGACCGAGTGACCTTGATCGGCACCGACCGCTGTAGCATGAAATTTTGCTGTAAAACAACTGTCTACACGGTCGGTGCGGATCAAGGTCGCTCGGTCGGAGGGGCGCGTTGGCGACCGTGTAGCAGACACTTTAGACTACATACGCACTGACAGTGACAGGTGGCTTGCTTAGAGCAGAGCGAGTAGCGAAGTTTAACGAACGTTCTATAATATCCTTAACCGGCTGCACTGCACAAACTAGTCAGCCAAGTTAGTCACCTAGCTAGTTAGCTAGCGTATGCAGTGCAGCCGGTTATGAATATTAGCCTTACAGTACCCTATGTACACGAATGTTCGTAAAAGGACGCAGTGCGGGTAACCATTATAAATTCAGCCACGTCCGTAGAGGGAAAAAATAAAATAACGATGCAAACGTGTCTCATTCGTTACCTGCACCTGTCGGTCATCGTCCGGTCCGGGACACTTTCTGGGCGTACGCAAAATAAATAGCAATGGATTGCTGCCAATTGAGACCAGCGATGTGAAACAAAGTCAATTTGGCGACCTTCAGGGTGAATTTCCGGCGGTTTGAAACGCTCGTGTCTAAAATCATAATCCTCTCACGATAAGAGCTTTAGTGACAATCTGAACTGAATAGCCCGACTGATTGCGTCCACAAATGCTTTTGTGCTAGGTACGTAATTGTGTCAGATATCCACATCCGAAAATAAGGTACTAGGCATGATGCATCAATCAATTGATAACGTAGTGTTGCTAAATGGAACCATCAAGTAATTGTAATAAAGTATCAATTATAAAACATAATAAAAATCATAAAAAGATATGGACCATGAAAATTTTTAAAAAATATGAATTATTTTTTATTGTCCAAGAGTAAATTCAAAGCTATCAATAGTGCTTACGCTTTTATAGAAACAAAATTGTACGACATCTATGGATCTAAACGCAGTATTTCGCGAGCGAAAGAGGAATTTACTTGATTTTTCATACAACGGTTAGTGCAAATGGCAGGAGTGACGTCATACCTGTGTGTCAATTAGTATGAAGTGTTTATGGCTGCCGCCAGAGAGGTCAAACTTTGTCTCCATTTTTTGGGTATTTATGTGCTTTAATTGTAGTTGCTCCCATACAAACATTTGTTCCTCTCCAAAAACTGGTACGAAATGCATCGTAAAAAAATCCAAGTCATCATCCCTATTGTCCTAGTGCCCGACAATGCCCCAATAGTTGGCATCTTCAATCTTAATGCATTGTAATAAAGGTAGGGTGTCAACTATACTCTTATTGCTTTTTATACTCTTATTACTTAATGCCCATGAGGCTGCCACTTCTTAATAATAATAATAACTACTTACTCTTATTGGAATTAAGCTGTCGAGCATTGGGACATTTACTCGTACCTTACCTATAGCGCGATGAGTTCCACGCGCACTAAGGCCAACATATCAGTGTGTCAGCACAACTCGCTATCAAGTTGCGTCGCTCGCGACTCAGCAACTCGTGTCTCACTCGCACTGTGCAAATTAGAAAGAGGAGTATAGATTTACCTAACTCGACTAGCACGGCTTCAATTGTGTCATGGTAGAATAAAACAAGGTAGCAAAGTTATTCCCGTGACAGCTCGTGGCGTCAGTGTAGCACCTACGTCAACAGCATCTTAAAAATGGCGGATCCACTGTGAGAAAGTAAATTACATTACTTCACTTAGGTGCTTTCAATGAATATTTACATTGAATTACTAATTGTAAGTATAAATAGTTAAACTAACCAACTTTTTTGAAGTGGATACTTCTTTGCTAGCGTTCTTGTATAGGGGTACAGTTCAAAACGTATCACGTGACTTCCGGAATAACTTTTTGTAGAGAAGCCTAATCTGATTTCAAATAATTGTTTGTTACATGTTTTAATCCTTCTTTATTTGCCATTAGTTGTTAATCACAAAATGTTATTTAGTTTATGTGGCGGTACAGATAAATCGGTATAATGTTGCCATATATACCGATTTATCTGTACTTAGATCCTTAGATTTTAGTGAATTATTTCAGATAGTGCCCCCGCCAAGTCGAGCAAAACAAAGAGGCACGGCCGTACCATCCTTTTCTCGAAGCCATTCAGGCCATTTTCAACATCTTGTAATTTTGTGCTGGCTAAAGCTAGAACCGGCGGCCAATCTTAGTACTAGGTGGACGGTAATGACAGCATAATAAGTTTACTAAATAAAGAAGGACTTTAAGTATAGGGGCCTACTATGAATATCTGGTGATTTCCAATTTAGTCGCATAATAATTCATAGATGTAAAATGCAAATAATAGATGGAAGCACGCGGCACCTCCTAAAAATCGGAAAATAATTAATTGTAGGTACTAATAATATCAATAAATAATTTCAAAACTAAAATACTTGTGTAATTTATAAATTTTCTTTAACTATATTGTGACGACGGCGGGGTCATTAATGGCCTTGTTTCTATGGTGATGCAACGCGCCGTCAAGGTATTTCGAAATTCACCGTATTGTCAAAAGACATCAGTAGCCTTGGGGTACAGACGATGGCGGTATTTGGTTTTGTTCGATGAGCCCCGGTTCAAACCCTGCGACCGACGCACTTTTTGTATGTTTTTAACATTCAAGTGGAGTCTTCAAATAAAAATATCAGATGGCGCATCAAATGTCATCAATTACAGGGTTACCGTTTTTAGGCCCAGAGATTGTTCTCTATTTCAGTACCTATATAACAAAGTACTTTGTGGCTAGAACCTTGAATTTTCAGGAACATGTAGGGCATAATATGGCTAACATGTAATATCAATAACATTCAATTTGAACTTTTAGTTTAAGAACTACTTGTCCGTCAAAGTTCGTTAGTTTTGTCACCGACTCACTTATATACTGATAATGATCACGCTAACTCTAAGGTACTTCTAGCAGACCCACAAGCTCCAAATGTCAAACGTTATTAGTTTTTGGCCTAATAATTCATAAAAAATCTTAAAAATATTGCAATTTTAGTCACGTTTCAGAGATATACAAACTTCATATGTAAGTTTGCAATCCTATACAAATTCTATTACAAAATTACTTTTGCAGTTAATTCCTGCAAAACTATACAAACGTTATTTGCGGTTGGTAAAATAACATTCCTATACAAAGTCTACCAAAAGAAATGAGATCTCATAAAAAAACATTCCATGTAAAAAATAGGCCAAGTCTCGAAACTCTTTCACAGTAAAAAGTGGTGAGATATTTCGTAGAGCCAAGTCAGGCATTCTTATTAATCTTTATTTGCTTGCTAAATAAAATTTTGTGACTTGGCAATCACACTTACCTACATACTTTTAGGTACCTATGCAAACATTAGTAAATGCAGTAAAGTTGTTTTTACGGGTACAGCCAACAAAGAAGTATCCACTCGAACTTAATTAACGGTTGTATCTCCGACACAACCCGCTTCTTTTTTAAATATGAATTGAGCATAAACAAAAGTTCGTGCTCATATGGAAGATTGACAGACAAATGACGTCAATGGCAATATTTGTGTGGCATAGCCCGGTCGTAAAATAAATAGATCACATCGGGACGGGTGCATGCAACATACATACCTAGTGTATAATATTTAGTATTTACGTACAGACGGTCCACTGTCCAACAAACCCAATATATTATATGACGTCCTCTTTAGCCTAGTTGGTAGTGACCCTGCCTACGAAGTTAGAGGTCGTGGGCACAGATTATATAATAGTTCTAATCGTGGGTTCGAATCCCTGTAAGGGCATTTATTCATGAGCATGAATATTTATTTCTGAGTCATGGATGTTTTCTATGTATATGGGTAAGTATTTATTTACAGCGTGAAGACTCTGGGGACTGCCCGTTCCCACTTATCTAATGAGAGGAGGCATGTGCCCAGCAGTTGGACGTATATAGGCTGATTTATTTATTTATATATTTATGTTTATCGTCGTCTAGTACCCATAGTACAAACTCTACTTAGTTTGGGATTTGTGTAAGATTGTCCGCAAATATTTATTTATTTATTTTATTTGGCGGGGAAAATAACCCGATTCCTGCCTTCCTTCCTTCCTGCGCTGTCGACATGATAGGGCCAATGTGACGGTTTAGCGTCACAAGAATGTAGACGTAGATTGTTTCCGGTCGAAATTAAACAAACGGAAATAAAATTTACAAATATTTATTAAAAGTGAAAAGTAGATTCGACTAAGGTCGCGGGTTTATTAGGATTCAAGTTACTAGACAACAATACTCAGCTGAACGCGGCACGAGTGAGTGCCAACCGCGAGTGAATTGTTTGCTCGGAACAACGCGAGAGCCAAGTAAACCCGAAGCAGTGACACGGCCCGGAGCCCATTTCACAAAAGCTTGTTACCTTTAATAGAAGCAAAAATATAAAGTTTTTACTACATTCATACAAAATAAAATACATTTTGTTTGACAGAAAAGTGTGGTTAGAATCTAACTTGTATTGAAAACCAATTTTGTAGGCAGTTATTAACTTACTTAAAAAGCTAACAAATGTAGAAGGTAAGTTTATGAACTAACAGTTGTATAAGGAGGTCGTAGTAGATAGATAAATAGCTCCCACTCATGTACAGAAACCGTGGGTGCATGTAGGTATGAGTCAATTCGCAACCTATTAGGGCTATCTCTTTCCTAAGGTACTGGGGCCTACTTGTACCTATAACTTCGACGCGCGACGCATGTTCTGGGTGTCAAATAACCGGCCTCGAAACCGCCGGAAAAGTGCACCCTTAGGACAGATCTCCTTCTCTAAGACAGTCGACATCTTGTCAGTTGGCACCACCAGAAATTAATTGAAACTCACTTTGTGGTGGGACTC
The DNA here is from genome assembly GCA_963854355.1 of Epinotia brunnichana. Lineage (NCBI taxonomy): Eukaryota > Metazoa > Arthropoda > Insecta > Lepidoptera > Tortricidae > Epinotia > Epinotia brunnichana. The sequence continues at coordinate 6,680,315 of OY977949.1, read as the reverse complement.
CAACCGCTCGACCCGTCGACATTCAGGATGTAATGTTTTCAAATGCAATGACGAATAAACAATATTTTAGTTCGTAGAAGAAAACGCTAATAACCTTACTCCACTAAATCACAGGATACAGCTAATTTGTGAAAACTTTGAGGGAGCAAAGTTGAGTTAACACCATCGCTCATGGTAAACTTGGAATATTTACTTGAAATGGTGTGGCCGGCCGGTAATTGCCGTTTTAACGACCTTCATTGTGTTCGGGTTCCTTAGGAAGCAATTAAGATTCACAAATGTTGGTGAGTTAAATTATTGTGCCAATAACGACGGGAAAAGCATGAGACAAGTCAGAGAAGCAAGGCAATGGTAGAGTAAAACCAATCTTAAACTAAACGAGACTAGGCCTCCAATGTAAATAGTTACGTTTTATGCGCGCATGTTGGCGCAGCCCGTGGAATATCACGGCGCTTTCCACGGCCCCAGAGACCAGCTTGGGAGACTTGACTTGACTTTGACTGGACCTTGACGGATACTCGACTGAATTGAAGCGTATATCGCGCCGCCGGCTACCACCAATTAAGTTAACCCCAATTTTGTAGCCAGCATTACTGGCATAAATTAGACCCACGAGATCGTGTGGCACGTCGGTTCCTCGCATTAGGCGAGGTACTGAACAATTTTGATAATTTTTGCAAGTAGGTTGTAAGCCATCGACTTACTATTACTACGTATAGGCTGACCACCCAGAACATTTTTCTTGAAGTTTTCCATCAGGCCGCCATCTTGAAATTCAGCTTACCAACCCCCGCAATGACTATGCAAAGATAATGCGAAAACTTATGCTAAGGGATGTCTGCTTTATACTAAACTGTGTGGTAAGTATAGAGCACTGTACACTGCTTTAAAACCACTAAATGTACTTAATATTCTATGATTGATTACTAAAGATTAATTTTCGATACATAACTAATATAATGTCACACTCAATTAATCTTATAATCTGAACGTACACTGCTCTGTCTTGTAAAACTTCCCGTCACGTTTCGGTAACTTTATAACGAAATTGAGCGATTTGATAATATACACCGTAGGTATCTACTGTATACGGATCGATAGAGAGGATTTTGCGATGAGGATTAACCAAAGTGCCTCGGTACAATGGAGATAATATGCGATATACTGTCGCATACCAAACCGGCGTAACCGCAAAGAAGTTTCAATGTTGCACGTCTTTACGCTAGCATGGGAGTTGAAGACACGAGTGATCACTCGTGTCTTCAACTCCCATGCTAGCGTAAAGACGAGCGATTCTCTAAGGACTACACTACCTACTTACATCAGTCATCCGTCGACGGATGACTGATGTAAGTAGGTAGTGTAGTCCTTAGAGAATCGCTACAGTAAAACCTGAGTGTTTTCAGGAAAGATGAGCTGATTTGTGATCCCAAGCACAACACGTCTTGATTAAGAATAGCGGTTGAAGTTGTAGGTGATGAGCTATCACTGTAATGTCCCATTTTTTTCCGTTAAAAAACTGTTAAAAGTGGCACGGCACTTCAATTAAATTTTATGAGTAAACTACCCTTTTTGGGAGTATACCCAAAACGCTTGTAATGGCGTGAGCTTACGCATGTAGTTATTAGCTGAAAGACTATATCGCCTTTGGGCAGTCAATAAACTAACTCCCAGATAGCGAGATAGCTCTTGAACGAAACTTTTTTTAATTAACGGTACCGCTCCTGCATTTCTACCGCAAATTCTGACAATTCTAGATCCTAAAATCTTTATGCTACGGTCTCTACACTCTGTATACCTTCACTCCTCGCATTATATTAGTATCTTACACTTGAAAGCAAGGAAAACTTTTCCGGTGGCGAATGCACTAGTCCCAAAACGCACGATAAGTCAATACACTCTAATTTCGAAAGCCCCCCTTCACATAAGAAACTAGGACCAAAACAGCATATTTCCAAAAAGGCTCATCCTCGATTTACATGAGAACCATTGAGAACTAGTCTCAAAATACACCTTTCCCAAAATACCCCAAATTGTGTTCACCTGTAGGTTGCGTAATACTTTATTCTCATAATGCATAGTTCTCAAAACACTCTTTTTGGAAATATAGTGTTTTGAACCTAGTTTCTTATGAGAAGAGGGGGCTTTCAAAATTAAAGTGTATTGACTTATAGTGCGTTTTGGGACTAGTGCATTCGCCACCGGAAAGAGAAAAATATACCTATTGTGTGATAATTTACTAACTTTTTCCTTAAGGTGGTTCGATTGCCATACAAAACGTTACTTGACATTCGCAGGCTAACGGCGTCACATTTTAAGAAACTTTTGTAACAAACTTTCATAAATTGGCTTCCCATTTGCGCCAAATTCCTCCTTTCCTAGATTAAACTTGTATAAACTAGATTAATTTGAGAAATTGGTTTGGGACGTGATATTTTGGGAAAACTATTTTTCTCAAATTAATCTAGTTTATACAAGTTTATTCTAGGAAAGGGGGAATTTGGCGCAAATGGGATGCCAATTGATAAAAGTGTGATACATAAGTTTCTTTAAATATCACGCGATTAGCCTGCGAATGTCAAATAACGCTTTGTATGGCAATCGAACCACCTTAAGGCTTATTGCCTAGCAACTGACACTGCCTTGGCTGGATTCTGACGCAAATTAAGCGTTACACGCACACGCACACACGTCCCTGTAAGAAATCCAGCTAAAAGCAATGAATATGTATTGTATTTGTTTCCGTGTAATGTGATGTGAGCAATTAAGAGTAACATGCGTCCATGGTTGTTATGTAGCGTGAGCAAAGAAATTATAATTATTTATCACTAGCTTTTGCCCGCGACTTTGTCCGCTTGGAACTCGTTTCCCCTCCATTCCACCCCCTTAGTCCAGGCAAATGAACTCGTATGGGAAAAATTACAAATTTGGAAATAATTTATATTTAATAGCTGATTTTTTCTATGTAATGGATACTGGATCATTTTTATGATGTCTGAAATTAATAGGTAACTATTTATAATAATAAATAGTTACCTATTTATTTCAGATATCATAAAAATGATAACTTAACTAGCTTCTGAAAAGTCAGAAAAAATATTAATAAATGGTTTTATCTTTATTTTGGTCCATTTACATTTGCTATATTAGATTCAAGATAAATAATACAAAAAACCGGCCAAGCGTGAGTTGGACTCGCGCACGAAGGGTTTCGCACCATTATCTATAAAAACCGGCCAAGTGCGAGTTGGACTCGCGCACGAAGGATTCCGTACCATTATCTATAAAAACGGCAAAAAAATCACGTTTGTTGTATGGGAGCCCCCCTTAAAAAAATATTTTATTTTGCTTTTAGTATTTGTTGTTATAGCGGCAACATGAATACACAATCTGTGAAAATTTCAACTCTCTAGCTATCACGGTTCTTGAGATACAGCCTGGTGACAGATTATCTATAAAAACGGAAAAAAAATCACGTTTTTTGTATGGGAGCCCCCCTTAAAAAAATATTTTATTTTGTTTTTAGTATTTGTTGTTATTAGCGGCAACAGAAATACATAAATAAATAAATAAATAATAAATAAATAAATAAATATTATGGGACAATCTTACACAAATCAACCTAGGCCCACGGTAAGCTCAGTAAGGCTTGTGTTGTGGGTACTAGGCGATGATATAAAGAATAGATAAATACATATAGATACTTATATACATATATAACATCCATAACTCAGGAACAAATATTCGTGATAAACACACAAATAAATGCCCTGACCGGGATTCGAACCCGGGACCTCCAGCTTCGTAGGCAGAGTCACTACCCACTGGGCTACGGAGGCCGTTAACCTGTGAAAATTTCAACTCTCTAGCTATCACGGTTCTTGAGATACAGCCTGGTGACAGACGGACGGACGGACAGCGAAGTCTTAGTAATAGGGTCCCGTTTTACTCTTTGAGCACGGAACCCTAAAAAAGACAATGCATACTTCATTTAGATCTATATAATTACTTCCGGATGGAAAGTTGGTTGAATTCTTGAATAACGTTTTAAAATGAAATAAATAAAATAACGCTATTATAAATTAATGTTTTTCGAATCCGTATTTTGCCTGGAGTACCTTACGAAATGATTGACGAGATGAAAAAAGACTTTATTTCCTTCCCCGGAAGTATCCCTGTACCAAATTTTATCTCAATCGGCTCTCCTGCTTTTTAAGCTTGACAAGGTAACAGACAGATTGATAGACAGACAGAGTTGTGAATATGGATTTATTTGCTATCAGATTGACGGGCAAAATAACTTTAGATTTATCTAAATTAAATCTCTTTCATCCTTTAAATGAGAGAGGCGCACTATGGGCCGAAAGCCCTATCTAGCTCGACAAAATTATTTTACACTCTTAATCAGTTCTAACGGGTGTGTTTATTTATAGTTGGTCTAAATAGACCAAAATTAAAAATAATTGACTCTTATTGTGCAAATATTAATACAAAAATAATAATCCAGTATAAATTGACCTTTGTATAGGAATAATTACTACGGCAAAAGAGATCAACTAAAATTGTTTTTTTTACATTTTTATCAGAATCGAAACATTATTGCTAATGGGACTTTAAAAATTAAGAATAGTATTAATAAAAAATACAAAAAGATAGCTTCAGCATTTAATTACGAAGAAAATACAAATAATTACTCATCTTCATCGTCAGAATCATCAAAACTGGGTAACCTGACATTTCCCAAACTATCTTCGCCACGTACTTTTCTCACAAAGTCCAGTAGTATATTAGAATACGTCATCGTGCGTTTTTGTTGTGGAACACGAGCTCAAAAACTAACAATTCTCTTGTCATTGCTGGTTCCACAAGTAACCAAGCGACCACCTTAACACCAACTTAACACCACAAGTAACAAGCAATGTATGGCGTATTGTCAATGTCAGATGACAATTGTCAAGTTGGTCAAATAGAGGCCAGGACCCGACTGAGGCTTACTTTCTGCTTGTGACATAGATTAGAATTAAAATATCGGCCATTAATCCAGTCAATTTGCTGACATTGTCTTAAAACGCTCCGTTGTTCTTCCGCATGCCAGCCACTTTTCATCCAGTTGTTGAGAAATTCGGGAAATAGCCAATTTAATATTTCATAAAGAAGCTTTTGTTACTTCACTGGTATGAACATTTATTGAAATATATTCATATAAACGACTATTTTTTACATTTTTTTGGGTATTTAACCCAATTATGGTAAAAATTCCTTCCTATTATTTCGGTTTATGAAAAAATAACTTAGCATCAGCATATAACTATAAATATCGCATTCGTCCGCAGTTTCAAATGTTCTTAATCCAATGCAGTATGCATGAGACTACCACATAAAAAAATTACAGCTATGGTACAAGATGGTACATGTAGTTTCTGGTCTAAGAAACTTAAAATATGCACTAAAAATGTGACTTTCCTCGGCATTTTTCTGAGCAAACGGTGAAGTATTTACTATTGAAAGTATTGTACAAAATAGTACTTACCATCAACTTCACGATCTATGATTAAAAACTTATAAATTAATCTTATAAACAGAAGAAATTACGGAAAGTAAATTATTTTAATACGCACGACAACACTCTTATTGACACTTCGACATTTATAATTAATTATTGGAGGGTACTTACACAATGTTATCAACGGAATCGAAACCTCGGGAGTATATCTGCTATCGTTTTTGCTAGTACTAATACAGAATTGCAGTGATGGTTTTTGTCTAGCTAGATCGGGCTTTCGACCCATAGTGAGGCGGTGAGTTTTGTTTAGGTACATAATAAAGAAGATAAATATTGAACTACAGCTTGATGCAAACTTATCTACAAAAGGGCCGTAAAATAAACTATATAAAGGCCAAAAAATACCAATTAAGTAGATGCGTAGTTAGTAGTGGCGGAGCGTCCATACAAGCCAATTCCCAACGGCTTGCCTAAAATTTATTTTTAAGCTGCTCTTTTATAACTTTTTTGTTGCGGGCCCCATCGAAAATTTTCACGCGCCGCAATTGTTAGGTACAGTCAGCAGCAGCAGTTGCTAAGCGGCCCTAGTGCTCAAAATGATCTACACACGAGCTCTAATGTCAAGGAAATAAGGATCTGTGTACGTCATTTTGAGCTTGTTATTTTGCTTCGCTACTTCTGATGCTGACTGTAGGTACTCTATTTTCGTTTTTTGCCAGACCGTACCATCTGGGATCACTTATTAGCTCTCTATATTCCTTCCTTTGATTTATCTGCGCCTGTTTATTTATCCTCGTTTATTGGTAGCGTATACCGTAATCGTAAGTATCCAGATATAGTTTCAAAACAATATTATTTAGATTATGATGATGGCAAACAAGCATAAATAGTAAGCAGACACTGTAGCTTTTGGGCGACCCTTTATTGATTTGAGAACTCGTTGTGTTAATAAGTAGGTAAAGACGAACGTGGGCCCCTCACTCTCAACACAAACCATCCTCCGGAGCTCTGGCGACCTTACTCACCACCAGGAACAAAACACCACATATACCGCGGGGCAAACATTTTTTCACCGCACTTGCTCGGAAAGGCCTTTTTGTATGTTTGATATCTATTGAGAAAATCGCTTTTTATCCACATGTGAAGAAAGTAGACGTAGCACGTTAAATGTTTATTTTTGGGTTTTTGTATATTTTATGACATATTTTTTTTAATATTTTTTTTTAACTTTTTAAATAACTTTTATTTAAACTTTTTTTTAAACTTTTTTTAAACTTTTTTTAACTTTTTTTTTAATTTTTTTCACTTTTTTAAAACTTTTAAAACTTTTTTAACGTTTTTTTTTTACCCAATTTCTTATTTTCCTCGCTGTAGTGAGGTGAAAAGATTTGTGTTATACACGGGTGAAAAGTTATTTTACGTCTCGTGTGTTGAAACACTCGCTACGCTCAGGATTCTATTTTTGAACCACTCGCTTCGCTCGTGGTCAATCATGGGATCCTTTCGCTAGCTCGTGTTTCAAATGAACACTCGCAGGTAAAATACAACTTTCCCCCCTTGTGTAACAAATAACTATTGTACTTTTTAAACTTTGATAAAAATAAAACCATGACAGTTAATTTCCTAATCATTTAATTTTTTGTGACTAACATCTAATGCATTTTATTTTTTGAAAATAACATATTTGAAATGACCCCCATCTCGTCGCTGGCACTGCCGCAAACGAATACGCAGATTTTGGGAAACTCACTGACACATGCGGCGAGGGATCTCGGCTATCTTATCGCGGGTGTTTTGCTTGAGTTTGCATATATTGTCTTCGGTTTTTTAACTTAGAACCCGACTTTATAAATATCCTCGCACGATAAAATCGACGGGAGTGAGATCCGGGCTTCCTCCTAAATAGGCGGTGAACTGTTACATACAAATTGTTGTTTTTATAAGACTGTTGTACACAAAAAGCTCGATGTTGAAGCTCGAAGTAAAACGCTTCATTGCAAATAAGACTATGTACATAAAGTAATGTCAAATTTCCCTCCACGCAAAAACTATATAATTTATTATCATACAAGATATTCAGTGTTGCCATTTACAAAAATGTATGGCCCAGCCTGTACCTACAGAGCAAGTACATATTTATTAGTGGCGTAATTATGGCAGCTGTCTTCTGTAAGGTGGAGGTTCCCCAGTATAGCTACTCCAAATATAAGCGATATGACATTGTAATACTGACTGTATACCGACTGTTTGAACTACGACAAAACGTATTGGGCGAAAGAAAAGGGGTCCACTTACACTTATTTTCATAGGATGATTCCACTTCCAGATAACATGCACCACTTTCATATATAATTTTCACATTTTAAATCAAAGCTTTTTGATGCAAGCCGGCCCGGCGTTTGTCAGTCGAATACCAAAGACTATGTATGGCATGTCGCAGGTAAAGTGCGTAATTAGTAACTTCAAAAAGTTGAAAAAACCCCCGACATTTTAATTTTAAAGTTCAATATCTCGTGACTTATCTTTTTTTTCGAATATCTTCCACGTACAGACTTTCGACCCTCTTCAGCTTTATTATATGTATAGATAGATTGTGAGAGTTTTACTACAACTATAAAAGTGCCTATAATCTAGATGATAATAAGATTAGGTTGAAGATTCAATTACCTGAAGGTAAAAAAGGATTTTCGTGTCCTAGGGCGATTGCGTACTGACTGAGGATTTACGTCCTTGTTTTTACTGCAAGATCATTGGGTCGATCAATGAGTTACGCTTTGCATTCCAACTTGATATGAATGTGTTTCGCGCACTTTCTTCCAGGCGTGCCAAGCTTGCGATGCAATATTTTTGTATATTATTGAACATGGGTTTGCGTTGGGAGTTTATCTTAGGTTTGGTGACAAAGCAGTCAAGATTGAGATGAGGCCAGAGCTATGCGAGGTAGCAGAGCGGTGTGAGAGGAAAGAAAGACCAACGTTCCTCACGCCGCACATGCTGCACACTAAACCTTGAGTGATGGTTCTTCAGTCACACCTGGAAGCTATTTTGTTCAATCCAAAAATATATTGTTCAGTTGACTCCAATTGTTTTTGGTCTCTTTTGAAAAAGGTAGGCCTTTCAACTGCCAAATTCCTTACAGCTACAAAAACCTAATCAATTTTTTGTAATAATCCTTCCACCGTGTCACTGTTCTCTGTGAATTGCTCGTACACTTCCCGAAATTTGTTTCCGATGATGTGCAGTAACATATTCATGTAGTTTTTTGATAACTCACACGCTTCATAGTAGATTAGTTATAAAATACACTTTTCAATTTTCCTACTCCGCACTTAAATTTCCACACATTGGGGAGATCGTTCTCGAAAAAGAATGGCGGCGGTGGTTGTAAAATCGACTCCATCTCCACAATCGAACACGGGCGTTGGGCTGAGACTAATTTATTATATCAAATATCATGCTACCCACATGTTATGATATACCAACGAGTAAATAAGAACACCTACATGCATGTCTTCCTATTGGTGGTGGATACTAACCCTAAGGGCGAGTTGCACCAACTTACGATTTTGCGACCAACGTTGAATATGGCGCCGGCAGCTGTCATTCCATATAAACTTGTGAAGCTTTCCATACAGTCAGATTTTAACGAACACCTCTTACGATTACAGACGGTTTGTCGCAACCTACCCACATACATCTACTTTTTACAAGCTTTTATTTAACTTGTTTTGTTAGGTTAATATGTTGGAAGTATGTTTCGATTAAATCTTGGTCAAATTTGGCTTCCCGAAGTCCAATCGACAATGATAATGACGACAATGTCTACCGATCTACGTCTTCGATGTATATGTTAATGTATTTTGTCTTGTGTTACTTATGTTGTGTTACCTGAATAAATATCATTCATTCATTCAATGCAATATTATGTTATGATACGACAGAAACAGATCTGATGATGGAGACAGAAGGTGGCCATATCAACAACTCAACTACACAAGATAAACCCCCCGTGTGTTGGTTCATTAGAATCCTCTCAAGCGCGCCGGTAATTAAAGCTTAGTATCAAAAATATCATTTTGTACAGAACATGTTCTAACTTTTCAGTACACCTATTTGAAATGCAAACGTCATAGAAGGTTAAAAAGTACTCGTCATACATGGCCTCATTACCTACTTATTATAACACAATACAAAATTGCGCGCCTATGTTGTTGAAATACAGACATAATAAAGGGCTGCAACTCACCCAAAACTAAGTATAAATTTGCTTAGTGAGGCGATATTTACAAGAACTCGCCAAGCACTTGAAAGTGACGAGGTTGTGTAAAGAGGATGAATATGTATGAAGCAACAATAACGGCGGGACGCGATGCACTGTATCATTGTCATGCAGAAGAAAGTATCGTATACATAGACTAATGTTTTTAACTTAATGTATCGTATAAACATGAAATCCAGTGCACATACTTGCATTATAATCAAACATGAACATACTTGCATAATCAACAGTGCACATACTTCCATTAATATCGTATATATTACGGTATGGTGTATAACTCTGGGGAAACTCGGCGTACCTATGTACAGTCACCATCACATACATAGGTACACTATAGGTGTTCAAAAATATCGGCGCATGCACCCTAATGCCTTGAAAATAGAGGTGTGTTCCGATGTTTGTGACGTGCTTGTTTGCTCCGATGTATGTGATGGCGACTGTACAGAAAGCTTTTGTTTCCCAAAAACAATGTATTCGTGCCATATGTAATGTACTTAGCTGCCCTTTACTGTAGGAATTTATTTCAGCAAATGAAGCTGTTAACACTTCCATCTACATAATGGAAACGTGTCTGTGCAGTACATCAAGGTTTCTTTTTCACACAACAAGATGAATGTAACTTTAATACTAGATTTCCGAATAGATTGATATTACCTAGAACCAAACTATTTGTAGGTCAGTAAAAATATTTAAACACCTACCAGAAGGAATAAATAGTTTGCCTATGCCTTAGTTAGACTTAGTAATGTTAAGGTAACATATTTTGACTAGTTATTTTCTAAATTATAGGTAATTTAACTACTTTAAAGGGTTTAATGTAATAAATGAGTCTGTATGTTTTGCATACCAATGTCGGTTAAGGTGGTTCGATTGCCATACAAAGCGTTATTTGACATTCGCAGGCTAACGGCGTGATATTTTAAGAAACTTATGTAACAAACTTTCATCAATTGGCTTCCCATTTGCGCTAAATTCCCCCTTACCTAAAATAAACTTGTATAAACTAGATTAATTTGGGAAAAGTAGTTTTCCCAAAATATCACGTCCCAAACCAATTTCTCAAATTAATCTAGTTTATACAAGTTTATTCTAGGAAAGGGGGAATTTGGCGCAAATGGGAAGACAATTTATGAAAGTTTGTTACATAAGTTTCTTAAAATACTACGCCGTTAGCCTGCGAATGTCAAATAACGTTTTGTATGGCAATCGAACCACCTTAAATATGTATATCCAAACATGCTTGTGAAGATCCAGTGTTACCATAAATAGTGCAAATAAAATTTATCATTTATCATGTTTGCACTAAAAAGTTATTAGAATGTGAGCTAAAAAAATATACTAACTTTCCTCTACTCGTCTTAGCGTTCGTTTAGGTTAAGTGGCATCGTTAAGCAGAATAAAGTTTAAAATGTCGCAGGAACTTTTTTTTTCTGAAGCAGTTATCATTTTTGCCATAACAAAACTAAACTTTATTGGGATTAGGATTAATAAAATTAGTGTATTACTTGACTGCGAGACGCTATATTAAATACGAGAATTCTTTATGATTATCTTCAGCTTCCTATGGCCTTGTGAGCACTGTATTAACTGTGTATTTACCAAAATGTTCTACACTATATAATAATAATAATTACAAGCATCAAAAGAAACAGCCAAGCCGAGCAACTCTTCTAAAAGCTTTGATCATACAATTCCCAGAAATCCTTATATTAATTAGCACCAATTTTGACACTTACTTGGTTTCTAATAATATACTTAATTAGTATTTTAATAAAGGAACCGTGAGCTTGTTAACTATGTAGTGTAGTTCTAGCGATTACATAACAATCATGTTAATAAGGGTAGGTAATTACCTTAAGTGACCTCCAAATAACCTAACGCTTATAATAACTTAACGGGGCTTAATCGCGTATTACTTCTAGTAATACGCGATTAAGCCCCGTTTGACACTATAAACTCTTGCTTTTTGTACACATATTTAAATTACTGTTTTACATGGGTCTAACGCAAAACAAGGGCCCCATTTCGTAAAAATAATGTGTGAGAATCGTGAAAGATTAAATCAATATAATGAAAATATAGATTCCAGTTCAGGAACAGTTTAAAACTATAGACAATTCAATTACCTACACAAGAATATAATGAATTCCAACATTTGTTCGCGACGTTTAAAACCTCAGAGTCAGCCCTCCTTCTGGCTGGTAAAATCTCGTCGATCAACAAAAGTCGATGGGTCCATCCACAATAAGTATTGCACGTATGGATTATGGATTACAGAAATCTTTCTTTAGTGGAACGACATTCCAGCTGAATGCCCCATGGTTGGTCGTTCTTTTGCGAAAGCATACGTATAGTATAATAATGAACGTCCATCAATTGATTGCAACTGGCCATAGCTACTGCTAAACTGCACAAGATAAACTCGTGTTTCTGCTCATTAGAATTCACTCAATAAGTTATTGACGTGCAATAAATTACAGTCGGAAATAAAAGCTTTTACCAATAATAAAACATTTGAGACAAGCAAATCTCTCCGCACAAGAACTCAATGTGGTTTTGAGTGAAAAAGGGGCGAACTGAAAACCAGGAGCCACATTACCTACTGCATTTCTGAGTTCCTTTGTTGACATAAATAGTCTTGTTTTTTATTTTCTATATCTATTTTCTGTATCTGATTGTGTCTCTTCTTCTTCTTATTTTAGAGCTAGGCTCTTGTCGGTGGAGTAATTTCCAACTTATTCTACATTTCGCCTTTTAGTTATTTATCTATAAGATGAAGCGTTTATTTTTCTTTAATTTGCTCCATGTAAGATATCCTCGGCCTTCCCCTTCTCTTTTCCCCTCTATGATTATTTTCATTCTCTGTCTGTTCTCATATCTATTATTGTCATCGTGGCGTAACATATGTCCAAGCATGTTATCATCATCATTGGCCTCTACGTCTTTATCAGACGATTCAAGCAGCGCTTTGCGAATGCATAGTAGAGCACTTTTTTAAATGGCTGCGTAGCCCTATGCGGGAGCGGCATTGTCTTCCGCAAAGGTGGCAGGAAAATTGTGCATTAGGTAATGGCGGGGTGTTTATTTGTCTTCTCCTTCTTTTACCTTCGAGAAGGTCAAACCAGGCCCCGTCATGTTTCTTGCGTCCGTCCGTGAGAGCCCTTCGCCACTTAATCCTATCTTCCGCAATGTGCTCCCAACATTGGTGATTGATACCGAATGCTATCATATCCCGCTTGGCACAATCCTTAAAGCGTAGCAGAGGTCTACCTATACCTCTTTTAGCATTTGCTACGGCGCCAAGCAAGGTACGGCGTGGAAGACGAGTGGGTGGCATACGATGCACATGCCCCAACCATCTCAACCTTCTCTGTTTGAGCAGAGCGGTGAGACTGGGCAGCTGTGAGATTTCCAGCACCCTCTCATTAGTCACTCTGTCCTTCCAGCTGATGCCAAGGATGTTGCGAAGACAGCGCATGTAAAACGTATTAAGCCGGCGTTCTTGTTTTGCATACGATGTCCAGGTTTCTGCTCCGTACAAGAGTATACTCAAGATGCATGTTTGGAACACGATCATCTTAGTTCTTGTTGTGAGATGCCCGTTATTCCATACTCCTATACGGAACTTCCCAAACATTGTCGCCGCTTTGCCGATACGCAAGTTGATCTCTGCGTCTAACGAGAGATTGTTCGACACGGTCGACCCAAGGTAGCAAAACTGCTCGACTACATCTAGGGGTTTGCCATCCAGTATAATCACTGGTGGCTCCGCACACCCCTGCGCTAGAACTACCGTCTTTTTGGAGTTAATGCTCATGGAGAACAGAGTGCAAGCATGTGCAAACTTGTCCATCATCACTTGGAGCTCCTGCGAGGATCCAGCGACGAATGCTGCGTCATCGGCGAAAAGAAGGTTGTCAGCGTATAGATCTTCACGGTTACGTTTGGACTTGAGAAGAGATATGTTAAAAAGCTTCCCATCAGCTCTAGTGTGAAGGTGGATACCCTTCTGGTCGTCGCCGAAAGCGACTTTCAGTAGCAGCGAAAAAAATATGCCAAACAGAGTAGGTGCCAAGACGCAACCTTGCCGGACACCCCTGCGCACTTCGAAAGGATCCGATTGGTCTCCATTAAAAGTGACGGCGCCTTTCATTTCGTCGTGGAAAGATTTCACGAGGCTGAGCAGTTTCGGGGGGCATCCTATACTTGCGAGTGCAGTGTAGAGCCCCTCTCTGCTTACCGTGTCGAAAGCCTTGTTAAGGTCAACGAAAGCGATACACAAAGGTGTTTTTTGCTCACGACACTTCTCCTGCATCTGACGTAAGGTGAAAATCATATCTATTGTAGATCGCTGGGCACGGAAACCGCACTGAGCCTCAGGATATACGCGATCAGCCAGCTGTTGGTTGTTGGCTGTTGGATTTTCATTCTCTGTCTGTTCTCATATCTATTATTGTCATCGTGGCGTAACATATGTCCAAGCATGTTATCATACCTGTGTAACATTAAATAATTTCTTATTTTTGACATGATAACGTCTTATAAATCGATGAACACCGGCAGCACGCACGAAAAAGTATGACTCATTGTCCCGGTGCGCCTGAGCCGAGCGTTCGGCTTTATGACGTTATCACGTAAAATTATTGTCCGTAAACCGACTTCATACCTTTATAGACAACCAATTTTTTATCCTTTTTTCCAGAATTCGGAGCGGCTCGGGCGAGTGAGCCGCGCGGAGGCGAAGGTGACCGGCATGGTGTTCGTGATGATTATCTCATTCACCGTCGCCTGGACGCCCTACTCTGTGTTCGCGCTCATGGAGCAGTTCGCTACGGAGGGAGTCGTAAGTTAAACTACTTAATCGAACGAGCGAGCGAAGCGAAAGAAGTTCTATGCTTCAGCTTGGTCCGAAAATTGTTTGTCTGTCCGGCCGGCGGCGTGTCTGTCCCGTTGTTCTCCTCTACAGGTCGCATTTCTCAACCGATTCTAGTGAAATTTTGTGAGCAGGTTCGATAATTATATACAATTTATTTGTAGAGACACTTTTCCGAAAATCGATTTTTTTTTTTTTTTTAATTAGGTTCGCGTGTTCTACATCTCACAGAAAACCACTAGTAATACATTGTATGAAGTGTCACTACGGGTCACATGTTTAGAACTCTTCAGGAGTTCTTCTTTAGGATGAGTGTTTGAAGTCACAAGTTTCAAGCGATTTAACGCCGAACCGCTATGCCCGTGACGTCACGCGGCGACGTCTCAGGACCTCAATATCGGTGCATCGCACTCACACTCATTTGACTATATAATATGTTGACGCAACAGGAAGCTCACAAGCCAAGGCGTAGGTAGACTGTATTTAAAATCACATGTTATCAGTACCTACATAAGTACGTCAAAGATTCGTTCCAAATGTTGGTCTTTGAGTTATAATGGTTAAGAAGAGCCATTATTCACTATTGATTATCGCAGTTTAGATTTACGTAAAACTGAATACTATGAAACTCGATCGCTTTATTTTTATCATAGCCACCTAATTTAATACAATTCGCCTACCTAGGTTTAGGTATATAAATCCATGTCCAAAATGTACAAATTAGCCAGTAAAGCTTTTTTTACCCGGCTGCTGTTGCTTTATAGGACGAGCCTAATAAAACGATCGCAATACGTGTTGGGAGCCTGGAGAAAATCTCCGGTAGAAAAGCCAACAAAGACTGCTAACTAAACTAAGCTAACTGAGTTATCTACATCAAAAAACCCTTTGAACTGAGTCTAAATCTTTTTTAAAACCGCCTTTGGCTTACCAAAATGCTCGCCAACCTAAATAGGCTTTGTGAACAATGCACTGCATACGATAGAGTAAATCTTTCCTTCGCTGCGAGTAGTTCATACATACATAGATTCACGCCTTTATTCCCGCTACTAAAAAGCTACCGCTACCGCGAGTAGTTCAGTTTTGCAAAATACCTACTAAAAGCGCTACTTACTTACTTACTAAATAAAAAAGCGCTACTTACTTACTTACTAAAAAAGCGCTACTTACTTACTTACTAATAAGCTACTTACTTATTTCATAGCCTCCTAAAAGCAAATACTATTTGTTTTTATCTAGATTATAGTGACGGCCAGTGTCACTGTTTCTCTAGAATCTAGATGGTATTGCATTTAATTGATCGAGGTCTACGTTTAGAGACTTTGTAGACGTTCGTTTTTTACACCGGATAACGGACCGTGTTTTTACCAGATTTGCGGTGGTGTATGGTTTATAGTGAATGTGTGTACAATGTACATTGTACATGCACCGGACACCGATCCAGCGACCAATTTACGGCGAATGCTGATGCCCTCGGTACACGACGGACTCGGTACGGACGACAGGCCACCGCAGGCCTCATCGAATGCGACGGTTCCCACGGCCCATCGGTCCGGCCTGGCGCGGCCTGACCTGGCCTGTGAGAAATCAAGCCGGGTCCCACGGCTTGATTTCTCACAGCGACTTAAGAAAGAGCGGTCACCCATGCCATTTTGCATAATGTAACGCTACCGGACGAATCGCCCGTTTTCTGTGAATTGAGTGACGTCTACTTGCGTTTTAATTAAAATTTTCAATAGATGGAATTGTTAATAACATTAGTTGAAAATAGGCCTGTACTGTGGGACAAAACCCAAGAGTGACTATAAAAACTTTTTCTCAAAAATGGCCCGCAAAGTGAACATAACTCGCTACATATTGGAAGGTAAAGTGCATAGTTTAAGGCCAAATAATAGTAATATTTATTTATTTATAATTTATTTAAATCAATATTAAAAAATAAAAAACATTGCAGGCCGCCTGGAATGTTACATATAAATTCCTTTATTTGTCGAGTACCAAAATTTTTAAAAAGTAGAAACTGGCATATAAAAGACGGCACAGGTCGTATTCAGCCAAATCAAGTCGTATTTTGCTGTTGCAAAGGCGACATTTTTGTATGAGTCATAAAAGGATTGCGTTTTTCGGTGGAAAAATACACTTGAGATTCTGTTTAAAAAAAATATGACGTTTAATTTTATGTAATTTGCAGTATTCTCAATTTGTATTTAATAATAACGCTCGATTTCAATTTTCTATTCCCCCATTTTTGAGAACAGAACTATATTAGCCTCAGCCGGAATGGCAATTGCAGGCTTCGTATTATAATTAAAAGGACTCGCAAGCTCGTCCGTTTAAAAAAAATACTCAGCCTGCAATTGCCTCCTTCCCGGCCACGGCAATAATGTACTATTGTCGCTTGGAGGAAAATTTGTACTGCGTTAAATGATGATTTTGAAACGATCTCTGCCAAGAAAAAAAACATGATGCATAGAGACGGAAACTCTAAGGTAACATCCATCCAGTAAAAAAAATGTAATGTATAATACAAGGAAGTCCGTTCATTGACGGTCCGTTGTCCGCCGGTGTAAAAAACGGACGTCTACAAGGGCTCGTACAGTCGACTCCTTAAATATAGGTTTGTACTATCCAAAAGGTTCAATAGTATCTGAGCAACATGAAACTAAAGTCGTGTTCACATATTTTTCATCGCTTTGTCCATGCACATATTATAGAACTCGACTGTACAATACATATTATTACTTCCTTAAAAGGCATTCTCCGCTTCGAAGGAATTTGGCACATTCTAAATTGGAACAGAATTGCCTTTGTTTTGTTACATTCGATTTCAAACCAAACTCTATTCTATTTCCTATCGCTGTCGATTCAATTTTCATTGCCAGTTTTTCATGTATGGTGGACAGCAGACGTTAAACCAAGCGGTTCGGATAATAGTTTTCAATCTTGATTTGTTCTAAAGCGCAATTTACACATGCAAGAAATTGCATGGAAGTTTCATTAGGTTGCGGGTTACCGATGAAGCTGAGTTCAATTGATATATCAAACCACGCAATGTAGTTAAACTTGCATGTGTATTTCGCGCTTTAAATCAAACGAAACAAAAGACATGCAATTACCTTCCTTTAGAAAATCGAATACATTCCATTGAATATTTTTGTTCTTTCTATAATCGTCCGTAAGCCCACACTCCCCATTACGCCTACGTCTCATGACAACACGATAAAATGCATGGGAGCAGGTCGAAAAGGTTGTAGTCATAGAATCAGAAGATCATCGCACCTAAAATTGGCCGAAATTTTATAAAATCCTTCACTTCGGTCAAAATTGTAAGGGTAGGTATATTTACATCATGTGACAACAGTACGAGACATGTGGCATCATTTAGCCCTTTAATCGTGTAGAGAGTAAACCTAAGTCTTTCATTCCTTAAATGGCAGGAAGTACTTGACAGACGTTGCCATAGTTGGCCACTTTTAACACCGTCTGCCAAGTAACAGCCAACAGGCTTATTAAGCCGGATTCATACTTTTAGGAAGTGTAGTATCATCGACGCGACAGAACGACATCGGTTTCATTCATTTGGTTTAGTTACATTCACATTCATATCTGATGCGCTCACGTGAGGGCTCCTCTTGTGCCAGGCATCAAAGCGCATCATAGAGCACCACGTCTGATATGTTGGGTGAATCCGAATATGTCCACTTTGAAGCTTAGAATACTCTGACGTGATGTTTACCTAGTGTCGCAAATGCTAATTCAATGCAATCGATGTAACAGCACTTGGCTATTTGCCATTTTTTTTCACACTGCCATTCGAACCAGTTTTCTGAGTGGATAAAATGTTTATGAATGTATGAAACTAACTACATTTACTAAGCACGTAAAAAGAAGACAGAAAATAGGTTCCAAGGTGAAGGACCATCGCTAGCGACACCCGAAACGGCTAATACAAATTGACATAGTATTATGACGTCACAGCATTATCTTCGTTCTAACCGTTGTATGGCAAATGACGTAAATTGCTGTTTTGGTCGTGAAATACTGCGTTTTAAGTACATAGCTGCTTTACAATATTTTTTTATAAAGCGTAAGGATTCATCATTTTCTTGCCCTTATCCCATTTATTTGGGGTCGGCGCAGCATGTCCTTTTCTTCCATACCTCCCTGCCACTCGTCATCACGTCACTTACTTCCTTCCTCTTCATATCCTCTCTCACACAGTCCATCCACCGTTTCCTTGGCCTACCTCGTTTCTTCCATCCCTCCACGTTCATACCTAATACTCTTTTGGTCACATGACTGTCATCCCTCCGCATAATATGTCCATACCACGCAAGGCGATGGGATCGCAATTTGTCGATGATAGCCTAATATACTCATTTCTTATTCTGTCCATCCTCGTCACGCCACACATCCATCTTAACATTCTCATCTCCGTAACATGTAGTCTCTTTAAAGCGTAAGGATTCTATTGGTATAATTTATTGCAATAATTTATTGGTTTACAATCAATATCTATGAATCTATAGCAACACTAGGTTATACATATTTTCAATATGAGGAAAGTACCCAATAGGGGTGTAGACTCAAGATGTACCTACTTATATTACGAAAATTACGAAGTTACAATCGTTTTAGTATTGCTTGTTAGAGAGAGAAAACGCTAGGGGATCGTGACGTCATGATAAACGAGCGTCATAATAAATGACAATCGTGACATATGAAGTTGCGTTTTACGGAAAAGGGACAGAATATACCCCCTCTTAAAACTTTGGACACTTATAACTTTGCGATTATTTAATCATCTGCTTTACTTTTTTCTCCATTTGACAATAGTTTTTATCATATTCGAGAAAATTTATCATTATGTGTGTCTACAGCCTTATTGAGCTGCATACAAATGACGAATTACATTGCGTGTCAGTAGATTTCGCTTTAGTTGCTGTATTTCTACGATCGTTGTCCGATTGATCCCAAGCTCAACCCTTTCGATTAACTGACATACATGTGGATCCTTTCATCTCGCAACACAGAGTTAAATTGGAATGCCACACGATCCGAGCACTCAAATAATGTAAAGCACCGGCCAGCCTGGGAATTTAGACAGGTTGAGTTAAAAGTAATAAAAACGTCACGTTTGAAATAGATTAAGTATTAAACGAAACTGTCGAGTAGAAATATATCGTTTGCCGCTCGACTTACCCAAATAGTACTATCAATGAATTATGACAACAATATTTACATAATCATTACAAAAGTATTCGTATAATTAATTTCATCAGCTTGCTGGTATTAACAAACTTTTGTTCGAACGGCCATTCTCAAATTTTGTGTCTGCGGTTGTGCCTCGAATAACCACAACCCTTTGCGAACATTTTATATAGTGTCACGGCAATTATACCGCAGACACAAATTAGGAGAATGACCGGAATAGGCGTGTAGCTACTTACAGCAACATAATACCTTATCATTAACATCATTACCTATCATTAACCCTATTTTTAAGTATCTACTAACACACATGATCCCAGTTGGTTTTTTAAATAAATGAAATTGAAAAATATCGGAAAACTACCCTTTAAAGGAAAATGGAGGGTGAAAGTTTGTATCGAGCTACGATATAAACGAGTTCTACGCAGACGAAGTCGCGGGCAAAAGCTAGTACATATAATAAAGCTGAAGAGGGTCGAAAGTCTGTACATGGAAGATATTCGAAAAAAAATTGGCTAGGGATACTTAAAATCGATAACAGAACACGTTCCAACAGTTTTTAGAATTTTTGTCTGTTTGTCTGTTTTTCTGTTTGTCTGTTTATCTGTTTGTCTGTTTATGTGACCGCGCATCACGTGAAAACGGCTGAACCGATTAAGATGAAATCTGGTATAGAGATAGTTTGAGTCCTAAGGAAGACTTAGGGTAGTTTTTATCCTGGAAATCAACCCCTAAGGGGATGAAATGGGGGGTGGAAATTTGTTTGGAGCTACTTAAACGGCTGCACTGATTTGGATGAAATTTGGTATTTAATTAGTTTGAGTCCCGGGGAAGGTCAAAAAATAGTTTTTATCCCGAAAATCTTCCCTTTAGGGGGTAAAATGGAGGGGTGAAAATTTGGATGTAATCCATTTTGATAAAATTTGGTTTAGAGGTAGTTTAAGTTCTGAGGAAGGACATTGGATAGTTTTTATTCTGGTAATCTTCTCCTAAGGGGGTGAAATGGGGGGTGAAATTTTGGATGGACTCCGTTTAGACCAAATTTGGTATAGATATAGTGTGAGTCCCGGAGAATGACAATGGATCGTTTGAATCCCGAAAATTATCCCCCAAGGGGATGAAATAGGGATGAAAATGTGGATAAATTCCATTTAGTTAAAATTTGGTATAGAGATAGAAGGAGTCCCAGGGAAGGACAATGCATAGTTTTCATCCTGAAAAATCATCTCCTGAGGGGGTGAAAATTTGTATAGAACCGATTTAAATGAAATGATTGGTATGGAGATAGTTAAGAGTCCTGGGGAAGGACTTAACATAATTTTTAGTCCAGAAATCATCTCCTAAGGGGGTGAAATGGGGTATGAAAATTTGGATGGAACCCATTTACGGTATAGCGAGTTGGAGTCTTGGGGAAGGACATAGGATAGTTTACTCCCGAAAATCATCCCCTAAGGGGATGTAATTGCGGGTGAAAATTTGTTTGTGTCCCATTTTGATGAAATTGGTTGAACGATAGTTTGAGTCCCGGAGTATGACAACGGATAGTTTTAATCCCGAAAATCATCCCCTCAGGGATGAAATAGGGGGTGAAAATTTGGATAAAACCCATTTAGATGAAAGGTAAAGAGATAGAAGGAGTCCTAGGGAAGGACAATGCATAGTTTTAATCCCGAAAAATCATTTCCTGAGGTGGTGAAATGAGGGTTGAAGATTTCGATAGAACCCATTTAGATGAAATTTGGTATAGAGAGAGGTCTCAGTCCAAGGAAAGAACATAGAATAATTTTTATTCCGGAACACATGAAAGGAGGAAATAATGGGAACATATAAGGGGGTGAGAAATGGTGGATGAAAATTTGGATTGAACCCATTTACGGTATAGCGATAGTTAAGGAAGGACAAAGGATAGTTTCAGCCCGAAAATCATCCCCTAAGGGGTTGTAGTTGGGGGTGGAAATTTGTCAAAATGTGTCACAACACATTTTGATAAAATTTGGTTGAAAGTTAGTTTGAGTCCTGGAAAAGGACATATGATAGTTTCTATTCCGGAAATCATCCCCTAAGGGAGTGAAATGGGGGTGAAAATTTGGATGTAGCCCATTTAGATGAAATTTAGTATAGAGATAGTTTGAGTCTTGGAGCATTCTCCAAGGAGGTGAAATAGGAGGTGAAAAATTGGATGGAATCCATTTACGGTATAGCGGTAGTTGGGAGTCCTGGGGAATAGGAACATTACATAGGTAAATATATGTATGTGACGTTCCAAGGGTAAAGGTACCTTATGGCGGTAGTTTCGAAGATGATTTCTAAAACGGGGTAAAATAGACGTTTTATTATGGCTATTTTGAAAAGTATTAGATGTAACATTTTGTTGACGTAACTTTATTATTAGTATAAAATATTTAAATTACAAGTCAGTTAATTTAGTCCTACGGTTTAGTAGAATAGGTCCTTACGGCCGTGTGATATGAAAATATGCAAAATAATACTGAAAAAAGCCAACATGCATCTATTATGGTGAGGCGGGTCATAGAAACCAAGTTTGCGGCGGAGTCTATTTTGTAAAAAAAGGCGTTCGGAGTAAGGTAATCTATAAAATCATGCAACTCAGCCATAATGACCCTTTCCTTCATACAATCCATACTAATATTACAAATGCGAAAGTAACTCTGTCTGTCTGTTACCTTTTCATGCTTAAACCGCTGAACCGATTGAGATGAAATTTGGTGTAGAGATACTTTGAATTCCGGGGCCTTCCCAAAGAATCCTTACTAAAGATAGTTTTTATCTGGAAATTGATCACGTAAGGGGGTGAAAAGGGGGGAGAAAGTTACGATATAAACGAGTTCCGCGCGAACGAAGTCGCGGGCAAAAGCTAGTACATATAATAAAGCTGAAGAGGGTCGAAAGGGAAATTATTCGAAAAAATATTGGCTAGGGATTCTTAGAATCGATAACAGAACACGTTCCAACAGTTTTTAGAATTTTTGTCTGTTTACGTGACCGCGCATCACGTGAAAACCGCTGCACCGATTTGGATGAAATTTGGTATATAAATAGTTTGAGTCCCGGGAAAGGTCAAGAATAGAATTTATCCCGGGAATCTTCCCTTTAGGGGGTAAAATTGGGGGGGGGGGGGGGGGTGAACATTTGGAAGTAATTCGGCAGGGATTTTTAATCAAAGCTTTTCTATTTTCCCCACTAGCGAGATTTGAGCCCGCGATGTAGAAAAGTGTGTAAAATTGAACATTTGTATAGGGCTGTTATTCTTTACGCGTTGTTGGCGCCTCACCCCACCCGTCACGCCTGACAAAACTAGACCTCTACATATACGCTTAGTTACTACGAATCGCGGCGTCAAGATCGTTGATGTTGGCGGCGGTGTGGGTGAGCGTTGAGGTGAGCTTAAAACAAGTTACAGAATAGCGAGGCAGTTGACAAGAGCAGCGCACGGATAGCGGTCGTAAGGTCGCGGGTTAAGATCTATCTCATGCCAAATAATTTTGCAATTTTTCACTTTGAAGTATTATAATAGAAAATTGAAATTAATCGGTTTAGCCGTTTTGGAGATAAATGGGAACATTGGTGTACACAAACAAACAGCCTCTCACCCTAAACGCATATACCTAATCCGTTCCTTCGCGTGGGTAAAAAAAGTGGTCAACACCACTCGTTTTTAACTATCTGTAGAAAGTATTCTATTGGTAAATAGAAAGTAATGGCCTACAATTTTAGCACTACCATCATATTTACTCGTATTTAATTTTCGAGCGCTCGAACGTCTGAGCTTTCGTTATTACCCTCGTGGAAGTCTACGTGTCTCATAGCCAGGAAACTGGGTTTTCCGCACGCGTAGTGTGCGGTAATTGTCACTTTATGGACATGTATGCCGTTTTAAGTGTTATTACACTTGAAATAATTTAATAAAATTATTCCGGGATATTGAACCTCTACCTACGAATAAAACATAATAAGTACTAGGAACTGAACGAAATTGATACGAGAGATTGTTCATCATAAATATCAGATTGCAGATACCATTGATCAAAACCCCGGCGAGCAGGCCCGAAAATCCGTCGTTTAATAATAACAAAGCCGAAGCCACAAAGGTTTTTCGTTATTTAAATCTTCATTCATTTTATATCTCCGACCGCAAGCGCCAAAGATACCTACATACTATTTTATTTACTGCCTCGTCTGCATTGTAAATCAGTTCTTAGACAGTTTTGGCATAAACTTGTTTAAGTAAACGAAATTATGACTTCCCTGAACTTGAAAGCGAATGATTGGAGTATGAATTTATTAGTGCTTAATGTTTCTTGAACATGGCTGGCCAAAACACCGGGTTTTGTTTCGGTACGCGCTATTGATGTATAGAGATTAAATTGATATTGTGTTGGTTAGTCCTAAGGGACAAAAAAAAATGTGTTGGTTAGGGCGCTCTCTCTTCCACTCGCCCTAGAAGCTAGAGTTAGAGGCCTCCCACCACCCACAAGAAGTACAACATATCACCGCCCAAAGAATCTGGAATTTCCTGGAGGCAACGGGACTTAACGGTGAACTCTAAAACAAGGGCTGCCACAATAGATCACTTGCTGGTCGAAGCGGCATATTAAGGCCCACAAAAAAAAAAAAAAATAATAATAAAAATAGAGGCCTCAAATGCCGTGACGGTTCAATATAAGTGATAAAAATATGTGATCATGTCTTTGTTGGACATAAGGTTCCTCGGATAATTAAATAATGATGGGACAATCTTACACTAATCGAACTAGCCTCATGGTAAGTTAAATAAGGCTTGTGTGACTAGACGACGATAGGTATATTTAATAAACATACTAATAAAAAAAAATACATTAAGTACATCAAAAACACAATAAAATATACAATTAAAACGAAACCCTGTCGAAACCCTCGGACCCTGGAGCCCAGGCGCTCACCAATTATTTGGCCAATTGTCAAAAAAATTGGTCAAAGTATCCGGAGACCATAGGGCTGGCTCGTTCCTTGCCCAACGGATCGGCATAGCCATATAAAGAGGGAACGCAGCCAGTCTTATGGGAACCCTTCCGCAGGGATCCGACCTTGGGGACCTCTTTTGATTAAATTTATGTTTTTCCTAATTTTAGGTTTATTTAGTTTATTTAAGTTTTTTCTATAGTTATGTATTGTAAGTAGGTTTATAACTGTCAAATAATTATGTTGATAATATTAAAACTAGATTTAAAATTAAAACTAAAACTAACATAAAAATAACCTACCAAAAACTATAAACTACTATCTAAATTTGGACCCTTTGGTAGGGTTCCCATCACGCAGGCATAATAAATATTTCAATGAGTACCTACATAGAAAACACCCAAGACTTGGAAATAAATATTTGCCCTTACCGGGATTCGAACCCGCGACCGTCAGCTTCGTAGGCAGGGTAAATACCCACTAGGCTGAACCGATCGTCCAGATATTTTGGAACATTTGGAAACATACATATATTACCTATTATAAACTCGACTATACCTATTCATTTTGTCAGCGTCATATCATTGATATCAACTGTAGGTATGTCAGAGCGGGTAGTTACGTAACTTTTCGAAAGAGCGTTACAAGTCAACTGTCATTTTTTCCATCCAATAAGTATATTTTGATTTACCTAAAGTACTTACCATTCGCCAACTGACCTTTCGTGCACTTTATGTGCATTCTAATAAGGGTCACGAATGGTCAGTTAACTGTGTTGGCGTTTGTACAAAGCGTTACGCAATCGAGTAACAGCTTCGTGTTTTTCTAAATTCAATTTCAGGCAATAAATTCCCTTATTACCTTGTTATCTAGTAGACGTACTATTTAGACGAAAACGGTTCATGCCTATACGCGTAGTCAACCTGAAAAAGAGTACTGGAAGTTATCTATCTTCATACAGAATATAATGGCTTCTATTTAAATGGTAATGGGAAATGTCAATTCAGAGAGGCAATTCGGGATGAGGAGAAACTCATTGTTCGAAACACTACAAGGCTGAATATTTGCGCTTTCTCTGTGAATCAGAACTTCAGGCATATAGTTAGTTAGTAGAAACTAGCCTTGTGAGATGTATTGAATGTGGGTAGATTAAGCTTGATGAATCTACCGACCAAGAAGAAATAAACCAGTCTTGAATATACTCGCGTGCTGTGTTATTTGTCTCCCGATTAACATACCTAGTACAGGACATTTGGCGAACGAGGATGTCGAAAATATTACCTTTAAACGTTAAGGAGTTTAATCCACGCTCGGAAAAGTGGAATACCTATATAAGTCAGCTAACTGCGTGGTTTGATATAAGTGGCATTAAACCGGACGCCCGAGCGAAGTACCTCATCGCAGTGGTCGGAACCGAGACTTTAGACTTAATTATAGATTTGTGCTATCCATCGGAGCCGGATGAAGTGAGTTACGATGATATAGTGTCAAAAGTGCGTGAACATTTGTCACCTAAGCGGTCGGAGTTGGCGGAGCGTATGTGTTTTCGGGCGTGCAAGCAAACGACGGACCAGTCAATTAGCGAATACGTGGCGCAGCTCAAACAACACGCGCAACGATGTAACTTCACGGGTACTACATACCTAGAAGAGAACTTGCGCGACCAGCTGGCATACGGGATGAGAAGTGAGGCGATTCGTTTTAGACTGCTAACGGAGACTAAACTAACGTTTAGCCGCGCGGTAGAAATAGCGACGTCGCTCGAGGCGGCGGATCGAGACTCAAAAGCGAGTGGACCCGGCAGCAGCGCCGGAGCCATGACATCGACGGCGATGTCGGTGAAGGACGAGGGCGTGCACGCGGTGCGCGCCGGCGGCAGCGGCGGCGGCGGCGCGCGCGCGCCCCCGCGTCGCAGGGGACCCACGGCGGCGCCGCGCGCGCGCTGCCCACGGTGTTTGGGACCTCATCCTCCTCAGCGCTGTTCTTTCAGCAACACGGAGTGCTATGTGTGCGGCAAGAAAGGACATATAGCGAAAGCGTGTAGGAGACGCAAGGCTCATAGTGTCAACGCGTGTACGGAGTATATTGGGCACGAAAGCGAAGACGAGCCCGAGGTAGACGACGACGAGTACGACGTGCCGCTGTACGTGGTGGGCGGCAACGCCGACGACGAGCCGTGGTGGCGCACGGTCAAGGTCAACGGAGTAAATGTAAGAATGCAATTGGACAGTGGATCAGCGGTAAGCGTCGTGTCTTACAAATTCTGTAGTGAGCTATTTAAAAATGTTAAAAGTGTATTCGGGACAAAAAATTGTACCTAAGGGTATACTTCCATGCGAAGTAATATATTGTAAAAAAACCTTTACCAAATTGAGTTTAGTTGTAGTAGATTCTAAGGATAGCCCTCCCATTATGGGACGTCGGTGGATGACGGCGTTAGGTATCGAGTGTAACGCTAAACCGGTATATAGCACTCAATGCGAGCGCGAGGGCGTGGGGACTCAGCTTGCGCGAACATTTCCGCAGGTGTTCGCGCCAGGAACTGGCAAATTCACAGGCAAACCCATCCAGCTGAGCGTAGCACGCGATGCGCGGCCCGTGCTGTGCAAGCCGCGACCCGTGCCGCACGCGCTGCGCGCCACCGTCGAGGCCGAGCTGCGGCGCCTGCAGGCCGACGGAGTCATCTCCCCGGTCGAGACCAGCGAGTGGGGGACGCCCGTCGTGCCCGTCATAAAGCAGTCTGGCGAGGTAAGGCTATGCGGAGATTTCAAAATAACGCTAAACCCGGTGCTGGAGGACGATAAATACCCGATACCACGTATAGACGAAATCTTCTCAAATTTGCAGGGAGGTCAGCTTTTTAGCAAAATAGACTTGAGTCACGCTTACCAGCAGTTACCACTTTCGGAAGAATCGAAGCAGCTATGTGTGATAGCCACGCATAAGGGTAGTTTTTGCTACAATAGATTGCCTTTTGGTATTAAGTGTGCGATGAGTAAATTTCAACGTGTGCTCGATAACCTATTTAAGAATATGAACTTTATTGCGGTGTATTGCGATGACATTTTGGTAACGGGAACCGACCATGCCGACCATTATAACCGATTGCTGTCGGTATTTAAAATCTTGTCAGAAGCAGGGTTGAGAGTAGCAGAAAAAAAGTGCAGTTTTTTTCAGAAGTCGGTCTCGTACTTAGGGTATGTCATCGATGCGAAAGGCCTTAGTACACAGC
Organism: Epinotia brunnichana; assembly: GCA_963854355.1. Taxonomy (NCBI): domain Eukaryota; kingdom Metazoa; phylum Arthropoda; class Insecta; order Lepidoptera; family Tortricidae; genus Epinotia; species Epinotia brunnichana. The sequence continues at coordinate 6,652,261 of OY977949.1, read as the reverse complement.
CGTGCAAAATTAATGCAGTACAGACCGCCCCAGTACCGGACACCGTTTCCCGCCTAAAAGCATTTTTAGGGCTAGTCAATTATTATGCTAAGTTCATACCCAATATAAGTACTGTCTTGCATCCATTATACGAGTTGCTTAAAAAGCAAAACAAATTTGTCTGGACTAGGGAATGCAATGAAGCGTTCAACAAGGTCAAAGCGTTGTTAGCAGCAAAGCCGGTGCTGGCCCATTATGACCCGGAAGCGCCTCTACGGGTATATTGTGACGCGTCTCCGTACGGGGTGGGCGCGGCGCTGATGCAGCCGGGCGCGGAGGGCGAGCGGCCTGTAGCGCACGCGTCGCGCGCGCTGTCCACACCCGAGCGGAATTATGCGCAAATATGCCGTGAAGGGTTGGCTATCATTTTCGCCGTTAAAAAATTCCACCATTATTTATTCGGTAGGCAGTTCACCTTAGTGACAGATTGTAAACCGTTGTCCCATATTTTTAGTCAGAATAAAAGCATTCCTCAAATGGTGGCGGGGCGTTTGCAGAGGTGGGCCGTTATTCTAAGCGGGTACGACTATGAGATACATTGTGTCAAAGCCGACCAGAACTGTTTTGCTGATCATTTATCGCGCCTTCCTTTAGACGTTATTAAGGACGAGCGAAAGGGCAAGGAGTCGTGCGAATTTTTGAACTTTATTGAGGACGGTATATCGCTTAATCATAAAGATATAGCTAAAGCGACGCAGGAGGACCCCATAATGAGTAAAGTGTTTAACCAGTTAGGTAGGGGCTGGGAGTATTGCGGAGACGAAGATGTCAAGCCATATTGGCGAGTGCGCGAGGCATTAAGTCGCGAGCAGGGTTGTATCATGTTCGGATACCGTGTAGTAGTGCCGGAAGCGCTACGCGGGCGCGTGCTCCGCGAGCTGCACGCGGCACACAGCGGCGCTGTGCGGACGAAAGCACTAGGGCGCGCCTATGTATGGTGGCCCGGACTGGGCGCGGACGTCGAGCGCATAACGGCCGCGTGCGCCGTGTGCGCGGCGGAGCGCCCGATGCCGGCGCGGGCGCCGACGCACCCGTGGGAGTGGCCGCAGGACAGGTGGTACCGGGTACACGTGGACTTCCTCACGCCGTCAGCTGGTACGTATTACTTTGTCCTGATCGATGCCTACTCTAAATGGATCGAAGCAAGCAAAATAAAGGGGACACGAGCCGCAGATACCATAGCCAAGTTGCGCGAAATATTTGCTCGCTTCGGAAATCCATACGAGTTGGTGTCGGACAACGGGCCTCCGTTTACGAGTGGTCAGTTTGAGTCATATTTGAAGAAAGAAGGCATTCGTCACGTTCGCATTTCTCCGTACAAGCCAAGCAGCAATGGGGCGGCTGAAAAGACAGTTGGATTAATAAAAAAGTGCCTAAAAAAGGCAGAGCGAGATAATGTGGACGTAGACGAGGCCTTGCAAATCTATTTGCTAAATCATCGATGCACGCCACACTCCACAACGGGTAAGTCACCGGCAGAGTTAATGTTGAAACACAACATACGTAATCGCCTCGACCTTCTGCGGCCAGACCCGCGAGAGTATGTGCGAGAAGCTCAAAGAAAACAAATGAGTAAGGAGATGTCGGCTCGGGAATTTCAGGTGGGTAAAGAAATTATGTATCGCGTATATCGACAAAACAAGCAGTTTTGGGCCACAGGTTCAATTATGGAGCGTGTAGGGCCACTAACATACCGTATACGTGGGGCTGATGGGAGTGAACACAAAAGGCACGTAGATCAATTATTGACGAATCGTAGTAGCGAGGATGATACCGGTAAGAAAATTATAACACAGTGTGATGCCGACGGATCGAACCAGGCGACAGCGCTAGGCCGGGCGGCCCGCGCCACCGCTGAGTCACCACGTGCGGGCGATTCGGGTAATACAAGCCCACCTTCAGAACCTATACCGATAACTATAGGTAAACGCGTTCGTCGTCCACCGATGAGGTACGGGTTCGAATAGATAAGACTCCCATAATTAATAAATGTTATAATTTTAATCATGTCATTTACTTTGTGTACCTACGCGTAGCAGGAATAACTCTTAAGGCTTCAACTTTGTATTTATCACCATTGGGTTCATAAGTACAATGTAGGTACTAGTTACTTATAATTACCAATGTATAAGAAGCAGATCACCAGTGCGCAGCGCAGGATTTAGTTTAAAGTACCTACTCCTAAATATGGTTTGTAAAACGCAAATTAATTATACCGGGTTAGTAGGTACACACCGCTAACTATAAGTACCTAAGTATACTTACCTATGTGTAATAAACTTAAGTAGGTAATAAGGACTGATTTTTGATATCGTAGAATAACAACTTATTCCAAGATTAGGTAAATATCGTGATGATTATGACTAATCTCGGAATGAGAGCTATTACGGGTTAGTCGAATTGATATTGTAAAATAAATGTTAGATTTAAGTTGATAAACTATACGTAAGCTAATTTAAGGGAGGAAGGATGAGATGTATTGAATGTGGGTAGATTAAGCTTGATGAATCTACCGACCAAGAAGAAATAAACCAGTCTTGAATATACTCGCGTGCTGTGTTATTTGTCTCCCGATTAACATACCTAGTACAGGACACCTTGTTAGTACAAGGGTCGGGGGTCAGGAATTCCTCCAGTATCTAATTATTCTGGCTGTAAAAAACGCCACTCAAATATATTTTTTGCTTACAGATTTCGCCGGGCGTCGGAGTTATCCCCGCACTCGTTGCTAAAAGCTCCATTTGCTACGATCCCTTAATCTACGTCGGAATGAACACTCAAGTAAATAACCTCACTTTAACCCAGGTATATTTTATTTTCTCAGAAATATTTCGCTACATACCTTTTTTATTTACAGTTTCGACAGTCCATCAAACGATTCTTCGGTCGCCACAGCAAGGGGGGGCTCTCGCAAACAGAAAAATGCTACGATAACACCCTGATGTCGCCCGCCCACAGAATGTCCTGTATCAACGACTCCTCCCGCCAATTCTCAGACTCTAACGTGTCCTCTATCTTAAAAAAGTCTAAGAATAGAAAGGTTATTATCGCTGAAGATACCTCAGATGTCACAAATAACGGGACCATGCGGAATTTTTTGAGAGAAACTGAGCTGTGTACCATTAAGGAGAACAAGACTTCATCGGACGCCGAGAGATCAGCGGAGACCACTCATGACGAGGATAGCGGCAGCAGGAAACATGGGTACGATGAGTCTTCCAGACTGTTCGACGAGAACAGCGGCCAGCCCAAGCGCGATGACGTCAGTTACATGATGAAAAATGTTTACGGCAATCTAGCCTTCGAGGAACATCACACTGATGCTCCATTCGACCACCCCGCTGAGTTCCAAGTCGTCATGAAACCAAAACTGATAACGCATAGCTATTCCTTGGACTTGAGCGGTGTTACAAACCAAAGTAAGAAACGGAAACTATCTATAGAAAGCAAACTAGAATCCCTAAACCAATCCAAAAGTATCCTTAAGAACACAGTGGTGAGTAAGTTCATCGACCACAACCCGAGGCTCGGCCAGGACAACTTCAAGAGCTACTTGTGCCGGTTTGACAAGAACGAAAGTGAAAAGGACGATTTGTAGTTGAACGAGTAAATTAGTCCTAGTGGGATCAAAGACAAAAGTTTTCAATTATTATATTTTGTAACGCGTGATCGATATTCTGTGATCCTCTCTTATTGGAAGGGTTAATAGGTGCTGTGCCGGTGGGCAAAGTTTTTATGAAGAGAGCTATGTATCGTCAAGTGTCTGTGATATATATTCGAGTGCCAAACGAAAATGAACAGGTTTCTTTGGCAATGTTACGAATACAGTAAGTAATAGAGGCGGTAGCGAGTTTTAGACCTGGCCCCGTAGCATAAGTGCGCGTCGTCTCGTTCTATCGAACGGTGTCAGCCAGGGACGGATGCTCTATCCTGTCACTTATCGCGTGATAAGGCCATCCATGCTACGGGGCCTGGTTTTAAATAACTCAGGAACTCGGAATACGACCTAGTGTTCACTCTAAAATATACGTATGTGTGCGTATGAAGATTACTGTAGTCAAGTTGCCAATTATAATGATAATATTAATAATTTATTACGTAGAGTAAGAGATTTTATGACATCGATTACCTTAGTTTATCTAGTTTGATGTTCGATTTTTAATAAAAAATTTGGGCTTTTTGATGAGCGTGGAACGGAATTGTATTGTATGAAATATTTAAATTAAGCCGAACACCAATTGTCGTCAATGTTAATACTTTGTCGTTTTAAATTAATTAAAATTGTCAGACTAGTTAAGCGGACAGAAACTTAAGGTGGTTCGATAGAAAATACAAAACGTTATTTGACATTCGCAGGCTAACGGCGTGATATTTTAAGAAACTTATGTAACAAACATTCATAAATTGGCTTCCCACTTGCGCCAAATTCCCCCTTTCCTAGAATAAACTTGTATAAACTAGATTAATTTGAGAAATTGGTTTGGGACGTGATATTTTGGGAATGATGATGTCAAATAACGCTTTGTATGGCAATCGAACCACCTTAACTAAGTCGTTTGCAACGAATAGACCGTTTTGATAAAGCATGTTTGTTCGAGTATTACCGCGTTCGTCCTAGGTAAGGTCAGGCCTTAAGGTAAACTATGACTGTGGTAAAAATTAGAAATGACTGGCCAGTCGCGATCCCTTCAGAGGGCAAATAAATAGGTAATACATTAAAGTTTTATTTAAGTAGACAATATTGCTCAATGACCAAGCTTTTTGAACGTAACTAGTTACTTTTATTTGGATGATAAATACTAATAAAAATAATATTACAAATGAAAAAAATGTAATTGCAACTTTAGGAAATTTCGTATCGATTAAGTAGAGACGTTAATTTTATTAAGGCATGCTTTTACTTTTCCCATTTTGCCTACCAACTTTTTACACGACTGCCTAACGAAAAGCAGTGTTATGTTTTTTAGTTATTTCTATGAGGTACCTACTACAATGTAGCATTAGTATTACAGAAGCTTATTATTATCATAAATAGTAATGAAGTTAATATACGTTGACAAATAAACGGTAACAAAATAGGAAATTAAAAGTGTGTCTCAATTTTATTGACGTCCTAAGTTGGTAAAAAGTTTTCTAGAAATGCTCTTTAAATAAGTATAAAGCGTTTAGTGATGCGATGACGTAGTATAAAATGTATGCTGCACTGCGTTTTAACCCTTGGATGCATTCAGTATCCAAAATTATACAAGTAAGTAGTCACCAAATTAATGTCAAAGACAGTAAAACTCGACAGTCTCAAATGTGACCTGGATTTTATTGTACATAAGCCATTTCAGAACCAAAGTTATTGATACCATACATAGATAATATAGATATGCATCATTGTATCGCGACACGGGTTAAAAATAAAAATAGATTTATTTTGAAATATGTCACCGTGTTACTAAGCGTGCTTTATTTATGGCTAATTTGTTCTGCGTGATTCGCGCGACGATGATAAACATTTTAAAAGACGACGCCGCGGTTCCTGAACGGTGGTTACGACGCTCTTTGACATGACAACGACTTAAGATATTCTTCCAGGCAATTTGTTACAAAATATTTCTTTTGAACTGATTATGGGAAACTGATTGCTATAGCAGTTTTGAAGGGTTAGTAGTAGAAATCCTACATCGCAAAATGACAACATTCGCATAAAGGCTACATTGCAAATGTGCCCCTTCGCAAAGACATAATCATACTATAAGAACTAAATCATAATAACTAGGTAAGTATTTGACATAAATGTAGTTAGGTATGCGAATATGGTAATTTTGCGATGTAGGAATTCTAATAAAAAACCACTTTGAACTTTTATATAAGTTATAGGTCTACGAATGCGTACAAAGTAATGGATCAATATTCATAGCCAAATCAAAAAAGAAGTCTACAAGCAAATCATATTCTTTTTTGGCAACTGCGATTGCTCCCCTATCACCTTACTAAAAGATTATAAGCAACAGTTTGCTCTACCTTGGAAAAATACCCTACTTACACTTTAAAGAAATGCATGCATTGAATTCTCATTAGAGATAAAAACGACGGAAGACAGTTTAGATATCAGACGTTAAACGTTGCCATATTTTTTAGAAGTTTTCTTCTTTACCCACTTTTTCGAGCTGGCAGTTGAAAAATAACATCTTAATATCAGTCTTCTTAGTCAAATTAAAATGCATGTTTGAGAGGCATGTATACCTAGACGTGCAGAGGCATGTAGAGGCGTGTATAGCTCAATAATGCCTCGGCGTTGAAAAAGGGGGTACATTATTCCGAGTAATTTTTCCGAATTTAATCATTCCGAAAACCAAGCTCCGCTGAAGGATTTATTGATATTTCCTGATATAGGTAGGTACTTTGTAACCGACCGATTCTATTAAATCTATATAAAATTTTCGTTGAAAATGGCTATAAGTTTTTTTTTAAGAATAATAATGCTTCCAGACGAAGGACTCTAAAGGGCCATTTACATGGTGCAACAACTCGTATGCGATTGTCATTACATTGCGGGGCTGCGAGCTACCGAAATATGACGAATTAAATCAAACCCTGCAATGTAATAAAATTCGCATACGAGTCGTTGCACCATGTTAATGGCCCTTTAGAAAATTTCCTGTGTTTTCTGTAAATGGGTTATTTCACCCAGCACGCTATGAATCGCGTTGTAAAGTTTTACCTAACGTGTTACTTGGAGTCAAGTCGAACATACCTATCTGTCATTTTATTTTCGTATCACGTACTATACTTCGTTTCTTTTAAGATTAGAATTATCTGTCAAACGGGTAAACAAAGAAGCAGTGGTCGTAATCCTTCCTTCTTCGATTTCGACCGATACCACTGAATTTCTCGGAACTTATGTACATACGAGTACATGTCATTTGATATTTACCGATAGCTGAACGCACATATATTTTCTTTTAAAATGTTGTATACCGTAGCCAACGATATGCCAGCAGTCTCGGCAGTCTTTTTCACACGGTCCAATTTAGTGGGATACTCCTTTATATGGCACATTTCTGACACTAATTTGTAAATATTCACCACCATCCGCTTTTCACTGGCAGTCAGAGGATTCTGCTTTTACCTTTTCTTCTTTGGAGATGAAAAAACATTAGCCGGAACCGGCTGCGACTTCTGTAGCCCACTCGGGCCAGCCTTGGCTTCATCCATTGTAAATGTGCACCAACAAACAAAATATCTAAATAGATCAACAACTAATAAGTGACGTTTAAAAATAGACCATTGTGTGAGAACTCTTGCCTCTTTAGGTTTTTTAATGTACAACCTTTCCATGAAAAATTGCAAACGCTATTTATTAAAATTCTTATCTTTTCATCTTAGAATATAAATTAACTAATATTATGTTTCTTATCTATTAATAAAACATGATAATATATACTTGATATTTTTTAAATCGTATTCACTGTTCGATCCGCAGAATGTGCCCGATAAAAAACCTTATATCTCGTTCTGCAAAGGTCTCTCTAATGCTAAAAAAACGAAGTATACACTGTACTGACATTTGACAGGCGGGATATATGTATAGGGTATTTTGTTCTTGAGCGAGATCTAGACGATAGACAGGTTGGCATATTTGCGCAGCAGCATTTAATATATATTATTTTCGCGGAAGCAAGGCTTAGGCATGCAGTACCGCATGCTTACAGCCTTGCTTCCGCGCATCGTGTAGCAATCAGGAAACTATTTAACCCACAAAACACTTAATATTATAGAATGGCAATGTGGGCGTGACACGCGCGCCACTAGTTTGAGCATGCGCTCAAGCTTTCGTACCAAAATCACCCGATCGTCGTGTTGTTGTAGGCGACTTGGAAGAGACGAGGTGCCGACACCGGTCCCAATGGAAATCGCGCTTGATACCCCTTCTATAGTATTTAGTGTTCTGTGATTTAACCCTTTACTTATTGGTGCCAGCCAGAGTTGACAAAAGGCAACATAGCTGTAATACGGGTGGCAACTATAGTTGATCAACGATGGGTAAAAAAATTGTAAATTAGTGATTATTAGTCTAAACAATTATAATTTAACAAAACTCCATATAACAGTGAATGTGCGTGTGAATTTCCAAGTCTAAAGCATTAAATAGTTTCGGAAATTGTAAGTGAATATACCTAAGTACCATCCACACCGCCGACTCTCATCAAAGCATGGCCGAGCTCTTGCGTAATCTTGCCTTTAAAGTCCCCATAGGTAAAGGGGATATTTTTTTTATATACGCGCAGTCGAGAATCCGTATTGTCTCGGTGACAGTTTTTAGTTGACGGTGGCGGACCATAGTAAATTTGACAGCTAATGACAAGTTTTCTAAGTTCACGCAGCGCCCTCCGAAGGCTTGTTCATGAACATGAAGTAGGCACGGTCACTCAAAAGTAACTTACGCGGACCAAGTTCTCAAAATGATCTAAACACGACTCTAGCGTCGAGATTTTATAATTCTATTTTTGACATGTAATTTTTTTATATTTTATGAATAAATGAGTATGAGTATAATAAGGACTAACGAGAATAAAGTGAGGATCCGCCTGTTGTTTACCTCTACTTTTGACATTATGTTCTGTATTGTGTTATTTTTTGAGGTGTGCAATGAAGTGTATTGTATTGTATTGTATGGACTATATGTATCATTTTGAGCGTGCCATTTTGCGTACTTAGAGTAGGTAGGTAGTACCAATAGATTTCTCCGATTTTTTTTTTTTTTTCCCGTTTGGCCTGCAGTGCGGCCAGTAACGGATATGTTACGGTATATCCTCTCTGAGGGCCTTAAGGGCCTCTCAGAGGGAGGGATTTCTCCGAGCTATGGTAATAGTAATACTACGACCGAGCGAGATGGTAGTATACAAATCTCAATAAGTGTGACAGAAAGGGTTATATCATTCGTTGTCCTTGTCATAGTATGAGGTTGCAGAAAATAAACCATTGGCCGCCCAAATTAAGTAGGTTGCTTATGGTAAACCGTCAGCCATTTTAATGACCAGTTCTTAATTTATCTACATAGGAGCCTTTCCACCGCTTATTGTGGCAACGCATATACTCGTACAGTCGTGGCCAGATAATTAAGAACACGATTTTTTTTTCCCATAGCTCCTCTGTAGAAATTTATACTCTTATCTACGTTTGCGTAGCTACTTCTGCTGCTGACTGTACCTATATCATCATCATCATCATATCAGCCGAAAGACGTCCACTGCTAGACATAGGCCTCCCCCAAAGAGTGCCAAAATGACCGGTCCTGCGCCACCCGCATCCAGCGGACTCCCACGACCTTTATCATCACACCGCGCATCAGTACACCTTGTACCTATAATTATAGTCTTACTGAATGTTGGATCGTTTTATAAGTGGAATAGACGAAATATTGTACGCCTTTGACGTTATTACTTCGCATTAATTAGCGACATTAATGTAAATACAATAACTTAGCCTAAAAGATATTTTTATGTAAATTCTCTTAAATGTTTAAATAAACGATCTTTTTTCAAAGCGACGTTTCATTTCCTAGTCCCAACCCAAGTCATATTAAACTGTAATTACTCGGTTACTAGAACCATATTATTTAGCTATTCCCCTAAAGAACGGAACAGCAAAAGGATATTGTTCTTGTAACTTATCATATCATGGAATGCCGCAAAGTAACGCCTGCCCAGCTAGGACGATACGTTTTATCGCTATGTTTTACGTGACGTCTCAGTACATTTTCGCCGTAAAACGTGACGATAAAACCTATCGTGCTAGAACCTCTGATGTGTAGACATTAGTAGGTACTTGTTATACAATATTAATTTCATACCTACTTGTTTGTTTTTCATACATGTTTTGGCAAAATGATGGCGGTTCAAGGAAGAATGGCCCAAGAATCGAAATAGGTATTGCAGTTTGGAGATCAGTTCAAAAGATTAAAAAAACAAGTTTCTCATCAATACATAGCTCGGACAGATCAGTGTTAACCGTGCCAATAAAAACTGAGATTGAAAAAGCGATCCGGAATTCGCGTTGCTTTGTTTTTTCATTCGTTTTACAATCTCACGGAAAATCGTTTTCAATCCATTCTGTTACCACGGGCTGTATTCGGATTGGGGTGTGCATGGCAACGCTCTAAATTTTCGTTTGCGCGTATGTATACCTACAAATGTAGGTACAAATTAATTGTAATAATTAATTGTGAAAAATGGTCCAAACCATACTCACAAAGCTAAAATAATAATAAGCTGGATCAAAGTCAAAATACAAATATCTATCATCAGAGCGGTCTCTATGAGAATTAGAGGAACGAGAAGAAGAATAGGAAGATTTGGATGCGATGACGGCTGTGGAATACCCACCATAGAACACTAGATTCCTCTTCTTTTTTATGATATTGTATGAGTTAATATTGTATTATTTAACTACTGTTTTCTTTTATATTTTGCAACAAAAGAGTGATATTTGCTCCTAATTTCAAGTGTTAATATTTTGTAGTACTTATGGGAGCTGTTAGAAATCTACACGCTCTACAGGAAAAAAAAATTGTAATAATTAATAGTATTAGTTTAAACCCTCTCATATTTGCAGTGCCCTTGCAGGGCTTCACATGTATACCTTTATGTGTTTTTTTCACCATATGTAACCTGTAAAATGTGACACGCAATAAATTATTTATATTTCTATTACGTGTACCTATACCGTGCTGCCGATCACCCTTCTCGTCTATAAGTAAATATTCTTCACCAGTTGCACTCAACATGTACTAGTTTCGATTTCTCAGACACGTGGCGTGTTAGCCTATAAAATTGATAATGGTCGGTAACGTGGAAGGGGAAAGAGGTAGAGGAATCCCCGATTGGGTGATATTGTATGTACATACGAAATGATTACCTATCCGGAACGGGCATTACTCGAAAACGATCCAAACATTCCGAACCCAATTGTCTATATCAGTTTGACACAGAATAAATTGTACAATAAAGAACGAGACCATAAACTTAACTTAGTACATTTAATTTGAGCAATCAGTGGTCCTAACACTAGGCCTAGCCTGTGTCGTGAGGACCGTATATATTTTACCAGAAGATAAAAACCAGAAGAAACAACTAAACTAGGTACGAAGAATTATGCACGAAGAGAAGAAGTCAAGCCAGTAGACTTATTTGCATTCCATTGTCGATGTGTCCTCAACATTCCCTTGAGGGCTGCCGAGAATGGGAGGTCAAATAGGCTCGACATATTGCATGTCACTATGATATCGCTCGCTTCCTGCACTGAGAGTGAGTGTATGCAACCAAGCAGAAGCATCTGATACGAAACTATAATAATTTGGCTTTGGGGGGAACTCGTTTATATCGCATCTCCATACGAACTTCCGCCATTTCATCCCCTTAAGGATTGATTTCTGGGATAAAAAGTATCCATTGTCCTCGGGAAAGGTCCCGGATCCATTTATACGTACTAAATTTCATCTCAATCAGTTCGGTAATAGTTGCAAGTTGCAACAAACATGTTTACCTAACCTAACAGACAGAAATACAGTTAATTACGCATTTATAATATTGGTAAAAAATTACATTTACTATGAAGGAGCGCATTTTCATTTGCAATGTAATTTGAGACCTTAGTGCCGCTTAAGAAGTTGTAATAGACTTCGTGTTAGATCTCGCTACAACCCTACCCTTTTTTTAAAACAAAATGATTGAAAAGTCAAAAAATCTCAGTTCAAAAAATCCCACTCATGTCAAATAGGTACTTCTACCCTCCCTCCTCTCTCGTTCTATAGGTAGGTTTTGAGTGCACGCGTAAGTACCTATTGATAAATAGGTACAAGATTGGAATGCGAAATGTCGCGCCGGAATAGTCTTCTGGATTCCGAAGTGTGGAAAAGCGACTTCTAAGCTTTGTCGCGAACTCCTTTCCTCCTGGGTCCTGGGTAATGTGGCAATCGCTTGGAAATATGAGAGGTTATATTTAAAGTCGACTTTTACTGCACAATGTCAACAGTAGGTAAGTAATTTAGTAAACTTTAATATATCTAAGTAATTTGATCCGGAGATGCTTTTAGAGTGCAAACGAGTTTTGTTAATATGACTTCATTTCATTTATTTCATTCAGTATCAATATTACATTGCATTTGAACATTAAGAGCACCGTCAAACATGCTTACTTTGCCACCAGGGGGAACTTTGCCCAAGAGGAAAATTTTAAAATTTGCTTCTTGGGCAAAGTTCCCCCTGGTGGCAAAGTAGGCATGTTTGACGGCACATAAAAAAAAATAGACAATAAATAAAATACCACAAATACAATAATATCAAAAAATAAACAATAGTATCAGTTAACTGTTACATCACAAAGTCAAGTACAAAATAAACAAGTCAAAATTATTCTGATGTCAGTGATTTATCTAAATAACCCTCTCTCCTTCGGCAGTCGGGTAAAAATACATTACTGACAATATCAAATATTCGTTTATATATATTATGTCTTAGAATAAAAAAAAAGACTGTGGTCTTCTAAAAGATGGTGGTACTTCCCAAGGTCTTCTACAGAAATTCCGCTGCAGGTACGAGTAGGTACTTTGTGTATTTGGGAACGTTAATCACTTAAATTCGCATTAAAATATTGAAAAGAGTGAGTAGGTACTGGGAATCGAGTGAATGGTGGTGCACTCAATGCATTTGTGTAGTGAAGCAAAAGGCACGTCAGGTAATGCATTAGCGTGTGTAGTTACATAAATGTAATGCACTAAAAGATGGGAGTAGCAAATGAAGCGAAAAAGGTCTTACAGGGTGGATATCTTTGACTTTTTCTACGCAAAACAGTAGGACCAATGATGATCAAAAACAACAGGAACATAACTGTTTAATTTGAAAATAATGTACAGTAAGGGGCATGTATTCACGTACCTTTTTATGCCTTATTGTAATAGTAACAAGAGCTAAAAAAGTACGTGAATACATTTTCCTTACTGTATTAGGTACCTACAGAATGTGGGAGAAGTCCTGTCAAAGTATTAAGTATGTCGTTTACATTGGATTGAATTTCATCCGGCTTGTTGAATAAGTTTTTTTTTCACCATTCCTGTAAGTAAAACACCGCCTACCAGTAACGTATCGACTAGTGTGTTTTGGGTAGGTAAGGTTCCGTCAAAAAAAATACAGACACAAGCTTTATTGCCGGTTGTCTTTTTTTGCAGTCATCAACTAACGAATCCAGATACTTCTAAACAATCCTAACACGGCAGGTATATCATGAGTATTGAGTAGGTACTATGGCCACCTTTCATCTCCATTATCAGAGTAGGTCGTTGGTCCCTGAAGGGTCAATCGGATCGGACCGGATCGGGGTCGGCAAATGATATTAAATTAGGAAACATCCCTATTTATAACCTAAGAGTTATTTTATTATTAAAATTTTAATGCCCAAAAGAAAAATCTTATCGTACAAAAGGCGGACGTATTCTCTACCAGTAATTTTTCAGCCAAAGAAGGAAAGATTACATACAAACACTGCAAGAAATAAAAGCATTCATAGGCGTCGCGGTAGACCTGGTCGGAGATGGCGAAACGATCTTGAGGTATTTGACCAAGGCTGGTGAGAGACTGCCCAGGATAGGGATACGTGGAAGGAAAAGAGGGAGGCTTTTGCCCAGCAGTGGGATACTTAAGGCTATTCAATTAATTAAAGAAGGTACGGCCACTGACTTCAATAGTTGTGCTTAGAGCTCACTTTACTGGACACTTTAAAGCTTTAGAGTTATTAAAAAACCAAAATTAGTTGACACATAAATGGCTCAACAATTGAAGTCCTTATTTCTGCATTTCCTATAAATCAAAAAAATTATACTCACCTAGGTACAGTCGCCATCACATACATAGGTACACTATAGGTGTTCAAAAATATCGGCACATGCACCCTAATGCCTTGAAAATAGAGGTGTGTTCCGATGTTTGTGACGCGCTTGTTTGCTCCGATGTATGTGATGGCGACTGTACTGCATATCATTATTATCACTTTTTTGACGAGGAGATTTATTAAATAAGTTTTAAACTTGAATATGCATATCTCAAATTTTGGGTTCACTAATGTTTCCCAACCTAACGTTTGGCAACCTGATTCATTTCGCATCTTTTAATTTCCCAACCTCTTAATATTTTGGAACTGCTAAATATTTCAGGATATAAACTAACCTTTTTTTTTTGTTTTCCCAAGGGAAATCCTTTATGGAACCCACTCGGGTCGTAAAGAAACCAAGTGGGTATGTCCGACTCTCACGGACTAAAACCCCTGGGGTGTTCCACTGCTCGCTTGTAGACAGAGCCCCGGGAACGCTATTGCACACATCCGGATCTTTATAAACTAACCTATTTAACCTAACCTATAGAGTTCTACACGATGGCCCTGAAATAAATCCTGAAATATTTACAGTTTCAGAGTTTGGGAAATGAATCAGTTTGCCAAACGTTAGTTGCGAAAAGAAGGTGTTCCCAAATTTTGAGATATGCAATATGCATATTCAAGTTTAAGTGCTCTCACGAGGTGTGTACACCGCATTGCTATGCCAAGCGGGCTGACAACCATTTCCATGTGAAACACAGGTCTGTACTTAAGTAGTATATCTTGGGTAGTGCCGCATAATGCTTAATACGTAATACAGGACTTACCAGAGGTGCATGTATGATACACATATGTACTTAAATAGAGGCAAGGGAGCTCACAGGAGAGCTTATATACATGATTATTTTAGAGCTTTACATTTGTCTTACGGAATATAAAGGTTTTAGGTAGTTACACGTAAATATTTATACTTGCACTATATTATTGCGTTACCATATTATATTGTCTTGAGGTGGACACCCATCCTGCAGATACTCGTTTTAACAAGCTAATATTTCTTGCAATGTTTGTTTGTATAGGAAGTAGTAAGTATGTAAGCTGCCCTTCTACATTCAGAACTCTATAGTTCTACACGATGGCCCTGAAATAAATCCTGAAATATTTACAGTTTCAGAGTTTGGGAAATGAATCAGTTTGCCAAACGTTAGTTGCGAAAAGAAGGTGTTCCCAAATTTTGAGATATGCAATATGCATATTCAAGTTTAAGTGCTCTCACGAGGTGTGTACACCGCATTGCTATGCCAAGCGGGCTGACAACCATTTCCATGTGAAACACAGGTCTGTACTTAAGTAGTATATCTTGGGTAGTGCCGCATAATGCTTAATACGTAATACAGGACTTACCAGAGGTGCATGTATGATACACATATGTACTTAAATAGAGGCAAGGGAGCTCACAGGAGAGCTTATATACATGATTATTTTAGAGCTTTACATTTGTCTTACGGAATATAAAGGTTTTAGGTAGTTACACGTAAATATTTATACTTGCACTATATTATTGCGTTACCATATTATATTGTCTTGAGGTGGACACCCATCCTGCAGATACTCGTTTTAACAAGCTAATATTTCTTGCAATGTTTGTTTGTATAGGAAGTAGTAAGTATGTAAGCTGCCCTTCTACATTTTCAAAAAGAAATTAACCGATTTATGTAAATTCGACCAACAAGCTGATCCTATTTAAGATGAAGGACAGAAGGTGGCCATAAATAACAACTCCTAAACTACATAAGGTAAACGCGTAGTTGCAGTATCCAAGAGACAACCGGATGGCTCGCGGTTTTTTTTCTCTCCCGAACCGGTGAACTCGGTGTTGTGGAACCGCAACCGCCCTGTGCAACCCCGACTGAGCCAACTTGGCCTGGGGCATAGGAATGAAAAAGAATTGTCGCGAGGCAGCCGATTGAAACAGCGCTGCATGGAATGCAAAATGAAATATATGTATCTACAGCTGCCTTGCTACAATGTTTGTTATTACAAGTGTCCCTTCACCGTCATCATCAGCACCACCACCATCATCATCGTCATCATCACCAT
The DNA here is from genome assembly GCA_963854355.1 of Epinotia brunnichana. Lineage (NCBI taxonomy): Eukaryota > Metazoa > Arthropoda > Insecta > Lepidoptera > Tortricidae > Epinotia > Epinotia brunnichana. The sequence continues at coordinate 6,636,265 of OY977949.1, read as the reverse complement.
CATCATCGTCGTCATCGTCATCATTGTCACTATCGTCATCATTGTCACCATCGTCATCATCATATCATATCTTCATTATATCTTTTTTTTTTGGAATTTGGCAAAAGTCCATCAAAAACATTACATGTAAAGTGATTGCCAAGACTCCCTAGCTCATATAGGTTTCAGCGTTAAAAAGATATCAGATCATAAGTAGCGCCACGCTTCCTACTCCACACGGCGTTACTCTACTACCACTACCACCTCCACCCACGCCACGCTCTACAATTTCTATATCTTGGCCAAAAAGTATAGACCCATCGCTTATTAACATTATCATAAATTCACTCGGCGCGAGAGTCTATGCGGCGACCGGGATGTGCCCAAGAAAGCTATACTTTTAGCTTAAGGCGACGTGAGCTCCGAAAACGGATTTTTAAAAAATCATAGCTCTTGTTTGGATTATAATACGGCTGCCTTAAATTTAATTAGCAATCTTGAGGCCTTTCTCGAGGGAAATCAGCTATTCAAATCCTGAGTTTTTGACTTTCGCTCGATAGAAAAAAATCACGAACATAGGTCTAAAATACACTTAAAAAAATTGTAACAAATTATGCCCAACAGCTAAACATATGACAATTGGTTCTAAAAATTGGCAATGTCATGTTTGAGGGAAATCAGCTATTACTTTTTTATTATTAAAACGCACAAAGAAATACAATTAAAAAACATGATATCCGCGCTTCGAAACACGCACTTCCATCTCGCTCACGCTTATGCTCAGTGAGAGGGAGAGAAGGCCACGAACCTACGTCCCCTTAATGCTTATGCTTTTATGTAGAATTATTAGAGTTACGCCGTCTGGTGTATGAAGGTTGGCGCTACTTATGATCTGATCTCTTTTTAACGCTGAACCTATATGAGCTAGGGAATCTTGGCAATCACTTTACATGTAATGTTTTTGGTGGGATACGATTATTAGGATAAGCTAGTAGAGTTACTTTTTTTGTGGCAACATTTATGCCTGAGAGTGGGAGATACATCGTGCGAGCGAGAAAGCGGAGACAATGACGTATGAAGACCTGTCAACTGTAACATTCTATCCCTTTCTTATTCGTTGTTAAGTACGAAAATGAGAAGAGATCGGATATATGCTGAAGCATAGAACTTTGTTCACTTCGCTCGTTCGTTTAAATTTGAGTACCTACCTACCTACCTGGATCTTACCTACTGCATTGTTACTGGCTATTTCAAAATAGTGCTATTGACTTGAGGTACGTCAATTCAATGAATTTAAGTTTGTTTGACGTCTATATATGGACGTCTGTGGCTCTGACCCACCTCTGACCGGGTTGACTAGCCCAAGTTTGGCATACATATGTGAAGTTTGACAGTTCTGTATAACAGCTGCCGGCGCCAGATATCTCGTTCGACCTACAGTAAAATCGGGTTGAAATTCCTTTTTTTAACGGCGCTCTGGCTCCTGGCCAAGTGTTATCAAATGTGTAGAAGCGGGACATACATAAAAATAATCAAATATGAAGGTTTAGTGCTCCACTGTACATACAAAAATCGCTTCCACAAAAGTGCATCAATTAATTTTGTTGCAAATTGAGTTCCAGACTTAATTACCGGGGTTACGCAGCATGGATAAAAACAAAATTAGTGTTTCAAGTTTTTATTAAATAGTGTTTACATTAAGGTACAATATATTAATGTACAGTCAACAACACGTCTCGTCGCGTCGTGTGTCAAATATTTATAGCAAAACAGATTTTAATGTGTTATGCTTAATGTATATTTTTGCTTGCAAATATTTGACATACGACGCTTGGTCATGCACAGCTATTCGCTTAGGAAATACTGAACAAAACATAAAATATACAATTACAGACTCTCATAAACACGCAATTTCAATAAATTACTTATTAAAATCTCGTTAATAACAAATGTTGATAAATTAAAATTATATTTACAACGCATCAGAATAAAATAAAAATTACGTGTAAGTGAGGAATCGGGGCGATGTAAATGTATCCAAAATGTCAACTATGTTACTCGTTATGAAAGTATTAAAATGTCAAAACCTTATCGGCACGCACATCTTACAGTCAATTCCTACATGATGGGTATTCTCAGTTACATACATGAAGCATACAGTCAATTCCCTAACAGTCACACATAGAGAATAAGCAATATTTGTCCAAAATTTCACTAATTACTGAGATATGTTAAAATACTGCAAGAATGAGAAGACTATGTGAAGTTACTGTGAACGCACAGTTGGAGAAATCATTAAATAATTTGTTCTTACACTAAAGATTATTTAAAAGTGGCCTAAATCTAAATATAGATTAAAATGCAAGCCAAAATGATCTAGAATGGAATATTTCTCCAACCATAAGTCGCACTCGTAACAGAGGCCAGTGGAAAAGTGTATAAAATTCCATGTCAGCATTACAACTGTAAATACTTATAAAAATCGAGTAAAAAAAACAATACCTGCTACTCTATGGTTATTCAAATCACACAAACGCTTATAGTTAACGCTCTAAAAAGAATAATGTCTATGGAATAACGTACAGTCTTCGTTTAGTTCATGCGCAGGCGCTTCGGAAGAAATACAATCGAAGCCGTTTAAAATTAGGCACCACTCTGATTAGAAAATAAAATGGCATCGGATTTCACAATTCGTTGTCACACTAGCGTCCTAGGTAAAACGAGCACATAATCAGTATCCAACACTAGCTCTGTCAGTTGTGAAATGCCTTCACACACTACGCCACCTTTGTGACTTGAGCTTAAAGCATGCTTGTTCCGGAATCAAACAACCGTCAGTTCAGTTCTTGGATCGTTCTCTGGAGTCCTCTCTGCAGACGCCTCTGGGCGGTGAGTCGCGTCCTTTCTGCGCTTTAGAGGTTTTCCTGGACCTCTTGAATTTGGCAACGTCGTCGCCGAAGACATCGCCCGTTCTCAACGCGGAGATGAGGTCATCGAACTCACCCTTCTGTCCGTTGGTGAGCGTGGAGTCGCGGGAGGAGTCGCTGCCGTGCCCGTTGCAGTCCCCGTTGGCTTTGCCGAGGGACTTGCCCACGGAGCTGAGGAGGCTGGACGCTTGCTTGCGCTCCAATGTGCGTTTTTTGAGCTGGGAAACAGATTTTAATTTAAGGTGAATCGATTTCCATACAAAAAGTCGTTTGACTTACGCAGGCTCACGAAGTGATATTTTAAGAAACTTATGTAGCAAACTTTCATACATTGGCTTTCTATTTAAGAGGGCGTAGTGGCGTGGACTTCTCTCCCTCTCACTGAGCATATGCGTGAGCGAGATGGAAATGCGTGCTAAAAGCGCGGATATCATGTTTTTAGGGTTCCGTAGCCAAATGGCAAAAAACGGAACCCTTATAAATTCGTCATGTCTGTCTGTCCGTATGTCACAGCCACTTTTTTCCGAAACTATAAGAACTATACTGTTGAAACTTGGTAAGTAGATGTATTCTGTGAACCGCATTAAGATTTTCACACAAAAATAAAAAATAAAAACATTAAGTTTTAGGGGTTCCCCATACTCAGAACTGAAACTCAAAAACATTTTTTTCATCAAACCCACATATAGGCCTTCAAAAATGATATTGAGGTTTTTAATATCATTTTTTTTCTAAACTGAATAGTTTGAGCGAGAGACACTTCCAAAGTGGTAAACCCCCCCCCCCCCCTCCTGTAACTTCTAAAATAAGAGAATAATAAAACTAAAAAATATATATGATGTACATTACCATGCAAACTCCCACCGAAAATTGGTTTGCGAGTCCAACTCGCACTTGGCCGCTTTTTTTAAATTATATTTTTGTGCGTACATTTATAAGCAAAATACTTTTACCAGATTTGAGAATTTATCATTGTACAACTATTAAACCAAAAATCATTATTAGAGATGAGAGAGTATTAAAGATCCAACCAAAAACATCCAAAAGAAGGGTTAGGTTTGAAAAATAAAAGTATCGAGAAAATTATTGCTAATCGTGTTTTCACTTTTAACAGACTGAAAAACAGTTTAAGATTCTTATACCGTAAGGACAGATATGTAATCACTATAGATGTTGAGGTCTCGGTCGATAAACATTGGCAAATTTGTATATGAGGGCACGTAAGCGAAAATCCCCCTTTACCCCTTTTTAAACTTTCTCGGATTTCTAATGTATGGGCAAAAAGCTTTTACCAAAGTATCACGTCCCAAACTATTTTTCTCAAATTATCATTAGGCGAAAGTTTTTTAAGATATCACGCCGTTAGCCTGCGGATGTCAAATGACGTTTTGTATGGAAATCGAAACACCTTAAATGGGTTAAACTGAACTGTGGAAAGTGGCGGATCACTAATGCCTTGATCACACATCACACGTACCGATCAAACGCGCGAGACAGTGCTCTCGGCCGAGTACTCGGTGCGTATAAACAGTCACTTTAGTACCACCTATCCAGATTTTAATTAAGAGGAGCTTGCTTTGGTTTGGGGGGATGAGGCCCGGACTCCGTTGAGGTTAGATTTTATTTAGGACTCAGATGCCTTTGGAGAAATACTTGAGCCCTTTAGTACCACCTATTCAGGATTTTAATTAAGAGGAGCTTGCTCTGGTTTGGGGGGAAGGGGCCCGGATCCCTTTGAGGTTAGATTTTATTTAGGACTCAGGTGCTTTTGGGGGGAAACTTGAACCCTTTAGTACCGCCTATCCAGATTTTAATTAAAAGTAGCTTGCTTTGGTTAGGGGCGAAGGGGCCCGGGCCCCGTTGAGGTTAGATTTTGTTTAGGACTCAGATGCCTTTGGAGAAATACTTGAGCCCTTTAGTACCACCTATCCAGATTTTAATTTAGAGGATCTTACTTTGGTTTGGGGGGATGGGACCCGGGCTCCATTAAGGTTAGATTTTATTTAGGACTCAGATGCCTTTGGAGGGAGACTTGAGCCCTTTAGTACCACCTATCCAGATTTTAATTTAGGGGAGCTTACTTTGGTTTGGGGGGAAGGGGCCCGGACTCCGTTGAGGTTAGATTTTATTTAGGACTCAGATGGCTTTGGAGGGAGACTTGAGCCCTTTAGTACTACCTATCCAGGATTTTAATTTAGGGAGCTGGTTTGGGGGGAAGGGGCCCGGACCCCGTTGAGGTTAGTTTTTATTTAGGACTCAGATGCCTTTGGAGGGAGACTTGAGCTCTTTAGTACCTCTTGCTCGTGCCTGGTGCGTCGCTCCTCGTCGTCTCGGCGGCGTCGCTGCGCGTCGCACTCGGCGCGCGCCTCGACGAGCTGCGTGAGGAACTGGTCGAGCGCACCGAACTTTAGTACCTCCTGCTCGTGCCTGGTGCGTCGCTCCTCGTCGTCTCGGCGGCGTCGCTGCGCGTCGCACTCGGCGCGCGCCTCGACGAGCTGCGTGAGGAACTGGTCGAGCGCACCGAACTTTAGTACCTCCTGCTCGTGCCTGGTGCGTCGCTCCTCGTCGTCTCGGCGGCGTCGCTGCGCGTCGCACTCGGCGCGCGCCTCGACGAGCTGCGTGAGGAACTGGTCGAGCGCACCGAACTTTAGTACCTCCTGCTCGTGCCTGGTGCGTCGCTCCTCGTCGTCTCGGCGGCGTCGCTGCGCGTCGCACTCGGCGCGCGCCTCGACGAGCTGCGTGAGGAACTGGTCGAGCGCACCGAACTTTAGTACCTCCTGCTCGTGCCTGGTGCGTCGCTCCTCGTCGTCTCGGCGGCGTCGCTGCGCGTCGCACTCGGCGCGCGCCTCGACGAGCTGCGTGAGGAACTGGTCGAGCGCACCGAACTTTAGTACCTCCTGCTCGTGCCTGGTGCGTCGCTCCTCGTCGTCTCGGCGGCGTCGCTGCGCGTCGCACTCGGCGCGCGCCTCGACGAGCTGCGTGAGGAACTGGTCGAGCGCACCGAACTTTAGTACCTCCTGCTCGTGCCTGGTGCGTCGCTCCTCGTCGTCTCGGCGGCGTCGCTGCGCGTCGCACTCGGCGCGCGCCTCGACGAGCTGCGTGAGGAACTGGTCGAGCGCACCGAACTTTAGTACCTCCTGCTCGTGCCTGGTGCGTCGCTCCTCGTCGTCTCGGCGGCGTCGCTGCGCGTCGCACTCGGCGCGCGCCTCGACGAGCTGCGTGAGGAACTGGTCGAGCGCACCGAACTTTAGTACCTCCTGCTCGTGCCTGGTGCGTCGCTCCTCGTCGTCTCGGCGGCGTCGCTGCGCGTCGCACTCGGCGCGCGCCTCGACGAGCTGCGTGAGGAACTGGTCGAGCGCACCGAACTTTAGTACCTCCTGCTCGTGCCTGGTGCGTCGCTCCTCGTCGTCTCGGCGGCGTCGCTGCGCGTCGCACTCGGCGCGCGCCTCGACGAGCTGCGTGAGGAACTGGTCGAGCGCACCGAACTTTAGTACCTCCTGCTCGTGCCTGGTGCGTCGCTCCTCGTCGTCTCGGCGGCGTCGCTGCGCGTCGCACTCGGCGCGCGCCTCGACGAGCTGCGTGAGGAACTGGTCGAGCGCACCGAACTTTAGTACCTCCTGCTCGTGCCTGGTGCGTCGCTCCTCGTCGTCTCGGCGGCGTCGCTGCGCGTCGCACTCGGCGCGCGCCTCGACGAGCTGCGTGAGGAACTGGTCGAGCGCACCGAACTTTAGTACCTCCTGCTCGTGCCTGGTGCGTCGCTCCTCGTCGTCTCGGCGGCGTCGCTGCGCGTCGCACTCGGCGCGCGCCTCGACGAGCTGCGTGAGGAACTGGTCGAGCGCACCGAACTTTAGTACCTCCTGCTCGTGCCTGGTGCGTCGCTCCTCGTCGTCTCGGCGGCGTCGCTGCGCGTCGCACTCGGCGCGCGCCTCGACGAGCTGCGTGAGGAACTGGTCGAGCGCACCGAACTTTAGTACCTCCTGCTCGTGCCTGGTGCGTCGCTCCTCGTCGTCTCGGCGGCGTCGCTGCGCGTCGCACTCGGCGCGCGCCTCGACGAGCTGCGTGAGGAACTGGTCGAGCGCACCGAACTTTAGTACCTCCTGCTCGTGCCTGGTGCGTCGCTCCTCGTCGTCTCGGCGGCGTCGCTGCGCGTCGCACTCGGCGCGCGCCTCGACGAGCTGCGTGAGGAACTGGTCGAGCGCACCGAACTTTAGTACCTCCTGCTCGTGCCTGGTGCGTCGCTCCTCGTCGTCTCGGCGGCGTCGCTGCGCGTCGCACTCGGCGCGCGCCTCGACGAGCTGCGTGAGGAACTGGTCGAGCGTACCGAACTTTAGTACCTCCTGCTCGTGCCTGGTGCGTCGCTCCTCGTCGTCTCGGCGGCGTCGCTGCGCGTCGCACTCGGCGCGCGCCTCGACGAGCTGCGTGAGGAACTGGTCGAGCGCACCGAACTTTAGTACCTCCTGCTCGTGCCTGGTGCGTCGCTCCTCGTCGTCTCGGCGGCGTCGCTGCGCGTCGCACTCGGCGCGCGCCTCGACGAGCTGCGTGAGGAACTGGTCGAGCGCACCGAACTTTAGTACCTCCTGCTCGTGCCTGGTGCGTCGCTCCTCGTCGTCTCGGCGGCGTCGCTGCGCGTCGCACTCGGCGCGCACCTCGACGAGCTGCGTGAGGAACTGGTCGAGCGCACCGAACTTTAGTACCTCCTGCTCGTGCCTGGTGCGTCGCTCCTCGTCGTCTCGGCGGCGTCGCTGCGCGTCGCACTCGGCGCGCGCCTCGACGAGCTGCGTGAGGAACTGGTCGAGCGCACCGAACTTTAGTACCTCCTGCTCGTGCCTGGTGCGTCGCTCCTCGTCGTCTCGGCGGCGTCGCTGCGCGTCGCACTCGGCGCGCGCCTCGACGAGCTGCGTGAGGAACTGGTCGAGCGCACCGAACTTTAGTACCTCCTGCTCGTGCCTGGTGCGTCGCTCCTCGTCGTCTCGGCGGCGTCGCTGCGCGTCGCACTCGGCGCGCGCCTCGACGAGCTGCGTGAGGAACTGGTCGAGCGCACCGAACTTTAGTACCTCCTGCTCGTGCCTGGTGCGTCGCTCCTCGTCGTCTCGGCGGCGTCGCTGCGCGTCGCACTCGGCGCGCGCCTCGACGAGCTGCGTGAGGAACTGGTCGAGCGCACCGAACTTTAGTACCTCCTGCTCGTGCCTGGTGCGTCGCTCCTCGTCGTCTCGGCGGCGTCGCTGCGCGTCGCACTCGGCGCGCGCCTCGACGAGCTGCGTGAGGAACTGGTCGAGCGCACCGAACTTTAGTACCTCCTGCTCGTGCCTGGTGCGTCGCTCCTCGTCGTCTCGGCGGCGTCGCTGCGCGTCGCACTCGGCGCGCGCCTCGACGAGCTGCGTGAGGAACTGGTCGAGCGCACCGAACTTTAGTACCTCCTGCTCGTGCCTGGTGCGTCGCTCCTCGTCGTCTCGGCGGCGTCGCTGCGCGTCGCACTCGGCGCGCGCCTCGACGAGCTGTGTGAGGAACTGGTCGAGCGCACCGAACTTTAGTACCTCCTGCTCGTGCCTGGTGCGTCGCTCCTCGTCGTCTCGGCGGCGTCGCTGCGCGTCGCACTCGGCGCGCGCCTCGACGAGCTGCGTGAGGAACTGGTCGAGCGCACCGAACTTTAGTACCTCCTGCTCGTGCCTGGTGCGTCGCTCCTCGTCGTCTCGGCGGCGTCGCTGCGCGTCGCACTCGGCGCGCGCCTCGACGAGCTGTGTGAGGAACTGGTCGAGCGCACCGAACTTTAGTACCTCCTGCTCGTGCCTGGTGCGTCGCTCCTCGTCGTCTCGGCGGCGTCGCTGCGCGTCGCACTCGGCGCGCGCCTCGACGAGCTGCGTGAGGAACTGGTCGAGCGCACCGAACTTTAGTACCTCCTGCTCGTGCCTGGTGCGTCGCTCCTCGTCGTCTCGGCGGCGTCGCTGCGCGTCGCACTCGGCGCGCGCCTCGACGAGCTGTGTGAGGAACTGGTCGAGCGCACCGAACTTTAGTACCTCCTGCTCGTGCCTGGTGCGTCGCTCCTCGTCGTCTCGGCGGCGTCGCTGCGCGTCGCACTCGGCGCGCGCCTCGACGAGCTGCGTGAGGAACTGGTCGAGCGCACCGAACTTTAGTACCTCCTGCTCGTGCCTGGTGCGTCGCTCCTCGTCGTCTCGGCGGCGTCGCTGCGCGTCGCACTCGGCGCGCGCCTCGACGAGCTGTGTGAGGAACTGGTCGAGCGCACCGAACTTTAGTACCTCCTGCTCGTGCCTGGTGCGTCGCTCCTCGTCGTCTCGGCGGCGTCGCTGCGCGTCGCACTCGGCGCGCGCCTCGACGAGCTGCGTGAGGAACTGGTCGAGCGCACCGAACAGCTGTTCTGGTGACGCGCTGGTCTCTTCGCCGAACGCGTGCGCGCACGCTTCCAGACGACTCTTCATATCCTGGAAAAAGACACATTTATGTTAAAAAAAAATATACTAACAATATTTAACTTGACTCTATCCAATTGATAAGACTAAAGTGGATATCATCGTGTAAATACTTTATGAGAATATCTTCATGGTAATTTAATTGAAACACCGACTAAGTTTCTCATGTCTACCTAACGGTTTTTGATTCTAAGTGTTTTGCTTTGGACTTTTGAAATGCCTGGGAATTAAAGTTATATTAATATATTTCTTTGGACTCTTGTCTTTATAGGCAGGCAGGTTACAATGTGATCTTTCGTTACCTTGTACAAGCTCAAGTTTTCCCTCTGCATTGGAAAATCAGATGGAAAAACAGTTGCTTTTGTTATATAATTTTATTTTATTTTATTCTATTTTTATTTATTTATTTTATTTTCTTTGTTTTTTATTTTCTTATTTTCTAACACTGGACGAGCTGCGCCGCCTGCGCCGGATGGAGCATAATAAATGTTTTTGTTTTATGCCATTCCCTAGCTAAATCGTGGGATTAAGTGCCAAAGCGGACCCCGGACTCGTTTAAAGCTGCGGGTATGGCCCGTGCTTAATGTGGGGCAGAGTGGTCGGGTTCAGTGGCGGCCATTAATGACTCAATGTCCGGGGACTCTTAAGTTTGTCGCACACGTAACCGCTCGGGAGCGGACCGGCGCCGCCTCAACTCGAGCCATCCAGTATTCTTTGTAAGAAATTCCATACTGTAACGCACACATATCGGCATCGGAACAGCATCGCCTCGCCTCGACGCAAGCTAGTCATCCGCAAGCGGCGCGCGGGCAACTCGCGGTCACAGAGCTTACGTCGGGCTGCCGCCGCGCTCGCGTCTCGCCGCCGGGACGGGAACGTCGCGGACCGCCATCGTCCCCCCCGCGGCCACCCCGCCGACGCCCGTCCGCTTGTCTCTCTCGCAGTTTCGATTCGATCGCGACGCGAGCGAGTTCAGTGTGATTTATTTCGGATTTTACATAAAAAAGAAAATCCAATAATTCAATACAACCAATCTTTCCTCTGGTCTTACGGTTTCTCTAAGTGTCGTATTTCTTCTATATACTGTAGTATGGTGTAAAATAGACACTTTGGCATTTGACATAACCGTGCGTTCCGCTCTACATTCAACTTCAAACTGAGCGGCATCGACGATCATCGACCACCAGCTAGCCGCCGCGCTTTAAGCGCGCTATCGCCCAGCCGTAAGCGCGCTGTCGCCCACCCGTTACCGCGATGTCGCCCACCCGTTACCGCGATGTCGCCCAGCCGTCAGCGCGCTGTCGCCCAGCCGTCAGCGCGCTGTCGTCCACCCGTTACCGCGATGTCGCCCAGCCGTCAGCGCGCTGTCGCCCAGCCGTCAGCGCGCTGTCGTCCACCCGTTACCGCGATGTCGCCCAGCCGTCAGCGCGCTGTCGCCCAGCCGTCAGCGCGCTGTCGTCCACCCGTTACCGCGATGTCGCCCAGCCATCAGCGCGCTGTCGCCCAGCCGTCAGCGCGCTGTCGCCCACCCGTTACCGCGATGTCGCCCACCCGTTACCGCGATGTCTTCCACCCGTTACCGCGATGTCGCCCAGCCGTCAGCGCGCTGTCGTCCACCCGTTACCGCGATGTCGCCCAGCCGTCAGCGCACTGTCGTCCACCCGATACCGCGATGTCGCCCAGCCGTCAGCGCGATGTCACCCAGCCGTCAGCGCGCTGTCGCCCAGCCGTCAGCGCGATGTCGCCCAGCCGTCAGCGCGATGTCACCTAGCTGCAGCCGCGCGGACACCTCGGTGGTGCTGAGCCGTTTCCGTTAAGTGCTTGCGTATGATTGACGCCTGGTTGACGGCGAGCCGATGAGGTGAGGCGGCGCCGGTCCGGTGCCTTTAGCTTTTCCTTTCCGGAACCTTTAGGGTGCAATCGGGAATCTAGAAGGATGAATGTTACCTGGAAGAGGTCCTCGAGCTGCGTGAAGGAGCAGACGGCGTGCGCGTGGAACTCGCGCATGACGGGCAGGAACGCGTCGTTGGGCGCCGGCGCGGGTAGTGACGCGTGGTAGTCCAACTCGCGTTGCACCTGAAACAAAATTTTACTCGCATTTTTTATTTTTCGCATTTATGTAATGTACCTAATAAGCAATTTATCCAATCCGAATTTTGTTTAAAAGTAAAAATTGGGGAAAAAAATGGTGTTCATTCCTATATGTGACCACTAGGGACAAATGGGAATGATTATTTCCCAGTTGTCCCCAGTGGTAACAAATGGGAATGATTATGTCCCCAGTGGTAACAAATGGGAATGATTATTTCCCAGTTGTCCCCAGTGGTAACAAATGGGAATGATTATTTCCCAGTTGTCCCCAGTGGTAACAAATGGGAAATTTGATTATTTCCCAGTTGTCCCCAGTAGTAACAAATGGGAATGATTATTTCCCAGTTGTCCCCAGTGGTAACAAATGGAAAAATAAAAGACACATACTGCCAACTTAAGAAGAGTTTAAAAATCGTATCTGATCTAATAGTTTTAATCATATTTCTTGTATTGATATAATTCTATAAATAAATGTAAATAATTATTTGCTTAACATGAAATAAATTAATTATTCGATTTTAGATATACCTAAATAATTAAAACTGTATCCACCTCTTTGCACTGGCCACTTGCCGCGACCTACTCGATTGTAATCGAGTAGGCCGCGACGTAACTAGTCTAGAGGGCCATGCCGAAACGTGAAAAATAATAATAAAAAGATTAGATTCTAACCTCTCTAAGCCCTGTCCGCAGCGCGCCGACGTCCTTCTCTAGCTGGTCGACGCAGATCTTGGCGGCCGCGCGCACGTGCGGGACGTCCTCTTCCAGCAGGAGGATGTCTCGGAACTGTAATAGGAACATTTATTATTTACGATATAATAGGCACGGCCTGGATACACATTGATAAGTGTTTAGTGCGAGTTCATAGAACAGGAGTGAGTTCTATTTTTAACCGACTTCAAAAAAGAAGGAGGTTCTGAATTCGTCTGTATGTTTTTTTTTTATGTGTGTATGTTACGCGATAACTCGGTAATTTATAAACCGATTTGAAAAATTATTTCTTTGTTTGAAAGCATATACTTCCAAATTGGTCCCGTTGTCACCAAAACCCAGTTCTGATGATAGGATCCTGGAGAAATCGAGGGAACTCTTAAAATTTTATAGGCAAACTAGAAGCAATTTGGCTACTGATATGAAGTCGGTTAAAACTTTGTTTTGGAAAGTAAATTATATGCGAGTAAGTTTTTGAATGTATTTTCATTTCATAGAAAACCATTTTTTTTCAGAATCAGAAAACTTTTCAGGATTGTTATAAAACAAATGTAACCTAACCTAATGGGTACTATAGAATGACCTTTTAGCTGTTACCTAAAAAGGTAACGGTTTCTGAGTAACAAATATTTGATGAAATGAAAATTCGGGGAAACAATGCATTCGGTGAAACGTTTGTCGGTGAAATAAGGGGACACAGTAAATCAAGGATACTACAACTCTTGATTTCCACCTCGAACAATCATCGGTTTAGGGTACTCTCGGTCTGATACTTTTTAGGGTTCCGTACTCAAAGAGTAAAACGGGACCCTATTACTAAGACTTCGCTGTCCGTCCGTCCGTCTGTCTGTCACCAGGCTGTATCTCAAGAACCGTGATAGCTGGAGAGTTGAAATTTTCACAGATTATGTATTTCTGTTGCCGCTATATCAACAAATACTAAAACAAAATAAAATATATTTTTAAGGGGGTGTCCCATACAAAAAAACGTGATTTTTTGCCGTTTTTATAGATAGATAATGGTATGGAACCCTTCGTGCGCTTCGTGATAGTTTGCATGCGTGGACTTCGTGATTAATGATCCAAACACTATTGGACCATTTCACGAAACTACAGGGTACAATTTTACTGGCAACACTTAGGCCAAAAAACGACGGATTTTTCTGGCCAGTGTTGCCGGTTTAGTTATGTAAAAATGTTAATGGTAGCTTCGTGAAATGAGCAATCGTAAAATTACTATCCCCACTAATATATTACTTGACTTAACATGACAAACATATATATTGACTAGCTTCCGCCCGCGACTTCGTCTGGGTGGACCCGGGATAAAAACTATCCTATATTTTAATCCAGGCTATTATATTAGATTCGTGCAAAATTTCATCCAAATCGGTTGAGCCGTTTAAGCGTGATTGAGTAACACACATCCAAACACCTAAACATCTAAACATCCAAACATTTAAACAGCTAAACATCCAAAAATCTAAACATCCAAACTTTCGCATGTATAATATTACTAGGATACCTGTGTCTCCAACAGCTCGACGAGGTAGTGCAGTAGCGTGGTGTTGCGCGTGACGCTGGACTTGGTGTCGGCAAGCTTGTTGAGCGACGACAGTCTGAAGCCTGACGCGTTGCCGCGAGCCCCTCTGAAATATTACTAGGATACCTGTGTCTCCAACAGCTCGACGAGGTAGTGCAGTAGCGTGGTGTTGCGCGTGACGCTGGACTTGGTGTCGGCAAGCTTGTTGAGCGACGACAGTCTGAAGCCTGACGCGTTGCCGCGAGCCCCTCTGAAAACAACACATTGTTGTAGGTTCCCAAAATAACGTATCTGTTAAGAACCACCCCCACGTGGTTATGTCCTAATGAAGTGTCGTCTTTTGACAACACTGTCGTCTTTTGACTCCGTAGAAGTTACAATGAATGTCTCCCTTTCCGATGACCAGCGGTGCCAAGCTTCTTTGCCCATACGTCACGGGGGCTTGGGCTTACGGCGCGCGGGGGACGTGGGTTTACCAGCATTTCACGCATCGGCGAATGGGGCCGGTGGACTGGTCTCTAAAATTTTATATCCTTAAGGATACAAAGTCACCATTTCATTCGTTGGTGACGCGCTGGCAAAATGGACGAGTCTTTTCCCAAATGCGTCGACGCCCGAGGTTCCACATGACATGTGCAGAGAGTCAAAAACTAAGAGCGCCTGCCCCGCAACTTGTGGCTCCATGGACATAGGATACTCTGGACAGGCTATACGTGATGCCACAACGAGGACGGAAAGGCTCTTTAGAGTTCGCTACTGGGGTGTAAGTAAAAGGTTGTTCTTTACGGTTTAGTTATACAATATATTATGAAAACAGGTTAACAGGTCATGTGCGTACACAGTAACACTTGAGTAGCGACTGGCTACGGCGGGGTCCGCGCGTTACCGTGTCGGTCCATATGCGGCACTTAAGCCTCGCGATATGAGCCGAGCAGGCATGTCGCTATACAATTTCCCCCTTTAAAACAAAAATAAAATCATAAAACTATTACAATGATCTCTCTTGCGGGATCGCTAACCACATTTGTAAATAGTTCTAAAAATACGTACATGAAATCAGCAGTCCGAGTGCTCATAAACTTATCTCGGATATCTTAAATAACGATTTGTCAAACGCTTAACTTAAACAAATATTTCTGTAACTTAATTTTATCTCAATGTTCTCAGTCCTCACTGATAGGAAACACTTGACAAAATAATATTAGCTAAAGCTACAGTTCAAAATTAACTCAAGAGCATTGGCTCATGATAATTAATGACCCACAGTATCCACAAAGTTCAATACAAACAAAGGTCTTTTTCTAATGGTTAGAACTCCATATTGTTTCAAGTGGTTGTGAGAAACACGCATAAATAGTTTCACAGTTCCCGTAAACTAGCTTGGATAACAGCGTTTCGAGTGGGCAATAAACCCTGACATTGTTAATGCTGTCAAAACACTTTAGATTTTTTTGGCACGGTCATAAAATTACAATCGTCAAGTTGCAGTCTGGCGCCTTGGAATTCTAATGACAAAAAATGAGTAGACGCCAGATGTGCATGTGCCCCGTTACTAACCGTTCATAAAGTTCTCTGATTTTGTTGCTGTTATAACTTCGGTGAAATAATAACAAATGTCGGTTTATTTTAATGTAATATGCAATAATCAAGATGTACCAACGTTTAACACCGCTAAATGAAAACATTACACAATGTATTATATTTAAATCCTTATAAAATGACTAAAGTACAATAATAATACTCTTGTAATCAAGGTAACTCAACTAAGTAACTTAAACAAGTAAAACAAACTAATTCCATGTAAATGGTTTCGTACTTACAAAAGTTATTCACATTAAAACACAATAGACGTCAAAATAAAAACATTGTTGTATAATCTAGTCTTATAATAAACACAAATGAGTAGGTAAATGCTAACCAGCCAGTACTAAGATCCGCTATCGTCATGCTACGCTATAACATAAACATCATTGCCCAACCGTAGTGGAAGGGAACATAAAGTTTAGACCTATAGTGCCATGTAAAAAAAAAAAAAAAATATATACCTAATACGAGCTGTAAATATTCGCCTTATTAAAAACCGTCCGCGAACCTGACTGGTTTCTTAACTACTCTGCCACTCCTAGTGGTAGTTTCGCTTGCGCTTGGCGCGCTAATAGTGGAGTCTCGTACTATAGGACTCGAACTTGTATCACTTTCGTTGTTCCACACATAAGCTGGCTTCAACCTATCAATTGAAATGCGAGCTTGTTTGTTCGGGAATTGAATAAGAAATACTTTCTCTCCTCTTTCTATTACTTTAAAAGGTCCATTATACGGTGGCTGTAATGACTTGCGTACAGAATCATCTCTAATGAAAACAAACTCACACGTACGCAGATCCTTGTGTACAAATATCGTACGCGTGTCAAGAGCACTTTTTGCTACCGGTTTAAGCTTATTTATCTTATTACGAATACTATTTACTAAGCTAAATGGGTCACCTGGCTCTACATTTTGAGAAGTAATGAAAAAATCAGCAGGTAATCGTAATGTGCGACCGAACGTCATCTCAGCGGCACTTACTCCGTTGTCATTTCGACTAGCGGCGCGCAATCCTAGCATAACGGTCGATAGTTTGTCTTCCCATGAGCTGTCACAGATTCTAGCCATAAGGGCTGCCTTTAACGAGCGATGAAAACGCTCAACTTTAGCATTGCTCTGAGGATGGTACGCTGTAGTCCTGAATTTATTAATGCCTAGTAATACCATTAATTCCCTAAAAAGGCTACTTTCAAATTGACGACCCTGATCGCTCGTGAGTCTAATCGGGCAACCATAACGCGTGATCCATCCGTCGTATATAGTCTTGGCAACAACCTCGGCTGTCATTTCTTCTATTGGAAAAGCCTCAGGCCAGCTAGTAAACCTATCTATAATAGTGAGTAGGTAGCGATTTCCACGTGGAGATATCGGGAGAGGTCCGACCAAATCTACGTGTATGTGCTCCATCCGACCAGCGTCCTCGAAAGCCTGTAGCTTCGAAATTGTATGTCGGTTCACCTTTGACCTCTGACATTGTATACATGACTTTGCCCAATGTCCTACATCTTTGTTCATGCTAGGCCAAAAGAATTTTTTACAAATCATTTTGCGTGAAGTACGTATACCGGGATGACTCAAATTATGCACGCTATCAAATACTAAACGTCTAAGCTTCTCGGGTATGTACGGTCTTGCCTCATTTGATGAAATTTCGCAATACACGGAACTACTACACGTTGGTATTGCAATTTCTTTAAACACGATGTTATTATTACTTTTGACTTGACCCGACTGCGTCATCCGTCCCAGGTACTCGTCTTTCGCTTGCGCAGCGGCAAGTTCCGAGTAGTCAAGTACCGTGGGACAAAAAATTGTCTCTATGCGGGATAAGGTGTCGGCTACAATATTTTCTTTTCCACTTATGTGCCTTATGTCCGTAGTAAACTCGCTGATGAATAACAGTTGTCTCGTACGCCGTGGCGTTTCATTATTGTTACTATTTATTTTATGGAATGCATGACATAAGGGCTTATGGTCAGTATACACTATCAAAGGTCGTCCTTCGAACGACTTACGGAAAAACTTTGTAGCCATATACACGGCTAGAAGTTCCCTATCATAAGCGGAATAACTTTTTTGTGCATTATTTAATTTTTTCGAATAAAAACCTAAAGGTTCCCAAACACCATTAACTAACTGTTGCAAAACTCCTCCTACCGAACTACTCGAAGCGTCCGTCATGAGGGCTACCTGCACGTCTAGACGAGGATGCGCCAGTGTAACGGCTTTTTTTAGGCCCGCTTTACACTGCTCAAAGGCTACATCGGCCTCACTTGTCCATAAAATTGGTGTTTTGTCCTTTTTCTTTGCGTTAACTAAATATTTATCTAATTCCGCTTGAATTTCTGCCGCTCCCGGTATGTGTGAACGATAGAAATTCAACATGCCCAGAAACCTACGCAATTTCTCCACTGTTTCGGGTTTAGGGTAGTCAACAATAGCCTTTACTTTTTCATCCAAAGGCCGAATGCCTGTGGTACTAACTTCGTGACCTAGAAATTCTAACCTCGGTTGTCCCAAACTACATTTTGCCCAATTAATTGTTATGCCAAATTTGTCAAAACGCTCGAAAACTTTCCTTAGATGCTCCTTATGCTGCGCCTCATCGTCGCTCGCAATAAGTACATCATCAAGGTAATTGAACAAAAAATCCAGGCCTTCCAGAACTGAATTATTCATGAAACGCTGGAAGGTCTGGGCAGCATTACGGAGTCCAAAACTCATTCTGGGGAACTCAAATAGACCTATCGGTGTTATAATGGCTGTTTTTTCAATATCCTCTTTGGCCACAGGAATGCAGTGATATGCTCTATTAATATCCAATTTCGAAAAAAACTTTTTTCCTGCCAATAAATATGTGAAGTCATGCAATCGCGGTATTGGGTACCTATCCGGCTTAGTAATTGCATTCAATGCCCGATAATCCCCGCAAGGACGAATTTCGCCATCTTTCTTTTTTACAACGTGTAACGGACTGGCCCATGCACTTTTAGACGGCCGGCATATGCCAAGCTCTTGCATAAGGCGAAATTCCTCCCTGACTTTTTTATATCTATCGGGTGGCAATGGCCTTGCCTTAGCGTAAACAGGTGGCCCTGTCGTCTCAATATGATGCACGATATTATGTACTTGAGCCTCCCTGAACGTTGCGGGCTTCGTAATGCTCGGAAATTGGGATAACAATTGATGGTACGGATGGTTATCATCGATAGTGCTAATGGTAGGCTGATCACTACTCACGATTTGCGCTTTCAGCTTGAGCTCTGTCACCTGATCGATTAATTTCTGGGCACTTAAATCAACCAATAACTTATGAAAAATTAAAAAATCTGCTCCCAGTATTGGCTGCTTAACATTCGCAATGACAAATTCCCATCGAAATGGCCTACGTAACTTTAAATCTAAGAGCATCGATTTCACACCAAAAGTTTTAATTTCCGTGCCGTTTGCCGCGAAAAGTTTAAGTTCTGAGCACTCACCCGTACACTGTTTCCTGGTTGCTGGTATCACTGAAATATTTGCACCTGTGTCCACCAAGAAACGTAGTCCACTATTTAAGTCTGTCACCCGTAACCGACGGCCAGAAGTGATGGCACAGATTTCCGCCGAGTCCTGTGCCACCTCCTTTAGTTTTCCGACTTATTGTCCCAAGCACACGGTTGCACGCACTTATTCGCTTTCGGACCGAACCTATAATGGTCATAACACAACCAGTCCTTCTTTCCTTGGTTGGAGCCACTGCGGCGTGATGGTGAAGCACTCCTACTTCTGGATGCTGACCGGCCTCCTCGATAATTTCGGCTGTATTTTTGCTCCGACCGCTCCAAGTCGCTCATTCGGTCGCTCAACTTGGCAATCTCAGCCAGGATAACTGCTGTATACGCCATGATCTCGAGCGCCTCCGGTATTTGCACTTTGTGTTTGTAATTTAATGTTGTCTTGTTGCCTCCGCCCGGCGCCGTTTCCGTTTCTCCGGTAATATTTTAACGCACTAAATTTCACTAAGTATTTAACTGTCCGGAACTAAACCGTAATATGAGTATATTCAATTTATATCGGGGTCACCACTTTAGAGTTCGCTACTGGGGTGTAAGTAAAAGGTTGTTCTTTACGGTTTAGTTATACAATATATTATGAAAACAGGTTAACAGGTCATGTGCGTACACAGTAACACTTGAGTAGCGACTGGCTACGGCGGGGTCCGCGCGTTACCGTGTCGGTCCATATGCGGCACTTAAGCCTCGCGATATGAGCCGAGCAGGCATGTCGCTATAGCTCCTATGCAGCTAAATTAAAAACTGGTCTTAAAATGGTTGATGGCTTACCATAAACAACCTACTTTATTTGGACGGGTAATGGTTTGTTGGGCACAACTTCATACTTAATCAGTTGTGCCCAACAAAAAAAAGTGGAACTGTGACAAGGACAAACGAATGATATATCTCTGTCTGTCACACTTATTGCGTTTGGTATAGCACTATCGCGCTCGCTCGCGGTATTATTATTACCATACCTGGACAAGCGTCCAGAGTATCATATGTCCATGTTTGGCTCAGACGAACACTAAATGCTCGGTGTGCGCCGATGCTATGCAGTAAACTGTATTAAAGAACTCTTTCACAGCGCGTTGATGTGGTGCGACCGGGCATTATGGCGCTCCGGCACTGGACATCTATGGGCTGATATGATGGTGATGATGTTGAAACTAACCGGTTCATGTAATTCCCGAGCGCGAGCACGACCTCCAGCAGCGCGCGCAGCCGCCGCGAGCGCGTCATGTCGCGCGCGGCGCGCAGCACGGTGGACGCGCGGGAGCTCGCCTCGGCCGCGGCCACTGAGAACTTCTTCTTGAAGAGGAGAGTGCGCACGCGCTGCGAGTAGTGCGGGATCCTGGGGGGGGGGGACATACATGATAACAAACTTATGTGGGTTTAATAATTGACCAGAGATTTAACTGGGGTCCGCATATAAAGCATGTATGCGATAAACTAAGAGCACTACTCAGTAAAATACACATTTTAAAATATAAACTACCTTATCGCACACTTAAGCTATTGTATACCTCCATGGCAGATTCAGTGGTTACATACGGACTAAGCAGTTATGGTAGAACTTACAAAACTTACCTGAACGATATTTATAAACTACAAATTAGATTACTTAAAAACATTGTACCCAAAAACACAAGGAATAAAATATCACCAAACTATGAGCGTTTGTTTAATTATTGTGAAGTAATGTCAGTGTTCAATGAAGTTAAACTATGTATTTTGGGGGAAGAGTATGCGTACAAAGAACATTTAGTATTATATGTAAGAAAAAGCAACCTTAGACAAAATTTACCAAAACAAGCTATGTTCAAATTACCTAATTTTGTCAATGTTCATGGGAAAAGAAACGTCAGATATCTTCTTCCTTATATAATAAACCAACTACCAAAAGAACTACAGCATAAATACGTAAATAGCTTACAATCGATACCTAGTATCAAAAGGTATCTGACGTTATCTGAACCCAATACGAGTGTATTGTAATAATTATGAGCCTATAACGGTGATGTATTCAAGTAAATTAATGTACCATAGCGAACTAACTATTCATCAGCATATAAACCCTAGAGGTTTCCGCTGGTGAAAAAATGTATACCAAAATGTACTACTCAGATTATATTGGTCAATAAATTAAAAAAAAGAGTAACAGCGAGGTGTCCTGTTGGAATAGAATAGACGTCAAGAGTAATATATAAGAAATAATAAATAAGAGAAAGAAATTTTTAAGCGATAAGCGAAAAAATAACTCTTTGAGAGACACATGGCGATTTTTGCATTTGCAGTGCTACCAACGAGACACAATATAGATACAGCGGCGCTACCACGAACTTCGAATCTCGAACTTCGTATATCTTCGTCTCTGTCGCTCGAGTACCATAAACCATAAGTGCGATAGAGACGGAGATATACGAAGGTGATCTTGACAGATAAACTATGGCCTGTGTCGCACGCTAGTCACGCGTTCGTAAAACGCGCGTTTGCTCGCTTTTTGTCTATAATAGCTCAGGTTTCATCGTGACTTGATGATTGTGACAACTGTTTTCACTGTAGTATTACTGTACATTCTCATCTCGTCTCAAAGATCTAGACACCGAGTGCCAGTTACGTTAACCTTGGCCCAAGCCATCCTACCCCTACACTACACCGTTCACCCTTAAACACTTCATATCACCATACTACGTGTTGGCAGCCCATCTTCGTCGTTCAAGTATAACATCAAGGTCCTGGTATGTGTTCTACAACTCACTGAAAGATCTCCTACAAGAACCGGTCGCTGCGAGCCATATTATCCAACTGGTCTTGATGTTCTTCAGCAACGTCGCCTCTTCGGCGCTCGACGTATTGACTAGCGGCTGCGATATCAATAGGGGGTTTTTCCCTCTGTTCATGCGGACAATAAGATCAAGGACATCTGCGAATACTTGGTCTACGCTCTATAACTCACTTCGAGATCTCATATAGGAACCGGTCGGCGCGCGCCATATTGTCCAGTTCGTCTTGATGTTCTTCCAGCAGGGCTGCCTCTTCGGCGCTCGGCGTGAACTTGGCTAGCTGCTCCACCATATCTATGGGGAGCTGCTCCCCACTGTCCATACGGAGGATCGCTCTGAAATGGGAATTCGGACGTTAATAAAATATCGTTATAGTACTCATCATCGTATAAGAATGAATGGCGCAAACTAGTGTTCGACGGGCGGAGAATCCACTATGAAGCGTGGTTTCAAGAAACTCGCAGATAAGTGAGCTAAGCGACATCAACGTGTCACCTGTTCGCCTCGGGCAAATTACACCTGCCAGGCTTGCAGCCGTGTATTCCGCAATGGCTTACACAGCCATGAGAGACGTTGTCTACCTTTTTACTTGACACTGCTTGTATAGTCCGTAATAAGCGCTAAGCGCGAGGAGTTAAAGGCTCGACCACCTGCAGCCATCCACTAGGTACAATTTTGTCGGAGGGGTGCTGAACTGTAGGGAATGTGGTCGCACATTCTCTGCAAAGATAGGCTACGTCAGTCACCTGAGAGCTCACGAACGACGCTCCGATTAGCCATATTTCCTCTAACTCTAACTCTGGAAATCCAGTAGGAAGCAACTCAGAATTATATCTGGGGTGTTCACTGGTCACTTCGGGGTCAAGGATCTCTTGGCCAAGATGGGACTATCTGATAGTTTAGACTGTAGAATGTGTGGCGAGGAGGATGAGACTATGGAACACTTATTGTGTGAATGTCATGCCCTTGCCAGACAAAGAATGAACTACTTTGGTAACGGTTACCCGCAACCAAAGGAATTCAAGGTGCTCCCGGCGAACTGCATCATCCGCTTTGTGGAAATGATGGAGCAAGCCTGGGAGCAGGTATAAAGGAGAGGGCAAATGCACAAAAGATCCCACTGGGTCGAAGTGCATCCGAAAGGGCCCTCACCTAGATAAGATAAGATAAGATAAGCCATATTTCCAGTCGCCGTGGTCGAAATCGGCCAGGATGATGATGATGATAATGAGTCCGTAAAAGACTTAAAGGCCATTGATGATGAGGCCTCATCACCCTGGACGATTTCAACTAGGAAAAAAACTGGCTAATGAGGGCATCGTTCGTGAATTCTCAGATGACTGACAGAACCTATATTTGCAGTGAATGTTCCCTACAGGTCAGTGCCTCAGGTCAGACGGGTGCTAATTCTTATAGTAAAGATTAAATGAAACGTGCGCGGCTTGGAGCCCAGTTGTCGGAGGTCACTGAACCCTCGTTCCACGGACAGGATAGTTACCGGCATATCTCCTCGTCGGACATCTTGAGCTTGGACAGTAGGATGGTGCAGTTCTGCGCGCGGCGGCCGTCGATTACGGTGAGGATCTTGGTTCGCGGCTTGGCGCCCAGTTGTCGAAGGTCTCTGAACCCTCGTTCTAGACAGGATAGTTACCGGCATATCTCCTCGTCGGACATCTTGAGCTTGGACAGTAGGATGGTGCAGTTCTGCGCGCGGCGGCCGTCGATTACGGTGAGGATCTTGGTTCGCGGCTTGGCGCCCAGTTGTCGAAGGTCTTCCACTGAACCCTCGTTCTGGAATAGTGTGTGACAAGATTAGAACCCGTCTATGTGTCAGATTTCAGGACCATTTTTATTAGAGGCTCTAACTATTCAACTGACGTATGAGTATAGTTGTCTAATGTTTCTGCTAAAAGTTGCAGACTTTTCAGCTGCGTCAATTTTTTTTGAAAAATATAAACAGTATCCTCACTTAGTTATTGCTCAAGACCGCGATGAATGGAAGGGGAGAGGGGAGGCCTTTGCTCAGCAGTGGGACATAACGGGCTCGATATAATAATAATAAATCCTCACTTACGTGTTGGGTTAAGAATAAGACACTTTTCAAACTCAAAATCTTTATTGTTGGTTATATGTTAGTAATACATTTGCTTGATTCGTCTCATATTACAAAAAATTATCTTAAAAATCCGTGGTAAACTGACACTGGCAATGATATTGACAGCTGCAACACCTATATTTGTCATTGCCTGACCCTGGCAATGACAAATATAGGTGTTGTGTTGGTATTGCTTTCGCCGTCCTAAACCCAAAACGTAAGTGAGGAAACTGTTTAATATATTAGAAAAATAATTGACGCAGCTTCTGCAACTTTTTTCTGGTGCTAAGGAACGAACGAAAAGGAGATGGCGGGACGACCTGTAGCTCTAGTATAAGTCTTATCGATACATATACGTTTTCGAACGCGTTTGCGTTTAGTTTCAATTTGTATGGCAACGCGTAGTTCGTAATAGTTACCACCAGAGGCTCTGTTCGCGTTGCCATACATTTCTCAGAATCGGGACGAGTGGAAATCAAGAGGGGAGGCATTTGTTAACGTTATTCCTATTTCAATAAAAGATAGGCACTTCTAAAATTTTCATCTATTTCCCATTGCAACTGAAATCAATAACCATATTAAGCATACCTGAACTCCGTTCTTTTGGTAAGCGCAGAACATCTTGTCGATCGTATTCAAATCCATTGCATTATATAACTTCGTATCATCCAACTCCTGCCAGATCGTGCCGTGTAGTTTAGTATCAGGCAGTTTGCTCCAATTGAAACTCTTCAGTGGGTTTCCGGGCGTAGGTACGTTCTTCTTAGGTTTAGGGGCCATTGGGGCCAATGGGGCTAGGGGGACCGGTGGCGGCATGGGGGCTGAAGAGGGCATGGGGCCGGGAGGGGGAGGGGGGAAGAGGGAGGGGGGAGGCGGTGGGGGTGGGACGCTGCAGGTTTCTATCACGGCGCTCTTGAGGTTGCTGACCTGGATTGGAAAGAATACATTGGATTTCAAGCTACTGAATGGGTCATTGTCAGATTTAGGTTCGCGTCTTTTCGGTGGACATTGCCAAAGTTAAGGGCTATAAAGCCTAATTTTTGGTTGAACTCTGAATCCGCATAAACGGCGTTGCCCCTTCTATAATTCTATGTGATAAAAACATATTATATGTGAGCGTAAGCCCTTAACTATTGACCACCGGAAAGATGATTTTTGTTTTTGTGACTGACAATGACCCGAATACTAATTGATTGACACACGTTACCTCTAGCCGCCCATCTCACAAGAAAAATTGGCAATGAAATTTGAATCAACTATAATAGGACATAGAGTTGAGTTTGTTTTGTTTTAAAATCGAACGAAACAAAACAAATGCAACTTCGTTCCAATTTTGAATGATATAAATTCCATTGAATAGGAGGCGTCATTTTAATAAGCCTTTTTAGGCGGCTAGAGGATTAAGCTTTTAAGGCCGAAACGCACAGACAGCGGTGGCGGCGCGGAGGCGGTACCGGTTGTAATGTTCGAGCTACGGCGCGGCACGGCGCAGTATTCTGTGCGGACTCTTTCATATTAGCTCGAACATTACAACCGGTACCGCCTCCGCGCCGCACCGCACCGCGCCGCCACCGCTTTCAGTGCGTTTCCAGCTTTAGTGAAGGGAATTTCGCAGCATAACGTACCTTAGCATCATCAGGTATGCTTCCCTCGCTGACTAGTTTCTCAAACCTGGCGCGTTCCGACCTCTCTTGGTTTAGCTGAAAATATAAAAGCAGCGTAAGCAACATCACTTTAGCATGCAATTAGGACGCAGGGGAAGGTTTCAAAGTTGTTAGAACACAGTTTGTTTTACTGTGTCTGTTGTTGTTGTCAATATGGATCACATTGTTATCTGAAATAAATAAATAATAATAATAATTTACTAAGACGAATAAAACGGCGAAAGTTTGCGTAGGTGTTTCTTTTTATATTTTGCCTGTAATGGTTGCTCACCTGTTGTTCGAACTGCCAACCGCGTGGAGTCTAAATTTTAAGAATATTGTGGAAACTCAACGATTTGTAAGTAAGGTCGAGGAAAACAAAGGTTTGGCACATGTTTACTCGATTTGAATGACGTTAAGGTCCAAAAGTGCTAAACATTCAATTTCCTTGACCATATATGAAAAGAATTCTACATAGAATCACAATTATATTTTATGTTATGAGTTTTGCCGCGCGCGAGAACTAGGATTATCTCTACTATATGCGTGGTCTCTCCTCGCTCTTCGTTGCAGTTTGCAGCCCTGCTGGGTTAGTGTTGTATACCTGTTGTTCCAGCTTCAGCCTCGCCACCACTCCCTCCAGCTCCTCCCGCTCCTGGCTCTGCTGGTCCTCGCTCTTCGTTGCAGTTTGCAGCCCTGCTGGGTTAGTGTTGTATACCTGTTGTTCCAGCTTCAGCCTCGCCACCACTCCCTCCAGCTCCTCCCGTTCCTGGCTCTGCTGGTCCTCGCTCTTCGTTGCAGTTTGCAGCCCTGCTGGGTTAGTGTTGTGTACCTGTTGTTCCAGCTGCGTGGCCCTCATGGCGGAGTGCCGCGCCCTCTCCGTACTCTCCATGTGCGCGGCGGTCTCCCGCTCGAGGCGCTCCTTCA
The DNA here is from genome assembly GCA_963854355.1 of Epinotia brunnichana. Lineage (NCBI taxonomy): Eukaryota > Metazoa > Arthropoda > Insecta > Lepidoptera > Tortricidae > Epinotia > Epinotia brunnichana. The sequence continues at coordinate 6,610,018 of OY977949.1, read as the reverse complement.
GTCTCGCCACCACTCCCTCCAGCTCCTCCCGCTCCTGGCTCTGCTGGTCCACTTGCTTCTCCTAGTCATGCGGGGGTGAGTGTTAGTGCGATGTTGTGAGAAGCTTGACCAGAGTTGGGAAACTAATGGGAATGTGCTCGTTCAAAAAATATCTCAATCTAATTGCAATAGTTGAGATTTACAAAGTGTAACAATTGTACCAATCAATACGGTATGCAGGTGGAAATGCTAGGGCGTTCCCCCCAAGCGACGACCAATATGACAAAAATCAAAATCAAGGTTCGCAGTCAATACACCAGCTTAGGATAGCAACGTGGAATCTGGGATCGCTTACAGGACGTGGACAAGAACTCGCGGAGACCCTGAAAAGGAGGAACATATACATCTGCTGTATACAGGAGACGCGCTGGAAAGGGTCAAAATCCAGAGACCTAGGACAGGGGTACCAGCTGGTCTACCATGGAATAGACAACAAACAAAACGGTGTAGGGATTGTTCTAGACAGGCACCTAAAAAGCAGAATAGTAAACATAGATAGAAGAACAGACCGTCTCATAACCGTAAAACTAGCACTTGATGACTTACCAATACTAAATGTCATCTGCGCCTACGCTCCGCAAGTAGGATGTAGCAAACAAGAGAAAGATGAGTTTTGGGAGGAAATGGACGATATGACTACCAGAAGAACACAAATTTGTCCTAAGAGACCTTAACGGACATGTGGGGGAAAGAGATATCACACGTAAAACCGCACATGGGGGTTACGGCTACGGATGCCCCAACCCAGAAGGTGAACGGATCCTGGAATTTGCATCGTGTCATGACCTCACAATACTCAACACCACCTTCCAAAAGAAGTCAGAACACTTAATAACATACAAAAGTGGAGGGAAGTGCTCGCTAATAGACTTCATAATGGCCGATAGTAAGCTTAGAACGGGATTCAAGGATTGCAAGGTTATACCCGGGGAGGCATTAACATCGCAGCACAGAATTCTAGTGGGTATCTATAAACTACCAAAACCTATCAAAACTCAAGTTGATAAAACAGTCCGCATAAAATGGAAAGAACTTGCTAGTGATAAATCAGACCCCTTTCGTGAAAAACTTAATGAATATCTGATTAAGGATATGGAGAAAACCTATGAAAATGCCAATTATATGTGGTCAAACTTCGAAAATGAATGCAAAAGCCATGCCAAGTCCATTTTAGGTATATCAAAGGGAGGGATCAGCACCAACAAAGACCCGACATGGTGGAATTCAGTTGTCAAGGAATATCTCAAAACCAAAAAGGACTTGTTCAAAACCTGGCAAGAATCAGAGTCAGAAGAAGACCTAATGAAATACAAAGATGGAAAAAAGCTTGCTAAGAAAATCGTTGCCTAAACTAGAGCAAATTCACGGGAGGGTTTCTACGCTAAACTTGAGGATGTTCAAACAGATTCGGAAATCTTTAAAATCGCCAAGTAGAAACATTTATCAACACAATATGTAAAACGTAAAAAATTCATAAAAGATAAAAATCAAAATCTACTCACTAGAAACGACGACATAAACAACAGATGGTTTGAGTACTATAAAGAGCTAATGAACGAAGAGTTCCCAAGAGAAGCGTAAATGCCCAACGCCCCTGTAGAAGGACCAATACGCGAGATAAATGCCGAGGAAGTCAAAGCTGCTGTAGCGAAAATGAAAAATGGGAAAGCAGTTGGACCCGATGAAATCCCAGCTGACTTTTGGAAGTTTATTGGGCCTGTGGGTGTAGCTTGGCTGACAAGACTGTTCAACACCATAATGCAAGATGGGGCTATACCCGAGTCATGGCGTCTTAGTCATCTGGTTCCTTTCTACAAAAACAAGGGTGACGTTACACAATGTGGCAACTATAGGGGCATAAAATTGACGTCACGTTGAAAGTGTGGGAACGCATACTTAACAGGCGCATCCTCACGATGACGAAAATAACATCAAACCAGTTTGGATTCACACCATCGCGCTCAACAACGGATGCTATACAGGCCGTGAGGATACTCACGGAGAAACAGCGACTGAATAAAGAAGATTTACACCTTATCTTCATTGACCTTGAGAAGGCATTCGATCGTGTCCCAAGAGAGCTGGTCTGGGAGGCTTTGAGAGCACAGGCGCTACCCGAATGCTACATAACCTTGATCCAGGATATGTACAGAAACGTGCGCACAAAGGTAAAGAGCCCTGCCGGCACTAGCCGGGAATTTGAAGTGCGCGTTGGTGTGCATCAAGGATCTGCACTTAGCCCTCTCCTTTTTAACCTTGTTATGGACTACATCACAAGAAATATCCAAACTCAGCTGCCTTGGAATCTCCTCTATGCCGATGATGTGGTGCTTATAGCCAAAACCCCAGACGAACTGCAAACGTCCTTGTCTGCATGGGTAAATGCGCTCGAAAAATCAGGACTTTTAAGTCCTGATTTTTCACTTTAGTGAATAGGACGAAGATGGAACACATGGAATGCCGCTTTAGTAATGGAAACAATCTTAACGGGTCTTCTACAATCTACTACCCCGACGCAACTGCAGTTCCAAAGGTCACCCAATTTAAATACCTCGGCTCAGTGCTTACCCATGCTGCCGATATAGATGCGGATGTAAAGCATAGAATAAATGTTGCCTGGCAAAAATGGCGGTCATTAACAGGGGTTATATGTGACCCACGAATGCCTATCCGCACTAAGGGCAAGGTTTACAAAACGGCAGTTTGGCCGGCTCTAATGTACGGCGCAGAATGCTGGACGGTAAAATAGACGCATGTACAGAAAATACACACGACGGAAATGAAAATGCTAAGATGGTCAGGGGGAGCAACCACGCATGACAAAATCAGAAACGAGTATGTTAGAGGTAGTTTCAAAGTTGCTCCAATACCAGAAAAGCTTTCTGAAAGCCGTCTTAGGTGGTATGGCCACGTCATGAGACGACCTGATGACTACGTTGTCAAAAAGGCCTTAAACATCCCGGAACGTAAAAGAGGCAGAGGCCGCCCCCCTTCTACAAGGTGGACCAGCATGACCCGGCTTTTGAAAAAGGAACAATTACCAGACCCGACAACCCAAGACCGAGCGACTTGGCGCCGATTAATTAGGAGAGCCGACCCCACCTAACGTGGGAACAGGCACAGAAGAAGAAGAAGAATACGGTTGAGTAATTCCGTCTTTTACGAAATTGTCAATCAACACTTATTTGTAACTAACAAACCCTTTCTGGGGAGTTTTCACAAAAAAGTGTTCCTTTTACTTTTTTCTCAGAATTTAGAAACTTTGGTTTTTCGTGCATAGAATCAAGATCGATCATAATTCGGAGTTATATCACAGTCTTACTACATACAGTCTAACTCTGAAGTGAAGGGGTGTCTAGTTTGACTTTATAAATGTTGATGTGTTTTTGAATGTTTATTTTTTTGCTTACAGGTTACAGGGCGACTCAATCTCTTTATTATGTGTTTTTTTTTATCAAATAAAGAATTTTGTATTTTTTTTTGTATAAAACTGACCACAAAAATGTTAGGTTAAAATTAGGTTTGGGTGTTTTTTTTATAATATCCCTTCAATGAGGGCTCGAGACATGTGCCTTATAATACTCAGGACAAGCTATGGTAATAATAATATCATAATAATACAAATCTCAATAAGTGTGACAGAAAGGGAAATATCATTCGTTTTCCATGTCATAATTCCACTTTTTTTAATTGCCGCTACTGATTTAATATGAGATTGCGGCAAATAAACCATTACCCGCCCAAATTAAGTATGTTGTTTATGGTAAGCCCAAGCCATTTTAAGATCAGTTCTTAATTTAGCATAGGAGCCTTTCCGTCCGTCATTGTGGCAACACGTATAGCTTGTCCTGATTATTATAGGTCCTTGGCTCGAGAGGTATTTTAATATAAATCCGAGGGTAGATAAAAAAGGCCGCCATTTTGAAATTCTTTTAATACGGTCCGATTTCGTTCAAAACGTTATCGAAAAAAATGGCGGCAACTTTTTTCAATCCAAGCTCGGGTTCATATTGAGAAGCCTCTCGGATCCTCAGATATCGATTTTTAACGAAATCGGACCGTAATTAAACGATTTCAAAATGGCGGCAATTTTTTTGTAATCCAATCTCGGGATATCGATTTTGAAGGACATGGCAAGATAACCTCAAATGGCCGCTATTTCTAAACTTAATTATATTTAATCTGAGTGAGTGAGATAGACAAAATAACATACTTATGAAATGCTTGAAAATGAAACGAGAAGGTAATTATAAGAAAATTAATATCTCTATCTTCAAACATATTTTGACAACCCTGCCCTGACACTTGAGCGGTTACGCTAAGCGGCTGTGTAAATTCTAGAGATATCTAAATGAAGCTTGCCTACTGGTTGTAGTTCTTTATACTAATATATAAGACAAAACAATCCAAATTCTGAGATCTAAAATAAAAGGTACCTACATATTTGAGTGACAATGTCCTCTACATTCATTAAATTCGTGTAGCAGACTCTTATAATGGCACATCTAAACCTCTGATCAAGCTTGAATTACGTGTTCATAAACGTTATATTTTCAGTTAGACACTGTGTAAAATGGATTTAAAATAAATAAATTCTGAATCATAAAAAGCATGGTGTTTCTATTGGCCTCGTCATAAAAAGGCGTTGGCACATAATAATAAAATCACAGTCAAGTTCAAAAATACAACTTACTAAAAATTATGTCCGTTCTCCCACGGCTGGCTCTTATGACGGAGAATTTAGGTTTCGGTACATATTTCCGCTCACTTGATTTCAGATTTTTAAAAAAGCAGCCAAAATTGCTTTTAGTTTTTCAAGGGCTTTCGCTTGGCAACTACAGTTGCCACAAGCAATTTGGGGGTAAGCGAAATTGGCAACTGTGAGTAGTTATGAGGATTAATTCGATACATATTTTTGAACCTGACTGCACAACCAATGTATCTTTCAACCATATTAACGATGGGAATGACACACCACCATTATGTGTTTTAATTTGAAATTATTAAATATGCAAATGTAATTAATTTACCATTACCCATGGCAACATTTTAGTGTGTTTAAAAGTTACCTTTTTGGCTAATTCAGTAGCGAGATCGACATTTTCTTTTTCTAAGTTCTCTGCTTTGGATCTCGCGGCGACTAATTCTTCTTCCTTCGCTAGGAGATGGACTATCTCTGTGACGTTGATTTCGAGAGGCGCCACATCTGGGTCGTACACCTGATTTGATAAAATGTATATAAATTAGGGGACAATCTTTAACAAATCGAATGGAAGTCGAAGCTCAATGAGACTTGTGTTATGGGTAAAAATACTTGAATTAATATGCAGAAAACGTCCAAGATTCAGAAACATATTCATGCTTATCAAGTTATCACACAAATATTTTCCCTTATCGGGATTTGAACCCTGGACCGTCAGCTTCGTACGAGTAGACAAATATTGAGAGTTAGGTATACAATTTCAAGTTCTGAAAGCTCTGGAATTCGTTTTTAAGTTTTACAATACATCATATTATATAATATCACCATAAATAAATATTCGTATTGCTAACTAAAAGTAGTATACATTAGATACATTATTACTAAACGATAGACAGTGGCAGATCCAGGATTTTGGTTTGAGGTAAGATTTTAATTAGGACTCAGGTGGTTTTTGGGAGGGGTTTGCGCCCCCTAGCCTCTCCTGGATGCGCTAGTGTTGGTAGGACAAAAGCCGCCTTATCGGTATAAAGCGATCTCTTCCAGCCAATCTTCGGGTAATGGAGACACTATACCTTGTTGATGTCGCTGCACGTGTCCCGGTCGGTGTCCTGCGAGCTGGTGGAGCGGCTGCCGGCGTTGGGCTGCTGCAGGACGACTTGCTGGACGACGCGGTCCAGCAGCAGCCAGTGCTGCGTGTGTGTGTGTGTAATGGAGACACTATACCTTGTTGATGTCGCTGCACGTGTCCCGGTCGGTGTCCTGCGAGCTGGTGGAGCGGCTGCCGGCGTTGGGCTGCTGCAGGACGACTTGCTGGACGACGCGGTCCAGCAGCAGCCAGTGCTGCATGTGTGTGTGTAATGGAGACACTATACCTTGTTGATGTCGCTGCACGTGTCCCGGTCGGTGTCCTGCGAGCTGGTGGAGCGGCTGCCGGCGTTGGGCTGCTGCAGGACGACTTGCTGGACGACGCGGTCCAGCAGCAGCCAGTGCTGCGTGTGTGTGTGTAATGGAGACACTATACCTTGTTGATGTCGCTGCACGTGTCCCGGTCGGTGTCCTGCGAGCTGGTGGAGCGGCTGCCGGCGTTGGGCTGCTGCAGGACGACTTGCTGGACGACGCGGTCCAGCAGCAGCCAGTGCTGCGTGTGTGTGTGTAATGGAGACACTATACCTTGTTGATGTCGCTGCACGTGTCCCGGTCGGTGTCCTGCGAGCTGGTGGAGCGGCTGCCGGCGTTGGGCTGCTGCAGGACGACTTGCTGGACGACGCGGTCCAGCAGCAGCCAGTGCTGCGTGTGTGTGTGTAATGGAGACACTATACCTTGTTGATGTCGCTGCACGTGTCCCGGTCGGTGTCCTGCGAGCTGGTGGAGCGGCTGCCGGCGTTGGGCTGCTGCAGGACGACTTGCTGGACGACGCGGTCCAGCAGCAGCCAGTGCTGCGTGTGTGTGTGTAATGGAGACACTATACCTTGTTGATGTCGCTGCACGTGTCCCGGTCGGTGTCCTGCGAGCTGGTGGAGCGGCTGCCGGCGTTGGGCTGCTGCAGGACGACTTGCTGGACGACGCGGTCCAGCAGCAGCCAGTGCTGCGTGTGTGTGTGTAATGGAGACACTATACCTTGTTGATGTCGCTGCACGTGTCCCGGTCGGTGTCCTGCGAGCTGGTGGAGCGGCTGCCGGCGTTGGGCTGCTGCAGGACGACTTGCTGGACGACGCGGTCCAGCAGCAGCCAGTGCTGCGTGTGTGTGTGTAATGGAGACACTATACCTTGTTGATGTCGCTGCACGTGTCCCGGTCGGTGTCCTGCGAGCTGGTGGAGCGGCTGCCGGCGTTGGGCTGCTGCAGGACGACTTCCTGGACGACGCGGTCCAGCAGCAGCCAGTGCTGCGTGTGAGTGTGTGTAATGGAGACACTATACCTTGTTGATGTCGCTGCACGTGTCCCGGTCGGTGTCCTGCGAGCTGGTGGAGCGGCTGCCGGCGTTGGGCTGCTGCAGGACGACTTGCTGGACGACGCGGTCCAGCAGCAGCCAGTGCTGCGTGTGTGTGTGTAATGGAGACACTATACCTTGTTGATGTCGCTGCACGTGTCCCGGTCGGTGTCCTGCGAGCTGGTGGAGCGGCTGCCGGCGTTGGGCTGCTGCAGGACGACTTGCTGGACGACGCGGTCCAGCAGCAGCCAGTGCTGCGTGTGTGTGTGTAATGGAGACACTATACCTTGTTGATGTCGCTGCACGTGTCCCGGTCGGTGTCCTGCGAGCTGGTGGAGCGGCTGCCGGCGTTGGGCTGCTGCAGGACGACTTGCTGGACGACGCGGTCCAGCAGCAGCCAGTGCTGCGTGTGTGTGTGTAATGGAGACACTATACCTTGTTGATGTCGCTGCACGTGTCCCGGTCGGTGTCCTGCGAGCTGGTGGAGCGGCTGCCGGCGTTGGGCTGCTGCAGGACGACTTGCTGGACGACGCGGTCCAGCAGCAGCCAGTGCTGCGTGTGTGTGTGTAATGGAGACACTATACCTTGTTGATGTCGCTGCACGTGTCCCGGTCGGTGTCCTGCGAGCTGGTGGAGCGGCTGCCGGCGTTGGGCTGCTGCAGGACGACTTGCTGGACGACGCGGTCCAGCAGCAGCCAGTGCTGCGTGTGAGGGTTGTACTCCACTGTGGACAATCATGGCAATGTCACTATAGCTCATCAAAGCTCGTCAGCAGCCATTATTACAAATACGTTGGGGTAACTTGCCGACTCCAATGTGAACACATGAGGGTATTGTCACTATAGCTCCTCAAGGCTCGTCTGGGGCCAATCATTACAGAAACTTGTTTCATATACCTACGCTCGTACGCTTGCGCTTGCGATTTTATTAGGAAGATGGGCACACCTATTAGTTGAAAGCGGAGAAAGGTGCAATAAAGGACCGACCACACCGCAGGTTAACGCCATGTATACGCGCTGACGCGGGCACGCATCACGGATTCCCCGTATATTACGCAGCGATATCGCTTCGAGAGCGTATTTTAAGCTTGGTGTAGGCGATCTTTAACCGTAGTGCATATACTAATACACACGGTCGTTATGGCCGAAATGAAGTTAGATGCCATCATCTTGATCATCATAAAAGTTACTAAGTTAAGTTAAATAGCTATAGCGGCGGATGTCTAGTACTCTTTCCTCTTCATTGCGAATCATTCAAAGAAATTGATAACCTAGTTTCTAGAATCAGAAGGTTGCCCAACTTCCAAATCAGAAGTTCAAATATGCATCTTGAAGAAGTCGATGATTCTAGAATTGTCCTATAACTACCGACTAACGGCACTCACAAGGTATTAGCAGCATATGCCCCAACATGGACAGAAGGAACGAGTAAGCAGCGATGTACAGCTTCGAAGCAGTCAATGTTGTGTGCTGCATTAGTTTCCGGAATAGTTTTGAAACCATCAACTATTAATGTACTTACAAGGCAGTAACAGCATATGCTCCAACATGGACAGCAAGTGCGGGTAGGCCGCCGTGTGGCTCAGCTTTCTCCGCAGCAGCTCGAACATGCCGCCGGCACTCTTCGTATCAACATGCTGCTTGTCGAACCGCCTGGCTAGCTCCTTCTCGTCCTCGTTCCGGATCATATCGAAGAAGTCGATATGCCGGTCTAGAGTCTCGTTCTCGTATTTGCGGAGTTTCTCGATAACTGTAAAGGAGAACAATTGTCAGCTGTATTTCCTAATCTTTCTAGTAATATATTCAATCGCAAATTGTAATGGAATTGATATACATGCACGTGGCTAAAGGTCAGCATAGTTCACTAATCTGAACTGTAACTAAAATGACTGAAGGGACCAGCTGCGTTGCGCTCCACGAAGCTATACAAGTCACAATTTGGCAAGTGTTAACATTGATCAAATAGCCAGTAGTAATTCGTCGTCGTTTGGCCAATTTGGCGTCGTATGGCCAGTCGTTTACACTGATAACAACTTTCCCTTCCAGAATTTAAATCTCCGCCAGTTTTAATGTAGTATATAAGGATCAGCTGAAACTCTAGCCTATTTTTGGTGATACCATATTTTGATAGAGGCTTTCTTGTGTAGTGATAGAGAGAAGTGATGTGTAAAGTGTGTGTAGGAGTTATCTTTCAGGTCGTCTTAGAAAATTGTACTGTTGAGTAAGAATTGTCAATCAGTTAAGAGTGTTAAGACTCACCTGGCTGTATCCCCAGCATCAAGAACTCATATCTCAAGTGCAGACGGAACTCTAAGCTGTCCTCGCCGGCCCCGTAGTTGAGGACTGCATTCACGAAGGACATGATGGCGGTCTTCAGGCCCAGGTCGTCGCGGTAGGCGCCCGTGCTTCTGTCCAGCTCGTTGATTACTGACTGGAACCGGGCGCGTTCGGCCGCGTATTTCTGGTAGTGGACCATAGCTTCTAGGACCTGGAGAGAGGAAGAAAATTATTATCAAACGGTCGGCTGGTTTAGGTGGTCGAAAGTTATTGCAAATAGAAGAGGTCTTATCTTATATATATCTAGGTGAGGGCCATTTCGGATGCACTTCGACCCAGTGGGATTTTTTGTGCATTTGCCCTCTCCTTTATGCCTGCTTTAGGCTTTATGTATGTTTTAGGTTTGCTCCATCATTTCCACAAAGCGGATCTTGCAGTTCACCGGGAGCACCTTGAATTCCTTTGGTTGCGGGTAGCCGTTACCAAAGTAATTCATTCTTTGTCTGGCAAGGGCATGATATAATAGAAGAGTGTACGAACTGCGGTAACTCTATAGCAACTTGTAGTACAGTCAGCATCAGAAGTAGCTAATCAAAATAACACGCTCAAAATGACCTACCCAGATCCTTATTCCCTTGACATTAGAGTCCATATGTAGATCATTTTGAGCAGTAGGACCGCTTATCAACTTCTGATGCTGACTGTACTACAGGGAGTACAGTGCCCTAGTTGAGGAAACTAGAAAAAAATGTCCTTTCTCGTCAATTGGCTACTTTAAAAACAGATGCGAATATTTAAATTTCAACCCAAAGTATGGTATGGTAGAATGGTAGAAACGGAGGTCCACGAAGTAGCGAGTTGTAATAGTAAAATGAGAATTCACACTATGTATCTATTGTAATGACAATGGTCCATTTTCTTGACTACCTTTCGGTACCCTGTGGTTCCAGAGGTGGTTACCCATTTTATATGAAGATACTTCCAAATGTTGACAGTTGACAAATACCCAATCTTTAGGATTGTGATGAGGTTCTTTGATGACCGACAAGTGTGAACGTACCTTCTTATGCCCGCCGGGCACTAGACAGACGGCTCCGAGGATCTCTAGAGCGGCAACCTTCGTCTTCACGTTTTCCGTGTCCAGCGACTGAGCAATCAGATCTATGCTGGTGGGATGCGCTAGCACATGGGCGCGGCCTGTCTGTAAATACAAACACAAGATATCAGTCAAATAATCAGAGCTAACAAAGTATAAAAAGCTAGTCCAAATGTGCGTATAAGTAGTTGTACTGATTTCAAGACAATTGCTACCTCTATTACCAATACAGTGTATTGCTTGCTGACGCGTGGCTTTTCGGCGGCTGTGAGCGTTCAAACAAATCCCAAATCAGCCCACTTCCCCTTCAAAGAGTGTCGAAAAAAATTATCCAGCAGTTTCTGCATTTACCAAGATTTTCAGGACTTTACACACGATAAAAAACGCTAGCCTTAAAATAAAACTTACTAGGGTTTTTAGACCACGTACCGGAAGGCGCGGCGTTGGTAGGTCTCCCACAAGGTGGACTGATGACCTGGTACAGGTCGCGGGAGTCCGCTGGATGCGGGTGGCGCAGGACCGGTCACTTTGGAACTCTTTGGGGGAGGCCTATGTCCAGCAGTGGACGTCTTTCGACTGATATGATGATGATGATGATGAGAGTTTTTAGGCCTTAATAGCGTCATCATCATCATATCAGCCGAAAGACGTCCACTGCTGGACATAGGCCTCCCCCAAAGAGTGCCACAATGGCCGGTCCTACGCCACCCGCATCCAGCGGACTCCCGCGACCTTTACCAGGTCATCAGTCCACCTCCAGTCCAGTCTTAATAGCGTGTCAGTCATGAATTGTCCAGAAGTTCCTCCGACCTGCAGTATTCCATAAATATTCGGACGGGGCGGCTAGCTTCTACGCTTACACTTACCGAGTTGTTCATCAGGGCCTTGATGGCAGCGATGAGGTTATGCCTGTTGATGGCGTCGTCCCGCGGCGCCCGCTGTAACGCGTCCAACAGGGCCCCTAAGCCGCCTTGCTTCACGAATCGCAGGACGAAGCTGTGTGCGCGGGTGCGGAGAGCTGTCTTCAAGCCGTCCAAGAGTGCGCATGATTCGGGGGCTACGCCTTCTGATGAGGCGAAGGCCTGGAAAAATGTAACATCATAATGTTAATGCCTTTTGTTTTATGAAAACAGGCGTCGTACCACTGGTACCACGCCTGTTGGAATGAATCCACTTGGACTAGGGCATTGCCCGCTGGATTGTGATACGTGTTTTTATGAGCTTATTTGATGACCATCATTTAGCCTAAACATTAGCATTACTTACAATGAATTTCGTGTAGCATTAGAAGTATTCTTATTATTTTTAACTGTTCTGCCATACCGAAGTCAACATTGAATCAGGGATTTATCGCTGGTAGAGTCATCGTGCCAGAAGTACCTAACTAATGGTGCCTTATCCACCACAGCTGTGCGAGGTAACAGAGCAGTGTGCCAGGAAAAAATCCACCAAAGAAATGCGTGATCGAGTCGAGATTGATTTTTTGAGTAGGGCTTATGCCACCTTTTTTTTTTTTTTTTGTACGTGGAGAAAACCTGCGAACCAGGTACCCAATCATCGGGGGCTGACTGGGTTATGTGGTATTTCTATCCACTAAAAACTCCACGGCGGCCGGCATCTGCGCTCTCATGCGGAGGACTCCAGGATCTCATACTGAACGCACTGGAGCCCTCCTCGCGCCTGCCACATTTGGCTCGTCCTAGGATGATGATGGTCGCCTTCCCTGGGGTTTTTAGGTGAGTGCCCCGGCCCCCGCCAGAAACACTGCGACCCCGATGACCCCCTTTAGTCGCCTTCTACGACAGGCGGGGGAGACCGAAGACCTATTCTTGTCATATTGGCTTATGCCACTTATTTTCTAATTTACCCTTTTACCAATACTGCTAGATCTCAAAATAACTTTGTGTCAAAATACCTAAATCACAGAATACCTAACTTTTTTTCTCATAACACCATATTCTTAATATGGCCGAATTTCAAAATAGCGTAGTATCATAATGCCTAACTAAACTTCAAAACAATTTAGTTATTTTAATATTTTGTCATAGAAATGACAGAAGTCATTCGGTATTTGAAGGAATTTGTGCATTCCAATGTTTAGGTATTTAGAGAACATGACGTTTTAGTTATGACCATGACGTTATTTCTATAGTTATGTAATTTGTAGGTACCACATAAGTGATTTGGGGTTACTCTGTTAACGTATGTGTGAATCAATAAAAAATCTTATTCTTCTTCTTACTTACGTCAAAGTCATACATAATGAATTTCGTTCATTTTAAGAATGAGACAATTTGACATTTAGGTATTATGAGCCCATGGTAATTTGAAAATTAGGGGTAATAGTGAATAAGGTAATAATGAAATTTAGGTGGAATAAGCCCTACTCGATTTTTTCCTCTCGTTCACCGCTCCACTCCGCCGCACACCTCGAACAGCTCTGGTGGAATCACCCTAAAGTTCAAACTCAAACGCCTCTTTGTACTCACGTCGGCGATTTCATTGAGCGCTTTGATATACTCCTCGACCTGCGGGGCCGTGCCCATTGCCATCACGGCGCCGGGCGGCGGCCTCCGACTGCAGTAGATCTGCCATTTCTTCGCCGCCGGTAATTCCATCATGGCGGCTTTGTTGACCGCTGTAAGGTCCAGCTCTTCCTGAAAAGACGGAAATGGGACCTTTAGACTTTGGTTTACACTGGATTTTTTTATATATGTACTTAGTGCTAGGTGTGGGAACAAGTTGCTCTTTCCAAATAGGTCATAGGTACCGAGTCAAAAAACAAAAAGTATCGTATTTCCGACGGTCAGTAGTGAACGGCCTACTCGTACATGCCTGCGTTATGTTTTTATTACATATATATATCTATATGAAAGATGCCGATTATGCGGTTTATGAGTCTAATTAAATTTATGTTTTATAGCTCTTATACCTTTGGCAACATCGCAGAAAGACGCAAACCTAAATCTCTACTTGACTCAAATAAGAAGTAAGACTTTTATTTATTATAATTAGGCAATGAAGTGGTGAAACTTGTAAACCTTCACCATTCCATCGATACAAATAAATAAATGGAAAATCATACAATAACTCTTTCATTAACGCCGACAGAATAATGCCTTAACGCGCCATTGCTAATGAATTATGTCAGGCGCTAATATAGATTTAACCGACATCGAAAGTTTAAATGCAAGTACATAACAAAGACAGTTCCGTCAACAACTTTTAATTTTCAAAGGACTTTAACTTAGATTAAGTGCTTCAAGTTGACGGGGTTTCTCTTCAGACCAAGTTTTATAAGGCTCCAAATTAGTTTCATTAGGTCTTCAGAAATTGTTATAGAGTTGTTTGAAACTTTTTGAACTGCTAAGCCAGTCGTGATTACAAGATATAAAAATAGTCCTTTCTAGGGGAAAGTCTATAACACTTGGTTAAATGAGCTAGTGACAGGCTCGAATAGAACTGCAGGCGCAGGGATTTTACCTACCTAATATAAAGTGAACAAATGAATCCCTAATCCCATTGGAAGTTGTACGAAACATGTGGTAAACACATAGAAGGTAGGCGCGACACAAAAAACGCCTTAGATCTCATAAATACAAACATACACAGACAGCTAAAATCATAATCCTTGGGGATTTAGGTAATGAAAACATCAACAATTCGACTCCCGAAGATTTTTTTGATCTGATCCGCGTATTATTGTCGCGTTGACATAAATACATATTTCATACATCTGCACATTTCGTGGCCGTGTTCGGCAGTCCATTTTTTGCTGTTAACAAATTCTAAGATTTCAATACCGGCTTCGCCAAAATTTCCCAGGTCATCTATACATGGACGTCAAATCGGTTGATCCTTGAGAAATTGACAACATTCACATCATTAGGACGCGCTTCGGTAAATACTTCCACCCGTCGAACCTTACGGATTCCATTCCTTATACAACTCGTAACCTGGTCATCCAAATAAATGGCGTTCATGAAATTCTAATTAATTTAATGATTTCATTTCGTATACATACCGGTTATAGAATTGATTTCAGCTTAAAACAATACTGTACGAAACCCAGGAGGATAACATATTATCCTCTATGTAAAATAGGAAAATAAGTACATAGATAATAATTTATTCAAAAATCACAACATTAATCAACACAGATCAAAATGCAACCAGAAATCACTTCATCACCACCCACGACCAAAAACAAATGACAGCCGCTTGTACTTTAACAAGACACGACCCAACTGTCCCTGTAGAAAGGAAAATAAACGTGTACTTCTTGAGAACTACTCTTCAAGCTACTCGGGTGACCCGTTTAAGCCCTGACTCCAGGCAATAAAGTTTCAATTTCAATAAGAGCTGCTGGGAAGTTTTCTGTCAACGTCAAATTGGCATGACGAACGCCTTCACCGCAAATATGGTCATTCCTAACGACCCAAAGAGCCAAATGCCAAAAGTAAGCAGCGGATTTCCTTGATCCGAGAGTAGCTGATCGATGTTTAAATAAAACATAGGACAGTTTAGCAAGTAACAAGTATAGTTTTATAAGTATGGGAATCTAGTGTGATGAGTGCTTAGAGACAATAGCACAGAAGTCATCAAGTCATTCATGCAATTTCCTATAGTAGCATTATGCGGACGGTCACTTTCGTAATTGCAAGTTCGCGACTATTTCGCAATGATAAACCGCCGTTACTTATTGAGCGTAGCGTTAAGCGTTGAGAATAGAACCGTCAGTGATCTTTAACCTAAAGCTCGGACTACATGCATCAACATCGGAAATGACATGTTCTGATTTCAACACGCACACGCGATTAGCGCTAACCGATGATTGTAATCTAAGTAACAGATCATCAAGATCAAGCTTTTTCTTAACTGTGAGTCGCAAGTGAATACAATTATTATACTAGTTTCTGGCCACGATTCCGTCCGCGTGGAACTCGTTTATATCGTATCTCCGTACAAACTTTAACCCCCCTATTCACCCCCTTAAGGGATGATTTACGGGATGTCCTTCCCCGGGACTTAAACTATCTCTAAACCAAATTTCATCTAAGTCGGTTCAGCGGTTTAAGCGTGAAGAGGTTACCCCCCGGCCACGACTTTGGTCTTAAGCGACCTGCGACCAGCGTTTTATCTGTTCATTGCGCGTGATCCCAACTAACCACAGTGTGTTGCGCGTCTCGACCGCGCAATGAACAGATATAACGCTGGTCGCACTCGCAGTCATCATTTCGTAAATAATATTAGTATGGATTGGATGGCACCTGTGAATTTTGAAAATTCACTCTTTGGTATTGTTCGGTGCATGCGCATCGAACACGTGACAGGCCGCTCGCGCCCTACTTTGGCGATGCGGTCGTTTCCTAAAGTTAGTGCGTTTTATGACATCGCCGCGATCGCATTCAAACATTTTTATAACATTTCATTAAACTTCACATTTTACTTATTTTATTAACATTGTAGAAGTGTAATACATAACAATTAACATTTAAACTACACTGGCCTGCAAAAAGATGATATAACAGTTTTAGTTATCGTCACGTTTATAAGTGTTATATACCTTCTTTTGCAGGCCAGTGTATATATCTTTTCATTCTACCAAACAAACACCAACAACAACACTTGCACCCCAATAAATAGGTATCACTAAGCTTCTTGGGCTTCGTATCAGTGTTGGATTTGTAAGTTTTATTTTGATAGAGGTCCCAGCTTCAATTCTTAGATCCACTTACAGGATCCTAATGTAATGGGCCACCAGTGGCCGCGTTTAGTAGTGGCCGTAATGAGCGGCAGTTTGCAGGCTGACGGAATCCGTGGCCCACTAGGTGCACGTTGAACGTAAACACGCCCACTACGCTACGCACGCACATAAACGTCGCCTTACAATTGTAATGATCGGTCGAGATCGCTCGAGCCAGCCGCAGGCGCAGCCTAAATGCGGCTATTACACGCACCGCCCATTGTGGCGGAACCGTGTTTAACGTGAGACGGAAATGTAAGTGAATTATACGGAACAAGACTATGAAAAATGATTTTTGCATTGAGCACATCGAAAGAGTTAGTAGACATAGGAAAAGTGTTTAATAGATTTTACTTTGTTTAACACATGATCAAATTACATTACATTAATTTTTTTAAACGTCACGTTTCATGTAGGTACGTATTGAAACTTAAAACGTCATGCTTCCTATTTAGTATACGAATCGTAACGAGTCTTGTCTGTCATAAGTTTATGTCAACCTCATCTCTCACAATACATATGAAAACGAAAACAAATTAAGAATCTATTTACATAAGTAAATATTTACAAAACCTTAAAACTAAAAAACATCTAAGGCCCCCGCGGCATCGTGCCAAAGATGCTGGCAGCATTACCTCGCTGAATCGCAATGCTAATGCGATCTAATCTCCAGCGCTACCACGAACTTCGAATCTCAAACTTCGTATATCTCCGTCTCTGTCGCTCGAGTACCATAAATCTTAAGTGCGATAGAGATGGAGATATACGAAGTTCGAGATTCGAAGTTCGTGGTTATAGCTCTCATTTATTATCGATATCGGTTCGTCGCGCTCACACACACTTGGCTATGCAATAACGCAACAGCGAAATATGATATAATTATTATCATTTAAACACGTCATAAACTAATTCTGAATTTGAATCCCCGTCCTCATAGTGGCAAAACTATACCGCTTCGATAAGATTATCGTAGCGGTAGTTTTGCCACTATATGGTAGACGACCACGTACCGGAAGGCGCGGCGGGGCCTCCCCACAAGGTGGACTGATGACCTGGTAAAGGTCGCGGGAGTCCGCTGGATGCGGGTGGCGCAGGACCGGCCATCGTTGCACTCTTTGGGGGAGGCATATGTCCAGCAGTGGACGTTTTTCGGCTGATATGATGATGATGGTAGTATATACTAGAACTCAGATATATTTGGCTTCAATCTGACACAAATTTGAGACGACTTTACTAATGACAGAGATAACAGTTACCAATTACCATATTTAAGCTCTTCAAAACCTAACAGGATTAGTCATTTATTTATACCTACTACAAAGAACAATCGCGTAAAATAGTCTACTATTCATACGGTAAAATGCCAAGGTTCATTGCGTTTCGTCGGTCAAAGAATACATCCATCATGTTTGACTGATGACCGTGACATAGGGACGACATGTGACAAATCACTGCTGACGCTACAGTTATGCTCAATTGCTCACAACCTATATCGTCCTCGTCTCACCACTACTTATATAACTTGACCATCAGAATTAATAACAACTATACGGAATCGGAGGTCTAGCGTACACTAACTAGTAAGCGTTGTGTATGCCAGCATATCACAAAGTTATATTTGCAGTCAACGGCGTCGCTAATTTGGAACTACACATACCTTAAAATTTGTTACGATCGCATTGAGTGTTATCTTTTTTCAACGGCACGACTAACTTTGTGCTACACCGCCGGTAGTTTTTTTGAAGGGCTTTTGTTTAAAGGACAAACTGGGACGCTCTGAGTTCGTTAACATTGGGACAATTTGACATGACAGTTCATTAGAGAGGAACTTGAGGTGTGACAGATTAGTTAAACATGTCAGTTATATTTACAAAGGGATGACTCATTTTCATGTTGTTGTTAAATTTTGAAATACGTTACATTTGAAAAGGTAAATTTAAAATTAAAACTAGAGGGGAAAAAGACTCGAAAGGCGTTGACAGCTAAGACAAATATAAACAACCTACGAACACGTCTACCTTACATTACATTTAGGGTTTGCAAGATCCGCCAATATTTTGGATCCGGATATTTCGGATATTTCAATTCAACAGATCCGGATATCCGGATCTTTCGGATAATACGGATCCACAAGGTGTTTTTGGTATAAAGTAGGAATTGTCAGTTTAAATCAAGAAAAAACGGCTACACCACCGTATACCTGAAAGATTTTAAATAGGTACGCATTCCCGAGGTCATAAAGAGTATAAACTTCTTTTTTTTATTCAACTTTTTATTTACAACTACAAACTAACCGGGAAAGTGAGAGTTACGTCACTGAAAGCTGTCACTTGAATAACAACCAGGGGTAATCAACGTAACGTTCCAAACGCGCGTTAGCTATCGAACTGTCATTTTCCCACATAAAATTTGACATGTAGATCTACCTTACGTGCGTACAATGCGTTACGTGATTGACCACAGCAGGTCAAGTTAACTTCGTACCTGGTGCTCGTACATATATTTCAATGAGCTCTATGTACCGGAGTTAATTCAATAGGGTTGTAACTAGGTATCAAACCTAGGAGGAGAAATTGACAATGTGATCCGGACTAGGGAAAAGGTGTTTGTCTAGCAGGGGGCATTCCTTTAGGCAAGACTGTGTCTGGATATGGCAAAAACGGTGAACGGGCATTAATATAGCATACCATGCTTCTTATATTACATGATCATATTATAGGTCAAGATCATCATACTAAAAATTAAAAAAAATATTACAAGTATTAAACGTAGGTATTGTTGCTGCATTTACTTTTTACTTCCTGGGTCAACTATACTTCTTAATTATTTCTATAGGTTTATTTAACTAAACTAATCCCCTTATTCATAAAACTTAAAATGGCTGCTAAATATAATGTGCTTTGTCCACTTCTTACGAACACAAATGTCAAAGTGACAGATAAGGATAAACGAATTTTAACGCCATTTTAAATAGTTAAAATAGGCTTTTTGAACGTTTATGAATACGGGCGTAAGTCTTTAGTAGGTAGTTATATAGGTAACATTGGATTTATAATAATTACTTTGTGTCTTTGCCTACGGTGAATTAGTGCATTTAAACCAACGCCAACTTTCGCCATGAAACTGCGGCATTTTTACTAGTTTGTAGTATGTAGGTTTAATTAGTTTTTGTGACTAATACATTAAAAACAAAAATAATCTGGTCTCGGATGATGAAGTGGCGAATAAAAACAGAGATTGAGTTATCTACCATTCGGTTTTCAGCGTGGACTCGGTAAAAACTTCATTTTGTAGCCGTATTTTCGGTTTTCATGGTTGTATTTTAAGGATCCGTAATATCCGAAAGATCCGGATCCAAGAGCCTGTAAGATCCGGATCCGAAATTCGGCGGATATCCGGATATTTCGGATATCCGGATATCCGGATTGCAAACCCTAATTACATTAAATCATAACAGTTGTACAGTCAGTTCGCTTAGAACACAGTATTTGGGTTCGGGTGAAATCGTTTATTTTGGGATAAGAACCTGTAATAGCAAACGAGAAATATAGACCCGAATCATATCCCTAAATGCTCACGGGCTGTACCTAACTGTCTTGAACTATCTACAAATGTGTTTCAGCACGGTTGCCAGCTGTGTCGATGTCGCGGCGAGATGGACTATCCGTCTCTTTCTAATTAGAGCATATAGAAAGAGAAGTTATTTAGGTAAGTACTCTTAAGATTTAAAGACATCAACGTCTATGATGTATCATTGGACAGTCGTTCTTTCGGCTTGGATGATAAACAAGAAAGAGGCTGCTTACATATTTATACTTTGTAAGCATAAGCTTCTCTTCGTCTATTAGACGCAAAAAAAGGCGTAAAACATCTCAAAGTCACGTATACAAAACAAACACCACCATTTAAAACACAATTATGTCAGCAGAAACGTGTACATTTTAGGCCAGCAATCACTATAATCGCTCGGCATCCACGCAACGCGTAGAATGCAGCATATCACCGGACTATTACGTTATAATGGTAATTGGTGTGGTTAGCGAGATCATCCGGGCCGTCAACCTTAAGTGTACGGTGGCGTATGAGAAAAGGTATGGTCACACCTTAAAATGTTTATGCGATTTTGAATCTAGTCCTCTAAGCATAAGTTAGAAAATGTATCGGTTGCAAACCTTCGAAGTCGTTACGTGTTATTATTTGGAGAGTGTGATGAATTTTACTTATGGAATATTTTAGACCGCGCTTTGGACTGTCGACGTACCTACCTCCTGTAGTATGAAAGCACAAGAACACATGAAATTATCACGCCATACCAGACCAACTCAACATAGCAATTCCATTATAGTTTCTTCTGTATTTAAGTACCTATTGCCATACGATTACCTACATGTTTTTTTTCTTGTTAAACCTTAAAGGTTAGACCTTAACCCTGACTATGAGAGGTTTCAAAGAATTTAAAAAATGGGATTGTTTTGTATTCTACATACTGTTCAAGGTAACAATATTCTTTCTGGTTGTTTTTCTCCGGATTGAGAGAAATCAACTGTTCAGACTAACATAATTCTGGTTGTATCTTCTCTGGATTGAGAGAAATATACAAAGAAGTTTCTGACTCCTGAGGTTATTTTGCATGGCTGCAATATCCAGTAGCTGTTACTGGGCCAATAAAATGTCCCACCCTATAAACTCAAACATGTACGATGTACAGTCACCGGCATAAATAAATGATGGAACAAAGGCCGCAAAAATATCTGACACGCTCTTACGTCTCAGAAACAACGGCATACGGACCGGAGCCAATCTTGCCCCTGCCACAAAGCTACATATACAATCAACTGGACCAACACACTAAAGACTTACACCAAAGATACTGGGAGGAGATAGACACATGCAGACAGACCAAAGAGATTTTGTCGAAACGCGACTACAAACTCACAACCACACTACTAAGGACACATAGAAACCAACTGCGCAAGATAGTGGGTATAATAACAGGACACAACACCTTGAACATATCACAGACAGCCCCATGTGCAGAGCGTGCATGGAGGCAGAAGAAACGACCAAACATATACTACTGGACAGCAAGGAGGTAGAAGTATACAGAATGAAGCACCTAGGTTCTCCAAACACACTACGGGACGCAGTCAGCAACACCAAGGCACTCACCAACTTTTTAAACGAGCTGGGGTGGTTAGAGTAGCGCCACACCGCCGTTTCACGCAAAATAGGCACAATGGATGTCGACTTGCGGAAAACGCCCAGTATAACTAACTAACTAACTAACGGCTCTAGGAATAGAGTTGTCATCAGATATTTTTGCGGTCTTCGTTCCATCATTTATTTATGCCGGTGACACATCATACAATGAAAACTCATCAGTCGGTGCGCGATGAACTTTCTTCGCGTCTTGGAAAGTTATTAAGTTGTTTACACGTCGTAAATCACGGCGGTGCGCCAGAGTCGGGCGCGAGTGACCTGGCCCAACCTCACGAGGGTACAGTCTTTGAAAAATAATTGTAGTTCTTTACAATCTGTCGGCATACAGAAGGAGACGATAAGTACTGATAGGAATTCTACTAAAAATCTGTTCTTCTTACTTAGTCGATACGTTGACTGAGGATTGTGACCGGATGCAATTGCTCTCCATGCAGTTCGGTTCCGTTCGTTTTGCCTAGATCATGCCTAGATGAACGAATGATACGAGTATATCCAAAGAAACAAAAAGTAGTTTCTTGGCAGATGTCCGAGAATCGTCTGATGATGCCGCGTGCCTAAGAAGAGATAGAGTAAGATAGAGTTATTATCATTAGTTCTCATGGCCAAAAATAAACGAACCAAAAATAGTACTAATAAAATATTTGATGTTGGCTGAAATGTAACAATGAAATAAAAAACGTACAATCTTGACTGATTCAAGTTCGTAAAAGCCAAAGACTAAGTTTTATTCGCTTGTGGGAACGACAGTCAACGATATAAAATGTATATGTAATTAGTACATACCGTATTTTAATAACTTTAATTTAACGAGTTACTTCATATCAGGGACTGATTTCGGTTACGGTTATACCGGTATGAAACCGGTATTCCATTACGGTACCGTTATGGCGTAAAGGTTATGCGCGCCGCGCGAACATAACGGTACCGTAACCTTTTTGAAATAGCGGTTAGCGGTACCAGTTTTAAACGATACCGTAACCTTTATAATACCGGTATTATAAAGGTTATCGAGAAAAGTAAGCGAGCTGGCACTCTACAGAGGAAGCATTGGCTACTAAACATTTAAAAATAAAAAGACAAAGCAGCAGAGCCTTTGCCGGCGGTTTGGCAACAACTCCAGGCTAAAGTTGATATTTCGGTACCTTTAAATAGCGGTTCCGGTACCGGAAAAAATAAAGGTACCTTTATATTTCGGTAGCGAAATATAAAGGTTCCGCTACCGAAACCGCTATTTGACAACCGATATGACGTCATACCGTTAAAATAGAATACCGGTATTTTTCGGTTATGCAGTCCCTGCTTCATATTTTAAATAATTTTAAATTCAGTTAATCAACATGAAGTTAATTGCAGTAATAATGACAGTCGTTTTGCTCCAAGGCTATCGTTTTGTAGCCATGTGGTGAACTGAAGCCGACTATACTTAGTACGGTCGAGCCGAGCGTTTCTAATGAAGTTCGAAACGAATGCGCCCTCCATACTGGGCTGGACATGCAACACTTGCCGAGCACATCGGCACAGGCAAACCATTATAAGTACTTACCACCAATTATACTTGAGATTGTTTGACTCTACCGTCAAAACTAAACTATTACACAGACAAGACAAGCTTATCAATGTGGCTCCCGCTACTTCGCTTTCACCTAAAACCTCAGGGAAGGCGACGAAGATCGTTTCGTCTTAAGACGAGCCAAATGTAGCGAGGTGCAAAGGGACCAGTGCATTCGATATGAGATCCTGGAGTCCTTTGATTGGGAGTGCAGCTGGTCTGCTATTTATGACCCCGCGTGCAGCGAGCTTTTAATATTACTAGGTATAATACGCAATGAGAAGGAGTAGAGCACTTCCTCGCGGATTGAACAATGTTTAGGAATCTAGGGATCAAATTATACTACGGCTAAACTCAGAATCGAGTACGAAATGTTTTGTAGAAGTAGTAGAAGTAGAAGTAGAAAAGCTTTATTCAACATCACATTACACGAAATTATAATTAAACATTTAAACATTAATACATGTGAACCTTAAGATTAGAATTAAAATATAAATTTAAAATTAATGTTACAATTTTGATGTGTGTGTGTGTGTGTGTGTGTGTGATGTTAAAAAGGAGCTTGCCTCAGCATAATGTTACAGCGAGGTCACTGCAACGCTGGTTTTCAGGCAGACCCTGGTAACTATGTACATCCATTTTGAATTGCTCGCTGTTTGTCGGGAACGAAATGTCTCAGTTATTGTATATGTGTGCGTGTGTTTGGCTTTACTTGGAATACGAAGTGTGTGATGATTGTAAGTAGGTATGTTTGGATGTTCATACATAATAAACATATTTGGCCAATGGCATAATTAAAAGCAAATAATTTAATGTACAAGGTACTCTGATGGTAGGTCATATGGTCATTAATTACATATATGAAGGCATTTGTTAATATGGCTGTTCGAAAACATCAGCCTAAAGACTAACCCAACGGCCACTGACAGTTTCATTAATGGCGAAGCGTTTTGTACTATGCGCATGTATTAATCTTGCATCTAAATACTGGTATTTATTCAAAAATAGGAGGAATTAATGCGATTGTGTGTAAGCAATTAACATATCAAAGTAGGTACTTCATTTGGACTCCATACGATTCGATTTTGATACGAGTCTACTTTTAGCATGGAATTCTCACCTCTCGAATGCCGACAATCGACCCAATGTACCCAAATAAAGCCTTACCTTACTTGTCTTCTCTCCATTCGTGCATTCGTGTTTTGATTGTATCTTAAAGTGAGATAGGTACATGTATATAAATATGCGTCTACAACATATTTGTAGAAATGGCATTGCAGTCAACAATACATTTCTTCATTACATAAATATTATGGTAAACCAGATTTTTTCACACCGTCATAATGTTCCATGAAAAGAGAGATTGTTGACTGTGACTATTTGAGCCGTCCAGCACAACACATGTATTACAATATTGTCATGCAGTTATTTAAAATCCTGTTTAAATGTCCACTTATTTACATTTACTGATGGCGCCATATCTAAGAACATAACATCCCGTATACCCGTGAAGCTTATTGAATAAACAAACATGTAATCCGTTTATGATTTCTTACAGCACTCTTACTTTCTTTACACTGGCGTCAAAACACACACGGATTTGAATTTCTCACGATAGTATTATCTCATCTCATACAGTTAGGTTAATGCGGTATCAGTAATCATACGTTTGAGAAAAACATTAGTTTTTTTTGTGTTCCGTGCAAATTGTGCTCCGCAAACAAATGTATTACAAAACGCAAACAAAGTTATGATTCTTGCTGTTTCAATTATAGTAGTAGTTCATCATCAAATATTTCGATTAATAATATATTTTTCCGATCTTCGTTTGATGTTTAGGTACACCCATTAGTTCATAATTAATGCAGTAGTAATTAAATAACCTTATCTATGCGTTCCTATAAATCAAGAACAGAAAACGTAACGGAAACTTTATTTTGCAAGTGTTACTAACCTAC
This sequence comes from Epinotia brunnichana, assembly GCA_963854355.1. Lineage (NCBI taxonomy): Eukaryota > Metazoa > Arthropoda > Insecta > Lepidoptera > Tortricidae > Epinotia > Epinotia brunnichana. The sequence goes on along the minus strand of OY977949.1, from coordinate 6,585,002 downwards.
TTACCCGTTTATTTGCTCTCGAGTGTATACTCCCTGAGCATATTTCCTTCGTAGCCAGACTAGCCAGTGTCACAAGCAAATCGCACTAACCATTCCGTCAACAGATATTGATCTAAGCATAAACAGCATCAACACCCAATCGTCAACACTAAGTAATTTCACTACATTGTCGGCGGCTTTCTTAGGAAAGTTGCGTCCACTTTGCATATACTCTCCTGCTTAAGGCTGTTCAATGGTTTTACCAATACATTCCCTACCAAAACATCCTATGTATGTTTGGAATTCAAATACACTTAAGTTGTCACGGATCTTCAGCGGTTCGAAAGCACAAGTTTTACTCAGAAATGTCACAGGTTAGGTTACCAGTGACAAGTTATTTGCCATTATGTTAATGTAGAGATTGCAGAACTGTGCAAATTGTTTTATTATTAACTAATTTATAACTTTAAGTCGTTGTTGACATGGAAACTTTCTTTGCACGTATCATGATATTATAACATTTATTATGACATAGATGTAACTTTATGTGTGAACACTACGTCATCAACTCTAGCTGGCCTCTCACATACTATTTCTCTGTTACAATATTATAGATTTACGATACTTGTCATAATACTATTTATCAGAGACATTAGACGTGTTGACACCACCATACTTTCTTATCTTGGACCCATGCTTTCGATAGTTGTTTATATCCACATGTTAATAAGTAGGTAATTACTTTTACTTTTACGGACATGTTCGAAAAACATGATTGTGTCATGATGCATGTCAAATTTGAAGGATCGCGTGCAATGTATGCGATGCGATACACAAAAGTTATCAGATGTCAAGAAATTCAGAAATAACATTTATTTTGTCATCATAACATGTAGTCAAATTAGTCAGTAAGACTCACCCGACAAGTTAAATTATTTTTTCGAATATCTAATTTATTGAGCCATTTTATAAAATATGGGACATTTTTTTCTCCTACGAGGATGAATAAGGTTTTTAATTCCTCGTAAGAATAAAGTAAAGTCAGTGTACAACATTTCATCAAATGGCTCATGTTTAATCCTCACTTAATTTTTTTCAGTAGTCCGCACTGCATACTGATGGGACTATGACTGACTTCACACTAGTCCGCATTCATCCAAGTATTAAAAAAATCTCAATCGTTCACAGTACGGACATCTGAAAAGAGACCGTACCGTACTAAAAAGGGCAACTTCACAGAAATTGTCTCCTCTCGATCAAAGGCTTTCGTCTCTAAAGCCGATGAAAGGAAGTCGGATTTCACTTTATTATTTTTATTGCTTCTCCGTTAACCGCGTATACGCATCCATGACCTTACATTTACAAGTCAGCCGTGCGCAACCACAAAACAAAGAGTCCCACAACAAACTGTTACTAGAACTTGGCTTATCTCGATATTGTACTTACTCCACATAAGAGCGGGAATGATAAACCTTAAGGTTAAGGAGACTGGGTTTATTTTACCTCAACACGAATGACGAATTATCAAGTTTAATGATGGAAAACTTTCTTCTATTTGGAGGATGATAACAATTATTTGGGGTTCAAGAGTTAATAAGCATACGAGTAAGATCTATTAAAATTTGTTAAAATATTAGATCACATCAAAAAAGAAAGGTTTTTGCTTTTAATAAACGTAATCAACGGGTTCCTTTATTTCAAATTGAATTAATAACTGTACATTTACCGGAACAGATAGTGACACAACTTCAAGGCATGTCAACATTCGTTTATCCACACAATTAGAAATTTCCGAACGCCAGTTATCGTCGCAATGCGGTAGCGGACGGAGCTACAAGTACACGCAAGCAAGGCACCACTGAGGCGATGAGCTTAAAAATATCTACAGTAGAAATGTTTAAGCAAAAATTAAGCGTAAGACGCAAGGGTTCGAGTCCCACCGATAATTGTTTCATGTTGTCTTGAACTTTGGTTCAACAGTAACAAAGTAGTGGAATATTCCACTTATAAAAATCGTGATAGCACTCGAGATTAACAAGCAGGCACAGAGTGCAATTTGCACTGAGCTGCCCCCCGCCACGCTTATGTAAAGTTAAGTGTGTATGAAGATACTCGACGGGTAAGTAACATGCAATGTAGGCAAAAGTATTTTGTTACTTAATAACATTTAATATTAAAGCCACAATTGTTATTGCTACCCCATACCTCATCCCATCTTGAATGATGATGAAAGAAGAGAAAAGGGAAGTACTTGACGTTGACTTAAGATCAGATTTTGCCTGTCATACTTATTTAGACACCTACTCACATCCACATTAGAAGCCCGGGTTCTGTACAGCAACCTAATTCGAAAATCGTACTCGAACATTACGGTACTACCGATTTATCGACTTAGTTGGCACATTAATGGACCAGTTCAGCTCTGAAAAGTTGGTAATGGTTGGTTGCGTTGAAGGGAAGAGGAGATGAGGTCTCTACCTCATGTCCTCTTCTCTTCTTCAACCAACTCGATAGACAGATGCAATCCGTGATGCCACATGCGTCAACAATCAACATCAAGGGACAGGGATGTGGTGAATGCGCTCCTGATGGTCACAACCCCAGGAGCCTTGAGAAACTGAAAAGGAAGGTATGTTAAACTGCCCAACTCCCTAGGTGGCCATCGTCTAATAATCTTAATAAACGCCTATTTTCGCTTAATATAATTACTTACTATTCAAAGTAAGCCACTCGAACTGTATGACGATAAGGTACTTAACCTTGTAGGCAATCAGAGGCACTCAAACTAAAGGTGTCAGTCAACTGAGTCAACGGCTACCGAAGATGACGGTTTGACAAGTGTCACTAATGGGCTATCGACCTTTGGTACTGTGACGCATTTGGGCACATATAGACCAAGACGTGTCTAATGTGGCCATTCATGAATAGGTACCTACGTTTTCGGTAGTTAGTAGATAAATCCCACGACACGTTACTCATCAATACTTACCTTTAATTATTTGAGCTAAGCCCACTCTTCAAATTGAAGACGAGTTGTAGAATTACCTCCTTTTTGATACCCAATGTAACTTTACCTTGTTAACTGCCTAAATTGCCATGAATATCAAGCGTTGTCTGCCTAAAACTATCACACTAGCGACGTGGAAAATAAAACAAGAAGGCACACAGCATAAGCATATACAGGCACAGTTGACGGTAAAATTTAGACACAATGTTTTGGTTGCGTTAGCTGTTTAGCCAAGAAAAATATTGAAAGCAAAAAGTGGCATTAATTATGTTACATAAAGCCAATCAATATGTCATTGTTCAGATTGAACGCATGCTCAGATGGCCTGATCAGATTCCTATTTGATGTTTTAAAACTCTATTTCAATGATAATATGCCGACATCATTGTAAAGTAACATAAAAGAAAAGAGAAAAAAAACGTAAACGTAAGAACAACCATATATAACATTATTCACAATCATTGCTTCACAAACACACGCAGGCTCTCGTTATTGCTAAACCTGCATAATATACCTATGTTAATACAAAAACGTGCTGTATCAATATCAACTAGTAAGAAATGGTCTCCCATTTGTCATCGGAATCTGAACAATTCGATATTCAATAAGCGCGTGGGACCTAACCAGAGCGCCTTGGTTCGAAGATCGTGACTCCTCGCCGTGCGAAGGTCGCCCGAGGAATTGCGAGCAGTCTTAATCAACTAGACCACGGGTGACTTAATTGGACGAGAGATCTAGTGACCTTTGCAGTTGATAGGCGGCAGGTGGCTATAATTCACGTTTGATCAGGTGCAAGATATATGATGTTATTGTACATAATGTAGATGTGATTTGTGTGTGTCTGGCTGGGTTCGTGGCGCCAATCAATTGACCTTTGGGTCATCCCACTACACCTCAAAACGATTCCAAACTAACCTAACAACAACAAATGTCAATATCAAGCTATTATTGTAATCCATCGACGAAAGACCGAAATCAAACTGCCAACGAATGATTAATCGGAGTAAAGACGTCAAAGAGTACAACCATGATTGATGTATCATCATAGGTGTTAACGTTCTGTTGGCGGGAAACATCGTTAATAACTCTTGGTTTCGTCGACCGAGCGCTCGTATCATGACTCCGCAGGGGTCCGGAGAAAGTGTCTACAATCAGCGTGGTTGTATTGTCAAGTCATTCCGAAGAGCGCAAAGTCAGCGACTGCCAAATATGAGACAACAGAGACCTGTCTATGAAAACAAGCGTAGAAATCGAAATGATATTTGAAATTTACAAGTCCCACGGTTAACAATGTTAGCATAAATGAAAGCCTAAAAAGGCTAAATTTTTAACAGTTTCGTGTCAAATACGTAACTGAACATTCATGTGGGTGGTGGGTATCTTATACTTCGTCAATCTAAATACGCTTTTATTGTATCAAAAAAAAAACAACTACAAATCACCAGAGAGAATAAAGTATCAGGAGTAGAAATAGTAGAGTGTGTGAACTTGAACGAACTAATGTTGTAGTCTTCTATTGGCTTTTTCCGCTATTCCATTCACTTATGGCGGGTAGGCAGCGTTATTGAGATGGCCTGTCATATCAAACGCGAGCCTGATAGGGCAACGACAGCTGGTACCATCTTATTCGCCTCGCGCGCTATTATCACCAGTGAAAGTGATATATAGTTACATCACTATCGCTTTGTAATTAACCCTTCAAGTACTTGACAGAGACAATCAACGTGCTATCTTGAAAACGTTTATGCATTATGCAATTCATGCATAACAGATTTTAATAGTTCGGTCGAGAGGTGCCTGTTAGTCGAGTAAATAAAAATCTGACTCGAGTCGACTAAAAGTAACTGAGAATTCGAGAAACAGACACGTATGGTTTTACCAAGTCAATAAGAAAACCTAGTACCTACCTGAGACAAAAAACAACGCACTAAAAAGAACTCAAATTAGTACTTTTGCACTGGCTAAAAATAAGATGAAAATGGTATACTTGTCTTACATGTTTTATGTACCTCCCAATACTGGTTTTTAATTGCGAAATGAACTTCTGACGTCCACATGTTTCCTTATTGATAATTTATCAGAAACTCAATATTAATTAGGCATTTTGCAATCCCATTAACATATACTCCGTGTTGTTTATATCGTAATGTGGTGAAATTTATATAAGCCTTTGATTTATGGTTTATAACTCCCGTTTCGATCTAGTTCCGAACCTGAAATTGATAGTCGTAAAATAGCGACTTTCGATGAGATTAAAGAAGTTGTTAATTGTTTATTATGTCGAGATTCCATCGTTTCATCGACAACATCATCCGCGTGGCTTAATTTACTATTCGTTAATTGTTTATGAAAAGCGAAATTGTAGCTATTAAATTAATGAAGAATATTCAGAGCAGTTCGCGCTTATCTTGAGCGACCAGAGAGAAGAAAGTAGAAGTTGCTTAAGTAAAATGTTTCGTATCTAAACCGGCATGAAGACTGGTGGATTTGCTCAAAGAAATAACAGAATAATAGGTAGGTTTTGCACGTTTAAATCCGAAATTAGGGTCTAAAACGATTTTACTTTTCTGTGGTCAGCAGTTAGAGGCATGTTGCATGTAAGTTATGTTTTTATTACTAAGACGCTGATTATGCGGAATATGAGTTTCTGTATATTAACTAATTAACTTAAGCTACGCCCACGGGAAAAAAACGCGAACTTTAATCTCTGTCTGACCCAGTATGAGAAGTAATGTATTAATTAATTTAAGTATACATTAGGAGTATTAATGCTCAACATTATTACCCCAAAATCCCATGTACAGTCAAGGAATTTGAATCACGTACCACCGTAGAACAATAAGGTGATATCACTCGAGTTTGAGTGACGGCGGCCTGTCAATTGCGACAGGGTTCTACGGTGGTTCGTGAATCAAATTCCTTGATTGTACCTACATATTTGGGATTAGTGTCTGCATACATACGAACTCTAAATTAAGCCAAACACGGTTTCAGCCAACAAAGAAAAGCGTAATTAAGCGCAGCGAACATTTTGAGCTAACTAATTAGCAACAAAGTAATTACAGGGCAGCGGGCAATCCGGAACAAAACTTATTCAAGTGCTGCTCTATGCTGCCTTAGGCCACTACCGCATTTGGCGTAGCTATTGGTGTACAATTCATACATGACGTGCGTTTAGCTGTACACACTGAATGCACGCACATTACGACTGGTGTCACTCCTGAGAATACCACTAAGCAGTAATTCCAGTCTAGGTGTATCAACCAGAGCCTGGCGAGGTAGCGGATGGTGGGCGATGATTAAATCCACTTATATAACATTGATAGCGTCGCTCGCGCATATCTTTTTATTGGTAGATCTTTGCCTCGCACACCGTTCCACTAACTACGATAGGTTTTCTGGCCCCGCAGCATGGTTGGTCTTATCACGCGATAAGTGACCTTATAAGAGCGTCGTCTCGTTCTATCGAACGGTGTCAGCCATTGACGAATGCTCTATCTTGTCACTTATCGCGTGACGCCATGCCAACCATGCTACGGGGCCTGTAGGTCGATTGTACGAACGTCGGGTAGGTCTAAATGTCACTTTTTATATGGAAAATTGACAGTTAAATTGTACCAACGCGCGTTCGGAACGTTACGTGATTACCCCTCTGGTCACGTTTTACGGCACAAATGTACTGAAACGTCACGTAAAACGTAATCATAAAACCTATCGTGCTAGCTGGGCTGCTCAGCCTTGTTTTGGATACTCAACTCTTAACGTTAATTTTGTAATACCCACGATCTAGACTACATAAAATTAGTACCTACTGTTCTCCGACGCAGCGCAACAGGCAGCAGGCCCATTAATAAGATAAGGTTCGCTATAATTTGCGCGAGGCGGTAAATCAAATTAAACGCCACCTACGACGCGTATCGCTCCTGTGCGGGTTTGTTATCTGATCGGCGTTTGCGCAGGGTTGCTACCGATACAAGAGTGAGGACAAGCATTTGTCTATATTTCATTTCATTATAGCCCAAATTTTCGCCACGGGAGTTGGGCGAAGAAGAAATTCTGTTCGCGGGAGCACTCTGACCGGACACTTACCCAAGGATCTGCCAGAGGGGCAACTGCCATCCTCTGGTAGTTTTTAGCATTCATATGTCGGTAATTCTACCATGATAGTAGAGCTAGAGCGTTGACGATTATGTCTTGAACAATGTTGAAAAGAAAAAGTTACAATTTGCCTCAACAGGCATATATGCTGGTATTCATTTATAATATGGATGGCAGCCCTATTCCGTGTACAGCTCCCGCGTGAAAGTGCTGACTCCAGGCGCCCGGAAGGCGTGCCTTCGTCGCATCTGTCAAAACGGCACCTCGTGCCTCGCATTTCTATATATACCTACACCCTGTATTGCGAATAAGAGAGCTAAACTAGAACGATTTAGGTACAGTTTTTGGGATAGACAGCCGTTTGTTTTTACCCATATTTTTGTAATTCTTTGATCGTAGCACTGATTTATGCAAATACTAGCTGCCCGCGCGGCATCGCCTGCGTATTGCAGAGAACGCAGGCAAACGCGCGGGATAAGCGAATAGCCTATGACCATCCAGAAAGCATATTCAATAGGTACACAGGTGAAAGAAATTTTGAAATCACATAAGTGGTTCCGGAGATTAAAGTTTAATTGGTTGTGTATGGCGCCGCTTCCAAAGTCTGCGACAGACGCTTTCATACACTGACTATTGTCGCAACAGCCGCGCGCGTCAGTCGCACGCAATCGATCGCGCGCGGCTGCGATCGGCCGCGCCCGCGATGCACGGAATTACACCTTAAAAGATTCGCGTTCAAATAATAACTTTGGCCTACCCAGCCATATCAGAGTTCACAATAGGGCAAATCCATAATTTCTAGGGTCGCTGTCGCTATCATCTAAATCGATGAGTATATATCATCTATATCTATAGTTCACTCTACATACTATATGTAGATAAAATTCCTTCCTACATTTTATAGTAACACCTAGTCAAAGTATTATGAGAACTAATGTTCTCATAATAATAATGGTAATCCATTATTAACATAACACAGAGTGAATGATGTCACTATGGATGATGGATCGCCAGCTGATGTTATTACAAATCGATTAGATTACTGATACCATCTTAATTAAGATGGTATTGAATCATGAAGGGCCTTTAATTAAAGGCCCTTCATGATTCAATAAGCCCGACATGGATGAGTCGATTATAGAAAGGAAGGCTGCGCGTGAGATATTCAGGGTTTTTAATTGCAAATTAATGAGGCTGTTTGATGTAGCATTGACGTTTGAGCGTCTTTATCACGAAGAATTACAACTGATCAAGAACAATTTTAGCATTAACTATCTATAACTTGCACAATTTATCGTCGCCGTGGTCTTGTCGAGGGTTTGGAACACTGAAGATTACGGGTTTGAGAACATTTTAGAATATTAACATTGATAGGAACCATAACGTGGCTTTGAAGTCGGCTGGTTAATGAACCAGTTAATGTGTACAATTGAGTAGGTAGGTATATCATTCTTAAATGTCGCAAAGTATCAGCAGTGGCGAATGCAACATAAAAGAAGAACGCTAGTTATACCTATTCCCTGGAAAACACTAACAGTTCTATAACTCCAAATATTATCTACTAAGCTACTCTAAGATGGTGGCGAATTTGGAAGGATGACCAGAAACCGAGCTATTTATCGTAGTAACTAAAAGCCACAGGTTTCAAGAAATACCAGATCGAGCGAGGAATACATATAGGGATTATAGGGTATCCCAAAAGTCACGCAAAAAGCCCAAGATGTCTTCCTTGAATAGGTACACGGTGGTGTATTCACATCTTTATGATTAAAATCTTGCGTGGCATTTGGGACACACCCATGGCTCTGTAGCCAGCCTGTCATGAATGAATGAGAAACTCACCACGAGCTCTGCAAACTTGGCGTCCAGTTCATCTTGCGGTGGCATGGGATGCGTGGGTGTGACAGCTTGGAGCGCCAGGCCTCCCTCGCCGCCCACCACGCAGTAGGTGATCTCGGGGGGCTCATCGTTCTGCAAACATACAGTTTATAAATACCAGGCCCCGTAGCATGGATGGCCTTATCACGCGATAAGTGACATGATAGAGCATCCGTCCCTGGCTGACACCGTTCGATAGAACGAGACGACGCTCTTATCTTGTCACTTATCGCGTGATAAGGCCGTTTTCGATAAGCAAGAAATGCTACAACAGGGTATATTCGGACCATTAGAACTTATTGACACATTCATTTCTTTAATTTAGAAGTACCTACTTAAACCTTGACAAATAATATATAAGCTTTAGGTGCAGTTGGTTTATGGTAGTTAACCCCTCGAATGCTTGGGTATGGATCCGTGCCGAACATTTGAACCTAGGTATTGTTTTGGATTTGAAGTACTTATCATTTGATTAGACAATTCTGACATCGACATACAAGGGTAAAAATCATTTTCTAAACTTTTATCTTCAAAAATTGTATCGTCTCAATTCGTTGAATTTTTGGCTCAGACTTACGTTCGACTATACTATATTGTTTTTGAGCGAGGATATACTGCATAATACGAGGAAACATTTTTGTTTCGGAGTCGGGAAATATCAGACCGCACTGCCGAAATATTATACTGCTATATAATGAATAGTACATTGCACGTAGATACTTTCCTTACTGACGCACAACCAATAATACTATAATTTCGTAATAATGCAACATCCTGCCGTTGATTATCGTTTAAATTTACGACCATTGTAAATTCACGCAATTCAAGATGAAGAGATAAATCCTCGAGAAGACCGATTTGTCCACGAAAGAAATGATATACAACCGGAGACAAGAATCCGAATTTAAATTGCAAAAGTACACGAGGAAGGCAGTTCCTTAAACGGCATTACGGGACACAGCTAATAAGGAAACACGATGGATGGAAAAAGAAAAAAAAATTGTAGTCGTTGTAATCGGAATCGATTTACACGAGGCTATTACCATAATCGCTAATTAATTGGCATTGTGACACTTGGATGTCAGAAATGTCAGTACCGTGACACATATGACAAAAAGAGCAACAATGATAAGTTAGCAAATTAATTGAAAGCAGGCAGCAAGTCCATCTTTAGAGTTCTTGGTGAGATGTACTAATAACCATTCATCACCTTGTCAAGTAGGACCTACATATGTTGCAACTACACCCTAGTAATCATTAAAATTACAATTATTTAGGTAAACAAATTATATTCATGGAGTATTAGGTCCACCATTGCTTTGTCAAAAGATGATAATCTGAATATTTTTCCCGATTCTACACCAATAGAAACCATTTCAGATTCCCTATGACAATAATTCTTCTTTCTTCATCGATCTTACGATTTTGTGCTTTGTTGTTAATCCAATAAGTAGGTACTTTAGGTGGAAATACATGACTGATTAAATATCGCTTTCTTCTGTTTCGATATACTCAAATATCTATTTTATAATGACAGTAATGCGATATCTAACAATTACCATCTCACCATATAGGATCATGCTATACCCGTAACCATTGCCAAGTGCCTAAGGAATAAATCATGCAAGCCTGAAAACCATCAAACTGTACTATGTACATAGGTATGTACTCGTAAGCTTTGAATCATCAATTCATCAACGACGCCGAACGAAAAAGCGAACGTGACTCCGCTTACCATCAAGATGATTTTCACCAACATCACCACGACATATAAGTTGCAATCTTAACGGGCAATGAGTCACGGGCCAATTGCTAACCCTTTTGCGGCGCCTGGACACAATTCCTTGAATTGTCGCATGCGTCTCGCGAAACAGTTAAGTATAAAATATAAAGTAGGGTTGGCGCTCCCTAGTAAATAAAAGAAATGGGTACACTACATAATTCCGAAGAGTCGTTTATTTGTGTGCGAAAGATTATTTATTCCGAATTTCTGAATACCTACCGAAAACCATTACCCGCTGAAGGATTTTTTGATTTTTCAGGATATCATACTAACCTTAACCTATTAATATATTCCATAAAACCATCAGCGTCGAAATTTTCGTTCAGCGGAAAATGACATTCGGAGTTTGATTCTTCGGAAACTTTCTGTGTTCCCAAAATAAATAAATATTAGGGAACAATCGTACACAAATCGAACTAGCCCCCTAGTAAGCTTAATAACGCTTCTGTTATGGGTACAGGATGATATAAGTAAAAATATAAATACCTACTCAAATACATAGAAAACATACAAGATTCAAAAACAAATATCTATTTATGGTTTTTATTACGAGTACAATTGGCAATACATTTTTGCCGGTCTATCGGAAATGTCAATACTCAATACTCAATCATTTATTGCAATAACACAAAAGTATCAATGATATTACTCGCCTCATCTTGTCTTACATCGTCATTCGAATAGGCCCGTAAATCTTCTAACAACAACTGGGATATACCACAGGATGCAGTCATTACGCATACAAATTGCAAATACCAGTTGATCGGTGCGTTTATTTAGAGTTTGAGATAGCAAACATTAGTCACGTGGGAAAACAAAGCGAACAATCCGAAGGCAAAGGCAAATCCGCCGGTGAAACAGACAAACAGACTTTATCTCGACATAAACAAATAAACGGGGGCCGTGAACGAGATGCACTTATAAAAGTTATATAAAGTAACAATGGAAATTGTATATGTACTAATTATGTAGTTGAGCATTGCACAATATATACGCTACAACTCTTCATATTTCGTCATTAAATGCAGGCTCAGTAAATTGTGTTTATCTGTCAAGGTGCCATAGTGAACCAACTATAAAAATTAACGCTGTATATTTAATAAAGATATTTGTGTATTTTTCAATAACTGGCCTACGGATAAGGGCTGCATGGTTGTGGGGAAACCTCCAACAAACGATTCCAGAATTAAACATCCTTATGTTATGACTAAGATCCAGGTGCCCCGGTTCCCATATTTTTCTAATGTCAATAATTATATGTACATTCATAGGTAATATTTATTACTAGGTATAGCAAGAAAGTTGCAACGACGCCAACTCTTTACAAACTTGATGGGCGATAACCCTTTCGAGGCAAAAGTATGAAGCGCCAGTATTTCCGTCGATGATTTCACCAAGCCGTCTGCAGCTAAATTATTTACGCTCATAAGGGCAGTAAATTTCTTGCGACGCTAACCAAACATTTAACAACTTAAAAGAACCATAATAAGTACTCATAACAACTGTAGTGAATCCTTGGAACGGGTTCACTGATCAAATAGTGTTAGACATCAAAAGAGACCGCTTCATCCATGCGTGCAATTCTCGGAAACTTTAAGTCTATCTACGTATACATACAATCATGTGTTAAAAGGTATTAAATACTTACACTATTCAAAGCGAGGCTAAGTTTTCTTTTTAACGTAAAAAATCCTTTCGCATGCTTCTTCGTGTCAATGCAACTCATGATCACTGTTGATTAGCATATAATAGTAAATCCACACTTCCCGACAAACGGCACGCACTTGAACGAATGCAACATGCGATTGTACGCGGAATGATCACTTTAAAAGCCACTGTACTCTGGCGCCGGCCATTATGTCTCAATCAATTTGACAACTGAGTTTGCCCTCGACTTCCTCCGATCGATAGGTACGTATTGTTTCGTCCGATCGAACATTAAATTGACGTCTAATTACACCGGCCGTCGCGACTCGAATAGCCCTTTAGGAATTCTTTGTCTAACGGACAGCTCCTTTATTCTATTTACATAAAACGACGTGTAGTATTAAGAAAACCACGTCTCTTACTTCCATTTGTGTTTAAAAGGCGGTAATGACTACGATAAGCGCAGGCGCAACGTGACTTTGACCTTGTTTATGTATTTCATAAATGGTTACCAACAATCAATGTTTATCCGTTTCGTCAATCAAAATGTTTTGACTTGAAAATATTAAAAATGGTAACGCTCTGACCTTTTCGTAATGGCGGACCCAATGTTGGGGGCAGAATTGCGTAAATTTAAACGCAACGTTATCCTATCGGCGGTTGTAATATAATAGGTCTCATTGCTCTTTGATATATTGAGAACGAACCTTTTTAGGGATCCGTACTCAAAGAGTAAAACGGGACCCTATTACTAAGACTTCTCTGTCCGTCCGTCCGTCCGTTCGTCTGTCTGATACCGTGATAGTTCCAGATGAAATTTTTACAGATTATGTATTTCTGTTGCCGCTATAACAACAAATACTAAACACAAAATAAAATATATTTTTATAGATAATGGTACGGAACCCTTCGTGCGCGAGTCCGACTCGCACTTGGCCGGTTTTAATTTTTTGGTGTAGAGCATTGACCAACTGACAGCATGTGGGCTAAGCCTTACGGACATAGACAATTTCAAGATTGCAAATTTAACTTGCCACTTAAAAGGAGCGTCGGCAGTCCACACCAGCTCGATGGGTGGACGATATTAGGAAGATCGCGGGTCACTTCTGGATAAAACTAGCTCAGGATAGGGACGGGTGGCGTACTCGAAGAGAGGCCTATGCTCAACATTGGGCAATTACGGGCTGAAAATGATGATGATGATAAAACTTGATGCCAACTTTTAAAAATAATTATTTTATTCTATTACCGTCTGTTTGACTACTATTCTGTTGTTTAAGCCTACGACTCAAGTCTACATATACATGACAGCAACTTGGTGATTGACATTCGTTTTTAGGGTTCCGTAGCCAAATGGCAAAAAAACGGAGTCCTAACGGATTTGTCATGTCTGTCCGTCTATCTGTCCGTCCGTATGTCACAGCCACGTTTTTCTGAAACTATAAGAACTATACTGTTGAAACTTGGTAAGTAGATGTATTCTGTGAACCGCATTAAGATTTTCACACAAAATTAGAAAAAAAAACAATAAATTTTGGGGGTTTCCCATACTTAAAACTGCGACTCATTTTTTTTTCATCAAACCCATACGTGTGAGGTATCTATGGATAGGTCTTCAAAAATGATATTGAGGTTTCTAATATCATTTTTTTCTAAACTAAATAGTTTGCGCGAAAGTGGTAAAATATGTGTCCCCCCCCCCCCTGTAACTTCTAAAATAAGAGAATGATACAACTAAAAAAAATATATGATGTACATTAACCATGCAAACTTCCACCGAAAATTGGTTTGAACGAGCTCTAGTAAGTAGTTTTTTTTTTTTAATACGTCATAAATCGTAAACCGCAATTTATTTTACGGAACCCATCATGGGCGAGTCCGACTCGCACTTGGCCGCTTTTTTCGACAGGTAATCGAGCGTCATTTCATGTACCCGGTAACTACGTCGCTAAATAGAGACTATCACTGTCCAGCTTTCTTATATCACTTTCAGATTCCTTAATGAAGGCGGCTGTAATCAGCTCAATTGTTTAATTCTGTCAAAACAAACTTCGCTCACAGAATAAATTCTTAGCGCGAAACTGAAGGGAGCCGATTGTAGTCTGATGGCTTGATTGACGTACGAATGCTTACGGTAGTTAGCGAGTATTTGTATACGTTGAAAGGTCGAGGGTTTGATCGTGGAGCGTGGGTGACCTTTTCTGTATCATAGACATCGCCGTAGTGATTGAGACTGCTAAGTAAGGTGGGAAATTTTAAGTAACATAAATTACTAGCTCGGGACAGCCAAATGGCGCGAGGTGGCGCAGAATAGGGAAGAGTGGCATTCTCTTGTGTCAGAAGAGGTCAAGATCCTCTTTGGGTCATCGAGCGTAGCTTAGCTTTAGCTCGCTAATGTGACCGCGTTCACTCGTAAATCGACTGAAGGGAGGTTTGCTAACAGATTCCCATAGGCGTAGTTATCGCACTCTTATGAAAATTTTGCTCTCCATTTTACAAACTTTCTATTTTTTTAACCGACTTCAAAAAAAGGAGGAGGTTCTCAATTCGGATGTATTTTTTTAATGTTTCTTACCTCCGTCATTTATGAACCGATTCGTACAATTCTTTTTTTAATTGAAAGTATATGCTTCCAGGTTGGTCCCATTGTTTCCAAAGCCCCAGTTGGATGATGGGAACCATGAGGAATTGAGGGATCTCCTCAAATATTTTAGGCACGCGTGTAGTAATTTCGATATTTTCTGTTATAACTCGTGTATCCCGGAAATCATAAATTTGGTGAAGTGGAAGTGATAATGAAGACCACAGATGGCTTGTGGAACTTCTCAATGATGTACTTCAAATTCAAACTCTATAAGTACGTCACAGATTCTGATATGATTCCGTTGAAATAGCAAACAATGAAGTAAGGTAATTTTGAGATCCTTGAGGAATTGACGGAAGTCCTCAAATTTTATCGGCCCACATACAGCGATTTGGTTTATTGGTCTAAAAATCAACGCATTTGCTCTCGGAAATCAGTTCATGTGGTAAATTGGAAAAAAATGTGGAAATGTTCATGTGGCTTGGCGGAGTACTGAATTGAAGTCGGTTAAAACTTTGTTTTGAAAGTAAATTATTATCCATTTCCGGATCTCAAACTACTGCATCATCATAACCATCATATCAGCCGAAAGACGTCTACTGCCGGACATAGGCCTCCCCCAAAGTGCCACAATGGCCGGTCCTGCGCCACCCGCATCCAGCGGACTCCCGCGACCTTTACCAGGTCATCAGTCCACCTTGTGGGGGGGGGCCTACCCACGCCGCGCCTTCCGGTACGAAGTCGCCACTCGAGAACCTTTCCGCCTCAACGGCCATCGGTTCTACGTGCAATGCCACTTAAGTTTAGCAATAACTACTGCATACCAAAATTGTATTCATCACAATCGGTTCAGCCGTTAAAGCGCGAAAAGGTAACACACAGAGTTCCTTCGCATTTACACTATTAGTATGAATTGATGTTTCATTTTCACATACAAATAAGTAGATTCTATTTTAGTTTCCTGTTCCAGATGTTTATGAGAAGCACTCGTATAAGTCTCTCGTTTTGAGTTTATGTATGATCGAGTGTATTACACTTAAAATAACAGTATGTTAGTAACTGCATCAATTTTGAGAGGCAAAGTATACCGCGATTTTATTTTAATTGTGATTAATTTCTGATTTTCGCTCGTTTCAAAATAGATATTTTGGTATTAAATGGTAGACTATTCCTGCCAGTCGAAAAACATAAACACGTCTAAATATACCAAGCATTCACCTGTTCAGTGTCTTCGAGTTTCGCAAAACACGTGGTCCGGACCGAACGCATCTCCCACCGTTGTTAAAATATGTATTGACCGACATCACCGGCTGCTTTCCAATCCGGACTGGTTTGCTATAGCTACAGGGCCGGCCCTATTGTGGGCTGAATAAATCTTAATTAATGCTGTTGATAATGATGTATGATGCGGGGAAAGCACGGTTTAGAGTTTAGAGCGATCGGTCAGTGTCATCGAGTGGGAACTTTGGGAACATTTTGGATGTAATTGGGTTTTCTTTTCCGTTTGTTTACCTACTTTTAACAGGTATGGACGGCAAACGTGAAGTGTTATAGAATGAAGACTTCAATCACATATATTATCAAGCCTAGATATTTATCAGTGATCGGTAACACCGCGGGATTCCGAGAAGAAATATTAATATGGACATGACATGCATGATTATAATCCCGTGATCTAGTTCGCAAAAATAACTCTATTGAGAGTTAATAAATGTATTTGTAAATAGAAATCAGAATATTTAATAAACTCATAAATTGTATCATTTTTCATTAAAGAAAATATTGATATACATTTATTTTATTTTATATTGCGTAAAATATTACGTGCACTCATACAAAATATGTAAGTGTTAAAATGTAACCATTTGAAGTGCAAAAAAACCCTTTTCCCGACTAGGTAGGTTACATGTCGGTTACCTGGTGGCATGTCGAAGTGGCATGTCTAAACTGGTGCGAAAAAGACAGCGAATAGTATCATAATTGTATTAACCGAGTTGATGTCATCCTTCTCTAATTTACTGATAATAAACCAATTTCTAACAACAATTATGTTTACTTTTACATATGTTCTTCGGGTCATTAAGTTCGGACGTGGTGATACTGGTGATTTAAGGTTATTTCTGTAGGATTGTGCAAATAGGTTTCATATGTAAAGTGGGTAGGTAATAATACTGGCACATTACAAGATGAGTAAATATTGTCTTCCTTTACCTGCCCTACGGACTGCCTGAGTACAGTAAGTGCTATCGTAGACAATAATAATACGGAATCAGTGTACGTGCTTGGTGATTTCAACGCGCATCCGGGTGAATTATTTTTTAAGGAACTGTCTTGTTTTTGCGATGACCAGGAATGGATCTGTGCTGATGTGAATATGTTAGGTCTGCAATCGGGTGCATACACATTTGTAAGTGATGCTCATGGTTCTTCAAGGTGGTTAGACCACTGTCTGGCCACCAAGTCGGCCATTGACTCGATTACGAATGTTTATGTTAAATATGACGTTTTATGGTCGGATCACTTTCCGTTAGTGCTTGAATGTAATTTGCAAGCTATTAAGCCGAAACTTATGACTGAAAACAAAACTCAGCTAAACAATATTGTATGGGGTGAGCGAAAGCCTGAACAAGTGGAAAAGTACAAGACTGAATGTAAAAACAGACTGAGATTAATTGATTTTCCTGAAGAGCTCCGTCAGTGTTGCGACCATATGTGTAATGATATAAGTCATAGGGCAGTTACATGCAGGTACATCTCCATTATTATTATTATAATTTTTTTTGTTTCATTTTGACATTTTATTATAGAATAAGATTATTGTGATATAATTGACCCGGAGACTCTGTACATCTCTCGGCTAATGTATTCAATTCAAGTCATTTAATGTTAATTAATTGTATTTGTAAGCTCTGACATGTGAAAGAGCCCTTGAATGAGGCCTACTTACAGAATAAATATTTGAATTTTGAATTTGAATTTTGAATTTTGAGTTATAGATACATTTTACCGTGATATAATTTGTGCACTAACGGAGTCTTCTACTGTAAGTAAGAGTATCCGTTTATTTCGAAAGAAAAAACCTGTAACAGGATGGAACAAACATGTAAGCGAAACTCACAGAATGGCCTGGTTTAAGTTCGAAGTGTGGCTTTGGCATGGCCAACCTAGGTCAGGGCTAGTGTTTAAAGAAATGCTTGAATGCAAAAGGATCTTTAGATCTCGTTTAAAATGGTGTCAAAAGAACGAAGAGCAAATTAAACTGGATATAATCACAAGACACCATTTTAAGCGAGATTTTAGAAGCTTTTGGAAATGTACAAACATGCTGAGCAGTAGGCCGGGCCTTCCAGCAAGTGTAGATAGCGTCAGCGATCATAAAGGTATAGCGGATCTTTTTAAGAATCATTTTCTCGTCAAATCACGATTGGGACTATCACAGTCTTTGGAGACGCTATGTACTGAGTCGGGTGGTCGGGAGATAAGTACGAGGTTTATAGCTAAGGATGTGAGTAAAGCTATTAAATGTATGTCACGAGGAAAATCTCCTGGCCATGACGGCCTCAGTATTGAGCACCTTCATCATGCAGGCACACACCTACCTAGAGTGCTTGCGATGTTGTACACGTTCTGTGTAGGACACTCTTACCTGCCGGCGGATATGATGAAGACTGTGGTAGTACCAATAGTGAAGAACAAAACAGGTGACATCAGCGATAAAACCAACTATAGGCCGATATCGCTTGCTGCTGTAGTCGGTAAAGTGTTTGACAGTGTGCTAAATTCCTATTTGGACCGATATCTGAAAGTTCATGATAATCAATTTGGTTTTAGACCGGGCTTATCAACGGAAAGTGCAATTTTGAGTTTAAAGCATACTGTCAAATACTACACAGATCGACAGACAAATGTGTACGCATGCTACCTAGACCTATCCAAGGCGTTCGATTTGGTTAACTATGACATTCTCGGGCAAAAATTAAGTTACATTGATATGCCGGTAGACATGACCCGCATTTTTAAGTTCTGGTATCAAAACCAATCGAACGTCGTGCGTTGGGCGGGTGCATTTTCGGATCCATACAGGTTGGAGTGCGGGGTGAGGCAGGGGGGGTTGACCTCGCCTAAGCTCTTCAACCTGTATGTGAATGCCCTGGTGGAGGAACTCAGCAGTACCCGGGTTGGTTGCCACATCGATGGAGTGTGCGTGAATAATATCAGCTACGCGGATGATATGGTGCTGCTGAGTGCCTCTCCTTGTGGCCTTGCAAAAATGATCGCAATCTGTGAAGGATATGCGACCAGGCATGGATTGCAATATAATGTCGCCAAAAGTGAGGGTATGGTCTTTAAGGTCAGGAATAAAGTCACACCAGAAGTGCCGCCGATAAAACTGGAAGGTAAGGTACTCAACGTAGTCACACAATTTAAGTACCTCGGACACGTTTTGACCTTAAAGATGATACGGACATTGAGCGTGAACGGAGAGCATTGTCTGTAAGGGCGAACATGATCGCTCGCAGATTCGCTAAGTGCTCCAAAGAAGCAAAAGTCACCCTTTTTAGGGCCTATTGTACATCCTTCTACACTAGCGGTCTGTGGGCGAACTATACTCAAAAAGCATACAATGCTCTCAAAGTTCAGTTCAATAATGCCTTCAGGATGTTGATGGGACTGCCCCGCTACTGCAGTGCTTCGGGGATGTTCGCGGAGGCGAGGGTGGACTGTTTCCATGCTACGATGCGAAAACGGTGTTCATCCCTGGTACGCAGGATCCGGGCCAGTCCTAACAGCATCCTGAGAATGGTCGCTGAACGCCTTGATTGTGCATATTTGAGGCACTGCTGTATGGTGCACATAAATAAGCAGGTAGAATATATATTTTAAGTTATTACCTATCATTAACCCTATTTTTAAGTATCTACTAACACACATGATCCCAGTTGGTTTTTAAATAAATGAAATTGAAATTTATCGACTCGAATTCCGGAATCCCGGGAATATCCATATTAACATGATGATTGAGGTCATTGACACCGTGTTGCACGGGTCGTGCCGATCATTGATAATTATATTTGAAAGAAAGAAAGAAAGAAAACATTTATTCGTGGACAAAACAATGGGTGTAAAAAACAAAACACAGAACGTAAAAATAGCAGGGTCCACGAAAAGGCCCCGACTCAGCATGGTGCTAACCTAGAAGGCCAGCGCTGGTCTTCCATCGGAACCTTTACATGAGTTACCTCCTGCTGTGCTTTTGCTGTGTTCGGTACTATTTTTGCACCGTCACATCTATTGTATACGATTCAATCAATATGTATACGATTAAGTTCCCAAATGTATGCATATTTTTTAGACTTGACTGTACTTTTAAGTGATGAGGTGTGCAATAAAGGGTATTCGTATAGTATTGCAATCTTAGGAATAGCAGTAGGTAGGTGATTTAGGCCGCGGATGATAGACGACGAGCGGGCGGCAGTTCATACAAAACATTTGATTGAGTTCAATCTAAGAACGCCAGCTCGACACCCCGCTGCCTGCTGTCTTCCAGACCGCAGCCTTAGGTACATGGCGTGGGATCACAAATATAAGTAAATATCACACAAGTAAAAATCCTGCTAGAACAGTGTCTATATACAGTAGAGGAGTATTTGACAAACTATAGCAGGAAATATAATTACTTTTTTTGTGTACTATATTTTTGACATTGTTTAATTATGCAAATATTGTTGTTAACTTACCTAATCCATAGTTCTGACATACAAATTTGACGTGTTTACATTCTTCTCTGTTAATTGTATTAATATTTGAAATTTAATTCTAATCTATTTTCAACGTGTATTTTCTATAATTTCAAACACAATTGTTGTATTGTTTATGAATAAATGAATTAAATGAAATGAAACATTACGATGTCAAGGATGAAACCGGAAAACGCTTATTTTTAGCGTTGCAATATTTATAGACGTAAATAAAATAAATGGGGCAATATTTCGCAAACGTTTCTTTGACATACGCGTGATTAATGCATGCTCGCGGCCGCATCCGCGCTTATGAAATTACGGTGTTGATCTAGTTAACCATCTGCGATTCGCGGACGGTGCACTGCGCTTCCCGTCAAATGCATGACGGCCAAACTATTCCATAGAACATGAATACTCCAACCCACACATGATACCACTTTCAACATAACGGATGAGACAGCCCTACATACAAGAGCTTAAGTTATTCAAACAGAGCGCCATAAATCGTTTAATTATCACATAATTCATACCTGCAGCCACTGTCATAACCCGGCACTCGTAAAGAACAGAGAAGTGGCTGCGACGTGGTGCTAAATACATACCTACCAGTTTTAACTTAGTGTTCTAGAACTTGAACGTTGGAATGCTATTGAACAGACTTATTTACATTGTTTTCGTACGCCACTTGGTAAAACATACTGAAACTGCAATAAATAACAATTAATTAACAGCAAAAGTTGAAAAACTCCCGACATTTTCATTTCAAATTTAAATATCTCAAAAACGACTGAACTTATTTTGTTGAAACGTAGTTAAGAACCATCTCGATCAGGTCAGCTTTCGGACAAAAAAAACCCACATTAAAATCGGTTAATTCGTTTAGCGGCTACGATGCCACAAACAGACACACAGACATGTCAAACTTATAACACCCCTCTCTTTGCTTCGAAGGTCAAAAAAGACCACCACTACAACTACCCATATTTACAAAATTAAACATTTAGCCACTTAAGTACATTATGTGATAAATACAAATGTACCTAATGATTGTTTATGTTTATTTCTTCTCCGCTACCCAAAGTTGGCTGGAAGAGATCGCGATTAAACGATAAGACCGTATTCGCTGTATTCTGTACAGTTTCTGTTCTAATATAGGTATTTGGGTTTGAAATAAAAACTAATTTACATTGTATTGCAAACGTAATACTCGTATGATAGCGTTCTTTCTTCAAACAAAAATCCTAAAATGTAATTATTTACTTACTACAAGCTACAACGCCAATAATTATAGCGTAAAGTTTTCTAGAATTAGATCGGAAGTAATTATAAGTGTTAAAAATATATTTTTCAATACTAAGATTACAAAGAGTCCGTGTGGTTGTATGTTTGTATGTAGGGGTAATCTCTGGGACTACACATCTGATTTCATAAAATCTTTCACCAGTATTTACAATGGGCTTTCAAGATGGACATGTGCTATATTGTAACCCGCGGTTCTGCCTGTGTTCGTGGTAATACGCGGACGGAGCCGCCCGGGCAGCTAGTTAATTTAATATTTAGATTACAAAGAGTCCGTGTGGTTGTATGTTTGTATGTAGGGGGTAATCTCTGGGACTACACATCTGATTTCATAAAATCTTTCACCAGTATTTACAATGGGCTTTCAAGATGGACATGTGCTATATTGTAACCCGCGGTTCTGCCTGTGCTCGTGGTAATACGCGGACGGAGCCGCCCGGGCAGCTAGTTAATTTAATATTTAAGAGAAATGAGCGAATGCACGAGTATCGTCGATGCCAAAGGTTAGCCTAGAGTTAAAGATGAAAGCTAACCTCAATAGCAACGGTTTTAAAGCTAGAACGAAAGTTAGATATAATGTCAGAATTTGGGTGTAATTTTTAGCTATTCAATTAATCATTGTTATTGTTGCTTTGGCTCGTAATGTGTGTTAGCTGAATTGAAAATAATAGGTTCAAATACTTGTCTTAACGTCTCAGCTAAAATAACCATATTGTAATAACAGTTATTTGAGAATTGTTGAGAAGCTTAATTAAATTATGTTTCATCACACTTGCTCATAAATGGTGTTATTCCTTGCCTGTATACAGAAGGACAATAGCCTAAATTGTTCCCGCGGGAAATAATGGTCCCAAGGGAGTAATGAGCTTGTGTGTGATCTGATTGGTTAAGCAAATCTGGACGGCAAGAATTCTGCTCTGTGATTGGTTGGAAAAAAATCGAGCAGGCCGTGCCCTGCAAAAACCACATGCTCCATGCTCTGTGATTGGTTGAAATATTGAAACTCCGCCATCCACTCGCACTGATCTAGAAGTGAAGTTGTCAATTTCGTCAACATTTGATTGATGCGCTTGTATAAAACATAGGTTTTTCTGTCTTTTGTGGTTATTTATTTCCTCGCAAATGTGATGAAAAACATTGTGTATAACACGGGCGTAAGAATATTGCAAACTCGAGTCATCAAAAGCCCTCCGCCTTACAACGTCGGGCTCCAGATAGACTCACGTTTGCAATATTCCTCATACGCCCCTTGTTAAACAATGTACTATAAACTACAGCTACATCAAAACGACTACCCTGCGTATGGACGGAATGCCCGGAAACTGCGACGGGGTTGACACTGTTATGTTTTTAAAAATGAGCATGACACAGACATCAAAAAATATCCTAAGGATGTCCGCTTCTGTCAATGGAATCGCGGCCTTAAAACGAAGCCAAGGTCGTCATGGACCATGGTAATTGGTAGGTAATAGTCGCATTTATATCAGGACAAAAATAACCCTTTTCCAGTTACAAAGTAGCTTGTTGCTTTATAGTCGTTTAGCCGGTAACGCGACCACCTTCGGTTGGCGACCACTTGACGGACTAGGCTGCTTCAATTAAAGATATTAACATTTCCACAAACCCAACAGAAAAAGAACAAGTTATTAATTATTCTGGAATAGTATCAGAATAAGAATATAAATAATTTAAAACCGAAAGCTTAATCGAAAGCAAGAAAAAATAACCTCAATTCACACATTGCTTCCGTAGAGTGTTGACGTGCAGTGAATTTGTAAAAAAAATAACGCGACAGTTGGCGCGAAAACTTTAGTTACGTCACTTAATTTTATTATTATGCTGAAATTAGTTACTTGATTGCTTAAATGGTTTAGCTGTTGTAATAATTTCGTTGAGATTCGGCATATTATAAAAATAGATTTAAATAAAATGGGGTGGTCGCGTACCAAAATACATAATTAAAAAGTCGGATAGCGACCACATCGTTTTTCTTTTTCTTTCCGTACAGATTCTTGCGGCACCCGCGATATTTAGCTTGGCCAGCCAATTGAGTCGGTATCTAAGCCGCGCCAATCCATGCTATGTCCATAGCAGGGATCGGAACCGGTTAATTGCTAAAACCTCGGTTTACCACAAATCTCGAACTATTTTATACTTCACATGTAGGACTCAGTTGTGTTTTGAGGTAACGAGTGTGTATTATTAGATTGCCCAATTAGAAATGAAATTATTATCAAAAGAACGAAAAAGAACCGTTTTCGTTCCCATACAAACAATACCGGTTTCCGATCCCTGGTCCATAGTATATATAATATAATATTCATATATAATTATATAATACATTATTTATATGATTATATGATATGGTTATATTATAAATGCGAAAGTCTGTCTGTATGTCTGTTACCTCTTCACGCATGGACCGATTTTGATGAAATTTGGTAAGTATAAAGATAGTTTGAGTCACGGGAAAAGACATAGGATAGTTTTTATCCCGGAAATAATCCCCTAAGGGGCTGAAATAGGGGGTGAAAGTTTGTATGGAACTACGATATAAACAAGTTCCACGCGGACGGAGTCGAGGGCAGAAGCAAGTGTAAGTAGAATATAATCTAAAAGTTAAATAAAATTTTGTAACTGTGCGTGTGTGTGACTGTAATAGCAATATAATTATATAATAGCACTATGGTGTGAGCGAGATGGCGCGCCGTTTTCGATTATATTCTTCATTGGCACAGCAATGTAAAGTAGATTTAGAAGAATAACAATTTGTAGTGGTATAAGGGCAGTTAGGTAGGTCCAACTTTGAGAAAGAGGTCAATCGTCGAATCCGACTCGGCTGGACAGCTTTCGGGAAGCTACGCTATGGCACATCTTTTCGTCCAATATTCTGCAGTGTCTCAAGACGAGAGTCTTTGACCAGTGCGTGTTGCCAGTGATGACGTATGGCACTGAAACGTGGTCACTTACTATGGGCCTCATAAGAAGGCTCAAAGTCACCCAAAGGGCAACGGAGAGGGCTATGCTGGGAGTTTTTCTGCATGATCGCATCAGAAATGAGGCTATCCGCAACATAACCAAGGTAGGTAACAACGATACAACTAGCCCTCCGAATCGCTAAAGTTAAGTGACAGTGGGCGGGGCACATTGCACATAGAACCGATGGCCGTTGGGGCGGAAAGATTCTCGAATGGCGACCACGTACCGGAACACGCAGCGTGGGTAGACAAGGTGGACTGATGACCTGGTAAAGATCGCAGGAATCCGCTGGATGCGGGTGGCACAGAACCAGTCATTGTGGCACTCTTTGGGGGAGGCCTATGTGCAGCAGTGATCGTCTTTCGACTGATATGATGATGATGATGATAAATCGTTTTATTAACTACTTAAACACTATTTGCAAGAGTGGTCGCCAACTAGCTAACAGGGTGGTCGCAAACCGCCTAAAGCGGTCGCTATCTAGCGAATTCGCTATTTTATAACCTTTTCCATATTTTTTCCTAATATATGGCTGAAAGTGCTATATTTTATTGTAGTTTTCAAAACTTGACTATACTCAGAGCCTATACGAATACCATCTATTATGTGTGTAAATTGAATACAAATACATTTACTAATCTAAAGTGAGCAACTCGGCTAAGTGGCCGCTACCCGGCAAAACGACCCTAGACCTTCAGACCCTTAAGTCTTCACTAGACCGGAGAAAGTAGCACGATGCATTCACGATCTACGGCCGATGCAACCCGATAGCGGTAACGGATACCGATCCATGAGATTGATACGTTCTGGATCGGTGGAGTCGAGTTATATTCTTTTGCTCGTGTATGTTGACCCTAGTCACGTTATCTGGTCGCGTGTTAGGCCGGGCCGTGGTCTCCAGTAGACGTAGTTCTATGGAAATGTAGCTGAGCCTCCATACAACTTGACGGTGTGCGCGCCGTGCGGCGTCAACCGCCCCGCTATTCTGTAACTTGTTTTATTTAAGCTCAACGCTCGCCCACAAATATAGGTGTATCCTATCTTGATACCGCGATTCGTAGTAATTAACTAATGCGGCAATTACACTTCGTCGTTCTCCGCATGCTGCATGTGGCGACCGCAAAAGTGTAAAGACCACGTAAAGCGGCAAATACACGGCGTCGTTCACCTAATGCGGCGACCGCATTAGGTGAACGACGAAGTGTAATTGCCGCATAAGCTTAGGTATTTAGAGGTCTAGTTTCGTTCGAATGAGCGCGTAAAGAATAACAGCCCCGGAGACAGTAGGTCACGGTTGATGCATAAAACTTTCGACACAATATGACCGATGTGCATATATTTGGGACTAGTTTAGTGTGAAATTCTACCAACACTGACACAGGATTTCCATATATGTATACCAAATACTCCACTAAAAATTATGTTAGTCCGTGGCGTCGTCGTGTGATTATATTCGTCCAGAGGCACGAATTGCGGTTTCTAAAGCCCCTGCTAGACGGTCGCCAACACGCCCCTCCAACCGGGCGACCTTGGTCCGCACCGACCGTGTAGACAGTTGTTTGGAGCAAAATTTCATACTACAGCGGTCGGTGCCGACGCCGACCAAGGTTGCTCGGTCGGAGTGGCGTGTTGGCGACCGTCTAGCAGGAGCTTAAGAAGACTGTAGTGCTTGACGATGACGGAGGAGACAAAATATTTTGGTTATTAAAGCCTGTATAAAATAATCTGAATATTCGATTTCTAACATCAACGTAGGCAACAAACCCATAATTCTCCTAAGGTTAGATAATACCTAATATTCTTTATATAGACACCTCATCTAGAGGAGCTTGCCACTTGTTCATTAGTCATCTATATTTCGATAAGCAAATGCAGCCAGGAAGTAAAGCGATTAGGTACCCATAAAATATATGAATTGCTCCAGATCTATTCTATTGTAGAAACATGATAGTATTAAATATGGAAGGTGATACGCGTGATATGTAAATATTATGTTTAATTGTACAGTCGCCATCACATACATCGGAGCAAACAAGCACGTCACAAACATCGGAACACACATCTATTTTCAAGGCATTAGGGTGCATGTGTCGATATTTTTGAACACCTATATACTTATAGAGTACCGATAATAATAATAATAATTTATTGATAAAACATAATGTACATCAGTGTTTACTATAGACTAGGATCTTAATATTAGAGGCAAATAACACGTGCCTGAACTAGGATACCCTGTGTTTCAGGCAAAAAAGAACTAACAATTGAATATGTTATTCACATGCAAAATATTATTCTTATTTACTAGGTAGTACAAAATAATTAGTAAGTTAATAACCTATATATAAAAAAGGTATAAAAAGATAGAAGATAGAACAAAATTATTTTAAAACGATAAATAACTTCTCAGTATCGTCATAGGACATATTATGTAGGGCTTCTCGTAGCGTTGATTTACATTTCATGTAGTTTAGGGGATATAAATCTAGCCGTGCATTAAGTCTTTTGTAAAGAAGTGGACCTAGGAAAAGAAAAAATCTAGAAGAGAAAGCGTGTCGTGTTTGAGTATAATTAGGACAAACAAAATCTTTACGCCTTTTACTGGCATGATCAGTGTTGTAAGGGGTTTCAGCGTGCTGTTTTAAAACTGTGTGCAATATAAATAATTGTCGGACTGTTAAAACTTCACATGATTTATAAAGCAGGCTAGTGGGGAATTGATAGGGGCGGAAAGTAGAAACCTTAAAAATTGCTCTCTGGGCCCTTTCTAGGTTTAGTAATGTGGTTTTAGCCAAGCCACCCCATGAAGAGATGCAGTAAGTTAATACAGATTGACATAACGCAAAGTAAACTTGTTTGATTATGTGCAAGTCTCCGATCGTACGTATTTTTTTGAAAATAAATATTAACTTACGAACTCTAGTGCACAACGCTTCCACATGAAGTCGAAAAGAGAGAGAGTCATCAATTATGATTCCTAAATACTTTATTTTGTTTGTGGTAGCTATGCCCGGACATGCACACTGGTTATTTGTGGGATGTTTACAATTGTGAGCATAGATTTTAAGGTTAGTCGGAGCTAGTTTCGATTTGCGCATGGAAAACTTTATAACATTTGTTTTCTCCGAGTTCAGGGTTAGTAGGTGATGTAGAAGCCAGTTACTTACGATATTAAAGCCTCGCTGTGCATATTCATAGACTTGCTCTACTGAGTTTGCAGAAAAAAGTAGGACAGTGTCGTCAGCGTATGAAATGATTTTACCACAGTCGATTTTAAGATTACAAAGGTCATTTATATAAATTAAAAACAGCGTAGGACCTAAAATACTTCCCTGTGGGACCCCAAAAGAGGCATTATGTAGGTCAGAACTCATAAAATTGTCGATTTTTGTGCGTTGCGTGCGGCCGTCTAAATAGTTTGCAAATAATTTGAGCTGCGTACCTCTGATTCCTAATGATTCAAGCTTGTGAAGCAGGATGGGAACGGAGACGGTATCGAAAGCTTTAGCAAGGTCAAGGAAGATTCCCAAAGTCTGATTACCCTTGTCTAGTTCTTGCACTAAAAAGTCAGTCAGTTCGTGTACGGCGTCGGCAGTTGATAGTTTCGACCTAAATCCAAACTGACTTTTAGACAAGATAGCTTGGCTCTCTAAATATTGGACAAGCCTATTATTGATGATTTTTTCTAATATTTTTGACGTCGAAAGTAGTATGGAGATTGGTCTATAATTTGACACCTGGTCTTTACTACCAGATTTGTATACAGGAACCACAATAGCTTTTTTCAGACATATCGGAAATATTCCTTCAGAAAGGCACTTTTGGAAAATGAAGGTGAGGGGAGGAACCAGGATGTGTCTGAACCGATGTATGTGATGGCGACTGTACATTGTACCATACTAAGCAACATCGTTGACGATTTATCTGACTTTATCAACTTAATTTATGCTACTATTCTGTTCAATTCTAATATGAACTGGGAATGCGAATGAAACTCTGTATGTTTCGAAAGCACTTTACATGACATTAGGTAAGGTCATAGTTTGAGTCCCGGTGAAGGAAAGGGTAACTTTTTATCCTGGAAATCATCCCGTAAAAGTTTAAATGGGGGTCGAAAGTTTTTTATCGAACTTTAACGAGTTAGATACGAGGTCGAAGTCCCCGGTAAAAGGTAGGTAAGGCAAGTACTTCTTGAATATTTACTCATGTTTCATAATAATGAATACTAGTATGATAAACTAGCCAGTTTTGCATAGTAGGTTAGGTTCGGCTAGGTCTTAAGAATAGAACCAATTACAGGTATTGGGAAACACCTCAGCGCGGAAAATACCGATGCAAAGGTTAAAATAATAAATATGCTAAGATAAGAGCTAATGAACGCTGGAGATTATTAAAATAGACGACAGGTGACGATATATTTTAGAACTGGTTTTAGTAAACCTAGAGCATTTAGACAACTTTTTACGAAAGATTTACCAGGAAATGTAGTTAAATATGAATAACTTGTGTAATTAATCACATACTTACTCGTATTATTTGTGGATACAAAGACATTCTAGAGACGCAGCAGCTATTTAGAAATTCATCAAATAAAGAAAAGAATATATATTGCTGAATTTTAGACAGAACGCCTGATAAAAATCTATGAGGCCCTAGCACGATAGGTTTTATGGTCACGTTTCAGTACATTTTCGCCATGAAACGTGACGATAAAAGCTATCGTGCTAGCTGGGCTGATTCCACTTGGACAAACGGATGTACCAGGACATATACCAGAACAGCAGGAAAACTTAAGGGCGAAATGACTGACCTATAGTCACGGGAACAGGGTGCAGCAGCCACTTGGTTCCTACATCTAGCGTGACTTGGCCTCGTCTGTGCACACTAAATACCAGTACGGTTAACACCAGACGGTGCGCCAGATGTGTCGCGGCGAGATAGACTATCCGTCTCTTGCTGAGTGTTTTAATTAGAAAGAGCCAGATAGTCTATGTCTCGCCGCGACACGCCGTCTTGTGATAACCGTGCAGGACTGCACAAGAACTTAGGCGTTCTCTCACCTGTAAACACAGGCACAGAGGCCACCATTTCCGCAGCGCGTAAGGACTCTGAACAACACTTTATACCAGTGTATCTCTGGCACAAACGATCATGCCTGACCCATACACAATGACACACCTCGAGGGCGTGGGGCATTTTCGTCCTGCACGGCTATCACAAGACGGCAGCGACATACCATCGAGCTCTCTCGCACTATCCGTCTCTTTATAAACGTTCTAATAAGAGAGAGACGGATAGTGCGAGAGAGCGAGAGAGTATGTCGCGGCCGTCTTGTGATAGCCGTGCTGGGGAGGTCCTCGGTCACTGTACGGTTCCTATCTTAAGCATGACTTGGCTTCGTATCAGTGCATTATATTTACCAGGGTTGCATAAGAACATAGGAGTGACAACTAACCTGTATACACGGGCACAGTGGCCACCGCTTGCCTAGAGAGTGGGGCATCTTCTTCTTAGGGGGCTCCTCAGGCCGAGCCTCTTGACTAACACTATATAACTCTCTGTCATATAAACGAGCATGACCGACCTACTCAAATGGCACAGTGGACACCGGAGCGGCCACTAGGTTGCTACCTCAAGCATGACTATCATGCATTCTGAGTACCAGGGTTGCATAAGAACATGGGCGTGACAACTAACCTGTAGACACGGGCACAGCGGCCACCGCTTCCGCAGCGCGTGGGGCATCTTCTTCCTGGGGAGCTCCTCGGGCGGGGCCTCGCCGCACGCCCAGCGCACGAGGCGCGCGCGCGCCGCCTCCGCCGCCTCCAGCCCGCGGGACCACGACGGCAGGCCCTGGGGACGAAGAGACAATGTTAGACATATAAAATTTGAAAGAAAATATGTGTACTAACTCCTATAATTAAGTAATACACAGATAAATTACACAACGAGGATAAAATAACCCCCATATTATACGGCAAGGATTGACGCTGGTTTTCAAAGGGGACTGACCCATAAAACGAAACTGGGGTGCCATGTAGTACTTTAAGGGTAAATAAGGGTGTTTGGCCAGTATTACAACAACTAGGTACACGATATTGTCGATCTGGCATTGGTCTCATAAACTTGAAATACGACAAGTGGAGACAAGAATATTTTCGCGCGATAGAAATGGCCAAAACTATCAATTTCCCTGTTCAAAGGAAGGCCTTGATTGATCACCACCTTCAATAGAGTGGCATAAATAAAAAGATATCAATCGCAGATTATTCCGTGCAATGCCCTTGCTTTTTGACAGACGTTTTATCAACAAATAAACCATTAGCACCTAGTGCATCAAAACAAAAGCTCAATTCAAATGAAATACTTAGAGAGGTGCTATTGGCCTTTAAAGATACTCGACGTTTGATAGCACTCTTCGCTAAATTAATAATGTTTGTATCACAGCTACTGACATTTTCTGTTGATGCACACACCAAGGTTAGCATAAACTTTTTACAAAGCCATTATTCACGCAATATTGGGTCAAATGCTACACCCACATTTTATTTCCGAATATTTACCACAAAACTGCATCAGAAATCGTTTGATGAACCTGTGTGCCATTGACCTAGCACAACACTTCTCCTACGGCTAAAACAAGAGCATATCAATCGAGTTACACGCATATTACGGATCGCTGTCAAGGACGCAGTACCGTGCACACGCGCACGCGAGCATAACGGCATCGAACTCACTTTTTGGCACATTAGGTGTTAATGACGTTGTAAATATTATCTTAACGAATGTTACGAGTGAAAGTGATAGTGCCTACACACATCTTTATGAGCGTAAATTTCGTATTATTTAAACTATTTAAGACGGACGCCTCTCCAAAGGTTCTCGAGTGGCGACCACGTATCGGAATTCGGAAGGCGCGGCGTTGGTAGGCCTCCCACAAGGTGGACCGATGACCTGGTAAAGGTCGCGGGAGTCCGCTGGATGCGGGTGGCGCAGGATCGGTCACTTTGGAGGTCTTTGAGGGAGGCCTATAGCCAGCAGTGGACGTCTTTCGGCTGATATGATGATGATGAAGACGGACGCCTTGGCCTACACGAAAAATGATGCGTCGATGAACTAGGCTCAATGTCTTTAAAGGGGTCTTACGCAGACCTGAGGTAATTCCGTAACTTTTACGAGCGTTAGGGCAACTCTACTGTCATTTTCCCATACCATACCAACCTAAGGTACCTATACCTACGTACGAAATGTTACCTATGCGATCAACCAGCTGACTCGCAGACAATCTTTGCAAAAACGGTGGCTAGACTAGACGGAAAACTTGGACCAAATTGAAGCGCAAAAGATCGATCGGGAGCAGCGCACTGCAGGCGCCTGCCTCATCTAATACAGAGAGTCAAGATCTTTCAAAGCGTTACAAATTGCAGATAGTTGAGCGTTGCTTGCGATGTTATTGATGGCATCTGCACTCAATCATATCTGGGCCAGCAATCCTCGCTTACCTCATCTCGTCTAACGGTAAGCGGATGGCAAGAGTGAAATAATCTCCGTATAACATACCAGTACCGCAAAACATTTGCCGATCAACTTTCTTCCGCTGACGCAACGGTATTAGATATTTTATGAGTTTCCAAGTTGCACGACTATTTTTATTGTCAACACGGCCGTACAACATGACAGCTCGTAAATTTACGAGCGAAATGTGGATCAATTACAAG
Source organism: Epinotia brunnichana (assembly GCA_963854355.1). Lineage (NCBI taxonomy): Eukaryota > Metazoa > Arthropoda > Insecta > Lepidoptera > Tortricidae > Epinotia > Epinotia brunnichana. The sequence continues at coordinate 6,552,289 of OY977949.1, read as the reverse complement.
TTATGATATATGAGGCATATTTTATAGCATAAGTGAAAGAGCATAGAAACCCGCCACGCCTGCCTCAGAGCAACGTAATAGTACGTATATTTAGAAAATACCATAATAGTCACGTCAATTATTGGAAGTATGCTTTACAAATTTTACAATATGTAATTCATTCACTAGATAATCTAATTTCAATTCGTTTTACAATCCATTCCAATAATAAGGTCTTGTTTTCTTCTTAAAACTAGTATCTACGAAAAATCTTGGTATTAGTGCCAAAGCGGCTGAGTGGACTCATAGTCTAAGCATTTTACGGTTTAGCAAAACATTAATTCATAATAGCCAGGTTTTTTTTTTCTCCGTCATAAATACATATTCTAAGATACTATATTTACGAATCCAACAAACTTTCGACCCGGAAGTAGGTATAAAAAAATAGTGTCAAAAAAACGCCGATTTTTTAAACTAAAAATAGTAATAGCTGTTTTTAATCGTCAACACGACAGTATTATTGTCTTTAACCTGTAAAAAGTGAAATCCGACTATTTTTTTACACGTAAAGCCATTAATTTAACAAATTTCATGGCTTGGGTGACAGGTGCCATAAGTTCGTAGAAAAAAATAGTAATAACTAGTACTTTGATTTGATTCTCATAAAAAGAAATTATGAACCTATTTTTCTAAAAATCGTTTTGATTTTTGTTTAGAATTGCATATAATTACATTTACTCCAATAAAATATCGGTAAAAATATTTATAGAGACAAATTGTGTCTAAATTTAACTTAATAATATAGATTATTAAACTAGTACATAAATCCAACAAAAAAAAGCTTTATGTAAAGCATAAAACACATTTGAATAGTCCTGTTTGATTCTACAACTGAACTTGAACTCTTTCCGCTTGTGTTAAGGATCACATTCGCTCGCAGCGTCGGCACGCAACGAGTGTCTTGACATTCAAGGTCGCACTGCCCGGGCCCCAAGACACAAAACCTACCTACACAGATAATTTGTATCGTTTTCTACGATGCGCTAGTATGAATGCGACGATTCACGCCATAAAAATGGCTTAGGTAAACGGCAGTGTTGGGCGTAACTAATTTACGTTTGAAATTGAAATACAAATTGTATTATATTTAATTCAATTACGAGTAGGTAATGAATTACACGTGTAATTGCATACATGACTACTTCGTAATTTGTAATCTGAATTACATTATTTCGTAATTGAAATTATTCAATAACTTAGGGTAGACCACGGACAATTGAAACACGTCATGATTGAAACAAGGAATTTTTTCCAAAACTATAATACCTACGCAACTGACGCAACACTCGGAACACACGGTTGGCCATGTATGAGGAGTAGCTTGGCCAGTAGCGCTCGAGTGATGGTGCGATACCGGAGTGTACACGAGCCAAACCAGTTTTACACGGTAAAAAGTAAGTATTTGTGCTGTGGATATTTTTTATAACAAAAAGTACTTTACTCTTGTATTTTGACTGATCAAATTAATTTGGTGCTATAGCTGGGAATAAACGAGTGTTTATAATGGCCGTTGATCAGCGTTCGAGTTTTTTTTTATTTGTAATATTTGACCTTTAAGTTAAAAACGTGGTGTGGGGACGGTAGAAACAACTTGCTTGTGGACGATTTAAACGTTTCAATCGTCCTCGCGTTTTAATCGTCACCAAAAGTAACCGACTTAATAGAAGGAGGTTCTGCATTCGATGCACATGTTTGTTCTATTAATGTTCACTATTGTTTGTGTAGTTTTTGACCTAGTTTATAAATTATGGAAATATGAAGCTTTTTTAGAAATCTGCACGCTGCGTGTCATTGTAAAAAAAGGAGGTTCTCAGTTTGACCCGTATGTTTGTATGTATGTATGTACGTTGTCCGAGATTATCTCGCGTTAGGTTGAACCAATTTTGATGCGGTTTTCAGAAAAGTATTTAATACATTCTGGAGAAGGTTCTTGTATACAATAAAACAAATGGTTAGTCGCGACGTTTACAACACGTTTTGTCACGGGATCGGTACACGGAATGGTTATGATTGAAACATTGTTATAGTTGAAACAAGCACTTTTTATGAAACATGATTATGCTTGTTTTGTGCAAATCTATATTGTTATAATTGTATTAAAACTATTTGGTTAAACTAAATGTATAAGGTAGCAGCAACAAAGGAAACTAAAGTCGTATACTTTTTTTTACACCCGTGTTTTTATCGAGATGTTCAGATGCTCATAAATTGATAAATGTTTATAATATGCCTGCGAACTTTTGATGAGCTCATTGTATGCTATGGTAGTCATGAAAAAAATTAAAAACAGGCCAAGTGCGAGTTGGACTCGCACACCGAGGGTTCCGTAGAAATAATTTTTTTTTCTTAGCCTGTTTGGGAAACAGGAAGCCACTGCTGGGCAAAGGCATCCCGCATTTTTCTCCACTCGGCCCTATTGCATGGCATAACATGTAACTAAAAATCTGGGGGCACGGCAGTTCCCCCGCCAAGTCGAGCAAAACAAAGAGGCACGGCCGTACCATCCTTTTGTCGAAGCCATTCAGGCCATTTTCAACATCCTGTAATTTTGTGCTGGCTAAAGCTAGAACCCTGAAATTTCAGGAACATGTAGGGCATAATATGGCTAACATACAATATCAATAACATTCAATTTTAACTTTTAGTTTAAGAACTATTGTCCGTCAAAGTTCGTTAGTTTTGTCACTGACATACTCACTGATAATGATCACGCTAATTCTAAGGTACTTCTAGCAGACCCACAAGCTCCATATTTCAAACATTATTAGTTTTTAGCCTAATAACTCATAAGAAACCTAAAAATATTGCAATTTCAGTCACGTTTCAGAGATATACAAGCTGCATAAGTAAGTTTGTAATCCTATACAAATACCTACATACGATTATTTGCGGTTGGTAAAATAACATTCCCATACAAAGTCTAACAAAAGAAATGAGATCCCATAAAAAACATTCCATGTAAAAAATAGGCCAAGCCTCGAAACTCTTTCACAGTAAAAAGTGGTGAGATATTTCGTAGAGCCAAGTCAGACATTCTTATTAATCTTTATTTGATTACTAAATAAAATTTTGTGACTTGGCAATCACACTTACATACGTTTTAGGTACCTATGCAAAAATTAGTAAATGCAGTAAAGTTGTTTCGAGACTTGGCCTATTGTTTACATGGAATGTTTTTTATGGGATTTATGGTTTTCGCAATTTTTCCTTTATTTGTGCCATAAGGCGTTGCTTCGTATCAAATTCCAAGATTCTGAGTTCACGGGAAGTACCCTGTAGGTTTTGATTCCCTTGCGAGTTTCGAAAATTTGCGGCATAAATGGTTGTGTCTTTTGATTGCGTTAGGTTAGAAGTTTGATTCTTTCACAGCTCCAAGGAACAGTAGGCTTGAGTATTTAATACCTTGATAATATCTAATACCTAGCTTGATACCTCCACGCGTTCCTGAGAAAAAGGGTATTGACATACGGACGGACGGACGGACAACAAAGTGATCCTATAAGGGTTCCGCTTTTTCTTTCGAGGTGCGGAACCCTAAAAAAGATATAAGTAGAGTTGACTGGGTAGTACTGAATATCGTCTGTAGTTTTGCTTCTTAGGGTTCCCTACTCAAAAAGTAAAACGGGAACGTACGTCCGTCCGTCCGTCTGTCTGTCACCAGGCTGTATCTCACTGATACCGTGATAGTTCCAGCTGAAATTTTCACAGATGATGTATTTCTGCTGCCGCTATAACAACAAATACTAAAAACACAGAATAAAATAGTTTTTTATAGATAATGGTACGGAACCCTTCGTGCGCGAGTCCGACTCGCACTTGGCCGGTTTTATAATCTGTGAGGTGAAGAAAATATATCAAATGAAAGAGCGTGTTTTTATCTACTAAACGGCAAGTATAGTAACTAATTTTTAAATTGAAATTTCCTGTAAGACTCAGACATGTAAAGCTATATAGGCGACCTTATTTGAGATCCTAATTTAATTAAAAAATAATATTAATCATTATGTACTTACTGACTTGTAAAACATTGGCTTTTATGAATAAATATCTTGTATCTTGCAATCCAATTTTGGACCAAGGTGTTTTAGTAGTAGCTCAAATTGAAAAAAAAAACGATTTGTTTCAAGTATCCCCATCCCGGGGCCAGTTGAAACAGTGACAAAAAATAATACTTTTATGTGTTTTATTCGTATTTTTTATGAGATAACGTGTAATTTAGGATAGGTTTATAATCAGCTAGCGTTTTTGCGCTTACAAGTTAAACTCTACGTGTATTATCAGTCATTTTTCACCTTATTTAAGTAAGTTAACTAAACCAAAACGAAAATAAACTGTTTGCATTTTAAACGTAACAAGACTATATTAAGTAATTAAAATACAGGATGGGCCAAAAATTCTTGCACTTTTGAAACTGATGAAAATAAAACCATGAAAGTCAATTTCCTGATCATTAAATGTTTGTGACTAACATCTAATGCAATTTATTTCTTGAATATAATTTATCTTTGAGATGACCCCCATCTCGTCACTGGCACTCCAGCAAACGACTAGGCAGATTTTAGGAAACTCGCTGACACATGCTGCGAGGGATCTCGACTATCTCATCGCGGATGTTTTGCTTGAGTTTGGATATTTTCTTCGGGTTTTTTAACTTAGAACTGGACTTTATAAATATCCCCGCACGATAAAATCGGCGGGAGTGAGATCCGGGCTTCCTACTAAATAGGCGGCGAACAGTTACATACAATTTGTGGTTTTTATAAAACTGTTTTACACAAAAAGCTCGTTGTTGATCAGTAAAACGCTTTATTGCAAATAACACTGCATACAGGCCCACCCTGTACAGAAGAGAACACCCTGAAAAGAATATGTAAATACACTAATAGAAAACTTACTTTGACTTTCATTAGTCAATGTCAAAAATACAAGAAAATCACTCTGTTTCAACCGTCCCCACCTCCCACTTTCGGAAAAAGCCGTTGTAGTAATAATGAGAATAATGATACAGTAAAACTAGATACGCTGAGATGATCCACAAGCTTCACTTCAAACATAAACACACACTCAATACTCTCACTTAAATAGAAACCAGAATAATTGAAAAACTCTACGAGTGAAAACACTTACTTTTGGGGATCAAAACACAATAGGGTTTTCTACAAACAAATTAAGCGCGCGGGAAGCAACGTCACGATGTTTTTCGTGTACAAACCGATCGTCCGCTTCTTTCCCCCCTTAGACCCCTCGCCGTCCCACCAACGGTTCGCGAGATATTTGCGTTGTTTCAACCGTACCCAGTTTACCCTACTTTCATTGTGCCGAAGATATTAGAGTGTTTCAATTGACCTCACATAGTGTTTCAATTGACAGTATTCCCAGTATGTATGTATGTAAATACTGTACTTTAATATTTTACACAAGACAATGGTAAAAACAAACACGCAGACACAGTCAGTCGTCGACAGTCATGTGAGGCCAATTGAACCATACTGCCCCATTCTCTGTATTATACTCGTATTATTGACAGAAAACTATGGATTATAGAGTAACAAAATACATTTTATTTAGGAACCAGATAACTAAACTTGAAAAATTTTGGGCGTTCATCTTTCTACTCATAAAAATATAACGGTTATATGCTGTAAAGGCAAATGGTTTCAATTGCCCCTGGTCTACCCTACGTTATGTACACTTTTTTTTAGTTAACTAAAAAGGAACAAATTTACTTGGAGTGATTATTAAGAAAAAAAACCATTCAATTAAAAATTAGCATTTTTAAGGAAGTAATTATTTTTGCTTTTTTAAATATTGAATTTATTTTCTTACTAATACGACTAAAGTGAAAGTTTGGAAACCTGGGGAAATTTTTGCCCATTAATTTTGAACTCACTCACAGAATTTCACGAGAATCGGTTGAGAGATGCGACCTATAGAGGCAACAGCTGGACAGCCGGACATACGAAAGCATTTTTGCCCGCTCAATATCGAACTCGCACACAAATTTTCACGAGAATCAGTTGAGAGATGTGACCTATAGAGGGAACAGCTGAACAGCCGGACATACGAAAGCATATTTGCCCAAAAAGGAGATCGGAAACCCGCACACTAAACTAGCTGGTCACTAACCGGCACTACGACACTATTTCATTGATAAAACTACAATGAAACAACAAGACTCATCTTTAACCTCAGATCTTCTTTCTATGATCTGAGGCTATAACTAGGTACATATTTTGTTAAGTGAACCCTAAAAAAAATCTGTATCAAAACCTACCTAAGTAGGTACTTTTGTACGGTCTACGGTAGGTATTTTAAAAACATAGAATTATAATTTCAATATATGACTGTTTTTTTAATCTTTTGATTCACAACTTAATTGAATTTTAACTATTATAAACAACTGATAATTGATCGTACGCGTTAGATCGTGTCGCTAAACTCTCAAATCGCGGCGCGCCGGTTCGTGCAGTGCCTACTTAGACATATTTATATGGCGGACGGCGCGGTGCCCCGCTGCATGCAATCGGCCAATCACGTTTGCTCTGCGGCTCGCGCGCGGCACTTTTAAACCTACTTTAACAGGTGTTTGTAAAAACATTAGTTGCAAAGTATTTTATCAGTCGATTCGTACATCATTCAATGAAAGAGTGTCGATGATGAAAATCCCAAAACTTACTGATCAATTTGCATTTTTTGAAATTGTTAAATAATATTAACCCCCTAAAATCCACCTTCCGTTGTTGTTTAGTGTGTGATTGGTTTGTAATGTTTGTGTCCACTACATACACCAAGGAATGAAGGAACCTACAGTCTATTATTATTTTTTGACACGAAAATATGGTAATAGAAAAAAAAATGGTGTCTAACTGAATATAAAGGTAATAATCGGGAACATTTTTTGCGCGATTTATCATCAATATTACGCCGCAAATATTAATTTATCATAATACAGAAAAAAAAGGTTATTAACATTTTTTAACAATTTTTCAGGAATTTATTAATTTTTAAAAAATTATTAAAATATCTAAATACCTAATATTTTGTTGGATTTAGTCTCGAAGTTATTACTATAATTATGATTTATCTGTAACGCAAAAAAAAACTGCTATTATAAATTATTTCCATTTCGCCATACAACCGGACCGTAAAATGCTTAGACTATCAGCCAAGAAAACGCTAGGACGTAGATTCATCTATACTTACTCGTATAAACGTACAAGTCCTGACTGACTGACCCCATCACTTAAATCAACGCCCAGCCCAAACCGTCAAACCTAGAAAGCAGTTTTTTTGCACAATCGGTAGTTTATATAACATTAGTAGTAAGTACCCACTAAGAAGGGATTTTTGAAAATACCACCCTTAGGGGGGTAAAAAGGGGGTTGAAAGTTTATACCTATGGGGATGGAGTAAAATTTTAAGTGAGAGACTTGAAACTTGTGTATGGAGAAAAAAAAATTTAGGGTTTTGGAAAAACCCACCCCTAAGCGGGTTAAATAGGGGTGCAAAGTTTGTATTGGGGATAGGGGAAATTCTTTTTTTGAGCTACAAAATTAAAACGTTATGAATAGATTCCTTATCAGAATACAAAAAAAATGTCTTTGCGTTTTGAAAAAATACACCCCTAAGGATGTTAAATATATTTTTGACGGAGGTGAAAGTTTTTATGCACCTACGATAACGTATGCGGAATGAAAATTGCACAAAGTTCAATTACGCATTAAATAAAAAAATACATGGTTATTACTATAAATATTATTGTTTTTAATAGTGTATTTCACGACGTTAAATGCAAAAAAAGTTTACTCCAATGCGAAATGATCTAGGACAGTTCGGCTGCTCGAAATTAAAAACAAGTAAGTCCATTTTTGTCGAAAATCTGTTTTTTGACCCAATCGATTTCTCGCATTCAGATGCATTAGCCTAATTTTTTTAAATTTTTTTTTCGTTACCGTTTTTCAGTTATGAAAAACAATTACAAGTAACTTGTGCGCGACAGAACACACCTTCCATGCCACCTGCGAGTGGCGGACGTGAGAGGGAGATGTATGCATAGGAATAAGAGGGACAGAGCATCCCATTTTTATTATTGTCGTAATAAATAGATATTACACCTAATAATGTTTTTAAATATCCTATTCAATTCAAGAGATAAGTTCAGCTCATAAAGCATACCGCTAATTAGAGAGCGAGTAATTTGTTTAAATATTATGTACTAAAAGTACACTCATAATGAATAGCCCATAGGAAGGCTAAAGGTACGAAGTACCTATTATAATTGTTTAATAAATATCGCTCCGAGGAGAGCCGCCCGTCTCCAAGGGAGAGACGCGGGCAAATGATCGTGAGCTCGTAGTAATCTCACGAACCCGGTTTGGGCTCGGTTAAGCCGTTCGCGGCGTGAGCCGCATGTGGCGGGATCGGGCGCCGTCCGCGACTACGGACGGGTGGCTGGGGTGGGCGAGACGCCCGGCTGGTCCGGTGGGGTCATCTGCTTCGTCCGTCGGTGCGATCGAGCCCTGCCGGGTGGGACTCCCGAAGGAGAAGCCCAGCGAGCGATCTGCGGACCGACGGCGCAGGAACGTCCATGTGAGTGTCAATGTTGGTACAGTTCCGTCCAAAGTCCCCTCAGGACTATGGGGACTGGATCTGTACCTTTTTGCAGGGCGTCGAGCACGTCCTGCAGGATTACAATGCATTGCGCATTCGACCTCTCCCTACTGCCTTCTTGGCTCATCGGTAGGGGAGGGAGCGCAATGTTGCGGGGGGGCCTAGTCGGCGCTGCAGTGTCGGGGGCGGGAGCGGCCGTTTGCGGCCTGCTCTGGGCGGTAGTCCGGGTGTTCTGGGCGGGGGCCTGGGCGGTGAAAGCCTGGGCGGTGGCTGCGGCCGTTTGTGCGGCGGCGGTGGCGGTCTGGGTGTCGGCGGGGGCAGCGGCGGCGGGGGCGGACTGTCCCCTGCCCCGTCTGCCTCTTCCTCGGCGGCGGAGGCGTGGTGTCGCCTCATTTGCACTCGCCATCAGCGAGTTTGGCGCGTTCTCGGAGGGCTGCACTGTGCGCTGCTGGGGCACAACTTGCCCGCGACGGTTTGTGCGGGGAGCTGTACCCGCCCTCTTTCTGCGTGCCTCAAATGATCGTAGGAACCGGCAACTCGAGACTATATCTATAGCGAGTCCGTGAACGAGTCACATCTGTGACTAGCACACCTAAATTCACTTAAGTCAATAGAGGCAATAATAATTGTATAAGCGACGTAACGCGAATTACGCCGCGTATATAATAGTACATTATGATACAAGTGTGCTATGTTGGTCATTACACTCGAGTCGGTTTTTAAGCCTGAGCCGAAGGCGAAGGCTTAATGGAGACGAGAAGTGTAATGACCAATGCTCACGTGTTTCATACGACGTTTTTCAACACATTTTCAAATACTTTTTCAACACACCTGCTCGTAAAGTAGGTCTTATTACAGCGTATTTACACTGATAATGCAGAATATTACCCATGCCGTGCCTTTTACATTACATTATCGCACTAGTGCCTTTTCATTACATATCTTTTTAAATATTAGCAAAATAATGCAGAATATTACCCATGCCGTGACTTTTACATTACATTATCGCACTAGTGCCTTTTCATTACATATCTTTTAACATTTTAATTTTTTTTTTCCCTCGCAAATGTGTTGAAAAACGTCGTATGAAACACGTGAGCATTGGTCATTACACTTCTCGTCTCCATTAAGCCTTCGCCTTAACCGACTCGAGTGTAATGACCAACTTAGCACACTTGTATCATAATGTACTATTATGTATATTAATAGTGAATAGAACCCCAGAACATGCCTGGGCATATAAAGAACCTCATTTTAGGAGGAAAAGTGTGTTGTAACTCAGCAAAACCGAGTATATCAGGCAGGCATTACCATAACGAGAGCCTTTAACGGAATGGTCAAGTTCGAGTCAGATTCTCTGATTGGTCAATATTATTGTATGAAAGAATTACAATTGACGGGCCGTCATGGTGAAATGCGCCTATTGTGCTCAGCTTGAACGGGCGTAATTATGGAACCGTTCAAGCTACATTAAAGACTGATATGTCAAATTAAAGCGCACGTGTCGCGCCGTACTTATGGTTAAGTACTATAATGATTCATATGTAAATTTAATAATTAGAGCCAAGAGAGCCCATTATAAGTAAAGAAAGTCTACTTTAAATAAATGTAAAATAATCCCTGTAAATCAGGATAAAGCTTCAGGAGGCTGAAAGCAGCAATATTATATAAGGCTACGGCCATAGCTCCTCCCTGAAGCCAGAATTATTCCAACAAGACTTTCTTATTGGAATACGAGATATGTAATTAACTTTTGATAATGAAAGTAGGCGAGGCCTTAATTTATGCATTAAATTTAGAATTATTTAATTGGCCCAAGTCGGCAAAATGTTGCGTGCCGAAGATCCCTCGATATGAATCGAGATAGGGGTATAAAAGTGGCTCCAGGGCTCAGTACAAATCGTGTCCCGCAAGCTCCAACAAGTAGAGCTCCTAATTAGTAAATTGTAAACTCGTGTATCAGTGAAAATTATATCTTTATTATCAAATTCTTTTGCCTTTTAACATCACCCCACCCACCATCAGCGCAGCAGAGCTACGGGGATTGACACTCCCAAAAGTGTTGTTGGTCGTACGGCGAGCGGTTCAAACGCCGCGGTTCACCCGCGCGGTTTGACCGCCGCGTTTTTAAAAACGCCCATTGTTAGGTGGCTGGCGATTTGCCCGTCTCAGCGCAGCGAGGCAGACGGGGCGTCGTTCAAAACTCAAATTAGTAAACAAATCTGAGCTAAATTCAAGTATCTCAACTACAACCAGGCTAAAATCAAGCAACTAGATACTTGTTTTTATCTTTGCCCAATTATAAAACTCGAACAGAAAACCTTTGAGTTGCTTGGATTTTAATGGGTTTGACTGACGACTTACTTGTTTTTAGTTTTTTTTTAGTTTAAACGCAATCTAAGAGTTTGATTGTATTATAGCAAAAATTAAGAATACCCACTAACCTACATGAAAAGTGAAAACAAAAAATACAAGAAATGTAAGTACCTACAAAACATGCTTTTCATTCATGTTCGCGTTTTGTTTTTATAGCTTTATTAATGAATTAAATTTATATGAATAATTGTTAGATATAATTTTATGCTAATCCTGTATTTTAACATAAAATAAACACGAACTACATATTATAGGAGTAACTACGAAACATTAATTTAAAATATATAATAGGTGTCAAGTGAATAAAATAAATCAAACAGATTGTTTTTGAAGAAGCATTGCAGTAACAAAAAAACAAGGTGTTTGTTTAAACATTTACACATACGATATAATTCGTTTGAATATACTTTTTCATTAGTCGCGAAAATGGATGAAAATAATTGAACTATCCAGATAAGTCAAAACGGCATTCTGAAGGTTATGGCTAGTAGATTTGCTCAACTAAGCTAAGCTAATAGGCTCAATAAAGCAAGAGGAGTACGTTCTTCCAAAAAAAAAAAGAAATTTTAAGTAAATTAGTTCCACTAATGCCACTTAACCGACATTTTTGGCATGCTTTGCCGGAAAGTGTCGAAGTTTCTGATTTGATCCGTGTGGGAGGCATGAAACAAAGATTTCCACCATGTCTAATAACAACCAAATACCATAATTTATAGGACTTAAATAAAAAAAGATATACATTTGCATTGGTTTCATTCTAAAAAATATGAACCTCATACCAAAAAACAAGTATGTCAAGATACCTACCTACTTGTTTTTTAGCGCGTAATTAAACCTTTTTTTTAGATTTTATTACCAAGTTAAAAACCATTTTCAGCTGCATACCTGTAACGGTACTAGTTACAGGTGACTGAAAAACATAATATTGTAGGTATTTTTTTTTTAACCCTTCTGCCACAAAAAAAAATCGATATGTCGTATATTTTTAGAGTAAACAGCCTTCAAACTCAAAAAACGTTTTTTGGCTCCCCTATACAATTAGCTAAAACCTAGTTACCTGTTTTTAATTTCGGGCAGCCGAGTTTTGTGGTACTTTTATCCATCGCTGTCGAAAATAAGTTAGCATTTTTTAGGTGCATTTTTATCCTCCTTTAGAAAACTTTTTTAGGAAACTTCGTATGCACGACATATTTCACGTTCTCATACGTTGGACTATTGGTGTTCTTAAAATAAAAGTTACCTTGCCACGAATTTCCATTTTAAGTGACATATGCATCGTCACCCATAAATCGCATAACGCAAAAACCGCTAGTTTTTACATTTTTTAACCAAATGACGTAGCCGCATTTGCCGAGTTAGTTTATGATTTTCAGAGACGGCGCACTTAACTTTTCTTGAACGATTGAAGATGCCCATGTCTTTAAGATATAAATAAATAAATATTTGCGGACAATCTTACACAAATCACCTTAGCCCCAAACTAAGCAAAGCTTGTACTATGGGTACTAGACGACGATATAGATACTTATATAGAGAAATACATACTTAAATACACAGAAAACATCCATGACTCAGGAACAAATATTCATGCTCATCACACAAATAAATGCCCTTACCGGGATTCGAACCCAGGACCTCTTGCTTCGTAGGCAGGGTCACTACCAACTAGGCTAAAGCGGTCGTCATATTCGTCGGTCGTATGTTTTTACAGTTTTGCCGTCATATTTGATTTTCCTCTGAGCTCTCTGTAAGATTTTGCGACTCAGCCGGCCGTATTTTTCTTTAATCGAGCCCGCTCAGAATATAAGATACTAAATTTATTTTGGAACAAGAAAGGGAATCCACTAAGCGGGTCATACACAGTTTTTAAAACATAATTCGTCTTTCCTGTGATCAGTAAGTAAGAGCTTACGTGCATATAAATAATATTTTTATCGCACAATAATATATAAGAGGAGTTTAGAGGAGACGCCACTTATGCGGACTAAGAGTCCAACGAAAAACTAGGCTTTGTAGCCCCTTAACTTCTCCACAGAAAAGACGCGAACCTAAAACTGTACCTATATGACCCAAGCATGAGTTGATGCACTAAGTTCCAGTGGATCCAACAAATTGTCGGTCCGAGTTAGTTATCCAGCGGATACACATCAGTAACACACGTAATGAGATGTCCCCAATTCGGCAGTGTCACTCGCGATAAATCAGGCCAACGGATGTTTCAGCCCTGGCACTAATGGGACGGGTAACGCTTGTCGCAGAGCCATAGGTCAGTTACTACGGATATTTATGACTACGGAAGATTCATCGAAACTGGATCGTTTAGGTAGAGTTAAGATTTTTAATTATTATTCTTGATTTATGGGCCGTGAAGGTGCAAGTTGCAAGGTGCCGACCGCAGACAGCAGCAGCAGACGATGTGTCGCGGCGAAACGACTGGTTTCTATGTAAATATTTCTATGATGGTGACGCCCGAAATGTATTTCATAGAAATACATAGAAACCAGAGGGCCTACCGCGAAAGGCATTCGAAGTTTCCCCTCTCTGTCATACTTACAAGTTCGTACTAAAGTGCGACAGAGAGGGAAAACTTCGAATGCCGTTCGCGGTAGGCCCTCTGGCGTGTCGCCGCGACACGACACGTCGCATGCTGCTGCTGTCTGCGGTCGGATCGCAACTTGTACCTTTGATATGCCGCTTCGACCAGCAAGTAATCTATTGTGGCAGCCCTTTTTGAGAGTTCACCGTTAAGTCCCGTTGCTTCCAGGAAATTCTAGATTCTTTGTGTGGTGATATCTTGTACCTCTTCTGGGTGCACGATGTGCCGCCCTAGGTAGGACCTACTTCCTTTGTACATATGAAAGGTCCGCAGGAGCAGAGTATGTGCGTTGCTGTTTTCTGTCTCCTAGTGGAACGCTTAGGTTTAGGTTAAATATCTAGTAACTACGAATAAATAAATGTAAATACTATCTCTAAGAGGTCTCTCGAAAACGGGGCTTCGAGTCCATAATGATCAACTGGATTGTAGGTGTTTTATCAACGATTTGAAGATTCGATGTGGGCCATATTCAGACTGAAAATGTGTGTTTCTGAAGTACAAAATATATCAGTTAACTACGGATATACATGCCTATGAGAGATCCGTGAACTTATATACAGAATGGGCCAAAAATGTTAGCACTTTTGAAACTTTGATGAAAATAAAATCATAGAAGTTAAATTTCCTGCAATACAAACAAAGTCTAGTGCAGTGATCGGTACTTATGCTACGTGTAAACGATTTGGTAAATAAATGTCTTGTGTAGTAAAGATATTATCACTTCCACTAAGGTGAAGGTCAAATAAAACCTGTTGTTTGTGTGAGAGAAGACTCGTTTTCGCTAAACTCTCGCCGACATTAACGAACGTGTAAAAGTTAACATGACTCATAATTCATATAATATTGGCGGTTTTCATATGTTACGTTTTTATATTCATAGATATTTTTACGACTGTTTGGTATGCGGTTATTTAATTATGATTCTAAAAAAGAAATTTTCACACTATCATCAGTAGCTAAAGTAATAATTAGTTGTAGGATTTAATAGCTTCTTATTACTTATTTTATCATCAATAAAATCTTACTGGCGAAAACCCAAGGTGTTAGCAAAGATTAGTCATTGTCATTACATCAGTTAATTGCAGTCGATAACGAAGACCAATCACTCTCTCATTCTCCACATCTTCCTATTGCCTATTGCCTTAGGAAATATGCGCGAATGACAACTGGTGAAGTGCATTTGCGCTGAATACAGCCTTAGTGCTGCAAAATTAGCGATGGGCCTTAAGATTAGGTAATATCATCATCATCATATCAGCCGAAAGACGTCCACTGTGCTGGAACTCCCTTTAAGAGTGCCAAGGTGACCGGTCCTGCGCCACCCGCACATAGCGGACTCCTGCAATCTTTACCAGGCCATCAGTCCACCTTGTGTACCCAAGATTAATATAAAATAAAAAATAAATATAATAAAATAGCCTTTATTTCCAGCATAACATTAAAATACTAATAAGATTAGGATAACATTATTAGATCCGCTTATTATTCTGAAATTATTCTGAAATTTCACTAAAGATATATATGGATACTATTATAATTATTTCAGTATTTTACTGGATGCCCATTTTACGGGCAGAGGCCTCCTCCAATCCCTTCCAGGAATCTGATAAGATTCTAAGATTAATATTCTGCCAAAGAAATCCAAAGACAGTACCCTATTCGATCTCATCACAATGACAAAAAGGGGTAAAAAGGCACATGTTTCAATGTTTCAACCTTTACCGTATATCTTAATCTCGAGTCCGTGAACCGCACTGTTCCGAGTTAAAAGTGACAGTTGCGCTTGCGCAAGCATCTAGTCTGGGTGCACTCATTAGGAAGCGGTGTGACAGGCTCCCAGGAATTCCGCGCACACCTAATTGACGTAAAAAACCGTTAGAGGCATGTTACTGTACATGTTAGTGGGCAAGTGATTGGAATTTATAATATTTTGAGGGATAAATTGTCTACAAATGAAAGTTTTTAATGTATTGTCTTGCCTAAAACAGTGTTCTCATTGGAAGCGCTAGTAGACTTAGACTCGTAAAAATACTCTGGCGGCCTAGTACCAACTTAACTAATAAGGATCATTTAATTTATTAATTTAGAAGGCTTTCCAAAACTCAATCGTCAGAGCGTTACAAACAACAAACCTTTGGGCATCTTCGATCAATGTTAGTTCTTTAGTTATCAAGGAAACTTCAAAAACATAATTTGAAAAGCTGGTCCAATGTTCTTTAGTAAATTTCAGTACCTAGTACCTACTACTGATAATTGATAGCTAGTGGATGAGTGTGGACTGTTTGAGGATGTGAGATGATGAAAACACGTATTTAAAACTTATTAAAATATAAAGAACAAACAAATATGACGATGCAACGTGACAAAGACCCGACAGACAACTCAAACTGAAGTGACATAAAGCAAATAATGCATATAAAACGGTGATATGGACAAAAAAGCCAGTCGCCAACAACTAACATTACAGAAAAGTACCACTACGGTGTAATATATTTATATAACTTATATTATAGTATATAGTATCTCACTTAGAATTACTAGAATCATCAGAACCACGCATAAGGGGTTATGAAGTAGGGAGAGAGGTGAATAATGCATTTACCAATAAGATTGAATTACTTTTGTTACGACAAAGCAATTCAGTTAACTATTACACCGATTGCAACAAGTAATAGGTATTATGCCATTTCATTTATTCTCTTTCTGAGTGATTGTGTTAACACATAACTAGATGCAATTGAATGGGAACAGAACATAATCAGGGTGATAAAATATCTCATATTTGAGCGTTACAAATTTATCATGAGGCCACATTTAGACTAGAGAATGATGCATAAACAGTTTGCAGGTCATTATAATTTAATGAAAAGGAAATATGGCTCACTAATATGGTATTCATATGTAGAGATAACGGATAAAAGAAGATTATCAAAGAGAGAGTATGAGGAAGGACTGATCGGGACAGTCGTAATGAGAAGAAATTTTTCGACCAAAACGAAGAAATTTTAAAGCAAGTTCAAGGCAGGTCAAGGTCAAAGTGTTCCCTGAAGTGCCGAACGTTTACGAAGAATATAATGAAAGTGAGTGAAGTTTGAGATGTTT
The DNA here is from genome assembly GCA_963854355.1 of Epinotia brunnichana. Lineage (NCBI taxonomy): Eukaryota > Metazoa > Arthropoda > Insecta > Lepidoptera > Tortricidae > Epinotia > Epinotia brunnichana. The sequence continues at coordinate 6,535,566 of OY977949.1, read as the reverse complement.
GTGGGGAACCTAGTGGAAATTGGTTATCTCTGCCCCGGGAAAACCGGCTTTACTTTATTCATATATTCATATTCATATATTTTATTGGTAACAGTATACCATTTTACAAGTCAATTTGTTACATTTCTCGTGCTACTATTCTCTCCTAAATTGCATACCTAGTATTTAGAAAAGAAAGAAAGAAAATACGTTTATTTAGCACATTGTAAAAATAAAAGACAAAAAATTACAGACAAAATAATTACATGCTAAAATGTCCGCCACTCAGCTTTGTGCCACGAAATGGTGATTACCTATTTCGCAGCGCTGATTTTCAGTGGCGCCTTGATGTTGATTATTATTATTCTATCGAACTAAACAAAAAGTGAAATAAAAAAACCGGCCAAGTGCGAGTCGGACGATTATCAATAAAAATATTTTTTTTTTCTGTTTCTAGTATTTGTTGTTATAGCGGCAACAGAAATGCATCATCTGGAACTTTCAACTGGAACTATCACGGTATCAGTGAGATACAGCCTGGTGACAGACAGATGGACGGACGGGCAGCAGTCTTAGTATAGGGTCCCGTTTTACTCTTTGAGTACGCAACCCTAAAAAGCACATATTACCATTTTATATAAGTGTGTGTGTGTGTGTGTGTGTGAACCGTTATGCGTAAATTTGATTTAAAATATTTATAATTATAATAATACCCATCATGGCTTTATTTAAATCTAGATCCATAAATAGCATAATAATTTATGCACACCCATCAGATCAAGGAATAGTTGGTCCCTTTCAACACAGACCGATCCATTGTTCGCTTGAACTTTTGTCGGCATTTGCCGAAATGTTGCAAGTCCGATCCGAGCGGATGATATGTACCGATCTCTGATGTTTCTGCGTGTTTAACTGTGCTACATAACATCTATGTCAAAAAAATCCTCGTATATATTCAACAAAATACGTCCAAGCCGCGTTACCAGGGGCTTGTCCAAATAACAAATCTTCGTACTTACATGTGAAGTAAAATAAAAGCGCGCAAATACATTCTCCCAACTGTCCGAAACCGAGCCATTGTCGGGACAAAACCGTATCGTATCAAACACACTTTCCTACGGCCGTGAACGTCTGCCGGTCACTGGGCCACGATCGCGATGGCCGTCACGTCTCCTGGGTGACTGACTAGGATGCGGTGAAAGTGAGTGTAAAACAAGGAAAACGTACGTCATTAGGTTGGACGAATTTTCTGATACAAAAGTTTACACCAACATTCCTAAACATAATTAAACTGTCCTCTAGTTACAAACGGTTTTTCGCATGTTATCCTTGGCACCTATATCATAAAACCAACCATGGGGCTTAATTTTACGACCCGTTTAGTTTAGCTAAGTCAGATTCGTAGGTAAACTATTCTATAGACTACTACAGTCTATACAATAGTTTACCTACGAATCTGACTTAGCTGACGACTCTGGGTTCGACTCCTGGTAAGGGCAAATATTAGTGTCATGAGTATGAATACTTGTTAATGAGTCTTGTATGTGTTCTATCTTTTTTTAGGGTTCCGTACTCAAAGAGTAAAACGGGACCCTATTACTAAGAGTCCCCTGTCCGTCCGTCCGTCCGTCCGTCTGTCTGTCACCAGGCTCTTTATTTAGGGGTCTGACTGTCTGTGTCTCACTGATACCGTGATAGTTCCAGCTGAAATTTTCACAAATGATGTATTTCTGTTGCCGCTATAACAACAAATACTAAAAACACAGAATAAAATAGTTTTTTTATATATAATGGTACGGAACCCTTCTTGTGCGAGTCCGACTCGCACTTGGCCTGTTTTTTATATACAACGACGGTGGCAAACAAGCTTACGGCCTGCCTCATGTTAAGCACCGTAGCCTATGGACACTTGTGACTCCAGAAGAATCACTAGCGCGTTGCCGTCCCTTTATTCACTTTATTAAATATATCATCGTCTATATATAGTACCCATTTCACAAGCCTTATTAAACTTAATATCATAATAATATGGGACTAGTTCGATGTGTGTAAGGTCGTATTATTAATTAATGATATTGGCTTTTAACACACAATTGTAATTTTAAGACGAATCATTGATACTTTACTTAAAGCCCCTATTAACTAAATGCATCGTCAATTTAGAGGGCGAATAAATTGAAGCGGTATGCGTCAGTATAGTGGGGTAGTCAAGGACAGTTTTATGGTTCATCAATCCAATTAGCTACACTCTTATCTCTATCAGTAATTCGTGTCTGTCATTTGGACTGGCTGCTGTACCAATTAGCTGTTTTATCAAATAGGGACTCGGTTCACAAATTACCAATCATAATGAACACAAACAAGTTATTAGGGGATTCAACTTTTTAATGTCCTTAGTTGCCATGGTTGCGTTTCGTAGATGACCTTTTACAACTGTGATTTTAAGGGCTTATGGGCATCTTCTAACTAGAAAAACAATGTTAGAAGTCCATGTCGTAGGTAACTACACACTGGGGTTTGTTTGTCTGCCCGGGCCAGAAGTATGGAAACAAGCGTAGGTAGGTATGTGACAATAGAAAACGTTAATTTTCACACGAAAAGAGTTTTTATGTAAAATAAACAAATATATACAATAATTTACGAAATAATAAATTTATGATAATAGAACATGTTAAAAGTAACTACCTATACATTAAATTCTTACAAAAATACAAAAAGCAACACATTTTGTAGAAAGGCAATAATGAAGGCAATGCCACAGCACTCGACTATGCACCCCAGAGAAGGTGACGAATATGCCCAGAACGAGCCCGCACGGGCAAAGCGCGAGGAGGGCTCTAGTGCGTTCAATCTGAGATCCTAGAGTCCTCCGAATTACTTAGCGCAGATTGCAGCTGACGTGGAGTTTTTAGCGGATAGGAATACCACTTATGTGGTACTTACCCCGAGAGCTGGGTAAAAACTGGTTCGCAGGTTTTTTACCACGGGAAAAAAGGTGCTAGCAAATAAGAAATATGTAAAATCTGGTTAAAAATTACGTAAATTGAGCACATTTTTATTGATGTATAATAAATAGTGTAGATAAAAGAATTGACCTTCCATTTTGACTTAATTGCATAATTGTAGTCATTCTCATTATAGCGTGAATCGCCAAGTCAAATAACTAAAACTAATTACTCATTACCTACACAACTGTAGTTAGCGTGTTTGTACAGAAAAACGAAAATGCCAAAGCCATTTGATTGATGCCCATTTAATAGCATCGCCATCAAATATTCGCGAGTAATTTGCTTTTCGGAATGCTAACATGAGTGGGCAAGTGTCAAGGTTCAGCCATTCAATTTTCGTTAACCCTTTGAAAGCCAATAATGTATATAAAAAATATTATAATATTCTCAACACCGGATTACGCATACGACGGATTAATGTCACGTTGGGGTCAAGCGAAACGTCCGATTTTGGGAGCCGAAAGCTCTAAATGTCTTTGCCTATACTCACCATCATCCTCCTAGCGTTATTCCCGGTTGTGCCCCTAAAGGAGCGGAGGAGGTCCGCTTTGACACCTAATCCCAAGATTTGGCATAGGCACTAGTTTTACGAAAGCGACTGCCATCTGACCTTCCAACCCAGAGGGAAAAACTAGACTTTATTTTGGGATTAGACCGGTTTCCTCACGATGTTTTCCTTGACCGAAATATCTTTGCCTATACTAATGTGATAATAAAAACCGGCCAAGTGCGAGTCGGACTCGCGCACGAAGGGTTCCGGACCATTATCTATAAATATTTATTTAATTCTGTTTTTTAGTAAGTATTTGTTGTTATAGCGGCCACCGAAATACATCATCTGTGAAAATTTCAACTGTGTAACTACGTGATAGTTATTGAGATACAGCCTGGTGACAAACGGACAGGCAGACAGACAGGCATACAGACAGATAGACATTCCTACAGACAGACAGACGGACAGCGGAGTCTTAGTAATAGGGTCCCGTTTTACTCTTTTTTTATTTTTTTATTTATTCAAATTACATCTTAGTAAAAAATAAAATTAAACAAGATTCATTGTAATCTTATTAATAAACATTTATATTCTCGCCAAACTGTTACTTTGAGTACGGAGCCCTAAAAAGGAAAGGTTTGTGAGATTTTGGCTTTGTAACTTTGTATGAAGTAGGGGGTTATCCTCGGAACTTCTCATCCAATTTCAAAAACTATTTCACTTGTGTATAGAATAATTTTTCTGAATGGACATAGAGGTTGTATGTATTTTATCCAGCAGGATTGCATGCGTTCTTTGCAAAACGCCGGTAGCTAGTATAATTATAACTAGCTGCCCGTGCAGCTCCGCCCGCTTATTACTAACTATAGCTGCCACCGGATAAAATATAGCCTATATAACCTATGCTCTGAGCCTATAACCATCGAGAAAGCCCAATCAACACGCAAGTAAAATAATTTTTGAATTCGAATAAGCGATTCCGGAGATAACCCAAAACATACAAACTTACGAACTTACAACTCCGCTGTCCGTCCGTCCGTCTGTCTTTCTGACCGTATGTCACCAGGCGGAATCTCATGAACCGTGATAGTTAGACCGTTGAAAGTTTCACAGATGGTGTATTTCTGTTGCCGCTATAACAACAAATACTAAAAAAACAGAATAAAATGAGTATTTAAAAATAAATAAAAATAAAAATAAATGACATTAATTTCAGGCAAAAAACCCATATCATCCATATCATTTAAGGGGGCTCCCATACAACAAACGTGATTTTTTTTCCGTTTTTATAGATAATGGTACGCAACCCTTCGTGCGCGAGTCCGACTGGCACTTGGCCGGTTTTTTAATATTACTTAGGTATCAGAATAGATGGATAGGTAACACTTCAACAACAAACGAAACTATACATTTTTACAACCTGTTTAGCATTGTTTACCTTGACATGGCTGATTTTGGCAAGTAAATAGTTTAATGCCCGTGAGCGGTCTAACGAATTCTAATTGCACATATATGATATGAAGGTAATTTGCTTAACGTTTTTATAGATTAATTTGTGTTTAATTCATCTTCTAAGCAAAACGTAGCTAAGAGAAATATTTTGTAAGCGTAATGTTATGGTAAGTACATGAAAAACACAATTATAATTATGGCTGTAAAAATTTCTTGCATTGAAACTATGGAGGTCGTTGTTGTTCAACGTCCATAGGAATAACCCTAGAAACCCTACACGTGACCTCCGGGTGGTGCTAAAAAACAACAAACTCGGCAGCTGCACTGATTCTACTGAATCTCGCAGCGCACACTGGAACTCTATCAGCGACATCGATACGAATACATATACGTACCAGTGGGTAAACGCCATACGATAAATAAATAAATTGAAACTATTCCATTAGTTCATTTCCCATCGGTGTAGGATACGATAATAAGATAGAATAGAGACTCCTTTATATTGAACGATAGAAGCAATGATACACTTTGACACGAGTTAAGTACCTACTTCGAAATAACATATTATAGCTTCTATAGGGGAAGGCCGTAATTCTGAAATACACTTCCAATACATAAACCTAAACTTAATTAAACCTTATACACAATTATTAGAGTCTTGTCATTTGCATTAGATGCAAATGTTAGCGGTGACAGATTAATTAGAATTTTGATTAAACTTTAATTTTAGGAGTCAAGACTCATTGTGAAACTCCATCAGGCATCCATCATAATTCATTTATACATGTACTGAATAAATAAATGTTGCCTTATTACAATTATACTTCGTGCATCACAGGTAAAATATGTAAAACTTTGGATCAATTTCCAAGAAACATGCAAGACACTAAAAACAAATGCGTTAGAGGATAATAAAGCGTTTTTTTACAGCTGCAATACATCTTTTAAGACAATGCCTTATTTTCGTAACTTGCGCGTAAAAGTAATGTGGGTCGACGATTGCGCGCGTAAAAAATCGACTCTGCCCTGTCGCGAATGCAAAATAAATGTGTACGCAAGTACAGTCAGCAACACTACATAGTAAGAATTAGATAGGTGGGTCATTGTCAGATTTAGGTTCGCGTCTCCCCAAATTGCCAAAGTAAAGGGCTATAAAGCCAAATTTTTGGTTGTTCTCCGAATCCGCATAGACGGCGTTGCCCCTTCTATAATTCTATGTGATAAAAACATATTATATGTAAGCGTAAGCCCTTCACTATTGACTACAGGAAAGATGATTTTTGTTTTTGTGACTGACAATGACCCAGGTACAGTCGCCATCACATACATCGGAGCAAACAAGCACGTCACAAACATCGGAACACACCTCTATTTTCAAGGCATTGGGGTGCATGTGCCGATATTTTTGAACACCTATAGTGTACCTATCTATGTGATGGCGACTGTACATAAGGAACTGTAAAGAAGCAATTTTAAGATGGCAGTTACTCAAGAATACTTTATTTAAAGATTTTTCCCAGGTTTTATTTTGGTCTTATACTCATTGCTATGCTCTTTTTCTAAGATCCCACATGACTGAGAATCGTTACCGAACTAAATTTTTGCCTGGCCTGGTCTGTACCTAGATTGATATATTTTCTAGAAGCATAAAACAAACAGGTTTAATTTTTTTTTGTTATTGTTTATACAAGAGCTGGCGTCTTTCTCGCGCAACGTAACATCATGGCAATACAGAGATGAAATGCCGAGTGCATCCTGGAAGTACAATTTTAGATTTAACTTAGTTTTAATTAAATTTAGTTAATGAAAATTATCTTCACTACTAACGCTCTCAAAAATATCTCGATACACATTCTATTTTCCTTGTATGTCTCGGTGTCAAGACTTTTTGGACGTGTGTTGACAACATTTTTGCAACTGACTGTACATTGTACACAGGTCAGTGTTCTGTGCGTGATTTATAAAATGCGTGGCAAGGTACTGGCGATCATATTTAAATGATAATGAGGTATGAATATGCTAAATAAGCCGCCCGGTTGTCTGGAGAGGTCCTCGGTTGCGTAGCGTGGAATACATTGGCGAATTACGGTAGTGTATAGAGAATAATTATGATGATAATGATGATTAATGTAAGTATTTCAACAAATGTGCAAGGAAAATATAACGGGATGATCTCTCGAGAGGCTACAACTACAACACGAGAGAGTAATAACTTCGAGCAATGAAAAGACAACTGAGCTCACAGACCATATAACACCAGGTAATATTAAATACAAAAACATTATTTAATATAACGGCGAAAATGTCTTTCGGGTTATTTACCACGCTACTTAACACTGGTCGATGCGAACTTTCTCGATGCGTTTTTATAGCCACAAAACAAGAACATGAAAAATACCCTAGATATGTAATATGTTTTATTTGTGACTACACTTTTTTATTTTTATATACTACAACGGTCGCAAAGGCTAATGGTAAGGAATCACCTTAGCATAACTATTAAGTACACTAGCGACTTCAAAAGAAACACAAGCATGATTAAGATCAGCTATACTCAAGCTGCGGCCCGCCAAGCTTTCGCCATGCTATCCTAGTATAACCCGTGGCTCCTTTAGATAAAATGTCTTTGTGACCCTCTTAGAAAAAAAGGTTGAGGATGGCTGATTTCTAAATCAGGAGGGGAATTTGGGTCTGTGAATTTGTCTCAGTCAACACAGCGCATCCCAGGGAACTCTGCTCTTATGTCCACTCTGTTCTGTAAGGAATAGGGAATGCAATAACCGGTTATATTTCATAACCAGTTACGAGTTCGGTTATGGTGGAAAAGTAACTTTAATGTTAAAAACAAGGAAATGATCGGCTAAACATCATTCTGACATAATATGGCAACCCAAATACACGCTCTCATTTATAAATAAAAGCAAAAGCAGCGTAGTTCGAGTTTCACTGTACAGGCACATAGATAAGATAGAGTCAAAGTGCAACTAACAAACATGAGCGGCGATTTCACCTTTTTTAAGCAATTATCTAATAATTCACCACTAAAACTGTAATGGGGAATGGATGCAAATTTTAGAAGTGCCTGATTATTTTTTTGGTGATAGGAATAACCTTCCTTAGCACCAGAAAAAAGTTGCAGACTTGTCAGCTGCGTCAATTATTTTTGAAAAGTACAAACAGTTTCCTCACTTAGGTTTTGGGTTTAGGACGGCGAATGAGACACTTTGCTTGATCCGTATCATATAAAAAAAAAAAGATATCTGGACCCTGGCAATGACAAACCCAGTTGCGCTGCTCCAAATATGAACCTCCCTAAATAACACTTGCGTTCTATATTCCCATGTTTATGTCGGTCAAGGTCGTGGGAGTCCGCTGGATGCGGGTGGCGCAGGACCGGCCATTGTGGCACTCTTTGGGGGAGGCCTATGTCCAACAGTGGACGTCTTTCGGCTGATATGATGATGATGATGTCGGTCAATTGTCGTTTGGCGGTCTAATCAAAACATCAGACAATAATGTGATGTTTGGGTCTCAGGGTAAGTAAATAAAACCACTATTTAGGGTGTCAGATCGTGACCTCACTCCACGGCAGCGGCAGCTCGATGACAAGTGGCAAACGCTCCCAGCTCGGCCGATCACGAATGCTACCCTCGCTCGTATTTATTTGTAGTCCGCATACACTACAAATAACACCACCAGGAGCCAGGAACACAACACCACATACAGTTCCCGGCAAACAACTTGAACATGCGGGACGAAGTGGGGGGTCAGCTCGCACGTACAATTCGCCTTTGCGCAGGCAAGGTCATTTGCGCACGAAGTTTGCCGTCAACTGTACCTAAGACAGAGCAGGTAGTGGTGTCATTGTGGACGAGTTTTGACTTTGGGATGCTGCAATTATGAACGAGATGAAACCCCGCTGTGCTCCTCTCTAAAAACACCTCTTTCTTCCCAATTAATAATAATCAAAGCGTAAAAAAAACAAAACCGCACAACGATCTCATAGTGGTATTACGTGTCCATGCGGTCGGAAATCGGAACCGGATCTACCACCGATTCAACGATCCATCGGTTGACATGTTACGCAACGTATTAATGAGCTAAGCTAGTTGCCTGAACTTCCTATTGTAGATTAATGTTACGTTGTTGAACTGTTATGGTTAGTTGCGAAATGTGAACGGTTATTGTTTGTACGTTTAAGTATTCAAAAGAAAGCATGGTTGAAACAGTTCAGCCTACTCGCCATGTCAGTGATACGGACGATTAATTAGGCGGTCTATTATAGTTACCGAGTTACGTGGTCGGTTTGTTTACAAATACCCTATACATATGTGCGTGCGAAATTTAGTAAAATGGTCATACAAAGATTTATTCCTGTGGACATTGCCAAAGTTAAGGGCTATAAACCCAATTTTTTGGTGGATTCTTATTCCGCATGAACGGCGTCTTCTCGTATACATTTTAATGAGATAAAAACGTTTTATATACGCTACATGCGTTACTATTAACCAAAGTAAAAAGTCTTGTTTTTTTTTAATTCTGTACGACTCATAAAATCATAGGCCGAATGACAAGATTTAGAGCTTGGGTAGTTGTCGCGAAGTACCCGCTCTGGACACTTGCTAAGAAAAAAAAGTAGGTATGTCGAATAAAGGCGAACGATTTATGTGTCGTCTAGAGGCAGAGGTACACTAATTAGTTCCGAAAAGTTTGTTAAATTTCAAAAACACTCAAAACGATTTCGCAATCAGATACAATTATACAAACGAGTTGTGGGAGAGACAATTTCGAGAAAGGCAATAAAGCATTCACAGACAGAGCGACAAATGCAATGTCACTTGGCCTTTCTCAAGTAGCACTTGGCCCATTTGCCCACTTCACATCGAAGAGACTTAGCGAGTTTAAAGTTAAATCTTAATTTTCTTAGCGTAAATCTGATTGTAGTTAAATACTAATATTCTAAACAGGATTTTTTTACGTATGCCCGGCGTCCGTCCAGCTGTTCTCCTATACAGATCGCGTTTCTCAACTGATTCCCGTAAAATATTGTGAGTAGGTTCAATAATAAATAAGTTTTTAAAAATTAAAAAAGTCAGTCTTCCGAGTTCTGCAGCTCACAGAGCCACTAGTTAACCTTTTGCACGACATACTCGTACTTCAAGTACGAAAGTGAAACGTACACCCCAAAAAAAAAAAAAAAAAAAAAAAAAAAAAACTTTTTTTGTAAGAATATGATTTTGGACCTTACTTGAAAGCATGAAGGTGACACAGCGTAAGGCCATAACTCGACAAGATACAACATCTTTAGGTGGTTTTGGCGTCCAAAGGGTTAAAGTAATTGGCTAGACAAATTTTAAAGCCTAAATATTGTGGTAGACTGATATGTTAACCATTTTCCAGGCTGTGGCGTTATATTGACCACTTACAGACTTCAATGAATAAGACTGACATTTGATTGTCATGTTTCAATTGCCGGCCTGGAAAAGGGCAAATGATTATAGTTAGAAAATATATTTTAGCTAAGTCCTCCGGCTAAGAAAACTCTACCTGTAAGATTTTTTAAGAATTCTGCAACAGTTTCAAATATGGCATTTCCTCTAAAGTGAACACTGAATTATTGGCCTTCCTTGATAGGATAGTAAAACTATGTACGTAGACATATAATTTGACATGGTCAATTAATTTATTTACATTAACAAACTAACGACGTCACGCAACTCACGAGCAATCTAAAAAAACTACAGCAAAGCTTTAATTAACATTGATTGGAATTTTATCAATTATCAGATCACGTGCGGGCATCGCACCAGTTACAGATCTTAGATCAAATGTACCGGGACAATAACATAGTCTTAATGTACATCATTTGTTTTTTTTGTAGTTGATAGATACTAAAATTTATCTATACTTATATTATTAAGAGGAAAAGTCTGTGAAAATATAGCTTTGTAAGTTTGTAGAGGATAATATCAGGAACCAGCAATCCAATGTACAAAACGCTTTCACCTTTGTATAGAATGGGTTGTCTGGATGGAGATAGGCTATATCTTATCCCCCAGGTTTGCCTGTTAGTGAAGATAATAAAGACACAAATAGTTAAACGAAGTTGATCAGAGAGATCACTCGAAAACCAAAACGACATTACCGCAGCTGATATAAGCGAACAAGATAACCATTATGCACGCTTTGCCACTGGAAAATTTACCGCTACATCAACAGCATTACATAATATAGTAAAACCGCGTCACTTGTATGTTTTCTTCTCACGTAAACACATGACAGCATGTCAACTGGTAAACAATAAATCTCCATTTCTTATGTCAAAGCCCGTACAATTCGAATTCCGCAGCATAACGTTCGGGTTTAAGAATGCATTATCACCTGTAATGAGTTGATGTTTTTGCACGTACGTTATCGTGTAAACAGCGTGAATGATGGGTGAGAAAATATTTGTTTGGAGTGAAATGTGCAAAAAGAGTTCAAGAAACTGAGATGTGACGTGCTTTATTCAATGTAGCATACGTTCAAAGAACTAGCAAGTAGATTCAGACGATTATACTTTACACAATTACAAAAGTAATACAGATTATTCTCTTGATCGTGATAAAAAAAAAACGATTTTCTACTGATCAATCAGTAGAAAATCCAAAATTTTTGCTGTCTTGGAGGTTACTAAAGTACTTACTATAATGAATGACAGTTTTCATATATTCTAATTATAATTTAATAAAACAACAAAAATACACTTTCATGATTTTATGTTGATGTTATCGATGATGAAGTTATCGGAACATTCGCAACTTGATTCCTTATTGAGTCCCTTCCAGACCATAGAGATGTCTTGTTACATAAATACACCTATAATACTTAGTGTATGAAGTTCTCTTTAGTTATAATTAACAACTTAGAAAAGTTGAAAAACACCCGATATTTTCATTTCAAAGTTCAATATCTCAAAAACGGCAGAACCAATTTTGTTGAAACGTAGTTAAGAGCCATGTCGATCACGTCACGTCAGCTTTCGGATGAAGAAAAAAAACCGCATTCAAATCGGTCCATTCGTTTAGGAGCTACGATGCCACAGACAGACACACAGAGACACAGACACGTCAAACGTATAACACCCCTCTTTTTGCGTCGGGGGTTAAAAATATAACGTTACCAGTGTTACCACTACCAGTGCTACCTAACTGCGCCGTGGCAACTCAGAAATATACCTAAACTTTGCGCACCCGCAAGGGTACATCCGCCAGTGGGCTGGCGCACGCGCTCACGGCCGGACGCTGCTTACGCGCACAATAAAAGTTATTACCAATTCTTTAAAAATGAGTTCGTTGCGAATAAATTCAGCGCACTGCAGTGTTGTGGGGTGTATGAACAATAAAAAATAGACATTTATCATTTTCACAGACGATGAAACGGATGAAAAGTTAGTAACTTACCTACTTTATACTAAGTACCTACTAATTATTTCCATGGCAGGTACAAACTAGTGAGTTTGAACAAAGGCGTAATGTTTTTTTTTTACGGAACACCTAATACCTATTTCAAATAGTTACGTAATACATTTTTAAGGCCTGCTTGAGTTTTGGTAATTTGGTATACCTACCTACCCCGAGCCGTAGCCGTAAGTTTAGGTACTCCGCCACTGCCATTATGTCCAAATTAATTATTTAGTTGTTTGTATTGATTTCATGTTTATATTTATCCCTGTCTAGCAGCAATTAGTATAATATTTTACTTAGTAAGATTTGCGGGGTGCATACATTGCACGGCCTAAGAAAGGGCGTAAACATCGTCGTTGCTCTAGGGACTTATAACCTTTTGGAAGGGTTTGGAATGCACTCGCGAGGATGAAACGTAGGTAGTCAATATATTTTAAAACAACTTATGCCTAGTGACTAATTCCAAGTTTGCAATGCTACTTTAAAGCCCCTGCTAGACGGTCGCCAACACGCCCCTCCGACGGGGCGACCTTGGTCCGCACCGACCGTGTAGACAGTTGTTTGGAGCAAACTTTCATACTACAGCGGTCGGTGCCGACCAAGGTCGCTCGGTCGGAGTGGCGTGTTAGCGACCGTCTAGCAGGGGCTTTAAACATTTATACAATATGACGTTATTTATATACTTACGTTATAGATAACGAATATAGGTACTCGCAGGTACCTACCTACCAAACTTATTTCGTACTGTCGTCGGGATACACCTAATTTAATGAAGAAACGAAACTTGTTGTGTAGGTATACACAACAAGTTTCGTTTTGTTATACGTGGTAGCTGGTAGATGAATAGGTAGGAGGTACCTACATTTTGACTGTCGTAAAGTATAGACAGGGTGAGAGATACTTGACATTAAAAATAATTTAACATGCTGCGTTGATATGCCTGTACACTCGGCTACAAAAGTCGCACCTTTTCTAAAATTCGTTTCAAGCGATTATTACTCCTAAGATACTTACTGTCGATATTAGTATCGTTTGAAAGGTAATAAAACCCCCTAGGCTTTAGCTTTCAAATGATATTAATATCGACAGGGTACAGTAAAGTATCTTAGGAGTAATAATCGCTTGAAACGAATTTTAGGAAAGGTGCGATACTTTTGACGCCGAGTGTATGTAGGTATGTATGTAAGTAACTATGCAGTTCAGATACTGGCAGACACTCTAGAAAAACTAACAAGTTTTTTGAAAAATTAAAATTGAAAAACAATAACAATTAAATGAGGTAACCTAATTAGTGAAGTGCATGGAATGTGTGGTTGTTTTTATTTCACTCAACTATTAATAATAAAATAATTTCTAAGTGGTGTCAACCCTAGCGTCTATTGGCTGGCAAGTGCGGGCCAGGGATTGTAACCGGTTACAAATTTACCGGTTACAGAACCGGTTAATTGATTAGGTTCCGTTCGAACTATTTGATTTGGGAGCCTTATTTCGGAGCGCTCTCTAACCGTTCACTCCGTGTTGCGATATGGGATCAATGACCGCCGCTTCCAGACCAAACGCGCGCGAGAAGTGAGCGTAGGTACATACCTAGCTACAGTGTAGCTACCTACTCTGTTTATTCGATGAATTCGTTCGTGTTCCGCCGATGCTGACGCCCTAGTTTTCTCATAAAAATATTGAAATAAAATTTTCACACCTCTCATTCAGAAAAGTAAGTTTTGGTCCCCGACGAGAGGGAGCAAAATGCTACTTTTCTGTTCAAGCTACTTTTTTGATTTATTCATTGGCTTGTAGCATTTACTCGTACGCGATGTGCGAATAGAATCTTAATAAAATAATCGATTGTAATTTCATCGTAATCGACAAACGTATATATAAGTAATTTTTTGTTTGTTTTTTTTTGTTCTTTTTGTTTGTTTTTTCTTGTTTTGTTTTGTTCTTTTTTAGTTTTGTTTGTTTTTTTTGTTTCGTTTGTATTTTTGTTTCGTTTTTTGTTATTTTTTGTATTTATGTTGTTTTTTTGTTTCGTTTGTTTTTTTTGTTCGCTGTTTTTAGGATTTTTGTTTTTTTTAGTTTTTTGGTGTTTTTTGTTGTTATTTTTTGTTTCTTTTTTCGTTTTTGTTTGGTTCTTTTTTTGCTTTGTTTTTGTTTTCTTTTTGTTTTTTATTTCGTATTTTTTGTTTTATGATATTTTTTTGTTTTTTTTTTGTTTTGTTCGTTATTTAGTTTAGTTTGTTTTTTGTTCGTTTTTTTTGTATTTACTGTTTTTTTTTGTTTTTTGGTGTTTTTATTGCTTTATTTTTGTATTTTTGTTTTATTTTTTGGTTGATTTTTTTTGTTTTGTTTGTTTTTTTTCGTTCCTTTTTTCGTTATTTTTTTCGTGTTTGTTGTTTTTTTGTTCTTTTTTGTTTTGCTTTTCTTTTGTTTTTGTTTTGTTTGTTAGTTTTGTTTTTGTTTTGCTTTTCTTTTGTTTTTGTTTTGTTTGTTATTTTTTTGCTGTTTTTGTTTTGTTCTTGTTTTTTTTTGTTTTTTTTTTGCAAAGTTTTTCCTCATAGTCGGTGTGAAAAGTTACATGTATCACTCAGGAGCAAAATTATTTTCGTCTTGGGCGTTAACACTTGAATCCCTCAACACGCTCAGGATCCTACGTTAGAATCCTTCGCTACGCTCAGGATTCTATTGTAGGATCCCTCGCTACGTTCAGAATTCAATACACCGCCCTCGCAGTAAATATACTATTTTGCTCCCTTGTGACACAAATAACTATTGTACAGTGTACATCGTAAACACCTACTCAAAATGGGCAGAAAAAAGAGGAACTACATCTACCAATTTTATGATTATGATAGAAATTAGCACACATCAAAATGCCTAGTTGAAGGTTGTTGAACCAAAATAAAGGTAGGCAGGTAACTAACTTATTTACAAAGTTACTTCAAAGGTAGGTGCCTATAGATAAAAACAAACGAAATGCCCCTTTTGTATGTTGTATGTAATGTATGTATCTAAGTATAACCTAGTTGAGACTGTTCGCAACCATCAGTATTCGATATTTGAATATTTTTCCATACATTACCTACAGTATGTAATGTGCGTTATGTAGGTATATGATTTTGATTAGTAATAGTAAGTGACTATATTATAGTTATTTGTGTCACAAGTGAGCAAAATAGTATATTTACGGCGAGGGCGGTGTATTGAATCCTGAGCGTAGTGAGGGATTCAAGTGTTAACGCCCAAAACGAAAATAATTTTGCTCCTGAGTAACACTTAACTTTTCACAACGACTATGAGGAAACATTTGCAAAAAATACAAAAAAAAACAACAAAAAATAATAAAAAAAAGAACAAAATAAAAGAAAAAATAACAAAAACAAAAAAACTAAAAAAAATCAAACCAAAAGGAACAAAACCTAAAATAAAAGAAAAAAAACAAAAAAAATAAAAAACAAAAAAAGAACAAAAAAACAAACGAAACAAAAAAAAACATAAAAACAAAAAAAAATACAAAAAAAAACAAAAAATACAACGCATACAAAAAAACAGAAAAACATAAAAACAAACAAAAATACAAAAAACAAAAAAAAGAACAAAAAAACAAACGAAACAAAAAAAGAAAATAAAAAGAAAAAAAAATACAAAAAAAAAGAAAAAATACAACGCATACAAAAAAACAGAAAAACAAAAAAACTAACAAAATACAAAAAAGAAAAAACAGCAAAAAAACCAAAACAAAAACAAAAAACAACAATAACAAACGAAACTAAAAAGCGAAACAAAAAACAAACGAAACTAAAATACAAAAAACGAAAAAAAAAAAACAAAAACAAAAAAAAAAACAACAAAAAAAAACGGCAAAAAATTTAAACAAAATCAAGCAACAAGAAAAAACAAAAAACCAAAAAAAAACGAACAAAACAAAAAAACTAAAAGAAAAACAAAAAAGCAACAAAAACTAAAACAAAAAACAAATAAAAACAAAAACAAGAAAAAAACAAAAAAAAACAAAACAAAAAAAGAACAAAACAAAAAAAATATCCTTTATATATATATATATATATATACGTACATTGCACGTAGAATCGATGGCCGTTGGGCGGAAAGGTTCTCGAGTGGCGACCACGTACCGGAAGGCGCGGCGTGGGTAGGGAGTCTGCTGGATGCGGGTGGCGCAGGACCGGTCATTTTGGCACTCTTTGGGGGAGGCCTATGTCCAGCAGTGGACGTCTTTCGGCTGATATGATGATGATGATATATATACGTTTGTCGATTACGATGAAATACAATCGATTATTTTATCAAGATTCTATTGGCACATTGCGTAAATGAATAAATTAAAAAAGTAGCTTGAACAGAAAAGTAGCATTTTGCTCCCTCTCGTCGGGGACCAAAACTTACTTTTCCGAATGAGAGGTGTGAAAAAATATTTATAACTCATTATATTTTTTTGGTCCCTACTTACGTCACAGGTAGCTAATGGCTCACTAATTCTTTGGATAAGTACCTACCTACCTACTACCTATGCACGTTAGGTTTGCGATAGGGCATTTTACCATTTTGTCGAACAAATTGGTGTAAAGCCCCTGCTACGGTCGCCAACACGCCCCTCCGACCGGGTGACCTTGGTCCGCACCGACCATGTAGACAGTTGTTTGGAGCTAAATTTCTTAAGCCCCTGATAGACGGTCGCCAACACGCCCCTCCGACCGGGCGACCTTGGTCCGCACCGACCGTGTAGACAGTTGTTTGGAGCTAAATTTCTTATGCCCCTGATAGACGGTCGCCAACACGCCCCTCCGACCGGGCGACCTTGGTCCGCACCGACCATGTAGACAGTTGTTTGGAGCTAAATTTCTTAAGCCCCTGATAGACGGTCGCCAACACGCCCCTCCGACCGGGCGACCTTGGTCCGCACCGACCATGTAGACAGTTGTTTGGAGCTAAATTTCTTAAGCCCCTGATAGACGGTCGCCAACACGCCCCTCCGACCGGGCGACCTTGGTCCGCACCGACCGTGTAGACAGTTGTTTGGAGCTAAATTTCTTATGCCCCTGATAGACGGTCGCCAACACGCCCCTCCGACCGGGCGACCTTGGTCCGCACCGACCATGTAGACAGTTGTTTGGAGCTAAATTTCTTAAGCCCCTGATAGACGGTCGCCAACACGCCCCTCCGACCGGGCGACCTTGGTCCGCACCGACCGTGTAGACAGTTGTTTGGAGCTAAATTTCTTATGCCCCTGATAGACGGTCGCCAACACGCCCCTCCGACCGGGCGACCTTGTTCCGCACCAACCGTGTAGACAGTTGTTTGGAGCTAAATGTCATACTACAGCGGTCGGTGCCGACCAAGGTCGCTCGGTCGGAGTGGCGTGTTGGCGACCGTCTAGCAGGGGCTTAAGTACTTATACAATGTTTCGCGAATCATACTTGATGTTTTATGTAAGTCCTTAAAAAAATTCGATGGGCAACCCGGAACAAAATAAGTTATGAATGAGTTAAGAGTTTTTAACTATAGGCTTGCCTAAAAATAAATTTTAGGAAGGCCGGTGGGAATCGGCTTGAACGGGCGCTCCGCCACTATTACTTACTACAGTACAATGCCAATATATGAACAATATAAATACTTAGGTAAATTTGGGTACTTACTTAGTAAAATCGAATCTAATACTAATAATAATAATTTAAATGCCTGCACCAAATGTTTCTATTAGCCCAATGGTTGAATGGTAGAGAATGCCTTATGGCATTAAGTCCGCCATTTACTTTTTTATATTGGGCAATAAAGTATAAATAATTGTAATAATACTCAAGCGTCTATATATATAGCCAACTAATCCTGTATAAGCTTGCGACTCTAGCGAGCCAGCGAGCGGTCGTTCACCCGTACACGGAGAGAGCGCTCTCTAACCGGTAAATGGTACTTCGTTCCCTGTTTGCGCTCCGACATACGCTCCGGGGAGAGCGGTGTTCTTGCGAGCGTAACCTTTATTATGGGTTAGGCTCTCAAAATCTGGCTCTAACCGCTACGGCAAAATTAACCGGGTTACAATCCCTGATCTTAACGTTGAGGTTACAAATGCATGGTATGAGGTAAGCATTGCAGGTAGATTTACTTTTTTTCTTAGATTATATAATGGAATTGATTTAGTTTCTTACATATAGAGTCAATTTGATATTTCCATGTCGTTAAATGTAGATAATTTAATCCTAAATACTTTGTTATGTCAGTGTCTTCAATTTTTTGTCCTTTATAGGTAAGCTATTGTAAGATTAGGCACGTAATTCGTTCTTTGCTGAAATGTCATGAGTTTTGTTTTACTTAAATTAATGGTCTAGAAGTGTTGAACAACTCATTTGCAAGTGTTGAAACGTTTTCTAACGCTTATTGGTGTTAGTTATATTATAACACTCTCAGCTAACACCTTAACCTACTACGGTGTTTGTAGAGGGTTGGTCAACAATTTGGGTGTCAGATAACACTGCTCTAAAGGCTTCCTAACACCTTTACCTGTAAGATCGTGGGCCTGATTCGTGGTTATAAGGGTGTTAGAGCTGCTCTAACACCTTTTTTACAGGCACTGTAACACCTTAACACTTGGCTGGAACCGATATAAGAATGATATAAGGGTTATTTTAACGCTAGTGTGCTAGTTGGACAGACCATGTGGTCACCAAGCCAACAGCGCAGAAGTCTTTATGACCAAAATAATCTAAAGCGAGGGATGCACATGGCGGATACCATCTCCGAGCGCACAACATGATACATATGACCGGTGATGATCCCCGCCAGGTGCAAAGACTATTGCAGTGCAGCACTGTGATTGCGATGGAAATTAAGGTCATGGGCTACCGAGTTGAATGTTCGATTATCTAAGTTATGGGAGTAGACTAGCGGTCACCTGCCGTGACAATCAGTTTCAGAAATGTAAAAAAGCAGGTGGTGACTCGACTGCTCGCCAAGGGGGCCCCACAAAACAGTCGTACGCACAGTGTGACAAAGGAGCAAAACCTCCGACCATCTGTGAGGTTGTCGAGAGGTGAGTCTTCGGTAGCCAGATCTCCGTGATCCGTTCAGTAGGCCGCCGGCGTTGGGACATTTTACACTTCCAACCTGGAGCATAGGTTCCGCTCGCTCTTGCGACTCCACTCTGGCCGGCCGGTTAAGGCAAGCACAGCGGCGAGCGTCAGGTCAATTGAGCCCTCTGGAGGTTAGGGTCTGCGGTATCGCCTGCACTCATCGTCAGCTCGCCACAATCTGCCTCTGCAGGCTTCTTAATCTTATTATTATTTATTTTGAAAAACAATCCATCAACATAACAGCTTACGAGTACGTTTACGTAAACCCGAACACCATGGTACAAGGTAGTTTTATATAGTACAGTATATACATAAGTAGTTACATCTGAGGTGTGATCAGTTGATCACGTAGAGTAAAAATAAATCACTGCACATCCGTGCCGCCAACAGGTCGTAATTTCGTATGAACTCTGTAGGGACTTACGGCCTTTTGGCTGGGGCGGTAGTGTAGTGTTTCGATGTACCGCGATAATAATATTATCTTTTTATTTAAGTGAGCGAATCGCCAACAAACTGCTTTGCAGTTTGGCGAATCTTTAGGTTAAGTTACTAAAATTGTATTTTTTTTGATTCCAATAAAAAAAAAAAAAAAAAACGTAACTTTTCGAACGCACGTCAGGACAACTCAACTATCATTTTCCCTTACAAATAGTGACATTTAGTTCTACCCGACGTACGTACCTACAGTACAGTGCGTTACGTGATAACGTGATCGACCTGCTGCTGTTGTAGGTAGTAGACTGTAGACTCTGAGGGAATTGTCTACCTAGGCCGGTATTAGACACACATATATATATATATATATATATATATATATATATATATATATATATATATAGTGAAGTGTGGCCTGTCACCTTTATGTCCCCTTTTTTAAGTGTAAATAAGTATATCATTATGTGTTGAAATACAGAGACATGGCGGATACCCCTATGATCAGCTGATTTTTAAGGCAATCGCGCCCCTGTAGATACTCTAAATGTGGCAGAATCGTAAATCGTAATTCGTAATACGCTCTGTTCCAATCAAAAATGTGCGAGAGCGGGATAAACTATACGGGATGAGTGACGATGCTTTAGTTTAGCGCACCGGACTAGGGTAGCATACGGAACTCGTCAGCAAATGCTGGATAGACACTGGGCCAACAAACGACTATAGGGTAATTCCGGGGTAGTTGGCCATAGTTTTTCTTAAATGCTGTTAAAAAAACCTTGAATATTATTATAGAATTCTTGATTTGCAATTAAACTTTAAACAGTCAACTTTGGAATTATAGAAACAAAAATAGCAAATTCTGATAAAATCGCATAAAAATAAAATATTTTTTTAAATTCACGATTGGCCATCTCTCCCGAGGTGCCCGGGTGTGATGGCCATGGCATACGAGGTAAGATGGCCATATCCTTAATTCTAATTTAATTATAATATAATTTTTGGTCTTATTTCTTATTTTAACAGCTTTTTTTTCTCTGCACCACATTTATAGCACACGTCTTCAAATTCAGTGCAATTCTCGTGTACCCAAAACTGGCACACCGTGCATTGAAGCCAGTCCTCGAAGAAAAGAGTTTCATAATAATTTTCTCCACACCCGCGACAGGGATTGTAACCGGTTACAAATTTACCGGTTACAGAACCGGTTAATTGATTAGGTTCCGTTCGAACTATTTGATTTGGGAGCCTTATTTCGGAGCGCTCTCTAACCGTTCACTCCGTGTTGCGAAACGGGATCAATGACCGCCGCTTCGTTGCGGGGCGCTGCGTAGGTACCTAGCTACAGTGTAGCTACCTACTCTGTTTATTCGATGAATTCGTTCGTGTTCCGCCGATGCTGACGCTCTAGTTTTCTGTTCGCCGCTCCTAGTTTCGACGATAAAAATATTGAAATAAAATTTTCACACCTCTCATTCAGAAAAGTAAGTTTTGGTCCCCGAAGCAAAATGCTACTTTTCTGTTCAAGCTACTTTTTTAATTTATTCATTGGATTATAGCATTTACTCGTACGCGATGTGCCAATAGAATTTTAATAAAATAATCGACTTAATAAGTAATTTTTTGTTCTTTTTGTTTGTTTTTTCTTGTTTTGTTTTGTTCTTTTTTTAGTTTGTTTTTTGGTTATTTTTTGTATTTTTGTTGTTTTTTTGTTTCGTTTGTTCGCTGTTTTTAGGTGTTTTTTGTTGTTTTTTTTTATTTTTGTTCGTTTTTTTTGTTTTTTTTTTAGTTATGGTTCATTTTAATTTTTTTTTGTTTGTTTTTTTATTTCGTTTGTTTGTTCGTTTTTTAGTTTGTTTTTTTGTTCGTTTTTTTTTGTATTTTTTGTTTTTTTTTGTATTTTTTTTGTTTCGTTTGTTGTTTTTGTTCGCTTTTTTTAGGATGTTTTTTTTTTGTTATTTTGGTTTTTTTAGTTTGTTATGGTTCATTTTAAGTTTTTTTGTTTCGATGGATTTTTTGTTAGTTTTTTTTTGTATTTTTTCGTTTTTGTTGTTTTGTTCTGTTTTTGCTTTGTTTTTGTTTTTTATTTAGTTTTTTTTGTTTTTTGATGTTTTTTTGTTTTTTTTGTTTTGTTCGTTATTTAGTTTAGTTTGTTTTTGTTAGTTTTTTTTGTATTTACTGTTGTTTTTTTTTGTTTTTTGGTGTTTTTATTTTTGTATTTTTGTTCTATTTTTTGGTTAATTTTTTTTGGTGTTCGTTTTTTTGTTTTTTTTTCGTTCCTTGTTTCGTTATTTTTTTCGTGTTTGTTGTTTTTTTGTTCTTTTTTGTTTTGCTTTTCTTTTTGTTTTGTTAGTTTTTTTTTGTATTTTTTTTCTTTTTTTTGTTTCGTTTTTTTTGTTCTTTTTTTGATTTTTTGTTGTTTTTTATTTTTTTCTGTTTTTTTGTTTCTTTTTTTTTTGTTTTGTTCCTTTTGGTTTGTTTTTTTATTTTTTTTGTTTTTGTTATTTTTTCTTTTATTTTGTTCTTTTTTTTGTTATTTTTTGTTGTTTTTTTGTTGTTTTTTTTTTGCAAAGTATTTCCTCATAGTCGGTGTGAAAAGTTACATGTGTCACTCAGGAGCAAAATTATTTTCGTCTTGGGCGTTAACACTTGAATCCCTCAACACGCTCAGGATTCAATACACCGCCCTCGCAGTAAATATAATATTTTGCTCCCTTGTGACACAAATAACTATTGTACAGTGTACAGCGTAAACACCTACTCAAAATGGGCAGAACAAAGAGGAACTACATCTACCAATTTTATGATTATGATAGAAATTAGCACACATCAAAATGCCTAGTTGAAGGTTGTTGAACCAAAATAAAGGTAGGCAGGTAACTTAACTTATACTTTTTTACAAAGTGACTTCAAATGTTTAGGTAGGTGCCTATAGATAAAAACAAACGAAATGCTGAAAAAATTTGGGTACTTACTTAGTAAAATCGAATCTAATACTAATAATAATAATTTAAATGCCTGCACCAAATGTTTCTATTAGCCCAATGGTTGAATGGTAGAGAATGCCTTATGGCATTAAGTCCGCCATTTACTTTTTTATATTGGGCAATAAAGTATAAATAATTGTAATAATACTCAAGCGTCTATATATATAGTCAACTAATCCTGTATAAGCTTGCGACTCTAGCGAGCCAGCGAGCGGTCGTTCACCCGTACACGGAGAGAGCGCTCTCTAACCGGTAAATGGTACTTCGTTCCCTGTTTGCGCTCCGACATACGCTCCGGGGAGAGCGGTGTTCTTGCGAGCGTAACCTTTATTATGGGTAAGGCTCTCAAAATCTGGCTCTAACCGCTACGGCAAAATTAACCGGGTTACAATCCCTGGTGCGGGCAACGACCGGCGCGTTCAAGGTTGCTCCATTGTTAAATTTAGTAGGCATGGAAAGCGGTAGGTATGCGCATTTTTATTCAGAGTCGAGTATCTGTTCGTTAGAACTATTATATAATCTGTGCCACTACATCAAAAATAAATAAACATACAAATATCTTTTTAATATTCGATTATGGAACCTCTAAACGCACTTGGTATGTAAATAATGATCGGCTTGGTGCCAAGCGATTCCGCGAAAATCACGTAAAAATCCAAAGGCATTGTTAGCTTTGCTGTAATAATTCAATTTGTGAACGTACAATGCATTAGACGGTATAATGTTTGATACAAAACAAGTTAGTCAGCAGTAATGTAGGCACGTTAAATATTTTATAATAATTGCAGACGTGTGTGGCAACTACACAAGTGTATGTAAATAAGTACAGAAACGACTCTCCACCAGTTTGAAAACAATAGTGATACAGGACTAACTTGAAGCAAACTATCTAGGCGTTTTGTCAAAATAGATAAACGTGAATTTTAAAGTGGTAGAAGTATACATTCAATAAAGTGATTTCATGAGGCAAAAACCACACCACAGAAAAGTATAAACGGGAACAATAAAGGCCTGAACTGAAAACGAAAGCTATTAGCTGACGATATGACTTGAGGATTGGATGCATTGCATTGTTTGGTATAACGAATAAACATAATTAATTACACTAATAAGACTTTGTAATATATATCTCTCATCGTATATCTTGAACTATGAAAAATAAACTTGCAACTTTGGCAACACAAGAAATATTTTATCGGTAATCAATATTCATATGATGTGTACAAGTCAGTAGTATCAGATTAGAAATAAGTACAAGGAGTATTATTACTAGTAGCAGTTGAATTTTGACTAACTTATATAAAAGGTTTTTATCTATAACAATAGACCACATTAATGGCCGTATTCATAAACGTTCAACAAACTTTAAGTTTTATGAATATGGGGGTAAGTCTATTACAGCAAGAAGCAAGATGTATTGTTGCGTAGAATTATGTCGTCAACATATTTTTTATCTGGCATCCGCATCCTGTAATACGACATGCATCTTACAAAAGTTCAATTTCAAAACTAGACAATCCTGTAAAGTTCAATTGTTTTGATGTGCGTTTCAACAACCGTTGAGACAGCCGCTTCGCAACGCGTAGCTGGATAATTGCGAATTTTACACTGCCATTAACTTGTGCACCGTTTCAAAACTGCAGCTACTGTTACCACATTGTGGTCGAAACAAGCGCCGTTGTACACGATATTGTTTGTTTGACGTAGGTAATTACTACTGCGACCCAAAGACGATAATGGAATCTGATCCAAAAAAGCACCATTCCTTGTCTATGACTTCAAGTCAATCCATACTTCCAAGTTAATATTATAAATGCGAAAGTAACTCTGTCCGTTTGTCCGTCTGTTACCTTTTCACGTTTAGACCGCAGAACCGATTATGATGAATTTTGTTATAGAGATAGTTTGAACCTAGGATGGTTTATATCCCGGAAATCATCCCCTGAGGGAGTGAAATAGGGAGCGGAAACTTGTTTGCACGGAGATACGATATGAACGAGTTCCTCGCGGACGAAATCACTAGTCGCTAGTCAAGTAATAAATGATCTTATGCCGCGGACCAGCAAACATGAAGAATTTGTTGAAGCAAGTATAAATGACATTATTATCAATGATCGATTGCATCAAATAAACCTCAATACTAGCGAGCTACCCAATTTAACAAAAATATGCTACCACACAATAGAGGGCAAGACGATAATATTATGCTGTATTGCTTCATATATCTCTATCACAAAATCTCCGGCTATCATGAAACGTTTTATTCATAATGCTAATGGATACGCAGTAGTAGAAGTAACTGAGTGGAAATATGTTACAATAAAACTATCCATAACGAAGGTGAACGAAACCATCGGTTAATTAGGGCATTCATTAAAACATCGATCATAGTACGGTACGTTGAACACGTAAGTTAGAACTAGCAAATACATTGTGAAAACAGATTAGATGTACCTAATAGTCGGTCCTTAAGTTCTGTCACAAATGTTTTGCCGCATAGTAAATGATACCAAGAATGTTTTTATTTAATGCTATATATGGTTTGATAGCTCATTAAATACTGATAAATTAAAACGATTATTGGATTTAAATGCTTAACGCCATATTACACAAATGCTAGTTTCTTCAGAGATTTTGCACTTTTTTAGCCAATCAAAAACACGGACGTGATTCACTGTATTTTTTCCCATGATTCTTAAAACCTTACAAACTTACGTGAGATTTCAATCAGAACCCCTCCTTCAACTCTCCCTCCTCCATTTGGAAGCATATTAAGTGAGTCTGGGTAAAACTAATTTTCATATTCACATTTTACGTAGTGTACTTGTTGCCCACAAGATCAAATTTACGAGTTTTCTTGAAAACGTAAAAAGTACGTAAAGTTCTCGATGGGAGCAATTGGAATTGAAAGCTAACAGAAAATCAAATGCTAATTGCTAAGCATGGTCTAAAAGCGAGGTTTCAGAATAAATAAAAAAAACCATGTCAGTCATCTGAAACACTGTTTTTTTTAGGGTTCCGTAGCCAAATGGCAAAAAACGGAACGGTTCGTCATGTCCGTCCGTCTGTCTGTCTGTCCGTCCGTATGTCACAGCCACTTTTTTCCGAAACTATAAGAGCTATACTGTTGAAACTTGGTAAGTAGATGTATTCTGTGAACCGCATTAAGATTTTCACACAAAAATCGAAAAAAAACATTAAGTTTTAGGGGTCCCCATACTCAGAACT
Source organism: Epinotia brunnichana (assembly GCA_963854355.1). Classification (NCBI taxonomy): domain Eukaryota; kingdom Metazoa; phylum Arthropoda; class Insecta; order Lepidoptera; family Tortricidae; genus Epinotia; species Epinotia brunnichana. Next base: position 6,509,463 of record OY977949.1, on the reverse strand, counting down.
GAAACTCAAAAATTTTTTTTTCCTCAAACCCATACGTGTGGGGTACGCGAGAGACACTTCCAAAGTGGTAAAATGTGTGTGTGTCCCCCCTGTAACTTCTAAAATAAGAGAATGATAAAACTAAAAAATATATATAATGTACATTACCATGTAAACTTCCACCGAAAATTAGTTTGAACGAGATCTAATAAGTAGTTTTTTTTTAATACGTCATAAATCGTAAACCGCAATTTATTTCACGGAACCCTTCTGTGCGAGTCCGACTCGCACTTGGCCGCTTTTTTAATTTGTTGTAAGTGGTATTTCTGTCAAATGCGGCGTGTTTTGGGTTCACGATTAGCTCAAGTTACAAGGTTGTTTTGTCATATTGCGAAAATTGTTCAAAATGTATTGTATTGCAATTTGATTCGTATAAAATAAGCTTTTTAATCATGTATAATACGAATATGAAAAAGTTTATTGCTGAGTTTTATCTATCAAAAACCTGGTGACAGAACTTAAGGACCGACTAGGTAGTTCCATGTATAAGTAAAGGACATAATTATATTATGTGAACTATATAATTTTAGCTCGGTTTTATTGAAGAAGTGTGTGGTGTTCTCATTCGAACGCAAGTTGGTCATATATTATTTATTTGAAAACTTTCGAGACTATAGAATGTTTTTCCATTACCTAAGCACGTTTCTAGACAAATGCAATATCACCCTCACTTCTTCTTTACTCAAAATAGGAGCTGGTTTGTTGTTGGTCATTAATTTGTTGATTTTCTTTATTTTCGCTTTTATTCTCATCCCGCACCTCCATCAAGTCCATCTTTTCTTTTGTTCAAGTAAATAAATATGTATTTACTTACATAATATTTGTTCTGATCAAGTGATCATTATAATGATTCTTGATATTTATAAATTGTCGGGGTGCAGCCGCTGACTTCATGATGTTCGCGATTTGCTTTATGATGCGTATCGATTAATTTGCATTGTCTTGGATTAATTTTATGGCAGCTAATCAATACTTCTATGAATATTAACTTTTCTTGGAATCATCTTTCTTTCTGTATCCTACTAGCTAGTTCATCAACTTTATTACCATCTCAAAATATCAAATTTGAAATTATTTACTTACCACTCTATACACGTTATTTGAGATATTCTTGGATTTCGAATATTCTCACCCTGGATAAACCTAAATCAATTACGGCAGCTAAAAATGGCCTAGCTCGTTCAATAACACCATTATTGTCCTTATAACAAACAAAACTGATTCGCAACGCAAGCCCAATAAATATATATAATATATAAAATGTTAATACATTGTTGCATGTATTGTTAAATTTATAATTATGTAACTGTGAGCCCTAATAGCTACTACATATTATTATTACGTTGACATTTAAATTTACATCTTTACCAATACAGTATTGTATTGTATAATCTCACTAAAGAAACAATATTCTTCCAGTTACAACTAACGAAATTTCCAATAGCCCATACTACCTAGCACAAGGTATCACTTCTGAGTAAACAAGCCTGAGTTCTGAGTAATTTATTCTGTTAAAAGGTGTAGTGGATTAACATTCCCAGCAGAATATCATTTAATCAATATTACAAATAAAGTTCTTCACAAATTTCATCTACATTGTACTGAAGTTGATCATCATCTATGAAGGTCGTTAACCTTTTAGATGGATTCAAAAACAGCATCAACATATCTCTCAGCGCCTCATCCTCGTAAAACTAATTTCAGCAGCAGCGTAAATGCAATCACAATCATCCTCCATTCGGAAGCTGTGTAACAGAGCCATTGTGATACAATGTTGACGGTAGAAATAGTCAATGATTTGAAAGTAGACTTTAACGTCAACGCCATAAGAGTGTAGATGAGTTTTGTGAGCTGTACAAGTAAGTATAATGCAACGACACGCAACAAACGAGAGTATTTGCGGCGCACGACTTCGTTCATCGTTAAAATAGTTCCAGACTATTGAAAATAATTAAAATACAAGTTACTTACACCTTTACATAGTAAACATCAATCATCATAATGACACTTAACCATTCACAGATACAATCACAGAGAGTCACGTAATGACACAAAAATACCAAAACGAATACGTGTAAAAAAACAGTTATTGCAGAAGAAAATCAAGTTTATATCTAAAAATACTAAACTAAGCGATCCTGAAATACAACAAGTCCCATAGTGTTACATTATTCTACAATTAGAATGCACCGCCGTATAATGATTTATCCGAATGCGTCAGAGCTTTTGCGGTTGCTGTTCCGAAGTGCTAAAGCAGCAAAGAACATTCTTAATGCCATAGTAATTAGGTTGTATATTGAAGAAGTTTCTGAGGTTGATACTGACACTGATCAGAATAGACGGAATGCTAAACATGTTAAAACCGCAAAGGTCGAGCGTCACATAACAGCGACCGACATCAATCATGTAACCTAAACCACAACACAAATTCATTTAATAAAAATCTTTATACAAGGTCTGTGGGGGAGATATGCACAAAAAGGTTTTTATTGGATAGAGCCAAATTACTTCCTGAATGATATGCTTTTTCTTACTCGTGTATTAATTTGTCAGTGTACCTAATATCTTTTCTTTAGTGATATTTTGCTAGAATAAGGTACTGTAATAGTTTTTCAAGAGTGAAGCGGAAAGTGAAAACTCAATCTAGACTTGAACTCGGCTTAACACGCTGCCGCGTGTCTAGATAGTTACCTACGTATGATTGATTCTGTTACATCAAAAATAGTACGTACTATTACTACGCACGTAGTAGTAAGTACTGTTTTATCTTTATTCGGCCAGTTGTGGCATAAGAATACATAGGTGCATAACAGGATCTTCAATCTAGTTTAACATTTTTACCCATTAAGATGCAATCGATTTTAAATAGTCAATTCTGAAGAGCCGTTAGCAAATTTACGTAATTTAATTAGACCAAAATGCAAAGCCATTTCGAAGGAAGCCTGAAGCTATTTCCATTGGATTTGATCGAGCACCTGATCCGGCCACACACGTCAGTGATACGTCTAAAATTATGTACACGTTTTGGAACTTATGTGTGAGTAATAAGATTCATAATTGTACAAATATTTGTAGAGGGCGTTACGCCTACGGTAACAATTACAATTAATTGTGTTAAGCAAGAACCGCCAAGAGCCAAAATTGCAAACTAAATAGTAAATAATTTAACCAGTGAAAGGATGCCGGAAGATTAAATCAAAATTCTAGTCATTTTGTTACATTCATTAGTATTCTTGCAAACACCAATGAATACAATTCCTGTTAAACTAGTTAGACGAATACATACAAATAAAGGATATTCAATGATTTATTCACTCAGTCCTTGTTAGATGAATCGTCAGGATTCAGAAGATTAAATTGTCAACAGGATGATTCCGGTTCGTTACAGCCAAATATCATAATAACGTGTTCCTAGAATATCAGAATGTCAAAACAGATTATTCTCATAATGTCTAAAACTCGAAATGACTTACGCCTACTTCTTAAATTACCGTATTCTTAATATGACTCACATGTAGAAACTCCGATTTACTGCGAATGATCATAACCGTGTTATTGATCCGACATTGACACGTAGAACTCTAGTAATTCTCGAACGTGGAACTTATAATCAGTTACTAAGAACAAGTGGAATAAGAACTTTCGCCAATGGGAGCCGAAAGGGATGCTCAAAAACTTACACAAGGGTTTTGAAATTAGATGGCAAAAGCAATTAGATGTTTCAGCCACCGTTGCTCAATGGAAATCGTAAAAGATAATTTTGCCATTACCTATAGTTTTATTCACGGTTTCAAAATACAACTTTAACAACGACCATTGCAAAATTTGTCTAGCCTTCTGCAAAATTTTAGCTATCCCAATATCTGCGTCTGAACTGGGAGCAACGACCGGAGATATAATAAAAAGTTCTTTGGCCTTTCCCTTAGGGCCCTAGTGCGAACACCAATTTCAGAATTCGTTCTACCCTAAATGGGCACAAAGCCCTCTCATTAATCCTATACCGTTTCACGCAGAGCAGAATTCTAGTGTAATCATGGAAAGGTCAATGCCGGTAAATGTATAATTTCCTTCTCAAATCGCTTATGTCTGTCTGTGGTTTGTTTCCCAACACGCCCTATAACCTCGTGTTTTGTCGTTAACCTTCGCTTAGTAAAACAATTAGCTGCATTTGTTTGAACAAATCGAACTAGAGTTACATTCAGTTCAATGCTACTGGCCTTAACATCAGTTTGATAGAGTGCTTCATTTGTTTTTAAGAGTTTCTTAATCAATATCCTGTGAAATCGGTTGTAATAGTTATTACTCATAACATAAATCAGTTATTGCGTTTTGCTGGTATAAAAACTAATATAAGTAATATATGTCAGTTATAAATCATTTTATCAGGTAAGCTTACATTAGTTTACATAACACATATATGGCACCCTGGGCTATTTTCACGTGTATTGACTTATAATTAACACACGTGAAAAGAGCTCAGGGTGCCATATAAAATATATATATAATATATTCACTATACCGTACTACAATTTTGCTAAAAATAAGCAGAAAAAGCTAGTTCCTTTGGGTAATTCGTTCAGGTTAATGAGGTTTAACTTTTCTTTTTATATAGAAAACTCCCATGAGTGACATTACAAAACATATAATGAAAACGGGTTACTCACGTCTTTACTCTTTAAGCTCATAAATCGCTTAACCGATTTGCGGTTCTTAGTCATGAACACTCGCGTTGCCGGCGCGTTTAGCACCCCGAATCGACTGATTTTCGACCCTAAAGACGCGAGTGAACCGTTGTCATTCTATTTTAATATCAATTTTCTTAACTATAAAACACTTACCACATTTATCTTCCCGAGTATATGGTTGATCTGGTCCTTGCTGCACATTTTGTCGATTTCTTAGTTTACTACGGTAAGTTCCAATCACATCTTCATCACTGGGTATTTCAAATCCATAAAAGCAATGTTCACCACTGGTAAAAGTAGGTTTTAGTATTTTCTTGATGCTGTGAAATACAGTAGATAAATAAATAAAAATGCTGATTATATAAGGAATACATAATACTTCTGGTAAAAATAACGATATGATTTAAAGGAACCAAAGATCTTTTCTTAATACAACGACGACGGTGGCAACCAAGCATACGGCTTGTCTGATGTTAAGCAGACACCGTACTCTGTGGAGGCTTGCGATTCCAAAGGAGTCACGAGCGCTACCGACCGGTATTTTCACCATACAAAAATACCGGCATTATTATTATTTATTAAGTTCTATTACGTTCTTTGGATTATAATATAATTTTTGATCGGGCAGTCTACTAATACGAACATGTTACCTAAATACATGATAGAGTCTTAAAAGAATGAATAATTCAAAAAATGTAACTACTTTTCCGGGCCGGTTTTTTCAAAAATCCCTGTGTTTTTGCAAAAACCGATTCCGATCCCTGCACTAACCCTTTATTGATGTGCAGATTCGTTGTGTTGGAAGTAGGGAATGCCGGTCATATTTGATAACTGGTTATGATTTCGGTAATGGTGAAAAAAATACCTAACCGTTTACGGTTCTTTAAAGTTAAAAACAAAAAAATTATGAAAGTAATTTATGATCTTAGAAAAAGCACAAAGAGCAGTTTTCAAGGTGGCCCTTCGTAGACCCCGGCAATATCCTACTGTAGACCTTTATAAGGAAGCTGAAGTCTTAAGCGCGCGTAAATTATTCTTGTATCGAGCCTCCATCTTCAGTCACAAGACAACTCCGGAACTTCCATCCTATCCTAATCTGCTAAAGAAAAGAGTATTTAAGGTTCTCATACCTACTGCAAAAACTACATTTGCTAAACGCTTTAAAACATTTGTTTTTCCCCGTATCTATAATCACATGGTTAAATTTTGTTACATAAAACTCTGTCGACTTGCCGCGGCTAAGAAACTAATTCGGGACCAGTTGTTGTCCTGGACTTACAATTAGGCTGAGGCACTTGTCCCACCGCCGGCGAGTAGCGAGTACTCTCATAGTAATTCTTACTCGCTTTTACTCGCGCGAGTAAGAATTACTATGACAGTAATCGCTACTCGCCGGCGGTGGGACAAGTGCCTGAAGAAGCCCTGAAGTAAAGAGCTACTCGCATCCTTCCCTCTCCTACACTCACACTACACACACTCTCCTACATTCACACTATGAACAAACTTAATATTTTGTATGTTTTTATTGCCCCATAAATTCCTTATAAAAAAACACTACTTTAATACTAAGTTTTAACATTTCCTTAAAGATTGCTAAAACCGCATGTTATTTGTAATTCTCGTGTTTGATTTGATTCCCACGATACAGGATTTGCCTAGTGTGGAAGCCGCTGTACCTAAGAAAATTGTTATTTTAAGTTATGGTAAATAAATTATTCTTATTCTTATTCTAATGAAGTCTGTATTGTGCAATAAATAAATCTAATCTGATCAAAGAAATGAGCGGCTAAACACCGAATAATAACTCCAATCAACATTCCGCTGAGCCACACCCCCAGTGCCTTTAAGTCGCAAGTGGTCAACTACCGGTGCGTAGTCAACTATAGGGTCACCCATTCTTATCTTATCTTATCTTGTCTAGATGAAGGCCCTTTCGGATGCACTTCGACACAGTGACATCTTTTGTGCATTTGCCCTCTCCCTTATGCCTACTCCCAAGCTCGCTCCATCATTTCCACAAAACGGATGATGCAGTTCACCGGGAGCACCTTAAATTCCTTTGGTTGCGGATAGCCGTTACCAAAGTAATTCATTCTGTGTTTGGCAAGGGCATGACATTTACACAATAAGTGTGGGTACCCTAGTACGAGTAGAACTGCATCTGCACTATTCAATTAGGAATAGGATGCTATTCCTAATTGGTTCCATACTAAAAGACAAAATAAAGAGCGACCCAAATACGCGTTTTTGTCCGGGTCGTTGACCATTAAATGCAATAAGGTAATACCAACATAATCCAACTAATCGTTAGAAAAAACTCAATCAACTAACACGTAATACTATCCATCAATGAAATGACGCAGTTATCCTATTGTCGACAATAATTACTCCAATTGAAAGCGGAACCAATGAAAGATTAAGTAATATTTCGACCAAATTCATTAGCTTTTAGCCAAGTCAAGAAACTCGATCGGGTTGATTAGATAAGTGATCCGGTATCCGGGCTAATTTGCGTAAATTTATCAAGCTGTCGTTAAGTTATTTAATTTTAATAGGCTGGCACTACGCTTATTAATTACGCAGGTTAGTTCAGTTCTACAATGTGACTAATAATAATAATCAGAGGGCGGAATTGCTCATGGCAAAAATCAAACGTCAATAGAGTTGGAACGTTGAATTTTATCGAATATCGAATTAATTGAAATTATATTTACGTAGCGTATCTTTAATTATTTATTAACAAAACTAAACCTCAAATCCATAAGCATACAATAATAGACTTCATATGAACATTACGGAATAACATACATTTAGATCAGTATATTGTTGAGTTGTTTTCGTTGTAAGTAAGACAAGGATACTTCTTTATCCATTTGTTAATTGTTTTTCTTTTTGAATTAACCATTTTTACAAACGTGAATTAGTTGCAAAAAACTAGTGGCAGAAATGACAGTTAACTGCCATGCAATTTACTTTTAATCAAATCGAAGAGGTCAAATGGTCAACTAGCTAATCAAAGAGGTTAATGTAAAAGTCAGAAATGTAAAAGGTGACTGAACTTATCGATAGCTGAAAAAGTCGATAAAATTCAACGTTCCAACTCTATTGATGTTTGATTTTTGCCATGAGCAATTCCGCCCTCTGATAATAATATATAGTTCGTGCTTATCAATTTAGTCTACGGTCTAATCTGTCAGCGACGGCTATCTGACTGAAGTCGGTTTCATTTGTAACATTAGGGTATGCTCCCAATGTCATGAAACCAGGACGTCCCCGTGAACATTACGTAAATATGTCATAGACATAGCATTTATTGCAACCATAGTTTGTACAGGTTTTAATAACTATGTACATTTGGACTTATATGGACCCTGGTAGGGCGTAACAATTTAATTACATAGTCCTCTACAAAAAAAAAACACATTTACATTATTAATATCAAGCGCAGGTCCTCAAATATTACTTATGTTTCCGAATAATAAAGTGCAATACACTGCTAAGAAATAAGAATGTACTTCCGGATTCTTATTACCATCGGATTAGGTACCACCAACCCTACCTACAGTCAAGGGCAAAACTATATTTTATTAAGTGACCGAAAAATATCTGCACTAAATTACAAAATAATTAATATAACCAGTGTTGTTTTAGACCTTAACTTCATAACCATATATCTTCGTCCTTTCTATATAAAGAGATCAACAACATTAGTCGCGTGAAAAAGACTTTTTCTACTCCTGTACCGTTATCTGTCATTTATATAGGCTGTAGCTCAAATACAATGACACCACTAATAAGACGTCGAAAAACTCTATGCTCTATGGCCCAAAAACGAACTGTTTAGCGTACTTTTTTGGTTCATACATTTGTTCATAAAAGCACTGTTCAACTTTTTTTAAATCGGCCGCTATATTGCAGTGTGCCAACTTCATAAACAAATATTTCGAAATAAAAGTATTTATTTACGATTTAACATTTGTGTATTATAAATTATTATTACAATAATAATAAATCATCATCTATTGTGTGTTAAATTACATTTTTTATAAATTCTTGGTATTATTTATAAAAATAAACAGTTCGAATTCAGTCCGGGTCCGGATTCGGTTTGGTTCGGATGGCAAGTGCAAACAAATTAAAAACAAAACAAACCATAAGCAAGAACTGTCACATTTCCGATTTCCCACCAAAATACAGTTCAAAATGAAAAGACGAAAAATGATAAACTATTAGTCCTAAACTATGTATTAAGATTTTATTCGTGTTTGTGAAGACAAAAGTGTACGTTCCTTTTAAAATGGTCGAAGAAATTAATAACTGCACTCTTGAAGAAATTGCGTGAGTAGCAAAAGTGCGAATAGAAAACTTGCTGCCTGAAAAGTTTAACTATTCTGTAATCTGCTATTTATTTAAAATTTGTCGTAGAAAAAGTATTGTATGCAACGGTGTATAACTGGTCTAAAAACGCTCGTGGCGTCTTTAATTGCGATGCTCGCTAAGGCTCGCATCGCAACCCACGCCACTCCCTTTTAAGACCTTTCTTATACAACAGTTGCATAAAATACTATATATTAACCCTTCTGACATACAATTATGGACAAATGCAATAACGTTGCAAACGCGATCGGATAGCGATCAAATTAGTCAACCGGCTCGTTATAATTAGTGCATAATGAGGGTGTCGAAACCACACCTAAGTGCCCACACTGTTTAGATCAATATCACTTATAGAATTTCCATTAACTACTAATTTTCAATTATAACTTGCATATTGCAATAGGTCTAATATTTGGCAAGAACTTGTCTATTTTATTTTCAGGCGCAAGTGTAGCGTTTTCTGGGCAAGTAAATCTAAATTAAAAGGTTACTATTAAATAAAAAAAGGCTTTTATTGTCGACTGCATTCTTTTGCGCAGTCTGGTCTGGCCTACCCAGATAAGTATCAAGCTCTCGACCCTCCACGCCCGACATCATTTCGAATTTATCTTTGTCTTTGCACCAATTATTTAATAAAGAGTATTCCCATAAAAAAATACGATAACGTTCCAAAGTGTATGTCGATTTAGCGAACAGTTTTGGAAACTGTCTCAAATAGTAATCGGCATAAATTAACCGTACTACGCCCATACGCCCAATACAATTTAAAATGCAAATACGGCCGTTTAGGCGCGAGAGAAACCGTAGTGTTTAATAGTATAATAGTATAATTTGGCAGTTTAGCCGAGTCTCAATTCCACATATTAAAATTATAGATAGTGACATGATCAAAGCATTACCACATTTGCGGAAAATGGCACCATTATGTCATTTGTAATATTTTTGGATGCAAAGTATTTCAAATTGCAATAGATAGATAATATTAAGGGAAATGCGGGCTGGCGTGTGCCCTATACCGAAACATGCATTTTGAACTTCCTAAGTCCCCTATTCTCTTTTATTTTATTTTTTACATTTGACGTGTGTATGCGATGGTAAAGTTAGTGTATTTTTAGTTCATTAACAAAATAAGTTATCTAATAAATCAGAACATAGGGACATAGTGTAACTCTTAGTTAATCTATGTTACAAAAATGATTTGCATGGATTTTGATTTGGCCGAGACAATAGGGGACTACGGGCGGATCGAAATTCAAGTTTTTGTATGGGCCACGCGCTAGCCCGCACATCTTCTTTAAAGAAGCTTTGTTCTGAGTCGCCATGTCACAGTTCTCATAAAAACACATCGAATGAGGTCCCTGATTGTTGACGTAATTTTTTTTTAAGTGTTTGAACTGTTTGAGCCTAGTGCGCTTACCGCATCCGCATGAATATGTATGGAACGCGTAACAGTGAAATTACTGCATTCCTACACCAGTGTATCCATTGACAAAACGTTTACCTCGTCCCTGTATTATGTTAAAATAAATATCGTTAACGAGGCTGCGAGGAGGAAGTCCATTACATTTTACAACTCTCAGGTGGGAACACTACGTAATTCCGAAGAGTCATTTGTCCGAAACTATAATTTTTTCCGAATTCCATAATTCTGAAAACTAAACCATTTTTGCGCAACGCATCATAATTGCAATTTAGAGAGGAAATGCCGCCAGCATCCTCGGTACAATGCCTCGAGGGCCTTTTTTAGATTTATAATTTAGTTTTAACCTAATTTAGTTAATGTTAATTATCATCTTGTATTTACTTTAGAACATAAATATGTTATTGTTAACCATTTTAGGACAAATAACTCCTCTGATTTTTAGGGTTCCGTAGCCAAATGGCAAAAAACGGAACCCTTATAGATTCGTCATGTCTGTCCGTCTGTCTATCTGTCTGTCTGTCCGTCCGTATGTCACAGCCACTTTTTTCCGAAACTATAAGAGCTATACTGTTGAAACTTGGTAAGTAGATGTATTCTGTAAACCGCATTAAGATTTTCACACAACAATAGAAAAAAAAACAATAAATTTTGGGGTTCCCCATACTTAGAACTGAAACTCAAAAAAAATGTTTTTCATCAAAAATTGTAGGGTATCTATTTTTGATGAAAAAAATTCTATAGGTCTTCAAAAATAATATTGAGGTTTCTAAGATATTTTTTTTGTAAACTGAATAGTTTGCGCGAGAGACACTTCCAAAGTGGTAAAATGTGTGTCTGAAAAAAATATATGATGTACATTACCATGCAAACTTCCAACGAAAATTGGTTTGAACGAGATCTAGTAAGTTGTTTTTTTTTAATACGTCATAAATCGTAAAAAGCTATTTATTTAACGGAACCCTTCATGTGCGAGTCCGACTCGCACTTGGCCGCTTTTTTCTATTTTCCGCTTTCATATAACCTATTCCTTGGGTAAAGCTCAAGTGACAAAGTGACTTAAATAGCGAATTTCCCGAATTCGTGGGTATCCGCTATTATCACCTAGTAACATTTGAAAGGCGTCGGTTTGCTGCTTTTGTGTTTTGTTTTTTTTTTGCAACAATAAATCTTTTTTTTTTTGATACAACAGACGTTCGAGTAGTCACGTGCAACAATGTTTGTGAATGAAAGTTACGCAAACATTTTTGCAATTTTTGTGAATAAAAGATCAATATAGTCACAGCGTAAAATTGTTTTTAATCGTTTTACCTCTTTCCTAAAGAGAACACACAATTGACAATTGATAGAATTTCTGCGCGCGTACTGGGCAATTTCATGCCTTTTGGCCAAATCATTTTCAAATTAATAACAATATTTGAACAGGCAGCTTTCACTTGAGAGATTACTAAATTACGTGCATCTAGAATTTTGTTGATAAATGGAAAAGTTTCAATTTTCGTCTATTACGTCAATGTAATGCATTGTATGACTTACACACAGCTTGCACACTTAGGTATTTAAAGTTTTTACGCTTGTGACTTGCACAGCGTAAAACGGTTTGCCTAAAATATTAAAAATGCACAGGTATTTAGTAGGTACCCACTTTGAACGATATTTAAAAAAAAATTGCGGAAAATACTTGTGGATTGTATTAATAGTTAATTTATGTTGTGCCAAGCCGTTTTCAGCGTATAGTAAAATGTAATTGCTAGATTAAATTGCGGTAGTACATTAGATTCTTGTTAACGTTAAACCTGGATTTTGTATTTACGACCAATTTACCATACTAGGTCCGAAGTAAGTAGAGATGCAAATCAACTTGTTGTGTACGATATTTGCTAGCATTACGTGATATTCAATTTCACTTCAGTTCAATTTGTCATGTCAAATTGAGAAAGTTACCTCTGTTACCTCTCAGAAGTTATAGAAACAGGATTTACTAACAGAAAACATTGTCACGTTTTCGAGTAAAGAACAAATGCAAAGTAAACTGGAGCAGCATTTATTTTCACTGACGCAACCGAAGCATAAACACGAGACGAAAACAAAGCCAGGTGCGTTCGGAAACATTTCTGAACGTTCCGGGTTCGACGTTCCCGAGTAATTCGGCTGAAAACGCACCGCGCGTGCCCATTCGAACGGAAAAGAAAAAAAAGTCTTGTCAATTACGCAATATGGCGCCAGACGTCGTGAGAAGATCGCCAGTGAAATTATTCTGAGCCCTTGATGTGGTAATGCTGCTTGTGCAACTTAACTACTTTATAATTCTTGTTCAGATTTTGATTGAGATCCAATCAGGTTCTGATTGGGAAAACTAAGTGGAATTGAATTTGTTAAGCAAGTGCGCTTAACGCTCATCCGAAAGGTACGGATGATTTTTTGATTGCTTATTTAAATGAAATATGGTTTCGTAATTTTTTCAATAGAACTTGACTGGCTAGTCATATTTTGACCATCGTATTTTTTTAAATAGCAAAGGTTAATGACAGGAAGTACAGCACAAATTTTCAAAATACGACCGATACGATTTGGTATAATAACAATTACCTATATAAAATTAAATTGTCAATGAAAATTAAATACAAGTAGACGTAGATGTCAAACTTTTAAATATAAAACCACGTCATTAAACTGATTAAACGACGCGGCCAGTGTTATGGGGACCTTTGCGCCAGGGACGTCTCGAGGGGGACTGTTTGACTAGGCTTAAGGTAGTCTCAAGTTTATTGTTTGTATTTAATTATCTTGACATGAATAAATTTTATTTTTTTATATTATTATTTTATATATTATATATATATAATATTTATTTATCGTATGGCGTTTACACACTGGTACATATATGTATTCGTATCGATGTCGCTGATAGAGTTCCAGCGTGCGCTGCGAGGTTCAGAAGGAACAGTGCAGCTGCCGAGTTTGTTGTTGTTTTAGCACCACCCGGAGATTACGTGTAGGGTTTCTAGGGTTATTCCTACGGACGTAGAACATCAACGACCTCATTAAATTATTAAACCATCTAAATCGAATATTATAGATATCTTCATAAATTCGTCATCCTAAATGGAGGGAAGTTGAATCACGAAACGATCTAAGTATTTGTCAGTGACATAATTAGGAAGCTGTAGGCTCTTTACTTATTTTAACGGTGTGTGGTCCTTTCACAACCAAGTGTCTCTAGCAAGGTGTCGGTGCAATTTGCAACAATAGGGCATCGTGAAATTATGACAGATGCACAGATACCGGTAAGTGAGGAGTCGTGTAGCGTAGCGTGCGTCTCCGGCGAAACTTAACGTGATGCAACCGAATACCTTTGTGGAAAGGTTGGGGTGAATGGTGAACAATTTACTACTTAAATAATAACAATAAGCTAGCTGAGGAGTTACGGGTCATTGTTTTACATGTTTTGCCCATAAATGTTTTGGATGTAGCTTTTAAGTGTAAAGTTGGTTGGTTGTGTAGGAAGTACGTATGCCAAGGAAAATGTTGTTTACGCTAACCAATCAATTATATGTTAATTCATTGTATTTTTTCATCATCATCAGATGATGAAAAAATACAATGAATTAACATATCCAGCAGTGGACGTCTTTAGGCTGATATGATGATGATGATGGTGATGATGATGATTCATCATCATCATCACCATCATCGTCATCATATCAGCCGAAAGACGTCCACTGCTGGACATAGGCCTCCCCCAAAAAGTGCCAAAGTGACCGCTCCTTCGCCACTCGCACCCAGCGGACTCCCGCGAATACTACTATTATTAACAGTATTTGCATGGTTTCAGCCACTGATCAATAATTACACCCCAATATTTACGAGCAAGATCAATGTTTAAGAAGCAGTTTTAAAAGAAAAAAATCTACTTCGGAATGCGATAATAAGTCATGAAATTGACACACATCCAGCCTGTTTACATTTGTTTGTTTGTATTGCAGATTCTTCATACAACAATTAACAATCGAACTTCTAGTGGGACGAGCGAATTCCTTTCTTCTCTAAACACTATATTATCTGATAAATTCTTCTTTTATCAATGACGTGCGATAAGTATTATCAACCGTGAAGGCGTTGTCTTATTTACTTAAGTTAAGAGATTCTGTTAAATTTCAGTTCATGTGGTTTTATATTATTTTATTTTTATTGTGTTATACACATATTCCTAGTCATTAATTACAAAGACTTCAGTTGCCTAATTAAGCTGCATCAAAACGTTATTGCTTGAGGGCTATTTTCACTCGTAGTTTCAACCCGCATCCCGCATGCGGGGAACTCGTCGTTACATCTTCTTTTTCCCTTTAACACATTCACTGTCAAGAATCGCTACGCTCGTAGCCAATCCCGTGGTTTTCCCCTGAGTAGCAGAAAGCGGCTACGGCGTAGGCGCCCACTAGGCGGGTTCCTGGCAGTGAAAGTGTTACAAGGATAGCACAAGCTTTCCGCATGCGGAATGCGGGCTCTGACCAGCAAAACGAGCCCTACATTTTATAGTTCCTATTTTCAATTTAGTAAGTAAGTATCAGTTGTACTTGTGTAGCTTTTTTGGTGAATAATAAAGAATATTTGTAATGTATAATGTATTGTATCATAATATAATGTATCATATGTAATGTATTGAAGATTTAGATTAAGTTTATCGTAATTTTTGTTGTGTAAGAAATAAATTAAAAAAAAAATCACTACACCAAAACTGCGAATACTGGATAGATAGCTTTAAAATGCTAATTAACTTATTAAAGATTACCTTCAAATAAATATATGACGCGTAGCGTTGCAAAGTATCCTCTTTCCACACGCTCGCTAAAAAACATTTGGTTTGAAATTGAAAAACAAGAATTCCTGGCTACATACACAAGTAGATGAAACAATATCGAAACTAATAAAGACTAATTGATGCACACGGAGCTATTAATTATCTCGCCGTGTGAATAGGTCTGTCTACAGACGGTTATTACCTCATGCAAAATGAGAGTAGTCTGTTCACAAGCATTATACGGGTTAATTAGGTCTATATGGTGCATTGCAGATTCCATGAGTTCGTGGCATGTGATTACACTTAATGGAAAGCCTTCAAATTGTATTATGAATTAAATGTGCAAGGTTTGAATAGTAATTACTAAGTTAAATTTAGCATAAGTCAAGTGGTAAATAGTCTATGTTTTGCTAGGTTGAAGCACTGTCATAGTAGGTATACTTCGATAAAAAAAAATGTAGGTATTACCAGAAACACGGTAAATCTTCGAAACGACATCTTTAATGCTACACGCTTTTAAGGAAAAAATACTAGTACTGACAGCAAAAACCACCAGGGGAAATGATCCCATATATAATCGGCAATACGGAGAAAGTATACAAAAACCAATAAATACAAAACGACACAAAAATTACCATAAACAACCACTGTTAAATTTCACGACGCATCAAGAAAAAACCATGCACTTGTAACACTGGCACAACGATCCACTTTCAAAAAAAGAAATTCGCGCCTAAAACGAGAATTCAAAAATCGAATCGATCGATTAGGCGCGCGTGCGCGTGCGGCTTTGCATCTCGGTTGTTTAGTTCGCGAGCGGCTGAGATCAGCGGCAGGCGGCAGGTGACTGCGCGGGCGACGGCCAACTCGCGGCTCGGCGCAGTCGCCGCGAAGTAGGTAGCTATGTCACGGCATGTCAGAGAAAATAGTAGTAGAAACCATCGTTACTTACCGTACAGTACTTGTTCGTATATTTTTATTGCGGATGCTCGTTTGAATGCAAAGTGAAGACCCACCTGTCAACAAAGAAAGCATGATATTAGATTGTTTTCTTTTAATATGTCGCCGATAGTAACTTCCTGGGGTGTACAACCTATACTTAGTCGTTTACACCACTAGAATGTACTTCTCCGGCAGTTCAAGTAACTTTTTTTACAAACAGTAACCAGCCTGGTAAATATTATTTATATATTATGAGAAGAGTTTATTTTGCAACCTGGAAAATTATCAACATACAGTTTACAAAATGTTCAAATTGGTAATCATAATATTACTTCCCAAGTTCCCAACATTACGAAATAAAAATCTAAATGAACGACTTTATAAATTTGCATCCTATTATTTTTAACACGTACGATAAGAAGAGAGAGAGGAGTCTTTCAATCATGATACGTTATCACTGTTCTCACGTCAGCTGATAACGATCACGGACGGGAAATATTCCTCCGTGATTTAAAAACATGGAAACACGTGCATATTTACCTACTCATAATAACTCTACAAGTTATTTTTAAAGGTGATCAACTACAATGTCTACATGCACTGAAAATTTAATTATGACTTGGACAATTTTTCGACGTTTTTTTTGAAGTCTTTCGGCTGATATGATGATGATGATGATGTTTCTGTTGGACCGTTCTGGACTATTTCAGTGGGACTGTCTGATGGTCATTTCTTTTCAATTTGTATTAGCCATAGCCAGAGATATCAAGTGGTAAAAAAAGTGCCTCGCGAGATAAAACTACCCTTTTTTATCTTCACAGATGTATGCAGGTTTCCTCACGATATTTTTCCTTCACCGAAAAGCTAACGGCAAATATCAAATGATATTCCGTACATAAGGTCCGAAAAATTGGTACGAGCCGGGATTCGAACCCACGACCGCCGTTTGACAGCCGCATGCCTGAACCACTAGGCTATATATCGTAGCTTGCTTGGACAGTTTGTTTTATGATCGTTTATTTAAACACGAGGATGTACAGTCTTAATAGATATATCAGGATTCAGGAAGTAACCTAACTCCGTTTCCGTCGTCACCCAATTTGGGAATCAGTTTATTTTTAAAGGTGATGAAATCCCTGGACGAGTCTCGTTGAAAGACTTTTACTCGTTCGTACGATCATCAATCTTTCGTTAGCAGTATATTAAGTAAACTCATTTGTAAATATAAAGGTATCGCTTAGAGAATTGTTATCCTTGTGTCATTGCAAAAAAAGGTTTTGATTTTGGATTCGATTTGGAAAAAACGTTGCTAACATAACTTTGGAGATTAACATTTCTGAATTGCATTATTCCCAACAAGTTTTGTAATGGTTTTTACGACGGCAATTTCGTAAATATGTAAAGACTTTAATTAACATTCACTTATTAATGCATAATAATTTCACGAATCATTACATAAGATATATCTGTATGAGGTGGTCCTATCAACAGTCAGTCGATCAGTCACCCAATAAGTAAGAGATATCAGAG
The DNA here is from genome assembly GCA_963854355.1 of Epinotia brunnichana. NCBI lineage: Eukaryota > Metazoa > Arthropoda > Insecta > Lepidoptera > Tortricidae > Epinotia > Epinotia brunnichana. The sequence goes on along the minus strand of OY977949.1, from coordinate 6,491,669 downwards.
ATACATTATATCATAATCTCCCAAATCACCGAAAAGTACTACAATTATGTTCAAATCGCAAAAACTAAACCTTCTATATTGTTACTTGCGCTATTCTCATTTTCAGTCGATCTTACGTTATCGGAAGTTCTGTCCTTCACTGACTCCTTGCATTTGAGAGAGACGATTGAATGGATTGGTTTAGAATAAGATGGTGATCAGAAACAATCACCTTTTCGCCGCAAATTGCCGGATGCAAAGTGCCGGTTGTTAGTTGATTGATAGACTCGAGCGATACTGACAGCCAGGGTATTCACAATACTTACAACAACTCGACTCAGATGAAACAATAGAAATCTTTTTTTATACCACGCCGGTGGCAAAAACCTATACAGCCTGCCTGATGGAAAGACAGCAGCTTATAAACGCTTGAGACTCATAACTCATAACCGTGTCGCCGATCCTTTATTACAAGCTTTTATTTAGTTTCACCTGTCCCGTTGTCTGTCTGTCTGTTTGTCTGTAATCAAATCTTGCAAGTAAAATGTGACCCATTTACCGGTTTCCGATTAAGCTGAAAATTTGCATGCATATGTATCATCATCATATCAGCCGAAATACGTCCACTGCTGGACATAGGCCACCCCCAAAGAGTGCCACAATGGCCGGTCCTGCGCCACCCGCATCCAGCGGACTCCCTTACCAGGTCATCAGTCCACCTTGTGGGGGGCCTACCCACGCCGCGCCTTCCATATGTATATCGCGTGACAATGCAATATTATGATGACATGGAGCTGATCTGATGCTGGAGCAAGAAGGTGGCCATAGGAAATCCGCAATAAAACGAACACAACTCGTTAGAATCGTCTCAATGAGTAGTTGATGATGGTATGCAGAAAAGTACAGTCGGCAATCAAAGCTTGTACCAAATTTTTTTGACAGAAACTTATTGATTTGTAGATTCGTCGTGTCGACAGCGACAGCTAGAGATAAATGCAGATCTTTCACTCTCATCTCAAGACAGCGCAGCGCATCCTCTAGAACTCTGGCGGTCTTATGTAATCATCTGTATACCGTACAGCAAATCTGACCTCTGCCATCTCACTCTCTTCAGTCTTTCACTATTGGCAGAGTGGTCGTTGTTTCATATGACGCTCGCGATGCGCTTCCACTTGTTTCGGTCTTCAGCGAACACTGGACTTAGGCTTCGGTTACACGCTAATTCTGCCGTCAGTTCAGTCCATAAGTATTATGAGGGAATGATAGTGTAACCGTTGTGATTGAGGGAGACAGACAGATCATACTGATGGACTGCACTGACGCCAGAATTAGCGTGTAACCGAAGCCTATGGTCTGTGAGTATTGTGTGTGATTACGACCGACCTATTCAGTATTCATTATTTATTGCAATTAAGGACACGTCCATGCATAATAAACAACAATCAACAATATAACGAAGCTCGGAGTCAAGATATACTAGAGACGAAAGGTGAGGCGAGTCGTGACGGGATCTGAATCGCAGAGTTGATCTATCCAATAAAGAATAAAACTAAGGTGAGTGAATTTATGGAACGTTTGAGGAAGTACTTGGATTATTTCCTCATTTTCCTTGGCTGACACTTAAGCTGCCATTAATTTATAGTTACCATAATAGACGGACTCAATGTGGTCTTATTTAATAGACTGCACTGCAATAATGACCACGTGATCGTTTGTTAAAAACTCGATATCTATGCTGTGTGTGCGGCTGTGTATAATTTCCAAGAAATTGAGAACTATTTCGTGTCGTCGTAAAAAAAGTAATGTTTATCCAGAATTTATTTATTAATTACATCAAACTCTCATGTAAACCCATTATACTAATGTGAATCGAGGCTTACTGCCAAATTAAATAAGTTACGCTTATCCAGAACTTTCATTTTCTGAAATCTGTTATCTCATAGATCTAAATCTGCTTTTCCACCCATGCTAATCTTAGCGGCAACATCACATAACATCACAGCTTCGCTTGGGCGACAACATAAGATGGCTGTAGTGGAAATTCAGTAATTAATTAAAAAAGTTTTTGTTTTAACATTCCATAAAAGTGAAATGATAAACCCGATTACTAAGGTCTAATCGCGAACACACTAGGAATAATTTACCGTAGACAGTTCCACGTAAATCATTGACTATAATTATATATTATGTCGGGCAAGTATTTCCTACCGCTCCAAGGCTTGTCCATTAAGAGTAACATGCCTTAACAGTTTGCTAACCTGTTATTCATGTTTATAGCCACTAATGGGGAATGTGTCACAGAAATTCTATTATTGACTTCTTATTTGACCTAATTACTTCGACCTTTGAGTTCAGTTTGGACCAAATTGATTTATGAACCTGCATTTTACAATCGCCATAATTTACATACGTATTAAACAAGGTAGCCACAAACGTCTGGACACTACCTTATTGTCAACGTGACTTATTGACGGCCACGCTACGCTCGCAGCGCTACGCCTTAGTCCGTAGCAGCTTAAACTCCATATGTAGCGAAAAGCGCCCGTACCACTCTGACGCATGTGGAATTGGCGCTAATGGCGCTGAATGGGTTGATGCGTGTTCAGATAATATTTTGAAGCACCTGTTCATGTTATGTGGTGACGCAGTGACAGCAGAACGTTATTTAATTTGAATATCTAGTAAAACAGCTTGACGTTGTTAGGGTTCCGTAGCCAAATGGCAAAAAACGGAACCCTTATAGATTCGTCATGTTTCCGAAACTATAAGAGCTATACTGTTGAAACTTGGTAAGTAGATGAATTCTGTAAACCGCATTAAGATTTTCACACAAAAATAGAAAAAAAAAACAATTTTGGGGTTCCCCATACTCAGAACTGAAACTCAAAAATTTTTTTTCATCAAACCCATACGTGTGGTCTTCAAAAATTATATTGAGGTTTCTAACATAATTTTTTTGTAAACTGAATAGTTTGCGAGAGAGACACTTCCAAAGTGGTAAAATGTGTGCCCCCCCCCCCTGTAACTTCTAAAATAAGATAATGATAAAACTGAAAAAAATATATGATGTACATTACCATGCAAACTTCCAACGAAAATTGGTTTGAACGAGATCTAGTAAGTTGTTTTTTTTTTTAATGCGTCATAAATACAAACCCGATAGGGTTTAACGACACTGTTAGATTTAACCAAATGTATTTTCTTTTATATATGTAATAAATAAAAAAATAAAAAATCGTAAAAAGCAATTTATTTAACGGAACCCTTCATGTGCGAGTCCGACTCGCACTTGGCCGCTTTTTTTTAACTAACTCCAAAAAAAAGGAGGTGGTTCTCAATTCGGTTCAAACTTCAAACTTCAAATCATTTATTTGTGAACAATAGGTATGCACATAATGTAATATGTATGCACTATGCATGTATGTGTAATGCATAATGTGTATGTAGGTTGTATGTTTTATTTAATTTAGTCAGTGACAAATACTTAACTTTAAGAAAAAACCGCCGCGACGTACCTCACGTTTGGCTTAATTATTAGCCTTAGCATTGACGACCTCTGTAGCCTAGTTGGTAGTGACCCTGCTTACGAAGCCGGAGGCCCCGGGTTCGAATCCCGGTAAGGGCATTTATTTGTATGATGAGCACGAATAGTTGTTCCTGTCCTGAGTCATGGATATTTTCTATGTATTTAAGTATTTATTTATCTATATAAGTATGTGTGTTTGTTGCGGTCTCCTGCGATACAGGCAAACATAAATGTCTTATGTCGTCGTCTAGTACCCATAGTACAAGCTTTGCTTAGTTTGGGACTAGGTCGATTTGTGTGAGATTGTCCCCAAATATTTATGTATTTATAGCATGTAATTTTTTTAAATAATACGCCTAATACATAATGAGAAAATGTTATGCATGGAGTGTGCATCTAAACTTCCCGCCTTTACCTGGGATCAATGAGATGCATTGAGTGATGTATTGGAATTCGTAAACAGTACCGGAAACTGGCAAAAACATCCTACCGTCCATCATCAAACAAAGTGACGTAGCCGTCGACAAGCGCGTCTCACGCTTGGCTAGATGCATACAATGGGACGGACAGAAAGATACAGAATCAACGGATCTGCATATCCGTGCGGCGAAAGGAAGCCATCAGCCGTAGATAAATCTACGTCGAGGTCCGACGCTCCAGGTAGACAAGCATTTCAACAGGTAGCAAGGCGTTGTGTTGACGTGTGTTCAAAAACTATGAAAGACCTATACGTTTATGTACAGTCCAGTTCTCCAACATCTATACAGACAACCTATCAAAAATATCTACTGATGCGTTCTTATGTCAGTAACAATAAAGACTGTGTTCTGGATATTTTTTAAAGGTTATCTGTACAATGTACCTACATGTAGATATTGGAGAAGTCGACTTTTTTTTTTTATACAACGACGGTGGCAAACAAGCTTACGGCTTGCCTTATGTTAAGCAGTTACCGTAGCCTATGGACACTTGTGACTCCAGAAGAATCACAAGCGCGTTGCCGACCCTTTATTCACTTGAGGATTCGCTGTGTTGGCAGATAGAGACATGCAGGTCCCTCACTCCCAACACAGCGCATCCTAGGGAGCTCTGGCAACCTTACTCGCCACCAGGAACACAACACCACATGCTTCATAGCATGCTAAATATAATATAGCAACACTACAAAGCAGTGGTGCTATTATGGCTGCGGTCTTCTGTAAGGTGGAGGTACTTCCGCAGTTGGGCTGCTCCACATACGAGCGAGATGACATTCCGCTTACTCGACTGTACCATGGCTGCAATAAATGATGACTTTGATCGTGATGATCCCTAAAGACTTCACCTCACGTTGTTAATGTCAACGTTACGTTGTATTTCCAATGCTGAATCTGTAGCAAGGTAGCAGACAACCTGTACTTAAACTGGAAATTTTGGTTAGTTATCCAAAATGCCATATATTATTATGTTATACTGTCTTAACAATCTTAATATGTAGTGACGTGGATAGGTATGTACATACCTATCCATGTCACTATTAAGATTGTTAAGATTGACAACTTAGCATCTAGACGTCCGATTCGGAACAGGTGTTAGAAATGTACGGATCAAATAATAACTGATACAATTAAATTATTGGCCAAACATTAGCTATAAGTACAGAAGAGTCATATTATAGCAATGAGTCCGATGCGATTGGTGCACACGTTCAATGCTTTGTTTCATCTTACACCGATTTTTTTTGTGAGACGAATAACGAAGCATCAGACAAGGTAAAAGTTCATACCATCTCGCTGGCTTTTACATGAGCACTTCAATCAGTAGGCGAATTGCCGAAAAATCCATTTAGATAAGAAGAACATATTAAAAGAGAGGCACCTTTTTTTATTTTTTTATTTAGAATCAAAAAAAATACAATTTTAGTAACTTAACCTAAAGATTCGCCAAACTGCAAAGCAGTTTGTTGGCCTTGTTACCGGCCATACGCATCAAGGCAGTTTAGATGGAAATCATGATGGCTGTTTACATGTTTTGTATACCATGTCGATGGCAATCAGCCATATGGCCACATGGTGGTAAGAGGTCCCCGATTACGAACACGTCTGAATTAGGTACTTTGAATATACGCAGTTTTTTTTTGTTTTATACTAGGACGGTGGCAAACAAGCTTACGGCCTGCCTGATGTTAAGCAGGTACCGTCGCCTATGGACACTTGTGGCTCCAGAAGAATCACAAGTGTCCATAGGCGCTGTGTTGGCAGATAGAGACATGCAGGTCCCTCACTCCCAACAAAGCGCACCCTAGGGAGCTCTGGCGACCTTACTCACCACCAGGAACACAACACCACATGCTTCATAGCATGCAATAATATGCGATGCGCTATTGGAGCTAGGAAAAGGGATAGACGAGAGAAATTAAAATTAGGACTAGTAAGGCCGGTATTATTTCCCATAGATCTATATTATTTCCCATCGATGTCTGCGAGGGTGATACGAATAAAAAATAAGATCACAGCGACGAAACGGACATGCAAACCTACCAGACTGCGTCGAAGACGTAGCTGTAATTTGTACGTTTTTATTATGGTTCCGTACTCAAAGAGTAAAACGGGACCCTAATTACTAAGACTTCGCTGTCGGTCCGTCCGTCCGTCCGTCCGTCCGTCCGTCCTTCCATCCGTCCGTCCGTCACCAGGCCGTATCTCAAGAACCGTGATAGCTAGAGAGTTGAAATTTTCACAGATTATGTATTTCTGTTGCCGCTATAACAACAAATACTAAAAACAAAATAAAATATTTTTTTTAAAAAAACGCATCAAAATCCGTTGCGTAGTTTTAAAGATCTAAGCATACATAGGGAAAGACAGACAGACAGCGGGAAGCGACTTTGTTTTATACTATGTAGTGATAAAGCAAAAAGTGGGGTGCTCAATAGTTTTGGCCAAGGCTGTGTTGTATGATTTTGTATAAAATGATAAATTAGAGAGTACAGAAATATACGTGTAAGTATTACAGAAATAAAAAGAAAATACAAGATTGGACATACAGTGGCCTGCAAAAGAAGGTATAACAGTTTTAGCTATCGTCACGTTTATGAGTGTTATATACCTTCTTTTGCAGGCCAGTGTAGTTAGCTTAGACAACAACAACAATATAAAAAACCGGCCAAGTGCGAGTTGGACTCGCGCACGAAGGGTTCCGTACCATTATCTATAAAAACGGCGAAAAAATCACGTTTGTTGTATGGTCGGTTTTTTATATTGTTGTTGTTGTCTAAGCTAACTACACTGGCCTGCAAAAGAAGGTATATAACACTCATAAACGTGACGATAGCTAAAACTGTTATACCTTCTTTTGCAGGCCACTGTATGTCCAATCTTGTATTTTCTTTTTATTTCTGTAATACTTACACGTATATTTCTGTACTCTCTAATTTATCATTTTATACAAAATCATACAACACAGCCTTGGCCAAAACTATTGAGCACCCCACTTTTTGCTTTATCACTACATAGTATAAAACAAAGTCGCTTCCCGCTGTCTGTCTGTCTTTCCCTATGTATGCTTAGATCTTTAAAACTACGCAACGGATTTTGATGCGTTTTTTTTTTAATAGACAGAGTGTTTCAAGAGGAAGGTTTATATGCACGTATTATACATATAAATCCGTGCGAAGCCGGGGCGGGTCGCTAGTAACTTATAAACAAAGTTTTATTTAAGTTTTATTATACTTGAAGACGAAAAATGTAATAAGTGTTTGAACATGTGCAAACCATTAATATATATAATGTAATTTAGAAATAGCTGTTTGCGTGTGAAAACTGAAGCTCAATAGTAAAAGTCGGGGTTTACAATGAAGGATTATGTAACTATAGATATATATTAAATAACAAAAACAAAACTTAAATCTTTACATTTAAAACTAATTACTAGTATATATATACTTCCCGAGGTTGCTACCTGTGGGAAAGGTGCCCATGAGGCTGGCCACATTTCCTCGTTGGATAGCTATTCCTATGCGTTGACCGAGAAAGTAGCCAGCCCTAAATTATGCCGAGTTCTCCGTCATTTTCTTTTTAATAACTTTATAAAGCCTGTGGGCGTCCGGACTAATTAAGTACCGAAATGTATTTTTTTCACGGAATTTCCCTTAACGTCAATAAATATATTTTTCCGATAGATTTACAACTTTCTATAATAAAATAAAATTATATAAACGCGCCTTTTAAAGTTATACTTTTACATTAAAAAAATTTAACTGTTAATTTTCAAATATTATTAAAATACAGGGTATAGTTTACGTTTAGTACAATCTTTATTATTTAAGATTATTAACTAAACTTTTTTTATCTTATTAATTATATTTATCTATATGTATTAGTGGGGGCCTCAATGAACATTTTCTTATTATATTTTTAGTTATGTGTGAAAAACGCATGGGTGATCAACAGGTACTTTTGGTGAAGGCTGTATCTATAGTTGTTTTCTGATGGGAGATGATAAAGTCCCTACAATTCTCGGTCTGGACTATCTCCTTCCGCATCAAAACGGAAACGTCTCGTCAGTTTCGATCCAAATTTGATAATGATGACCTGTTAGCGATTACTCATCGATTCACTTTCTCCTCAATTATCGGGGTATCGAACATTTCAATCGTATCTCCCCCGTGATAACGTATTCAACGCCTCTTATAATTATTAGTCCAATCGAAGAGGAAAATACGGTAGTTCCTTTTTCATGTAGAATTTTTTTGGAACAGACGGCCCGCAAAACGATCTACGGTGTTTACAAATACAAAATTATTCATTACATTAAATACTTGAGGCAATTGATCCAGGGGGTGTTTGTATCAATGAATGAATAAATACATTTTTATTTCAGGCAATAAATCCCTATACATGCTTGCTGTTGAGGTTTACATAATGTTATAATTCTGAACATTGGAGACTAAAAAATAATAATATAAAACAGCTTTCCTTGCAGATATCAAATAAACATGAAGAAACGTTACAAAAATCATTATAAATGGTTTTTGCAAATATTTTGAACTATTCTTAATTCACGTTAGGACAATTCCACCAAATATTTATTATTCCTTGAACACACTCGTTGATTGAACTATACAACGCTAAAAAAAAAACGAAAAACTCATCCGCGTTACATAATTAATTAAGTAGCGCAGACATTTGAATCTATCTAATTAATCTTACAAGCACCTACGAATTAAATCTGTATAACGTCTAGTCTATAATCGAACAATTCTTTTGTATCGGCGTTACAGTATAGATAATGCATTTGCAATAGCTTGTTGAGTTTGAAACAATCACAAGAAAGATAAAATATTAAATGAGCAATAGAAAATAACTTACACATACTACTTTGTTAAGTAATATATATATAAGGCTTTGACGATACTTGATTGGATTAGATTCTTGCATTCATTGGCGATGCAGTTAATCGCATTAGTTCTGATTACCAAGTTAAGTTTATGTTCATAATTTACAAGAACGTGTAAAAAATGGTGGAAAATAGACTCTCTCAAAAAGCAAGGGCAGCTCCGTCGCGTAATACGAGGAACTCTCACAGAGCCCCAACATTAAATATGGCCTAGGTAAATCCCGAAAATCGATTCTATAGGCTGGTAAAAGATTTCTTGAATAGGATGAGCAGTTTCGGAGATAAACCCATACATACAAACTAACTAAACTATAAACCCTCACAAACTCTAACGACCGTATTCATAAACGTTCTACAAGCCTATTTTAACTAAAATTTATCTGTCACTTTGATATTTGTGTTTGTAAGAAAGGGACCAAGCACATTTTATTTATAGCAGAGGCATTTAAAATTTTATTAATAAAGGGGTTACTCTAATATATCACTTACACGTGTCTCACCCGTTAAGTATATATATTGCTGTTGAGAAATTTACACGAAACCCATAAAACCTTATCATCCAAGGACTCATTTGGTTCAAAGATAAAATTAACAGCCATTACTAACATTGTGACTAATCGAGATGACCAGAAAATATGAGTATTTCGAAAGACCACACGGTATAAATACTGATAAAGCACAGAAAGGTTTGGTAACATGAATATGAAACAGCGTTTAAATTATGGCACATTAGTCTTGAGATGCCGATGCATGTAAATATAAGAGGCAACGGACTTTAAAACGAGGGCAGTGCAAGCGGCACGATTTTTGCTTATTTTTTTAAGAAACACAAACTATTAACACCTTTAACGGAATACAAGCTTAACATCTCATAATCTAGAGCTACATTAATTTGCTTCTTGCAGTAATGTAGAGGTAATGTATGTCAAATGTAAGTTTGTAATTCTTTCAATATTTGGAACAGACCTTCGGGATGGACAATTGGACGTAATAGCCTATATTTTATCCCGTGACTCTGATCGGGTTATTTGTAAGTAATACGGGCATTGTGGCACTCTTAGGGGGAGGCATATGTCCAGCAGTGGACGTCTTTCGGCTGATATGATGATGATGATGAATACGACGGCAGAGCCGCCTTGGTCAAATTGCAGAACGTAGAAATAGACTCGATTGAAAGATGAGGTTTACAGTATATAGAAACCAATTGTTTGAATTGTCGTGTATACTGTATCCTTTTCATACTTATCTAATCAAGATTTACAGAGCATGAAACAATGCCGGTGCCACCACTTTGAGACAATTTGGTATAGACCAAGGAATACAGCCATAACTTACAGTTGTACTTTATTTCAAGGTAATAAGTATTAAAATTGTTTACACATTTATAATTACATACGTTGCAGTTTCATTGCGCATACGCCTTTTTACCCCTAGTTCTAACGATGCACTTACGTGCACCATGGTGTGAAACCCATGGGCGTACTAACCTGATTACGAATCTCGCCGCACGTATACTGTAACTAGGTGGGAATACTTCATTAGGCACCCAATAAGGCTGTACTTCAAAGGAAAGCCCGGACGGTGAATGTTTTTTTCACCAAGATGAAATTCATTTGTGAAATATAAGAATGCAAATGTACTTCAACAGTTTGAGAGTATAAAGCAGATCACATTCTTATCCCAAGTTGAATAAATTTCTACGTGTTTCCAAAATGCTTCATCAAATTGTCACTTAACTGAATTTTAAATAAAAAATTCCACTACAAGTATTACACTCGAAAATCCGGTATCTGAAACTGAAAACATTTGGTATTTTGTAATTGTGTCATTGCGATATTTGTGCACAAACGCTTTTTGCTAACTTGTAAGCTGCTTCAATAAAGTATGTGGGACGAAAAGTATTACTCTTTAAGTTATAGTTTTTCTTGCTCAGGCATCATGTTATTTTATTTTAGATTTTGGCTCAAAAAACTCTCGTTCCGAACTACCGTAAAGAATCGAAACATTATACCAAGATCACGAATGCCATTACAAGCATTTATTGTCAAGAAATTTAATGTCTGATAAAGGAAAATACCCAGTGGTCAATTGCTGATATGCAAGGTAGATCGTGTCAAAAAAGTAAAACTCCATCACGAATAGGCAATAAAAAATGACATAGTATTTTTCACAATCGTGTTATAATAGAGAGCTTTTTAGTCGAGTACCGTGTTTAGGCCACGAAGCTTGCTGAGTGGCCTAAGTAAGGTACGAGATTAAAAAGCTTGATTATAACACTATTGTGAACAATACTTTTAATTTTTGTACGAGTTCATTAAAATTAATTTTCTACGAGTCAACTGAACTAATTAAACAAACTCGATACTGTTGAAACGAAGTGCAGCCTATCGCTCGTACGCTCGTTGATATCTTAAATGACATCAACGAGCGTACGACATCAACGAGTAAACTCAATAATCAAAGCGATTGTATTGGTCCAATTCATTACAGTTCGGTAAAGCAGCCACGTGATTGGTCGAATTTATTTTAGTTCTATTTTCAAATTTTTTTCGGTTGTCTAGAGCGTATCGAAACAGTTATTTCGGTTGTTTCGGAAGTAACAGACTATTCAACGATGAAAAGAGTGACGTTGCAGTATTCTCTATGAAATCTTAATACACATATTTTAATCGTCGTACTCGACGAAAAAAACAAAAAGTATATTTTGAACATTTTGAATTTGAACAGTCAAATGATAAAGTGGGTATCTAAAGCGTAAATAGCCCAGAGCGGTAAATAGGGAAACCATTTTAGTGTAACACTACACAATATAAGGAATCGGTTTTTGCCCGACTACGGCAGAGTCGAAAGGAAGGGATATGTTTTTAACAGTCTATATTTGTATTTGTGTATGTTCCACGGTAGCGTTTAAAATACTGAACCGATTTTGATAAAATCTGTCAATCGATTCGATGCTCTATGTTAAATCCGCTACTTAATTGAGAACAACATAAACACTCCTGTTTTTATTAACAGGGTAATAGAAAGATTACTGCAAGAAATCGTAATGGATGCTAAACGAGCAAAGCCATGGGTGAAATAAAAGTAAAAAAGCGGCCAAGTGCGAGTCGGACTCGCCCATGAAGGGTTCCGTAATAGTACATTACTTACCTAGGGCGGTTAAACAAAGAATGTCTCAGATCGCAGGTATTTGACGCCCGAGCCGAAGGCAAGGGCGATAAATATGAGCTCTGAGGCTTTCTTTATTACCGCCCGTGGTGAGTACAAAATTTTACGTCTCTATCTGGCCAGGAAGTGGGGTTTTACGCACGCGTAGCGTGCGGTAATTCCTACTTTATGGCCAGGTATGTCGTAAAATAAATTGCGGTTTACGATTTATGACGTATTAAAAAAAAACTACTTGCTAGATCTCGTTCAAACCAATTTTCGGTAGAAGTTTGCATGGTAATGTACATTATATTTTTTATTAGTTTTATCATTCTCTTAGGTATTTTAGAAGTTACATGGGACACACACATTTTACCACTTTGGAAGTGACTCTCGCGCAAACTATTAAGTTTAGAAAAAAATGATATAAGAAACCTCAATATCATTTTTGAAGACCAATCCATAGACACGTATGGGCTTGATGAAATTTTTTTTTTTGATTTTCAGTTCTAGGTATGGGGAACCCCAAAAATGTTTTGTTTTTTTTTCTATTTTTGTGTGAAAATTGTAATGCGGCTCACAGAATACATCTACTCACCAAGTTTCAACAGTATAGTTCTTATAGTTTCGGAAAAAAGTGGCTGTGACATACGGACGGACAGACAGACGTGACGAATCTATAAGGGTTCCGTTTTTTTTCCATTTGGCTACGGAACCCTAAAAATGAAATACATGCTTATTGTTAAACTCTCAACTTGATTCAGAACAACCTATCACACACAATTTGAAACGTCACAGTGTTAGATTAGAAACCACCACATGCCAGATAGTAAAGATATGTTTAGAAAACGTTCCCGATTCGGATTCTCTGCTTTTTCTTCCGTGTGCTATATTAAGAGCGGGATAGATAAAGTCTCGGTTTGGCGACAGCTGTGGGCCGAAAAAAGGTTAATTTGACTGAACGATAAAAGACGTCGGATTCTAACTTTTATTGATGTCGTAACTTTTATAGTTTATGTTACAAACTTTTCAACCAATTGCAGACATTGTTTTTGTTTTATGTTTATTATTTCTCCTTATGGACATAGATACTATCAATTATGACATGACGTTTTTGATTATAATTATTTTATTATGATTGTTTTTTTTTTATTATGTATAACATCACGTTCTCTATTAGGTATTATTAATGTTTGATGTGTAAAATAGTCTTGTGTACTGGTTGTTATTATTTAATTTTATTATTTAACTCTGTATTTAACTGCTTTAATTTACATGTATTTCACACACAATGCAAATTGTTTTTGAATAAATGAAATGAAAATGAAATAAAATTTGGTGGGCTTGTCTGATCAATTTTAAAAGTAGTTTTTGACATCTATACTTATTCTTTATCATCATATCAGCTAAAATACTTCCACTGCTGGACATAGGCCTCCCCCAAAAGAGTGCCACAAGGATCGGTCCTGCTTCACCAGCAAGGTAATCAGTCCACGTTGTGGGGGGTCTATGATTATTATCTATAGTTTTGGAATACTTATTAATTAATTCCAATTAGTCCCCGTATGGTGTCGGGTTAGAATACCAGCCCTTCCTACCTGTGGGTGTCGCAAGAGTCGACAAAGGGATCAGGGTTGAAGTGTGTTGTGGGCGATGGGCTAGCAACCTAAATATCACTGTGATATCACATTTTGACGATCTTTTATATCCACATTTATGCTAAAAGTGGCACTGGAACATAAGTTTCATGTCCTCTGCCGACCCCTTTTGGGAATGAAGGCGTGAATCTATGTTATTTGTGAGTTTATCACGAATATTTGTTCCTGAGTTATGGATGTTATGTATGTATATAAGTATCTATATGTATTTATCTATTATATATATCATCGCCTAGTACCCACAACACAAGCCTTACTGAGCTTACCGTGGGCCTAGGTTGATTTGTGTAAGATTGTCCCATAATATTTAAAAAAAAAAAAAAAAATTAAAATGTAATCCAAATTAGATGAAAATTCTTTATGTAGGCGCTAAGCTGCGGAACCACTCAGAAATAATCGTTCACCTGTGTATAGAATAAACATTCTGGATGGGTCTTCGCGGGTTTGTCTGCGTTCTCTGCAATACGCAGAGAGTATTAGGTAATACCTAATAATGGAGGTTGAAATCGACTGGAGGTTCGATTCCCGATTGACAGATTAGTCACAAGAGTAATGAAAGCAAGCAACAGCGCGACAGTTGGGGGCAAATGCGAACGACCCCAACATTAACAACAAGTATCAAATTTAAGCGAAGCAAAAGATAATAAAATTGGCATTCAATACGATACAACCATAAGGCCATAACATTAACATCATAATTTGATGTGCAATAAAAACTGTAATAAAATGCTTATTGTATGTAAAACGTCCCAAGATCGTTTAATTTGTGAAGTAAGAATATGTCCGAAAATTCGTTTGGATACTCCTTTAAAATATAAAACCGAAAAGAAATAGGTTTTTAAGGAAATACATGTTTGTTCACATACAACTTTATTTATCCATGTAGCAATCTCAAATGGTGATGCCAAATTTGCGGCAGTGGGCTATGTAAGTTAAAATCTCAATGGCATAAACCCAATTAATTATCCAATATCAGTTCTTTGCTTTCGGCGTCGATACACTAGGTCCTTGGGGTCCACAGGGAGCTCAGCAAAAGGTTGGAGGCAAGAGGCGACCCCCGCGCCGGCAAATTTCTCGCGCAAAGAATCGCAATCGCAGTTCAGCGCGGGAATGCCAAGAGGGAGGTGTCGTATTTAATTAGGTAGGTACTTTATTTATTTTTTCTAAGTTTAAGGTTTAGTTTTAGTTATTACTTTAATTGAATAGTAGCTTTACATTTTAAGTAGGTATAGATATATGTATTATTTTTTTAATAAATTTATACTTAATTTAGTAGACTTGTGGCACTTTTATTCAAACTTTCACAGTTGGCAACGCAATTTTAATCCTAACATAATCATGTAATCATTAGTCTTCCCCTTGCCATTAAAAAACTTGTTAAAGAGCCAAACAAACGCCATGCCATGCCATAGGCACATGGTACCTAAGTGTAACAAAACACAATCAAAAACAAATGCGTAAGCCCAATTAAGTATTCTCATCACACTATAGAGTGCATAATAATAGTACTGCTTGCTAGCGGGAAAACCTTTTTTTTTTTTTTTTTTTTTTTACGTTGGGGGAATGCATTGATGCACCGTCCGCCCAGTCGGAGGGGGACCGGACAGGTGTGTGGGACTCCAGGACAGAAGGTCCAGACTACCCACTAAACCCCCAACGATTGTCCAGCCATTTTCGCTTACAAGGAGGGTCAAAGGTTCGCTTACGCATGCAACTTTGACCCTCGCGACTAGCCCGCTTTACAGGCCTGGCCAGGGAGAGCGCCCCGGGACAATTTCGAGGCGCTTCAGACTCGTGGACTTTTGGTTAGCTAGGGTCCCCTAACCCTGCAACCTGGTCCACTACGGCGGGGGGAGCAAGTGCGCATAACGCCGACGTGCGCGCCCCGCTCTACGTCTGCGGATATGGGGAGCGGAAGGGTCGTCCTCCCGCGCTCTTTCCGCAGCCTCCTTCTGCGCCATTACGGAATTGCAGAAGGAGGCCATTGCTTCCCATGACCTCTCGCTGTCAAGCATCTTAGATACAATGGTTGGCAGCGAGAGGTCCCCACCCAATACATCGGACAAATTATGCCGCTGCGGCCCCCACGCCGAGCATACCTCCACTGTGTGGCGCACATCGTCTACTGCTGCGCCACACCCGTGGCAGCGGGGGCTTTCTTCTCGTCCGGCAACTCGGTGCAGGTACTCTCCAAAGCAACCGTGGCCTGTGAGGACCTGCACCAGGTGAAAACTTAATTCGCCGCGTTTGCGGTCGACCCACCTCTCGAACTGGGGCAAAATTGCCCCTATGGTTATTCTGCCGGCCGTGGACACCTCCAGGTCTGCCCTCCACCTCGGGAGAAGGGCGGTCGTAGCTGCATCCCGTAGCCCTTCTACCTCCCGTTGATTGGGATGTTCTCCCCTGGCCCTCAGTTCCGCACGGTATCTAAAGATCTCGGCCAGAACCTCCGCCTGCAGTTCCCAGGGCGGATCATTGGCCAGTAGTGTGGCCGCTGCCCAGGACACCGTGCGGTACCCTCTGCATGCCCTCACGCTTATTACCCTTTGCGGTCGCCTTAGAAGGGTCTTGTTTTTCGACGTGAGGGCTTCCATCCATACAGGCGCCCCATAGAGAGCCATGCTCCGGACGACTCCAGAGTATAGACGCCTGCAGGAGGACTGAGGACCTCCTTGATTGGGAAGCAGCCTTCCCAGCGCTGCTGCAGCGCCTACCAGTTTGGGGGCCAGCCGAGTGAAATGTGCCCCGAAATTCCACCTGGCATCGAGGGTGAGGCCGAGGTACCTCATGTCGGTCCCTACCTCTATGGCTGTCCCCATAAGGGTTAACCGCGCCCCTCGTGGGGGACCTTTACGTGGGCCGTGAAAGAGAACCGCCTCCGTTTTTTCGACCGAGACTTTGAGCCCCAGGAGGTGGATCCTCTCGACGGCCAGTGTTGCTGCCTCCTGCCCTAACCGCGCAGCCTCCTCGTAAGTCCTTCCCCGGGCTGTGACGAGCGTATCGTCCGCATAGCAGATCAAGTTGGTCCCGGGGAGCAGTGGGCCGCGCAGGAGCCAGTCAAAACCGACGTTCCACAGAACCGGTCCCAACACAGAACCCTGTGGAACACCGCAACCCACATGTCGGTGGTGAAGCGTCGCATCAGAGCCCTCCCAGCGCACTATCCTGTCGCGGAGGTAGTCCCTCAACAACCGCCGAAGGTAGGTAGGCACTCCATGATAACGAAGCGCCTCCATTATCGTCTCGAACGGCAGGCTGTTAAATGCATTCTTAACGTCTAAAGATATTGCAAGGACTACCTCCCTTCCCTCTATAGCCTCTCTGGCCCGGACCTTAAAAGCGGTTAGAGCGTCGATTGTGGACCGCGATGCTCTGAAGCCATATTGGTTGTTGGAGAGGTCCGGTCCGACTTCCTCCAAGTGGCGGACGAGGCGATTTGCTAGGATTTTTTCCAGCATTTTACCAACCTCATCCAGCAGTACGATAGGCCTGTAGGCTCCGGGAGTTCCTGTTGGGCGACCTTCCTTTGGGATCAGGACGAGACGACCTTCTTTCCATATTTTTGGGAAGCGCCCGACACGGAGGCATGAGTCGAATACTCCCCGGACCCAGTCTTGCATTTCTCCCGCCGCAATCAGGAGGACCTTTCCCGGAATCCCATCAGGGCCCGGCGCAGTTTTACGCCCCCTCAGACGTAAGAGGGCCACTCCTATTTCCCCGTCACTTATTGGGGGAACATTTTCTGCCCCACTTTGTTCCTCCGACGATCGGGAAGGGGGAGCCATCTCAGGGGGTGAGTGTCCGATTGGATCCGGGAACAGTCCCGCAACGACCTGCTCCACCACGTCCGGATCCAAGGACTCCGTGGGTGGGACGCCTGCAACGCGGAGTTTATTCCGCGCAGCACGGTATGGGCGTCCCCATGGGTCCCTATTTAGGTCCCGTAAGAGCTCCTCCCGAGCAGAGGCCTTTGCCTTGCTTATGGCCACCTGTAGTTCCTTTTTGGCTTCGCGGCAGGCACTCCAAAGTTGAGTCTCCACCTCAGTCACCTCTCCGTCCCGTCGGCGGCGTTGTCGACGGCAGCGTGCAAAAGCTCGTCTCGCTGCGTTAGCCCGCGCCCTGAGATCGGAGATTTCTGCTGACCACCAGTAGACTTGTCGGCGTGGGGCGTGCCGTCTGGCTCTCGGCATGGCCGCGTCGCATACAATAGTTAAAGCCGTGCGAAGGCGCTCAGCCAGGACGTCGACTTCGACACCATCAGTCACTGTCTCGCCGTCCGTTGTTGTCCCGGGAGCCTGCCAGCGTTGTACTATTGCGGCCTCTTTGGCAAGTTCCCCGTCCAGCTTTGTGAGAGTCCAACGAAGAAAATTGCTGGGCCCTCTCGGAGGGGCTATCGGACCCGCGGCGGAGACCTCGAATCGAATGTAAAGGTGATCCGACAAGGTCTCCACCTCTTCCTCCACCCTCCAATTTTGGACCTTGCGCGCGACAGCGGGGGTGGCGAATGAAATATCCACCACGGACCCCCCCTGCTGGCGGACGCAGGTTTGCGCAGACCCTTTGTTAAGAAGGGTCAGACCTGTTTGGATGGCCCAGATTTGGACCGCCCTGCCGCGGCTGTCACACGCAGGGCTGCCCCATGCGCGCGACTTGGCGTTTAAGTCGCCCATAAAGATGATCGGCCTAGGCGCCGATCGTTCGACCACTTCTCTGACGGAGTCGAGGAACGTCTCGAACTCGGCCAGTGACCGGTTGGGAGAAAAGTACGTTCCCACTACGGCATACCCACCCCATTCCACCGCCACAACTCCCGGGCCTCGTGCAATAGGCGAGAGAGGCAGACTAGTGTTTGGCCCCACAAGGACTGCTACCAAGCCGTTGATGTCCCCCACCCAGTTTGGTTGATCAGGGACAAAATACGGCTCACATGCTACCGCTATATCAATCTGCCATTGCGCCATGGACTGCAGAAGGAGATCTTGTGCTCCTGCGCAATGGTTCAAGTTCGCCTGTAGGAAGCTGCTGTGTTGGGACAAATTCATTCCGACATTTTGTTAGCCTCTTCCTCTTGTCGGCCGACTATGCGACTTCCCTCCCCGTTCACAGTGGCTTGGGTCCTTGGGGCCACTTTCCCTGGCACGCTTGGGGCGCGGCAGCTCCTACCACCCATGTGATGATCGGAGGGTTTGCCCGCATCGGCGCACAGGGCGCAACGAAGCACCCCGTCGCAGTCCGCCGCTTTGTGATCCTCCTTGCCACACCGGAAGCACAGGTTGTCCCGGCATGTATCGGATGGGCACGTGGCTCGAGTATGTCCAGGCCCCATGCACTTAAAACAGCGCAGAGGACGCTGTTCTAGGGCCTCAACCCGCGCAGAGCTCCAGCCTACCAGTAGTCTGCCTTGCTTCAAAAGAACGGCGGCTGCTGTGATGGGGCACTCCACAATTACTGACCCCGATGCTCTTAGTCCCCATTTGATATTAAGGACCTTAATTTGGCTCTCAAGGCAGCTCCCTGCTCTAGCGATGGCCGTTGCCACCTTTTCAGGGGTGACCGACTCGTCCAATCCCGTGATGCGTACATCAGCATGCTTTACGGGCCGCCTAACTTTGGCAAGTCCATCTAAGGCTACGCGGAGACTTTCAGCCAACTTGTCTGCGGCTTCGACCTTTCCTTCTCCGCGTATTTCAAGCAGTCGGGCTCCGGTCGCTGAGGCGCGTATTGTAAGCGCTCCCGGGCTAATGCCTACCTCGCCGAGGTTAACCCTCTCGTCCGCTGCCGTAATTATTGAGGCATATGTAACGCCCCGTTTTTCCGCCTCTGGGTCAAGGCTGATAACTACAGCCGCCGATCTTGGAGGAGACAATTTAGGCTTAGTTGGAGCCTTAGCCTTCGGTGGCAAAATTGGTGTCGGCTCCGGGGGCCTTGTAACCATGGTTGTCGTCGCTGTGGGGGACTTATTTTTGGTCTTCTTCTTTTTACCTCCACGCCCTGCTACGTTCCATACTCCCTCCGTATCTGCTTCTGGGACTGATGAATGTTCTGGTAATTGTTCGTCCATTTGCCTGGCTGATGCAGGAGGGACATTGCCCTTTTTAGGCTTGGCCGCAGCTTTTGCCGTGGCTTTTCCGGCCTTCTCCTGGACTATCCTATGCGAAGGGTTTTCAGAAGGACCCTGTGGAGCTTGTGCAGCAGCAGCCCTTGGGACCACCGCGGCCTTCGGGGCTTCCACATTTGGAGCCGTCTCCGTCTTTTTCTTATCGGTTGCCAGCGTAGGGCGACAGACTGGGGCCGGCAACAGACGGTCTTCAATTACCGCAAATCGTGCATCCAGCATGTTACCCATTGTTATGGTCAGAGCACGCTGAAGTTCCTCTGTGTCAAATGCTGGTTGAACCGGCGGCACTGGCGCGCGGGCTGCCGAGAGCTCGGTCCTTATCTCAGAGAACTCTCGCCGATGGGCTTTGAGCTCGGTTCGCAAGTTGTCCACCTCCTTCCGAAGCCGGCCATTATCGAGCCGAAGACGCCTCACCTCTTCCTCTTCAGTACGGGAGGTCAGAATTTCTACCACCGTCATGAGACCTTTGGCGTTATCCCTGAGCCGCTTTACGTACGGCCCCTGCAGGTGTCCAGATTTTTTAGCCACTTCCAGAATGGAGGTGACTTTCCCCCCAGCAAAAACCCGCAGTTCTTCAGGGGAAAGTGTCTCCGGATCCCTCTCATTGTCTACTCTGTCCTCCATTTCCTCAGGATCGTCAACGGGCATAGCCGGACCCACCACTTTCTGAAAGGCCCGGGCCCGGAGAACTCGGTCGAATTCGGCCGCTCTATCCACTGCCGCATATTGGTCGCCCTCAGCCCGCGGGGCTATACCGTTGCGGTTGTCTGACTCTTCGAGATGCTCCTCCTCTGTAGGGCTTCGTTCCCTCGTCTTCGAAATAGTCGGGAGACGGTTCTCTTTCTTTTTCCTCTGGGCTCGGATTTTTGTGAGTCCCGCATACACGCCCAAGGACCTTCCTCTCCGCGCCGTGCTCACTTTAGGCGCGTTTTCGGGCTTTGAATCGTCTAGCCGATCCACGTGCCCACGTTTTGCAGCTGACATCTTTAACCCACGCGAAATTATTTCAGAGGGGTCCGACCGCATGCCCGACCCTGTCGGCTCCTCTGTCGGCCCCGTCGGGCCCGGGAGCCGAGAGAGTTCCAAGTCCGTTACCACGCCTAGGTCATTGGTTTCGGTGCGCACCGTCGGGGTGCCCACCTCCGCCGCCAGATTATCAGTCACCAGTTCATCGCTATGTTCGTTGTACAGAGCCATCGTTTGTTTTTGATTATTATGTTGATTTTCCATTTAGTTCCCACGAGTATGGGGGAAAAAGTGGTCCGTCCAGGCAGTGCCCCCTGTACCTGGATAACCCTATTTACACTGTGAGGTCGGGCGGTATCACAGGTCTTACAAACTATTTGTTTTTTATTGAGGTTGGCTCCTCTTGGCCCGGCCGGCTAAGGCAAGGCCCTCGGTCCCATCCGAAGCCGCGAGACGTGATCCACGACACCTCTTCATTTGGGATAACGAGTTTGAGGACGGTGACCGAAGTCTGTCCGCCCAGTCTCGGAACTGAGACCGTACGAACCCTCCCTCCACCCCTCTGGCCTGTAGCCGCCTACTGAACCCACTGGCGTAGGCTCCCCTGCCCTCACACAGGCCCGCTCATCTCCAACGCGCATCTACCTTTACGCAGCTGGGCGCCCTCCTGTGCTGCTCTTGGTCTGGCTCCTCCCCCCTCGCCTGCCCGGTATGGGTGACCCTATCCGGTATAGCCTTGGGGATCTTAGGAACACGCAAGCCCCCCCACCACGACAAGGTGGCAGCACCTCAGGGGGGTAGCGGGAAAACCTGGACCGACCGGACTCGGTGTTCGGCGAAAGTGGAACGTATGATAAACGGTAGCAAGTTTGGATGAATACTGTCCATTCAAAACTGTATACCCAATATTACCGTTATTAACTTATCAATCTTGTTTCATACGGATTAAAGTTCGATTTTCAATATAACACTAATACAAGATACGAGGTTGGGTTGGGAAAGAAATCATATGATAACGATGTAATAACTATATTACGAGTTACGAATGGTTAATGAAGGCTATGGTAGATTAAGTCATGAACGATCGTTTTAAATTAACGAGTTAATAAGAATAAAATATTGGCATACTTTTCAAATTACTCGTAAAACTGATCGTGTCTTGTAGCTCACTTTCATAAGTAATCTCATAATGTAAATTCGTTAAATTAAAACATAATTGTGTTTCTTCGAACTTGTGTTGTGATTACTACCTACAGTCATAAAATATTTTTTTTTTTATAGGTACCTATTAGAAAATGAAAATCCTATGATATAAATATGTTAACGCTATGAATTAATGCCAGGTACTATCATTTATTTTTACCAAGTCTATCCTGCGTTCACCTGTTTTTCCATTATTTTTAGAACTCCGAACATAATTCACAAAAAATCTACAAAAATGTGTTCAGATTCACGTATGAAATCACCCCGATGTCACAGACGTTTTTCCTTTAAGCGATCTTCAGAACGATAATCTGCAATAACATCATCGTTAAGCTTGAAATAAAGAATCCTTAAAACGAAAGCAATTACAATCAAACGCATCATCAAATGCAAATGGGCAACATTGCCTTCCGGAGTCAGTTAAGGGCCTATAAAACGCCCAGGCCAATCATAACGACCTCAACTCAACCGATCAAGTAAGTCGAGTTAATGCGCCACTCTGACCAAAACGGTCTAAAAACACTCGCAATTTTATTGCGCATACGACGTTTTAATTCCAAGAAGCATTAATGATAATGCCCGTCATAAAACGTATATGGATGATGTTATTGATTTCAGAACACCCAGTCACTCACGCGGAAATGAGTTGTTGAAGGGAAAGTTAGCTGTTGACAGTTTGTACGCAGGATCAGAAAGTGTTTAGGATAAGGAAATTTCACTCGTGATAAGATAACATTAGTCATTACTGCAGACGGGACGCCGGGAAAGAACGGCCAGTTTTTCACGGCCAGGCATGTATAGTGCTTTTCTCAAACATGCAATCACATAAATAAATAAAAACTCCTCAAATCATACTAATTTTCATGCTGTGCCACAAATAGTGGAATGAAAATTAAAAAACAATTACTCCCCGGCCTAGGGCTTCAATTTCGTATGAAATTCCTTTACAGTTCTCTCGAGTTGATCCGCCCGAAACGTGATACTTTGAAGCCTGCTATAACCCACGTAATCACGACATTTCATTGCATGTTTGAGAAAATGTACTTACTGAGCACAGCACAGCACACAACCGGGAGATAATTGAGTAGAAATAAGGATAGCTGATTGGGAGGAATCCAAATAATTTTACAAGCGTATTTTTGACCATGTTCATAAAATACAATGTCATAGATGAATTCGGCTCAGTTTTTTTTTGTATTTTATATGCGAATCTAAACTTCATGCACCATAACAAACGTTGCCAGCTCGTTCTACTACTCCGGCCGGGAAATAAAGGGTTGCCTGCCGAGAGTCATATAGATGTGAATATTGTGAATGGATCTAAATCTAGGGAAATGTTGGTTAAGATAGGCGTCCCCCCTCAAGGATTTATTTTGGGACTTTTCATTTTTTTAACCTACATAAATGACCTACCATATATGCTAGAAGGTTTAGCTCGTATAGTCCTATTTGCAGATGACACTTCCCTTTTGTTTAAGATGCCAAGAAACAGTGATCGAGCCGAAACCATTGTTAATCCTGTATTGCAAAGGGTATTGACATGGTTCCAAACAACTTACTTCTGAACCCCAAAAATACCAAATGTATTTTATTTTCAACTTGCCGCCAACTAAAATACTAAGGACCCAACCTGGTTCTAAACCATACTCTGGCTGAAGTTCTCTGATGGTGCGTGTTTCCTGGGTTTGACTGTGGATTCCAAGATACAGTGGGATACGCACTTAGCTGTCTTAAGTAAGAAACTATGTTCTGCTGCTTACGCTAATAGGAAAATAAGACAGATAACTGATTTAGATACCGCAGCACTGGTTTATTATAGTTATTTCCATAGCGTTATGCCTTACGGAGTCCTGCTGTGGGGGAAATGTGCCGATCTAGAGAGCATATTTGTTCTACAAAAACGAGCAGTGCGAGCCATCTACAACTTGAAGCCGCGTACCTCACTGAGATACCTATTTAGGGACTTTAATATTTTAACACTGCCTTGTATAGTGATACATTGATGAGGTCATTATGTACACCAGGAAGCATTACAAAAATCTTCCGAAAAATTGTGACATACTTTAACACGAGGAACAAAGATGAATTAACGGTGCGTCGATTACGACTAGCAAAAGTAAGTAATTTCTACAACAAAATCCAAAGTCACATAATAAACTTATCTGATAATAAATTTAAAAACATTGTTGAAGCCTGATTGGTTCAGAAATCGTGTTATAAAGTGACGGATTATATGTCAGACAAAAATGTTTGGGATTTAGATTTAAGGCGCTGTATGCAGCTGCGCATCGAAAAAGTGCCTTTTCCAAACCGATTATTAGTATACTTGTACTATTGCTAGAAATCCAAATTTTTGATATGTATATCTTCAGTTCATTGGCTATGTTCGTACTTCGTAAAATCACGATTGCTTACAAAAACCTCGATAGATTTTGCCTTTCAAAACAGTGCTTTTTTACCACCAAACTCGAAATATCTCAAAAGTTATTTGGAATATTACAATGAAATTTGTTGTGATAGGTAGCTTTTTGGTAGATCTATCTACCGGCTTCTTAGAATTTCAATATGTTTGATAATTCAATACATTTGGTCATTTGTCTGAAAAACCGGGTGTCCGCGTCATGCATGCGCGGTGGCGAGTACAATTTAGTACGCCCGTGGCCACTGCCGACGACGGACCTGTGAATGTTTACCTGGCACGCAAATACGCCTTTTTGCAGCAATTATTTCGAGTTATCAAGGTAAATAAAAATATATAAAGGAATAGGAAACGCTAATACATGCTGGAGAACACATTCGAAATGATAGAATAACAAATATAAGGTATGAGATATTTACTACATTAAAGCGTTTCTACATACGCACCTAAAACGTATTAATAGGTAGCTGGAGCATATTGACAAGATGTCAATAAAAATCTTCAGTTATCCTGAATACGTATTTAGAACTGTTAGGTAGTAAGTAGTCGGCTGTAAATCGGATTCGGACACGAGCACATGGTTGGGGGGGTAATGGTACCAATTATGGACTGTACGAATAATAGATTTATTTATTCATACAGAAATATATCAAAAGCATTTAGGGCTATTGCGCCGGATAGCGACTACCTAGACTATAGTCCTAAACGAGTTGGTGAACTGAAGTATATTTACTTGCTGTTTAGTAGATTCTATTAAAAACGAGTGCGGAAAAAGACCCTGCCACTCCACCAGCAGCAGGCCACGGCCCTTCCTCATCTTCGTTATAGACATACATGCATACATACGCTACGGCACATCTTTTCGTCCAATATTCCGCAGTGTCTCAAGACGAGAGTCTTTGACCAGTGTGTGTTGCCAGTGTTGACATATGGAACATAAACGTGGTCGCTTACTATAGGCCTCATAAGAAGGCTCAAAGTCACTCAAAGGGCGATGGAGGGCTATGCTGGGAGTTTCTCTGTGCGATCGCATCAGAAATGAGGCTATCCGCAGCAGAACCACGGTAACCGATATAGCCCTCCGAATCGCTAAACTTAAGTATCAGTGGGCGGGGTACATTGCACGTAGAACCGATGGCCGTTGGGGCGGAAAGGTTCTCGAGTGGCAACCACGTACCGGAAGGCGCGGCGTGGTTAAGCCCCCCACAAGGTGGACTAATGCCCTGGTAAAGGTCGCGGGAGTCCGCTGGATGCTACGGCTAGTGTGGCACTCTTTGGGGGAGGCCTATGTCCAGCAGTGGACGTCTTTCGGCTGATATGATGATACATACGCTCGAAAAACATAAACTTCCTTCTGAGGCAGTCGGGTACAAAGTACTACAGGGTGTTCCCCTATACAGCTGCAAAACTTTGCCAGCTGTTTGTGCACATGATACCCATCACAAAACACTAAACTATGCCGTTTCACATCTCGCACTCACTCTGCCACCGCTGTTTCTCCAAATAACAACCAAGAAAGCCTCCCCCGCCACGCCCCTTTAAAAATAAGCCCACTAAAGCAAATAAATGTGACGTTATCTAAGTGAACATACCTTTTGTCGGTATGGAGTTATTGATATGACTCACTCACTCACTCACTCATCAACGCACAGCCGAAACTACTAAGACTAGAGAGTTGAAATTTACACCAGAACTACCTTTTACAACGTAGGCAACGCTAAGAAGGATTTTTGGAAATTCCACCCCTAAAGGGGGTAAATAGGGGTGCAAAGTTTGTATGGGGGAAACTTTATTTTTAGAGCTAGAGACTTAAATTTTTGCCTAAAGATTACTTATTAGAATACAAATTAAGTACTTTCAATTCAATTAAATTTATTTTGTTAAACATAGGTAACAACTTTTACAAGTATTGTTGGTATACAAAATATGAGACTCCTGTGCATTACCCACAATGTAGGTTTACAAAATATTTCAGCCAGCTAATATATTTATAAAAATAAAAAAATAAATGTCAATACAGTGATTGGTGTTAAATACTTCAAATACATGTCAAAGACTCTCAAAAAATACTATAACCAAAGAATATTATAACTAAGGAATGTCTTGAATGGAATCATGTTATGTCGTAGGGTCGTTTAAGTAATATTTAATGGTATAATAACACTTTTCAATCAAATATTGATCTATTGATTGAAATGATTGATCCAATAATGTCATGGAAAGATCACATAGATACATTATACAGTAAGTTAGCAAGAGGGATCTATGCTCTAAGACAGTTAAGACCACTTGTGTCAGAAAGTTGCTTAAAAGAGCTGTATTATGCGTACATATACTCTCAACTTTCATACGGGATAATGCTTTGGGGCAACAGTACGGATTATGAGCGCATCCTAAAGATCCAGAAACGTGCAATTAGAGTACTTCCCTATGCAAAGGACAGATACACGTGTCGCGAACATTTAAGAAAACTTAGTATCTTAACATCAGTTTCAACTTATATATTGGAAGTTTTGATGTATGTTAAACGTTATCCAAATGAATTTCAAAGGAGAGGTGAAAATAGTTCGAGTTGTGTCCGAGATACAACCGTTAATTAAGTTTAAGTGGATACTTATTTGTTGGTTGTCCCCGTAAATATATATCTGCATTAATTCACTAAAATCTGTATAAGCACAGATAAATCGGTATATATAGCAACATTGACTGACGTAGCTCGTTTGACTCGCGAGGCATTGAAAATGGCGGTCATTTCAGCATAGTTTTCATGCCCGTCACATAAACTAAATAACATTTTGTGATTAACAACTAAAAGCAAATAAAGAAGGATTAAAACATGTAACAAACAATTATTTGAAATCAGATTAGAATTCTCTACAAAAAGTTAATCCGGAAGTTACGTGATACATTTTGAACTGTACCCCCATACAAGAACGCGAGCAAAGAAGTATCCACTTCAAAACAACCTCGCCCTGACTTAGAATAGGCACACAACTTCCGAAGTTAATAGGACAAATACTTTTTAACCGGCTACCTTCAAACCTTAAAACCATAACGAACGACAACTCTTTTCGCTTCCATGTAAAACAACTATTGCTTGAAAAAACACTGTATAGTTTACAAGAATTTCTTTCAAATGACTAAATAACAAGATCTTAAAAGCTTGACGTTAATTTTTGTATTATGTTTTCTTTCTCTATTTTATGTAATAGCATTATGCTATGAGTATAAGTATTATTAAACTATTTACAAATAATAACAATTCTGTACACAACTGTACACATCTATTGTATTTTATTGTAACTGACAAGTTATAATTTTAACACATTTTTATCTGTATATTCATTGTACTATGATTTCAATTGTAAAATTATGATAATAAACAAATCTGAATCTGAATCTGAAGTCAATTGTCTTTTAAATTTATTAATATCCAGTGTTTAATTCGGTCTGGAATTTTATTGAAAATGTTTGGTGCCATTCCCAAGATTCCGCCTCTGATTAGCGCTGTGGTGTTGCTACCCTGCAAAGTTTTCAATTTTTGTTTGTATTGTTTACGTGTCGGAAATCTGCGGCCTTCTGAAACGTTACTGAACATGCTTGGATTGGTCTTGACAAAAATACCTACTTCTAGGATATACAGTTCTTCTAGTTTGTATGGAGAGCAAGACATTTTTAAAGTTAGGGATTTGTAACTTCGGTTTTTTAATTATTAATCACTTAAGAAGGTTAAAAGGGGGTTCGAATTATGTATAGAGAGCAAGACATTTTTAAAGTTAGAAATTTGTAACTTCGGTTTCAGACTATTTACTATGAGAGTTCAAAGAGGGTTCTAAGTTTGTATAGAGAGCAAGACATTTTGAAATAAAGAGAGATTTGTTTCTTCGGTTTTAGACTGTTTACTTAAAGACTAGGTACAGTCAGCGTCATATAGTTAGTAGCAGCCAAAGTAGCCAAATATATCGTAACACATCCTTACACCTATAGTAACAAAGACGTGTTGCGATATATTTGGTTACCTAGGCTGCTACTAACTATCTGATGCTGACTGTACAAAACTAATTTCAATGTTTTTTTTTATTAAACAAACATTTAAATTTCTTAAACAAACATTTAGACGATAACATGTTATACGTGGACGAAGTCGCGGGCAACAGTTAGTTATATATATATATTTATTTAAGCTTTATTTATTCCATATTGTTTGTGTTAGTACATATTTACTAAATCTAAAAGATTTATGCCATTTTTTCTTTCTTATATGGACCCCATTCGGGTAAAAGCCATATATCGCCAGATATTAGGAGAAAAGAAGGGCACTGGAAGCAACAAACTGGTCAGGGCCGAAAGGCAAAAGAAGGAAAGGTAGACGACGAAGACGTTGGACCAATGACATAACTGAGGTCGCCGGACCTAGCTGGATGCAGTTGGCTAAAGACCGAAAAAAATGGCATGAGATCGAGGAGGCTTTTACCTAAATTTACATTTGCTTTAAAAAAATCAATATAAATCAAACAAAAAAAGACAATTAAAGCTTAATTTATATTTATATAATTACTTCCGGTTGGAAAATTTGTTGGATTCTTGTGTAAAGCATCTTATAATAACGATTAAAAATGAAATATACAAAAAAACGCTATTATAAATTAATGATTTTCGAAACCGTATTTTGCCTGGAGTATAGAGCCAAGTATAAGTCCAATTTTGTTGGCTTGTTGAGAGTATCAAGGTCCATCGCGGTGTGGCCGCTGGTCGATGTAGCATGGTAGGCAGCACGCGCCGCGCGAGCGCAGTGTAATAACACTTTTAGGTATTTAAGAGACAAATTGAATTTGTTATTTTTATATGATGTTTGGTCAAATTACATTTTTTAATAGACATAGTCATGTACTGAAGAACTTGCTGGTCTTAAAATAACCACCCTGTATAATAAAATGCTCTTCTGACTAACAGTGGTCTAATTATCCAGTTTTTGATCAGTCAGTCATACTTATGTAACAAAGGTAATAATTATGGAAATAATACTCCTTGCATTTCATTAAATTGTCAAAAGGGCCTCTACGTGTTGCCGCCGTTGGTACTTTGTAGGTACCTAGCCCCACGCATGCCTCCCAAAGGTCCGGGACATCATTGTCCCGTGAGCGGGAAAGACATACATGGTAATAATATAATTTGCCAGTATTTGTTTATTATTTTTGATGGTTTCTTAAGCGGGTGTTAACCGGCGCTATAACTTTACCTAGAAGTAATCGATTTTATTTCGGTTTAAAAAACCTGTAATATATTAGTACAATCCATAATTGGTGACGTTCACCCTTAGGAAGTGAAGATGTACTATTATTTTATCAGTTCTACGTATTTGGAAAACGGAAGCACCCACATAGGAACTGGGAAAACGATAGGTGGATTGATGATGAAGAAATCTGTACTAACATATCTTTGGAAAGTAAGTGTCCATAATTGATGTCATCATACTACGATGTACTTAAGAACTGTAACTACCTATTATTCCTTATTTTCTTTAAAAAAATAGATTTAAATAAATAAATAAACAATAAATATTTGGGGACAATCTTACACAAATCAACCAAGATTTGAAAAATAAAACAATTATTCAAGAAGACAAACATTTGATCGTATGATCCGCAAAAACGAGCCGAATACGGATGCCAACAGAATAAGGCCGTTAGCGGGGTGCGCGGGACGCGCGTCTCCCGCTCCGTCTGCCTCACCTCCGCAAATACCTAAAAATCGTCTAATAAGAGCGCCTTAAGAATTGTAACACCTAATAAATAATTATTCTAGCGATAATTTGTAACGTGTATATTGTTGTATGTGATGGACATAAGTGTATCTAAGCATACCTATATGGGAAATAAATGAATAATGAATTAAAGACGGCGGCCGAGCTTAGGTATGTACCTATAGTGCTTTTCTCAAACATGCAATTAAATTAAGCAAACACTTTAAGTTTCTTTTAAATGGCGGAAAACGCCATTATGTAATGTCAACAATTGAAGATGAAACAAAAGAAGATCACTTTGCGGGAATTCAATGTTACATGAAATTTCATTATGATCTTCTCGTCTCGCCTTCTCTTTATTATTAGGAAACGTAACGCCAATATTTTACTGCATGTTTGAGAAAAAAAATTATATGCATGAAAAATAATCATTATTAGACCTAGATTCATATTACTATCTCCTATACAGCCTGTATATTAAATATTACCTCAAATTATAACCATACATAGCTTTTAGTACTATGAACCGATAATACCGATATTGTAATAAAATTGTAAGTAAGTCCTAACTACCAAAGCGTAATATTTTTTTTTTCATTTATCGAGCAGCAATGTAATGCTTACACCGATTTGACACATGGAAGAAGCGGGTTACTTGTGACAGTTGTGACGTCACATCAGTAAGACAATGTAGTGATACATTGCGTGCTGAATTACTTTCTAAGGAAAAAAAAGTTGTTAATTAAGAAAAAAAATCTTGCAATATCGGTTCATAGCCCTAACATCTACCTCTGGTTACAATTTGAAGTAATATTAAAAATACACGCTGTATATCCTAGCTCTTTACGATCTCATGATTACGATGGTAGAATTATTTGGATTCCTTCTTAGCACATTGTAGAATAAAGCCACAGACGTATCATGAAAAGATGAAAACCAGATAGGCACGGTTTAGAGAGTTGTTTCTAGATTTCCCTATAAATACGATAGTCATGTTATAAACTAAGATGAGGTAGCTAATGGGTACCTAGTAGTTATAGACAAGCGTGGCTGCGTGACATAGTGGTCAACAAGATTGACAATTTTATCTCTAATTATAAACCTGAAATAGAGTATTTTAATACAAATCAGATACCAAGAACGGATAGGTAAGTTCGAGGATTTGTAAAAGCTTAAGGCGCTATAGTATCATGGTCTTCTCTCCCTCTCGCTGAGCATAAGCGTGAGCGAGAGGGAAGTGCGTGTTTGGAAGCCCGGATATCATTTTTTTTTAATTTTAATTTTTTGTGCGTTTAAATAAATAAAAAAGTAATCACTAAGTTCCCTCAAACATGATATTGCCGATTTTTAGAACCAATGTTAATATGTTTAGCTATTGTGCATAATTTGCTACGAATGTTTTAAGTGAATTTTAATATGTTTTAGACCTATGTTCGTGATTTTTTTCTATCGAGCGAAAATTGCTTAATCGTGTTTCGAATCACTGATTTCCCTGCAGAAAAGCCTCAAGATTACTATTCGTATTTTTTTGAAACCATATTATTATAAACAGACGCATTATATTGTTTCAAAAACTATGTTCGCTTCACTTCGCTGAACCTATAGCGCCTTAACACATTTAAAAATATTTAAACCAAATGAGCCTTTTCTTTATTGTAATTTTCAACATACATGTAGTGTAACCTTCATAAACAGCGAACGATATAGCATATAATTCTTTACTTCTTCTTATTGTTACACTTGAATATATCACTACATAGTATAAAACAAAGTCGCTTCCCGCTGTCTATCTGTCTGTCTGTCTGTCCCTATGTATGCTTAGATCTTTAAAACTACGCAACGGATTTTGATGCGGTTTTTTTAATAGTTATTCAAGAGGAAGGTTTATATGTATAATACAAACCATACATGCATTGATTATACATATAAAGCCGTGCGAAGCCGGGGCGGATCGCTAGTAGATAAAATAAAAGAAAGGGAAAGGGCCCAATGCCACATTAACCAGTGGAATATTCATCGCAACAGTTTCAGCTTCATTGGGCAGATTAATGTTGTTCTGACACATTACAAGCAAGGCTGCGGGTAACTATTAACTAACCGATAACTAGTTGACCAATGCTTGCGTTAATTAACAATATATAAAAAAAAGCGTCGAAAACTATATTTACACGTGTTAAAATAATCGTAGACAATTTATACTTACTTTGGGTATACCTACATTAATAATAAAGAGATTGAGAGGGGGGGAGATCTGTAAAAATGTTAGTTTATAGCTTTATGAGTTTATATGTCGGGGGTAATCTAGACAATGCTCACGCAAGTACAATATACATTTATAAGCTACTAGCGACCCGCCCCGTATGTATGGTTTGTATTATACATATAAACCTTCCTCTTGAATCACTCTATCTATTAAAAAAACCGCATCAAAATCTGTTGCGTAGTTTTAAAGATCTACGCATAAATAGAGACAGACAGACAGACAGCGGGAAGCGACTTTGTTTTATACTATGTATTGATATTTAATCCCGTGGCACCGCCTGGGTTCTGTCATCCGCGGCCGCGCGGGTCATCATATCAGCCGAAAGCGAAAGACGTCCACTGCTTGACATAGGCCTCCCCCAAAGAGTTCCAAAGTGACCGGTCCTGCGCCACCCGCATCCAGCGGACTCCCGCGACCTTTACCAGGTCATCAGTCTACCTTGTGGGAGGCCTACCAACGGCGCGTTTTCGGATACGTGGTCGCCACTCAAAAACCTTTCCACCCCAACGGCCATCAGTTCTACGTGCAATGTGCCCCGCCCACTGCCACTTAAGTTTAGCGTTTCGGAGGGCTATATCGGTTACCTTGGTTCTGATGCGATCACGCAGAGAAACTCCCCACATAGCCCTCTCCATGTCTCCATTGCGGGTATCAAGTAATTAATAAATAAGTTGCAATCAAAATAACAGAGAAGCGAGGCGGAATGTCGTCTCTAGCATGCCACCTGAAGGAGACCCAAGAACATTCAAAGCGGATGAGAGTAAGTAGCAAAACTGACCTGCAAAAGCTGGAATAACTATGAAGAGGTTCGTATTTTGCCAAGATAAAATCTACACATGTATTCTGTGTCCTTTTGGAAGCAACAAGGAGCCGTGGAAGATCACCAACCCGTTTAACCGAAGTAGCGATGCGTGACAATTTTCGATGGGCAACCCGGAGCAAAATAAAGTTATGAATGTGTTTAGAGTATATATAACAACATTTTCACGGTCATTTTGACACTCTTTGGGGGAGGCCTATGTCCAGCAGTGGACGTCTTTCGGCTGATATGATGACGATGAACAACATTTTTGCCTAAAAATAAATTTTAGGCATTTCGGTGGAGATCGGCCTGTATGGGCGCTCCGCCACTGCGACGCAGTGGAGGAAATCTGTAAAGGAAACGGATGCGATTACGAAGAGAAGAGACTGTGTCCTAGGACACTTTTAATACATTTCCACTTTAATAGAACCTAAAGTTGTTAACCTAAAGGCTAAATGTTACAATCACTGGAGACTACGGATTTCTAATCAATCGAAAGTTTCACTATACGTGAGTAGGTACAGCCGGTACAGGTACACCCATCGATTTGAAATAGGTGTGTCTCGAGTCTAGACATGCATTAAGGAACAGACAGAATTGACAGCCTAATATAACAAGTCAGTCTACAGCCGACCTTTTTTTTTTTTCTTTTTTTACTTGGGGAAATGCCTTTACGCATCCCACCTAGCCGAGGTACTAGGATGGGTATGACGGGCTCCCAGGAACCCCCCGGACTACCGTCTAAAACCACCAAGGTATGCCCTCTCTGCCGTGTAGTAGGGGCGTCATGGGATCGCGAACATTTCACCACGACGCCCCTCGGCAACAGCCGCAGCTGCCCTCACTACTGAGGCAAAAGCCCCCCCTCCCGTCGTAAGCGTGCAGGGCGACACCACACGCTTCCCGACCCGACCAAAGGACCTCTACGCCGGGAGAGGGTGATAGACCTCGGATTCACCCTCTCAGGTCCCCTTGTAACTTTTTATAGAGGTTTTCTCCCTCGCAGCCACAACTCGGCCCCGGCCTGGCAGTCGCAGCCCCCGCGCCTAACATGAATCCTCTGATAGCAGAGGATTTGTCAGGTTTCCGGGTCCGTTATTTATTATAGAGGCAAACGGCAATGGCCTCTCCCTCAAGCCGCACCTGGGGAATCTTGCGATTCCCTGGGCGGAACCCCCCGACCCCCCCGTGTCGGGTTATTGGTAACACCAGCAAGCGATAACTGGTCTTCAGCCGACCTAGGCTATCACAGGACGACCGGCGAGCTGTGTCCCGGCGAGATAGACTATCCATCTCTTTCTAATTAGAACGCGTAGAAAAAGACGGATAGTCAATGTCGCCGCGACACTGCTCGCCGGCCTTCCTGCAGTGATAATGATATTGATAGCCGTCCTTGGTTGTTATTTGCAGTATTCAGGTGTACTAGTATGAGTCTAACCTCCGTGGGTCGATCACGTAACGCATTGTACGAACGTCGGGTAGGTCTAAATGTCACTTTTTATATAAAAAAAAAAAAAAAAAAAAAAAATGAAAAAAGTTTATTGGACAAAAAAAAAAGATACACAATATGCTAATCACGACCCTGCGTCCTGAGCTAGGAAACCCTGTGTTACAGGACTCAGTTTCGTATCAAAGTTTTTATACAAGTATAGTTAGTTTTAGGTACGTTACATCAACTTTGCTTATTTTAATATTCCTTACAATTTTGTTTAACATTTTGTTTACATTATGTGTGTGTGTGTGTGTGTGTGTGTATATAACCACCTTAACACTCTCTCTCTCTCTCACTCTTTCTCTCAAACACACACACACAAACACACACACACACACACACACACACACACTGTGTGTGTGTGTGTTTGTGTGTGTGTGTTTGAGAGAAAGAGTGAGAGAGAGAGAGAGTGTTAAGGTGGTTATATATACATATATGGTAAGGGTTATAATACTTATAATATATTTATAATTTTTTACTGTAACAATACTTATTTTGTCACGACTAGCAGCAGTTCAGTTTCGTGGTAATCTAGTTGCATGAGCCACTTTGTCAGGAAAGATTTACTGGGGAGCCTTGTGACATGGTGGAGCTTACTAAAAGTTTTCAGGACTAGTGGGGAAATGAAAGCGTGGAATTTTTGGGCAAATGTTGTACATGTTTTTGGGGTTTTCCAGCGCTGACGTCGTCTTGTGTCCGCTAAGAACATTTTGTCGTGCAGTTTGCTATAATTGTATATCACTTTTCTTAGGAACAGCTGACGAACAGTGAGAACATTAGATACCTTGTAGAGTTCTTTGGTGCTGAAGCGTGATGGTTTTCTAAAAATAACTTTAAGAAGAGATCGCTGTGCCCTCTCTAAGCCAATTAAATGCATCTTTGCCGCTCCTCCCCAGACCGCGTTGCAGTAGCCCAAAAGGGATTCACAGAGAGCAAAATATACGGTTCTCAGCAATTCAGGGTACGTAATATTCCTTAAAGTGCGAAAAACAAACATGAGCTTTCGAACACGACTCTTGAGTGACTCAATAGGCTGCCGCCACGTGAGGTGAACGTCTAGTATTACACCAAGATAGCGTATTGTGCTTGAACGCTCAATAAAGCTTAATCTGTTGTCAAGACTGTAGTTAGACGTAGAATCAATCTTGTGTCCCACTTTAATACTAAACATGTCGTCAGGCTGGCCTTTAGCATTTATAGAGAAACATAAATATTTTGTTTTTTGGACATTTAATGATAGTAAACTGCTATCCAGCCATTCCACAACTAATCTTAAGTTAGACTCTGCAACACTTTGAGCTTCAGACCAGTCTTTTCCACGTATCAAGATAGCTGTGTCATCTGCGAAAGAAATGGTTGTAGCATTTGCTAATTTGAGTTTACAAAGTCCATTTATGTAGATCAAGAAAAGAGTCGGCCCAAGAACGCTTCCCTGCGGCACTCCGCAATCCACGTCGGAGAAGTCGCTGGTGTGTTCACCCACACGAACACATTGCTTCCGATTCAGAAGGTACGATCCAAACCAATCCAGTGCAAGACCCCTAATACCAAGGCCCTCGAGTTTTGATAATAATATCGGAATGGAAACCGTGTCGAATGCCTTGGCGAGGTCTAAAAATATTGCTAGGCACTTTTCACCTTTGTCTAGACAGTCCACTATTTTACTGACAAGAAGATCAACCGCTTGTTCAGTCGATCTGTTTTGCCTGAAGCCAAATTGGTTAGGAGACAAGATGTTGTTACGCTCAAGATAGTTCAGGAGTTGGTGATTTGTGACCTTTTCAATGAGCTTCCCAATAACGCTAAGTAGCGAAATTGGCCTATAGTTAGTAACTTCAGCTCTGCTTCCTGTTTTGTGGATTGGTGTTACTGAAGCTACTTTAAGGGTATCGGGAAACACACCTGACGTCATGCTTAGATTGCACAAGTACGCGATTGGTTCTGTGACGCCGTTTATTGCCGTTTTTAATATGTTTGCCGTAATTCCGTCTAATCCTGGTGAACTCCCCGTTTTTAACTGTTTTATTAAAGAAGCAATCTCGTGGGTATCCGTAGGCCTAAGAAAAAAGGATGAGAGTGGAGAGTTTTTACCCTGGTTCGTTCTAGCCAGCTCCGCTTCGCTTACCGCCAATCTGTTGAGTGTAGCTTCAGCCAATTTTTTCCCAATAGAGCTAAAGAAGTAGTTAACTTTGTTCAAGGATTTAGAAGCGCTACTATCCAATTGGAGCAGTTCAGAATTATGGTTATGCGTAGACGTAATATTGCAGGCAGCCTTTACTGTCTTCCATGTCTTTTTTGCATCGAGCCGTGCCTCCCATAACTCGCGTTGATGATGTTTGGCCTTAACGTCTTTCAACAGGTCGGCGCAAGTATTCCTATATTTTTTGTATTGATTTTGCAGAGCCTCGTCAGATGGATTTTTGTCTGCCTGTAGATGGAGCCAGCTTCGTTTTCGTATACATTTAAGAAGTCCTGGTGTAATCCATTGTTTAATCGTTTGCTTTGAGCTAAATGGAATATTGACAGTTAAATTGTACCGACGCGCGTTCGGAACGTTACGTGATTACCCCTCCGATTACTCATATTTGTTATATATTTATTTGACGACCGCTTTAGCCTAGTTGGTAGTGACCCAGCCGACGAAGCAAGAGGTCCTGGGTTCGAATCCCGGTAAGGGCATTTACTTGTGTGATGAGCACGAATATTTGTTCCTGAGTCATGGATGTTTTCTATGTATTTAAGTATTTATTTCTCTATATATAAGTATGTATATCGTCGTCTAGTACCCATAGTACAAGCTTTGCTTATGTCTAACCCTACATCTGAATTGGCAATTAAGCTGTACCGATTAATGATTGAATTGCTCAAGTGTAGACAATGAAACATATGTGATGCCTATGAGGCCGGCGTCATCGCTCTGCGATGAAGGCCTTGTTTTCCTTTTCTCAATAAAGATAAAAAAAAAAAAGCTTTGCTTAGTTTGGGACTATAGGTTGATTTGTGTAAGATTGTCCGAAAATATTTATTATTTATTTATTATATTGGAACGAGTATAAGTCTGATGCGTCGACTGATTATGAATCGTCACACGCCACACCTTCATTATCGACTAGCTGCCCGAAATTAAATTTAGGCCTTGCCGCATTCACGATATAAAGCCCGCTTCACGCAATGGACCATCATGGCCCAACATACAGGAAGCGATTATGCGTTAGAGGGAGAAAGACATACTTTCATCTCATCTCATTCCACCGCATAACTGCGTCCTGTGGCCATGACGTGACGCTTCATTGTGTCATGAAGGCTTTAAATAGGTAATATGTTGTCAAATAAAGAATACTAATAAGATTGATATCTTATCTCGACCAGTTACAATTTAATTTTCACCTCACTAGCTCGGAAAGGCCTTTTTAAGTAGACGTAGAACGTTAAAAGTACTATGACGTAGAACGTTAAATGTTTATTTTTGTTTTTTGTAGGTATATTTTATGACATATTTTTGCTTAACTTTTATTCTTAACTTTTTTTACTTTTTTTTAAACTTTTTTTTTACGTTTTTTTTTTTTTACTTTTTTTTTTACTTTTTTTAAACTTTATTTTACTTTTTTTTTTTTTTTGGTTTTTTTTACTTTTTTTTTACCCTTTTTCTCATTTTCCTTGCTGTAGTGAGGTGAAAAGATTTGTGTTATACACGGGTGAAAAGTTATTCTATGTCTCGTGTGTTGAAACACTCGCTACACTCAGGATTCTATTTTTGAACCACTCGCTTCGCTCGTGGTCAATCATAGAATCCTTTCGCTAGCTCGTGTTTCAAATGAACACTCGCATGTAAAATACAACTTTCCCTTGTATAACAAATAACTATTTCGCTGTGCCTAACATGTAAAACGAGTTTGAACAGCTCAAATGGCACGATAAAGTTATATAAAAGTGATTAAATATAAATATAACGATCGGTTGTAAAACCGCATAAACTGTACAGTGACAGTCGACGTCAAAGATATGCACATGTTATTACCGTCAGACTATCTTAACTCGCGATATTATAAACTGTCGAAAAATTGTGAACTGTCAAAACCGTTCACAAATTAACGCATTATTTTTCGTTAGTTTATAAAAACTATCAATGACGGATCGTCAAATTGTGAACTGAATCAAATTGGTATGATTTGGAACGCACCATGTGCGCTGATTGGTAGAACAAATTATTCCTCGTGCATCAGCTTCCACTTATGTCAGAACATGATGGTTTTTTTTGTCATCTAGTAATGACTAGATGACAAAAAAAACCATCAACCGAAATAACTGGAATAAAATGTTATTCCAGTTATTTCGTCATCCAGCAATGTCGACGGAGCCCCGCTGCGCGGGGCTCCTATTTCTGGTTTACCCTTCGGGCAACTGAAGCTACCTAACTAACCTGACCTACCTAGTATTTGTGTATGCGGTCCGTAGCATGCTGATTTTGATCTCAGTTGACAATTTGACGATTCGACATTGAAAGTTTATAAACTAACGAAAAATAATGCGTTAAATTGTGAACGCTTTTGGCAGTTCACAATTTTTCGTCAGTTTATTATCATCGCGAGTTATATTATAAACTGACGATGTTCACAATCTAACGGTGACATATACATAATTCGCCTTATTATCATGGAATAACGCATAATAGTGTCCACATATCTTGGGCGTCCACTGTACAGTACCTAAACGGGGGTGGACTGAAAACCAGCGCTGTGACATCAAATCGGTGGCACAGCAAACGCTGAGTCCATCCCTATTGCCACATTGTGTTGTTTTTTTTTTCCTTTCTAGTTATATATTTAAAAAAAATGTGTGTTTTATTGTGTATGAGTTTTTATGTGTGGCAATAAGTCTCTTTTCTTTCTTTCTTTCAAATATAAAACCCCCGACGCTCGACTTAATATTTCCTTATATTGAAAACTCAACAGTATTACCTACTCATTATATGTAAGTTGTGTAGGTGACAATAATACGCCATGTAGCTTAACCGCATGTTAACTTAGGAAAGATTAGAGGCGGCTCAATTTAAATAATCCTTCGTACAAAATTCGCCTTCAAAAACCTAAGCTCAGCAAAGTCCGTAATAAATTTAATTGATGTTATAAAATCCTCTTTTATTTTTGGCAAAACCTCCCTCAGGATTGCTGGTAAGAAATGTTGTATCTGACCTATTTTTCTTAAGTTCGTTAAATATTTCCGCAATAGATTACGTTTTAGAGATTTTCAAAGCGAGACCGAAAAACACTGATCAAAATGTATGAATTGAACATTTGAAATTCAAGGCTTATTTAGTTGCTTAATTTATTAATTATGTAAGAACTATTTGGCCATATCAAATAAACGAACAAGGAGTTTCGGAACGACAATATCTATAGTCTACGACAAAAATTGAATACGAATCCGGAACTATCAAAAGCACGAGCAATGAGTACTCTCGGTTGAGTTTCCCTACGGAAACCTTACATTTCATGCCAAAATACATTCCCATACTCGCACAAGCACATTTATTAGTTGCTAGAAAAGGTAAGTTAAGCCTGATAAATTAATAATTCCTACGAATATTTGTCGCCACATCGCTGTAAATTTTATTATTATTGAATGACATTTCTAGGATATTACACCTCTATATTCGCAACTTTGTTTTCGAGGAAAACTATGTGTAACAGCTATTACAGGCATATCGAGCTCTTATCTGCGGACCGCATTTTCCCTGTTAGGAAGCCTAGTTATTGTGGTTTCCATTTAAACGTACCTACGATGGTAACTTATCGTCCTAGGCTTTTTCCGGTTACTAAGGTAATAAGTAAGTCAGGAAGTAAGTACCTAATATTCTTTACGTCATACCTGGCCATAAAGTAAAAAAAAAAAAAAAAAAAATTATCGGTTTGGTTACCTTTGTTATAATAGGTTTTCAGTCAGAGAGTATGAAAGCGTCAGTAACCAGTTCTTCACTACACATTTCGCTTTAATCACGGGTGTCGTTTTAATGTTAAGATGATTGCAAATGTTATTGTAGATGTGGGGATGAGAAAATGCAGGACTTTTCCTGCCTAACGCTGAACTAAGTGGCGGCAGAGGTGCTTTGAATATACGCTTGCTCAAAATTTCCGTGTAGATTGGCGACTTCAGTAGGCATGTATGGGTCCGGGAAACTGCTTTCATGATGTAAAGCTGTCTCACTCGCAGCAGCTTACTTTCGCGGTAGAGCGTGTCAGTGGGGTACCGAAACGGTTTTTTCAGCATTACCTTTATAACCGCCCTCTGAGCACGCTCCACCTCGAGCATGAAGCACCTGGCAGCACTGCCCCAGACGGCCACTCCGTACTGAAGGATGGATTGGCATAGGGCATGATATACTAGGCGGAGAACATCAAGGTCAGCACAGTCACGAATTCGCTTCATCACGTAGATCAGCTTCCTAACTCTGGCGGCAAGCGCGGACAGGTGTTGCTTGAAGGAGAGATGTTGGTCAAAAAGAATACCTAAGTATTTTACGTAGTGGCGTCTTTCAATTTCTTGACAAGAGCAGTTGCTCACGGGCTTAAAAGATGAAGCAAAACTGTAGCACACACAGGAGTGGAATTTTATAGTTCTGTTTACAGGCGGGGATGAGGCTATCGTCTTTGAGAAGGCTACGAAATTCGTCTTACCAATATTAAGTGTGAGTAGATTACTCTTCAGCCACGAGGCTACTCCGGCAAGCGCGCCCTCAGCCCGACAATATGTTTCCTCCCATGATTTCCCGCTTACAATTAGTACAGTATCGTCTGCGTAGCAGATCAGCTTGACATTAGGGATGTTAA
This sequence comes from Epinotia brunnichana, assembly GCA_963854355.1. Classification (NCBI taxonomy): domain Eukaryota; kingdom Metazoa; phylum Arthropoda; class Insecta; order Lepidoptera; family Tortricidae; genus Epinotia; species Epinotia brunnichana. Next base: position 6,450,150 of record OY977949.1, on the reverse strand, counting down.
TGTTTAGAACATCATTTATATACAATGTAAAAAGAGTCGGACCGAGTACGCTCCCCTGGGGGACTCCAAAGCCTACTGGAAGCCGGTCACTTACGTGCTGACCTATTTTTACCATCTGGCTACGGTCGTTTAGGTAACTCTCAAACCAACCTAAAGCAATGCCTCGAATGCCCATGTATTCTAACTTCTTTAGTAGTATTGTCACCGAGACCGTGTCAAAAGCCAAGTCTAAAAATATACCAATACACTTGTTGCCACGGTCCAAGCAACCAGAAATCTGATTGGTCAGTAACAACGCCGCGTCCTCCGTCGACATCCCTGCTCTAAAGCCAAATTGATTGTCAGCAATAAGCTGGTATTTTTCAATGAAATGTACCAACCTAGTGCTTACAATTTTCTCTAGTATTTTTGAAAATATACACAGAAGAGAGATTGGTCTGAAATTGCTTGGAGAGTCCTTGGCACCGCTTTTGAAAATAGGGGACACAGAGGCAATTTTCCAACAATCCGGAAAACGGCCAGTTTCCATACTTAAATTACAAATGTACGTGAGCGGCTCCAGTATTATATCCTTAACTTCCTTTATCAGCAGAGGTTTCACATTGTCAGGACCAGGCGCACTGTGTGGCTTAAGTTGGGACAGTATCCCATCTACTTCATGTATGTCGGTGGGCCGAATTTAAATCAAAAGTCCCGAAGTACGCGTTTAGTGGGTCACTAATTGGGCACCCATGGACGGGTATAAAAGGGGGGGTAAAGATCGATTAAGGGTCATTCGCTATCCAGACGTCACTGAGATCACACCTGAAGAGCTACAGCAAGAAAAAAACATTAAAAAATGGATACCACGCCAGAAGAAGCCGCTCAAGTGATTGCACTACTGGAAACTGGACTACGACAGACTGAAGTTGCTCGGCGTCTGAATATCAGCCGTTTTCGAGTGCGTCGAGTGTTCCAGCGGTTCGAGGAGACTGGTGGCTACATCAGAAGGCATGGATCCGGGAGGCGACGCTGTACTTCCGGTTCAGACGACTTCCTTGCGGAATCGTTTTTTCAACGCTGTTGAGCTCCAGCAACAGCTTCGAGCAGCTCGCAGAACGTCGGTGAGCGTCTCCACGATCAGACGAAGACTACGGGAGAGGAACTTGATGCCCCGCAGGGCCGCTACGGGCCCCCAGTTGACTGCGCAGCACCGGAATGCCAGAAGAGGATTTCGCACTAGCCATGAGAATTGGATGTTCACCCAATGGAGGAATGTCCAGTTTTCTGACGAGACGAGAGTGTGCCTTTATACCAACGATAGACGCAGAAGAATGTACAGGAGGCAGGGGGAGCGGTATACAGAAGCCTGCACCGTAGAAACCGTCAGCTACGGGGGTGGATCCTGTATGTTCTGGGGCGGCATTTCCGTCGACGGGAAAACCGAACTTGTTTGCGTTTCCCGGACTGGAGGTGGCCGTGGCCAGGGATCCCTGACTGCTCAACGGTACATTGCGGAGATCCTGGATCCACATGTGGTCCCATATGCTGATGTAATTGGACCTGGGTTCCAATTTATGCACGATAACGCCCGCAGCCATACAGCGTTGATCGTTCGGGACTACCTGCATGCTGCTGGTATCAACGTTATGGACTGGCCAGCAAGGAGTCCCGACTTAAATCCCATCGAGCACCTCTGGGACCAGCTGAAAAGGCGGGTACGATCGCGTGATCCTCCTCCTGCCACACTTGATGAGCTTCATGATGCTGTCATTGAGGAGTGGAACAACATTCCTCAAGAGAACATCGTGACGCTGATCAGGTCCATGACCGACCGCATGGAAGAGCTTCGGAGGGCTAGAGGAGGCAACACTAGGTTTTAAGTTTAGTTTTAAGCTTTATTTTATTGTTATTGTTGTGTTTTATTTTTTGTAATTTTTGTTAAATAAACGATTTTTCCTTTTTCCTGTATTTTCCTTTTTTTCCTTACGGGGTTGATTTTCAATTGACATTTTCCGATAGAAGGTTTCATTACCTTTCAAATAAGACCCCATAGTCATGGGGTACATTACATTCTGTAAGAGCAATTTTCGCTCAAAACGAAATTTTCGAAATGTGCGATTTTTTTGACGCCGAGTGTATTATTTCCTCGCATGATGCATTGTAAAATGTTGTATGATACACGTGCGGATAGGTAATTCCCAACTCGTGTCGATCAAAATCACTCCCTGACGGTCGTGTTTTTGGTCATCGCCACTCGTTGGGAATTACCTACTTTCCGCACTTGTATCATATATAACTATTATTGCACCACAACATAAGAAACATATGTTACAAGAGTAGATTTAATAAATAATGGTAACAACGGGCGGTCTTATCGCTTTAGAGCGATCTCATCCAAACAACATTGGGGTAGGAGAAAATTTTCAACAAGAGTTGTAAACAGGTGGTGCTGCAGGAATAAATCTAGAAAAGAACACAAACATCCATATTATTTGACAATTACACACTCAAATACATACTTCCATGAATAAGTATAGTAAAAATTCATAGATACATACATACATACAAACTAACAACTTGTAATATTGTTTCAATTGATTTTTGAAAATTTGAAGAGATTTTGCACATCTTATATATGCAACAATCTGGAATGGTACTTCCAGAGCCGCACAGCCCGAAGGGTGAATGATATGTGAATGATATGTTATATAACTAATAATGGTACGACTACCTGGGGCATATGAAAGACGATTGTTTTTCTACAGTAGGTATCTATTTAAAATTATAAATAAATTAATAAATAATAAATAAATATTTAGGGACAATCTTACACAAATCGACCTAGTCCCAAACTAAGCAAAGCTTGTACTATGGGTACTAGACGACGATTGACATACTTATATAGAGAAAATAAATAAATACTTAAACACAGAAAACATCCATGACTCAGGAACAAATATTTGTGCTGATCACACAAATAAATGGCCTTACCGGGATTCGAACCCGGGACCTCCGGCTTCGTTATAGGCAGGGTCACTACCAACTAGGCTACAAAGGTCGTCGCATAGACGAGTATAGGTCGAAAGAGTCGAAACGCACAGACAGCGGTGGCGGCGCGGTGCGGTGCGGTGCGGAGGCGGTACCGGTTGTAATGTTCGAGCTAATATGAGAAGGTCCGCACAGAATACCGCGCCGCGCCGCGCCGCGTCCCGCCGCGGTATTCTGTGCGGACCCTTTCATATTAGCTCGAACACGCACCGCGCCGCACCGCCACCGCTTTCAGTGCGTTTCGGCCTTATTAGATGACTGCTTTTTTATACCCGTCGGTGGCAAACAATCTTACGGCCCGCCTGATGGTAAGTGGTTACCGTAGCCTATGGACGTTTGCAACTTCAGGGGTGTGTCACATGCGCGGTGCGAACCTTTTAAGAATGTATACACTCCTTTGTTGAAGAACCCCATACCCTCGGGCACACCTCCGCATCCTCTCAGGTCTTCCGCAACCGGAGCGTTGCTTAGGTTTTGAGTTGCGATTTATGTTTGCATACTTTGGGTGAATGTTCCTGTGTATTTTTTTTAAACGATAGGCTCTCATATATTCGATGCATTACATGTGTGTGGACAGTATGAAATAAATGAAATCATCGTTTGTTAAGGCGGTCACACTGCCGCCACATCCCGCTGGCTGGCGGAGCGACGTTTCGCAACGTTGTATGCCAGCTTACCTTAGTTTGTATGTAAATTCACAACGATAGGTTTTTTTTTTAATTTATTAACTCTATATCTTTTAATTTACAAGGTATGCCATCCTTAACCACTATTGGAAACCTTGGTAGGTTTATATAATAGCTGGCGAGATCGCGCGGATATACTAAGGTACCTACTTCACACTGCACCGCACCTCCCATGCAAAAGGGACGTGTTTTATTCGTGATTGTTATTTCAGGATATTTGATTGAGTAATAGTGTCACTAAATGAAGTCTAATCTACTTGCTTTAATTAGGTAAATAAACGACCGACCAAATTCTCATGTCACACGTCTCGTCACAAGTTAATCGGGCGTCAAAAGTCAAGTTATAATTAAACTAATGATAATGATCAAACGGTCAGATTATCGCTCAAAATTACTCAGTCAAGGCTAGCCGGGTATATTTACATATTAATAAGTTTAACTTCGCTGTCTGATTTGCATAGACAGACCAGACATCAAAGTAGACAACAATGCAGCAATGTGTGTTACTCACACTATAAAAAAGCGGCCAAGTGCGAGTCAGACTCGCACATGAAGGGATCCGTAAAATAAATTGCGGTTTACGATTAATAACGTATAAAAAAAACTAATTACTAGATCTCGTTCAAACCAATTTCCGGTGGAAGTTTGCATGGTAATGTACATCATACATTTTTTTTAGTGTTATCATTCTCTTAGTTTAGAAGTTACAGGGGGGGGGGGGGGGGGGGGGGGGCGGACACACATTTTACCACTTTGGAAGTGTCTCTCGCGCAAACTATTCAGTTTAGAAAAAAAATATATAAGTAACCTCAATATCATTTTTGAAGACCTATCCATAGATACCCCACACGTATGATGAAAATTTTTATTTTGAGTTTCAGTTCTGAGTATGGGGACCCCCAAAACTTACTGTTTTTTTTTTCGACTTTTGTGTGAAAATCTTAATGCGGTTTACAGAATACATCTACTTACCAAGATTCAACAGTATAGCTCTTATAGTTTCGGAAAAAAGTGGCTGTGACATACAGACGAGACAGACAGACAGACATGACGAATCTATAAGGATTCCGTTTTTTGCCATTTGGCTACGGAACCCTAAAAAAGGTTATCAGAGCAATTTGTGATGTGAACTTTGCAGTCAGGTATGGTAGTAGTATAATATAGGTAATAAAATTCACATACAATACTTGAGTCATGATTGTCATGAACTTTATGGCATAACCAGGCCTGTCTTTGTTTTTTTGTTGGAACGGTAAACTTTATTGACAAAAAATCTATATATTTTTATTTCTAGAACCTGCTCACACAATTTCACGACAAACTGTTGAGAAATGCGACCGGTTCATCTGAACAGCCGGACATACGAAATAATTTTTGCCCAAGCTGAAACGGAGACAAACTCTCTCTCGCTTCGCTCGCTTGTTCAATGATTCGTTTAGTAATAAGTCGAAGAGTGTGAGAGAGAGAGAGCAAATTTTACGACACATTCATTAAAATATGTATGATGGCCGTTCATGAATGATATTATATACCTAACTAGCGACCCGCCCAGGCTTTGCACGGGTTTATATGTATAATATATGCAAGTATTGTATTGTATTATACATACAAACCTTCCTCTTGAATCACTCTATCTACTCTAAAAACCTTAAAAAAAAAACCGCATCAAAATCCGTTGAGTAGTTTTAAAGATCTAAGCATACATAGGGAGGGACAGACAGACAGCGGGAAGCGACTTTGTTTTATAATATGTACCTAATACCTATTGAGGTACCCACAGCCAATCACAGCGTAAAGAGTAATCAAAGGAACACTATTTACCACGTAATAAACAGACTATTAAAATTGTTAATTCCCTGACGGTATTCGTTAATGACGTTACGACTTTCTAACAGGCATGATTGGACAAGGTAGGATGAAAGACATTAGTGAGAAAATACGCAAGATCCTGAAAGGAAAATTGACGGAACCCGGCATACCACACATGAATTAAACTGATTAAGAACTAACACTGTGACTATTTATTCGATTAATTAGACAACTTAAGTGGTTTCTGCTATTATTTTCAGTTATTACTTACCTGTAAATGGATATCACGTAGCGTACTACTTTTCAAGCAGTAATTGGTTTAGGTACCTGTGTATAAAGATGATAGATTAGAATTATTATAATTACAGCATAAGTGGGACATTAAGAAATGCTTGCATTAACTATGCAATATCATACCATCTACAATAAACATAGACATAGACATAGACATCCTTTATTGGTAATAAGGTATTACAAGTCATGTTTACAATACTAATAGGTAATAGGTACTAATAGGGTCATTGTCAGTCACAAAAACAAAAATCATCTTTCCGGAGGTCAATAGTTAAGGGCTTACGTTTACATATAATATGTTTTTATCACATAGAAGCATAGAACTATAGAAGGGGCAACGCCGTTTATGCGGATTCAGAGTTCAACCAAAAATTAGGCTTTATAGCCCTTAACTTTAGCAATGTCCACCGAAGAGACGCGAACCTAAATCTGACAATGACCCAATATTGTAAACAGGTAAGCTCTGTGAGGGTGTAAGTTTTTATGTAGATTGTAGGGGGTAAATTCACCAGTAAATCTTTGTATATAGGATTGATCTAACGGGATTTCGTGACTCTGCCTGGATTCATTATAATAGGCGGGCGGAGCCGCGGGTGGAACTAGACCTATGTCCAGCAGTGGACGTCTTTCGGCTGATATGAAGATGATAAACATAATGTCTATCAGGCAGGCTGCATGTTTCCAAATCCCACAAACCAATAATTAAGCTTGATTATTCCATATGAATCGTAGGTACTACCTATTTATGGAAACAAAACCTAATAATAGAACAATTGCTAAACAATAACAAAGTTTGCGTCAAAGGTTTGTGGTTTAACACTATTGTTGTGTGCTTATATTTATGTTATTATTATAAATGAAATAACATTAAACATGAATAATCATTTATGTACACTTAGCATATCCGCGCTATCGCATTTATAATACCTACATAAAAAAACCGTTAGCACTAGAAAGCTGAAATTTGGTACTAATATGTATATCGATCACGCCGACAAAGTGGTAAAATAAAAAGTGATTTGTTTTATTTTATTAGGGTACCTCCCCTATACGTAACGTGGGGAGTGTTTTTTTTTTTTTATTTCAACCCTAACGTGTGATATATATTGTTGGATAGGTATTCAAAAATGAATAGGGGTTTGCTAAAATCATTTTTTGATCATGTTAATATTTTCGGAGATAATCGCTCCAAATGTACAAAAAATTGCTCTAACTTTTGAACCATAAGTTTTAAAAATATGAAAAAATCTCAAATGTAATAATAATAATAAAAAAATTGTAGAAAAATTATTTTGAAATCGATAGGTTGAATAGTTTTGAAAAAAATTACAAAATAACTTCACACACTTACTGTGACGGACGAAAAACTACGGAACCCTACACTGAGCGTGGCCCGACACGCTCTTGGCCGCTTTTTTAGTATTGTGTTTCGTGAACATATTTTACAACATTTACATTCCAGACATTATTACAAGAAACTACATAAGAAATAGCTAGAAAATGTGTACATAGTTGCAAATATTTGACATACGTTATTGATTAATGTCAATTAATTATTTCATAATGAACGAAAGAGGATGTTATACCTACTACAGACTAATTTGCCAGTACTACTCTATTGATATGATATGTTATAGTAAACATACGTTCGTAAATGTTTTTTTTTGACATGACGCACCATGATTTTTCAAAATGTTTTTTAACGTTTACGTAGTTGACAATTGTCGCTTATTAAGCATTTTTTTTTTATTGTTGTGTCTCCGCGAGAAGTGGCAAAAAAAATATCGAAAAAATAAACTATTTTTTTTTCATCCAAGTTAAAGGATATGAAAGTCTGTAAAAATATGCATTGTCGGATCTGCACTTCGGGCATCGACTACGTTTTTAACAAGGCCTTAAACGGACCGGTTGACATTAGCTGTCAACTAAGGCGGGAATGGCTAGATTGGCACTTCTTGTCATTCATTCTTGAGACTTGCATTGTTTTAGCGTTGCTCTTATTGAAATATTGTTAATTTGATGTAAATTCATAGAAAAAGCGATTATAATTGTTACTCGTGATTTTTGTGACTTTTATTCCTAAAATCAGAAGTGAGAAACTAACTAATTTGCCCACGACGCATTAATACCTACGGCGTGCTTAGCTTACTTGTTGTGTTTTTTATGATGAAGTATTCGCTAAAAATATGTAACTCTCGGTTACAATATGTCTAAGAGCAACGTTCAGACAATCTGATTAGATCCCATTGTCTAGCAATAGACCAATCAAATTAGCTAAACCCGGACATAATTCGATAACTGTAATTTTCTTTTTCTATGATGTAAAGTATTGTTAGTTATAGTTAAAATAAAAAGAATTAAACATTTTCGGGTTCCGCGTCATTGTAAAAAAACCTAAAATCTAAATTTTTAACAAATTCTGATTTCATTAGTGCAGCATAATATGTAACTTTGTAAAATTGCCTCTATTATGATATGACGCTTGCATTCCAGTTAAAGAAATCAAAATCAATCTAATTAATCAACCGGGACTATCAATAATAAAGAAAGTTCAGTAAGTTACACTTTTTCTGGATTATCTTACCAGAAATTATAGATAACTGCAATTTAACAAATTATTCTGAATAGTATATTATGTGTGTTGATAAATTAATAAAAATTAAACAGATTCTCTTAGCGGATTTCTAAAATCACAAATATTGTTAGTTTTTGGAAAACCAAAATACATAACTACTTGGAAAGTGTTTGATTTATGCTGTCAACATATTATTAGTACTATAAGAAACAAATTAAACAAAAAATATCCACGATTATTAATTAATTCATATTTTTTCGTACTAAAGTTTTAATATGAACCTTATCTCTTGCAGAATAAGGCCGTCATTGCTTTGCGTCTCAACTACCGACCGTGCTGTCGCGAGTCGCAGGCATTTAAGGCCGAAACGCACTGACAGCGGTGGCGAAGCGGCGCGGGGTGGCGCGGATGCGGTACTTGTAATGTTCGAGCTAATATGAAAGGATCCGAACGCTTTTTCCCGGCTTTATTAGATCGAACATTACAGCCGGTACCACCTCTACACTGCGCCGCGCCGCCGCTTCGCCACCGCTGTCAATGCGTTTCGGCCTTCATTTATTATGGAAAGGTCAATGATTGTCAAACATTTATAAAGACGAACGTGGCGTTTACCACGGTTCGGCTATGGTGGAGATTTATTGAAATATTGTGTTCATTAGATCGATAATAACTAAATTGTTCAGCATGAGACATAATTGTCGTGGAATGTCGATTACCTATTTATAAGCGCTCAGTCTTCTGTATAGAATTATTTAAATAAAATATGTTACTTGTGTGGGTGCAGAAAGGGGCATTGTTGGAATGATTCTTATTCGAATAATTATTCGAATAAACATTTATTCGCGAATAATTTATTCGTCTACACTTTCGAATGACGAATGATTTATTCTCATTTCATTCCAATAAATCCACGAATAATATTTAAGGATGCGGTTGCTCGTTGTAACACGTACACGAATTTAACATGATCACTACAAATGTACCTATTTTCAAGTATTAATACCCTTTTCTACTAATTAACAATATTTTTGTGAGTTAAATGAGTCGCTCCATGGGGCATTTAACAGGTTTGTTTCAATATGTCATGTGTGTGGGCTTGTCCATATATTACGTCATCGTTTTTAGGGTTCCGTACTCAAAGAGTAAAACGGGACCCTATTACTAAGATTCCGCTGTCCGTCAGTCTGTCTGTCTGTCTGTCCGTCTGTCACCAGGCTGTATCTCACGAACCGTGAAAGGTAGACAGTTGAAATTTTCACAGGTGATGTATTTCTGTTGCCGCTATAACAACAAATACTAAAAAACAGATTTTTTTTTTTTTTTTTTTCTTATATGTACAATCTTACAAAAATCGATCTAGTCCCAAACTAAGCAAACTACTATGGGTACTAGACGACGATAAACATACTTATATAGATAAATAAATACATAGAAAACATCCATGACTCAGGAGCACATATTTGTGCTCATCACACAAATAAATGCCCTTACCGGGATTCGAACCCGGGACCTCCGGCTACGCAGGCAGGGTCCCTACGAGGGTCAAACTGAAAGTTTCGGGAATATAAAAAAATATGCAGTTACATTGATTTAAGTATTTTTATTGTTTTTCAAAGTATTCTCTTTTATATTTTATGCACTTTTCCATGCGTTCAAACCAGTCGTTAAAAATTTTAAAAGCCTCCACTGCTTCTGCCGGCCGCCGAAACACCGCGCCCACCACGCAACTTATCCTTGATTTTGGGGAATGTGAAAAAGTCGTTGGGACTTAGGTCAGGGCTGTATGGAGGATGGTCCAGTAGTTCGACTTTTTCACCTTCCAGGTACTCATTTGTTTTACGAGCGGTGTGAGGGCTGGCATTGTCGTGGTGAAGGATGATGCGGCGACTAGGCCTTTTTTCCTAAGTTCAGCAAAGACAATCGGCAAACAAATACTTGTATACCAATCGGCTTTGACCGTTCTACGATCTTCAAGTGGAATAGTAGCCACGTGACCCGATTTGGAGACAAACATAGCCACCATTTTCTTGGCCTTGCTGCGAGAGCGAATAACTTTTGTTGGCTTGAAGCTCGTCTTCGTTACCCCATACTCGAGATTGGTTTTTAGTATCAGGCTCATATGCGTATATCTACGACTCGTCACCTGATACGACACTAAAAACTGCATTTGAGCTTCCTCCGTTGAATTTATTCAATGTTTTGCGGCACCAATTGACACGAGTCGTTTTCTGCTCGTCAGACAATAAGTGCGGGATCCAACGGAAAAACAACTTTCGCACGCCTAATTCTTCCTGTAAAATAATTTGTATCTGACTCATTCCAATCCGCAAAGACTCCTGAATTTCCCGATATGTCACATGCCTGTCTTCTTTTATCAGCTGACTCACAAGGTGGACGTTTTCTTGCGTAACTACCGATTTTGGTCGACCTTCACGCGCGTCGTCCGTGAGGGATACTCGGCCACGTTGACATTCTGAATACCACCTGTATATTGTCGTCTTTGAAGGTGTTTCATTACTAAAAGCAGCAATCATCCGGTCTCCACATTGTTTTTGTGTTAATCCACTTTGAAAGTCGTAATATTTTTTTACGGAACAATTCCATCTTCAGCGGCGCGGCGACTCAACAATTCGAAAAAACAATTGAAACTGAACCATTGTTTTTTTAGGGTTCCGTACTCAAGGAGTAAAACGGGACACTATTATTAAGACTCCGCTGTCCGTCTGTCTGTCTGTCTGTCAGTCTGTTAGTCTGTATGTCTGTCTGTCTGTCACCAGGCTGTGTCTCAACAACAGTGATAGTTTGACAGCTGAAATTTTCACAGATGATGTAAATCTGTTGCCGCTATAACAACAAATACTAAAAACCAGTTTTTTTTTCTTTTACAATCTTACACTAATCGGCTTAGTCCCAAACTAAGCAAAGCTTGTATTATGGGTACTAGACGAACGATAAACATACTTATATAGATAAATAAATACTTAAATACACAGAAAACATCCATGACTCAGGACTTGGCCGGTTGTTTTTTGTCAATTCTTGACCCCCCCCTCCTATCATCATCCTGTTAATTCCTAAATGGACACTACCCGCCTCATAAATAAACATCGAAGGCTCGTGGCATCTAGGTAGCATTTGACGTTTATCACAGACTAGTGATGTAGCCAAGTCGATAAAGGACCCAAATAAAAAAAAAGATTGTTTTCAATTCAACCATTTAATATGTGACATTCGTGATACACAATTAATATTTGTTCTAAATTGTAAGAAGTTATTCTACGTCTTCTATCTGTAAAAATCCACTTGGTGTACGAAAATGATCTCTCAACTTCGACTGACGTAATGGGTAAGAAAAGCATTCTTCTGTAATGTTGCAGTGTATTTTTGTTAATGTTTTCCTTGATTTCAACTTCTTTGTTTTGTAACAAATTATTGATATGTTTTATTGTTTGATATCCTGGATTTTTTAATAACACTATTTTTAGTTTTTGGTAAACCAGTTTACCTTTTGGGTGCAGTCTAAGTAAAGAAAATAATTTTTCAATTTTAAAAACGATTTCCAAAGACTCGTTTAGCTTAAGGCTTCTACGTTCTAATTCCTTAATTGACGTGGCCAAAATACCAAAATTTTGATTGATAAAACTTATATCATTTTGTAAACCACCCAGTGTCAATAATCTCTTTGCATTTCTAATTGAACTGGCTTCTGTGGAGTTTAAGCTCAAAATTATTTCCTTCACTTTATCAAAATGATTTTCATAGTACTTGACTGCTTCAAGCCAGGTGCCCCATTTGCTTATAACGGGCTTAGGTGGCAAGGGTGTGTTGGGGAACTTTTCTTTAAATATTTTGATTCGACGTGGAGCCTTGACAAAAACTTTTTTTACAGTGTTTATTAGATCATTTACTTTTGGATATATCAAGCGAACCGTTTCGGCAACTCTGTTCAATCCATGGGTTAGTCATGTCAAGTGGGTCAAATTAGGATACATTTCTTTTAATTTTTTCCCCGCCTTGACCATGTACGCGGCAGCATCAGTAGTAAAAAAAAGAAACTTGTTCTTGTTGTTTTCATATTTTTCACCCCACAAAGTCTTTTAATGTTTCGTTTACTAAATTTTGAATTGTTTGATTGTTTGTTGCCCCGAAATGTCTTGATGCAAAAATATGTGGCATTGTTGTAGGCTTCCAATTATAACATTGTGAACATCATTACCATTTCCATCAGTTGTTTCATCCACACTTAAATATATATATGCATTTTCTAACTCTTTTTTAATTTTTTCTTTTTTCTCATTAAACAATGTAGGTAGACTATTCGTTCTTAATGTTGTATCGGTAGGCATAGCTACATTGCTTCCATATTTATTATGAATACAACTTTCAATAAATTTTTTGAAGTTCGGGTTATTTGCTTGTGACCATGGAATATTACACGTGATCATAAACTCTGTAAGGTCCTTATTAAACTCTTTTTGCATTACTTTGTTTTTATTTTTGTGAGTGTCCGAATCTAAATGTTTCCGTATATTATACTTTTTTGATTTTAAATACGTTTGACATGTTAAACAAAAACACTTATCTTCCCTTATTGCAAGCTCCGGTACATTTAAAACCAAATCCTCTAAAGATGAGTTGCCTAAGGATTCGTTGTTGTGCTTCATACATTTTAAATGTTCGTTTACGTTATGTGTTTTGCAGACCAGAAAAACATCACAACGGGTGCATTTTACTTTATCACCTTCTAGCACGATTTCTGGATGTTTTTTCATGATTTCCTCCATTATTTGATAAATATTTCACGAACGCAACACTCGCGACACGTCTTTTAATAATTATTGAATAAATAACAATGACATATTTCATATTGACAAATTGACATTGATGTTTTTCATAATTGCCCACTTCACAGATATTTGATAAATATAACTAACTATGAAGGTTGAAATACAAAACTTACTCATTGGTTATTTTATCGTATCGAAAATACCGCATGAAAAACGTTGTGTCGCATCACTATGCTACCTGAGATGCCACGAGCCTTCGATGTTTACTCATAAAATGACTACCGTCATCCAATAGACCCCCCCCCCCCCCCAGTTTTGAAATGACGTAATTTATGGACAGCCACTGTCTGTAATTGGATCAATGTATGTTATTAGAGGCGATTACGCATGTAAGATTGTTCAACTATATACCTGTAACTAGTTCTTTGCCTGCGGCGCGGCGCGCGAGCGCGCCGCGGTACCTATTTGAACCTTTGACTTGTTTATTCAAAATCTGCCTGTATTTTTTTGGTTTTTGTATATCCAAGGAAAAGGAAAGTGAAATTCCGCTATGGGAAGGGAAAAGCGGTGGGTATTTTTGTAAGTAGGAATTTGCACTCTATTCTTGCTTGTGACGGGAAGGTGCGGGGGGTGTGTGTCCGCGTGGGCTCGCCCTTCGGGCCTCCGGCCCTCGGGCTCGCGTAGAGAGCGAGCTCTGAAGGGACGCTTCGGGCCTTCGGCCCTACGCGGAGCTCGGCCTTCGGCCTTCGCGTACCTGGAAGCTCACCTTCGGGCCTTCGGCCCTCAGGTTCGCTTAAAGACACTTGGGGGGCGAAGGGTTTCCGCAAGCGCACTCTGAAGGGACGCTTCGGGCCTTCGGCCCTACGCGGAGCTCGGCCTTCGGCCTTCGCGTACCTGGAAGCTCACCTTCGGGCCTTCGGCCCTCAGGTTCGCTTAAAGACACTTGGGGGGCGAAGGGTTTCCGCAAGCGCACTCTGAAGGGACGCTTCGGGCCTTCGGCCCTACGCGGAGCTCGGCCTTCGGCCTTCGCCTGCCACGAAGCTCACCTTCGGGCCTTCGGCCCTCAGGTTCGCTTTTAACACACTCGGGGGCTAGTGAGTGGTAGCACAACCTTAAACTCCCGCAGCTCGGCCTACGGCCTCGCAGGACGCTTCGGGCCTTCGGCCCTACGCGGAGCTCGGCCTTTGGCCTTCGCGTCGCTCGGCCTTCGGCCTTCGCCTACCCCGAAGCTCACCTTCGGGCCTTCGGCCCTCAGGTTCGCTTTTAAGACACTCGGGGGCTAGTGAGTGGTATCACAACCTTAAACTCCCGCAGCTCGGCCTACGGCCTTCGCGTCGCTCGGCCTTCGGCCTTCGCCTACCCCGAAGCTCACCTTCGGGCCTTCGGCCCTCAGGTTCGCTTTTAAGACACTCGGGGGTAGTAAGTGTCCGCGTAGGCTCGCCCTTCGGGCCTTCGGCCCTCGGGCTCGCGTAATAAGCGCACTCTGAAGGGACGCTTCGGGCCTTCGGCCCTACGCGGAGCTCGGCCTTCGGCCTTCGCGTACCTGGAAGCTCACCTTCGGGCCTTCGGCCCTCAGGTTCGCTTAAAGACACTTGGGGGGCGTAGGGTTTCCGCAAGCGCGCTCTGAAGGGACGCTTCGGGCCTTCGGCCCTACGCGGAGCTCGGCCTTCGGCCTTCGCCTACCACGAAGCTCACCTTCGGGCCTGCGGCCCTCAGGTTCGCTTTTAAGACACTCGGGGGGTAGTGAGTGGTAGCACAACCTTAAACTCCCGCAGCTCGGCCTACGGCCTCGCAGGACGCTTCGGGCCTTCGGCCCTACGCGGAGCTCGGCCTTTGGCCTTCGCGTCGCTCGGCCTTCGGCCTTCGCCTACCCCGAAGCTCACCTTCGGGCCTTCGGCCCTCAGGTTCGCTTTTAAGACACTCGGGGGTAGTAAGTGTCCGCGTAGGCTCGCCCTTCGGGCCTTCGGCCCTTCGGGCCTTCGGCCCTCGGGCTCGCGTAATAAGCGCACTCTGAAGTGACGCTTCGGGCCTTCGGCCCTACGCGGAGCTCGGCCTTCGGTCTTCGCGTACCTGGAAGCTCACCTTCGGGCCTTCGGCCCTCAGGTTCGCTTAAAGACACTTGGGGGGCGTAGGGTTTCCGCAAGCGCGCTCTGAAGGGACGCTTCGGGCCTTCGGCCCTACGCGGAGCTCGGCCTTCGGCCTTCGCCTACCACGAAGCTCACCTTCGGGCCTGCGGCCCTCAGGTTCGCTTTCAAGACACTCGGGGGGTAGTGAGTGGTAGCACAACCTTAAACTCCCGCAGCTCGGCCTACGGCCTCGCACGCTTCGGGCCTTCGGCCCTACGCGGAGCTCGGCCTTTGGCCTTCGCCTACCCCGAAGCTTACCTTCGGGCCTTCGGCCCTCAGGCTCGCTTTTAAGACAATCGGGGGTAGTAAGTGTCCGCGTAGGCTCGCCCTTCGGGCCTTCGGCCCTCGGGCTCGCGTAATAAGCGCACTCTGAAGGGACGCTTCGGGCCTTCGGCCCTACGCGGAGCTCGGCCTTCGGCCTTCGCCTACCACGAAGCTCACCTTCGGGCCTTCGGCCCTCAGGTTTGCTTTTAACACACTCGTGTTAGTGAGTGGTAGCACAACCTTAAACTCCCGCAGCTCGGCCTACGGCCTCGCAGGACGCTTCGGGCCTTCGGCCCTACGCGGAGCTCGGCCTTCGGCCTTCGCCTACTTCGTGAAAGACACTCGGGGGCCTATACGCACAGTCCTATACTCCCGCAGCTCGGCCTACGGCCTCGCTGGACGCTTCGGGCCTTCGGCCCTCAGGTTCGCTTGTAAGACACTCGGGGCTAGGAATAGTAGCCCAACTTTAAACTCCCGCAGCTCGGCCTACGGCCTCGCAAATTTGTTTTGCCCATACCGTCCGCCATTTTGGATTTTTTCCAATTTTTTTTTTCTTTTTACAACTCTTTGGCCCCTCAAGTCCCCGCATGCCAAATCTCGCCGCGCTGCGACCAACTTGAAATTTCAAAAAAAAAAAAGTTTTTTTTTCGGCCAAAAAAAAATGCAGTTGTACTCCGCTTGGGAACCTTTATGACATTTGGTCGAGACCGCTATTCAAAAGTCGAGCGGTTTGGTCGGAAAAAAAAATCGAAAAAATTCCCCATACAAAATTTTTTTTAGAGCTAAAAAAAAAAAAAAAATATTTTCAGAATTGAGAGCCATATAGGATTCCGCTAGCCAAATTTCAGCGCTCTACAAGCATTTTGAAAAAAAATTAAAAAAAAACTTCGTTTTTTTTTAATTTTTTTTCCGTCATCAAAAACTGCACGCAGTTCTTTATGACATTTGGTCAAGCACCCCTAACCTAGCTGTAACCGTTGAGCCAGGCTGTATAGCAACTTTTTTCCAGGAGCCAAATCTTCAAATGTCAGATTTTTCTGGGGGTCACATTGATGACAGTAACACTTTTTCCATACAAGTCAAAGCTCCAGTTACACTCCTTCATGGAGAACAACCATATGAATGAGAAATGAGTCGTGCTGGAGCTTTATAGTATATTAATTGTACATTGTATGTACTTAATCATGTTATATTCTGATCTGTGTGTTTTTAGGGTTCCGTGCCTCGAAATGGAAAAACGGAACCCTTATAGGATCACTTTGTTGTCCGTCCGTCCGTCTGTCAATACCCTTTTTCTCAGGAACGCGTGGAGGTATCAATCATTTAAAGTTTGAATTCCCGTGCATAGTGTGTGCATGCATTATTTTAGAATTATTATTTTTTATATTAATGTTGCTGTGCCCTAACAGGGTTATGCTGGAACTGTATTTATATGTAACATCTTGTAAGACCCATACTGCAACAAATAAATGAATTAAGCTGAAATTTATATCAAATACTCAGGTTTACTGTCTCTTGGAGCTGTGAAAAAATCAACAGATTTCTTTCATTCTAAGCCAACACAATCAAAAGATACAGCCGTTTATGCCGCAAATTTCCGTAAGTTTTCGAAACCTCAAGGGAATCAAAACCTACTTCCCGTGAACTCAGAAACTTGAAATTTGGTGCGAAGCAACGCCCTATAGCACAGATAAAGGAAAGATAGCGAAAACCGTAATTTTTAGTTACATCACTGAAAATGTAATGTCCAGTATATACTGACACGTACTAAGTATGTGAATACATACTTAGTGAGTGTCAGTTTATAGTGGACTTGGTTTTATTGTACGGGGTGGTCCGGAACCCTCGGTGCGCGAGTCTGACTCGCACTTAACCGGTTTTTTTTTCACCCGTGGTAAAGCCGAAATAGTAAAAATAAAACAGGTGAAATAATTACAATTAATATCCGTTTCACCATGCACGGCGATGTTACTTGGTACCCTTGATGAAGCGGTAACCTTTTTCTAACAAATTTAGAAACTAGGTATCACTATTCTGTCTGTAGGAAAATATTACGTTTTTGAGATATATTCTATTAAAAAGCATTCCTACAATATTCGTTCAAAATATTATTCCCGAAAAGCATTACGAATGATTATGCGAATTAAGAAGTTATTCGCGAATAAATATTGGCGAATAATTATTCGAAATATTTATTCGTCATTCGCGAATAATCCTATTTATTCTTAAACGTTATTCGTATTCGAATAAATTTATCCCATCTCTGGGTGGATAAGCATATCTTCTCTTTTTTTTGGCGTTCTGGCCAACTGTGTCGGCTCAATTTTGCCAATAAGGATATCGACTACCGTAGGCTCAAAGGGCGTAAGGGACGAAATGCCCATGCCCATATCCCGTGAACTCTGAATCTTGAAATTTGGTACGAAGTATTTATAGCACAAATAAAGGAAAAATTGTGAAAACCGTAAATTTTTAGTTACACACTGAAAATTTGATGTCCTGTATAAACTGACACGCACTAAGTATGTAAATACATACTTAGTGAGTGTCAGTTTATAGTGGACCTTTTTCTATTGTACGGGGTGGTCCGGAACCCTCGGTGTGCGAGTCTGACTCGCACTTGACCGGTTTTTTGTATGCTAACCACGATCATGGCATCATCTCTTTCATTTACTTAACAGTTAAGAGTTTACTTATGTTTTCGATGATAAAAGCAAATCAATCGTTCCTTACGCCCTTTGGACCAGAGTTTTCAAAGGGCGTAAGGGACAAACTGTGATTTTTCATTAGAGCTAAAAATCCTACAATTAGGATATTCCGTTATATTTGTTTTATTTGTACACGGCGCGGTCGGTGCAAAACACGTAATTGAAATAAACTCGTTAAGACGGGTTCGCCGTGCGCTCGCCCGCTGGCGCCCCACTCTCTCCCCGCCTCGCACCCACCGCATGCATCTGACTCCACGACAAGGTCGCGAGTATTTTCAATTAAATTTTCAATTTCTTAAGCGTGAAATTAACATGCTTAATTTTGATGAAAACATGATTATCGTACACAAAAGGCTATTAGTAAACAAAAAATTCATAGTTACTATTTATAATTACTGAGAAATACATTATTATTAAAACGTTAAAAATAAATGTTTAATTATTGTCTTAAATGTCTAAAAAGACGCAATATACCTTAAACAGATAAAAACATCATAGTTACCATTTTGGCTTGTCTAGATAATGAGATCAGAGGAAAACTGTGAAAAAAAACGTATATGCGAATTTGATATCAGTTTAATTTTGCTATTAAGTGATCGAATTTGAATGCACCTCAAAGTTATACTAACAAGGTACTTGGTTACCTTTTTTACTTTTAGGAAAAAGTTAGGTAGTGTACGTTAACTCGTGTTTTTTTTAACTACGGTTACGATCGCGGATTTTTTACTTAATATATTTCATTAATATTTGATACTGAATAGTAAAATCCGATAAAACAATAAAAACAACGAGTTTACGAATTATGTCCAGGGTAAGCTAATTTGATTGGTCTACAAAGCAAGGGATCGGAATTGTTGTAATTGATCGCCGCGCACACGCCGGTGTCGTGAAAATGGCCGCCTGCTGGCTCAAATTCTGTTTGAAAGGCAAAAACAATACGACTAGCCTAGTCAAACATCTACGTGGTGTTAAAAAAGACGACAAATACAATCGGTGTGGTATTGAGAGTTATAAATAATGGTTCCGAGGCGAACTCTGTTGAGTGTCCACAGGTTAGCCGTCAGATGTCAAGAGGGGTCATGTCACAAAGTGCAACGGGAGCTGCCTTGCAACTAGCAACTACATCTAACGCAGTCAGTGCCAGACTGTCTTCGAGTTGTCATACTCATGTAGCAGTGAATCAATCAAGCCTCATTTCCTGTGCTGCGGATGCTCCTGACTTGGCACAGTGACAAAGCAAGTGGTGATACTATGGCAAGTAGTTGGACAGGTCAGACTCATGTTGAAGGATGAGTGCTGCCTACGGATAAATGAGGTACTGTACTAAACAAACTTTTAAAATGGGTATGAGCACTGATTTGTGTTATGAGAGGCAATTTTCTGCTGTCTTAAAGGATTTAGTAAAGTCCTAGTGTGGAATAGTGAGATTTAGCATTTGTAGACCTCCAAAATATAAACTTGCCATCATATCTTAGTGAGATAGCATTGCAATTGAGATGAGAATTGCAACGGTGCCTACAAAATCATGTAAATGCCTAGAGTAGCCCTAGTATTTACATGCTTGCTCAGGCATCATCATGTGAGTCATTGATTTCAGTTTCAAAGCATTAAGTTTTTAAAGTGCAGTGGAAGTATTAAAATAAAATGAGCGGTTAAGTTAACAGTTAGTGACTGTATTTTTGCCACTTTCAATTTACATGAGCTTTGAGTTGTGTGAGTGACTTCAGTGGTTATTATTTTGAACATGTTTTGAGGATGATTCTTTCAGTCAAATTTGTAAGTTGAACATCACTCCGATGACACAACAGCAGGAAGCTTCAGGGATGGTAGCATACAACTTCAAATGTTTTCTAACTAAATACTATGTGTTGAAAGTTTGGCATGCAATTGAGGAAAATATGAAAAGAGTAGGTAAATGAAATGACAGTTATCTACTTGTGGTATGAGTAACACAAAAGTTGTGGTATGAATGAAGTCTGTGAAGCTCATTCTACTTAGATGGTAATCTTTCTGAACTGTATTCACTTTTAAATTACAGCGAGAGATAACAGTGCATGATTGGGTGTCAGGCTTTACTCTAGTGTAGTGACCTATGGATGTATCTTGTAACATTATTTCTTTAGTAGGTACCTGCAAAAGTTGTCAGTAGTTCAGTGGTACATATTATTTGTGATTAGTACATGGAATGTTTTGATGACATATTAGTGCAACTCCATTCCAAAGTTGTGTGACGTCATGAGTGTTGTGATGTGTTTGATGAGAAACTAACAACAACCCTAGGTATCAATTTTGAATTTCATGGGACAAAGTGAGAAGTCAGTCATGTCATGTATGACCGCTAGAATTTCAGGTCATGTATTGCACCGGGTTTGACAGATGGATGAAAGACTTCTGTCCTATACTTTTATCAAGGAGTGTTGTGTATGTACAAGCTTTCATCTAATTAATTTGCAATGGTCGTTAGCTTGTATGCATGTAGTTATGTATGTAGCTATGTATGTTGACTTGTTTGGGTCAAGTCTTGCAGGTCAAGTTTAGCTAACTTTTTGAAGTCATATTGGTTTGAAGTTGAAATTATGAAATGGTCAAACATTTGAGCTTATCTGCTGACAATGCAATGTTGTGATGCTGTCGGGCTGGTCTGATGAGGGAGACAGAGGCTACTCATAGCAGCTCTTTGATTACACATAGGTAGTCACACATAGTAGACCCATCATCATGTTAGGGGTCATAGGAATAGTCTTAGTGATTAGTTGATGGCTGTGCAAGGAAAGGTACAGTTGGCAAAAATAAAAGTGCCTACCACACGTTTAAGTTATTGACAAATTGATTTCACATTTGTGCTGTCCATATGAAGGTGGACTGATGGCCTGGTAAGGCTCGCGGGCACTCTTTGGGGGAGGCCTATGTCCAGCAGTGGACGTCTTTTGGCTAATATGATGATGATGATTGTAGAAGTTGCAGATTTAACTTGTTCCAAGTTTACAGAAAGATTAGTCCCGGACCTATGTTTCATAAATCAATTAAAAAAATCGGAATCAGGTGGTGCCAGTAATTTTTACTATTGTGCAAATGCAGTGCATAGGGTTTGATTTCAAGATGTCTTGGTGTTTAAGGACAACGAGTTTTTAAAGTATTGGGAAAAGGGTTAAATGCCTACCAGTTACATTTATTTAACCTGGCGTTTGCTCATTAGTATATTTTTGTGTCACTCATGCATGAATGTTACTTGCATAGGCACAGTTGTTTTAGAGATGACCTATGTTGTGTTATTTAATGATTGAACCATAGATAGGAGACAAGAAAGCCCTGATGATTTTTATTATTGGTCATGAAATGTAACATGGAGGATTATTTAGTGAATTGTACATCCTAGTCAGCCTTGGATGACAGGCTGGTTAAATAGTTCTTCTTCTTGGTCGTATGCTCATGTCTGAGGGTCGTGACGTCTATGGGCGACTCTTTCGGCGGTTGAATAGTTACCTGTAATGTTTAGGTACAAGAGCTACTTATATATGAAGGAGTATGAAGGGGGTGTACTACTTTAACTCTTTGAATGCGATGACGTTGTAAGTCGGTCGTACCATCAATGCTGTTGGCTAGGTAGTGCCTGGGTAGGTACTACTAGTACTGGTAAGCAAGTGAGCTACCCCATATCCAAGCAAGGTTTTGCTTTGCTCAATTGAAGCAAGGAGTGAATGTGGTTTTATTTGTAGCAAGGCTGTCAAAGGTTACTTGATCTATTTAATGGATTTTAGACGACTCTGCTAGATGTAGATCATGCCAGATTTTATTTTGACTTGATAATTTAGGTACTTGGATTTATTTGTATGCATGACAGTGGAGGAAGCGTTTGCTCAGCAGTGGGGCAGTATGGGCTAAAATGACTTAAGTAATGGGTCAGTGAAGGCCGATCGGGTCTAAACATAAGATGACAGATACAGAGTTTTTATGATGATTATGGTGGTACTCTTTGCTGTATGGGAATTGTTTTCCAAGGAGTAGCGACGTTAGTCCAGTAGATAACGACACTTAGTAAATTAACTGCGGTTGATGAGCCGATCCTGCTGTCCGGTGCTGTTGATAGAATGGCGATGCCCGGAAACATGCAGAACTTCCCTGGATGCTCTAGACTGTGGTTGATGAGCCAGTTCTTATATCTGAGGATGTGCAGAGGAGAGTTGTTGGAGTCATGCGCTACTTTCATTGTTGTTCATGAGAGTTGTGATTCTGTTTATCATAACCCCACTCCGTACCCTCTAGTCAGAACGAATGTTCATTTGCAGACCTTCCTAGTCTTTATTTGGCCAATTAATTTACCTCCCGTACCCTTACCTACTGTTACTTACTGACTGACCTACTCGTAGGTATATGATAAAACGAATCACAATAAGGCATTAATGATAGTAGACGTGTGTGCAGGTTGACAAGCAACCCCGCACTGCTTTTGTTAACATTTTAGTTTGAGCAGGTTGACATGCTACTGTCGACGTTTTAAGTACTTTGCTGAAGCAGGTTGACATGCTAGTGGGACGCCTCTAGCCTCTGTTAACGTCATACATGGTGCGGGTTAACAAGCGCTTCGGATGCCTTGTTAAAGACATGTATGCAGAAGGGTAATTGCGTAACTTTTTGAGCGAGCGTTGGGACGGATCGACTGTCATTTTCCCGTGTACGAGAATGACATTTGATCTTACTGTCGTGCGTGCAGGTTTACGTAGTTTACCAGCAGGTTAACAAGTGGGTGAGATCCTTGTTAACATCGGAGGAGGAGACTTGTGATCTCAGCTTCCTGGGTGATGAAGGGAAACGTTTCCAATCTCAATCAGTACACATGCATGTGCAGCCAAGTAGGCAATCCTACTCTGGCTGATGAAGAGACGTCTCAGTGAAGGTTTTTGAAAACATGATGAATGATTACTGGTTTCGAATGATGAATGATTTCTGTTTCGAATGATGAATGATTTCTGGTTTAGAATGATGAATGAACTATGGATGAGATGATGGTTATGTAATGTTGGGTGAGAGACACATGCACGAATGAGTTGTGTCGTTGCAATAGTGATGTTGAACATTACTTTCAAGGTATGGATTGCCTGTCTATTGAATAAGAATGTCAGAATGAAGACTGAAAAGGAAGGAATGTCAAACAAAGTGTGAGTATGGAGACTAATGTTTCGACGAGTCCTTGGTCCCTGGTGCTGGTTCTCCAGAAGCCAGCGAGCTAGAAACATCAGGAGCTGAGCCACGAGTTGCCGACTCCGTGCAGCGGCTGCTGCGGGTGTTGGTGATGAAGAGCGGACGATGCAGTCGAGGACGATGCACTGTCAGGAGAGGCCGTGTCGGATCTGCACTTCGGGCATCGACTACGTTTTTAACAAGGCCTTAAACGGACCGGTTGACATTAGCTGTCAACTAAGGCGGGAATGGCTAGATTGGCACTTCTTGTCAT
This sequence comes from Epinotia brunnichana, assembly GCA_963854355.1. Taxonomy (NCBI): domain Eukaryota; kingdom Metazoa; phylum Arthropoda; class Insecta; order Lepidoptera; family Tortricidae; genus Epinotia; species Epinotia brunnichana. The sequence continues at coordinate 6,426,419 of OY977949.1, read as the reverse complement.
TCATTCTTGAGACTTGCATTGTGTTAGCGTTGCTCTTATTGAAATATTGTTAATTTGATGTAAATTCATAGAAAAAGCGATTATAATTGTTACTCGTGATTTTTGTGACTTTTATTCCTAAAAGCATTATAAACCCCATTTTATGCTCCTTAATTCTAAATTTATTTGGTTACTCTCCCTTGCTTGATTTAGCTAAAATAACAGTTTAAAATTACCTTGGTTTTTTGATATTTTCGTGAATAAGTCTGAAACAAAAGAAGATCAAAGGCTGATATTATGCATACAGTGTTCTTAGGTTCTGCCACTACTGCTATTGCCCGGACGAACGGCAACATTAAATATTGAATTAATGTTGCCATTCGTCCGGGTTTCCCCGGATTCGTCCTAGTTTAAGGGGCGCCCGGGGTGCATCCGGGCGGGGTTTCATTCTTAAAATGTTTTTAAAATGTTCAAGTCATGGGTCCTCGTTAGACGTCGGTTTTTTTACCGAGTTAAGTTTCAAAATATCTGTTGACATGTCCGGATTCTGAGCTCCAAAATCCAGGGTTTTTACGGTTCTTGTCCTGGTAGCTAGGTTTCAGAGATGGCAACCCTATATTGAATGCGCACGGCATATCTAACCCACAGAGAGTTATGTACCTGGTGGGGAATGACGTCACCAGAAGTCTAGTGCCGAAAAGACCCCTGCCCTTAATCTCAACACAACGACACAGCAAATCCTTCGCAGTTTTAAGGCCTCCACACACCGGTCGCGGGCGCGGGTCGGGCGCGCGTCGGGCGCGGGCCCGCGCATGTTGTAAAACATTGAAACTATACTTCAAACACACGCGACCGGTGTGTGGAGGCCTTTAGTGGCAGGCATCCTAAGACTACGGTGTCCGCTCACCACCAAGTGGGCTACAGATACGCTTGTTTGCCAATTGCCACAATCGTAAAACAGTCAAGATATATTATATATACTAAATAAAAGAGGTGAGACGAGTCAAGACAGGTTGCGAATCACATGGTTGTAATGAGCACATTACAGCTTTCCCCGATGACTCGTGACACGGCACTAAATCGACGCAACGCAACACGTGCATGCAAGGAAGCGCTATTAACGCTTTATTAATTGCTGAGTGTTTGTATATTTTTTGAGCACAGGGATTTTAAATTGACGTTATGGATTTGAGGGATGTTTTACATTTTCAGTCCTATCATATGCGAATGTCGAAATCTGTATTATTATCGAGGTAATCTCCGGAAGTATTCATCCGATTTTCGAACTCTATAGAATTAAACCTTCAGTCAGGATGGACATAGGCTCTTCTAAATAATTGGATATAAAGATTCGTTTTTTGACGGATTTTGAACTTTGAACGCCCTGGCAGGGCAAAGCTCCCATTTCCTCCTCGCAAATTTATCTGCAAACCAAACATTCCCACAAGCCCCACGGTGTCGTGCTGCCCTAGTAATAAATGCTGATCAAACCCAAATTAAATACAATTTCAGAACCTAACAGCGCTAATACTAACATTATCGATGTTCAACAGCGAAGGCTGGCATCTATGCAAATACCCCCGGTTTGCCAATCTGATTATATTACTAACACGGGTTACACGGGTACAACGGATACTAATGATAGATTATGCAACAACCTCCTTCGAGGTATCGGTACGGGCTTTTCAAGAGTTATTTTTTTAATTATGAAAATCTGAACAAATAAATTTCTGTCAACAATTTAATTTTTGGTACAAGCTTTTATTGCCGACTGTACTTTTCTGTATACCATCATCAACTACTCATTGAGACGATTCTAACGAGCCCAAACTCAACGGGGTTACGTCGGTTAAGTACTGAATTTCAGATCAGCTCGATGGTACCATAATATTGAATTGTCATCCAAACTATACTAGTACCCAAAATTTCAGCTCAATCGAATAACGGCAAGTGACTGAAAAATGGATTGCAAATTTTGACGGACAACTACATAACTTAATATACTTATACTTACACACAATACGAACAAGTCAAGTTAATATAAAGCTTGTAAAAAGTAGCTTTATTCCTAGTTTTACGCCATTCACGTTGTCAGAACCGTTGTCTCATATGTCATGATAAGTCATGATCCTAAGCATTAGGAAGATGCAATGATTATGATATTTTAGTAACAATATCAACTCAAACAAAACTAATGACGTTCTTCACTCCACATTTTTAGAAAAAAAAAATAGTATGAAGATCTCTCAAGATCATTTTCAAGAGGCTTCTTAAGATACAGTAGCTACTTTTATTTATCTAATAAATCTTTCAGCCTAATTAGCCTCTACGCTTTCCACCTGACTCGAGCCTTAAAGCATGATGTACGGACACTTCTGTCCGTGCGATGATGACGCCTAAAAATGCGTAGGTACTCGTCAAACTGCTTACTACAGTTTGGCGCATGTATCGTAAACAGTTATGTAACTATTTTTAGGGTTCCGTAGTCGACTAGGAACCCTTATAGTTTCGCTTTGTCTGTCCGTCCGCGGATAATCTCAGTAACCGTTAGCAATAGAAAGCTGAAATTCGGTACTGATATGTATATCAATCACGCCGACAAAGTGGTAAAATAAAAAGTGTTTATTTTATTTTATTAGGGTACCTCCCCTATACGTAACGTGGGGAGTGTTTTTTTTTCTTAATTTTAACCCTAACGTGTGATATATTGTTGGATAGGTATTTAAAAACGAATAGGAGAATGAATATATATTGATAAAGTTAATATTTTCGAAAATAATCGCACCATAAGTAAAAAAAATGTGTCCCCCCCCCTCTAACTTTTGAACCATAAGTTTTAAAAATATTAAAAAAATCTAAATAGTAGAACTTTATAAAAACTTTCTAGAAAAATTATTTTTAACTTGATAGGTTGAATAGTTTTTGAAATCAAAATAATTTCACACATTTACTGTGACGGACGAAAAACTACGGAACCGTACACTGAGCGTGGCCCGACACGCTCTTGGCCGGTTTTTATTTATCCGAATAAATGATTTACATTCACGAACGCCTAACTGAAATGATTAAAATTGGAAGGAAACACCAACCAACCAAAAGTCCTAACTCGTTGAAAATGCCCAACTATTTACGAAAGCCGGAATACGTTTATGCTTAATACCACGGATTTCGTTAATCTTACCTTGCACCTGTTACCAACATTCATCAACCTTGCTAACTCGTTTCCGAGGCAGGTGCGAAACTGCCCATTATCAGCCATCAAATCGTTTATTATATCCTTATCAATATCGAATTTTAGCGTTTAGGGTAGAAACCGCAAGCTCTATTAACTTTGCTAACCTCGTATCTTAGATATTCTTCAGAGCGATATGAACCTTATGATTAGTAGAACATGGTTGTGATTGCAGTGTAACAGAATGAGATACGATGCAGATATAGTAATCCGTTCGTCCGTGGCGACGGTAATGGTAATGCGCGGTCAATTTTGCAAGCGACGGCGCCAGCAATATTAAATATTGTCTCTAATCGCTCAGTTCTTCAATACCTTCGGGACTTTATTGCGATATTTACTTAACTATCCGAGAACCATCTAGGAAGAAATCGACCGAAAGCAACGTGGTGACAAAAAACAGCATTAATTTTACTAAAACTGACACAACCGAGACGTCGGGAAATTTCAGAGAGGAATTGCGTGTAAGAATAGTGAAAGTTTAGATCAAAAATTGTATTTTAAGAAACAAGTAAACAACCCAGAGCAGATGTTTCTGCTTTATGCCGCGTGCGCAAAAGTAAAAGAAGAAGCCAACTGATTATAAATGTAATCATACCCTGTGTAGGTACTGTAGACTGTTAAGCAATTAAGAAATTGAATATTCTGAAAGGCTATCAAGTAGATAAGAGAAATATTTTGAATTTTCGCAAGATACCTCTAGATCTAAAATGTTCGCTCGTCAATAAAATCTGAATACTGACATAAAAGGGAGATCCAGGCACTGTTCAGCGCCCGACCATTTTATGACTGAATGAATGAAAATGTTTATTTCAGAACAAGTTCCATATCGGTTAGTAACATTTTGACTTAACCTATTGTTATATTCAAAAAGGCAAGATTATTTTATGATCACGTCGTTTAATTCAGTCTTGGTCCACAGTAATCCCAGTTATGTATCTCATTTGAATTGTGAATTATGTTATGCCCACGTTTGACACGACAATGGGCTGATGTATTTGTCGCATGACGAATAAGCGAACCTGTGCTATTGTCATAATTTGAAGAATAAGGCCAACCTGTTCCGTGTTGCTTCCGTAAATTGTGTTGTTAATTGTCGACCCGACTATCAATGGGTGGGTTGACATGGGCAAACTTAGTGTAAATTGAGCGTACGATTAATAAAATAGTTTTTCAATTCAATTCAATTCAATATATATTTATTTCAGGTTACTGGACCCATAATGTGTTAGTTACAATAAATTAAATTAAATTAAGTGTTAGTGACAAAATAAATTACTAAATACTACTCTTACATTAATTAACTTATTTATTTTATTTAGCCCAGATATGAGACACTGGTGCATGCAATGACTGCCAGTGTCTCATAAATGGACAGTCAATACGGTCGGCGACGACCGCCAGCAGGGCGCTGCCGCCGGCGCGCGCGCGTCGCGCCGCAGAGGCCGGCGCCCTCTTGCGCATGGTGCTGTAAAAACAGTCCACGCGCGCCTCCGCGAACATGCCCGAGGCACTGCAGTATCGCGGCAGCCGCAGCAGCACCCTGAAGGCGTCATTGTATTGAACGCGGAGAGCGTTGTATGCTTTCTTTGTGTAACTTACCCACAGGCTGCTCGTGTAAAAAGTAGTGCAATATGCACGGAAGAGCGTGATCTTCACACCAGTTGAGCAACGAGCGAACCTGCGGGCTATCATGTTAGCTCTGACTGACAACGCTCTCCGCTCCCGTTCAATATCGTCGTCATCTTTCAGATCATCGGACAGCACATGACCCAAATATTTAAAGCAGTGGACCCGCTTCAAAGGAACACCGTTAAGACTTTTGCTTAGTCGGAAATCAGACTGATATTGATTCGCCCTAGGAGTCTTCAGTAAGTGTAAGGCCTGAGTGGACGCTCCGCTACGAGCGGGGCGTGCAGCGTCCATATAAAACAAATGCAATTTAGCAGAATCGGGTGATCACCCGAGACGGGCAAGTTATTATAAAGTCGAAAGCCCGCTACGGCGCACAGACATGCCGCGCACGTTTTTAAAAAATCGCTTCGTTTCAAAATTAAGTTTTAATGCACCCACAGCCCAACGGGTAATCGAGCGTTGCGTAGATGAACTATGCAAGACTGGATTTCTCTTGCCAATAAACCAAGTCCGCACTTGGATTCGTAATGGTCTAGCATTTAGCAATGAAAATAAGTGAGTTCTCATGTTCTCCCTTACTCGGTAGCTTCTAATTTTCTCCTCACATGGCCGTGTTATTATGCACTTATGTACAATAGGCGAAAATGCAAACCGTGCTCACTGCTCAGTAGGTTTCAACTTATTTTGTACTTTCGCTGTATCTTGTACACGAGAGTGCACTTAACCGTAGTAGAGATATAAACAGTACCCTGACTTGGCAGCTAGCGAAGAATCTAGGGCACGTGTATTGTATATCACCGTTGCAATGGCTAAAATATAGGGACTTTAGAATGACTAAAAATAGGACGAGGATTAGGAGAATACCAAAAAATCTGTGTTTTCAATAATGATAATCGAAAATATGAACGGCTGTGACAAGTGCATGGAATTCGTAGTGCTTATATACCACGTAGATTTAAGTTAAGTCTTCAACATAATTTAAGGAAGAGCGATAGTGACGGAATCATCATTATTCCGAAATTTGAACTAGGGCGGCTGGTTCTTGGGGCACGCCTTTCCAAAGCCCTCATCATAATAAAACTCACTAAACTAAACATTACAGCATTTATTATGGAAATGAGCATTTGGGTTCTCACTTTTACTGATTTAAGGAATTAACTCATAAGATTTATTATAACACGCTTTTTATTAACTTGCAATGTATGTAAGTATGTATGTAATTTGTTCGGGTGGAATCTTGCAACTCAATTTTGAAGCAGATATCTTCAACCGATTGAGCTGTAATTTTGGTTAAAGGTATAGTTTGGGTGACAATTCAATATTATGGTACCATCGAGCTGATCTGATGATGGAGACAGAAGGTGGCCATGGGAATTCAGTAATTAACCGACGTAGCCCCGTTGAGTTTTGGCTCGTTAGAATCGTCTCGATGAGTAGTTGATGACGGTATACAGAAAAGTACAGTCGGCAATAAAAGCTTGTACCAAAAATGTAATTTTTGACAGAAACTTATTATACTACGGGTAAATCAATACTTACAGAGAGATATTTGCAGATATATTGCCGCTGCCAGTGGAAACGGTCATTTAAATTCATACATGTACGTCGTTAAAGTACTGACTGCCACTTTTCTGTAACTCGACACTTGTTGCTTGACTCGTGATCATTTCCGAATGAATATTTAACTCTGTTTCGAAAGGGAAATGAGCAAGCTTTGCTTGTAAATTCTGCAAATTAATTACAGTCGTTGGTTTTGTAACGTCGATACAGGCGTGGCAACTGTAATTCTAGGGTCCTGGGACTTACTGCTTCATTGAACTACTAATGAACTTGTTATTAAAATTAACATTGTGGAATGTTTAGAAAATGAAACTTGTGTGGGCCTTTATGTGTAAATGTTCGAGTTGGCATATCTGCATTAATTTGATATTATCTCGGCTTCCGTTACATAAGTTTGGAATTCGTGTGTAATTCCGTTTTGTGTTAATTTACGATGTATTATTAACTAATCCAAACAAGAATGCCGTTTAATCTAAAACTCCACATCCAAGACACACATCGAGCTTTTATTTTCTAATCTATCTTCTGACCTAACGTGGCGGCAAAGATACAGATAGGTCATTTAGGTAGAATAAATACAAGCCTTTTCACGATTATATCAAGGCTTTTTCAAACAAATTCATACAATAAAGAGAACCTAGTAACATCTAATTAGTACGTATCATAAAAGTAAAAAAATAAATTAATAAGTAACAATAGGAAATAGATTTGATATTTATACAATTTTTATTGCCTATTTATTTTTCAGAGGTAAACCACAGAATATTTAGTGCAGATCAATATTACGATATTTTATTTTCTTAAGTGTATGTACAGAATTTAAATTAACTAAATTATAGATAACTGCTATTTATACCAAGTTAAAAAAGTCATGAGCATAGCGAGAAACCAAAATAGCAACCATCTTCTGACAAAAACAACTAACGAAATTATGGAACACCCAGCCAAATCTAGTCCCATAAATGTTTCCACACAAGCAGTTCATTAACATAAAAACAAAGGCGTTTTGTTGAATTAAAGGCGTGAATTACATTATCTTTTGCAGTGCTTAATTGCATAAAAACGCCACTTTTTGCTTGCAGCCGACAGTCGTTCCGCATTCAATGCACATCAGAAACGAATGGTCGGAAGATTGGTTGAACTTAAAAGACATACGTCCTTTTAGTCATGTGGTTTGTTACATGGAATCTCGCACACACCCAGTTTGGCTGTATCTAGAGTAGTACAGGGTGTAAAAAACATATATGGCTTTAATATAAGCCGATGTCCACTAGTTTATTACAAAACGCCGACTTTTAGAAACCGCACAGGGTCGCATAGAAAAAGGAACACGGATCTTACAGAAACGCATATCTTAAAGGGAGCTTTGTTTTGTTTCATATGTTGACGACCGCTTTAGCCTAGTTGGTAGTGACCCTGCCTACGAAGCAAGAGGTCCTGGGTTCGAATCCCGGTAAGGGCATTTATTTGTGTGATGAGCATGAATATTTGTTCCTGAGTCATGGATGTTTTCTATGTATTTAAGTATATATTTCTCTATATAAGTATCTATATCGTCGTCTAGTACCCATAGTACAAGCTTTGCTTAGTTTGGGACCAGGTTGATTTGTGTAAGATTGTCCGCAAATATTTATTATTTATTATTATATGTGAATAAGATTATTGAAATAAGCATTCACGTGAAATGGATTCTTATTCTAGTGCAATAATATGTATCTTAAACCACAAGGTGGACTGAGGGAGTCCGCTGATGGATGCTTGTGGCGCAGGACCGGTCACTTTGGCACTCTTTGTGGGACGCCTGTGTCCAGCAGTAGACGTCTTTCAGCTTGATATGACGATCAATATGATGGTGTATCTCAAAAACTATTATTTAGCTTCGACGTTTCCTGCATGTGAGTAATGGCATAGGGTTCACTAGCGGTAGCGGTGACTGCAGAGAGGTAACAAATGGGAATTGCTCTGATTACCCGTGTTTATGGCCTTGGAGGTTACTTTTTCTCTCTGTTCTTTACTGATTACCCGCGCGTGTTTATGGCCTTGGAGGTTACTATTTCTCTCTGTTATTTACTGATTACCCGTGTTTATGGCCTTGGAGGTTACTATTTCTCTCTGTTCTTTACTGAAAAAAACCTTTCGTATGTCCGGCGTCTGCCCGGCTGTTCTCCTCTACAGGTCGCATTTAAACCGATTCTCGTGAAATTTTGTCGATTCAGTTTTACGAAATTGATTTTTTTTATGTGGTTTTCTTGTTCTGGCTCACAGCGGCAGTTAAGAAAACGAGTCGGGTAAAAAAAACATTACTGTTAAAGTTTGAAAAAAATGAGTTCAGACTTCAGCAAAAAATTACGATTTCTAACAAAACTGGAAAGTACCCAACCGCACAAGGATCAAGGGAAAAGATAATAATCAAGTTCAATGTTCATCGATACAAGGAAAACGGAATGTCGAAAGGAAAAATGCAGTACCTACCTAACAACTCATTATATATTTCAGTGGCAGAGAAGACACCCCGAAGCGATTTCATTGAGCACGCAGTAATAGTACTTATTGCTAACGACATACGACTTAAAATAGCGGAAAAAAATCTAGACTTAGGTCATTCAAAATCAGTCCAGTTTTCTACAACGACAAGATACCATTTGTTTACGTCGCAGCCATTTTGAGTAAACTGCACGAATACCCAAGGAGGTCACCGACTATTCTAACCGATGACTGCCGTGAATAACCGAGTGAATAATGAATAAATAAATACTGATGAACTGAAGTGGATCGCAGAGGTCAGTCCCTTCACCTGTGGTGACACGGGTGATACGGGCATCTCCGCAATTCTATTTAGTCCATACGTCCATACCAGTGAGATTCTCAAGGCTGCTCTACAAAATGGGCCATCATGGCCCATCCTTGGAACTGTGGCTTAAAGGAAGAAATACCTACTTACATCTCATTTCACCGCAGAACTGCGTCCAGTCCTGCGGCCATGATGCGCCATTCTGTATCGAAGCCAATACAGGAGTAGTGGTCTAAGGATAGACTCACGTTACTTTTACTTGTTTGATTCGTCAAGTACGATTAAATAATAAAATAGGATTCTAGTTATAATGACATCTGCAACATATTATTTGAGGACCTAGGCTAGGTCCTACTTAGGAATTGGGTATTTTCCTGGGTAAAAAAAAATATTTTTAGTCCGTCAGTTAGATTATCAAAAAATATTGGACAATATTTTTTTATTTTGTCTATCAAATAAAAAAATACAAAGAACGGGCTATCCGTTAATGTTCCGCGTGACGTCACATTATGCTAAAAGTGTCCCATAATGTGACTTCACGAGGAACTTTAACGGGCTATATCTTTATCATTTTTTGTTTGATTGACAAAATAAAAAATACGTGTCCAATATTTTTTGATAATCTAACTGTCGGCATAAATATATTTTTTTAGGAAAGTAGCGAATGTCAAAGGTTATTTAAATTTTCTAATTCAAAACTTTATTTACTTTTGACGACCGCTTTAGCCTAGTGGGTAGTTAACCCTGCCTAAGAGACTGACGGTCCTGGATTCAAATCCTGGTAACGGCAAATATTTGTGTGATGAACATGAATATTTGTATCTGAGTCTTGGATTTTTTCTATGTATTTAAGTACTTAAATAGTATATCTATAAATATATCGTCGTCTAGTACCCATACCTAACACATGGGGCTAGTTCGATTAATATTAGGTATGTTATTCAGAAGGAAACGCAACCGGATTTCTTAACAAAAAGGAGATCTAGTTTGCATCAAAAACCCCGGAAATTACGTCATTAAAAGGAACCGTAATGATAAAAAGTAGATGACAAAATCCATGTTTGTGTACATCCAAAACTACTTAAAAGGAATGTCAGAACCAGAACGCATAACGTCTTACGCAACAAAAAATGAACCTTTTATACTCTGACCGATATATTTACGAGTAAATGTGGAATTCCGTCACTAGTTTCTGCAGGTTGAAATATATTTCACACCTGACATACAGTTTATCGCACAATCGCGACAAGCTTTGTCACTCTGGATAAGTTGCTGGAGTGAAAGTAACATGAACGATGCCACCTGTCTCTTTTAATGTGTAAACATATATTTCTTCCTTTGTCAAACTCGTATCGCACGGAAGTGCTCAATTTGAAATGAGCGCTAATTCTGCTAAATACGGTTGAAATTACAATATCACGATTAAGATAGGAGCATGTGCGTTCCATATTACATAGTTTAAGATATCGCGTGCACAGTTCAAAAAGCAAAAAGCCTTACATAATGTTCGGTAATCTTGTGCATGTCACGGTCGTTGTTTGTTTTTAAGCGATTAAGCTTTAATAGTCGTTTAATTAGGCCGTTTTTGACGCCACTGCTTCTTTTCAAGCCTTTTAAAATCTGGCGTGAGTGTGTACTCAGTTTAGAACTTATCTGGTCTTTTAGTCATTTGTCACTATTAAGCTTCCGAAGTTATGTATTTAAGTCGAGCGAGACCGACGAAATCGAGTATAATTTGTATTGAATTTTTAGACGTAAAAAATATATTATTCCTCGATGAATCCTGAATAAGACTCCAAATCATCGCTTTATAACAAAATATACTTAATACTATTTATGTTTTTAAAAGGCTCAGTATTTCCGGCAGTTATATAACACGAAAGCAGCTATAGATATAATCTTAAGATTGTTTTGCCTACACCCGTGGGAGGTCCCCGAACGTTTACCGACAAGAGTTTGGAATTAGTAGTGACGGCTTTATGCGACAGCTCGTGATCAATAAGCTACCTTTAGTAAGAATGATTTAGCCTCATTTAGATGTTACCTAGAAACCTTCGATATTTATGGGCATTTCAGTAATTGTGCCGAAGGGATCGTAAATAAACAATCTAGGTTATACGCGCTGTAATTTATTAGAATACGTCAAAATGTTACGTGGAAAATATATCTACCTATACTCCTTCTGTATGTAACGTCGCTTACTATGGGCCTCATAAGAAGGCTCAAAGTCACCCAAAGGGCAATGGAGAGGGCTATGTTGGGAGTTTCTCTGCGTGATCGCATCAGAAATGAGGTTATCCGCAGCAGAACCAAGGTAACCGATATAGCCCTCCGAATCGCTAAACTTAAGTGGCAGTGGACGGGGCGCCACATTTCACGTAGAACCGATGGTCGTTGGGGCGGAAAGGTTCTCGAGTGGCGACCACGTACCGAAAGGCGCGGCGTGGGTAGGCTCCCCACAAGGTGGACTGAGGACCTGGTAATGGTCGCCGGAGTCCGCTGGATACGGGTGATGCAGGACCGGTCACTTTGGCACTCCTTGGGGGAGGCCTATGTCCAGCAGTGGACGTCTTTCGGCTGATATGATGATACTCTTTCTGTGCGTCAGGCCGTGGTCTCCGGTTGACACCGCACGCCAAAATGTAGCTGCAATTCCACACAACTTGACGCTGTATGCGTGCGCGTTAAACGGAGACCCAGGCCTTACGGGTATATGATGTTACAGAAGTTACAGAACCCTTTTATCGAGATATCGATAAATCAATACACCTGAGGCCCTAGCACGATAGGTTTTATCGTTACGGTTTACGGCGACAATGTACTGAGACGTCAAGTAATACATAACGATAAAACGTATCGTGGTAGCTGGGTTGGGCAACGCGCAGCTTGCATTATACCCGAACGTTTATTCTCTGAAGTAAGTGTTCTGGATTTATTTTGTAATTTTGTTGGATTGACCGAGTCTAGTTTTTCAATCTGTGAGTCCCCCTATGCGAGCGACCTACATTCTTGGGAGCCTAAAAACCAAATTGTATAATCTGTTTTATCAGATGAAGTAAGAATTATAAGAACAAATGATGCTAACAATGCCCCAGAGCACAGCCCAGAGCAACCAGTGAAGAAACAAAACAATAGACACACTCGCATGCCACTTTCAACACCATCAAGACACCACAAGCTCCGATAAGTGCAAAATCGAGTAAGCAGAAACAATGGCCGGTGGAAAGCATTGTCAGCTATTGATTCGTCAACTTGTTCAAGGTCATTGCGACACCCACTGTCAATGAAGACCATTGATAAGCGTCCAGCGGAACGGATTTTCTAATCTATTGATGATTGTGAAATGTTTTTTTATTATTCTATTACATTGACCGTTATGATTCCTATAACGTTCAGGATTCCGATGACCTCACCCGTTTGGTCTAAAGCGCAGATGTTGTTCAGCTATCACACTCCTTTCAGTCGTTATTTAAACGCCATTATTGACTTCAGTACGAGTAGTAAGCACAGGACTTGCAAGAACTGAAGATGAACCTTCAGTTTATTCATCAATTATGAATTATATATTTCATAAAAGACGTTTCTCAAAATTGTGAAGAACAGACGCTCAGAATTTAGTCCGTCTATTTTTAACCACAAAAACAATCTACTAATAGCGACAGCGATTTCATGGCACTTTTATTATGTTTTCGTGTTTTTATAAATTTTATTGTAATTTTTGTGCTGTAAATAAATGTATTTCTCTCTTTCTTTATCTTTATACATCGTCCACTGTTGGACGTATGACAGGCCATGTCTGTGAAGTCTTGTCTGTCTGAATGTCTGTGCTATTTCTGCTAGTTTCCTTAAGGTCATCAGTCGAGCGAGTTGTATGGCATTCCACTAAAGAACCGAGTTGGCGATGAAAGATAGTTCTTAAAAAAAAAGAATTTGCCAGGCAGGAGAAGGGCTCCTGTTGACTATGAGATCCTGGGATTATCCTCACGAGAGTCACGAGAGCACAGGTGGTCGCCATCTTTGAGTTTCAGAGCTCGCGCTAAGTTTTAAATCAATCTTCAACAATCACTTATAACTTGGACCGACACTAAAATGTCCCTAACATCACATCATTGCTTGACGTGACGATCCACCCCTTCGGCCAGTCTCGGCATATTCAATTATGTTTCGAAATTGACATTGAAATACTTGAGACTTACATATTGGTAATTGTATTAGTAGGTTGAAAGCACAATGAGCGAGATCAGATACCAAAACACTTACTTATTGGTGCCCGTTTTTAAACTCCGACGCAAACGACCGGTGTTATATGATTTTAAAATGTGTATATCTGCGAGTCTGTCTGTCGCATAGTCGCATCATACCCTGGATGAACCAATTTGAGTGCAGCTTTTTTAATCGTCGTAAACTCTTGTCCGTCGTTATGGTTCTTAACTGTATTTGTTGTGTCGAGGTGTCTATTTTTTTTAATGACAATCCTTACGCAATGCTCCCATTTCTCAAAGCTTCGTAGTATTTTATCAAGGTATCTGAACACACAAAGAAAAGCAGAATTCTCAGAATCACATCACAATCGGCTTCATCATACATCGAGTCAGTAAAATATACGTGTTTCGGTAAGTTATACAACGATAGCAGCCATTATCAAACAAAACACGTCGACATTTAAGACCAAATCACAAGGAAACCATGCATTCCCGCACTAGTGCAAGACCTGTAAGACGTTTACCGTTAACTAAAAGCCTCATCATTCTAAGTACCGATCCTCCCTACAATCTATTAGCAGAGGTGTTACTAACAAGGGCCAAGCAACAATCAGAGAGTACTTGCTCCTCCGATAAATTGCGGCGACTTGAGGCAACTTTCTACAGTACCTCGCCTCCTCACCCCGGGCAATATCGTGACATTGTGCAGATAAATAGCCCATTTAACACCATGTAGACGTAAATTTACATTTCATTACGGATAGTTATGATAAACTCTTTCATTAGCCGGTGATGAATGTGATTCGCTCGCCGTTTATTGTGGTTTGAGTTTGCATTCATGGTAAATATGGGCACCATTTTGAATCAACGCGATAGGAAAATACTTGCTCCGTTTGCTCAGCGACCCAAATTGAATCTTGGCGAGAGTGGGCCATTTTTCTCGGTCCTGTGCTTCATCATATCAGCCGACAGACGTCCACTGCTGGACATAGGCCTCCCCCAAAGAGTGCCAAATGACCGGTCCTGCGCCACCCGCATCCAGCGGACTCCCGCGACCTTTACCAGGTCATCAGTCCACCTTGTGGGGGGCCTACCCACACCTCGCTTTCCGGTACGTGGTCGCCACTCGAGAACCTTTCCACCCCAACGGCCATCGGTTCTACGTGCAATGTGGCCCGTCCACTGCCACTTAAGTTTAGCGATTCGGAGGGCTATATCGGTTACCTTGGTTCTGCTGCGGATAGCTTAGCTTAGGTCCTGTGCTTACTCTTGCCAATTGCAAATTTGGTGTTGGCGGAGATTTGCTTCGACCATGTCGCTCGCTCCATAGGAAAATGAAAACCGAATTAATTTATTGGGTCGTTCTCGTGCATTCATAATAGCACAAGAAACCAAGAAACAAACGCTTGCCATTGGACTAACCGGATCTCTGTAAAGTTAATAAAAGTCGTTATTTAATTTGAAAAACATGGAAGCGACAGTGAATCTTTGGAGAAAGGAGACCATCGTCCAGCGCCAATAGAATAACAAACAATTTTATATCCTCGTGCGTTACGATGCCTCATTGTGCACTAGTGCTGTGACTAGCATCGATGGTAAACTGAACTTTATCGCGCTAGATAAGAATAGTGTAAACTTTGTTATCGCGCATGCATTAAACACAAAAAGTGAAAGTATGTGTGGAAAACAGATAATAAAACTAGCAGTTATTATCCTCAATACGATTCCTCTGTAACTTGTACGACTCACGTATGCCAATACAAAATAAAACGAAACGCTTATATATATATGTTTCTGTCAAAGATTTCATTTTTGGTACAAGCTTTTATTGCCGACTGTACTTTTCTGCATACCATCATCAACTACTTATTGAGACGATTCTAACGAGCCCAAACTTGATGGGGTTGTGTCGTTTTTTAGGGTTCCGTAGCCAAATGGCAAAAAACGGAACCCTTATAGATTCGTCATGTCTGTCTGTCTGTCCGTCCGTATGTCACAGCCACTTTTTTCCGAAACTATAAGAGCTATACTGTTGAAACTTGGTAAGTAGATGTATTCTGTAAACCGCATTAAGATTTTCACACAAAAATATAAAAAAATTTGGGGTTCCCCATACTAAGAACTGAAACTCAATTTTTTTTTTCATCAAACCCATACGTGTGGGGTATCTATGGATAGGTCTTCAAAAATTATATTGAGGTTTCTAGCATCATTTTTTTCTAAACTGAATAGTTTGCGCGAGAGACACTTCCAAAGTGGTAAAATGTGTCCCCCCCCCCTGTAACTTCTAAAATAAGAGAATGATAAATCTAAAAAAAATATATGATGTACATTACCATGCAAACTTTCAACGAAAATTGGTTTGAACGAGATCTAGTAAGTAGTTTTTTTTTAATACGTCATAAATCAATTTATTTAACGGAACCCTTCATGTGCGAGTCCGACTCGCACTTGGCTGCTTTATTTTATTTTATTTTATTAATTTATTTCGTACTCAACAAAAATTACGATAAACTTAATCTAAATCTTCGCCAAACTGCATAACAGTTTGTTGGCGAATATACACTTTTTAGAATTATGTTTTGGTATCTATATTATGTGTACAATCTACATATGATTTTTTTATGCTTATTATTAGCTTATGCGGAGTTTCTATGGCCACCTTCCAGCTCCAGCAACAGATCAGCTCCAAGTCACCATAATATTGCATTGGCATGCGATATACATATGCTTGCAAAATTTCAGCTCAATTGGATAACGGGAAGTGACTGAAAAATGGATTGCAAATTTTGACGGACAACTTACATACATTCATACGAATAGTGCAAGTTAATATATAATAAAGCATGTAAAAAGAGCAGTGAAGACCCGCGCTTCTCTATGGTTCGGAATTCGGAATGCTGGCCGACAAGGAATGTTGATGAACAGAAAATGCACACAACTGAGATGAAGATACTTCGCTGGTCCGGGGGAGTCACACGTTTGGATAGAATAAGGAATAAATACATCCGCAGTAATTTCAAGTGTAAGGATAACGTATAAAATAGTATGTTTTTATTTATGATTATTACACTCATTTATAATGGCTTCTCAATTAATTATAATTTAAAGAGTAAGTGTAATGACAACTGAACTGCAAGACCCTGGGGGCGGACCGCCATTATTCGTCCTTAGGTTGCGTCGCTGATGAATGCTATTGAATTTACTAACACTCGTTGGATGTAAATAGTAATTAAAGATATAAAAGTATAGTTTGTTGGGGGGTATTGGTTAGCGGAATTACATAAAGGTTTGTAACATCTTCATGATAACTGATGTAGAAAGTGCTAGCTCTATTTACCTGCCATTGTTGCTGTGTTCATTGGGTTAATAAATACTGTTTATAACAACTATAGTTGTTTTGTTATGATACCCTTTTAGCTCAGAAGTGGGATTAGCGAGTATTTTTAATTAAATCACTCGTTAATCTCGCCTGCAATTGCCAAGTAATCGGCCCTTGCACAATGAATACAGCTTCAAAATAGTTACCTACTTTATTTTTATGGCGGAGGTATTTGTGTTCATAAATGCAGTTATGTTGATGCTACTTAGTCTCGAGATGACTAATGTCTGATTAGATTTCGTTTTGATCATATAACTAAGGAACAAGGCGATATTATATGGTAATTTGTCACTATTTTATGAACACGTTAGAGTATTATTTGTATTTAATTGCAATATTATTACCGAATATGTAAAATAATAAGTACCTATGTTGAAAAACGATAACATCTTTGATCTCTGAAAAATATAGATACCAAAGTTCGATGATAATCGTGATGGAATGAAATAAAACAATTCGGCATTTATTCCACTCGAAGACATTATTTGCCTTCTATTTTGTGTGTTTATTGAGTTCGGTCAGAGTTGAAAGTGCGTTTGGTTGTAGGTACATATTATGAGTAGGTAATATGTAAGTATTTGTGACGACCGAACGGTCACTTTTTCACTCCTTGCGTAAGGCCTATGTCCAGCAGTGGGCGTCTTTTGGCTGATATGATTATAATGATAATGATTTGTGACGAAACAAACTGATGTTTTGTTCATGTATTTAATGCAAAAGTTATCACCGTAAGCATTGATTTGCACCATAATTACAAGAAGGTACCTAAAGAAAAGTAAAGTACCTCTTTAACGAGTTTTAATTAACGTACTGTATTTTCTATTTGATTGATGACTTATTCTATACGCTGTCCCTTTTACTCGTTCGTTCATGATAAAGGGGTCGACACACGAGTGTTCATTCGTGATAAAGGGGTAGACACATGAGTGTAAAGATTTGTCACCTCCAATTTATCGCAAGTGATGAATTGAATTGGTTGTAGTGTGTTTCGCCTTCTTTAACGTATGTAGGTACTTCTCGCACACTGTCTCATTCTCAAATTACGTTGGTTCCGATAATTAGGAATTAAACGAACTTACCTGTAAGTGAAGTTCTATTCTAATTATGTGAGCTGTGCAATCTTGAAATGATAATTATATACTTGTTATTGTGTTTTTTTGTGCAGCCTAAACCACGTCTAAAATAAGTTTAAATATTATTTTGGTTTTAAAACTAGATTGAATGTAAAAAAGAAATCAAGAAAGTAGGCGGTGTCGTTCTGTTGAACGGTTGGAAGAAAAAATATGAAGATTTAAGTGGAAACTCAACTCGAAAGTTCGCTTTCGTCTGATAGCGTTGAGAAACCGGCGCGGCGACGCCATTGTTTTGCTATCATCTTTCATGTTTTTCCTGTTCATGAACACTCGAACAGGCATGTTAGCTGGCAAAAGGACGCCTTTGAGGACTGCATAATGAGAATTTTTTGGTTACCAAGACTATTAACGATCGAAATAAGGCTACTACGTCAGACGAAAGCGACGCTGCATTGACAAATTGTTGTGTACTCTGTACTGGCTTGGGTGCAATCTGTCGCAGCATTCGGTTACGGTGGCGTATTATAATGGATACGCTCGTTATC
Organism: Epinotia brunnichana; assembly: GCA_963854355.1. Classification (NCBI taxonomy): domain Eukaryota; kingdom Metazoa; phylum Arthropoda; class Insecta; order Lepidoptera; family Tortricidae; genus Epinotia; species Epinotia brunnichana. The sequence continues at coordinate 6,408,023 of OY977949.1, read as the reverse complement.
CAACAGCACTGAGGGATGCTACTGCTACTTAAATTATGCTTACCTGATTGAATAATCCTTGCTGAGCAATGTGGGATGTTATCATGGACATTCTCTTTGCCGGCTGCTTATGACACTTGTGGTGTACTATTTTTGGGTGCTCTCTGTGTCGCAGCATTAGGTAACTGTGGTATATTATAATGGATATGCTGAGCAATGTGGGATGTTATCATGGACATTCTCTTTGCCGGCTGCTTATGACACTTGTGGTGTACTATTTTTGGGTGCTCTCTGTGTCGCAGCATTAGGTAACTGTGGTATATTATAATGGATATGCTGAGCAATGTGGGATGTTATCATGGACATTCTCTTTGCTGGCTGCTTATGACACTTGTGGTGTACTATTTTTGGGTGCTCTCTGTGTCGCAGCATTAGGTAACTGTGGCATATTATAATGGATATGCTCGTTTACCACCAGCATTGGATGAGGCAACTGCTAGACATATTGTTGCCTGCTGCGCCTGGTAAGTATAAGGCACTATGCTGTGTCTATTCAATTATCGCAGCATTTGGAAACCGTAGCATATTGCATATGTTGGCTTATCCTCCTACCTTGTACCATTGGCAGTGTACTGTTCTAACAAGATATCTTAAATTATGGGACAGTCTTGGTATGATACTATCCAGCTATTACAGCAGTGTTCTATGGCCAATGCATTACTCATTGAATCCGGACCAAAGTGGTATGACCCGTTTTACTGGTATAAGTCACCAGCAAATTATGCTGGGTGCATTGAGTTTTTTGGGGGGTGGCTACCCAGGGCCCATTCATAACTCTCTAATGATCAAAGTGTGGATGAAGAATTCGCTTGGTGAAGTACCAGTCGATAACTAATCTAGTTCTATCTGGAATTCTGATAAATGTTCTATTAAACTTAGTTTTGGTGCAGACCCCTAAGATGATGAGTGACAAAGAGGAGGAGAGAGATAAGAGAATGAGATCTTCCTTGAAACAGGACAAAGTGAATTTTACTGTATGTTTTTGCACTTATAGGTCCAGCCGTGAACCGACTATGTTATTTTTTCTGGAAATAAAGATATGTTAATGCCGACAGAATCTTCTGGGCTATTGTGTGACTCAGCGGGCATCTCCAAGGAGAGAGATGTTATAATATCCAGTCTTGACAACAGCAACAGAGAAGCTTAAAATGCCTAAAAGAAGTCTCAAATGAAGTGCACCATTGCCTCTTAGCAAAAATCTAAGAACATATGGATTAATCTATAATATTATGATTGCGTTTTGAATTTAATATGAAGTTGCACTGAATGTCACTTCATTATAGATATACGAACTGAATGATAATACAGTTTTATGGTTGAACAGTGGACTTGCGTCTTAAGGGTAATCGTAATTACATGTGTAATTAATCGTACGACTGTAAGTTTCAGTGATGGCGTATGGCGGTAATGAGAGCGAGGGCGATGCTGAGCGCAGAGAGCAGCGCAGCAGCAGCCGAGCTGTCGCCTCGGCGGTAAACGATAACGGATGTGAGATTCGTGATCGTCCGTCGCTCGAGTTACCTGGTATGCAAAGCGAGGGAGCGGAAGGGAGCCCGAGTGGTGGGCAAAGCCGCAAGCGCTTGCATTACTATGATGATGAGTACGATCGCCAATCACCTTGTGAGAGGGTGTCACGCTCGCGCATGCGCGATCGGGGTGATTACAACCCTCGACGACGTCGTTCGAGAAGTATATCTGTGAGAGATTATCGTGGAGCTGATCAGTTTGAAAGAATATCACGCAATCGTAGCAGGTCGCGCGAAGTGGACGCACGAAGGAGGCGACGATTGCATGAAAACGGTAGTCAACATCGTAGATCGAGAAGTTCGTCCTACGAACATTTTGAGGATTCAGAAAGCTACTTGCGACGTCGCGCAAACTCGGGGCGAAACAGACGAATGGAGAGAAAGAGACATTTAACCCACACAAGTAGTTCTGAAGATTATTATCGTGTAACATCAAAACGTAAAAGACTGTACTCTCGCTCTCCAAACGTCGAATATGCTAGAGGCCCTACTAAAGTAAGTCGTAAAGTTAGACTTGATAACACAGTAAGTGATAGACTTCCTGGCACTAGTGATAATATTGTTAGCAAATTCTTAGATATTATAAAAGATATGAAAGGGCATTCGAGTTCTAGATTGTCATTAAATAATGTCTTACCTGAGTTTGATCCAATGTCGAAAGAGCAAACTATCCTGACATGGCTTACCAAAGTAGAGGAGTGTGCTGAGATTTATGGGTGGAATGAAAGAGAGACAATACATTTTGCGCTTCCCAAGCTCACAGGAGTCGCTAAAACTTGGTACCAGGGTCTCAGTACCGTCCTCTACTCATGGACGGAGTGGAAAAAGAAGCTTGTAGAATCATTTCCTTGTCGTGACGATTATGCGGAACTACTAATAGCTATGCTGGCCAAGAAAGCTCGATACGGAGACCCTCTTGAGCACTACTATTATACTAAAACAAACTTATTAAACAGATGTGGTATAAAAAGTCGTAAAACGGTTGACTGCCTTTTAAACGGGATAGAAGATAGAGCTGTACGAGTGGGCGCTCAAGCTGCTAACTTCCGTGAACCTGAGGAAGTTCTTAAGTATCTGAAAACTGTGAAAGTAGGAATTACCAGGGAGATAGGTGACAAACCGGAAAAGCAAAGACAGGATAAGAGATTATTAGGAAACTTTTCTGGTAACCGGACGGAACCACCGAGAAAAATTAATTGTTATAATTGCAATGAGGACGGTCACAAAAGTTTCGATTGTAAGAAATCATTAGTTAATTGCTCTACCTGTGGCAAATTAGGCCACCTTCCTAGTTTTTGTCGGTTTAATCGTGATCATTCAAGTAGTAAAAAATCAGAAAGGAACGGTTACCAAGGACGAGAAACAGGTTGCTGAACCTGAACTAAACCTGTCCAATGAAGCTAATTCTAAATATGTGTTCGAAATAATGGTTAATGAGAGGAAACTTTTGTGTCATGTCGATCTAGGTAGTCAATGTACCCTGATTAGAGAACGTGAGGCCAAAGAATTGAATTTGCCTTTAGACGTTGATAATTTGCCTTTAATGCAAGGTATCGGTGGTCATCACGTAAAGCCGTTAGGTAGAACTACAGTAAGCGTAACAGTTCAAGGCATAAATTAAAAAATTGAAATTCTAATAGTGGAAGATCACGTCCTGAAATATCCTGTTCTGTTGGGACATACGTTTACCGAATTACCAAAAATAATTATTACGAAAACTCCTGATCAGTTAATCTTTGAAAAAGTTGATAGCAATAAATTGTTTTTGCGAGTTCAAAAGGACGTAACCATAGTTTCTGGCGAGATCGTTAATGTACCGGTTGAAACTGGTGATAAGTTTGGGGATACCGCACAGAGATTTGTAAAAAAATATGTCCAATCGTGCCTTGAATGCGCTCATCACAAAGGAACCACTGGAAAACAACAAGGTGAACTTCACCCTATCACAAAGATCGAGATACCGTTCCATACTATCCATGCTGATCACTTAGGGTCGTTTGTCCGCAGTAAGAAAGGTAATGTTTTCCTCTTGGTCATAATCGATAGTTACACTAAATTCATCAATATCAAGCCCGTTCGGAATACAAAGACTTCGACAACAGTGAAGGTTTTCCGAGACCACATAAGCTATTTTGGCACACCAGTCATGTTAATTACAGACCAAGGAACTTCATTTACAAGCGCTGCTTTCAAGTCGTTCACCAAATCAGTGGATATTAAACATATACTAAATGCCGTTGCCACCCCACGCTCTGTCTACAAAGTGTCATGGCAAGGATGACAGATGCTGGGATGAATTCGTACCAGACGTCCAGATCGGCCTAAATACCACTCTGCACAAAATTACGGGCAAAAGCCCATCTGAACTTCTATTCGGTTTTCGAATTAAAACGAACAGCGAAAATGTTCTTAGTGAAATTATTGATGAAACACTAGATGTTGTGCCTTCTGATAATTTAGAAGAGATTAGACACGAAGCAGGTAAACGGATTGAAAAACAGCAGATGAAAGATAAAATTAGTTATGATGCAAAGCGTATAACTGCTATAACATATGCAGTCGGAGATCTGGTGCGTTTTAGGAGGGAAACGCCAAGTGATGGAAAATCTAAAAAACTGGTTGTTAAATATCAAGGGCCATATAGAATTATTAAATGTCTTCCTAACGATCGCTATGTGATTGAAGACACGCCTTTAACGCGGAAAAGAGGCAACCGCCGTTACGAAAATATAATTGCGGTTGATAAACTAAAACCGTGGTTATGTTTTAATAACAAACATGGTAGTAGCTCTGAATTGGGGAGTGATGAAAACTCAAATGATTCTTAAAGTACTGCGTAATCGTCACACCCTTTAACTTACGAAACTACTTTTGTAACATTGTTATTTTTAAATTCATGGTAGTTTTTTTTTTCATGGTAGATTGCGTTATTCCAATGCGTTAAGTTTTTTTTTTGTAATATTTTAGTAAACCTTGAAAAGTGTTTTGTTAATGAGATTAGATCTGTCATTGTGTTAATTCATCTATATCTAAGATTAATATACAGCACTAATACAAATAGCGTAAAATTAGATTTCAAAAAGTAAAACAAACCATTTATGTCATATCATTAGTATCATTACCACATACAATATGTACAAAAGAGCGAAGAGACTTGCTCTAGCAGGATGGCCGAGCTGTAAGGATAACGTATAAAATAGTATGTTTTTATTTATGATTATTACACTCATTTATAATGGCTTCTCAATTAATTATAATTTAAAGAGTAAGTGTAATGACAACTGAACTGCAAGACCCTGGGGGCGGACCGCCATTATTCGTCCTTAGGTTGCGTCGCTGATGAATGCTATTGAATTTACTAACACTCGTTGGATGTAAATAGTAATTAAAGATATAAAAGTATAGTTTGTTGGGGGGTATTGGTTAGCGGAATTACATAAAGGTTTGTAACATCTTCATGATAACTGATGTAGAAAGTGCTAGCTCTATTTACCTGCCATTGTTGCTGTGTTCATTGGGTTAATAAATACTGTTTATAACAACTATAGTTGTTTTGTTATGATACCCTTTTACAAGGTTGCTTGTATCAATGACAAAATTCCATAACGCGAGGACCATTAAAAGCGATCTGAAAACCACCACAACCGTCCTTTTGGCGCAAATACGCACCAGGAGGGCTGAGTCCTAATAAAATGGGATAAGATAAAAGCCAGGGGAAAGAAAAAAGAAGATTTATCTATAAACATCCTAGAGTAATTAAGATTTGAATGGTAGTCGATGTGATGAATAGGGACAGCCTGGATGAGTTTTTTTTCTAATACCATGACGGTGGGACGGTCCGATCGAGCCTTTATTGATTTCAGACTATGTTGAGTCGACAGCTAGACACAAATACACGTTTCTCACTCTCATCACAGTGCATCTTCAGGAGCTCTAGCAATGGCTTTGAGGAGTCTAAAGACATTTTTGGGTGATTTCACTTTACTGCTGTGCGATACGGACTAGTATAGCTCTGACGTTAGTCCAAGAAGCAACAACAGTACTAACGCAACCCAGTCTGATGTTTTACACCAATCGATATTTAATCAATAACGTACACACGTCACTAGCAACGTCTACGATCGCTAGCGGAATACGTAAAATGTCACAAGGCCCGAAGGCCGCGACGTGCCGTCGAATGGGGGTCACCAGCGACGCGGATATTTTGACTGCCGCCGACTGTGTTACAGGATGTAGGTACAGTCGACGCCAAAGATATGTTTACAGTTTTCGCCTTGTTACAATGGAATAATGTCCGCGGTAAGGTCGTATAAGGTGGCGGGAGTCCGCTGGATGCGGGTGGCGCAGGACCGGCCATTGTGGCACTCTTTGGGGGAGGCCTATGTCCAGCAGTGGACGTCTTTCGCCTGTAATGATGAAGGTGCAAAAGTGTAAACATATTTTTGACATCGACTGTACATGACTAAGGTGAAGGAAAATGTCAAATTCATATGCTGAAAGACAGTGGCAACCCTGGCTATAGCTACGGGCAGTACCTAATATAAGATGGCCCAAAACATGTCTGCTCATGGACCTATAATACTCAGGTCAAGCGATGGTAATAATAATACCACGACCGAGCGAGATGGTAATATACAAATCTCAATAAGTATGACAGAAAGGGATATATCATTCGTTGTCCTTGTCATAGTTCTTGCAACGAAACTAAGTTAGTATGAAGTTGCGGCAAAAAAACCATTGCCCGCCCAAATTAAGTAGGTTGTTTATGGTAAGATGTCAGCAATTTGAAGACCAGTTCTTAATTCAGCTGTATGTGTGTCTGCTAAAGTTACTATCTTGTGCATATTATAACCAAACCAGCCTATCTAGCGTGCATGATCAATGATCACGTAAATGTCATATATAAAACATTCGTCCCTCTCTTACTAACCCACTTCCTAGTAAGGGACGAATGCCTTTAGACATCGGTTACACGTTCATTCTGACTTCAGTTCAGTCCATCATATTGATTAGACTAACAATTATCGTGTAACCCTTGTGGATGACAGATAACTGTCAGGAGACGGTCAGTCTCCTGTCAGTTTGATGGTAACACGATAATTCAGTCGTCAGTCTGACCAGAATGATGGACTGAACTGAACTGAAACCAGAATTAGCGTGTAACTGATGTCTTAAGTATGTTGGATTTTACCCTGAGAACTTTACGGTTTCTCTCTATGAAAACACAACAATATATCGATATCAGCCATATTTTTACACCATAAAATAAGTTGGGTAATTTTACTAAATATTCATTAATAATCCACCTAAATTGAATACTGCAACGGTAAAAAATTATGAAAAGTAATCTTTATAAATTCCGTAAAAATCAGGCGAAAATGGTATAAACTTTCTTTACTTTATAATTGACTACGTATATATACGTTCTTTGGGATACCCGCATAATCCACTTATTTTTGTTGATGAATAAACCTTTCTATAGGCTAAATAAACTAAATATTTAATTAAAATGCTGTTATTTCCTGATGCATATATTTTTGGATTCAAATATTTTTGGAAAATTTGTGTACTCAAACATGTTTTCATTATTAAAATACTGATAGCATTTTTGCTTGCGTGTTAATTTTTTTTCCTAACTTCCGGTCCATAGAATTATTGACTTCAATAGTAAACGTTTTTAATATAACATATAAAAGCCGTATACAAATAATTAGCCTGATATTGAATTATTTAAAAAAAAAACGTAATTTTCTCAGGGTATATAACGCGATCAAGCTTGCGATTGCGTTTTGTCATATACAACGCATTCGTCCATTACTAGGTGTGAAAAGGTAATCTACTCTAAATGTGCCCGAATGTGTAGAAATCACAATAGAACTGTTCAAGCACATTATGCATAAACGATGTCGACAACTCGACATTAAAAGACGCAAAGCACTAATGGCACTAATTTCTTCCATTCACGAGTCAAATCAGATGCTAAACAATAAGGTCAACGAGCCACGTACGTAACACTGGCTAAATAAACTTAATCCCATCCATTTGATTCGCCACGGCTACGTAACAGAGATATTCACAACACCGATAACCCTCCTCCGAAGGACCGGTATAAGTCTCGCTTTCGATTACGAATAGTTATTACGAATCTCGGAGTCAAGGTGTACTTTGGACGAGCAGTGAGTTGAGTTGAGACACGTTGTGAAGCTGTACAGAAACAAGTTAATTACTGCTAATCAATACGTATGTAGGTGAAAGTGATGCTCGCACCATTTACCGCTAGTTCCTATTATGTGACTGTTAGAAAAAGGAGTTGTTTGTAAATGCGTTGTGCTATGTGAAAGGAGTTTACGGATTACGATGTTCTTCTTTTGTCATTTTATCCGTCATTGCTTTGTTTTTAGAACGTTACATCGACGGTATGGTACGGTAGCCTTAGTGGCATGCGGCGGTCGTGGGTTCGAATCCCGGCTCGTACCAATGAGTTTTTCGGAACTTATGTACTTTACCGTTAGCTTTTCGGTGAAGGAAAACATAGTGAGGAAACCGGTCTAATCCCAATAAGGTCTAGTTTTCCCTCTGTGTTGGAAGGTCAGATGGCGCAGTCGCTTTCGTAAAACTAGTGCCTATGCCAAATCTTGGGATTATAGGTGTCAAAGCGGACCCCGGGCTCCTTTAGGGGCACAACCGGGAATAACGCTAGGATGATGACATCGACGGTATGGTCGACAATCATCTGTTTTTATCCGACAGCTGGCAAAGGGGCAGTAATATTTTTCGAGTGTACGTACCACCTACTTCGTAGTTACAAACTGCCACGTACTTAACCGACCCTTTAGGATAAAATACGTCTCCCTTGGGGTACTTATATAAGGCTGACAAAATATAACCAATCACATTCATGAAAGCTAAGCATGCCAGGGAGCATCACATCTTAGAGTTTAGAAGACTAAGACCAACCACACCAGAAATTAACGCTGCGTAGGTACCTAATAGTAGTTTATGTGACTGTACATAATGAAGGGCATTAAACACGAGTGTGGGTTTATGTAACGAGCCGAAGGCGACTACTACTTTATCTATCCACATTTCATAAGCCTCCATGATGCATTCAGGAGCCGCTAATTATGACCGGCATCGCGGCGTTGTTTTCTGGCAGCTGTCATAGTTTTTTTTTAAATTCAGAGACAAACTAGAGTCGGATTCAACTAATCCAACTATCATATCGTTCGATATCTTACTTACGTGCGACATTTGTCAAATTTGTATGCAAATTGACAATTCATTCCGAACTAAACGTCATCTCGACTGATATTAGAATAGAGGTTAACTCAAATTTCTTTGTTTTTCAGAGACGTTCAAAATTTGAATGAAATAATATTATCGAAATCGATGTTATTATATATTTAGCAATAATAACATTTTCACAGATAAGAAATTTGTTCTAACAAAACTGTCTATTTTTATGGTGGTCATAATATGCGGTTCTTGAACGCATCATGGAGGGTTTATGATATTTGGATAGATAAAGTACCTTTATGTAATTGGTGACATCTTTGGCCGCGGCCTGGAAAACTGCCGGCGGGCGACGAGGGGCAAGTCATATATTTGAGAGAAAGAAAGAAACATTTATTGGAGACAAAGCAGCGTTTTGCCACGAAAGGGTCTGGGGTTTGATCGAGTTCAATCTATGAATCGCTCGTTGCCCCGTTGCCCGCTCGAGTCCAATGTACAGCCTAACACTTCACAACTTTATCACAAATTCTGCAGCGTAAACGCTACGTCAGCGTATTTTATTAGGCGTGCGATACATTTTTTTAAATACCATCGTCACTTGCTCAAATTCCACCTGCCCGCTCCATGTGTTGTGAATCGGGTTTAATTATGCACTCGTTACGTGAGCCTTGCGCAACGTGATCAGATGAAAAAGTAATCGAATGTCCGGAGTCATTGTGTAGGTACTGTCAAGTCACAATTGGTAGAAAGTCAGTTCTTATTGGGCCTTTGGGGTATCGGAAAATATTGGTTAAATTCATCAGGCATCGGAGTTTTTATCGAACGGTAAGACGTTAGCAAGCTATGGAGTCAACATTAGCAATAAAAGTCAACTCGTATTCATACTCGTATTCATTCATTTATTTAATTAGTGATTTTGATTTTATAATCACGGAAAACAACGTTGACGAGTTTATAAACGACCCTTTAATTTTGTCATTGAGTATAAAGTTGTAGAATGAGTGATCTGCGACTATTTCCATATTTTTTGGGGTAAATCGGTTTCTATCATGATCAAATGTGAATAACTGACACGTCTGGAATCGTCAGTGAATGACACATGGCACATACAATTAAATTGTATAATCGGTCATTACATGACATGTCTATCGCAGCGATGTGGTTTGTGTATCAGAGTCTGTATAGTTGTATGTTAAAATAGTTAAAGCTATGTCATTATCACTTTGTAATCTAATAGAAAAATAATTTTATTAATAATTTGAATTAGGCATTTAGAATTAAATAAATGAATGAGTATGAGTATGAATACGAGTTGAATTTTATTGCTAATGTCGACTCCATAGCTCCCGAACGTCTTATCGTGCGATAAAAACGCCGATGCCTGGTTATATTCGTATTTCATCGAATTTACATTTTCGTTGCTTTGATATGAACTAAATCAGAGTATAGATCTGTTCCGTCACAAAAACGTGTCCCATTCCTAGTGTTTTTTTTTTAAATTTATGTATATAATTATTTTACAATACACGGCCAGGCAGCGGACAAAACCCAGCAGGGTTTAACTGCCATTGCATTCACTCAATTAATACTGGTTTATACACACAGATGTATGAATATAAGGAGATCGGACATGGCGGCCGATTTGTATAGAGTGAGCCTGTCGCAAGTACATTAACCCACACAACGCCCAAGTAATTGACAAGACAAAGCACGCACACATCTAAAACACACACACTTGTATACCTACACGCTTATTTGACAATAAACGCGCATCATATCAGGCATTTTGGGAAAAAACGTAATATTCTCTGCGACCAGCACACGTGCACAGTATGGCAGTGTATGCCCATTGAGCATACAGCTGCGACACGGCCGCCGGCGGCTTGTCCTCTCTCTAGTATTCTATGCTCTGAGTTTATACATGTATAGGAAAACAAGCTTATAAAAATAAAGCGCACACGGCGGTTGCATACCGTTTCTTATCCTATTGCCGCGGCTTAGGGTCCAAAAACTGCATGCACGTCTACGGCGGCATCAGTAATTTAGATTAGCATTATCAGGTATTCAGTATTCAGTATTTTATTGCTTTCATAGATATACATACGGTGGTATATCAAAATAAGATCAGCTATATGAGCCCTGCAAGGGCACTGCAATTTACATGCTTAATTAGCTTAATAACTAACTAAACTAATAAAATAGAAAAAAGTAATAACGAAATTTAAATAATAATATTACCTAATTCAGTTCTAGCAGGTGAATTACATTACATTAAACTTAAAACATTAGGTGTACATTTACTGACTTAACTACATGAGACCTTTGTATTTTATTTTAATTTTGATATGCCATTATTAGGCATTAAAATTTTGGTAACATTGGCTTGGACTATAATTCAGTTACGTTATTAATGTTATTTTATTATTGTCTTGTAGGTATTCTTTTACTGTGTAGTAAGTTTTGTCCACAAGAAATTGTTTTAAGATTTTTATGAACTTGGTTTGGTTGGGTTCATTTTTTATGTGGTTTGGCAATTTAGGTATTATATAATTAAGATATTATATCCTTAAAGGTTTGGGATTTACAAGCAGATTTCATTATACGTTTACAATGTTGCGGTTTATCACATATATTTGTGAGTACGTCAGATGGTAAGTCATTAAGGATACTCAATCAATTATTCCTTGTGGTTATTCTGTTCCGTTAGCCAGGAGACAACTTGACAGAGTTTCCTAGAAATGTTGTTGCAACTTGAATTTCTAATATGCTAAGAGATGGCCCATAAAAATGTTAAAAAAGCGGCCAAGTGCGAGTTGGACTCGCACATGAAGGGTTCCGTTAAATAAATTGCTTTCTACGATTTATGCTGACGTATTAAAAAAACTACTTACTAGATCTCGTTCAAACCAATTTTCGTTGGAAGTTTGCATGGTAATGTACATTATATATTTTTTTTAGTTTTATCATTCTCTTATTTTAGAAGTTACAGGGGGGGACACACATTTTACCACTTTGGAAGTGTATCTCGCGCAAACTCTTTAGTTTAGAAAAAAATGATGTTAGAAACCTCAATATCATTTTTAAGACCTATCCATAGATACGTATACGTATGGGTTTGATGAAAAAAAAAATTTTGAGTTTCTGTTCTTAGTATGGGGAACCCCAAAATTTATTGTTTTTTTTTATATTTTCGTGTGAACATCTTAATGCGGTTTACAGAATACATCTACTTACCAAGTTTCAACAGAATAGCTCTTATAGTTTCAGAAAAAAGTGGCTGTGACATACGGACGGACAGACAGACAGACAGACATGACGAATCTATAAGGGTTCCGTTTTTTGCCATTTGGCTACGGAACCCTAAAAAGAACCCTCATTTGGTGGATTGAAATGAAAGACATAAAAGAACGTAAGTAACCAATACGCCATCGACATTGGAAAAGAAAAGAAAGAAATCCATAAGTTAATTGGCTATAGGTATATATTATCTCGCGGCTTCGCCTGGGTTATCAGCACGGCTATCACAAGTCGGCTGAGACATACGCTCGAGCCCTCTCGCACTATCCGTCTCTTTCTAAGTGGTCTAATAAGAAAGAGACGAATAGCGCGAGAAAGCTCGAGAGTATGTCGCGGCCATCTTCTGATAGCCGTGCTGTAACACGCGATCAGAGCCGCGCGAATAGCTTGTAGGTATGAAATACACCTTAAAATTAAAACATATATATCCATTTCAGTTCACGAATTACTTAGAAACATAATTTGGCAATAAAGCATGCGCAAGAGTCGGACGTCCGCGCGCGCTTCCTGCTTTGTACAAAACAAAACACGGCGCGGCGCGGCGCGAGCGCACACCGAATGAATCATGCGGGTGTATTCAAGTGTAGCGTATCGTTATTATCGCTAAAATAACACGTATTTTTTGTTGTTTTCTTTTTCATTCATATATATGATCGTTTGTACGTCGTGCATTCGAAAACGTGCACACAAAATTGTAGGTAACTTTTTCATTTTACTCAGAATTTGGAATTTTTTGTGTGAATTTTTTTTTTCAGCTTAGTTTCATGAGCATCTATATATATAAAACAAAGTCGTGTTAGTTACACCATTTATAACTCAAGAACGGCCCAACCGATTTTGGTGATGTTTGATTTGTTGTATTTGTCTTCACTCCGAATAGCAGAATAACTAATAATAAATGTAAAATGCAAAGTTGTTTTTTTTTCCTTTTTTCCTCTCTCTCTTCTCTCTCTCTTTTTTTCTCTCTCTCTTTTTCTCTCTCTCTCTTCTCTCTCTCTCTCTCTCTCTCTCTCTCTTTTTTTCTCTCTCTCTTCTCTCTCTCTAGCTCTTAATAGAGAAGAAAAATGTCCTCAATTTTATATTCCACTATTATGTGGCGTTTTTTCATACATTTAGTATGGAATGGACTGTAACATAGTGGAAGGAAACATAAAAAATGAATGTTAAATTGGGTACACATCAAAACAGAATAAACATTTTTTTCCAAATTCTGAGAAAAAAGTAAAAGGCATAATTTTGATTGCCCTAGCGCAGCGCACGCGCACAGTCGGAACACGCGCAAACACATAAGTGTTTTCGTACATGCGTAAAAGCTTGCCACACACAATATGTGTCAAATTGTAATGTATGTCTACTCCCTTTGTCTCTGTGTGTCTTTTGTGTAGTGAATAAGTGTCTTCTTTCTTTCTTTCTTTTCTTTCTTGCGTTACGTGTCATTGCGTGCGTCGCCAATCCACAAACAAGCCTTATTAACAGAATAGTTTCTTTTTAAATTGGACGCAGTTTAGAGTAAAATTTGAGATTGGAACCTTCTGGCTAAAACAATAGCCATACATTTCAATGGAAATGTCTTGTGGGTTGGATTATTTTCCCTACTACTACACAATCCAATTAAAAGTAGCAACTTACATAGACCTAAAATCGCATCGCTACTGATGATTTCTCAATGTAATTTGAGACATGGTGCCGTTAAGAGATCTATCTTCCATACCAAGTAAATATTAGTACCCGCCTCCCTAAGGCGTTGTACGAGGGAATTGGTTGAAAGATATATCGACCGAGCAAGTTTGTCCCGATAGCTCAGTTGGCTAAGAGTAGGTACTGTCCAGGTCAGGTTCAAACCCTGGTCGTATTTTATTCCTCATTTTTCATTGTTTCCCTTCAATTACAAATTAATAAGTTTCATCAGCATGCTAAGTACAAAATTAATTTATAATCATAAATTGATTTTTGCAACATTTCCTAAATCCATAATTATTTTCTCCTCTCACAATACACAAATGTTTAAACTTCAATCACGTCCAGTAAACGTGCACGAAATCAATATACATACTTAACACGATTATTAAAATTATTAGTCATAGTTCCAAGTTTGGAGGAACGAACGAGTGAAATTATTAATATCACTTTCCGGTCACCATACATTCATGCAAAATGAACACGTTCAAATCGTTTGAATTCCGGCCAGGTTTTAACAATAATGTTCTTGAAAGAACTAGCCTAAATTCAATAAGTAAGTGCCTACATCTTAAAAAAGAAGTTTAAAAGAATACAAATTCAATAAAAACGCTAAGAGACATAAAATTGCTCCCATAAACGACTCCCGCAAGACTAGCGACAGTTTAGCGACAGACGTATCTTTAGTACACCCAATGGCGCCATCAGCTTCAACGTAAAAAAGACTTAAGACAACTGGGGTTGCAACCAAATAGCAACTCTATTCTCATACTGTTAAAGTCTTAATCCAATCGCGTGTTACACCTAAGGAGTAAATCGTCGAATGAGTCATACAAATAAACGTAAACATTACTGCACACGGAATAGACGTCAAATTTATTTGATTGGTCGCACGCACGTGCATTTGTATAGGTGCTCCTTCCTGCGAGTTCCCTTAGATATAGCACGTCTGAAGTAACAGGGCTGAACACGTGTCCTGGGTGTCGACTAGATTTATGCATCGAGTCGGGGATAAACACTGAGTTGGTTGAAAATTATCTGGAGTGGTAGGATTCTCGCAGCGTTGCGTAGCGTTTGCGATGAAGCGAATATTGCATGTTTATTGCGCTATTGCGTGATGAAGACAATATGAAACCGTCGTATGTTCTGTCATTATGTGACAAAAAATTACTTAATAAAATTTTACTCCATGTGTTTACTTCATTTCCTTAAAATTAAATTACTGTTATTTTAAATTTATTTACGTGTCTTTATGACATTTAATCCACAAAGTTAAATATCCACAGTGCAGGTTTCGTCAAAAATGAGCACAGAGTGAGTATCAACAAACTTCGTCTAATATTAAATACTTACAACCAATAATCAGCAACATGCTTCGTCAAGACTCGGTTACAAAAATTAAACAAAAATATAGATACATGGGAAAGAATAACAATATTACGGTATTGAATTCCAGGCCCGATAAGTACCTGGCGTAAACGTCCCTAATATACCGGCAGCATTTCCCCTCTGTATTGCCAGTGAAATCCGTTGTACCAAGTACGAACCGGACCTGGGATCGCAGCCCGTTTCCCTCAAACGTCGTCCTAACGCCTACACCAACGACTTTGCCTCCTCGCACCACGGCCCAGATGTCTCCACTGCGACCGGAACAAAATCGTACACCGGTTCCAAGTTCGCATACTTCGCGTGCTTTAGCCTAGCCGCTTTTTCTGCAGCTGCTCCTGCCCGTCGCGTTGTGTGAGCGAGATGTGTGGGGGCAAATGTGCTTACGCATGTTGCATCCCAAATGAGACTACGACCCCTCGCCCACGGAACCAGTGTCAACCCGTCCGGTCTCTTACCGTCTGTTCTACTTAGACCCTGAGGTTCCAACACACACGGTAAGTTAGCAGACACCATTGCCCTCCGAATTACGTCATTTATTGAATGGTGCCGAGAAAACCTACCAGCGCAACGTAAGCAACTTAGCCCATGATGACCATTTGCTTCGACTGTGGCCCCACAAACACACTGATGAGGTTCGCACACACGACATCCCAGCCTCAGCGCTACCCCCATTCGAAGCGAGTCATTATCTAATAGCGTACCTAAGTGTGACGAGGGTAACGCATGAAGCCATGCGCTAGATTCTGGCTCCAAAACAGCCTTTAAGCGGGCCTCGTCAGCTCCCGAAGCTACCCCCAATAAGCTATCGTAAGTCTGCTTACTCATTATGTCATCCCAGGACCGCTGTGACGCCAACTCGTCAGGTACCGTATCACTGGGACACCTAATCTTCCACTCAACCATAGCCTCCTGCAAAAACGGAACCTGATAGTAGTCAATGTTTTGTCTTTCGTTTATCAGGTGATACCATGTCCTGGCGAGAATCTGATACGAAACCCGTCGTTTACCGGGCCCGGATATCTCCGGCCACAATCGTATAGAAAAAACAGCTTATGAGCAAAGGACAACATAACTATAAACGATAGAATGAAGTAAGGGTAACTGTTCAGTATTTCTACGTTCCTAGAACAAAACACAACGTGTAATTAATTTAATTTCGAAATCAATTGATATTAAATCATATAGCTACCTAGTTTGACGGAGACTAAACCAAACGCTTTTGGCAAACATGGCAATCGCCGATTTCCCGCGTATCGATACAGCTCGCAAGGAGATTGCTTGAGCTTCAAAACCCTTTCAAACTTCCAAAAACCGAAACGCGACACGCGAAAACTACTCAAATCCAGGCTCTAGCGGCCTGTGAGGAAATACAGCACCAGGGGGCCCCCAGAACACCACCACCGAGCGACGGATGAATTCGAGGTAAGTCTCCTGAACACTAGCTAATTTATCGAAGGAACTACTCAAAACACGCTACAGTAACTCTAAGCTAAGGCCCATGGAATTTAGCGCAGTAGATATTGTTCTAAATATACTCAGGCAAGCAAAAAGGTTTGATTAATGCTCAACAAATTATCACACATACAATATAAATATAAAAAAAACTAACGAAGGTCGGAAATGCAGCGTATTCAAACACTTTTCAACAACTTCATCAAGTAATGTTAATGGACAAACGATAATTAAAACTTATGGCATTATATGTTTTTTGAGTTTTTCTTTGTCCAGTCACCACTCAAGGCCGAAACGCACTGAAACTATTGATAGCGGTGGCGGTGCGGCGCGGTGCGGTGCGGAGGCGGTACCGGTTGTAATGTTCGAGCTAATATGAAAGGGTCCGCACAGAATACCGCGGCGGGACGCGGCGCGGCGCGGTATTCTGTGCGGACCTTCTCATATTAGCTCGAACATTACAACCGCGCGGTACCGCCTCCGCACCGCGCCGCCACCGCTGTCTGTGCGTTTCGACCTTTAATGCATCGCAGCGAACAAGGTGCTCATATATATTTGAACACGACTGTACTGCCAAGGCGTTTGTTTTTATGTAGTAACAAAGCGAACTTTTCCATTTAACGAATCTCTTCCAGATACTCTTTTAGGAATTGAGTTATTAAGAAAAAGAAACAAGCGACGAATGACCAACTCAAATATTAAACACGGCTGCTATAAGACTAGTAGGTATGTCACAAAAATAAATAATAATACACAATTACAAATTGTATATGTGATGGGAAGGACTTTGGATGAAAATACTTTCAACCCTTTCCATAAAACAACCTCTGTTAAGTACCTAAATTGTGTTTGGGTTATAGGTAGATGAACGTTGAAAAAAAGGCATTAATTTAAGAGTAATATGAAATACCAACATAAATACACTTAATTACCAACATTAGCTCAAACCGCATCATCGAAATCGCGACGCGAGTTGAAATGGAGTTGTACAAATTAGTCCAAGGGAGCAATTATGTCACTTATGGAAGGATCGGAAAGGTCACCCCGGTAATGATTCCACACGTCTAAGTGGTGATGACATCCGTGGAATAATTTAGTTAGATGTACCTGAGTATATCACTTAGACGTGATGATATCCAATACTCATAGTTTTTATCTTTTAATTGTGATAGATATTGTCAGAACCCGATTTTTTTATTGACTTAGAGACACAGATAAGCGCTTAGAGATAAGGAACGCCAGTATTATTTGCCATGTTATTTTTTACTTAAAGAAAATTTATATACAAACTTATTTTCCCTTATTATTCGAGATGTTAGGAGAAGAATGAGGTTTTATTGTGATTAATTGTCGTGGACGCCATAGATGGCTTTGTTTACCTTTGAGTACAATGCCGTAGGCGCCGCGCCGGTAGGCTCCCAATTTCCAGTAAAAATGTAAGTAGAAAACGAAACTCGATTAGTCAAATTTTCACGAACGACTTTATCACGAAAAACTTTATCACGAATAAACTTTATCACGAAAACTTTCATCGTCCTAGCGTTATTCCCGGTTGTGCCCCTAAAGGAGCCCGGGGTCCGCTTTGACACCTAATCCCAAGATTTGGCATAGGCACTAGTTTTACGAAAGTGACTGCCATGTGACCTTCCGACCCAGAGGGAAAACTAGACCTTATTGGGATTAGACCGGTTTCCTCACGATGTTTTTCTTCACCGAAAAGCTAACGGTAAATATTCCGAACATACCTAAGTTCCGAAAAACTCGTTCGAACCCACGAACGCCGCTTGACAGCCGCATGTCTGAACCGTAGCTTCTTTACTTTATCACGAAAAATTGATCACTAAAAACTTTATCACGAAAACTTTATCACGCATAGACTACTTATATCACGAATAGACTTTATCACGAAAACTGCACCACGAATAGACTTTATCACGAAAACTTTTTCACAAATGGTCTTTATCACAAAAACTCTTAATCACGAAAACTTCACCACGAATAGACTTTTTGGTATAGAGATAGTTTGAGTCCCGGGGAAGGACTAAGGGTATATTGTATCCCGGAAATTTGGTATAGAGATAGTTTGAGTCCTGGGGAAGGGAATAGGATAGTTAAACAATATCGGAGCCATGATATTTAAGTTTTGTTTATAACTGTTTAATATGACCTGTGGTAATATAACTAAGTATATTGCAAATCAGATGCATTCTAGAGTATTACATTGAATAACAAAATGTTTGTTTTATAATATGTCCCGTATCTAGTCGATACTCTCAAACTCTAAAGAGAGATAATGCGCTCTAGGGCCCATTTCTCAAAAGCTTGTAACTTGTAATACAAGCGGAAGCCTCTTTTCAACTTCTCTCATTAGAAATAGACTTCCGATTGTACTACAAGCTACAAGCTTTTGAGAAATAGGCCCCGGGTCTCAACGCTGAGCTCTATCCTAAGCGAGGACTTCACTACTTCCGAAAGTATAATTATTATGTAATTTAATAATTCCGAAAGCCATTTTCAGCGAAAAAACACGTTAGCTACGTTAGCTTAGTATTATATCCTGAATAATTACCAACTTAGAAAAGTTGAAAAACCCCCGACATTTTCATTTCAAAGTTCAATATCTCAAAAACGGCTGAACCGATTCTGTTGAAACATAGCTAAGAACCATCTCGACCGCGTCAGTATTCGGATAAAAAACCGCATTAAAATCGGTCCATTCGTTTAGGAGCTACGATGCCTCAGACATACACACTGACACGTCACACTTATAACACCCCTCTTTATGCGACGGGGCAGGGGCGGTTCACTCTGTGATTCCGTCGCGCCGCTACAAGTACATGCCGGCGGCCGCCAAATTGGCGGCCCATTAGTAGCTGCCGCGTGTTGGTACAGGACGCTCTCGGCACGGGTCGCAGCGCGTTGCATGCGATAGAACGGGATGGCCACATTTAGGCACGTTTGGCGTACCTAAACAGGGAATTTGTTAACAGAGAACCTTCTGTACGTAGTACTATTACTTATTCTGTGGTCGGGGGTTAAAAATCAACACTTCCTTTAGCCGAGCATATGTAGTTGTCGCAATTGGGGAATTTCAAAAAAAATGGCCGATTAAGGTTATATGTATAGGTGTGATGTTTAAGTCACGTCTAACCTGTCGGTTTTGTTACTAAACGTAGGCGATTGACAATGACTGTCGGTTTTGTTACTATCCTTAACTGTCCGTTTAAGGGTGCAAAAATAATGAATAGGTATCCCCAATTACGAAATTCGGAAATACCTAATATTCTTTTGGACAAATTACTCTTCGGAATCCTCTAGTGTGCCCGTATTCCTCGCCCGATTTTTAATACTCACAAAGTGGCTATTGAATAAATAAGGCATAACACTGTTTATAGACGGTTGTACAAGGAAATGCTGTTTAGGTATTCAACTAAAAGCCACGACACACGAACCTGATTAATCCTCCGTTAACCATGGGGTTGAAGACGTAATACGATATGTTCGCAACATGAGACCAGAACCCCAGTCAAGGGTATTATAACATTAAACCGAGCTAACTAGAATTCCTATAGGGTTTCTGACTATTTAATGGTCATACAGTAATTCGCACCTGCGTTCCAAAAGGGATAGGCACAGCACATGAAATTTAATTATGAGACGCTTATAGCAATTGTAGGTTTATAGACAGAGGCAGAGGTACCTAATGGATTATTGTAGTGACAGGATGTTAGTCTATCGCCCACAACGCACTGCAACCCTATCCCTCATCTCCTACGACACCCATGGGAGGAAAGTGGGTGGTACTATTCCTACCCGACACAACACGGGGTCACACATTATTATATTGACTTTGGATGTTAGGTTTATCATGACAAGTATGACAACTGATGGTTATTACTTGTTACGTGATATCAGTATAGATAGGGCGATATTAAAGTAGGCATACGTATTGTACATAATGTATATGTAAGCCTATGAAGGTAGGTATAGTTGCCAAAAAATGTATGTTACCAACACTACCCAAGCATAAAAAGTTCGATAACCGTATCCAGAATACGGAAAACTACCTATATGAACAATTTATTTTTTAACACCCGACGGAAAAAGAGGGATGTTATAAGTTTGACTTGACGTGTCTGTGTGTGTGTGTGTGTGTGTGTCTGTCTGTGGCATCGTAGCTCCTAAACGAATGGACCGATTTGAATGCGGTTTTTTATATCCGAAAGCTGACGTGATCGAGGGTCAAAAAAGGGCAAAAATCGTCATATCTACGTAATAAATGAATGGCGCCTAATAAATATTAGCAAAGACGTTTTTTAGCTGAACGTGAACGTAAACGCCACTGCAAATGCGTATACAGAAGAAAAAAATTGCCTATTAAATTGAACGTATAATGATGATCGCTGCTCGTCAAAACACTCAATATTTACAAGAACTTCTTTCTACCAGAACGCGTTTAAAATCGAGATTGACATGCATTATTCATTACGTGCGTTTCGTACAAATTATTTCATACGTCGAAACGAGAGTAAATAAATTAAAGTTCTTTAAAAACCAGGTATCTAGTAATTAATGAATGCCTGGAATATCTCGGCGGTTTATTCCTACCACGATCTCGTGCAGAACGCGAGTCGTCCGTCCAGTCAAGTCGTACTGCAAAAACGTCGGAATTGAATCACGATTATCACGAACGGGTCACTGTAGGATCGAGTGAGGTTCTGTACCCTTATTGTGAGATACAATCGTAACTTAACGTTACGTAACTAATACGAGATCGAATAAACGCGCTTCGAATAGATTTCGATCTCGCTACGGTATTCTTCGATTCGACCCGTCAAACGTGTAACTCACACTGCCGTTGGACTACGAAACCAACTGCAAAACGTTAGGCACTTTGCGTTTAGTTTTCGATGCGTAATTTAACGTTCGATTCGTACTACCAATCGGTAGTGTGAGACATTTCGAATCGAAGAATACCGTCGCGACTGTAGTTTACTATTTCACTTGCAAAATGGCCCGTGATATCGTATTATTCCGTCAAGAGTTACCGTAGATCCGATCGAAATTTATCTCAAATTAAAGAACTTATAAAAATAAGGGTTTTGAATTGACAACATATATCCGCAAAATTCGTTTTGTATTTAAAAATGCAAATAAATGGCCCCGCGCCGCCATATTGTATCGACAGTCGACACTGTCGACGTCGCGATGCGCGTATTCTGTAATGTCATAACCGACAAACATTTAAATTAAAACGATAAATGCTAGTGATATGAGGTTGAATATTGGAAAATCGTGAACGAACGTGAAGTCGATCGCGAATTAAGTAATGTATAAGTGCCTCACGTTACAGTTTGGATTTTTAGTTCTATGAGTGACCACCAGGGGCGGTGTATAGACTTTTCATACTAAATCCTGACGATAGGCGGTAGAGTCGATAGTAGACGCGACTCACTTCAATCCCACGCTAAGGGTGCTGGTACAAAAACTCGATTATCGATCGACAGGCAATCGAGTGCAAAACGAGAAACAGTGCTATCCTCGTTGCATTGTCCTCGCTGAAAGAACTTACACTCAATGTGATTACGTACGTTTTCAAAGAGGTTTTTTTAGTGTTGCGTCGCATTCTGCCATATCTTATTAATAATTGATCTTGACAATTCCATCAATAGAATAGAACATTGGAATGCACGTTATAATAAAAACTCCATTAAAATTAAGATAAATTTATTGAAGCGACTAGCCTGGGTTTCTAGTGTCGTATTAGCTACCGCGCACGAAATTGCAAATCCATATTCACCAGGCGCTTAAAACAAACTAATTATACAAAACCGGCCAAGTGCGAGTTGGACTCGCGCACGAAGGGTTCCGTACCATTATCTATAAAAACGGCAAAAAAATCACGTTTATTGTATGGGAGCCCCCCTTAAAAAAATATTTTATTTTGTTTTTAGTATTTGTTGTTATAGCGGCAACAGAAATACATAATCTGTGAAAATTTCAACTCTCTAGCTATCACGGTTCTTGAGATACAGCCTGGTGACAGACAGACGGACGGACGGACGGACAGCGAAGCCTTAGTAATAGGGTCCCGTTTTACTCTTTGAGTACGGAACCCTAAAAAAGTACACATCTGGAAATCAATATTTATATATTTGATCGTATGGCGTATTCTATTAGGTATTCTATGAAATTGGCGGTTTTTTCAAAGATATTATTTTGTACGTAATTTATTAATTTCTATTGCAACTTCCAAATTATTTTTTAATTTCATTATTAGACTATGTAATAAAGGATTTAAATACAAAAAATAGGTTTGAATTTTTTATTTAGTGTTTCAAATTAAAGCTTGAAAACCGCCCTTTTCATGTGCTGCCGGTTAAAGTGTTTCAATTACGTATAGTTTTATGATGCGAACTATTTTTAAGGAATGAAGATATGTGTAAAGTAGCTTAAAAGTTTTCTATATTCCTACCAAAATTTAGTTTGCTTTGAATTTGACATTGCTGAATAATCCGCAAAATTCAATGTATGAAAATCACAGTTTTCATAAAATTCTCCATACACACCGCCAATTTCATAGGTAAGGACCTAATATATTGTATGCTTTATTATTATAAATCAACATCCAGGTCGCACAGCCAGTCGATGGAAATGGATAATATGAGACATTTCAAAAGTCTCAGTGACCAAAGTACGAAACCCTCCTAGATTCCAAGCTGGTTAGTGCAAGTTCTAAATATAAATCGGTCTTAAATTATCACAGGGGAATTCGGAAGGTCAAGGACCTCGCGAACCGGCTGGGTCGGCGGAGAATACCTTTGGGGTGGGAGGCGCGAGACAAAAGTTCCGACACTCCATTAAAGTACTAATTTTGACCTATCTCTTCACTTTGCCCTGTCCTCGACATAGTCTTCGGCCCCCTATTCTGTAACTTGTATTAAGCTCACCTCAACGCTCACCTACAATTATACCTTGACACCGCGATGCGTAGTAATTAAGCGTAGGTAGGTTCTAGTTTCGTAACGGGTGACCGGCGGGGTGAGCCGCATTAACGCGTAGCGAATAACAGCCCAGCTGTTTGACACTCTATAATGTCTTTTAGTTCCTACCAAATCGTTCTACCTTGTTAATATAATTATTATATCATGTTTAAATATAAATCAAATAAGTACCTACCTAATCTTAAGGACATAATAAATTACAAATGTACCTACACAAGAAATTCCCACATGCCGTGCATGCAATTGTTGTACAGGGTGGAATTTCATAAACTGTACATAATAAAAGGAGAAAAATTCCAGCCAATTTCATCGGTGAAACGGTGTTTTTTTTTTTTTCTAGTCATTAGTTTTTTTTTTTACAGAATTTTGAAATTTTTTGTAAAAACTCGGGTAATACACCTAATTCAGACGGTATAACTTTTGATCCAATGGTCCTAAAATAAAAATAAAAAATGCAGAGTATTACTAAGGGACAGGTTAATAATTCTTAATAACAATAAAAAACCAACTAGAAGAGAAAATCCGCAAAAAAAATTATTGTTTTTGAAAAATGGCTACAAAAATTACGAATTTTAAAAGAAAAACACAATTTTCTGAAAAAAACGCAGATTTAGTTACCATTTTTTTTGCTTAGTATTAATCCTCACTTAATGCCGATTCTTAAACCGTTTTTAAACTGTCTCAGACTTTGAAAAATACCACGCAAATGGGTCCGTAAATCAAACCATAATTTTATTAATTTTAATCCTCTTAAAATCCTTAATGACCGCTTGTTCCCAGGTAGTTGAAGGGTGTTATCGGGTTTTAGGTGGAGATAACAAATTACGTACTTAGTATTAATCCTCACTTAATGCCGATTCTAAAACCGTTTTTAAACTGTCTCAGACTTTGAAAAATACCACGCTAATGGGTACGTAAATCAAACCATAATTTTATTAATTTTAATCCTCTTAAAATCCTTAATGACCGCTTGTTCCCAGGTAGTTGAAGGGTGTTATCGGGTTTTAGGTAGAGAAAACAATAGGAAGAAAAGTAGTCCTAAAAATTGCGTAAATAAAATCATGTATTTTAATTAAAAGTCATAAATTCGATTGATAAACCTTTATTAAAGAAAAAACTTATTCTAGTGTTGCAAAGGGCGTTCCCTGTATGGTATTAATTGTTCAAAATGACCTCCTCTTTCTTGAAGGCACAATGTGGCCCGAGCTTGAATTTGTTGCATAGCCCGTCGAATCATTCCCGGATTATTTTTTATTTCTTGTGCTGCATTTAAAATTCTGTCGTGCAATTCTGCTTCGGTATTGACGATTCTGTGATATACCCGTTGCTTCATATCACGCCAAAGAAAATAATCCAACGGCGTCATATCAGGCGATCTTGCAGGCCATCCAACGGGGCCGTCTCGGCCGATCCACCTATTGGGATATTGCTCATTTAAAAAATGTCGAACTCTTAATGCCCAATGAGCTGGGCATCCATCCATTTGGAGAAACAGGCGTTGTCTCACATCTAACATCACATCTTCCAAAAGCTCTGGGAGCTCGTCTCTCAGTAACAGTAAAAATCTGTCGGCGTTCAAAGTATTCGGTAAGAAGACTGGTCCAATCAATTGATCGTCGAGTACCGCTGCCCAAACGTTTATGGAGAATTGGTCTTGAAAATTAGATGGTCTTACTAGGTTTGGATTATCGTGAGCCCATGTGTGTAAATTTCTGAAGTTAGTTATTCCCGTATGAGTAAATCTTGCTTCGTCCATCCATAAAATTCTTCTATTAAATTCCGGATCCCTTCTGATATTGCCAAGTATCCAAGTCGACATAACACACCTAACGCGGGCATCGCCAATTTGCAAATTTTGTACCCGTTGATAATGAAATGGATGCAGTCCTTCCTTCTTCAAAATTTTCCAGACAGAGAATTTTGAGATTCCGTGCCTCAATGCCAAGCGTCTTAGACTCGTGGTTGGGTCCGCGTACAAGTCTCTGAGAACTGCTTCTTCTATGGCAACATCAATTATGTTTCCTGGCTCTCGGCGATCTCGGCCACCGTATCCCAGGCCAATATTGCACAACCGGCGATGAACTTCTTGAAAGTGGCGAGCAGCAGGTCTTGGAACGTCATTAGGATACTGCTCCAAATAGGCGATACACGCAGCTCTTGCAGATCCATGGCACAATCCATAATAATAGTGCATGTTGGCTATTTGTAACGGCGACAACTCTCGTAAGCGGGGCATGATGATTCAAACTGAACAAGTACTGGAGTAATCAAAGAAGTGGCGAGCAAAGACAAGCAATTGCGATTTGCGAGCGACTGAATAGTTGACCTATTGCCCAATGCCTTTATACCCCTCATGTTATCTCCACCTTCAACCCAAAAACACCCTTCAACTACCTGGGAACAAGCGGTCATTAAGGATTTTAAGAGGATTAAAATTAATAAAATTATGGTTTGATTTACGTACCCATTAGCGTGGTATTTTTCAAAGTCTGAGACAGTTTAAAAACGGTTTTAGAATCGGCATTAAGTGAGGATTAATACTAAGTACGTAATTTGTTATTTCCACCTAAAACCCAATAACACCCTTCAACTACCTGTGAACAAACGGTCATTAAGGATTTTAAGAGGATTAAAATTAATAAAATTATGGTTTGATTTACGTACCCATTTGCGTGGTATTTTTCAAAGTCTGAGACAGTTTAAAAACGGTTTTAGAATCGGCATTAAGTGAGGTTTAATACTAAGCAAAAAAAATGGTAACTAAATCTGCGTTTTTTTCAGAAAATTGTGTTTTTCTTTTAAAATTCGTAATTTTTGTAGCCATTTTTCAAAAACAATAATTTTTTTTGCGGATTTTCTCTTCTAGTTGGTTTTTTATTGTTATTAAGAATTATTAACCTGTCCCTTGGTAATACTCTGCATTTTTTATTTTCATTTTAGGACCATTGGATCAAAAGTTATACCGTCTGAATTAGGTGTATTACCCGAGTTTTTACAAAAATTTTCAAAATTCTGTAAAAAAAAACTAATGACTAGAAAAAAAAAAAAAACACCGTTTCACCGATGAAATTGGCTGAAATTTTTCTCCTTTTATTATGTACAGTTTATGAAATTCCACCCTGTATTATTATTATATGTACACCTAGCACTAAGAATTTAAATTTGATGTTATATAGTCGCCATCACATACATCTGTTCACTACAGGATGTTCATAAATATCTGAATATGCACCCATGCATGGATAGGGCATGAATATTTGGCAGAGATAAAGTCCTGCACTAGAAATCTATCGCAAAGTAGATAAATAGGCTTTCTACAGTAGCAATGTAATTTTATAATACTCTGATTCAGAAATTATATTGTACAAGTAACATACTGTTTTGAAAAAAATATACCTCGCCGAGTTTTTTATGCCGGTTCTCGAGGTAGAGGTTTTCTTTCCGAACCGATGGTAGTTTATCGACACTCATAGGTGCATGTAACATGCCTAAATTGAAGAATAAATCACTTTTACTTTGTAGCTTTGCAAGTTTGTATGTTTTGGGTAATCTCATGAACCGCACACCCGATTTCAAAAATTCTTTCACCTGCTTGTAAAATGGACTTCAGGGATGATTATATTAGGCTATATTTTTACACGACTGCCCAACGAAAAGGAGTGTAATGATTTAACTCGCAAGTTTGCCTGCGGTCTTTGCAATATATATGTCTGCAAAAGACCATACCTAAAGACCTAAACCCTATACTGCGTGGAACGGAACGACCGACTTTCCCGCAAGAGGGGGTTGTAATATGCAGCTTTTAACACAAAAGTTTGATGAGCTCTAATTTGAAATTTTTAAAACGGTTGGAAATATTAACACAGTTTACGTCACACTCGCGATAAACTCGATAAAGTAGCAATTACCGCACTCGACGCGTGCGGAAAATCCCACTTCCTGGCCAGGGAGACGTAAAATTTTGTACTCGCCACGGGCGGTAATAAAGAAAGCCTTAGATCGCATATTTACCGCCCTTGCCTTCGGCTCAGTCGTCAAATACTTGCGATCTGAGACAATCTTTGTTTTACCGCCCTATAGGTAAGTAATGGACTAATTAATAAAAAATACATTATATGGAATTTTTTTCGTACTGACGCTTACTAATCCCGTTCTTGCGGGAAAGTCCATCGTTCCGTTCCACGCTGTATAAAGACTGTACAGAACTACCTAATAACTCATCTACACTGCTACACAGCTACACAGTGTAGCAGTGTAGATGACGATCTAACTCAGTGTAGCCTACACTGAGTTAGATCGTCATCTTTTCAACCACGCACATACACGTATTGGCACGATCTACGCGGCCAAAAGACCCAATATCAAAATAATAATACTCATAAAAATGAGTTCCTCAAACAAAGCACGAACCCGGGCAAAATACCACCTACCTGCCAGTGCCACCTACCTACCTACCTACCGTACCTACTGGGTACCTTTCTACCTGCTAGCGTGCTGGTGCGTGTTGTTAGGGGATTCCGTCGAACAAATACTTCACTTTCGGATACCGGCGCCATATTTTAGTATGTTGTTAGGCATGTCCCCTGGATTCCAAAACTGCCGGGAGACAATCTCTATGGAGTCTGTCTCCGTAATGACTTTCATCAAAAACGCCGCGGCCGCGCTAGGAAAAGTTTAAATTACACCCAAATCATGCAACTAAGTATACGTTACACGGTACCAAATGAAAGCTGAATAAATTTTCAATAGTTCATTCACACATTATATTTCAACTTTATTTATAAGCACTTTTAGGATTGGCATCCTATGACGCCAACAATACACAAGATTTTAGTCCATGGCACAGTCATCATCGAAAACGCATTATTATATACCAATCGGATAACTTACTGAGGAATTTTTATTTTTTTGTATGAATATTTTTTTTGTGTTTATTCACATTGTTTTGATACCTATTAAGCTTAAAAATAATTTTGGCAGCGTAGATCGTGCAAATACCTGTATGTGCGCATATATGCTGTATGTACTATTACGCGCAGCAAGCCCAGCAACTAACGCACGACCCGTTAAAAAGGGTTAGTAGTACGAGTACAGAGTGATTGGACAGTTTACGGCTACTAATAAGCCGAAATCGATAGGCGCAAACATTAATCAATCAACTTCAGTTATAAAAAGGTTCTGGTTTTGTTCGGGACATTCTGTCGGGCGATAACCTTTTGAGCCTCAAGAATTTTAACAATCGTTTTATTTATGGAACACATTTATAGGTGATTTTATGGATATTTCTGATGTTTTTCCTAGGAAGAGACCCTTTTCATTATAAACGACGACGCGGCGACAAATACTTATTTGATGACCGCAAAGAATCTGCCTTGCCTTAGTCTCGGTTATTTTTATAAAAAAACGGAACCCTTATAGAATCACTTTGTTATCCGTATGTCTGTCTGTCTGTATGTCAAGACCCATTATCTCGGGAACGCGTGGAAGTGTCGAGTTGAAATGAAAACCATATACTCAGGTCTACAGCCCTTTGAAGCTGTGAAAAAATCAAACTTCTAAGTTAACGTAAAAAAAAGACACGGCTGTTTATGCCGAAAATAACGTATATTTCGAATCTATCAAGGGCATCAAAATTTACAGAGTTCTTTCCGGTGACCTATTTAGAACTATGAAATTTGGCTAGTAATATCGTCATATACTACAACTTACAAGTATAGAGAAAAATCTGAAAACTATACATTTGTAATTTTGTACGGAACTTTCGGTGGACAAGTCCGACTCGCACTTGTACGGTTTTTTTTATAACCGCACAATACTGGCGTATTCAATTGCTTTTATAAATATTACGACCGATATGTCTGCAGCGTGGACTTGATCTGACTCGCCAAACAAGCGGTTTCGTAGTTAGTAAATGCGCTCCTTGTGCGAGTACCCGAGTACCTATGACAAAGGCAAACTAGTGTTGAAATAGCTCTATAAGAGAGGTAAGGACTCCGGCGCTGGCACGCCTCCAAGCCTATAAATGTACGGGTCGAGGATACTAAGGCGACGCTTCCTTATTCAGACTAATAGAAACTGCATGAGATAACGCTAGTGTATAGTGTATCCATTTGAGAGGGCGCATTGGTATCCTACTAGGGATAGTCGTAAAAACTACAGCAAAGGCAGCGATAGCATTAACTACACACTTGTTCCAAATGTCAAAGTCGGTGACAGATCGCTATAGGTTTCGTATGAGCGCATTGATATCCTACTAGGGATTGTTGTAAAAGTACAGGAAAGCCCGCTATAAGACATCAGCTATTCTTCTTCGATAGGTCAAGGTCGGCGACGGATCGCTATAGGTTTTGTATTTAAGTATTAACCGGAATCGTCGTCTTTGCAATGCGATTCACTAGGTAGCCTTGTCGTATAACTTGGATGCAGATTCGGAACAAACAACCTATGCGTAAATCGCGTAATCGGAGGTCACAGCACAGTCTTACGGTTTGCTCTCTGCTGAAAGGCTGTAAACTATGTCCAATAAATGCTTATAGCTCACTGTTCAAAGACTGAATAGACGCTATCGATACTACTATCGACAAGGCGAACGAGTCATGGAAGTTGTGAGTAACGTGGGTATAGGTCTGAAACTCACGAATCTCGGAACAACAATCTGTGCCAACAGTTTTAGATCTGACTAATTCTAATTCTATTTACTCTACAGTTAAGCACCTTTTCAAAGAAAAGTACAAGGGGATTAAGGCGTCATTTGCACGGGTAAACTATGATTAATTGATTATACAAAGAGTTGATTACCTGTTTCTGATTCACAAGACGATAAGATCTAAGAACACCGAAATGGAATTTTGTACGAATTGTGTTTTATTTGAAGTACTTAATTATATTTATACGTCTCCTTCCTTAATCCAAAAACTCTCGTCAAGGTCATGGGCAACAACGAGAATAACATTACCAACATATGTCAATAAATATGCCATAAATCCAGTATCATTCGTCTAACGGTATAACCCATAGGGAAGGAAACAAACTTTTGCCTACCATTTTATCGCGAACTAAACTAGCATAATAATAAGTAGGTACACACATATATATATATATATAGTGTAGGTATGTGATCCACTAGCATAAAACCGTGTTAATTAAGTGTCACGCGTGTCATCTAGAACAATGCAAGCTAATTGCATGATATCATACGCAGCATGATCGATAGCAAGCTGCATGTACTCAAAGTTTCATATCCTCAATGACATATTGATGATACTGGGTGAATAATGTGAATATGAATATGAGTGGCGCTTATACTATTCTTCCTGGACGTCACCAATTTCACAATCTACATGTGACAGTGAATGTGTAGATACCTACGATTTAGCATCGACATATAACAATGGTATCAAGCGATCAGGGACTTCGAACTCTTGTTTACATGGATCGAATTCAACTGTTGACTTTCGTTGTTACCTGTCGACCCACAAATGTACGGAAAAATTCAAATATTCCTAAATAAGTCGAGTCCGGAATCGTCATTTTGGGATCCAAAACCGACATCATTTTTGAAATAAGTACCTGAAAATGACAGACATAGACATAACGACTGTCCGCTATTCTTTGTCTAATGGGTCTGCTTTTAGGTGCCAAACAGCTTCGTTCCCAATAACCCATTGATCCGACTTGATCAACTTCCATTAGAGAGAGGATGTAGGCGTCTGCAGATAGCTATTACCAATGACAAGATATAGGCCATCGGCGGAAGCGTCTAGAAGCCGACTGGCAGGTTTTTGTCTAGGTATAGAATATAGTAGTCCCAGATTAGTTCAATAGGGAACATTACGCAAAACTCTTCGTAGGTAGCAGCGTTGACATTGTATCTCGTTCCCACTTGCGGTATTGTCTATGCAAGTATCCTTGTTACTCATTTGACAATCAATTGTGAATGTGTGTGTGAATCCCTATATTCCTATACTGGTTTACTATTAGTGGTAGTGCTGCATCTGGCGGCAGAACATTGCAGTAATGTTTCCCTATTGGGAATGGATGAAAATTTCAGAAGTGCCTGATTATTTTTTTGGTGATAGGAATAACCTTCCTTAGCACCAGAAAATAGTTGCAGACTTTTTAGCTGCGTCAATTATTTTTGAATTATAAACAGTTTCCTCACTTACGTTTTGGGTTTAGGACGGCGAATAAGACACTTTCCTTGTCCCTATCACCAAAAAAATAATCAGGCACTTCTGAAATTTTCATCCATTCCCAAATTATTGTGCATTTCGCATTTCTGACCGTTATCACCTACAATTTAGGACCAACGTCGTAACCACGTCGTAACTTTTTACAAATATAGGTACAGTCAGGGGTATTAATATACGTACATAAAAAAGGACATAAATATCTGTACACGCCTTTATGACATTGACAATAGTCCTGTACAGATATTAATGTTCTCATTTATGTACTTATATTAATACCCCTAACTGTACCTACACAGAACCTGACATCTTCGAAGACCTGAACAGGATTTTATGCAGACGTTTCCCATTTTACGGTATTCGAGTCGAAAACTATTATCTTCAAGGGGCAAATAGAGAAACTTTGAACTCTCGCGCTTTGTACACATATAGGTAAATAAATATCGCGTTAGACCCGGAAAAAACAGTATTTAAATAGAGATTTTTTTTTTCGATTGAATTGCTCATTAATTTCTAAAGGAATGCAAAGCAGGGACCCTGTAATACGAACCGTCCAGTAAATTAACAATAACATAGCCGCGTTAAACAGCAGCCAGGACCACACAATGAGGTTTTGTGTTATTATAACACTTAGCAAAATATCTTCGATTACGTGGCCAATTGTGTGGAAACCTGACACCTCAATTCCATTCTTCGATCGAACCAATTGTTTATACCTCCGATTTTACCAATGCACAGTGACCGCTTCCGTTTGGGTTGATGTCATCGGTTTTTACAATAGTATGACTTCTAATAGTTCTAATCTTTAAATAATCAGTGCCTTTTTCCGTTAAGGATAAACTTTATTATTCGCAAATAGCCATTTCAGCCACGAGGTTGAGTAATTTTTGGTTTTTCCAATAATGATAATATGATAAAGTAATAATTTGGTACTCTTTGAGGAAATACTTTTGGCGCGAGTAGCAATACTAGCAATGTAAGGCGCTTTTCGCAAAAATATTCTTTGTATTCCTATACAATTTGACAGAATTGTCAACCTTAAGTGGGTCTCAAATTAAAGTTCGTCACTATACTCAAACATTTATTCGTGAATAATTTACTTTCAAAACAAAGTTTTAACCGACTTCAATTCAGTACTCCGCCAAGCCACATTAACATTTCCACATTTTTTTTCCAATTTACCACATGAACTGATTTTCGAGAACAAAAGCGTTGATTTTTAGACCAATAAACCAAATCGCTGTATGTGGGCCGATAATATTTGAAGACTTCCGTCGATTCCTCAAGGATCTCAGAATTACCTTTGGCACTTCATTGTTTGCTATTTCAGCGGAATAATATCAGAATCTGATACGTACTTATATAGTTTGAAGTACATCATTGAGAAGTTCCACAAGCCATCTGTGGTCTTCATCATCACTTCCACTTCACCAAATTTATGATTTCCGGGTGTAAATACACGAGTTATAATAGAAAATACCGAAATTACTACACGCGTGCCTAATATATTTGAGGAGTTCCCTCAATTCCTCATGGTTCCCATCATCCAACTGGGGTTATGGAAACAATGGGACCAATCTGGAATGGAAGCATATACTTTCAGTTAAAAAAAAAATTGTACGAATCGGTTCATAAATGACGGAGTTCTGAGGTAACAAACATTTTAAAAAAAAACATCCGAATTGAGAACCTCCTCCTTTTTTTGAAGGCGGTTAAAAATGATTACACGCGGATTAATGTAGATTGTAGAACTAGCGCGCAAGTGTTTAATTTTTTTAAATTTCCAACGGTGGGTCCACGCTAGAGGAGCCGAGCACAAGCGGAGCCCTTGTGGGCGTCGTCGTTTGCGGCTCAAGTGGACTTTACGGCGAACGTAACCACACTTGAGCCGCAAACGACGACGCCCATAAGGGCTCCGCTCGTGCTCGGCTCGTTTAGCGTGGACCCACCTTAAAAACTGCGTTTACAAAAAGGAACTATGTAATTATTGAACCTGCTCACCAAAATGTCATGATCATGAGAATCGGTTGACAAATGCGACTTGTAGATGAGAACAGCCGGACATCTGGACATACGAAAAATGTTTGGCCCCAGCTGAAACGGACAACTTCGTTCGCCTCGCTCGTTCAATAAGACCAGCCATACTCAACCTTTTTTTCTAAGAAAATGGTGGGTCCATTTTCTTAGAAAAGCGTTACGCTAGCTCAGCGTTACGCTAGCTTTACAGCCAGCGCTGGTCTGGTTTGGCTCCCTGGCATTATTAAAGCTGGAAACGTTATTATATGAAAGGGCCCACACAGAATACCGCGCCGCGCCGCACCGCTATATGCGGATCCTTTCATATTAGCTCGAACATCCAGTACCGCCTCCGCGCCGCACCGCACCGCGCCGCCACCGCTGTCTGTGCGTTTCGGCCTTCAAACACCGAAATTGACTCTAAAAATAACATAAATAATTTCTCAAAGAGCAATTTCTCACTCCCCCAGTAGTTTCTTATTCTCCTGATCAATATACTAACGTTACGTTACACCAAACCTATAATTTCCCCATAAGCATCGTGCAGAACACTTTTTAGACGGTAGTCCGGGCGATTACCGGGAGTCCGTCATACCCCTCCTGAGGCCCTAGCACACTAGGTTTTATCGCCACGTTTTACGGCGAAAATGTACTGAAACGTCACGTCAAAACGTGACATACAACCGTCACCACCAAAACTGTCACTGCTCTTCAAAACCTCGTATCTCGGTATGTTTTTGTTACTTAGTGAGTTTTGCTTGTCACCCGACGAAACCTAAGTGTGCTAGGGCTTCTAGTTCCCCAGCCAGGCGGGATGCGTAAAAGCATTTCCCCACGAAACAAAAGCTACTTATATAATTTACGCCCGAATTTTTTCTTTGGAAAGCGACTATCGGAAGGACGAGATCCGGAAGAATGAAGTTATTCTGTGAACAATCCCGCTCCGATATTCCGCAACCAATTCGTTTTCAGTAATCAGATCCAATTGTGTAACTTGCGTAACCAAAGTCCGTAACACGAGCCATTCCGTCAGTTCCCGGTTTGTTTGTTTGGCTTGCCAAGGTTTATAATATGACCGTTGATCGCGTTTCCTCTCCATTCTCACATTGGAATTGGAACATTCCTGCTTCATCTTTCTGTTTGATTTTAACGAATTTTAGGTAGGTACAACTTATTGGTATAATATTATACTTAGTGGGAAGTAGGCGTTATGTAATTCACCCATACTAATATTATAAATGGGAAAGTGTGTATGTCTGTCTGTTACCTCTCCAGGCTTAAACCGCTGAACCGATTTAGATGAAATTTGGTATAGAGATAGTTTGAGTTCCGGGGAAGGATATAGGATATTTTTTTAACCGACTTCAAAAGAAAGGAGGAGGTTCTCAATTCGGTTGTATGTTTTTTATTTTTTTTAATGTGTGTTACCTCAGAACTCCGTCATTTATGAACGGATTCGTACCATTCTTTTTTTAAATGAAAGTATATGCTTTCAGGTTGGTCCCATTGTTTTCAAAACTCCAGTTGAATGATGGGAACCATGAGGAATTGAGGGAACTCCTCAAATATATAAGGCACGCGTGTAGTAATTTCGGTGTTTTCTATTATAACTCGTGTATTTACATCCGGAAATCATAAATTTGGTGAAGTGGAAGTGATGATGAAGACCACAGATGGCTTGTGGAACTTGTCAAAGATGTACTTCAAACTATAAAAGTACGTCACCGATTCTGATATCATTCAGTTGAAATAGCAAACAAAGAAGTGCCAAAGGTGATTCTGAGATCCTTGAGGAATTGACGGAAGTCCTCAAATAGGTTTACTATTGAGAGGCATAAAATCATTAACACTAATATGGTTACGCATAATTACTTTACGCCGAAAATAAGATATGTATAAATCACATTTCGCATATTTTTTTACGCATATCATTAAAAAGCATAAATACAGAAAGCATAACCCTCATTAAAACTAATAACAAAAAGCATAAACATGAATACCCATAATAATCAATTGACATCATATCAAAATGCATAACGCTATTATCCTATTAAAAGGGGTTCGTATCACAATGTGTAAAATTAAAAAAAAATTTAAATAACCTACGTTCAAAATCCCTAAAATCGAAAAATTTAGAATTTAGTGATTTTAGCCCATGGTTTTCTTAGTGGTAAATTGCCTAATTGTCATTAGTAGTAAGTTTTCATAAAAGGTTTTTCCGCTCTTTTATAAAAAAAATATCTCGAAGACGGAAGTCCGTCTTCTAACCTATCCGCGATCCGAGTCGGTTTTGCCATTAAGCCCCTGTTCAAAAGGTGGGCATCAAATTTTTTTTTGGCAAAACCGACTCGGATTGCGGATAGGTTAGAAGACGGAAGCGGGAGCTTTTTTTAAAAATTTGCGCAAAAATTAATAATATCATTTTAGTTATTTTGACCAGTTACATTAATTTAGACAACTGAAATTATGGATAATGACAAATAATTATTAGCCCAAACAATAGTATGCCTAATGTATATTTGGCCAATAGAAATTAGTCTAGCTAAAATTATGCTAATAGCGTAGTATGCCAGAAATCCAGTAGGCCAAAATATTACTATGCGAAAGTGCTATTATGCCAAACCAATTATGCAAAACTGCATTAGTCTAAAAACCATTATGCTATCCAAGAGGATACCCCTCAAATATTATCGGCCCATATACAGCGATTTGGTTTTTTTCTCTAATAATCAACGTATTTGCTCTCGGAAATCAGTTCATGTGGTAAATTGGAAATTAAATGTGGAAATGTTCATGTGGCTTGGCGGAGTACTGAATTGAAGTCGGTTAAAACTTTGTTTTTAAAGTAAATTATATTGGGGAATATTTAGGGGGTGAGAGTTTGTATGGAGCTACGATATAAACGAGTTCCACGCGGACGGAGTCGCGGGCAGAAGCTAGTAATATTATAAATGCGAAAGTGTGCCTGTCTGTTAGCTCTTCACGGTTAAATCGCCGAACCGATTGAGATGACACTTGGAATAGAGATAGTTTGAATCCCGGGGAAGAATAGTTTTTATCCCGGAAGTAATCCCCTACTTGATATGCTAACTTCACAGACATATATAGGTTTTTTTTTATAAACTATGGTTTCTTGATCCAAAGACCCTACTATGAGACTATTATTTAACTTTAATACTATGAAAAGTTTACGTGTTATTAAATAAATCGGTCAGGGAATTTTGTATGGAGGGACGATATAAACGAGTTCCTCGCGGGCGGGTATTCTTATCAAATCCGGTTGGCCGTTTTGCATGTTGAAAAAAAAACATCAAGCACGCGGTGACAAGATGATGTACAATCCTACATTCCAATATTAAGGTCTCAAATATGACAGATCCTATAACAAGTTTTCCCAGGAACCCAAACTACAAATCAAGGTATGCTAAGCTGGAATGACGTCACCAGTGTTAGGCGGAATATTAATTTGGAACACCGGAAAGAATCCGATATCCCGCCTCGCCGGCTACGGCACGAAAAGGGTCATTCATCCCTCACATATATTCGTACTTGGTTTTTGCTTTGTGAATCAAGCTCTGTTAGCACGCGTCATTGTCAGTTCTGTCCGGAGCCTACGAGCTGTGTCGCGCTCGCGGGTGATAGCCACTGCTGCAGCCCCCCTATTCTGTAACTTGTATTATCTCACCTCAACGCTCACCCACAATTATACCTTGACACCGCGATGCGTAGTAATTAAGCGTAGGTAGAGGTCTAGTTTCGTAACGGATGACCGGCGGGGTGAGCCGTATTAAACGCGTAGCGAATAACAGCCCAAGCGTAACTAACTATGATAGCTGCCATTTTAACCCTCGACGCACAGAGGGGTGTTATAAGCAGAGATCGGACAAATTTGCGACATTGCTCGCAATAATATGGACATGACTCCAAAATTAATCAAAATGTTAATCAATTAATTATTTCTTGAAATAAACTTTTAATTTCCGGAGATAATAATAGTTTATACGTGCTTATAACTATTAGGAAAATTTTATTTGAAGTGGTTATCATTTTCGTAAATATTCAGATGGCAGTCGCTTTCGTAAAAACTAGTGCCTATGCCAAATCTTGGGATTAGGTGTCAAAGCGGACCCCGGGCTCCTTTAGGGGCACAACCGGGAATAATAACGCTAGGAGGATGATGATGATTTTTAGATAATAATGAAATGAAGTTACGATTTTAAACTGACACGATTATTTTCACTAGAAAATTATACCCAACAACTACTACATGGTAAATATCCTTTTTAGTTCAATAGATATAAAACCTCCGTGGATTTACTTTTTCTTAATATATATATTTTGACATTGATAGTTGCCAAATTACAGTCGTAATTGCCGTACCTAAATTACTTACGTACGTAGGTACGTACCTAAACGGCAGCAAAATTAAATAATGGCATGTTCTTTACTGATGGGTACTGAATATCGCCAGTTTAAAAACGCTGTTATTTAAACTTTAAGGAAAGGTGTTGGAAGTTTATCTTGAAACAAATCGATTCAAAAAATTGTGGAGAAATGGTAATCGCTCTTATTCGTACATTTCAATGCAACGATAATCAAGGTAACCATTCTACATTATTAAGTTGATGGTTAAATGCATGTAAATTAGTATTGATTGTATCGATTTCTATTTGTATTTGTATTTTATATAAAAATAAATAGAATTACTGCAGAAAATTTGGAAAAATACTGATTATTTTCTTTTATAAATGTATACTTTAACAAACTTTTGTATTTATTGACTAGGAATCAAATTATATGTCATGTAAGAAATTAATTAATTGAATAACATTTTGATTAATTTTGGAGTCATGTCCACATTATTGCAAGCAATGTCGCAAATTTGTCCGATCTCTGGTTATAAGTTTGACGTGTCTGTGTATCTGTCTGTGACACCGTAGCACGAGTGGATCGATTTTAATGCGGTTTTTTTGTCCGAAAGCTGACGTGATCGAGATGATTCTTAGCGTTTCAACAAAACTGGTTAGCCGTTTTTAAGATATTGAACTTTGAAATGAAAATGTCGGGAGTTTTTCAACTTTTCTAAGTTGTTAATATTATTAAACCCCTATTGTGATCTCTGTGATTTCGTCGCTCTTCTACAAGTACATACTACCTACCGGCCCCGGCCAGTATGTTAGCACTAACACGGCACGCGCGCGTTCTATCGGATGGCCACGTTTAGGCACGTTCGGGATACCTAAACAGGGGATTTGTTAACATAGAACCTTCTGTACGTAGTACTATTATTTATTCTGTGCCCCCGACGCAAACGACAAGTTTAACCTATGTATCTGTCTGTGGCAACGTTGCTCCTAAACAAATGAGCCGATTGGAGTGCGGTTTATTTAAATCAAAAGTCTAGGTTTGGGTGTTTTTAATATTGAATGTATGTACAGTCGCCATCACATACATCGGAGCAAACAAGCACGTCACAAACATCGGAATCTATTTTCAAGGCATTAGGGTGCATGTGCCGATATTTTTGATCACCTATAGTGTACCTATGTATGTGATGGCGACTGTACCTAGTTATATCATTTATTGCTGTGGATAAGCGATGAAATGGCAACCAACACGCGCGCGCTGAAACCAATATAGTTAAAATATTAAGATATTACCCAATAATAATAAAATTCACTGCGAACTTGTCTCACTTAATCAATGTAGCAAATATATCTGAATGCTCTTACACCCCGACGTCCGTGACATTCAATTATACAACCAAAATTATGTTAATAATTCTACTAATATTAAAAACGCAAATGTTATGAGGATTGCTTGGAAGTTTCTCACTCGTCCTCGAGCTTTGTCAACAAAAAAATCCCGAAAACCTGTTTTCCAGGAACCTTAGTGCTCCCTTCCACTCCGAATCGCGAGCTTTGTCAAGCCTAAATAATACAACAAGCATAATAGAATAGCTTAGTTGTTCAACAACTGTAACCCGACTTACCCGACTGCGGAAAAGTAACTGAATAAAAAGTTTTTTTTTTCATACATGGTCCTGTCACCCGGAGCATAACTTCGAATCAATTGACACCTCAGTTATCAAAATCGGTTCAGTATCTTAAACGCTACGGAGGAACCATACGTAAATACAAACATAGACTGCTAAGTAAAAACATTATCCCTTCTTCTCAGCTCTGTTGTAGTCGGGGAAAACGTCGGACGAAGTCAAGGATGAACTACATATAGGTAGCCTACCAGTGGCTATCTGGCGATAGGTCCGTTAAAACGAAAGTTCACGTTTTTGAGGACTCCAAGCACGGCTATCGCAGCACGGCCCGCGAGTTGTGTGTCTTGCGGCGAGGTAGACTGTCCGTCTCTTTCTAGTTAGAACACAGCACGCTGGTCGTCTTGTGATAACCGTGCTGTGCTGCCTTACAACGCCAGCACGGCTATCACAGCACGGCTATGCTATCACAGCACGGCTATCACAAGACGGCGCGCGAGCTCTCTCGATTTTTCTCGCACTATCTGTCTCTCTTTATATGGAGCACCTTATATGGGTGTGATGCATGGACCATGACTCAAAGAGATAAAGAATATTTGGAAGCATTGGAAATGTGGTGTTGGCGTAGAATGGAGAAAATTTGCTGGACAGAAAAAATCACAAATGAAGAAGTGCTGAGGAGAGTGGGAGATAAAAGGAAACTGGTAATAACGATAGAGAATAGGAGAGGGAAAATGATTGGTCACCTTATACGACATGACGCTTTTATTAATAACATCATGGAAGGAAAGGTAGAAGGCAAGCGAAGAAGGGGAAGACCAAGGATAAGTTACATGAAACAAATAAAAGAAAAAGTAGCAGTCACGTCGTATAAATAATAAATAAGGGAGGCGGCCCTAGATAGAGTCAGATGGAGGGAGCCACACCGACAAGAGTCTTAACTCTTAAATTTATGATGATGATCTCTCACTATTATTAGAACACTTAGAAAAAGAGGTATAGAGCGAGAACAATCGAGAGAGCTCGGGGCTTTAGCCGTGCTGGATCCCGCGAGCTGCGTCGCGGCGAGAACGACTATCCGTCTCTCTCTAATTAGTAATTTGAATTGTTTTTGAAGAGGTGTAACAAGCAATATTATCGTATGGATGATCGCAGCTACGCTAGCTCAAACAGGTTTAGTCAGAAAAAAAATCTAAAGAAAAATTTAATTCTTCCATTGGAGTATCATAGTCAGTGGGGTCAAAAGGCAAGTAGGAATCGGGTCCTTACGATATGACCACCTGAACAAACGTCCTAAGACACTACTTAATCGATCTAGATATGTCACTTACGGGCGCTCTAACAGGTTTAGTCAGAAAAAAAATCTAAAGAAAAATTTAATTCTTCCATTGGAGTATCTTAGTCAGTGGGGTGAAAAGGCAAGTTGGAATCGGGTCCTTACGATATGACCGCCTGAACAAACGTCCTAAGACACCTCTCAAGCGATCTAGAAAGGTAACTTGCGGGCGCTCTAACACGTTAAGTCAGAAAAAAAATCTAACGAAAAATGTAATTCGTCCATTGGAGTATCTTAGTCAGTGGGGTGAAAAGGCAAGTTGGAATCGGGTCCTTACGATATGACCACCTGAACAAACGTCCTAAGACACTACTTAATCGATCTAGATATGTCACTTACGGGCGCTCTAACAGGTTTAGTCAGAAAAAAAATCTAAAGAAAAATGTAATTCTTCCATTGGAGTATCTTAGTCAGTGGGGTGAAAAGGCAAGTTGGAATCGGGTCCTTACGATATGACCGCCTGAACAAACGTCCTAAGACACCTCTCAAGCGATCTAGAAAGGTAACTTGCGGGCGCTCTAACACGTTAAGTCAGAAAAAAAATCTAACGAAAAATGTAATTCGTCCATTGGAGTATCTTAGTCAGTGGGGGTTAAAAGGCAAGTTGGAATCGGGTCCTAACGATTTGACAACCTGAACAAACGTCCTAAGACACCACCCAATCGATCTAGATAGGTAACTTGCGGGTGCTCTAACAGGTTTAGTCAGAAAAAAAATCTATAGAAAAATGTAATTCTTCCATTGGAGTATCTTAGTCAGTGGGGTGAAAAGGCAAGTTGGAATCGGGTCCTAACAATTTGACCGCCTGAACAAACGTCCTAAGACACTACTTAATCGATCTATATAGGTAACTTGCGGGCGCTCTAACAGGTTTAGTCAGAAAAAAAATCTAAAGAAAAATGTAATTCTTCCATTGGAGTATCTTAGTCAGTTGTGTCAAAAAGCAAGTTGGAATCGGGTCCTTACGATTTCATCGCCTTAACAAACGTCCTAAGTCAACTCCTAATTATTCTAGATAGGTAACTTGCGGGCGTTCTAACACGTTTAGTCAGAAAAAAAATCTAAAGAAAAATGTAATTCGTCCATTGGAGTATCTAAGTCAGTGGGGTCAAAAGGCAAGTTGGAATCGGGTCCTAACAATTTGACCGCCTAAACAAACGTCCTTAGACACCACCTAATCGATCTAGATAGTTAACTTGCGGGCGCTCTGACAGG
Source organism: Epinotia brunnichana (assembly GCA_963854355.1). NCBI lineage: Eukaryota > Metazoa > Arthropoda > Insecta > Lepidoptera > Tortricidae > Epinotia > Epinotia brunnichana. The sequence goes on along the minus strand of OY977949.1, from coordinate 6,365,658 downwards.
TTTAGTCAGAAAAAAAATCCAAAGAAAAATGTTATTCGTTCATTGGAGTATCATAGTCAGTGGGGTCAAAAGGCAAGTAGGAATCGGGTCCTAACGATGTGACCGCCTGAACAAACGTGCTAAGACACCACCTAATCGATCAAGATAGGTAACTTGCGGGCGCTCTAACAGGTTTAGTCAGAAAAAAAATGTAAAGAAAAATTTAATTCTTCCATTGGAGTATCTTAGTCAGTAGGGTGAAAAGGCAAGTTGGAATCGGGTCCTAACGATTTGACCGCCTGAAGAACTGTCCTTAGACACTACTTAATCGATCTATATAGGTAACTTGCGGGCGCTCTAACAGGTTTAGTCAGAAAAAAAATCTAAAGAAAAATGTAATTCTTCCATTGGAGTATCTTAGTCAGTGGGGTCAAAACGCAAGTTTGAATCGGGTCCTTACGATTTGACCGCCTGAACAAACGTCCTAAGACACCACCCAATCAATGTAGATAGGTAACTTGCGGGCGCTCAAACAGGTTTAGTCAGAAAAAAAATCTAAAGAAAAATGCAATTCTTCCATTGGAGTATCTTAGTCAGTGGGGTCAAAAGGCAAAGTGGAATCGGGTCCTTACGATTTGACCGCCTGTACAAACGTCCTAAGACACCACCTAATCGATCTAGATAGGTAACTTGCGGGCGCTCTAACAGGTTTAATCAGAAAAAAAATCTAAAGAAAAATATAATTCTTCCATTGGAGTATCTTAGTCAGTGGGGTCAAAACGCAAGTTTGAATCGGGTCCTTACGATTTGACCGCCTGTACAAACGTCCTAAGACACCACCCAATCGATCTAAATAGGAAACTTGCGGGCGCTCTAACAGGTTTAATCAGAAAAAAAATCTAAAGAAAAATGCAATTCTTCCATTGGAGTATCTTAGTCAGTGGGGTCAAAACGCAAGTTTGAATCGGGTCCTTACGATTTGACCGCCTGTACAAACGTCCTAAGACACCACCTAATCGATCTAGATAGGTAACTTGCGGGCGCTTTTACAGGTTTAATCAGAAAAAAAATCTAAAGAAAAATATAATTCTTCCATTGGAGTATCTTAGTCAGTGGGGTCAAAACGCAAGTTTGAATCGGGTCCTTACGATTTGACCGCCTGTACAAACGTCCTAAGACACCACCTAATCGACCTAGATAGGTAACTTGCGGGCGCTCTAACAGGTTTAGTCAGAAAAAAAATGTAAAGAAAAATATAATTCTTCCATTGGAGTATCTTAGTCAGTGGGGTCAAAACGCAAGTTTGAATCGGGTCCTTACGATTTGACCGCCTGTACAAACGTCCTAAGACACCACCCAATCAATGTAGATAGGTAACTTGCGGGCGCTCTAACTGGTCTAGTCAGAAAAAAAATCTAAAGAAAATTGTAATTCTTCCATAGAAGTATCTTAGTCAGTGGGGTCAAAAGGCAAAGTGGAATCGGTTCCTAACGATTTCATCGCCTGAACAAACGTCCTAAGACACCTCCCAATCGATCTATATAGGTAACTTGCGGGCGCTCTAACAGGTTTAGTCAGAAAAAAAATCTAAAGAAAAATGTAATTCTTCCATTGGAGTATCTTAGTCAGTAGGGTGAAAAGGCAAGTTGGAATCGGGTCCTTACGATATGACCGCCTGAACAAACGTCCTAAGACACCTCTCAAGCGATCTAGATATGTCACTTACGGGCGCTCTAACAGGTTTAGTCAGAAAAAAAATCTAAAGAAAAATTTAATTCTTCCATTGGAGTATCTTAGTCAGTGGGGTGAAAAGGCAAGTTGGAATCGGGTCCTAACGATTTGACCGCCTGAAGAACCGTCCTAAGACACTACTTAATCGATCTAGATAGGTAACTTGCGGGCGCTCAAACAGGTTTAGTCAGAAAAAAAATCTAAAGAAAAATGTAATTCTTCCATTGGAGTATCATAGTCAGTGGGGTCAAAAGGCAAGTAGGAATCGGGTCCTAACGATGTGACTGCCTGAACAAACGTGCTAAGACACCACCTAATCGATCTAGATAGGTAACTTGCGGGCGCTCTAACAGGTTTAGTCAGAAAAAAAATCTAAAGAAAAATGTAATTCTTCCATTGGAGTATCTTAGTCAGTGGGGTGAAAAGGCAAGTTGGAATCGGGTCCTAACGATTTGACCGCCTGAACAAACGTCCTAAGACACCTCCCAATTGATCTATACAGGTAAATTGCGGGCGCTCTAACAGGTTTAGTCAGAAATAAAATCTAAAGAAAAATGTAAATCTTCCATTGGAATATCTTAGTCAGTGGGGTGAAAAGGCAAGTTGGAATCGGGTCCTTACGATATGACCACCTGAACAAACGTCCTTAGACACTACTTAATCGATCTAGATATGTCACTTACGGGCGCTCTAACAGGTTTAGTCAGAAAAAAAATCTAAAGAAAAATGTAATTCTTCCATTGGAGTATCTTAGTCAGTGGGGTGAAAAGGCAAGTTGGAATCGGGTCCTTACGATATGACCGCCTGAACAAACGTCCTAAGATACCTCTCAAGCGATCTAGAAAGGTAACTTGCGGGCGCTCTAACAGGTTTAGTCAGAAATAAAATCTAAAGAAAAATGTAAATCTTCCATTGGAATATCTTAGTCAGTGGGGTGAAAAGGCAAGTTGGAATCGGGTCCTTACGATATGACCACCTGAACAAACGTCCTAAGACACTACTTAATCGATCTAGATATGTCACTTACGGGCGCTCTAACAGGTTTAGTCAGAAAAAAAATCTAAAGAAAAATATAATTCTTCCATTGGAGTATCTTAGTCAGTGGGGTCAAAACGCAAGTTTGAATCGGGTCCTTACGATTTGACCGCCTGTACAAACGTCCTAAGACACCACCCAATCGATCTAAATAGGAAACTTGCGGGCGCTCTAACAGGTTTAATCAGAAAAAAAATCTAAAGAAAAATGCAATTCTTCCATTGGAGTATCTTAGTCAGTGGGGTCAAAACGCAAGTTTGAATCGGGTCCTTACGATTTGACCGCCTGTACAAACGTCCTAAGACACCACCCAATCAATGTAGATAGGTAACTTGCGGGCGCTCTAACTGGTCTAGTCAGAAAAAAAATCTAAAGAAAATTGTAATTCTTCCATAGAAGTATCTTAGTCAGTGGGGTCAAAAGGCAAAGTGGAATCGGTTCCTAACGATTTCATCGCCTGAACAAACGTCCTAAGACACCTCCCAATCGATCTATATAGTTAACTTGCGGGCGCTCTAACAGGTTTAGTCAGAAAAAAAATCTAAAGAAAAATGTAATTCTTCCATTGGAGTATCTTAGTCAGTGGGGTGAAAAGGCAAGTTGGAATCGGGTCCTTACGATATGACCGCCTGAACTAACGTCCTAAGACACCTCTTAAGCGATCTAGATAGGTCACTTGCGGGCGCTCTAACACGTTTATTCAAAAAAAAAAACTAAAGAAAAATTTAATTCGCCCATTGGAGTATCTAAGTCAGTGGGGTCAAAAGGCAAGTTGGAATCGGGTCCTAACGATTTGACCGCCTAAACAAACGTCCTTAGACACCACCCAATCGATCTAGATAGTTACCTTGCGGGCGCTCTATTAGGTTTAGTCAGAAAAAAAATCCAAAGAAAAATGTTATTCGTTCATTGGAGTATCTAAGTCAGTGGGGTCAAAAGGCAAGTAGGAATCGGGTCCTAACGATGTGACCGCCTGAACAAACGTCCTTAGACACCACCCAATCGATCTATATAGGTCACTTGCGGGCGCTCTAACACGTTTAGTCAGAAAAAAAATCTAAAGAAAAATGTAATTCGTCCATTGGAGTATCTAAGTCAGTGGGGTCAAAGGCAAGTTGGAATCGGGTCCTAACGATTTGACCGCCTAAACAAACGTCCTTAGACACCACCCAATCGATCGAGATAGTTAACTTGCGGGCGCTCTAACAGGTTTAGTCAGAAAAAAAATCCAAAGAAAAATGTTATTCGTTCATTGGAGTATCATAGTCAGTGGGGTCAAAAGGCAAGTAGGAATCGGGTCCTAACGATGTGACCGCCTGAACAAACGTGCTAAGACACCACCTAATCGATCTAGATAGGTAACTTGAGGGCGCTCTAACAGGTTTAGTCAGAAAAAAAATCTAAAGAAAAATGTAATTCTTCCATTGGAGTATCTTAGTCAGTGGGGTGAAAAGGCAAGTTGGAATCGGGTCCTTACGATATGGCCGCCTGAACAAACGTCCTAAGACACCTCCCAATCGATCTATACAGGTAAATTGCGGGCGCTCTAACAGGTTTAGTCAGAAATAAAATCTAAAGAAAAATGTAAATCTTCCATTGGAATATCTTAGTCAGTGGGGTGAAAAGGCAAGTTGGAATCGGGTCCTTACGATATGACCACCTGAACAAACGTCCTAAGACACTACTTAATCGATCTAGATATGTCACTTACGGGCGCTCTAACAGGTTTAGTCAGAAAAAAAATCTAAAGAAAAATGTAATTCTTCCATTGGAGTATCTTAGTCAGTGGGGTGAAAAGGCAAGTTGGAATCGGGTCCTTACGATATGACCGCCTGAACAAACGTCCTAAGACACCACCTAATCGATCTAGATAGGTAACTTGCGGGCGCTCTAACAGGTTTAGTCAGAAAAAAAATGTAAAGAAAAATTTAATTCTTCCATTGGAGTATCTTAGTCAGTAGGGTGAAAAGGCAAGTTGGAATCGGGTCCTAACGATTTGACCGCCTGAAGAACTGTCCTTAGACACTACTTAATCGATCTATATAGGTAACTTGCGGGCGCTCTAACAGGTTTAGTCAGAAAAAAAATCTAAAGAAAAATGTAATTCTTCCATTGGAGTATCTTAGTCAGTGGGGTCAAAACGCAAGTTTGAATCGGGTCCTTACGATTTGACCGCCTGAACAAACGTCCTAAGACACCACCCAATCAATGTAGATAGGTAACTTGCGGGCGCTCAAACAGGTTTAGTCAGAAAAAAAATCTAAAGAAAAATGCAATTCTTCCATTGGAGTATCTTAGTCAGTGGGGTCAAAAGGCAAAGTGGAATCGGGTCCTTACGATTTGACCGCCTGTACAAACGTCCTAAGACACCACCTAATCGATCTAGATAGGTAACTTGCGGGCGCTCTAACAGGTTTAATCAGAAAAAAAATGTAAAGAAAAATTTAATTCTTCCATTGGAGTATCTTAGTCAGTGGGGGTTAAAAGGCAAGTTGGAATCGGGTCCTAACGATTTGACAACCTGAACAAACGTCCTAAGACACCACCCAATCGATCTAGATAGGTAACTTGCGGGCGCTCTAACAGGTTTAGTCAGAAAAAAAATCTAAAGAAAAATGTAAATCTTCCATTGGAGTATCTTAGTCAGTGGGGTGAAAAGGCAAGTTGGAATCGGGTCCTTACGATATGACCGCCTGAACAAGCGTCTTAAGACACCTCTCAAGCGATCTAGATAGGTAACTTGCGGGCGCTCTAACAGGTTTAGTCAGAAAAAAAATCTAAAGAAAAATGTAATTCTTCCATTGGAGTATCTTAGTCAGTGGGGTGAAAAGGCAAGTTGGAATCGGGTCCTTACGATATGACCGCCTGAACAAACGTCCTAAGACACCTCTCAAGCGATCTAGATAGGTAACTTGCGGGCGCTCTAACACGTTAAGTCAGAAAAAAATCTAACGAAAAATGTAATTCGTCCATTGGAGTATCTTAGTCAGTGGGGGTTAAAAGGCAAGTTGGAATCGGGTCCTAACGATTTGACAACCTGAACAAACGTCCTAAGACACCATCCAATCGATCTAGATAGGTAACTTGCGGGCGCTCTAACAGGTTTAGTCAGAAAAAAAATCTAAAGAAAAATGTAATTCTTCCATTGGAGTATCTTAGTCAGTGGGGTGAAAAGGCAAGCCACATTTTATTGGCTTTGCTGCAACACACAGTAATGCAAAATCTTGTTGCTTTATTTTTAAACATTTTAATATGTATATTCAAATAAAATAATACAACGAATGAGTTACGTTACTATGCAACGTAACAAATAGAAAAAAAAGTGGCCAAGTGCGAGTCGGACTCGCACATGAAGGGTTCCGTGAAATAAATTGCGGTTTACAATTTATGACGTATTAAAAAAAACTACTTATTAGATCTCGTTCAAACCAATTTTCGGTGGAAGTTTACATGGTAATGTACATCATATATTTTTTTTAGTTTTATCATTCTCTTATTTTAGAAGTTACAGGGGAGGGGGGGGGGGGGACACACATTTTACCACTTTGGAAGTGTCTCTTCGCAAACTATTCAGTTTAGAAAAAAATGATATTAGAAACCTCAATATCATTTTTGAAGACCTATCCTATAGATACCCCACACGTATAGGTTTGATGATTTTTTTTTTTGTGTGATTTTTTTTGAGTTTCAGTTCTGAGTATGGGGACCCCTAAAACTTAATGTTTTTTTTCGATTTTTGTGTGAAAATCTTAATGCGGTTCACAGAATACATCTACTTACCAAGTTTCAACAGTATAGCTCTTATAGTTTCGGAAAAAAGTGGCTGTGACATACGGACGGACAGACAGACAGACAGACAGACGGACGGACATGACGAATTTATAAGGGTTCCGTTTTTTGCCATTTGGCTACGGAACCCTAATAGGGATAGTACGGCCACAGAATAAGTAATAGTAAGTACTACGTACAGAAGGTTCTCTGTTAACAAATTCCCTGTTTAGGTACGCCAAACGTGCCTAAATGTCGCCATCCCTTTCTATCGCATGCAAAGCGCTGCGACCCGTGTGAGCGTCCCGTCCCAACGCGCGGCAGCTACTGAATAAAGCCCTTCGAAGGGGCGACCGGCATGTACTTGTAGCGATAAACACAAATCGCGAGTGAGCCGCGCCTGGTACGGCGCGGCGTTAGTTACTAATAAAAATTCATCACTGGTAATTTTACAAAGGTGACATTTCTAAATATATAAAAGAAGAAACGGACTGACTGACTGACTGATTAACAACGCACAGCCTAAACCGCTGGTTCTAAAGATTCCAAATTTGGCACGTAGGTTCCTTATAAGGTCTAGGGGTGCACTAAGAAAGGATTTTTCAAAATTCATCCTCTAACACTGACTATGATACTCCAATGAACGAATAACATTTTTCTTTGGATTTTTTTTCTGACTAAACCTGTTAGAGCGCCCGCAAGTTAACTATCTCGATCGATTGGGTGGTGTCTAAGGACGTTTGTTTAGGCGGTCAAATCGTTAGGACCCGATTCCAACTGGCCTTTGACCCCACTGACTTAGATACTCCAATGGACGAATTACATTTTTCTTTAGATTTTTTTTCTGACTAAACGTGTTAGAGCGCCCGCAAGTGACCTATATAGATCGATTGGGTGGTGTCTAAGGACGTTTGTTCAGGCGGTCACATTGTTAGGACCCGATTCCTACTTGCCTTTTGACCCCACTGACTTAGATACTCCAATGAACGAATAACATTTTTCTTTGGATTTTTTTTCTGACTTAACCTGTAAGAGCGCCCGCAAGGTAACTATCTAGATCGATTCGGTGGTGTCTAAGGACGTTTGTTTAGGCGGTCAAATCGTTAGGACCCGATTCCAACTTGCCTTTTGACCCCACTGACTTAGATACTCCAATGGGCGAATTAAATTTTTCTTTAGATTTTTTTTTTGAATAAACGTGTTAGAGCGCCCGCAAGTGACCTATCTAGATCGCTTAAGAGGTGTCTTAGGACGTTTGTTCAGGCGGTCATATCGTAAGGACCCGATTCCAACTTGCCTTTTCACCCCACTGACTAAGATACTCCAATGGAAGAATTACATTTTTCTTTAGATTTTTTTTCTGACTAAACCTGTTAGAGCGCCCGCAAGTTACCTATATAGATCGATTGGGAGGTGTCTTAGGACGTTTGTTCAGGCGATGAAATCGTTAGGACCCGATTCCACTTTGCCTTTTGACCCCACTGACTAAGATACTTCTATGGAAGAATTACAATTTTCTTTAGATTTTTTTTCTGACTAGACCAGTTAGAGCGCCCGCAAGTGACCTATCTAGATCGCTTGAGAGGTGTCTTAGGACGTTTGTTCAGGTGGTCATATCATAAGGACCCGATTCCAACTTGCCTTTTCACCCCACTGACTAAGATACTCCAATGGACGAATTATATTTTTCGTTAGATTTTTTTTCTGACTTAACGTGTTAGAGCGCCCGCAACATACCTATCTAGATCGATTAGGTGGTGTCTTAGCACGTTTGTTCAGGCGGTCACTTCGTTAGGACCCGATTCCTACTTGCCTTTTCACCCCACTGACTAAGATACTCCAATGGAAGAATTACATTTTTCTTTAGATATTATTTCTGACTTAACGTGTTAGAGCGCCCGCAAGTTACATATCTAGATTTATCTGTAGGTGTTTTAGGACGTTTGTTCAGGCGGTCAAATCGTTAGGACCCGATTCCAACTTGCCTTTTCACCCCACTGACTAAGATACTCCAATGGAAGAATTACATTTTTCTTTAGATTTTTTTTTCTGAGTAAACCTGTTAGAGCGCCCGCAAGTTACCTATATAGATCGATTGCGTAGTGTCTTAGGACGTTTTTTCAGGCAGTCAAATCGTTAGGACCCGATTCCAACTTGCCTTTTCACCCCACTGACTAAGATACTCCAATGGAAGAATTACATTTTTCTTTAGATTTTTTTTCTGACTAAACCTGTTAGAGCGCCCGCAAGTTACCTATATAGATCGATTATGTATCGTCTTAGGACGTTTCTTTAGGCGCTCAAATCGTTAGGACCCGATTCCAACTTGCCTTTTCACCCCACTGACTAAGATGCTCCAATGGAAGAATTACATTTTTCTTTAGATTTTTTTTCTGACTAAACCTATAAGAGCGCCCGCAAGTTAACTACATAGATCGATTAAGTGGTGTCTTAGGACGTTTGTTTAGGCGATGAAATCGTTAGGACCCGATTCCAACTTGCCTTTTCACCCCACTGACTAAGATACTCCAATGGAAGAATTACATTTTTCTATAGATTTTTTTTCTTACTAAACCTGTTAGAGCGCCCGCAAGTTACCTACCTAGATCGATTGGGAGGTGTCTTAGGACGTTTGTTCAGGCGATGAAATCGTTAAGACCCGATTCCACTTTGCCTTTTGACCCCACTGACTAAGATACTTCTATGGAAGAATAACAATTTTCTTTAGATTTTTTTTCAGACTAAACCTGTTTGAGCGCCCGCAAGTTACCTATCTAGATCGATTGGGTGGTGTCTTAGGACGTTTGTTCAGGTTGTCAAATCGTTAGGACCCGATTCCAACTTGCCTTTTAGCCCCACTGACTAAGATACTCCAATGGACGAATTACATTTTTCGTAAGATTTTTTTTCTGACTTAACGTGTTAGAGCGCCCGCAAGTTACCTATCTAGATCGATTAGGTGGTGTCTTAGCACGTTTGTTCAGGCGGTCACATCGTTAGGACCCGATTCCTACTTGCCTTTTGACCCCACTGACTATGATACTCAAATGAACGAATAACATTTTTCTTTGGATTTTTTTTCTGACTAAACCTGTCAGAGCGCCCGCAAGTTAACTATCTAGATCGATTAGGTGGTGTCTAAGGACGTTTGTTTAGGCGGTCAAATCGTTAGGACCCGATTCCAACTTGCCTTTTGACCCCACTGACTTAGATACTCCAATGGACGAATTACATTTTTCTTTAGATTTTTTTTCTGACTAAACGTGTTAGAGCGCCCGCAAGTTACCTATCTAGATTCATTAGGAGGTGTCTTAGGACGTTTTTCCAGGCGATAAAATCGTAAGGACCCGATTTCAACTTGCTTTTTGACACAACTGACTAAGATACTTTTATGGAAGAATTACATTTTTCTTTAGATTATGTTTCTGCTTTAACCAGTTAGAGCGCCCGCAAGGTACCTATATAGATAGATTATGTAGTGTCTTAGGACGTTTCTTCAGGCGGTCAAATCGTTAGGATCCGATTCTAACTTGCCTTTTCACCCCACTGACTAAGATACTCCAATGGAAGAATTACATTTTTCTTCAGATTTTTTTTCTGACTAAACCTGTTAGAGCGCCCGTAAGTGACATATCTAGATCGATTAAGTAGTGTCTTAGCACGTTTGTTCAGGTGGTCATATCGTAAGGACCCGATTCCAACTTGCCTTTTCACCCCACTGACTAAGATATTCCAATGGAAGATTTACATTTTTCTTTAGATTTTTTTTCTGACTAAACCTGTTAGAGCGCCCGCAAGTTACCTATATAGATCGATTGGGAGGTGTCTTAGAACGTTTGTTCAGGCGGTCAAATCGTTAGGACCCGATTCCAACTTGCCTTTTCACCCCACTGACTAAGATACTCCAATGGAAGAATTACATTTTTCTTTAGATTTTTTTTCTGACTAAACCTGTTAGAGCGCCCGCAAGTTACTTATCTAGATCGATTAGGTGGTGTCTTAGCACGTTTGTTCAGGCGGTCACATCGTTAGGACCCGATTCCTACTTGCCTTTTGACCCCACTGACTATGATACTCCAATGAACGAATAACATTTTTCTTTGGATTTTTTTTCTGACTAAACCTGTTAGAGCGCCCGCAAGTTAACTATCTCGATCAATTGGGTGGTGTCTAAGGACGTTTGTTTAGGCGGTCAAATCGTTAGGACCCGATTCCAACTTGCCTTTGACCCCACTGACTTAGATACTCCAATGGACGAATTACATTTATCTTTAGATTTTTTTTCTGACTAAACCTGTTAGAGCGCCCGTAAGTGACATATCTAGATCGATTAAGTAGTGTCTTAGCACGTTTGTTCAGGTGGTCATATCGTAAGGACCCGATTCCAACTTGCCTTTTCACCCCACTGACTAAGATATTCCAATGGAAGATTTACATTTTTCTTTAGATTTTTTTTCTGACTAAACCTGTTAGAGCGCCCGCAAGTTACCTATATAGATCGATTGGGAGGTGTCTTAGAACGTTTGTTCAGGCGGTCAAATCGTTAGGACCCGATTCCTACTTGCCTTTTGACCCCACTGACTATGATACTCCAATGAACGAATAACATTTTTCTTTGGATTTTTTTTCTGACTAAACCTGTTAGAGCGCCCGCAAGTTAACTATCTCGATCAATTGGGTGGTGTCTAAGGACGTTTGTTTAGGCGGTCAAATCGTTAGGACCCGATTCCAACTTGCCTTTGACCCCACTGACTTAGATACTCCAATGGACGAATTACATTTTTCTTTAGATTTTTTTTCTGACTAAACGTGTTAGAGCGCCCGCAAGTGACCTATATAGATCGATTGGGTGGTGTCTAAGGACGTTGGTTTAGGCGGTCAAATCGTTAGGACCCGATTCCAACTTGCCTTTGACCCCACTGACTTAGATACTCCAATGGACGAATTACATTTTTCTTTAGATTTTTTTTCTGACTAAACGTGTTAGAGCGCCCGCAAGTGACCTATCTAGATCGCTTGAGAGGTGTCTTAGGACGTTTGTTCAGGCGGTCATATCGTAAGGACCCGATTCCAACTTGCCTTTTCACCCCACTGACTAAGATACTCCAATGGAGGAATTACATTTTTCTTTAGATTTTTTTTCTGACTAAACCTGTTAGAGCGCCCGTAAGTGACATATCTAGATCGATTAAGTAGTGTCTTGAGACGTTTGTTCAGGTGGTCATATCGTAAGGACCCGATTCCAACTTGCCTTTTCACCCCACTGACTAAGATATTCCAATGGAAGATTTACATTTTTCTTCAGATTTTTTTTCTGACTAAACCTGTTAGAGCGCCCGCAAGTTACCTATATAGATCGATTGGGAGTTGTCTTAGGACGTTTGTTCAGGCGGTCAAATCGTTAGGACCCGATTCCAACTTGCCTTTTCACCCCACTGACTAAGATACTCCAATGGAAGAATTACATTTTTCTTTAGATTTTTTTTCTGACTAAACCTGTTAGAGCGCCCGCAAGTTACCTATCTAGATCGATTAGGTGGTGTCTTAGCACGTTAGTTCAGGCAGTCACATCGTTAGGACCCGATTCCTACTTGCCTTTTGACCCCACTGACTATGATACTCTAATGAACGAATAACATTTTTCTTTGGATTTTTTTTCTGACTAAACCTGTTAGAGCGCCCGCAAGGTAACTATCTAGATCGATTGGGTGGTGTCTAAGGACGTTTGTTTAGGCGGTCAAATCGTTAGGACCCGATTCCAACTTGCCTTTTGACCCCACTGACTTAGATACTCCAATGGGCGAATTAAATTTTTCTTTAGATTTTTTTTTTGAATAAACGTGTTAGAGCGCCCGCAAGTGACCTATCTAGATCGCTTAAGAGGTGTCTTAGGACGTTTGTTCAGGCGGTCATATCGTAAGGACCCGATTCCAACTTGCCTTTTCACCCCACTGACTAAGATACTCCAATGGAAGAATTACATTTTTCTTTAGATTTTTTTTCTGACTAAACCTGTTAGAGCGCCCGCAAGTTACCTATATAGATCGATTGGGAGGTGTCTTAGGACGTTTGTTCAGGCGATGAAATCGTTAGGACCCGATTCCACTTTTGCTTTTGACCCCACTGACTAAGATACTTCTATGGAAGAATTACAATTTTCTTTAGATTTTTTTTCTGACTTGACCAGTTAGAGCGCCCGCAAGTGACCTATCTAGATCGCTTGAGAGGTGTCTTAGGACGTTTGTTCAGGCGGTCATATCGTAAGGACCCGATTCCAACTTGCCTTTTCACCCCACTGACTAAGATACTCCAATGGAAGAATTACATTTTTCTTTAGATTTTTTTTCTGACTAAACCTGTTTGAGCGCCCGCAAGTTACCTATCTAGATCGATTAAGTAGTGTCTTAGGACGGTTCTTCAGGCGGGCAAATCGTTAGGACCCGATTTCAACTTGCCTTTTCACCCCACTGACTAAGATACTCCAATGGACGAATTATATTTTTCGTTAGATTTTTTTTCTGACTTAACGTGTTAGAGCGCCCGCAACATACCTATCTAGATCGATTAGGTGGTGTCTTCGCACGTTTGTTCAGGCGGTCACTTCGTTAGGACCCGATTCCTACTTTCCTTTTGACCCCACTGACTATGATACTTCAATGGAAGAATGAAATTTTCCTTTAGATTTTTTTTCTGACTAAACCTGTTAGAGCGCCCGTAAGTGACATATCTAGATTGATTAAGTAGTGTCGAAGGACGTTAGTTCAGGCATTAAAATCGTTGGTATCCGATTGTAACTCTGCCTTTTACCCTTCGGATGAAGGTACTCCAGCCTACTGTAGTAATTATTCGTTTTTATTTTTTTATGGCAAAACTGGTGAGGTCCTTACGATGTTATTGGCTGAACAAACGTGAACTAACGTCTCTCGATGGCTCTGCATATTTAGTTTTGGTGATTTTGGGGTGGGGTGGTTGCCGTGAAGACAGCCACCCCACTTTAAAAATAAAAAAAAAATGATAAGAGTTGGGTCCTAACGATTTAAACATGGGAACAATCGTGAACTAACGATTATCTTGCTATATTAGCTAAAAAAACACGTGAAATATGGTTTGGGGTGGTTGACGTGAAGTTGACCACCCCATTTTGTTTTTTTAAAAAAAGGATGTTAGGATCGGGTCCTTACGATTTCACCTACTGAACAAACGTGAACTAACGATGAACAAACGATACCGATATGCCATTTGCGGGCAAACGACTTGGGGTGGTTGTCTTCACCCTCGTGAAGACAACCACCCCAAATCGTTTGCCCGCAAATGGCATATCGGTATCGTTTGTTCATCGTTAGTTCACGTTTGTTCAGTAGGTGAAATCGTAAGGACCCGATCCTAACATCCTTTTTTTAAAAAAACAAAATGGGGTGGTCAACTTCACGTCAACCACCCCAAACTATATTTCACGTGTTTTTTTAGCTAATATAGCAAGATAATCGTTAGTTCACGATTGTTCCCATGTTTAAATCGTTAGGACCCAACTCTATCATTTTTTTTTTAATTTTTAAAGTGGGGTGGCTGTCTTCACGGCAACCACCCCACCCCAAAATCACCAAAATCCCTGTCTAGGTCCCTGTTTAGGTACGCCAATCGTACCTAAATGTGGCCATCCCGTTCTATCGCATGCAACGCGCTGCAACCCGCGTGAGCGTCCTGTACCAACGCGCGGCAGCTACTAATGGGCCCCCAATTTGGCGGCCGCCGGCATGTACTTGTAGCGGCGCGACGGAATCACAGAGTGAACCGCCCCTGGTATTGTGCGAAAGGGAGATAAAAGCTCGGAAATATTGGTTGAATATGGTTAAAAACCGGCCAAGTGCGTGTCGAACCACGCACAACGAAGGGTTCCGTGCCTATTAAAAAGGTCGTATCATCACAGAAATCTTACGACACTTACATCCTTTTCCGCAGGGAAGGCTGGTTTTCAGCAACTTCTCGAAAAACTTTTAATTGATCTTGTTCAAAATACTTTTCGGTAAAAGAATTTAATAAGCGCTGTCTATAATTTTTTTTTTATATGCACCGTTTGGAAATTAAAGGGGCACACAACTTTTATGACTTTCGGGGCGATTATCTCCGACTAAAAAAATGCTAAGAAACCTTATATTTATTTTGAAAGGCCTATCGATTGATGTGCCACACGTGGACATACAATGTTTTTTTTTACTCATTTCTTTACAGAACTATGCAGCGGCTAACAATTTTATTCAAATACACCTTATAGTTTTCGAGTAAAATGCCTGTGACATACGGACAGACGGACATGACGAAACTATAAGAGTTCCGTTTTTGCCATTTTGGCTACGGAACCCTAATAAAAAAGCGGCCAAGTGCGGGTCGGACTCGCACATGAAGGGTTCCGTTGAATAAATTGCTTTTTACGATATATGACGTATTAAAAAAACTACTTACTAGATCTCGTTCAAACCAATTTTCGTTGGAAGTTTGCATGGTGTACATCATATATTTTTTTTAGATTTATCATTCTCTTATTTTAGAAGTTACAGGGGGGGGACACACATTTTACCACTTTAGAAGTGTCTCTCGCGCAAACTATTGAGTTTAGAAAAAGAAGGCCAAGTGCGAGTCGGACGGACATGAAGGGTTCCGTAAAAAAAATTGCGGTTTACGATTTATGACGTATTAAAAAGAACTACTTACTAGATCTCGTTCAAACCAATTTTCGGTGGAAGTTTGCATGGTAATGTACATCATCTATTTTTTTAGTTTTATAATTCACTTATTTTAGAAGTTATAGGGGACACACACACACATTTTACCTCTTTGGAAGTGTCTCTCGCGCAAACTATTTAGTTTAGAAAAAAATGATATTAGAACCCTCAATATCATTTTTGAAGACCTATCCATAGATACCCCACACGTATGGGTTTGATGATTTTATTTTTTTGAGTTTCAGTTCTGAGTATGGGGACCCCCAACACTTACTGTTTTTTTTAGATTTTTGTTTCAAAATCTAAATGCGGTTCACAGAATACATCTACTTACCAAGTTTCAACAGTATAGAGCTCTTATAGTTTCGGAAAAAAGTGGCTGTGACATACGGACGAACAGACAGACAGACATGACGAATCTATAAGGGTTCCGTTTTTTGCCATTTGGCTACGGAACCCTAAAAATGATGTTAGAAACCTCAATAACATTTTTGAAGACCTATCCATAGATACCCCACATGTATGGGTGAAAAAAATTTTCTGTGTTTCAGTTCTAAGTATGGGGAACCCTAAAATTTATTGTTTTTTTTCTATTTTTGTGTGAAAATCTTAATGCGGTTTACAGAATACATCTACTTACCAAGTTTCAACAGTATAGCTCTTATAGTTTCGGCAAAAAGTGGCTGTGACATACGGACGGACAGACAGACAGACAGACATGACGAATCTATAAGGGTTCCGTTTTTTGCCATTTGGCTACGGAACCCTAAAAAGGGCAGGTGCCCTGCCAGATGGGCTGACCTCCTCCTCAAGACCTAGAAGACCTCATCGTCATCTAAATTACCTACACATTCTACACCCTAAGCTAAGAGTCGAATGATGACCACAACAGAACTCTCTTCCGTTGTTGCACGTAAATAACCCGCTAGAGTTACCCTCGTGAAGACAACCACCCCAAATCGTTTGCCCGCAAATGGCAATCTTCCATCTTTTACTCCCCAACCCGCACTGAACCAGCGCGGGGACTGCCCGTTCGCTCTCATCTGGATTTAATTATGATGATGATTTACAATAAAAAAAATCTTATCAGATAGGTACTTTCTACCTACCAATTTAGATGCCAGTTTGTTTATTATGCGAAGTACATGTTGTGCGATGTAATTTGTAAACTTATTTCAGTCTAGTTAGACCCGTTATTATGTGTGATCCATATCAATAAGACACAGACTAATGGATCGTGAAAACTTTGTTATATGTGAGAAGAGAAGGCAGATTTTCTATCGCAAGTTTGGAATAGGATTAAAAAAGAGACTGAACTGCAGTATTTCTGCCATTAAAATTAAGATAAGACTAACAAACAAAAACGCGTTAATAATAGGTATGGTTCGGTTAAACATACATTTATCTAAGATAAATCTATGTATAGAACCAATGAGGGTTGCACTGCAGCCATTGGATCGGCATCGGTCGTAAAATGGATAGGACAGGGGTGGGTTGGGTAGGTCAAGAATATACAAAGCATTACCTAACTCAGAATAAACTTACTGACCTTACTGTTACTAAGGTAGAATGGATTTCTGCGAAATAGATCATAATATCTGCAACAATTTGCATACAATATCGCTTTGTTATTGTCAACATTACCTTAAAAGCGCCGGTATTCCAGAATTCAGACACAAACACAATCACAGCACAGCACTCGAGTCACACACAAAAAAAACACGGAACTTTTAAGTCTTTAACTTTGATTTCAACGTTTGTTTTGCTCGCGGTTGTCAAACGTGTCCTTGAGATGTATGTGACGCCATGTTGTTTCGGGAGCGGGCGCGTGGCGACTGCGGCTGCGCGCAACGCGCCCCTGCCGGCGGCGCATGCGCGCGTCACGCACCCCTCGCGCCGCGCCCAGCCTTCCTTGTTCCTCGTTCTTGTGCAGTATATGCGAAAATATTATGCGAACGGCTGATGCATTGTGATTGTGATACATCGTTTTGTAGATTGTGTAATAATATTTTCACTTCTCATGCTCTAAAAGTTCGTCTTTATGTCGTGCGTAGGCGACATAAAGTCGCTTTTTATGCTCTAGAGCATAAAGTAAAATCTTCGTCGAAGACCAAGGCAATCGCTGCAACAGCCACACGAACATCTTTAACTTCATACAACAACCTCTTTATTTTATTTCGTTTCGTTCGTATTCTAAGACCAAGGCAAAGATACCAACAGCCAAAGTACACAATAAAACTTCATGAAATAAACTTATAATTTGTATTTCGTCTCATTTACTATATTTACGTGTTGCTGTTTCATTTCCTCGCAATCGAAGTGAAAAGTAGAGTGTACAACTCGTCCATAAAACCCATTTTACACTCGACTTTATATCTATCCTCGCTCGCAAGCTCGCTCGGATGGATAAACGTCTCGAGTAAAATGGTGCGTTTTATGCACTTGTTGTACAATCTACTATTGTCGAGTTAACAAGATATTTAATACTTACCTGCTTACCCGAGTACATAAGCCTCTGCTAGACGGTCAGCAACACGCCACTCCGACCGAGCGACCTTGGTCGGCACCGACCGCTGTACAACTCGTCGGAAATAGGTATGACGGCTTGACTTGAGCATACTATAAAGCTGCACTACGACTGATTTCTCCTGATAGAATTGATCTCCGGGAAGGAGACAGGGTGGGGATGAGATTTTGATGGGGCCTTATATAGAGGCCGGCAAGGTGACCACCAGAAAAATGTGACAGCTTGGGATTTGGCGAAGCGAGGTTGGCAGATATTTCCGACGAGTTGTAGTATGAAATTTTGCTCCAAACAACTGTCTACACCTCAGAGCATAGAATACTAGAGAGAGGACAAGCCGCCGGCGGCCGTGTCGCAGCTGTATGCTCAATGGGCATACACTGCCATACTGTGCACGCGTGCTGATCGCAGAGAATATTACGTTTTTTCCCAAAATGACTGATATGATGCGCGTTTATTGTCAAATAAGCGTGTAGGTATACAAGTGTGTGTGTTTTAGATGTGTGCGTGCTTTGTCTTGTCAATTACTTGGGCGTTGGGTGGGTTAATGTACTTGCGACAGGCTCACTCTATACACGGTCGGTGCGGACCAAGGTCGCTCGGTCGGAGTGGCCTGTTGGCGACCGTCTAGCAGGCACTTTAGTTAATAACGCTTTTGAATTACCTACCTAGTTACTTACAATTAAAAACCGGCCAAGTGCGAGTCGGACTCGCGCACGAAGGGTTCCTTACCATTATTTATAAAAAACTATTTTATTCTGTGTTTTTAGTATTTGTTGTTATAGCGGCAACAGAAATACATCATCTGTGAAAATTTCAGCTGGAACTATCACGGTATCAGTGAGATACAGCCTGGTGACAGACAGACGGACGGACGGACGGACAGCGGAGTCTTAGTAATAGGGTCCCGTTTTACTCTTTGAGTACGGAACCCTGAGTACGGAACCCTAAAAACTAGTGGTTCTGTGAGCGGTAGCCGACCCGAACCTGCTCACAACATTTCACGGGTATAGTGGTTGAGAAATGCGACCTTTAGGGGAGAACAGCTGGACATACGAAAGAATGTTTGGCCATGCTGAAACGGTGAACTTCGTTCTCGTCGCTCGCTCGTTCAACTTTATAATATCATCCAAAATGTAACGTTAAACGGGGCAATATGATAATTTAAGAAATGTATTAACACTTTCAATGCCAACGTTTGGAAAGTCGCTACGTGCAGAGAAACCGACCAGCAGGTTCTTGGCGTCAGTAGTGTTAAAAAAATATTTTAGCAACTGATAAAGTATAGTAAAACCATAGATGTATGAATATAAGGAGATCGGACATGCCGGCTGATTTGTATTGAGTACGCCTGTCGCAAGTACATTAACCCACACAAAGCCCAAGTAATTGACAAGACAAGACAAAGCACGCACACATCTAAAACACACACACTTGTATACCTACGCTCTATATATAAATAAATAAATAAATAAATATTTGCGGACAATCTTACACAAATCAACCTAGTCCCAAACTAAGCAAAGCTTGTACTATGGGTACTAGACGACGATATAGATACTTATATAGAGAAATAAATACTTAAATACATAGAAAACATCCATGACTCAGGAACAAATATTCGTGCTCATCACACAAATAAATGCCCTTACCGGGATTCGAACCCAGGACCTCTTGCTTCGTAGGCAGGGTCACTACCAACTAGGCTAAAGCGGTCGTCGAATATACACGCGCATCATATCAATATCAGGTATTTTGGGAAGAAACGTAATATTCTCTGCGATCAGCACGCGTGCACAGTATGGCAGAGTATGCCCATTGAGCATACAGCTGCGACAAGGCCGCCGGCGGCTTGTGTGTTGTTGTAGTATTCTATGCTCTGAGAGTAAAACAGTAGGACAGTAGCTAACTAAGTAAATAACTGAAAATTTCAATTTCATCCATACCTTTCCCAGGAGTGACAGTGTTACCGTAAGAAAGGGCTGGATGAGAATGAATGTTCTCGCCAACTTTCCTACTGACGCGGACCGGTAGTCCTTCAGTCAGACTTTATTTGAATGAGCGAGCGAAGCGAACGAAGTTCTATGCTTCAGCTTGGGTCAAAAATCGTTCTTATGTCCGGTCTCCCACTGTCCCGCTGTTTGGCTGTTATCATCTACAGGTCGCATTTCTCAACCGATTCTTGTGAAATTTTGTGAGCAGGTAACTACAATAATTATAGAGATATTATTGTAAAAAAATTATAAAAATAATTCAGAAAAAAGACGTTTCCGCGAGTTCTACAGATCACAGAACCACTACTTATTACGAAGCAGATGTTGTACAGTGACAAACAAAGAATACACAATATAGGAGGACAAAGCAAAATAACTAAATAAAGCTACGAGATATTTATTGATGAGTATCTACTTCATAATCGTATGATAATGAAAAACGTATTGTCGGAGCCGGCGGAAAGAACAGACATTAAATATGCCCATATATCCGAATCATACGCATAAATAGTGCTTCTCTGTTTAATAATAATTACTATTGGCTATGCGAACTATAAAAAAGAACTGCAAATTTCCAAAATAAAAATATTTTTTCTAAACTGAAAAAAAAAAAAAAAAAAAAAACGCGAAGAATTTTGGCCCACGCTGAATGAAACAGAGACTTCATTCGCTTTGCTCGCTCGTTCAAATAATACAGCTGTTCATTTATTAAGTAAGGCCTGAATCATACTGACGTGGCCTGCGGTGGCGGTCAATAGTAATTTTGACAGCTATTTGTCAAATTTATTAAACTCAATCATCCAGTGTGATTCCGGCCTGATTTAAGCGTGTCACATACTGGCGCAGCCTGGCCGCGGCGGACAATAGAAAACTTGTCATTAGCTGTCAAATTTACTATGGTCCGCCACCGCAGGCCGCGCCAGTGTGATGCAGGCCTTAGGCGTTAGACATTTTCGCGTTCGTTCAAAATTCTGAAAGTACTGTTGCATTCTGTAGTAATTAGTGTTTTATCAGATATACCAGTGTCTGCTTTGATTAGCCTTTTAAATAGGGACAATACAGCTTTAAATATTTACGAATAAATTGAACGAAAGCTTGTTGAAAACAACTTACTTACTTAACTTCTTCAGTACCTATACTCGTATATCTGGGGATTATGAAAATTCACAATTTTGAAAACCTTTATTGCATTAGTCACATTATTTATACTCCTTACGTTACTTATTGCGATTTGATTTTTATCTGCAGTTTGGCGTATACTGTGATTACTGTGCCGCTATTGTAGTCTGCCAGACGGGTGGCCTACGGGAGAGTCGGGGAGAGTCGCCCACAACCCGCCTACGCCAATATATTTTTCAACAGGATTACTAGAGTACAGCTAAAAGTAGCGCTGTACTAATGCGCTGCAGCGTATTTTATTTATTTTTAATAAATATTTGCGGACAATCTTACACAAATCAACCTAGTCCCAAACTAAGAAAAGCTTGTACTATGGGTACTAGACGACGATATAGATACTTATATAGAGAAATAAATACTTAAATACATAGAATACATCCATGACTCAGGAACAAATATATTCGTGCTCATCACACAAATAAATGCCCTTACCGGGATTCGAACCCAGGACCTCTTGCTTCGTAGGCAGGGTCACTACCAACTAGGCTAAAGCGGTCGTCAAAAAAAAAGTCGTATTGAGCGTATAGCTACAATAAAATAATACTATTAATTTACATGGCCGTAATTCGGCATATTTTATTGACGTAATAGTATCGCTGACGCTCCAGTCTAAAGGGGTTACATTTATACTTAAATCCTAAATTAGGCACTATCGAGAGGGACGCCGCAATACGTTAGATACGTATGGAGATATCTTCATTTCATTCCAACGTATTGCGGCGTCCCTCTCGTTAGTGCCTAATTTAGGATATAAGTATGTAACACGCGCCATAGATGTGACGGGAAAGTATATATATAGGTATACGAGATACGCACATCTCGCGAAAAAGTAAGCTCAACTGAAGTCTACAGGATAGTGGACACTTAGTTTCACCCACGTCCTAGCTTCAGTTCAGCTAGACATTCATCCTGAGATTCCTGAGGGCCTACCGCGAAAGGCATTTGAAGTTTCCCCTCTCTGTCATACTAAAGAGTTCGTACGTAAGTACGAAAGAGAGGGAAAACTTCGAATGCCGTTCGCGGTAGGCCCTCAGAGCTCTTGGCTGGTAGTCACAACACAGTCCTTTTCGAACGTAGCAATTTATCGTAACAACCAACAGAGACGCAGCAATAGTTCGAACGAAATAGATGTTTTGCTGTTTCAAAATCTGAAGCTCTAGTATACGTTTTATCGATACATATACGTTTTCGAACGCGTTTGCGTTTAGTTTCAATATGTATGGCAACGCATAGTTCCTAATAGTTACCACCAGAGGCGTTGTTCGCGTTGCCATAGAAATTTAAACTAAACGCAAACGCGTTCGAAAAAGTATTATGTCGATAAAACTTATACTAGAGCCTCTTGTATCACTGTCGGTTGTTGTGATAAATAAATTCCTATTTGCTACTGTAGTATCTACGTCTTCACTATATTGATGTATGTATATAGTCACTGGCTCAACCTTACACCCAGTACGCAAGTACACGTCCAGCCTCCACAACCACTATTCATAGACTGACAGCTGACAGTTACCTCGTCACTCGTGTACATGAGACAATGTATATATGTATCTAGGATACACAAACACTACATCCCTTCCTTAATAACATTTTTTATTAGATAAATAAATCTCACGAGGTACACAGTAGTAATCTAATATTTAGTCAGAAGGTAATTCTCCATTTTGACCTTGGTATATAATCAGAAGGTAAATCTCAATTTTTCGTTAATATCTAATCAGAAGGAAAATCTTCATTTTGAACTGCTTCCCATTTTCCTTCAACTCTCTTTAAATGTACCACGTTCCTGCGTAACCTTTGTCCCGTTTCTTCGTTCATCACTATAACGTCCCCACCTACAGATTTTTCTACAACGTGTGGTGTAGGGTTGAAGGTCGTGGCAAGCTTGTTGGTCTTTTCTAATTCTTTGACATATACCTTATCGCCTTCAGATAGTCCCGGATCTTCAGCTCTCCTTTTTCGGTCTCCATATTCCTTTCCTTTTTCTTTTTGCATCTTATATCGGTCTCTTACTTCTGAATCGTCCTCTCTGTCATTTATATCCCTTAACATGGGGATTTTGTCTCTATTTTGTCTTTTAAAGAAAAGCTCAGATGGCGTCTTTCCTGTCACGGAATGGGGCGTGGAATTATACATCATTAAATATTCGTACAAGGCCTTCTTCAAATCTTTTTTTTCACTGTGACATATTCTGAGTCGTTTAACTATGTCTCGGTTTTGGCGCTCTACTTCCCCATTCATTTGTGGCCAATATGGTACGGTATTAAAAAGCTTAATATTACATTGTTGTAAATAAGCTTTGGATTCTTCGCTCACAAATTGTCTTCCATTATCCGATGTGATGGAAACTGGATAGCCAAGACGACTGAACATTTCTTCCAAAATCTTTATAATTTGACCACTAGTAATTATCTTTGTAAATTTCACCTCCTTGTATCGACTGTAGTAGTCTATAACAACCAGTAAATATTCATTATTCGGCAATGGGCCTAGCAAATCCATAGCTGTATCTACCCAGGCATCCAAAGGTAGCTCCCGGCGCTTCATAGCTGTAGGAGGGTTTGGTAAGCCGACCAACGTGCATCCTTTGCAACTTTTTACAATCAACTCAACGTCTTTGTCGATCCTAGGCCACCAAACTTTAGCCCTCAGCCTGCCCTTCATGGCTACCATACCTGGATGACCTTCATGGGCAGCGTGCAAAACTTGCTTCCTTAGTTTCTGAGGAATTACAATTCTACTGCCTCTCAATAGGATATTTTCGTAGAAACATAATTCATCCATGAAGATTTTGTAGCTTTTTACTGATTCATCCCACTGATTGTTATAGACGCCTTTTTTAATGTTGCATATGTCAACATCAAATTCTGACTCCTTTTCTATCTGATACATAGATATCGCGTGAGGTTTTGCCATTTCTACGATTTGATGGACGTATAGGTCATTTGTCGGGCTATTCAGACAGCTTGAATATTCACACAATCGCGATAGTGGGTGTGCAATATTAGTTTTTCCCGGCTTATACCTGATATTATAACGGTACCCTTGAAATCGTAGAACCCACCTTTCTACTCGAGCACAAGGTTTAGACTTTTTACTGAATAAAAATTCTAGCGGCTTGTGATCTGTTATCAATTCGAACTCTTTCCCGAATAGAAATATATTGAAGTGTTCAATAGCCCAAACAAGAGCCAGGGCTTCTTTTTCAGTCTGGCTGTATTTCCTTTCGCAGTCGGATAATGTTCTATTCCCAAACGCGATTATCCTCGGCCCTTTTGAATCTGTCTGGACTAGAACTGCTCCAAGTCCGACTGGACTTGCATCTGCTATAACTTGTGTCTTGTCATTAACATCATAATACCCTAATATATTACTCAGTATGTCTTTAAGCTTTATAAATGCATCATTGTGTTCCTTTCCCCATGAACTCTCGATGCTTGCCTTCTTTCCAAATTTCTTTCTTAGAAGCTCTTTCAGTGGCTCTGTGAGGGTAGACAAATTGGGAATCCATTTATTAATGTAATTCACCAGACCAAGAAAACTTTGCAATTCCTCAATGCTTTTCGGAACTCGAAATCCTGATATACTTTCAATATATTTGTTCAATGGTCTAACCCCTTGCGGTGATAAACGGTGTCCCAAAAAATCTATCTCGTTTACCTTGTATATGCATTTCTTGTTGTTCATCAGAACATTGTTCTCTTTTAACACATTTAGTACTTCGGACAGTCGTGAATCGTGTTCATCTTCGCTGTTTCCCCAGACCAATATATCATCTATGAAATTTATCACACCTTCACATTTGATCAGCATTTTTTCAAGGATTTTCTGGAATAGTTCTGGTGCACAGGTAATACCAAACATAAGCCCCTTATACCTGAAAAGCCCTTTAGAAGTTATAAACGTAGTTAGATGTCTAGATTCAGGATGAAGTTCTATTTGGTGGAACGCGTTTTTAATATCCAATTTGGAAAAGAACTGTGCTTTCTTTATTTTTGGCAACAAGTGTTCCATGCATGGTAACGGGTGGTTTTCTCGTAGTATCGCTGAGTTCGCTCGTCTCATATCAACACATAACCGTAGGTCCCCATCATCCTTCAGTATGGGCACTATAGGTGAAACCCATTGAGACGGCCCATGCACCTCTTCGATGATGTCCGAGTCTAATAGCTCTTGAATTTTCTCATTAATTTTATCTTCTAAAGGGATCGGTATTCGTCTGTTTGGCTGCATGACCGGTTTCACTGATTCGTCAATCGGAATATTCACCATAATATCTTTGAATTTAGGAAACGGATTTTGTTGTTTCTGGCTAACTTGGTTTACGTTAAATCCTAGTTTTAATACGCCTAGTTGTAACGCCGTTTCTTTGCCAAGCAAATTCCTCGATCCATTTTTTATAACATAAACCGTAGTACGATCCGTTTTTCCATTGATCTTTATTTCCGTTTCGAAAGATCTTTGTATATGCAAAGGTGTTTCGCTTCCGTATGCCATTAATATTTTATTAGGCTCTTTGATCTGTTTGCAACAATCAATTTTGTTATTTTTTAAATGTTCCCAGGTCTTTTCCGATATTAAATTTACCTTACAACCCGAATCGATCAACATCTCCACGTTAATTCCACCCATTTGGCACTTTATGGATGCATCATCGTTCACATTAAAAATATATTGTACATCACCGCCGTTATCCATGGAATTGACCGAAGTTTCCGTCCTTGACTTTTTGTTACTGGTATGGTTTCTATTTTGGTTTTGTCCCCACTTCCGTTTTTGCTGATTAGACCGACAGCACCTTTGGAAGTGTCCGAGCTTTCCACAGCCATGGCACTTCTTTTCTTTTGCTGGACAAGTTGAATCGTTAGAGAAATGATTGTTGTTGCCACATCTGGTACATTTAGCAGATTTTTTTTCTGTATCTCGTCTTACTTCATTTTGCCTTTCCCACCTTGAACTTCTTTCCTTGTTTCCTATTTTGAGGGCATTCACTTCACTCGGTTTCGGTATTTGCTTTTGTTCATAACTTTTCATTTGTCGCTCTACGATTTCTAAGGTATTTGCGACTGTTATAACTTTGTCCAATGTAACTTCATCTCCCATAGTCAAAATCTTTTTCCGTAGCTCTGATGATGTGCATTTCCCTACAATCTGGTCCATTATGTGTTCTTCTGGTTTATCGAACTTGCATTTTTTCGCTTGGCTTCTTAATTTTATTAGAAATTTTTCAAAGTTTTCTCCTTCTTCTTGTTTTAACATGTGGAAAATGTGGCGTTCATATGTTTTGTTTTGTTTGGGAAGGAAATACCCATCAAGCTTCTCGATTGCTTCTTTATACACGTCTACATCTGTAGACGGTTCACCGCTTGCACCTGGCAAGTTATAGAAAATATCCTGCAAATCTGCTCCACCCAAGACTAAAAGAATTGCTCTCTTTTTCCGAGGGCTGTCGATGTCAGCCGCTTCAAAGTAAATATTTAAAGATTTTTTCCATTTTTCCCAGCTTAATCCGACTGAAGCGCTGTCACCCTCCAGGTCCAATTTTCCTGGTGGCGGTAGTTGTTGCGCCATGTTAGGGGTATCGTGGGGCGACCTGAAAATTCATCCAATTTAATGGACGCATAGGAATTTCATCCAATTTAATGGATGCAGAGAACATTCATCCAATTTAATGGACGCAGAGGGTATTCATCCCATTTAATGGATGGAGAGAACATTCATCCAATTTAATGGACGCATATAATATTCATCCAATTTAATGGATGCAGATAACATTCATCCAATTTAATGGACGCAGAGGATATCATCCAATTTAATGTATGCAAAGAATAATCATCCAATTGAATGGACGCAGAGGATATTCATCCAATTTAATGGACGCACAGGACATTCATCCAATTTAATGGACGACCGATTAATAGTATGTACTTATCTATTCTTATTAATATATTGCAATCAATACCAATATAACGCAGATAGGATAAAGGTTGCGTTGGAGTAACAACATTTTATTTGTATTTTTTCACAATGTGAAAATAAATCGAAAGTTTATTTATAGCCTGACATAGCTCTTTATAACCCTGATATGTGTAGTGTAGTGGCGCTATAATCAACTTACATATGGCATAATGTACAAATGATAATGATGCAACAATTGTCATCATTTAAATTATGATCAACATACATGGTGAGGCGTATGTAGGTTATTAATAACGATAAACATAATTTAAAACCTAATTCAAACGAATTCTAAACCACGTTCAAGTTTTTTTACCGATAACTACATATCTTCAACAAGCTTCAAGACCGTTCCGTCATTTAAATGTATATTTTTGAAATAAATAGTTACTGCTACAAATAACCTAAATAAAATATCAAACATAAATTAAACCCTAATAAAGTAACCAATCCAACAAGACAAGACCGCACGATAAAACGTCAGTACCCGGTCCGGTAACAAAATTTCCATAACATTATTTAACGGAAAGCTGCTCAAATCCTTGCATATCTAACCAAATTGCAATAATTTTCTCGTATCACTTTGTATCATTTCGTAATTTCTGTGCTAAAATTATTATTCTCGCGTAATATCAGCCTTGTCTTCTCTCATTGTTTACATCGGTGACATTCGGTGACTTTTAATGTCTTTAATCGCTGCCGTAAAACAATGACTACTAAAATCTGCAACACGACGAGGGTTACAAAGTAACTTGTCGGGCTATAAGTAATTGCAAAATAAATAGTATATAGGAACAAGACCTGGTACCAATCTTCCATCTAATTTATATTGCTGCAATGCATACAATATTGAGACTTATTCCCGAGGCATAAGTTCCGAACGTATTCATTTCATGAACGTGATTCTGTTTACGTTATATCCGCTAGCAGTTTGATAGGTAGGTACCCACCTCGATTATATTTCACTCCGGCCGGCCCAAGACCGCGGCGTAACATAATGTAAACAATGTGCGGAAGGCTCATACTTTGTCCATCTGTTAGTTAAGTTACTTAAATCAAATAGAATAATACCTAGATTAGTTTTAGCTTTAGGCGCTCGTTTATGAGACTAAGTTTTCCGCAAGAATTTAACATTGTTTCCAACCAACCTTACTCCTACCCACTTTTCAAAATATGTAAATATTTTACGTTAAACTTTCACTGACCTTTCTCCTCGTCGCCACTTGTAGTATCTACGTCTTCACTATATTGATGTATGTATATAGTCACTGGCTCAACCTTACACCCAGTACGCAAGTACACGTCCAGCCTCCACAACCACTATTCATAGACTGACAGCTGACAGTTACCTCGTCACTCGTGTACATGAGACAATGTATATATGTATCTAGGATACACAAACACTACAGCTACGTTTGTATACTTAGGCCTTTCTTTACTGACAATTTGCCTTAGGCCTTAGGCGAACCAGTGATACTTGACCTCCGATTATGCGTACATTTACGTATCTCAAGGTCAAGATATACGAGGCGTTAGAATCTGACCAGCGAGGTGTATCGTGTCACTAACAAAAAGACGGCATATTAAAAAAAACGTATGCAGGTAAAACGAAATGTATGGCGGCGTAAGGCTTCAATCACACTAGCGTAGCCTGCGGTGGCGTTCAATAGTAAATTTTACAGTTATTGTCAAAATTTACTACTGACCGCCACCGCAGGCCGCGCCAGTCTGTGAGAGGCTTAAAGCCTGCATCACACTGGCGCGGCCCGTGGTGGCGGACCATAGTAAATTTGACAGCTAAGGACAAGATTTCTATTGACCGCCACCGTAGGCCGCGCCAGTGTGTTGCAGGCATAAACCCTCTCACAGACTGGCGTGGCGCGGCCTGGCCGCGGCGGATAATAGAAAACTTGTCAGTAGCTGTCAAATGTACTATGGTCCGCCACCGCAGGCCGCGCCAGTGTGATGCAGGCTTAAGGCCTCTCACAGACTGGCGCGGCCTGGCCGCGGCGGACAATAGAAAACTTGTCATCAGCTGTCAAATTTACTATGGTCCGCCACCGCAGGCCGCGCCAGTGTGTTGCAGGCTTAATAGGTAGTTACTTACAACTGACGACACTGTCCTGACAGCTTATATATATATGTGTGTCCTGTGTTAGTGAATAAATGTATCTTTCTTTCTTTATTTATTTAATATGTAAAATTGTTGCCATATATGAAAAGAAATACTATTTTTTTTTCTGAACCTGTAAAACCAAAAAAATCCAAATTCTGAGAAAAAAATTGAAAGTCGCACATTTTAGTGAAAACGCCCATTGATGAAGAGAGCCGACACGGCTTGTGAATCATATTGCTAGCACGTCTTTCCCCAAACACACCGCTATCCAGTTACTAAACAGATATATATGGCACACGCTTAGAAGCCTTCTAGCTTATTTCTACTCTTAAAGCCCGCCAAATTGACCTTTAATGCAACGCAATAAGGGTGGTTAAAACTGCATGGTTAAGTTGGTTAATTTATCTCGTTGAAGCAGTGATTCCAGATGCGAGTCGCTCTTGTTTTGATGTTTACAAGCTAAGTCGTATGTCGAATGCCTTATCTGCCTTTTTATGGAAAAAAATAGTTGTTCAACGAAGTTACCCATAAGCTCAAGAGATAACCAAACTTGGAGACTCTTCTTAGTAGGAACAATTGGAATTATGTTGAAGATATAAGATATTTTTATTATTATCTTTATCTCACCACTAGGAACACAACACCACATGACATACGATGTGATGTTGTGTTCCTTGTTTTATCTTATCTTTTGGATGCACTTCGACCCAGTGGGATCTTTTGTAGATTTGCTCTCTCCTTTATGCCTGCTCCCAGGCTTGCTCCATTATTTCCACATAACGGATGATGCAGTTTACCGGGAGCACCTTGAATTCCTTTGGTTGCTGATAGCCGTTACCAAAGTAATTCATTATTTGTCTGGCAAGGGCATGACATTCACACAATAAGTGTTCCATAGTCTCATCCTCCTCGCCACACATTCTACACTAAGATGTCACAGAATAAGTAATAGTACCTACTACTTGCTACTACGTAACTAATGTTCCTAGTGGTGAGTAGGTAAGATGGCCAGAGATCGCGAGGATTCTTACAGCTGTGGACACGAAGAATCCTCAAATCAATAAAGGGTCACCGCGATTATGTGTTCTGTGGAGCGTCCATTGGCTACGGTGTCTGCTTACCATCAGACAGGCCGTATTCTTGTTTGCCCAGTCGTGATAATACAGTAGGTACTTATATTTAGCCTCGATAATCTGTACTCAGGCTAAGGGATCGAACGTACCCAGTACCCATACTACTAGACCTATTTTTAGGGTTCCGTAGCCAAATGGCAAAAAACGGATCCCTTATAGATTCGTCATGTCTGTCTGTCTGTCCGTCCGTATGTCACAGCCACTTTTTTCCGAAACTATAAGAGCTATACTGTTGAAACTTGGTAAGTAGATGTATTCTGTGAACCGCATTAAGATTTTCACACAAAAATCTAAAAAAAACATTAAATTTTAAGGGTCCACAGAACTAGGGAATGCAAACCGGTTAGCCGGTTAACCGGTAAATTGACTAAATATGAGGCCGGTAAATTACCGGTAAATTAAAATCAAAACCGGTAATTTACCGAAACACAGATTATTAGTAAAATACTAAATTTTAACGATTGTTAATGCTTCATCGTCATTATTATACCTCAATAACCCTCCTTTTATCATGTAAAAATGTCAATCGAATAAACTTGTTAACGTTATCTTACCTCATGTAGGATCAAATTTATGCAATCTTTTGAAGAAGCTTCTTAAAATATAAACACGTTCCCGGTACCGTTCTATAAAATATGAATCATGGTCAGTTTGAATAAGTACAATAGAGACGATTTATTTAAGTACTTTAGAGGTATACTCATCATTACAATCCAAAGAAATACCTCTCTTCGTCTTACTGGGAGGGACAAAGCCAAACGCAAGGAACAGAAGTGTGGTGGTGCTTCTCTTCAAAAAGGGTGACAACTCCCTGCTGAAGAACTACCAACCCATCTGACTTCTGAGCCATGTTTATAAACAATTTTCGAGAGTCATTACAAATCGTCTCGTATACGCAGGCTAGATGATTTCAAGCCTCCCGGACAAGCCGGTTCCCGGAGATGATTTAGCACCGTAGACCACATCCATACGCTCCGTCAGGTTATACAAAAAACCGAGGAGTATAACCTGCCCTCATGCTTAGCGTACTAGTCTATCCAGCGGTGCCAAGTTGACTCCAGCGGTGCCAAGTTGACTACCGCTATATCGAAGTTTTGAAGTGTTTGTACGAAAACGCCACTGTGTCAGTCCGACTCCAGGATTTGAACGCGAAACCTATTCTGCTGCAGCGGGGAGTCAGTCAAGGAGATGTTATTTCCCCAAAATTGTTCACCGCTGCACTTAAGGATTTTTTCAAGACTGTGGACTGGAGAAGGCAGACATCAACGACGAGTACATCACTCACATTCGAATTTCTGACGATTTAGTACTCTTGGCTGATACCATGGAAGACTTTAGTACGATGCTCGATGACCTCAGTACAGCCCCCGAGCGAGTCGGTCTTAATATGAACATGGATAAGACAAAGATCATGTCAAATCCCAACTCGTCGTGCCAACTCCCATTATGTATACCTATGATAGACTGTCCAGTTTCAGTCCTGTCGGCTCGGTTTGTCCAGTGTGTGTTGCCAGTGATGACATAATATATGGCACCTGAAATGTAGTCGCTCACTATGGGCCTCAATAGAAGGCTAGAAGTCACCCAAAGGGCAATGAAGATGGCTATGCTCGGAGTTTATCTGCGTGATCGCATTAGAAATGAGGCTTTCCGCAGCAGAACTAAGCTAATAGATATAGCCCTCCGAATCGCTAAACCAATGCCGCAATTTGGATCCCCCATGAGCTCCACTCCTAGAAAAAGTCCGTTTGTACGAAGGCTCTTAAATAAAATGTATTGTTACTATTACTACCCTTTTCTCTATCCAACTCTTTTTGATCTAGGAATGGTTGGTTTTATATATACGTCTCTTGAAGCCCGTAGAAACATCTATTTAGTGAAATATGATTTTAGACTACTAATTAGGCTTGTAGTTAGTTTCTGTAGAACTGGGGACAATTCTTACCTACCTGCTTATCCCCAAGGAACGTTTTCAGTTGTGTTTTTTGCCCTCCTACCACTGAGCAAGTTTTAAATATTAAATTATCTGCTTATTACGGCATTTACGGCACATGATAACTCTTTATACTATATCATAGCTTATTTTACGATAAATAAACGTCAAATAACGCTACTTATTGGCCTAATAGAATTTACCGGTAATTTACCGGTTAACCGGTAATGCCTCACTCAAGTCGGTAATTTACCGGTAATGAAATTTGCCCGGTAATTGCATTCCCTACACAGAACTAAAGCTCAAAAAAAATTTATTCATTAAACCCATACGTGTGGGGACACGTATTGGTTTAATGAAAAAAAAAATTTAAGGTTTCTAATATAATTTTTTTCTAAACTGAATAGTTTGCGCGAGAGACACTTCCAAAGTGGTAAAATGTGTGTGTCCCCCCCCCTGTAACTTCTAAAATAAGAGAATGATAAAACTAAAAAAAAATATATAATGTACATTACCATGCAAACTTCCACCGAAAATTGGTTTGAACGAGGTCTAGTACTAGAGAACTTTGAGATTCAATATTCGTGGTAACGGTTCGTATTGTACACACAAACGTCAACAAATAGGATTCTGCCAGTGAGAAAGGTCGTGTTAAACCATGGCTTCAACAGCGCAATATCGACATGACAGTGACATTAATCTGACAGGCGACAGCTGATTCGGTGCTGATTCGCCAGTAAACGTCAAAATTTCACACCAAAACACGCTGTTTGCTGTGTGCCACAGAGGACTTACTATACTCTTTGCAGAGGACTTTTCTATTCTGTGTGCAAACGTGTGTATTGTATTGTAGGCATTGTAGCCATCTGTTTCAAAATTAATATTACAATAAATAGCTAATAAAATATGCAGGATCCTGAATCAAAGAAAAATCTGTGAGTGGAGTCTTTATATTAAAAAAGTGTGGTCAAAAGTAACAAAAACTTTGAAGATTAATATTTGTTCAGTTTATTTTGTAATTTGTCTATCTTGCCTTTACAAGCTCAAAATTTGAATTATACGAAATTCCTGTATGGTAGTATACTGACTAAATTTGTTGTGTTTGTTGGTATTTGCCATCCTAATTATGGATTTACTCAATAATTTTGCAAGTACTACTGTGCATTCTCTAGTCCAGAGCTATCCTAAAATCATGGTTAGGATAGCGTTTTCCCCGGTAGTGCCCTAAAGGAGCTCGTGGTCCGCTTTGACACTCAAGATTTGGCGTAGGCAGGCCCACATCCTGAAATCTTAAAAAAATGATTGTTTACTTTCATTAAACATTTTCAGACCGAAGAAAGGCAAGCATGATCCTAGAGAGCAGAGGAAACCTCGCCAGCAGCGGAACCAGGGAGCTGGTGAGAAGAAATCTGAAAAGAAAACAGAGGAAGTTAAAGGTCAGCTTAGGATATTTAATGTTCTCTCTCTGCGGGTCCAGTACAACAACACCTTCAGGGTGTTGTTGGGTTCGCCACGGTTCGGCAGCATGTCCACCATGTTCGCTAAAGCACGAGTGGCCAGCTTTGGGGCTGTGTTGCGGAAAAAGATGGCATCACTTTTAGCCAGAATATGTGGCGGCTCAAACAGCCTCCTAAAAACTGTAGCCATTAGAAATTAGTGCTCAATAATGCAACACTTAATTAAAAATACTATATCTTTAGCTAAATATATTTACTAACATAGGATTAAGAAAACTACCTACTAACAAACTGTGGATATTGTTGTCTCAATAAAGAAATGTTAGAAATGATATTATATATATATTTAAATACAAAATGTCGCATAACTGATCAATTCTAAATCTTGCGAGAAAAATTGGTATAAAAAGTTTCTTAATAGGTAAATTGCCTTTTAAATTTTTTTTTTTAGTATAACAAAGAAAATATTTATTGACAAAAATGTAAAGTTAGATACAATATAAATTAAAAAATATGTATAGTTGTTATTTTCTAAGCCGTCCGTTCCGCACTAAAGAACGCCGCACTGCAGAACGGACGGCTTAGAAAATAACAACTATACACTGTATATTTAAATATCTGATACAGTTGACAGAAATGTTGAAAGTTATTTATTCTTCAAGTTAGGCATATTACATAAACCTATGAATGTTGATAGATAAACTAACACCAGTTCAGATAGAGAATCTCTGCCAAGAAGAACTGGTGTAAAAACTTGCCTGGCCATTTTAGGGCTCATTTTGAAGGAACATATTTGAGAACCATATAAGTTGTATTTTCTTGCATGTTACTAGCTCCAGTGACACAAAAGAGACATTAAGTGGTAAGGGAAAATACAACTTGTACAGTCACCAGCATTTACAGTCATGGCCAGATAATTAAGAACATGATTTTTTTCCCCATACAGACTTTTCAAATTTGATGATAATTTTTAATGTGTTTGATTAATTTTGTTTCTGATAATACGGATGTAACCGTGTTTAAACAGTATTTAATATAGTGCAAAAGAGCTTCTGTAAAATTTAGGCTTTAAAAAATACAGCCAATCAAATAAACACTTTTTATAAATTCATACATTTGTGTAAGATTGTCCCGTAATATTTATTTATTTATTTATACATTGTTCCTAATCACAGTATGAACTCGTAAAAACTGTCCATTGACCATCCGTATTTTTTTAAGCACAACTTTTACAGAACTTTTATATCAACTAAACTAAACCTTATTTATACACAGATACCTCCATATACTCAGAAATAAAATTGGCCAAACATATTTCAAATCATCATTTGAAAAGTCATATTTATACGCAACTGTATGGGGAAAAAAATCATGTTCTTAATTATCTGGCCATGACTGTATATCCACCGCAACAAATTGCGCATAAATATCTGACATGACCCTATGTAAACATGTGTTCGATACTTTTTATGGCACAATATTTGCCATTTGCTGGTGAACATGCTGGTTGCCTTACCTGCAGGTCGATCACGTAACGCATGGTACGCGCGGCAGGTAGATCTAAATCAGGGACTGCATAACCGAAAAATACCGGTATTCTATTTTAACGGTATGACGTCATATCGGTTGTCAAGTAGCGGTTTCGGTAGCGGAACCTTTATATTTCGCTACCGAAATATAAAGGTACCTTTATTTTTTCCGGTACCGTAACCGCTATTTAAAGGTACCGATATATCGACTTTGGCCTGGAGTTGTTGCCAAACCGCTGGCAAAGGCTCTGCTGCGTTGTCTTTTTACCTTTAAATGTTTAGTAGCCAATGTTTCCTCTGTAGAGTGCCAGCTCGCTTACTTTTCTCGATAACCTTTATAATACCGGTATTATAAAGGTTACGGTATCGTTTAAAACTGGTACCGCTAACCGTTATTTCAAAACGGTTACGATACCGTTATGTTTGCGCGGCGCGCATAACCTTTACGACATAACGGTACCGTAATGGAATACCGGTTTCATACCGGTATAACCGTAACCGAAATCAGTCCCTGATCTAAATGTCACTTTTTATATGGGAAAACGACAATTAAATGGGCTTGTGACCTTAAATTTGTTTACGATGCCATTCGAACCAGTTTTTGTAGATGAACAAATGTTTGTATGGAAGTAACTACATTTAAAGGACATTAATACCCAAAAGATCGAGTTAAAGATGGACCTCGCTGACAGCAGCCGAAACGCTTCATACTGATTGGCTTTAAAGTATGACGTCACACCGTGCAATTTGTACTAACCGTTGCATGGAAAATGAAGTAAATTGCTGTTTCGGTCGCGAAATACTGCGTTTAGGTCCATAGTTGTCATACAAATTTGTTTCTATAAAAGCGTAAGGATTCTATTGGTACCTTTAAAATTACTCTTGG
The DNA here is from genome assembly GCA_963854355.1 of Epinotia brunnichana. Taxonomy (NCBI): domain Eukaryota; kingdom Metazoa; phylum Arthropoda; class Insecta; order Lepidoptera; family Tortricidae; genus Epinotia; species Epinotia brunnichana. The sequence continues at coordinate 6,329,716 of OY977949.1, read as the reverse complement.
ACAATAAATGAAAAAACTTTCAAGGTTCATATCTTTTCATGATTTGAATTATATTTTGTAATTTATACTTTATTACAATCATTTTGATGGTTTACTATCCATTTAGCAACACGACGTTACCAATTTTAACACCACGCAATAAGCCTGTTGTCCTAACGCGCGTTCATAACGTTACGTGATTACTCCTCTGTACTCTGTGTTTGTGTGTGTGTGCTACTGTGAATAATAGGGTCACAGTAGGTATGTCTACTACCTCTCTTCCTCTTTGAAGAAGGCCTATGTCCAGCAGTGAACATCTTGCAGCTGAGACAACCTACTGTGAATAAAACTGTGGTTAAAACATAAATACTGCCAAGTTCGCCAAAAAAACATCAAACCTTTTTATCTATCCAAATATCATAAACCCTCCATGATGCGTTCAAGAACCGCACATTATGACCACCATAAAAACAGACTGTTTTGTTAGAACAAATTTCTTACCTGTGAAAATTGTATTATTGCTAAATAATAACATCGATTTCGATAATATTATTTCATTTCAATTTCGAACATCTCTGAAAAACAAAGAAATTTGATTTGACCTCTATTCTAATATCAGTCGAGATGACGTTTAGTTCGAAATGAATTGTCAAGTTGCATACAAATTTGACAAATGTCGCACGTAAGTAAGATTTCGAACGATATGACAGTTAGAGCTGACTCTAGTTTGTCTCTGAATTAAAAAAAAACTATGACAGCTGCCAGAAAACAACGCCGCCATGCCGGTCATAATTAGCGGCTCCTGAATGCATCATGGAGGCTTATGATATGTGGATAGATAAAGCAATGTAACTGTACATAATGGGGAATGGATGAAAATCTTAGAATTGCCTGATTTTTATTTTGGTGTTAGGAATAACCTTCCTTGACACCAGAAAAAAATTGCAAACTTCAGGTGCGTCAATTATTTTTGAAAAATATAAACAGTTTCCTCACTTACGTTTTGGGTTTAGGACGGCGAATGAGACATGTTCCTTGATTCGTCTTATATTACAAAAAATATATTAAAAATCCGTGGTGAACTGACACTGGCAATGATATTGACAGCTGCAGCAGCTATATTTGTCATTGCCAGGGTCAGATATTCAAAATATTTTTTGTAATATGAGACGGATCAAAGTAAATGTCTCATTCGCCGTCCTAACCCCAAAACGTAAGTGAAGAAACTGTTTATATTTTTCAAAAATAATTGACGCCGCTGAAAAATCTGCAACTTTTTTCTGGTGCTAAGGAAGGTTATTCCTATCACCAAAAAAAAAATCAGGCATTTCTAAAATTTTCATCCATTCCCCATTAGGCATTAAAACACTCGTGTGATGTTATTATGAAACTCGCCTTCGGCTCGTTTCATAAACCCGCACTCCTCTTTAATGCCCTTCATTATGTACAGTAACATAAACTACTATTATAATACTAGTACATATGTCTTATTCAATATTTACATCTGATCAATGATCATGTAACCACACAGTTCCAGTAGCAGCTCCTGAAAAACAAGCATTTGAGGAGCCGGGACCAGAGTTCTACAAAGGATTGAAAAGAGAAACTGACGACATCCTCAAAATCACAGAAGATGCAAACTCCAAGTACATGAAGAAGGAGATTAAAAGCAACTGGGCCAAGTACGAGGTTCCTATTGAGAGTTATGACGATATTGAGGAGCAGGAGAACTTGGGAGCTGATTATGAGGTAAGTTAGCTGGAGTTGAGTTAGTTTGTTCAAGCCTTAAAGACTTGAACCGTCTGGGCTTAAACAAGTTTTCTCAGTACTGCATAACACCATTCATAGCTCTATATTTAAATTATTCCAGCAACCTCCTTGCAGAATGTCATAGAGTCTATGAAGATGTGCTCATTAGTCACTCATACCTACCTAAGGTGGCTTTGGGCAAACCACAAACCAGTATGCAATGAGGAGTAGAATGAGTACTCATGGTTAACCTCTAGCTGCCAACCGTACAAGAAAAATAGGAATGAAATTTGAATCAACTACAATTGGAAATAGAGTTGACTTTGTTTTGTTTTGAAATCGAACGAACCAAAACAAATGCAACTCTATTTTATTTCAGAAGGGTATACATTCCATTGATGAGGAGGATGCCTTTTAAGAACCCTTTGGGCGGCTAGAGGGCCTATATTTTGTAGGAAGGTTTACGAAGTTCTCTGTTACTTAAAGACTGTCCATATATTACGGGGGTCAATAATCGACGACGTGATATATGGACAAGCCCTTGGCCAAAAATTATTTCGTCTGTCCGGCTGTTCTTTCCTACAGGTGGCATTTCTCAACCGATTCTCGTGAAATTTTGTGAACAGGGTCAATTATTGTACAGTTCTTTTTGTCAATTCAGTATTTCGAAATTCGTTTTTTTGCATGGATAAGCACGCGAGTTCTACAGCTCACAGAGCTACTAGTTACTTCACTGTCTTGTAAGAGAGAGTAGGGAGTGATTGAATACTTTGTGATGGCTGTCAAACTATTTGGCAGTTTTTTTTGGACAACCGGTTTAGCCTACTTGGTAGTGAGGTAGCCTAAGAAGCTAGAGGTCCTGGGTTCGAATCCCGGTAATGGCATTTATTTGTGTGATGAGCACATTGCACGGAGAACCGATGGCCTTTGGGGCGGAAAGGTTCTCGAGTGGCGACCACGTACTGGAAGGCGCGGCATGGGTAGGCCCCCCACAAGGTGGACTGATGACCTGGTAAAGGTCGCGGGAGTCCGCTGGATGCGGGTGGCGCAGTACCGGTCACTTTGGCACTCTTTGGGTGAGGCCTATGTCCAGCAGTGGACGTCTTTCGGCTGATAATGATGAGCACCAATATTCGTTCGTATTGTTTTTTATTTGTCTCACAGAAACTCATCCAAGCACCTCAGTCCCTCGGCGGCCATTTCCAATTTAAACACGAAAAATCTTGGGACATCACCACCGGCCCGTCACTGTATGACAAATACTTCGACATCAACACAAACGACCTGACTACTGCTCTCTGCACCATACCATTCTACGAAAGAAATAGCATTGACAAGAGCATCTTCTCTGAAACAGATATACTGACCATGGACCAACGTACATCTAGATTTAAACATAAGTACTATAAAATAGCAACAGCGGAATCCGAAATTCAAGATAAATTGATCAACAGTTTGAGAGACCTTAGTAAAACAGATGGCCAAGATGAACGAAAATCTGAGTCTGAAGTAAGAAATTATGAGAACGAAATTAATTTTGACGAATCTAAATTGAATAAAACTGAAGTGCCTAAAGAAAAAGATGAAGTAGAAATGGTATTCAAAAGAGATCAAGATGAAATAAAGGAACCATTGGAAGATAATAGAAAACAAAATGAAGTAATTGACGATATAGATGATATTATTGCTGAAACGACGAAAAGTTTAAATCTTGATAAAAAGCCGGAAGTAATAAAGGCAAATCCTGTTCCTGAGACCAAAGTTGTAAATGAAGGTGAGTTTCTGTTTGTTTTTTGTTAGCTGCTCGCGGGATTTCGGCATCGTATTGTAAAGAACGCAAGCGAAGCCACGGGATAAAATATAGCATAGCCTATGTCCATCCTTAATGCACTGGTGGAATTAAACGAATAGTTTCGCTTTCGTTACCCGACTGCGCGACGCAAACGAGGTTAATGTGTTTACCAGTATATGTATGTATGTTTGTTCCTTTGTGGCACTCTAGCGATCAAACGCGTGGGTCGATTTAATGTGGTTCGATTGCCATACAAAACGTTATTTGACATTCGCAGGCCAACGGCGTGATATTATAAGAAACTTATGTAACAAACTTTCATAAATTGGCTTCCCATTTGCGCCAAATTCCCCCTTTCCTAGAATAAACTTGTATAAACTAGATTAATTTGAGAAATTGGTTTGGGACGTGATATTTTGAGAAAACTATTTTTCTCAAATTAATCTAGTTTATACAAGTTTATTCTAGAAAAGGGGGAATTTGGCGCAAATGGGAAGCCAATTGATGAAAGTTTGTTACACAAGTTTCTTAAAATATCACGCCGTTAGCCTGCGAATGTCAAATAACGCTTTGTATGGCAATCGAACCACCTTAAGGCCTGAATCACACACACTGGCGCGGCCAGCGGTGGCGGGCAATAGTAAATTTGACAGCTAATGGTAAGTTTACTATTGACCGCCGCGGCTAGCCCGCGCCAGTCTGTGAGAGGCTTTAATGAATCGTACGTCAATCGATTCGTTTTTAACCCCCGACAAAAAAAAAGAGGGGTGTTATAAGACTTATAAGTTTGACGAGTCTGTGTGTAGCATGGTAGCTCCTAAACGAATGGACCGATTTGAATGCAGTTCTTTTGTTCGATAGCTGACGTGATCGAGATGGTTCTTAGAACCAAATTGGGTTAGCCGTTTTTGAGATATTGAACTTTGAAATGAAAATGTCGGGGGTTTTCAACGTTTCTAAGTTGTACGAGGGCTGCCTTTTATGTTCTGTCGTTTGCAAACCTCCCGTGATTGCATAAAAAAGAACTAGTGTCATCTTAAAATATTTGAATTTAGAATTCGAAAACAAAAGAATGACTCGAAATCGGCCCAACCGTTTTAGTACAGCGTTCGTTCAAAGTTGACAAGTCAGTTGTGAAAATGGAAATTTCGAAGGAAAATTTACGTGCGATAATTTTTTACAACTTCAAAAGGGGTTTAACGCGACTTCAGTGCTTCAAAGAGTTGACTACGGTTTTTAATGATAAAGCACCATGCCTCCGGACTGTGGAACGCTGGTATTTAGAATTTCAACGTGGTTGCTCTAGTCTTGGTGATAGACATCGTGAAGGTCGACCAAAAACAGCCGTAACCCAGGAGAACATTGATGCTGTACGGCAACTGATCGTCGAAGATCGCCATGCGACATACCGTGAGATAGAAGCTTCCTTAAGTATTTCAGAGACCAGTGTTCACAGTATTTTGCATGATCACTTAGGCGTAAAAAAGTTGATCTCACGCTGGATACCACATTTACTCAGTGAAGACCAAAAAACGGCTCGCGTTCGATGGTGTCGCAAAACTCTTCGGCAATTCAACCGAGGAAACTCGAAAAATGTTTACGACATTATCAGTGGTGACGAATCTTGGATATTCATATTCATTTATTTCGTATTAATCATACATTGTCATTCATCACATTAAAATATCATAATAAGGTCATTAAAAACAATGTCAACAGGCATATATATAAGAAGCAATACAGGCAAAGTTATTTAATTTATAATTAAAATTGTTCGTCCAAGAATTCAGCTACCGAATAATAGGCCTTCCGCATCAGCAGGGATTTAAGTTTCAGGGTAAAACCAAGGCACGTCCGACAGTCTTTAATAGCTGTCGGTATTTGGTTGTATATCCGCGGACCCAAGACATACATTCCATTGGCCGCTTATATATGCCTACGATCCCGATTCTAAACAGCAGTCGACTGTTTGGGTGTTCCAAGATGAGCCAAAACCGACCAAAGTAATACGCTCACGGAGCACTTCGAAAAAAATGGTCGCCACGTTTGTGGCGAAAAGTGGCCACGTTGCCACCATCGTGCTCGAGGATCGTAAAACGGTTAATGCTGACTGGTATACCACTGTCTGTTTACCAGAAGTCATCGGCAAGTTTCGAAAAAATAACCCAAGACGTCGTATAAGACTGCACCACGATAATGCGAGCTCGCACACCGCCCGGCAAACAATTGCGTTTTTAAAAGAGCAAAACGTCGAAATTCTGGAACACCCGCCGTACAGTCCAGACTTAAGCCCTAACGATTTTTTTACTTTTCCAAAAATCAAGCAACGACTTCGTGGTCAACGGTACCAGACGCCTGAAGAAGCGGTTGAGGCATACAAAACGGCCATTTTGGAGACCCTGACTTCGGACTGGAATAAGTGTTTCCGAAAACTGGTTCGATCGAATGAAAAAGTGTATTTACATATCACAGTGGTTACTTTGAAAAACAATAAATACAATTTAACACTTAAATTGTCTTTAGTTTTTCCAAACGACACAACTTAAAAGGCAGCCCTCGTAGTTATAATCTTGAGTGTCACGAAGGCAAGACAGTAATCAAAATTCGCAATGGCGGCCACCAGACGCCATGTTGTATAAAAGAAAGAAATAAAGTCGACGAACTATGTCATGTGGGGTATCGTTGTACAGGTATTTTAAAATCATCATTAGGTTTCTTATATATTTTTTTTGTAAAAATAACCGCTAATGATTTATAACGATTTAAAGTTGGCTTAATAACAATTTACGCAGTATGGTTTTTTTTTTATCTGTTTCCATTAGCTTGCAGCGCGGCCAGCAAAAAAGCTTCGAGATAACTCCTCCCTGGGAAACCTTATGGGTCACTCAGGAGGTAATATGTATGTATGTATGTATGTATGTAAGTACTTTATTGTACACAACAGTCATAAACATGACAATAGTAAGTACGATGGTAATAGTTCCGATAATCTCCGCAACTTCTCCGTAGCTACGCCCTCGCAAACTTTACCTGTTTAAGTATAGATGAAGAACTGATCAGCAATTGGCCTTAGTCTCCTGATTAATTTACACATAAACCACTAGCGGCCCCGACCTCAGAAGAAGCCAAATTGATATATTTATTTGTGCTAGAATACCTTATACAATATAATACTAATACGTAGGTAGATATACATAGCTTTAGTAATTTAGGTTAAGGTACAATGGAACTGACGTAATCTTAAGTGATTAAATGTTCCTAAAACAATAAAGAAAAAATAATTAAAATAAAAAAAAAACAATGAAAAATCCGCATCAGTCAATTGCAGTGTGTTATCTCCACTTTTATAATTATAACTTACTCTTATTAATTTCAGCTTCATCCGTCTATACTGAACCCAAGAAAAATCCAGTCATTGAATCTCCCGAGGACCTCGAGAAATGGCTTGACGACTTCTTAGAAGAATAGTATAAGACAGACCGACTGGGCTCTGAAAATAATGAATTGGATGAGGGAGCGGTTGAGACGAACGTCGCGCGATATTATGCTCGTGCGTAAACGCGGCCTATTAAAAATAACAGGTGGCTGCGTCCCTATTGGACAACAGATCGCAACGATAAGTAGTTACGTCGAAAGACATCTTTCACAATATTGCCAAAACCTGAGGGCCAACCGCGAACGGCATTCGAAGTTTTACCTCTCGGTCGCACTTACGTACGAACTCACAGGTATGACAGAGAGGGAAAACTTCGAATGCCTTTCGCGGTAGGCACTCAGGTTATCTTTCTTTACATGACTACTGACACGGTTCACTTGATTAATACATTGAATGTTGTATTTATATTTTTTTACAGTAAAGATGTATAAGTAAGTAAGAAGTTTCAGTTGTTCTAAATAGTCTAAGCTGCTCGCGTTTTTCACCCCTAAACCCAGTAGGTAAGACCTTACCTGTAAGAAATTTGTACAGTCGCCATCAGATATATAGGAGCGGCCGAAGTGTTCACAATGGGGCTGGCAACTGTCAAACTGACAGCACCAATAATGGTCCCTAAAAAAGCTAAATTTGTATGGCGGGAAGTAGTTTTTATTTATTTTTGCGAAAATGACTTAATGTTTCGTCCCGAATTGCTCTGAAGTGGGAATCCACCGTTTTCCGAAAAAGGCTAAAAATAAAAGGCTATGGATTAAAGCTACGGGGAAGATTTTTGCCTAAGAACTGTATATGGTTTCCATACAAGTTAGGGACCATCGATCTTCTGTCTCTCTCTCTCTCATCGTATGGAATCTAGAAGAGCGCCATCTACAATTAGCTTTCACCGGCCAACCCCATTATCTGAAAACGTATCTATTGTCGAGGCATTAGAGACGTTCAGATTTTTGTGAGCACTTTTGCCGCTCCTATGTATCGGATGACGACTGTACAAGTTGCAAAATTAATATGAAAGTATTTGTAATGCAATGAGAAGTCGAATTAGAAACCTCAACCTTTCAAGAAATGCAGTGAAAATAATTGCGGGGCCAGCGGCGCTACCACGAACTTCGAATCTCGAACTTCGTATACCTCCGTCTCTATCGCACTTATGGTTTATGGTACTTGAGCGACAGAGACGGAGATATACGAAGTTCGTGGTAGCGCCGCAGGAACGAAGTTAGACAAAATCATGATTAGTAGGTACTGGCAAATGCCGATTCATCCCATCACTAGTAATTTTAAACTACCCTTTTTATCCTATCCTAATTCCATACATTCACACACCTGAGTTGGGGGTAGGAAAATAAACACCATGACAATTACACTACTATTGCGCGCTTCGGGTCGAGCCCACGCTCCCTTCGAAATAAAATACCGCTAGTGGACAAAACTAAGAAAATCAGCGCGACTCTATCGCCGATCATACGCCCTGGGGCAGAAGAAGTTTCAAGAAGAACTAGAAGAAGCACGTCAAATTACACCAAGCACGCGCGGGGCAAATATTGGAACCAGGTTTGCCTCCAAATTCCTTTTAACTTTTTCTTCGCACCCATCAGGTACTTACTTACCTTTTCGTAGCTTATGTGCTGGCGGAATCAATGAGAAACTGACGACATGCAGAGGAGTTCCTGTTAGTGGTCCTTCGTGCCGGATGGTCCCGCGAATCACACTTTGTGATGTCCGAATAGTTGCGAAGACAATTCACAACAAGTTTTATTTATATCGCGTCGGTGGCAAACTAGCGCGCGGTTCGCCTGATGGTAAGCGGTCACCATGGCATATAATATTATGGATGTTAGACTCCAGGAGAGTCACATGACACGTTTTATAGGTACCGACCCTCGGTGGTGTCATGTCAGAAATACACGAAGAATATCATTTTCTCAAAAATTGTATGAAATGTAACATCTGTGAAGTGTTTAAGTATCCGAAAGTAACTCATCCTGGACAATAACTAGAAGTGTCCAGGAAAACGCAAAACTGTCCAGGAAGTAAGTATGTAAATCCCATTACACATAATATTTAAATGAAGAACATTTTTTTAAAGGAAGTATCATAGATGTTGACGTGTCCGTATTGCACGATGTAAAATGGCGGAAAATAAAGTTAAATTGTGTTTTTTTAATGTTTATACTAATTAAGAATTCGATAAGTACTAACAGTAGAAAAAGATGAATAAACTAAAATATTCACAATAAACATAAAAGTAATACGAAATTTACGAATTTATTCTATTGGGGTTGTGGCATAATAAGAGTGCGTAAAATGAATCGCAATTTTTTTATTTAAATTTTTCGACAAAAAGTTCAACTATTGGGTGGCGTTCATCTTTTGTTTCCACCACCCTATGTCCAAGGAACCTAATTGCACAATTATGAAAAATTCATGAAGTGGAAAGCTGAACAACAAACTCCAAGTTGGTTGGGTGGCGTTCATCTTTTGGTTCCACCACCCTATGTCCAAGGAACCTAATTGCACAATTATGAAAAATTCATGAAGTGGAAAGCTGAACAACAAACTCCAAGTTGGTCACAAAATGCATTTATTTTTGAGAAAAGCACTATACCTACATGCTTCGACCAAAAGTGTGCCATCCTGGCCTCGTATTATAACCGGACCTCGCCTTCGGCTCGGCCGGCTAAATCATACTCGTCCAGGATGTCTTACTTACTGGTCTCTGCAATAATGTAGGTATACTATTACAACACGATGGTCTAGCTAGAGCACAATCATATCTACTAATTACAATCCATTCACTTAACACTATGGGCTCGTTTCTGAAATGCTATTTGTACTGATCGAAGAATATAATAACCCCAAGTAAATGGGATAAGGGCAAGGGAATGATGACTGATCGAAGAATATAATATGGTATAGGTACTGATAAACAGTTTTTTTCAAACATGCAATGAAATATTCTCTTTACGTTCCTTATAATTGACTCGGAAGTATCATTTTTCGGGCGCAGCATCTCAGGCGGCGTGAAATGGGATCTCATATAACTTTTCAGGCCTAGGCCTGCAAAGTAACTTTCTTTTGTTTCAACGTCCAACCTCACACAGACAGCGCCAAAGATGGCGGCGGGTTTTACGAACAGCTGACTTTATTTATTTCATTGCATGTTTGAGAAAAGCACTATACATGCCTCGGCGTGAAAACGGATTTCCGGCCAAGTAGGTATAGTGAGTAGAGATACGAGCACAGATGTATGAATATAAGGAGATCGGACATGGCGGCCGATTTGTATAGAGTGAGCCTGTCGCAAGTACATTAACCCACACAACGCCCAAGTAATTGACAAGACAAAGCACGCACACATCTAAAACACACACTCTTGTATACCTACACGCTTATTTGACAATAAACGCGCATCATATCAGGCATTTTGGGAAAAAACGTAATATTCTCTGCGATCAGCACGCGTGCACAGTATATGGCAGTGTATGTCCATTGAGCATACAGCTGCGACACGGCCGCCGGCGGCTTCTCTCTAGTATTCTATGCTCTGAGGTACTATGATACGAGTGTTTTCCCGGCCTCTGATGTAATGTACTATTGTTCACAAACTATTATTTTCCACGGGTACGTTAATTGTCAATTGCCGTTAATATTAACGTTATTTCAGAAACGGCCTCCTGACCTGAGGTGCTTACAATAGGATTATTTCCCTTTCAATCTTTACTAATAAGGAATTGGAAACCATTTTCTGGCATGAACCTTGGTCTCAGCACAATCAGAAAAGCACGGTGGTTACAGGAATAGGACATGACACATGACTCTCATCAATACGTATATAGGTTACGTTACGAGCAACGCCTGTCTCATTCGCACTGTGCAAATTAGAAAGAGGGTAGATTTTCCCGGCTCCCGTGCAGGTGTGGCTCCATGCTGCTCCTCCTAGAATCTTCCAAGTATGTCTTCGGTACTGTACTAGAGTTGTCACTGCGCCTCGGGTTAGCTTCGGCTGATGACGCTGCTGTCACCCGCGGTTCCAGGACGCAACCAGGAAAACACAAAGTTAGAGTGGCTCCACATTGAGCCACTAATGGCCGCAACAAGTTACAGACGAGTTCATCGTTACGTTTTGTGTAGCATCGGCGCACGTAGAGCATTTGATTGGCCGCTTCCGAGCCACAAGCTGCGGGATTGACCCGCGCTCGCTATACTATCCTCAAACCAAATAGACGACTGGGATCGTATTGGCTCAGTCGTCCGTTTGGTTTGAGGATACTATAGTAAGTTACGGCGTTGTGTACGTAATGTGCGGGCCTCTTAAGAGTCCGCAGTAAGCTCGATTCTCCATACAAACGTAGTTACAGTAGACGGCAAACTTCGTGCGCAAATGACCTTGCCTGCGCTAAGGCGAATTGTACGTGCAAGCTGCCCCCCACTTCCCCTCATTTGCGCACGAAGTTTGCCGTCTACTGTACGCTCTCATTTTAAAACGACTAGCTAGTTTGCTCTGAAACTTTGTAGGTAATTAGAATAAGTTAAGTACCATCCAGGTCCGTAATTTGTTTACTGTAGTTTAATACCCTTTTTTCTACTCGTCGATTTTAATCTTTGAATTAAGATTTCGTACACGAAACTAAGATCACATACTTTTTAATCCTGGAGCTGTATAAGATAAATGTGAAGACATCAACGCGCAAAATTACTAAGCTGCTGCGCTTCATTTCAGCAGGGCGATTTTCAATAGATATCAAGTTTGTTTAATAAATTATTATTTCCGTTGACTCGTAGAAAAAGTATTGTATACAATAGTTATATAATTAGCTTTTTAAGTCTCGTACCTTAATTAGGCCACTCAGCAAGGTTCGTGGCCTAAACGTGGTACTCGTCTTAAAAAGCATCCATTATATAACGATTGCATAAACTACTATTAATAGCATAGTAAAAAAATACGGTAAATTTAAGTTTTTGCTGTATTTCGTTAGCCATATATACGAATTTCAGACCTAGATAATGAGAACGAAACTCCATTTGTATGGGAAGGTGAAATTCGGCCGAGCTTACTGCGGCCTCTTATTAATGCAACCAGGAAAACACTAAGATAAGGAGGAACAGTAGGTAGGTAAGTGAAGAATTGAGGTATATCCTCTCTAAAATCAGATTTGTTCGAAAGCTGTACGTAGGTACCTACTATTTATTTGTAATCTGTTCCTCGCTAAATTTCTGGTAGGATTGTTAAAAAATAAAACTAAATCCGTTATATAATACTATAGTTTAATTTCATGGGGGGCGAATGTATGTATGTTTTTGTTATAATCACCTAGAGTTTGTTGAAAGAAGAGTTCATTTCGCTGAGCATTTTCCAACATAATTTTCACGATTTTGACATTATTAACCATAAATCATGCATTCCTTGTAGGTACCGGCAATTGCAAAAAAACTACCAATCTATTCAGTTTTCGCGCCCTCTCATCAAATCACATTTCAATTTAAATTGTATAAAACTTGAATAAAATTGAGTGCTCATAGCATTTTTTTTTCAAATTCTGGCTAAAATTTGACGTATCCAATAATGTAAATTATAAGATTTATAAGTAAGTAGGTACCGAAGTAATCTTTTGACATGTCTAAATTTTGCGTATTAAATGGGGTACGGGAGTTTAACTGTTTAGCTCTAAGGGGAGATATTTCCAATATGGCGCTTTATTGATGTGATACGACTCGCTGGTCAATCTTGACTTTCAGGGATTTCATTTAACTCAGTTAACCACTTCACAATTACTAAATTATAGGCATTTTAAAATCCAGGCCAATAACTTATCGATACCGTAAATCCGCTTAGAACAAACAAATTTAAAACTAAGAAGTACGCAAATGTGCAACTTACTAACAGGTCTATAAACAAAATAAGTAAGGACACCTTTGTGACTGCACATAGGCAAATCTAGCCAATGTCAAGCAAGCAAGGGCATAGTCAGTTTCGTTAAACCTCTCACAGACTGGCGCGGCATGCGGTGGCTAATTGGCTTTACTATTTTTGTTTAGTTTACTACTGACTACCACCGCAGGCGCCAGTCTGTGAGAGGCTTTAAGAGGGGACAGGCAAATAAGAAACTTTCAGTTCGCTGACTTGGGCTTGCCCTTACCTTAGTGAGTATGGGCAAAGCCTGGTTCCCTCTGCCCGTATCTGAATACGCCTACAAGCTTAACTAAAAGCGGCTTACCTTGATAGGTACCAATGCCCACTATTTAACCCTTTGAACGCCACTCCCAACTAAAAGGTCGCAACTATGTCGCAAGTCGAACTCCATACGGAAATCCGCGCAGGTCGCTAATGTAATGTGACAAGTGTAGCGTTAAGAGCGGCTATCGCGAGACGTCAACTTTATTGGTCGCAAATCTCCATCTGTCACTCGATATATATTCGAGTGTGACAACTGCGACAGAGACCAACACGAATAAACGAAGTAAGTATTTCGCGGTAGCCTTCGAGCAACACGAAAGGGAGAAGGCATTCGCACCATTTCCAAAGTACAAGCCCAAGTGAGCATGGTTCGTACACAAAAATGTATGAAGGTGTGTAAGTATTTTCGGTGTATTGTCATTTTTGTTACAGCAAATTGCAGAATTACGCGCAAGAAATGACAGAATTATTTGACTGTAATATTTATAGCTAAGGCGCTAGGAAGGCCGTGTTGCTCAAAGGCGGAAGCCGCTCCATGCACGATTTCCCAAATTATAGTTGTGAGAGGCGGCCAAAGGGTTAATAGCGATAGTTATAGTTATTCTGATACTGCTGATGCTGGTCGTAGCTGTTCGGATTGCGCCTCATATACTGAGTAGGCATAGGGTCAGCTGGGGGCTGCTTCAGGGTCTTCGCGCGAGCGGCGAGCTGAGACACCAGCTGCGCCGGAGTCATGTGAGCGATAGAGATGGGCGCGCCGTCAGCTATGCTCCCACTCGGCGCGAACACCGCCTTAGAACTAATGAGGTCCTGTTCCACCACTTGAGTATGGACTGTTGAACAGAAGTGCTCCGGGTCTATGCTGGTGCTGCTCTCGCTGAGTCGCACCGCCTCGCGGACCTCGCAGACATCGCAGTACGGCTTGCTCGTCTGGCACGCAGCATCCTTCATGTTTTTAGCCACTTTTGTCTTCGGTCTCGCGACGAGCTTCTCCAAACCAAGCGTGCCGATGATACTATCCACCAGCTGCTTGTTCTGCTGCGCTGTAGCCCGTCCCGTCATCTTCGTGAAGTGGAAGTCCACCGCTCCTTGTCTCTTCAGCGGCGAGCAGTACCGGGGCGCGAGACTCTTCGGCTCCACTCCCACCATGCTGTTGTTCATCATGAGCCGGTTGGGCAGCAGCAATAAAGATAATTTGCCCAATGCTGTGTTACACCGATTCAACACTGGAAACACAAAACGGTCACTAGCACTCACAAACAAGGAAATATGTCAAAATATATCAAGTAAATGATTCACGGGCCCGTTCTCCGTCTCATCATCATCTTCTCAATCCAAATAGATCTATTACATTACAACTCACAACTGATATAGAAATAGAAGGAAGAAAGGTATTATAAATTATGTCAATTACTGATTTTAAACTATTTACAATTAATTATTTTATGCCAATGGGATACCCTGCACAGTTCACATCTTCAACACTAAAAAACAACAATAAATATGTATTAAAATGCAATAATTAAAATACCCACCCATAACTCTTTTGTTTGTGTCCATACTGGTGACTGCAACAAAAACAATATCGATTTCATGAAATGTTCAGAATTGTATATTTTGTACATGCAGGAAACTAAACAAACATGCGCAAAGTAGATAATTGTTTATAATTCTTACCCTTTGTGGGTGCCAGCTTTAAGTAATCCTCCTGGGTAATTTTCCCTTCTGCTACTAACTGAAACATTAACAAGACAATATTCATGTGCTCAATAGACATTTACATACTATGAGACATTATTCACAGTGAATCCAGTTGGTAACAAACATCTGACATAACCGTAATGAACTCAGTGTAAAGAATGCCAGTAACTTGCAAGAAATATTTACTTGTGCGAGTGCATCATATGGTCGAGTAACGTCCTTCACAGGATTAGGGACTGGAGTTAATTTTTGAGGGGAGTTGACTTGTGATGGAGCGGGAACCATGGCTGGAGGAGGAACAGGGTTCATCATTGGGGTCTGGTTCATTATTGGACCCTGGTTCATAATGGGTGCCGGCACTGGCTGAGGCACGGGTGCTGAAGGCGCAAAGGACATTCCAGGCTGGGCACCTGGAGCTGGTGGCTGACTGGGAACCAAAAAGTCAAAAGGAGGCCCAGTGTAACCTGCAGGGTATTCCTGTGGCATTTGCGGATAAGGGTACCCTGGCATAGCACCAGGGTGTACTTGTGCGAATTGTGGTTCAGGAATGTCAAATAAGTGTAAGTAGTCAGGATTGGATTCTCTCGGGTAAAGGAAGCTGTCTCTGATTCGGCTGGGAGATGGCGAGCGCGAGCGGTAGGCGTAGCGTCGCGGCGGTGGCGACCGCGAGTAGCGTCTCCTGGGGCTTCGGCGCGGGCTAATGTTTCTGTTCATTGAAGGATGCCATCGGGGTTTGTATAGATTAAATTTTGTCCGTGAAGGTGACATGCGCCGAGGTGACCAGCGGGGACTGCGGCGAGGGCTGCGGCGAGGGCTGCGTCGTGGGCTACGGCGTGCAGGGCTACGGCGGGCAGGGCTGCGGCGGGCAGGGCTGCGCCGTACCGGGCTGCGGCGCACTGGACTGCGACGGGGACTCCTACGGTGGTGTTTAGACGGTGAATGATGTCTCTCCTTCGTTCTCGAGCGCTTCTTTTTCGGCGGCGGCGCCTCTTCTACCGGTGCAGTCTTCGTTTTGCTTTCTTCAAAGAAGTCGTCCAGCTCGGTTCCAGGTGGCTTCAGCTCGTCAGTGGCGTCCAGTCTTTTGGCGAGATATTCCTTGACCTTGACCTCCTTGTCGCGTTTGATGGCTTCCTTGGTCTTGTTGGGGTCGCGGCGGCTGCCGGGCTTGATGTAACCGTCGAGGCGCTCCTCGCTGGCTCGCTCCCACTCGTCCCGGTCGCGGTCGCGACTGGGGTGCCGGCGCTCGTCCTCGCGCTCCTCGATCAGCTCGCGAAGATCCTTCACGCTATCCAACGCCTCCAAGTCGATCCGCGGTGGCCGGCGTTTCTTGTCCTCGTCGTCCCAACTGTCGATCACCTGTAGGCCCTCCATGAACTCATCCTTGTTAAAGTCGTCGAAGAAATCACTCGGCACATCCTCGGACTCCGACAGATCTTCCTTGGTTGCCTCCATCTCGTTGAAACAGTACCTTGAATGATTATTAGTAAACCTTAAGACATTTTCACTGTACGCGGATTCTACACAGGGCTTAACTTTCACAAGAAATTATTATCATACCAACAATGATTTGAAAGATTCAACAATGCAAATTCTTATAATGTAAAATAGGTTAGCAATAATAACAAGTATAATCAACGATCTTGTCTTGTCGCTCGCCACTCGCGGCCGGGAGCCAATACTAGTCTATGGCCAATACAATAATGTAATGTACGGCCAAATAATGTACGGCCCGATAATACTTTTCTACTTTTTGTGGACTCGAATTATTGGGTCGTGCATTATCAGGGCAGACAAAAATGGCTTTCAATTGGGAGGCACACTAGAAGCTCAAGGCAGATGGCGCTGCAATCGACTATACCTTGTTTACGTGTCGTGTCAAGTGTATGGTTGCTATATTTTCAGTATTCCTTGCGATTAACAGCTTAAAATGTACGCGTTTATGACTGTACGTGTTCTTCAAGCTGAGCTTCGAAGAAGAAAAGCGTCAGTGGCAGGGAAAAAGGCCGACTTGATACAAAGGTAATCGCCTCAAGTATTTGAGGTTATGTTAGGTATTTCGAGTGTTAATAAAAAAATCGATGCTCATGTGTGGTTTTTTCTTTCAGGTTGGAGGCATATGATCGCAACCAAAACTTTGGTGCTACCCTGGATGTTCCAGAAGACCGCTCATATGCGTGCCCACCCTCTGATACATTCAGAGATATTAACGCTTATTCGCCTATTCCCAACATCAGCAAGCATGAAATACAAGAATATTTTCAAAGATTCAACACTCACCCAAAAGGCCAACTTTTATATGAGTACCGTCACCTTGTAACTGCTCGTTTCTCGTCCGATGGTACGTACACGTATTTACGTGGACAGTGCAAAGCTAGTATGAAGAGCCTAGCCTACCTTGTGGATGTGAAAGTGTCTCGAGAAGGTTCAATAGAAGCGTGCCACTGTGAGTGTGCTGCAGGAAGTGGTACAGAAGCGAGCTGCAAGCATGTTGCTGTACTATTGTTGGGTGCACATGATATTGTAAATAAAAGTTACATATTGTTACATCAAGTATGCACTCAACAGCTGATGATGTTTAACAAGCCTAAAAAGGTGGTTCAAAAATCACCCATTGCTGCACAAAATTTACCCAGCAAGAGATTGAAAACGTGCAATTTTGAACCCCTAAAAAGGGATAATTATGAAGATTATGTGAGGAACTTGGCCATAGGTTATGAGGATACATCTATGCCTCTACTGCAAACATTCGAACCGGCAAATCCTCATGGGATAGAATGGGATCACTCCTATACTTTGGAGACTGCAATAGAAAATCTACTAAAAGATCTATTCTTAAAAAATGTTACTGCGGAAACAATAAAGGAAGTGGAACAAAACACTAGAGGGCAAGATACTTCTGCTGAATGGCATGAAATGCGATCATGCAGGATTACTGCCAGTATGTTTTATACTGTAAGTCATTGCACCCATGTTGGAAAAAAAGCAATAGTGGAGAAAATTATCTCTCCGGTGCACACAAGAGCGGTAACCCATGGGAAGATACAGGAGCCTATTGCTTTACAAAAGTATGAAGCAATGTATGATGTAGATGTGCAAAGATGTGGATTATTTATTTCACAAGAATGTCCATTCCTTGCCGCCTCTCCTGATGGGTTACTTGGTGAGGAGACGGTGATTGAAGTGAAGTGCCCATATGCAGCACGGTATAGCGAGATAAATGAGGTAACAGTGTCATACCTAGAAGTGATAGATGGGAATTTACACTTGAAAAGAAGACACCCTTATTATGCTCAAATACAGGGCCAGCTTTATTGCAGCACTAGGAAGTACTGCAATTTTATAGTATACACTTTCAAAGATATGAAAGTCTTATTTATTGAAAGGGATGAGTCCTACATAGCGGAGATGCTCACAGCATTAATAAACTTTTATGTGCATGACCTGGAGTCTGCCATATGTAATAAATATATATATAAAAATTACTTGTCACTAATAAAAAGACATTGAACTGTTGTATGTTTTTATTTTGGATCCCTTCATTATTAAGTATTTCATTAGCTATAAAAGTAATTTTCTATGAAACCGTAACATTTCCAGGACAATTTCAATAAACTTTTTATAGAGCCCTGAAGGTTGGGTTGGGTTAGGTTTGTGTACACTTATAACAATCCTGAAAAAGTGGTGATTATGGCAAATTAAATCGTGGGTTTCATCGTAACACTTTTTTATTGGCTTCTCTTCATTATACATTCTCTGAAGTTGCAACACATAAAACATACAAAAAATATTTTACTTGCTATTGGAATGTAACTATGGTCCAATTCTGACTTTAATATTTTGTAGGTTTTTGTTAGCCCAATTATCCTTTCTATATGAACACGTTTACTAGCAAGTTCTCTATCTTTTACGATTGTTAGTCCTGGGAACTGTGATTTTCCCTTTAGAAAAGTAGGTATCTTTACAGTAACATTTTTGTCTGCAAACATGTCCTGTATTGTGAAATCTCTATCCGCTAGTATGCTATCACCACTTTGACACTTCAACACAAGACCACTTCTTTCAACTGTTTGTCTGTCACTAATAGATCCTGCATATGCCTGTGAACAATAAGACAGCAATCCACCTGGTGTCGCTCCGACTAATACTTTTAGAGTATTAGCATGTTTGTAACTACTCCAAGAAGCTTGCTGGGAAGTTGGATTTTTTGGTTTTTGAACAGTTATTTCAGTTCCATCTAAATATGACTCTAACATTTTCATCATATTTTTTGAAATTCTTAGGCATGTAATATTGAATCAATTCTTTACTAGGCCAAATATTTATTATACTCCAGAGTTGGTACATAAAATTTATCCATGTTATAAATATATTTGATACAGTAGTTTCACTTATGTTAAAAAACCTGCTCAGCTCAAAAATGCATTTATTCTGTCGTAGTTTCATCATAGTTAGGAATAATTGGTCTTCGGTAGATAGACTAATTACATTGCTGCCAAAGTATCTAATCTTGTTTGCCATCGGACTAAGTGTCGAGTAGACAAAATGGAATTTCTTATATATGTTTCAAAACCTGTATAGAAGAGTATGGACTTATCATCATTCTTATATCTGTTTATTGAACCATATACATGCACATGATCAATATGAGTGCTCTTTGACAAAGTTTCAGGCTCTGTGTGTTCACTTTGAGCTGGTTCTGCAATTTCCACAGTAGTACATAATTCTTCTTCTCGCCCTACATCTGGAGTAGTCTGACTAATTATTGATTCTGTCACTGTTGTGTGTTCTATCACATTATTCTCTTCAAACAGCTTTCTTCGTCTTCTTTTTTCACAACGCTGCTGACGGACAAAAGCTGCTGGTGTTTCCTGTTTGGTTGTAGTGAAACAGAATACAGACGGTACAACAGTTTTTCTTAAAAATTTGGCTAGTGGTACAGCATCTGTATATCTACTTTTTCCGAAATAATCATCTGCCTTAAAATGCAGCCTACATAATCGGGCTGTGTCACTTGCCCTAAAGTTATTGATGCGCAATGCACTCTCCCAACGTTTCCTGCGAGTTGGGTCCTTGGGAAATAAGTGGACTCCTCTATTTTTACAATTTGGCGCACAACATTGAGGCATTCTTGAGAAAAATATGGAAAAATACTTATAAGAAATTATAGAAATTTGCAATTTGACAGTTCTTATGTCAATTGTCAAAGCTGGGTACAGTAGCTTATGCGCCACCTGGCGTGAGAAAATGTCAGTTTTCCTCCTAATTATTGCCCCGGTCCAAGTATGATGTCTATCAAAAGCTAACTCTGCCTTAGGTTGGTTAGGTTAGGGTTCACTTGTGTCCCTCAGACCGGAAATAGACACCCCGCAAAGCGGGGTGGCGTCGACCCACTGGAGATTTTTTAATGGAAGCCAATTATTGGGCCGTACATTATCAGGTCGAACAAAACTGGCTTCCAATTATTATTATTATTTTCCGATTTTAATTCACGGGACAAAGCCCGGTCATTTGGTGGGTGTGCGTGGGATATAGATCCAACACGTTGTCGCCACCCCATAAGGATCCAAGATATCATATGGGGATGAACAATCGATCCCATGCGAGTAGCGACAAATGTTTAGAAAGGGAATGCATCACATACCTTAATACTGCTAGCGCTTGTCTCGTCTTTCTTTCTTTCTTCAGATTATCTGCTTCGCATTCTGTCAGAGGCTTTCTGCCACCTGTATAAAATTTAGCTCTATGAAAATGATGTACTCAACACAATTAACCCCGAGCCCAAGAACGAATGTAGCATAAAAATACATTCGTCTAGGGCTCACCACTTATATACACCACATGTGTAGACCATTGCCTTGCCCGCGAATATGGCATATCCATATCCGCCTAAGGAGCTTCAACTCAATTAGGTAGATTAGGTAAGTTACCCAGAGCCAACAAACACTGACACACAGTTATAACCACTCCAAATATGAGGCTATAGTTGACATCCAGTAACCCGAAACATAGCTGCAACACAGGCACAGCTATGGCTCGCCCCCCTAGGGAGACGAGACTTAACAGTCGACTGTACAGCGGCCCATAGGGTTACATACCCCACGGCCTGACTCAAAGTATGACAATACCCGAGCCCTCGGTTGGAGGACGGACCCTGGACGCGTCCGCCCAGGCCTCAGCTGACTCCTAGACCAACTCCAGGATCAACCTACCCCTGCCTCAGATCGTCCTTGTCACCGACAAAGGACGCAGCACACACCTTCTCTCTCTAATCGAAGTTGAGCTCTAAATAAGATATCAATACATATACAAGAATCAATTGCGTCGAAACATCATATAACCGTTGGAGCTTGTACTAAGAAATTACACAATGTAATACTTAGCTTTATGTCTCTCTGGATCGATGCACGTGGTCCCAGCACTTTGCACTAAGTTAATGTGACTGTCTATGTTCACGACCTCATGAGAAACGTCACCGTCGATAACTTTTAAATATGCTTGCATTGCTTACCATAGACTAGTTAAGATAGCGCCTCTCGATGTTGCTAGGGTTGAAATAAGGTGCATCCTTTAGGGTTTCGCGATCGTCGCGACACACGTAGAGGCCCTTTGGATACGAAGTTTAATGTGATGTAGTACACCTGCTAGAACCCACTCACGGGTACATCGGTAGATACCCGTGAACCGATTCCAACAGGCGTTGGGGCTATTGTGGGTGAAATGGATAGAGAACTGGGTCTATGGTGATGAGATTTGGGTGGGCAATAAAATTGGCCTATTGCGTAGAGGTCTGGACACCTGCCATAACATTGTAATTTACAAGGTTATCGAGGCAGGCGGTGACTAGCCACTCACTTATAAGGTGGGCCCCTGAAAATGCCGTAGAAAAGACGGCCAGGAGCAACAACGGCGCGAGCGGCTCAGGTGTGTCGAGAGGTGGTGCTGCACTTTCTCCGAAGTTTCTCGCGGCGTTATGCCCTTTAACACTTCCACCCCTGGAGCATATAGCTCAGACGACTCCTCTCTGGACGGCTAATGAAGGCAAGCCAAAGCTGAAAGTTCTGCGGGCCCTCTTGGGGTTCCACTCCGACCGACGAAGACACGCCGAAGACGGAGGCCCTGACCGACTCTCGGGAGCACTCGGGTCCGTGGGGTCGTTAGCGTTACTCCCCAACAGCTCGCCACAAGCTGCTCTGCGTATTATTATTTTATTTTAGACAGGCAGCTGACGCTGATACGTTTAAATCATAGTTCACTTAGCACAGGTTCACACTGCTATAGATAGTTTGTCAATTCTGTTTTTAAACTGATTAACACTTTTCGAGTTCACTATTTCTGAGGGTAATCTGTTCCATGCATTAACTATTCGATTTGTGAATAAGTTTTTGCCGATGTTTGTTTTACATTTATTTGCTGTCAATTTAAAGTTGTGTCTTCTCGCGCGTGTGTTTGTTATAATTGCCCCGGACCAAGTTTGCTCAGCCCTATAATACACGTACATTGGACGTGAATTATTGGGCCGTACATTATCATGGCCGTACATTAACCGGCACCGCCACTCGCTTGATGCTGCCATAAATATATATATATATATTTTTAAGTGATAAATTAAATGTCTATGGCCCACATTTTAGAACATAGAGGTAGAATTCTATCTACGTTTTAGAATAGTTAAATTTTTTTTGAATATGTTACACGTTCATTTTACTGCCGTTTAACTTTACATTGTAAGAGGCATTTTCTGCACATAAGCAATTATACAAAATAAATAATATCTTTCGTTTATTAAATTTGTTTAATTTACTTTACGCTTTTGCGCTTTCTGTGGTTCGTCTTCCGTAGTCCGTACGTCAAATTCTCAAATTGAATTGACTTGACACTCTTGACATGACAGTTTTAAAGCGAATGCCGGGATTTTTTTATCAGATTTATTTTGTAACGCTCAGAGTTAATCATATGGGTTATTAAACAGTTCTTCAAAATGGAGATGGAGTGTACTCAAAGACTTGAATGTACCCAGGAGCTGTATAATACGCGAACGGAGAGAACAGACCCGGAACAAGTTAGTATCAGTTGTTTACGAACTATGAAACGTATTGGCGTGTATTGCGTTCTTGTTTATAGTTGTAAACCTAGTCCACCAGATTTATTGAGACATTCCCACCAATCTAATCTGACTACACGGTCGTCATATTCGATGTGTTCGTGTTATAATTTTTAAAGGACCTCGCGTCAAAATGGCCTTAAAACCAACAAACATTAGAGTTGGGCCTTTAAATAGGTCTGTAATAATAATAATAAGGCAGTGCTCGTCGACATCACCATCCCCCATTACGAGAACCTCGTGAAGGCCGAGAAGGACAAAGCCAGCAAGTTCCTAGACCTGGCTCACGAGGTAACCATTCGACGACTGTTACTATTACTTATTCTGGGCCGCCGGCGAGTTAGCTATTGACTATTTCCTCGTTCTAAAAACGTACAAATAGATTGATACAGATACTTTTTTTTGGGTTTGGGTTAATAGTGACATGCAGTACAAACATTAATGTATATAAAATTCAAGCAAGGAAAGGTTTAAATAAAAAATAAACAAGTGAAAATCAAAAAAAAAAACAAAAAACCCAACAACTTTTTTGCAAATATGATAGTCTATGTCACTCCCACGATTATGAGGAATCCAATGACACCTCATTTGTCGAAATCCGTCAAACGGTTTAGGCTGCAGGGCATGTCAAAGAATAAGACATACACACATACATACATACATACATACGCTCGAAAAACATAACCCTCCTCGCCTTCGGCAGTTGGGTAATAAGGTGGGTAATTTAATTACTGTATACATCTAAGTTTTTTTTTATTATACTTCTGCAGATCTACCTACACTAGTAACTAATTGTAGTCTCAACTCTTTTGTGAAGATTTGCAAGCAGCACTGATCTTTTTCAGCTCTTGAAAGTTAACGTCAAACAAAACCTCTTCTTATAACACTTTAAACTCTCGCGCTTTGTACACATATTTAAATACATATTTAAAAACTGTTTGAATTAATGAATGAATGAATATGTATGTCAACAGACTTGCTGAGTCGATAGCTTCGTGCTTGAGGTTGATGAGGAATAGCCGTCAAAGATGAAGAAGGTTCTTTTTGCTTTCCAAAATTATAGACTTTCAAGAGCATATATCTCGAAAACTATACAAGATATCGAAAAACTTGATTGAGTAAAACTTGTAGCAAATTTAATCAGCTTTCATTTTATAAAAGTAGTCATGTCGCTAGGACGCACAGTTTCCGAGATTTAAGCGTAAAACCGAAGATGGGACCTTTGATATGTTGATCTTGTAACTAGTCCAAACAAATTTACGAAGTCAAAAATTGTGTTCCAAGCCCCTTTCCCAATAATAAAATTGTGTTCCCTCTATTCCTTTTCCTTGCGACCTATGAAACAACGTTTTTTTTCCTATTCAGATTGGCTTTTTGGGTATATGTGGTGCCAAATACCCAGTGAAAAGAGGTCCAAACAAAATAGGCAGAGATCCACAAACATGCCGGATTCATCTAGATCTGAATGTAAGTATTGACAAAGTGTTTAATTGTTTATCCATTGCTGACCACATGAACAAGATGATGGCACGTTGAGATATTATGTGATCTGGCAGCATGGTCAACTCAAGTCAACTCTACATACAATCGTATTTTAGTATATATTTTGAAACGGCATACTAGAATATTAGAGTTTATTGTTATAAATTATAATAGAAAAAAAACCGGCCAAGTGCGAGTCGGACTCGCGCACGAAGAGTTCCGTACCATTATCTATAAAACAGCAAAAAAAACACGTTTTTCAGTATTTGTTGTTATAGCGGCAACAGAAATACATCATCTGTGAAAATTTCAACTGTCGTCAATGACGGTTCATGAGATACAGCCTGGTGACAGACGGACAGCGGAGTCTTAGTAATAGGGTCCCGTTTCACCCTTTGGGTACGGAACCCTAAAAAATTAAGCAACTAGAGTCTTTTATTTTATTAATAATATTTTTTTTTTCTTAATAATATTTTTTTTTCTCTTATAATTATACTTGACATATTTAATTGACATTCTTAAGATCGGACATGCACTAATACATTCATCTACCTATATAACTTTTTTTATCATAGATTGTTTAACTTCCATTGCTGACCTTACTATATAATTATAATTTGTATAAAGGCACCTGAATTTTGTATGCATGATAGTAGGTATAAGGTACTTATCTAGTATTAAGCTCAAAGTTTTTGTACGCCTATTGGCAAAACATAGTGAAACTGTAAAAAAAAGACAACCACTGTAATTACCTATGTTTACAAATAAAACACTTACTTACTTACTTACTTACTTATGAAATAGACGATTAGTAGTTGATGATGGTATACAGAAAAGTACAGTCGGCAATAAAGGCTTGTACCTAAATTGTGTTGTAAATTTTTGACAGAAACTTATATAGCATAAAAAAAGCATATAGCATAGAATAGAAAGTATGATACATGGTGAGAAGTACTAACACACAATTTAAAAACACGATACCACATGGGTTTTTATCCAGATGAGGGAAACAATTTCCCAAGTCCACTTCAATTTCTAATAATTTAGTCAAACATAACCATTCATCACGACCAGTTAGCCTAGTGGGTAGTGACGCTGCCTACGAAGCTGAAGGTCCTGGGTTCGAATCCCGGGAAGAGCAAATATTTGTGTGATGAGCATGAACATTTGTTTCTGAGTCTTGGATGTTTTCTATGTATTTAAGTGATAAAATCTATTAAACATTTCGTCGTCTAGTACACGAGTCTTATTGAGCTTACTATGGAGCTAGTTCGATTTGTGTAAAGCAAAATTTACACATGCAAGAAATTGCGTGCTTGTTTCAATACATTGGGGGTTACTGAACTGAGTTCAATTCATCTATCAACTCCCGCAAATCTTGCATGTGTCGGAGCCGCTTAACACTTTCGGTAACAGTACGTCGACAGGCTGGCCATATCTAGGCTTAACAACGCTACAATCAAGGGTACCAATATGTATTCACTCAAAGTTTCATAAATATGTATACTACAACCATATTGTTACAGAAATAAGGTCTGTGTACATATTTTTGAGACTGGTGTAAATTCGTATTGGTGCCCTTGACTGTTCTGTCAACGAAAGTGTTAAGATAGCCTCCTAATATATTTATTTATTATTATTTAAACATGACCTGCTGAAGGGTGATTCTAAGAAATTTCCAACCGCCGTCAATCAGTCAGTCAAGTCAGTTTCCAATCGTCGCCAGTGTCCCGTCTTGAGCGTTCTGACTCCTTTAAGTTTATATTAAAATAGAAAGGTTTAAAAATGAAGAGTCAGAAAAACGGTCAGTAAAAAAATATAATGTTGCTAAAAGGTCTGCTAGCTAGCTCAGCAAAGCTAAAAGGTGTAAACAAATAAGTAGGTTCGGGCTAATACACGTAAAATCGGATTCCGCTGATTCCCTGTAGCCGAAGTACTCCCCTGAGTGCGCTGGGTCGGTTGGCGGAGGAATGTCTTGACGGCGCTGAGTTCAGCGCCAGCCGGAAAACCGCTCCACGGTCTTGTGCAAATGGCCAGAAGCAAGCGCAGGCAGTCGGGAAACATTCAGGCGATAAAATTGTCACTCTGGACCTTTCCTTTTTTTTGGAGTCCCGATCGCATTATTGTCTATGTACGGGCAAACTCGCATGCCATGTTCAGGTATTTTTAACAAGTCCAAGACTACTACAAAATTACTGGCAAAGGGGACTCAAATCTGCAAGAACTTTGACAATATTGCGAGGGGACTGACGGTGGTTGGAACGCTCGTAGAATCAGCCTAATGACTAATTGAAAACTCTTTCAGTCCATATCCAGGCAGCATGCTGTGATTAATGTCTTAAGCTTGAGCGAAATCATGCTTATGGATTTAGACTCTTCCAACAAAACCAAAGTCCAAGGTGTAAGTATATTTTTTATTACTCGACTTTAAAAATAATAACAATAATACAGGTATCAGTATAGTTAAATGATAATTGATAACTTTACGTCTAACGGGATATTTATTTAGCTTTATTTCTGACGTTTCGACCTGAGTTTCAGCGGTCATGGTCCCAGGTGAACATCAGAAATAAAGGTAATATATAATAGATATCGCGTTAGACTCGAGTGTCAGCATTTAAAAATGTGCGAGAGCTTAAAGTGCTATGTTAAAATTATAGTGTTAAACGAAGCCACATATTGTGTAATCAGAGTTGGGCAAAAATTATCTATTTACGAAAAACCAGGAAGATAACTAAATCTTCTTTTATTTGAAGTAATTAAATAATCCGTCATTTGTTATTTTGAATGAATCTAGATCAGTTTAATTTTTATCTAGATAAATTAGTTGGGATTTTAAATAAAAGATGAATGTCAGTGTGACGGTTTGACCCGACGTGACATTCCGTATACATTTATTATTATAAGCTTAATTCAATAACAAACAAGGTTGGTTATCTTCATCTAGACAATTTATCTAAATAAAAAAGTTGTCAACACACTATTTGTGATTGAATTTATCTTCGAATAGATTTATTTGAAATTATTTCATTTGAAATAATTATCTAGATAAGAAATTATCTAGATAACGCCCAACTGTGTATATTGTCTGCAAAAACCTGCGATGCAAAAACAATATTTTAGGTATACTTTAAATTGTGATATTTATGCAAAAACCACAGTTTTTGTATGCGTATCACAATTTAAATTCTTTCACATCTAATATTTGCTTCCACTTTTCCTACGCGACGATACCAGTGAGAAATTCTTAAGAATGGTTGCTGAGATTTTTTTAATTTTTTTTTAGAAAACTTTGCCGCCGTACATACCCCATCCGCTCACAAACGGCGACATGGTCCAGTTTGGCGCCATATTCGGTGTTTTCAGGCTGCTCGAAGACGACACCGATTTGCCCATGACACAGGCGATCGACTTACCCTGTACGCCCGCACCAGTGCCCAAACCAATGTCTAGGCTTGGAGCTCCTGTGTTGGTACCAGAGTCTCCCGAAGTCAGTGATATGGTGAGAAAATTATACTTTTATCCCCACAAAATTTGCCTAGTATGTGCTCCATCATAGTATGTATTCAACAGTTTTCCGTGATATTTAAAGTTAATACAGAAAGGCCAGGTCAAAAGTACCCTAAACCGACGAGCATGTATGAGAAATGTTATGAAAGTGAGTGAAGCGAAAGTGGTTTGTCAGGATCGTAGCAAATGGAGATCCGTGATCTCTGCCTACCCCTCTGGGAAAGAGGCGTGATTATATATATGTATGTATGTATGTTAAAGTTAATAAAGTAATAATAATAATTATCACCTTTTGTTTATTTGCTTTTTTTGTTTTCAGGATGATTCCTTTGTAATGCCATCACAACCTATAAAATCGTCAGGATTCAAGAGTCCCATGAATAAGTTCATAAAACCGTCAAACAAAACTATCGCTATACAACCAATAGGCAGTAAAACCATAGACAATGCTTACTGGGTTTCGGCGAGAAAATCAGATTCGTTTAATTTCCAATTAGATGATTCTGGAAGTTCATTCAATGACTCAACAGTTTCTAATAAATCTAATAAAGTTATTGATGAAAGTAAGGATAACATTCATGAAATGGAAACACAGCAACCTTATAAAGCGAATGACATCACTGATTCTATTTATAATGCAACCACCCAATTACCGCATTCACCTTCCGTACATTGTATGGAAACACAACCGCCTGTCTTTGACATTCACATGCAAGAAACACAACAAGCTCCTGACATACACGCTCTAGACACACAAATGGTTCATAACTGTGAAACACAGGGTCCTTTTGTTGACGACGCTGGTCATAACTGTGAAAAACAAGCTCCTATTAATGATAAATTACCTGAAGTCCGCAAATTAGATGACCAGGAAGACTTACAGTTAGATTTATTCGCAGCTAATAAGGAAAACGATAAAAGTATATTTAATGCAGAAACGCAAGCGTTTCCTACGGGAAACGAAGCTATTTCGGCTGAGCTGAAGAAATCAGATCATCCTAATCATTGTGTTGATGAATCTTCTAAGGGCAAAAACACCTCTGACGAGGAAATTATGTTTGATGCTCTCGACACACAATCATTTGACGGAGAATGTGAGTCACAACCAATAATACCCGCCGACAATGTTTCTCCTCAAATTGAAAGGATAGAAAAAATAGAGGTAAGTTTGAATAAAACGAGGCGAGAATCCGGCAGTTCAACTGACTGTGAAGATATCGATATCTTGCCCACGCAACTGATTTCAAATGACATTGATATGTTACCAACCCAGAAGATTATACCAGACAAAAAGAAATATACTGATATTTTGCCTACTCAAAAAAATGATAATAATATAGCAATGCTCCCTACTCAGAAAATTGTGACTAATGATGATGATGATGATCTTACCGATTGTGAAGATGACTTAGTCAATAAAGACATCAAAGATTCAAAAGGGAGCCCAGACATTGATTTTGAAGATATGGCTACACAAGTCATCGGAGACGACGTAATTGAGGCTGAGATAAATAAAGATCAACCTGATGGTCCAAGTAAAGGAGTAAGTTTCGAAGAGTTGCCGACGCAGATAATAACAGATGACTCTAAACAAGACAATTTAGAAGATATGCCAACACAAATTATTACTGACGAAGAGCCAAATAAAGTACCTGATGAAGAGGTTTATTCTGAAGAAATGATTAGTCCTTTTAAAATTCCTTCGGTGACTCCATTAAAAGCTAAGAAAACTCCAACATCAACCCTTTCGAAAGCTTTAACACCTAAAGGTATTGTAACAAAAGATGACGATGACGATCCCAATTATTATGCAGCTACACAAGATATATTTAATGACCTTTGCACTCAAAGAGAGCCATCACCGGAAGCCAATAAAGCGAATCCATCAAACCAAAATGTAAAATGTAAAGATAATGAATTGGTGTCATGTTCTGTAGAAGATTATGAAATGGCTGATAGATTTAGACACATAGAGAGTGACTTGTCGCCAGTCAAAAAAACTAAAAGTATTGAAAAGGTATATTCCGATCAAAAACCAGTTTCTTCAAAAACTAATGTACTCAAAACGCCCAAAACCCTTAAAATAATGAATACGGACCTGCCGGACAGTCAAGAAATAAAAACTAGTGTAACATTAAAACATAAGTCCATGACAGAATCCTCTAGTGACTCTGAAACCGACGACATTTCTGATCAGGACTCCGGAATTCTTTTTGGGAAAAAGCGAAAACCCAAGGTGAACGCCAAACAGGATCTTTCTAAGAAGTTCGACTTACCCGACGACTTACCCTCTCGAATAATCACCCGAGTTCGCAAACCAACTTTAAAAGCACGAGAATCTCATGAGCTAATTAAAACGACCAAGAGCATACTCAAGAATGTTATTTTGGCCGATAGTGATGATAGTGTAGATGCCGAAATCATAAACGAAAATCTATCACGTTTAAAAAGCAAAACTGATAAAAGAAAAGGGAAAGATGATCACTCTAAAAAAATATTGGATGAGTCCAAAAAGAGACCACATTCAACGAATGAAAATAAGAAAAAGGACGAACAGTCCTCGCAAGAAAGTACGAGCAGAAGTAGCCGTTCTAAAACGAAAAAAACTGAAGAAACCAAATCTAAAGCTGACGATCAGCAAGTCTCTGGAGACAAAAAAGTCAGGAGTGCCAGAAGTACAAGAAATAAGAAAGATAATGACGGTAAAGAAGATAAATCAAAGAAAAACGAAGATCAGAAGGAATCTAAGGCGAACAAAGAGGAATGCAAATCAAAATCTAGAAGTGATTCGAAATCAAGTAGCAATTCTAAATCCAGGAATGATTCTAGAACTAGAAGTAACACACGAATCACGAGTAAAGAAGGCAAAACAAAAGACACTTCAAAATCCAAAGAGAACAAGCATGATAAAACCAAAACTCCAGAAACGGATGTGCGTCGAAGCTCGCGACAGAAATCTAAAGAGAATAAAGAAGTTACTCCTAAACATGAAAACAGTACCATATATCTATCCTCAGAATCGAGTACAGAATCACCGAAGAACTTAAAGCGACCAGCGACGAATGAGTTGGAAGTGCCTAGTCCAAAAAGGACGCGTTCTTTACCGAGTTCCAAGAGTTCGTCAGTCAGCACAACTGGTAGTACCTCTGTGTGTTCCACGCCCGTCAGGGTTGACTCACAGTATGTCTTGTTCACCGCATTCTCTAACGACGATGTGAGGAGTAAGATTGAGAAATTGGGTAAGTAACAGTTTTTTTCTTTGATTGTTACAATGATTTTGAGTTTTCGCAGCAATTCATTTAAGCTTCAAATTAAATTTTGGAGTAGAAACTATCATCTATCTATAGGACAGCGTCTTTGTATTATTATTAATCGATTTTTTTTTCGTTCGATTCAATATATATATATTTTTAATTTATTTAGAACACAAACAGTCGCATAAACAAATATATAAAGGGTACACAAAGAGTACCAATAGACATAAATCTATAGACCTGGAGGTTCATTAATACATGAAAACTATGCTAACATAACAAACAAAACAAAGCTGAAAAGATTTATAAATTTTAAACTTAACAAACTCTTTAATATAATACAATACCGGTCGTCGACGCAGTATGCATATACAAGTTAAAGGTAGGTAATAAGAAGGTATATGAGATTAATGAAGACATTTTGGATTTAGACTTTCAGGTGATGTGAATAGTAAAATTTATCTTAGGTAAATATTGTTCTCATGGATAAGCTAAAAATAACTTACATTTTACTAACAATTTAACACTTAACAATAATTTGTGGAAAGGATCAATATGCTCAGATACTTGTTATAAAAAAACTAGGGACTCGTCTGAAAAAAAGTATGCCGAGAGTAATTTTTGCGGGCAAAGCTGATATGAAATAATGGTCTAGAACGTAAGGGATGATGCGGGCAACTAAAAGTTACTAATTCCAAGAGGTTAGGACAGTGTATCACACCTTTAATAATTTTAAACAAGAGCATCACGTCTAAAAACTGTCTCCGGTTATGAAGGGAAGGAATACCAAAATGTTTCGCAGCTGACGCGGAACGCTCGAAATTATTGTCAGAATAAGAAATTAAATTCTGATGGTGTCGGCGTCCAGGGAAAAAAATACTTTAGTATATTTATTTATTACCTCAGAACACGAATTCATTATTGAGCCTACTGTATCATAATTATTAATTTGGTAAGTGACGTTAAGGCGACGCCGGTTCAAGAT
Organism: Epinotia brunnichana; assembly: GCA_963854355.1. NCBI lineage: Eukaryota > Metazoa > Arthropoda > Insecta > Lepidoptera > Tortricidae > Epinotia > Epinotia brunnichana. The sequence goes on along the minus strand of OY977949.1, from coordinate 6,297,555 downwards.
CTGACGAAAAAATTGATTTATGACTTTCCAGTGTGAAGAAATAATGAAGAATTCTACTACAGAAAAATTACTGTAGACTGAAAAAGAAACAAAGAAACACAATAACCGAGCATTATATTAAAAAATGGCTTGCTAAATCTGTAAAAACATCTTAAGGCGACGTGAGCTCCAAAAACTGATTTTTAAAAAATCGTAGCTCTTGTTTGGATTATAATACGGCTGCCCTAAATTTAATTACCAATTTTCAGGCCTCATCTCGAGGGAAATCAGCTATTCGAATCCTGAGTTTTTGACTTTTGTTCGATAGAAAATAATCACGAACGTAGGTCTAAAATACACAAAAGAAAAACATAACAAATTATGCACAACAGCTAAACATTTACAATTGGTTCTAAAAATCGACAATGTTATGTTTGAGGGAAATCAGCTATTACTTTTTTATTTATTAAAACGCACAAAAAAATAAAATTAAAAAACATGATATCCGCGCTTCCAAGCACGCACTTCCATCTCGCTCACGCTTATGCTCAGTGAGAGGGAGAGAAGACCACGAACCTACGTCCCCTTAAATATCACCATAAAAATTAACTTTAATGTTCGAGATTTCGTAATCTTCAACGACAATCTATGCTTTTTTTTATAAAAAGGATATATTTTTTATTGTTCTAACTTCTAACACAATAACCGGATAATTTCACACACATTCGACGTTTTTATGTTACTGCACATAGTATCTTCTTAGTAGTCTGTGGTTTGATGTTGCAGTTATGACGTCACGATAATGGCGGCTGCCTTTTTGGCGCGTATATATAATGTTCAAATTTCAACAATTCTTAAGAAAAAAAATTGAACTGTTTATTTCAATAGTTGACAAAAAAATATTCAGGTCATTCTTAACCCAATCTTAAATTTTAAAGATTATTAGCTAAGTTTAGTTAGTTATATTATCATAGCATTGACATTTTAATAATTGTTAGTATTTGTTAGTTATTTGCATAAAGCGATATTATTCTGGGGAAATACCAGTTGACGATCGAATCTAAAAAAAATCGTAAAATAGCCTATTAACGATTATGAAAACGTCGACGGATGACGTTGTTGAGAAATAACTAGTTTTAATTTTATAGCGATCTCACATAAATGTGTCATCATCAGGTGCTGTTCTGGTGACGGACGTGATGTCCTGCACGGTGCTAGTGACGTTGCAGATCAAGCGGACATTCAAACTGCTCTGCGCAGTTGGTCTAGGTCGACCTATCGTCGGGCCCGACTGGGTACAAGCCTGCGCTGACACCAATACAATAATCGGTAATCGAGTTCACCTGACATTGGCACAAGACCAACCAACCAACGTTTCTCTTAGCTGTTTTAAAGCACGCCTCACTGATTGCGCCGAAATATTGGTGCGATTGTTTTAGATAAGATCAAGAAGACATTCATACAGCTCTGCGCAGTGGCGCTAGGGCAGCCTATATTCGACCCTGACTGGGTGCAGTGGCACCAATTCCAGCCGTAAATCTTCAAAATCAAAATCAAACATTTATTCTGCAAGTAGGCCAAAAGGGCCTCATATGAACGCTCAAAGTCACTCAAAGGGCAATGGAGAGGGCTATGTTGGGAGTTTCTCTGCGCGATCGCATCAGAAATGAGGCTATCCGCAGCAGAACCAAGGTAACCGATATAGATCTCCGAATCGCTAAACTTAAGTGGCAGTGGGCGGGGCACATTGCACGTAGAACCGATGGCCGTTGAGGCGGAAAGGTTCTCGAGTGGCGACCACGTACCGAAAGGCGCGGCGTGGGTAGGCCCCCCACAAGGTGGACTGATGACCTGGTAAAGGTCGCGGGAGTCCGCGGGATGCGGGTGGCGCAGGACCGGCCATTGTGGCACTCTTTGGGGGAGGCCCATGTCCAGCAGTGGACGTCTTTCGGCTGATATGATGATGATGAGGCCAAAAAGGCACTTATACATGTCAAACAATAATTAACAATAAAAATAATATCTTACAACAATAATTATTTGGAAGTTGCAGTTTAACAGAACTAAATTTCACTAAATGAACACAATTCTGCAAAAAAATATCCATTACATTAGATACAAGGTCTCTATCAGATTTAACAAGAAGTTTATGATATCATTTAATATCCCAGAGATGTATAAGGTCTCAAGCATGTGTCAGGGAAGGTGGTGACCCGACACAGAGAATGATGGTCTCTCTGTAGAACAAGTGAAATAAAAAAAAATACGAAAAACCCAACTGCTTTTTTGCAAATATTATAGCCTATGAGTCACTCCCACGATTAAGAGGAATCCAACGACACCTCACATTTCGAAATCCGTCAAACGGTTTAGGCTGCAGGGCGTGTCAAAGAATAAGACATACATACTTACATACATACATACATACTTACATACATACATACGCTCGAAAAACATAACCCTCTCTCCTTCGGCAGTCGGGTAAAAATGACCTCTGGAATTGCTGCCAGTGTCTGCCTGAGATATCTCCAAGTGACGAACGCCCTAGGGAGATTCAACAGAGATCTAGAATTCAATATATCTTACCGCGGTGGAATGGTGGTCACTCACTTGCTAGACGCGTTCTCCATACAAGTTGAAGAGGAAGCATATTTTGCGACGAATTTGGCATGGTTCGGGTTATTTTCCTGACAAACATTTCGTTGTGATTTTACCAAATGTTTAATTTTTCCAGACCCTTGGCTGTACGTAATGAAGGACACAGCAGCAGAGAAGCGGTTCCGCTTCAGCCTGGAGAAGACTCTGCGGGGGAGGAGGAACTTCTTGAAGGGGTACAATGTGTCGACCACTCCGAGTGTTATGCCTACTGCGGAGGAGATGAAGTGTGAGTACCCTTGTCTTTATACATATGGCTGTACATACTGAAGGACGTAGCTGCAGAGAAGCGGTTCTGCTTCAGCCTGGAGAAGACTCTGCGGGGGAGGAGGAACTTCTTGAAGGGGTACAATGTGTCGACCACTCCGAGTGTTATGCCTACTGCGGAGGAGATGAAGTGTGAGTACCCTTGTCTTTATACATATGGCTGTACATACTGAAGGACGTAGCTGCAGAGAAGCGGTTCTGCTTCAGCCTGGAGAAGACTCTGCGGGGGAGGAGGAACTTCTTGAAGGGGTACAATGTGTCGACCACTCCGAGTGTTATGCCTACTGCGGAGGAGATGAAGTGTGAGTACCCTTGTCTTTATACATATGGCTGTACATACTGAAGGACGTAACTGCAGAGAAGCGGTTCCGCTTCAGCCTGGAGAAGACTGCGGGATCGGAGGGACTTTCTGAAGGGGTGCAATGTGTGTGTAATGATTGGTTATTTATCCGCAGTGATCGTGGAATGCTCCGGCGGCGCGTGGAAGGCCGAGGGCCCGAACTGGGTCTGCGTGACGTCATCAGCAGACAAGTCACTCTGGAGCGCCCTCCGGCGGCGCGGCGCCACACTTGTCTCCACAGAGTTCATTCTCGGCGGCGTGCTGAGGCAGCAGGCGGATATCGCGACCACGGCTTTTGGGTGAATATCGACCCTATGTTGCTAGTGATAAGTAGGCATCAGTAGCTCTAGTATAAGTTTTATCGATACATATACGTTTTCGAAGGCGTTTGCGTTTAGTTTCAATTTATATGGCAACGCGTAGTTCCTAATAGTTACCACCAGAGGCGCTGTTCGCGATGCCATATAAATGTATACTACTTAAACGCAAACTTATACTAGAGCCTCTGAGTTTTTGTCGCATGGTAAGACTAATAGCAAGTTATGGAGTCGATATTTGCCGTAAATGTAAACTCTTATGGGTCAATCAACTATTTCTTGTTACTCGTTGCCATGGTTACGTCTCCTGGGTCACTCTTTAAAACTATTATTTTATGGGGTTTAAATCCACTAAAAACGTGTTTTTGTTATATTGGTAAACCCATATCATGGTGGCGCATCTCCTTAGCATGATAGGAGTCCAGTTTATAGTATTTTTTTAAAGAAAGTCTGTCACTGTTGTCTCTTGGCTTACCGGGACAAAATAACAACAAGAAAGAGTTGATTAACCCTCATACTCATTTATTTAATTTATCTTAAAATGCCTTTGGAGCGGTCGGTTAGTTATATAAAAAAAATATGTTTCTATTAGATTATGAATTCATAACTTGAACTATTTTTATATACATGTGTTTTACGTGATTTAATGTATCTTTTGTTTGTTTATGAATTTTCGTAATTAAATCAGTATAAAAATGGTTTTATTGTAATATTTATTTTCCAAAGATACCATTAAATAATCATTTCTAAACTCGTAAACGTTTTTGTCCTGTATTATATAAAAATACCTAACTAATTAAATAAATGAGTATGAATAAGAGTTTACATTTATGGCAAATGTCGACTCCATAGCTTGCTATTAGTCTTAACATGCGACAAAAACTCCGATGCCTATGATAAGCATACCTGTGCTAACTCGGAACACGTTCTAGGGATTTAATATCGATAAAATAGAGGTCGATATCTACTCGTAAGGCCCAAGCTATATTTATGACAATTGTAATAACTGCCCAGTGTCCTTAAAATAGGTCATAAATAAATAATTATCTTGAATTTTCTTTCCCAAAAATAGGGTTCAAATTGCATTCCAAAAATTTCAGGTGCAGGGCTGTTAAGCAGGTTCTTTTTGTCCTAAAATTAGGCCGATGGGCCCTACGAGGTGTGCTCATTGAAAATTCTCGATTACTATAAAATGGTTCAATATCATATCTGAACACATATCATATCTGTTTTATTTTGTCTCAAAAGTCATTATAAACATTTTAAGAGTGCCCCGTTGACCACTGTGGATATTACGTATAGTAATTTAAAGTGGATATTTTAATCTAGACGGCAATCTTTAATACCGACGAATATGGAAAAAATATTAATTGTATACTATGAAAACTATTTTTAAATAAACAAATAAATACACATTTTAATTTGTTTATTCTTTTTATTTTAAAATGAAGAGAAAATAAAAAATATTTATTTATGTTGAATAACATTTAGATGTTGACAGTAACATCGATATATTTTTTTGTCGATAAAATATGTTGCTACATCACTTTAGTATAGGTGCCCCGAGTTAGCACATGTATGGTGATAAGGGTCATTAACAGAGCACGGAATTTTGGGTGCGGCTTATAACAACTCTTAGGGAGAGAACACCAATGTTTATAAATGGTATCGATAAATCGAGAATTTTTTATTTGTGTCTTTAAGAATACCTCAAACTTTCCAATGATACTGTAGGTACTCTTTACAACGGCCAATAATGAATAACGTTCAAAATATTGTATAATATGACGTTATATATAAATGAAATACCAACTGATTGAGGTTTGAATACTCATATGTATATTAGATATCTATAAAGAGTTGATGTGCCTAAGTCCAAGTGTTATTTAATTTAGATAAATTAACCTTAATGATAGAGTGTGAATGACTGATATATCGATAAAAAGCAGTGCTCCCTCCCTTACACGTGTTGCACGCAAAATTCCGGGCCCAAGTCATTACCGTAAATTCGTGAATTCTTTATAAGATTTATTCGTAGCCTGCACGGTTTTGGGTAAATATCGACCCTATATAACTAATAATAAGGGCCCTTACCGATTAGAATGTAAATTCACGAATATTTTACGAGATTTATTGGTGGCCAGCACGGTTTTTGGAATATCGACCCTATTCTGCTACCAATAAGGGTCATTGCACTTTAGACAGTAAATTCATGAATTAAGATTTGGGTGAATATAAGATTTATTGGTGGCTTGTTGTGGCAGCAGAATATCGACTCTATTTAATGACAATACGGCTCGTTGCCGTTTGGAATCGTGAATTCTTTATAAAATATATTGGTGGTGGGTTGTGGCAGCGGTATGTTGCCAGCAATTTTTTGGAATATCGACCCTATTTAACTAAGAATAAGGGTTATTATTATTACCTTATATTCATAACAAGGCGGCATTGGCGACATCGCCGTTGCGTGAATGTCACTCGTATTACATTGTATGGTCAATATTTCTTCATGAATTATTTATATTTTTTTGTCAAATAGGTTTTTTTGCACAGTTTTGCATGGATATGTTGATATTTACTTGATATATTAATGTCTGCATGTGATATTTTCTGAATAATCGGTCCATCGGTTTCTATCATTCATTCAATTGTGCATTTAATAATTTGTCTAAAATGACTGATATCTAGGAATTAGTGATAAAGGTGCGTTTGTAAATAATACTTAGATTACAAACACGTACATTGTTTTTTTTCGCTCGCCAGCGTTTGAATTGACCTTTTGAACGCCAACGCGACGACTATAGTGGTCACGATGAGCCAACCCTGGCTAATATAGCTGTCAGGACGTATAATCTTAAAGTAACTTATGTGCTTGAAGGTGTATAATTCATCTTTCTATAAAGAGCCTAACATGTAATATTATACACAGCTTAAGTTTGCATTGAAATATGGCGTTCAGAAGGTTGACCTGAATTTCGTTCATACATTTGTTTCAGTCGCTCGCGCGAAAATTTATGAAAATGAAAATGAAATGAAAAATGATTTATTGGTAATCAAAAAGGTTGACAAAAGCAAGGTTGGAGTCTCCTTTTAAGTAATAAAGATACTTATGAAAGAAAATTTATGAAAGAAAGAAAGAAAGAAAATTATTTATTCGGTACAAACAGACAGACAGACCCAAAATATAAATAAATAAATAATCATAAATTAATTCGTTTATTTGACAAGAAAATTTTTCGACCAAAAACAGTACCCTGGTGGACTCCAAGCCCATATTACATATAACAAACTGTTTAAAAACTTAAGAGAGCATTTTCCAAATTATTTTCAGGTTGTTAAGAACTTTGATTACTACGTTACGAAAATTAGCCACGCGGTTGATTTGTGTAAGATTGTCCCGTAATATTTATTTATTTATTATTTATCATCATCATAGGCCTCAAACATCTTGACAGATGATTCAAACAGCATCTGCTTGCGAGGGACAACGCCTCTCGTGGCTATGTAAGCCAATCCGGGATCGGCACTTGCGTCCACATTTGTGGCACGCGGATTGAGGGACCGTATCATCGGCAACCTCTTGGCCAAGACCTTGAAACCAGGTGTTGTCGTGGATTTCGCGATAGTGCTTCTCCCACAGATGTATGAATATAAGGAGATCGGACATGCCGGCCGATTTGTGTAGAGTACGCCTGTCGCAAGTTCATTAACCCACACAACGCCCAAGTAATTGATAAGACAAAGCACGCACACATCTAAAACACACTTGTATACCTACACGCTTATTTGACAATAAACGCGCATCATATCAGGCATTTTGGGAAAAAACGTAATATTCTCTGCGATCAGCACGCGTGCACAGTATGGCAGAGTATGCCCATTGAGCTAACAGCTGCGACACGGCCGCCGGCGGCTTGTCCTCTCTCTAGGCTCTGAGGCTTCTCCACTCGTCGCGGTTGCCAGCATTTGGGAAGATCTAGTCCCAAATGAAAGCAATACGGGTAAAATACGTGACGTAGTGGAACGAATTAAATTTTACTAATCAAAGTTCTTAACAACCTGACATTAATTTGGAAAATGCTCAAGAACTAAAAAAAAAACTACCTATCTGTTCGTAGTGATATGGTCCCGCTCCCACCTCATCGGAGCTGTATATTGACATCGCGCACCCAGATGTCTTTCGCGACGATTATGATATTGCGCACAAGTGACGTGTAACAAAAATATGCTGTAATTTATCAATGCACACAATAGGGGTGTAGACACCACATAAAATAACCAATATTGATGAATTTTCTCAAAAAAGGCTAAAAAAAATTTGTCGAATGGAGAAAAAAGTAAAGCAGTGGATTAAATAATCACAAAGTTATAAGTGTCCAAAGTTTAAAGAGGGGGTAGGGTATATTCTGTCCGTTTTCCGCAAAACGCACCTTCATATGAAACGATTGTCATTTACTATGACGCTCGTGGATCGTGACGTAACGATCCCGTAGATTTTTCTCTCTCTAACAAGCAATATTAAAACGGTTGTAGTTTCGTAATTTTTTGAGATATTTGAATGGGATTTTCGTCACTAGACATATTTTTTTGCCTTCTTTCTTTTGGAGTAATAATACAATTAGAGTCTACTCGCCTATTTGACTTGGCGTTTGAACATACAGGGTACAATATTTTACTTGATACAAAATATCAAAATGTGAATCTATCCATGATTCTGAGCAACTGTTTCATAGACTTTGCTCATTTTAGACTGACGAAAAAAAATGAACAGTTGTTTTTTTTTGGTGTCATAATTGGTGTCATAGTAAAAGTTGATCAGAATCATGGATAGATTCACATTTTGCTATTTTGTATCACGTAAAAAATTGCACCCTGTAGTGCAATTTTTTTGTTCCATGGTTTGTCGGTTGCGGTTATAAATAAAGGAGATTTTTAATTGCATCGGCATGCTAATATAACCTTATTGACTACTGAGATAGCGGTATATTTTGCCAACAAACGATACAAAGGCTCTACTTTAATACATAGTTTCCGAAATAATTCATACAATGGTCATTTTATTGGTATGTTATATTGTTTTAATTTTTGACCATTTTCATTATACTGACATTGTACAAAACTAGCTTTAATAGTTGTTGAAGTAATTTGGTACCGTTTGGTATAACTAAAATAAAAGCACTTGTTGTAACTTGTTGATCATTAAATATGTTTGAATAAATCTTGCATTGTTATTGTAGTTTAGTTACATTAGATAGGGGGCTGTCCATAAATTACGTCATTTCAAAATGATGATGGTAGTCGTTTTATTAGGCGGGGGTGGTCCATTCGAGGAATTAACAGGATGATGATATAGTGAGGGGGGGTCAAAAAACGATAACGGAATATATGGACATTTTTCTAGAGTTATCAACGCGGGGAGGTTATCATTTGACCGTACATTATTATAGGGACCTGCACGGGTATCACAAGACGGCCGCGACATACTCTCGAGCTCTCTCGCACTATCCGTCTCTCTCTAATTAGACCACTTGGAAAGAGACGGATAGTGCGAGAGAGCTCGAGAGTATGTCGCGGCCGTCTTGTGATAGCCGTGCTGGTCGACAAAGTGAGACACGCAACTTAAGGTTTCAGGAGTTGAGAATGATTGATTGAATTGATATGTATGATGCTGAGATTGAATAACTATGAGTACTTATAGTCCGTAAGCCCACTCCCAATATGCCTACCTCTCATGACAACACGATAAAATGCATGGCAGCACATAAAATTGGCCGAAAGTTTGAAAAATACTTCACTTCCGGTCAAAATTGTAAAGGTATATACAATATTTACATCATGTGACAAAAGTACGAGACATGTGGCATCATTTTGCCCTTTAATACTAAGGTGGCCTACTTTGGCACCGTCTGCCACGCCACTACCCACTACGTCTACAATTTTGACCGGAAGCAGGCGCGGCTCACTCGCGATTTGCGTTTATCGCTACAAGTACATGCCGGTTGCCCCCTGGCAGGGGCCTATTCAGTGGCTGCCACGCCGTGCATGGGCTCGGACGCGCACGCGACCTACTTCGCGCGCACATAGTGAACGTGCCACCGCATTCGTCTGTTTGTGTTGTTGAATTACTGTTGAAATGAATAAAAAGAAACCTAAAAAAGAATGTATTGCAGCGGGTTGCAAGAACAATAATAAAAATTCGATTCCCGAAAGATGCCGAAAGGTAAGAAAATGAACTTAATAGATAATACTGAATAATAATAAAAGAGATATTCTAGGTGTATCTACTTCCATATATAACACTGTATGAATCAAGTAATACCCAGAACAATTTTTATTATGTTTAAGTATGCAGGTAAATTTTAATTTATTGTTTGCTGATATACCTATGTGAATTTAAATTCTAGTATAGTAATAATTGTGAACGTCTCCGGTAATTCGAATTCAACCATAACGGTAGGAAACAATAAACTGGAGTCGGTCGACCAATATGTATATCTTGGACATATTCTATCCTTTGACAAAGAGCATCAACATAAGGAGATCTCTAGGAGAATACAGCTGGGTTGGGCAGCATTTAACAAACTGGACGACATCCTCAAGTCTACCGATGTTCCACAATGCCTGAAGACTCGCCTCTTTAACCAATGTGTCCTGCCCACCATGACGTACGGTGCCGAGACATGGACGCTAACCAATGAGGCTGTGCACAAAATACGAGTAGCACAGAGAGCCATGGAGCGCGCCATGCTCGGCATTAAACTACAAGACCGAGTGAGGAATGTTGAGATCCGACGTCGCACTAAGGTACCATTACCAAACTCAAGTGGGGCTGGGCAGGACACCTTGCCAGGCAGAATGATGGTAGGTGGACCAAAAAGGTGTCAGATTGGTGGCCACTTCTAGGTAAAAGGAGCGTCGGCCGTCCACCAGCTCGATGGGTGGACGATATTAGGAAGATCGCGGGTCACTTCTGGATAAGATTAGCCCAGGATAGGGACGGGTGGCGTACTCGAAGAGAGGCCTATGCTCAGCAGTGGGCAATGATGATGATAGTAAAGTATACCTACTTACTAAAACAACAACTACGTACCACCGTACTATCCCTATTTTTCTTTTCGTTACGTTGCATGGTAACGTAACGCATTCGTTGCATTATTTAATTTAATTAAACATAATTAAAATGCTTTAAAATAAAGCAACAAGATTCTGCATTACTGTGGGTCAAAGCCAATAAAAGGTGGCCTGGCGGTCTTGGTGTATTCAATTCGTCCAAATTGGGAGATTTATTATTTAAGAGATAAATAATGTATGAAGAATATAAATGTATATCTCTCTATATTGAATGCAATAAATAAATGGGCAAAACATTATTATTTTATTTTTAGTCATTGACAGCCCTCACTATCGGCGACGCGGCAAGTGAGCCAATTCATTTTCACCATTCGTACACAGCCTTAACGTTCCGTTTGGCTTGCGCTGGAGTCGACGACGTCAGAGGGCCATAAATCATAGTGTTTTTGCTAGAAAAAAAGCGGCTTTTGTAAAGATCAAAGGAGTGTGCCTTCTGTACTTGTACTGTTACTTATTCTGTGCCGGAAGTGAAGGATTTTTCAAACGTTCGGCCAATTTTAGATGCGACATTCTTCTGATTCTTGCTCAGCACAACTTTCTCGAACTCTTCTTCGTTTTCTTTTTTTTCGTACGATAATCGATGTTATTATGGAAATCTGGTCTGGTGGTGGGGTGGTATCTGGTCTGGTGGAGTTGGTCATGATTTGAAATCTAGTCGGCCATGGCGGTGCAATGGCGGTTATTCTAATGGTTCCCGAACACATCATTGAGGATTTATAAGATGTGGCTAGATAAAGTAGTGTATGTAACTGTACATAATTAGGCATTAAAACACTCGTGTGAATCCTATTATGAACCCACACTCGTGTTTAATGCCCTTCATTATGTACAGTCACATAATAGTTATATATGATACAAGTGCGGAAAGTAGGTAATTCCCAACGAGTGGCGATGACCAAAAACACGAACGTCAGGGAGTGTTTTTGATCGACACGAGTTGGGAATTACCTATCCGCACGTGTATCATACAACATTTTACAATGCATCATGCGAGGAAATTAAAAAAAATATGCATAAAAGGTGAAATTTTAATTGTCACGAACTCACGAAATCTCATTCCCGCATAGTGTGCGGGAATATTCTACTGAAATCCATTCCGCACGGGCAGGTGCCGCCCGGCGACGCCGTGCTGGCATCGACCACTTCCCGTGTTTATGTTCAACCATATAAAGGGGCACATTCAGAGCAAGTGCATTGTAAACTACTATTATCTACACCCATATCATAAATCCTCTAGAACATTCTATATTTCTAGAACGTTCGGCAACCATATATAATAACCTCCATTATTGCAACCAGTAACGTAACATCAGCGTTTTATCTATGCCAGTGTTATTATAATGTATGAATCATCATAATAACATCGATAATCGATGTTATTATGGAAATCTAGTTGGTCATGATTTGAAATTAAGTCGGCCATGGCGGTGCAATGGCGGTTATTCTAATGGTTCCCGAACACATCATTGAGGATTTATAAGATGTGTAACTGTACATAATTAGGCATTAAAACACTCGTGTGATCCTATTATCGCTGACGCTCGTTTCATAAACCTACACTCGTGTTTAATGCCCTTCATTATGTACAGTCACATAAACTAACGTAGTTTAACGATATTATAAGTAAAATGTGTTATTATCATCACACTAGAGACCGGGCAAGTAAGAAGAAAGCTGCGCCTGATGGTAAAGGGGACTTCCTATGCAAGGAGTGCGGTCGGCGCTGTCTGTCTAGGATAGGACTCGCTTCACACGTCAGATCACATACTAGAAGCTGAGGTACATTGCAATTAACCCTGTGGGCTCATATTCACTGGTCGTTAAGGGTCGCCAGAACACTTGACTCTCCTTAGCCCTTTCAGACCCGAAAAACAAGACCATGCCAACGTTAAATGAAATGTCAATATACATTGACATATGTTTTTGATTTGACAATGAAATGTAATCAACCCGCACAATCGTATTAGCCGGGTCTGAAAGGGATACAAACATAGTTGGGTTCTCATTTTGAAACGACATGCTAGAATAACTTTTGAAACGACATGCTAGAATAACTTTTGAAACGACATGCTAGAATAACTTTTGAAACGACATGCTAGAATAACTTTTGAAACGACATGCTAGAATAACTTTTGAAACGACATGCTAGAATAACTTTTGAAACGACATGCTAGAATAACTTTTCACTCAAATGTGCGACTTTTATTTTTTTTCTCATAATTGAAATTTTTTGTTTCTCCTGTTTAGAATCATGGGCACTCTTAATCCCGATAAATAAAAAAAAGCGGCCAAGTGCGAGTCGGACTCGCACATGAAGGGTTCCGTGAAATAAATTGCGGTTTACGATTTATGACGTATAAAAAAAACTACTTATTAGATCTCGTTCAAACCAATTTTCGGTGGAAGTTTACATGGTAATGTACATCATATATTTTTTTTAGTTTTATCATTCTCTTATTTTAGAAGTTACAGGGGGGGGGGGACACACATTTTACCACTTTGGAAGTGTCTCTCGCGCAAACTATTCAGTTTAGAAAGAAATGATGTTAGAAACCTCAATATCATTTTTGAATACCTATCCATAGATACCCCACACGTATGGGTTTGATGAAAAAATTTTTTTTGAGTTTCAGTTCTGAGTATGGGGACCCCTAAAACTTAATGTTTTTTTTCAATTTTTGTGTAAAAATCTTAATGCGGTTCACAGAATACATCTACTTACCAAATTTCAACAGTATAGCTCTTATAGTTTCGGAAAAAAGTGGCTGTGACATACGGACGGACAGACAGACAGACGGACGGACATGACGAATCTATAAGGGTTCCGTTTTTTGCCATTTGGCTACGGAACCCTAAAAAGTGTGCCCAGTTTTTTATTTCACTATGTGACATTTTTCATACATTCTGTATGGACCGTCACATAGTGGAATCCAAAAAAAATTATGGAAAATAGGGGACACTTTTTTTCTTTATCGGGATAAAAATAAAAAAAAATAAAAATTCTGAGAAAAAAAGTAAAAATCGCACATTTTAGTGAAAACGCCCATAACATGAAACGTTGTATAAGAACACAGTGAATTAAATTATGATGGCATGGAGAGTCGACTTTTGTCGACCGTGCGGGGACTCTTAAGGTCAGTATCCACCAGAGGTGTGAGAGGAAAAACGCAAATTGCTAGCCTATAGCTCACGTATCTCTTCCCATTGGTACATTTTTGTTCGTCGCATACGGTTCCGCTACCTGGCATAGCACTGCACTTAGCATATGACGCCGCGCGACCTTTCTCGCCTTTTTCTTTCCTTTTTTTTTCTTTTAATTCTGATTTCTGGTATAGACTATCCGTCTCTTTCTAATGGTCGCACTACACTTGTGGTTCGTGTTTGCGTTGCGTCGTTGCCTCTCTTTCATTTGCCGTAGGAAGAAAAACAGATGCAACACGAATATTTGGGCAAATACCGCCAAGTGTAATGCCACCATCACCATAAGAGTTCTAATCGACTCACCGGTGGGGAGCTCTTGCTATCCTTTGTTTTAATAAAGGGGAGAACAAAATAACACGAACTTCGCAGAATGTGGGTTCTAAAGATCAGTGAAAATGAGTTCTAGGACCCCTCACAGACTGGCGCGGCCTGACCGCGGCGGACAATAGAAAACTTAAGGTTAATTAGAAGAGTGAAGGGATTGAAAGGTTCGTTGCCACTAGCGGGACCCACGGTAGCTCAGTTGGATAAGAGCAATGGACGGATTCCAGAGGTCGTGGGTTCAAATCCCGCCCGTGGCGAATAATTTTTCAATTTTCCTCTTTGATCGAAAAATAGAAAACTTGTCATTAGCTGTCAAATTTACTATTGTCCGCCACCGCAGGCCGCGCAAGTGTGATGCAGGCTTTAAGCGGCCTCTAACCTGGCTAAATGCAGTGCACTTGGGAGAGGGGAGATAAACCATCTCGCTCTAATCAGGGAGTGTAAGTGCAGTTTACAAGGATCGGAACCGGTTTTTTCAAAAGTAGTAGTAGCAAAGGTAGTAGTAGTCTAATATTGTGAATGATTTTAGACTCTATCATGTATTTAGATAACATGTTCGTATTATTAATTGCCCGATCAAAAATGATATCATTAAGTAGTGCACCTTGGTTCTGCTGCGGATGCGGGTGGCGCAGGACCGGTCACTTTGGAACTCTTTGGGGGAGGCCTATGTCCAGCAGTGGTTGTCTTTCGGCTGATATGATGATGATGAAGTAGTGCACTGCCTTTTAAGAGTGAATTTCAGACTCGAGCGCGTACTAACGTCATAAGAACGAGGTCTTAAGTTAACTCTTGTGCGGGTTATAGTTAGGTCTTAAGACCTAAGACTTTATTTATGGACCTGCGAGATGCGGGCTGTCAGGATACTCATGCTGGTATATAAACACTCCTATACAACGCCTTTTGTATTTGCGAGTGTTCCGACAAAACACGGCAAATCGGTCACGCGGACAACTTTTGATTTAGGTATATATTAAAAATGCAATCTTAAAGTAGGTACACCTAAGATCGAAATTCTGTCAAACGAATGAACGTTTTGCTTGCGTTTTTGACAGGATTTACAAAGTTAGTTTTAGTGAACTGAAAGGATTTGCCATACCAGAAATGTATAGAAAATTGTCACCATCAGACTCATTCATTGTAAGTTAGTGTGCCTAATAAGTTGTCTCCAAATTCAAACTTAATATTATTTTCATCACACTTGCTCGTAAAGGGTGTTTTATAGGCAAGTTTATAGAGCAGCTATACCCGATTTACCTCCTGCGGGAGTTATGCATTTATAACTCCCTAGGGAGTTATGAACTTGTGAGTGATCTGATTGGTTAAAAACAAATCAAACAAATTGGTTGGCAAATCTAGTTGGCCGCGCGTCACAAGCATTCTTCTCTGTGATTGGTTGAAAAAAATCTAGCACGCCATGTGGCGCCACGCCCCCTCGCCCTCCTCAAATCTGTAAGTGAAGTTGTCAATTTCGTAAATTTTTGAGTGGTGCGGTTGTATGAAACTTAGATTTTTCTTCTTTTGTAGTTATTTATTTCCTCGCAAATGTGATGAAAAACATTGTGTGTATCACGGGCAGTAAGGGGATTACAAACTCGACTCATTAAAAGCCCTCCGCCTTTGGCGTCGGGCTTCTAATAGACTCTCGTTAGTAATCCCCTTCTTACGGCCCTTAATGCACAATGTACTATTGTTTTCAATTAGACTATTATGTTATGCATGAAGCCAGCTGTAATCCATGTACAATTTATGTCATCTTTGACGTTTTAAGGCGTTCATCACACTGCCGTCGTATCCCGCTCCGGTGTGTGGAGCCGCGTACAAATTTCACCGCACGAAGGTGCGGTGCAGTGTTTGGTACCGTGCGGATTTTGTATACAAACTGAGGTACTTACTTGCTTACAACGGGACAACTGTACCGCAGCGGGATAACCGCTTAAGACTAATAGGGAACATTACGCAAAACTGGCATTTGTATCTCGTTCCCACTTGCGGTATTGTCTATGCATCCTTGTCACTCATTTGACAATCAATTGTGCATGTGTGTGTGAGTCCCTATCTTCCTCTACTGGTTTACGGTTTGTGCTAGTGCTGCACTCTGGCGGCAGAACATTGCTGTAATGTTCCCTATATTGTGGCATATGACAAATGCCCGCGTACGCAAAGCAATCTGAAAAGCACAATAATGCGTGTACCTATGGGAAAAGTTTGATGTAAGAATTTCACTGTGAAATAACTGTTACTTGTGTCTAATGTAAAATTTTGTAAGAACAATAAAGAACATGATTATAGTTTTGAGTTTTATTTATTTATCATCATTATCTTCGACCTACAATACTGCACACGGAGGCTAACGCGCGTCGCTAACTTCGTTCATTCTCTCATCATCTTCCTAGCGTTATTCCCGGTTGTGCCCTAAAGGCGCACGGGGTCCGCTTTGACACCTAATCCCAAGATTTGGCATAGGCACTAGTTTTAGGAAAGCGACTGACATCTGCCCAGAGGGAAAACTAGACCTTATTGGGACTAGACCGATGTTTTCCCTCACCGAAAAGCTAAATATTCTGTACATAAGTTTCAAAAAACTCGTTGGTACGAGCCGGGATTCGAACCCACGACCGCCGCTTGACAGATGCCTGAACCACTAGGCTACCGTAGCTTTTATCTCCTTCTGTCACTCAAATAGTGATACACGAAGGAACGATATTGGCATTTCGCGGTACTCGCTCAGCGGGTCTAAGATGGTTGTTATTTTATCGCTTATCGATGTGGATAAGACTTGCGTCACGTTCTGACAAGTATGTATGTATAAGAGTGACGAATGTCTTATCCACAACGATATAAATTATGATAAAATGGCAACCATCTCAGCCTCGCAGCACGGCTATAACAAGACGGCCCGCGCGCTGTCTCGATTTTCTCGCACTATCTGGGGGCACGGCAGGGGGCACAAAATCGAGCAAAACAAAGAGGCACGGCCGTACCATCCTTTTCTCGAAGCCATTCAGGCCATTTTCAACATCCTGTAATTTTGTACTGGCTAAAGCTAGAACCCTGAATTTTCAGAAACATGTAGGGCATAATATGGCTAACATAATATCAATAACATTCAATTTGAACTTCTAGTTTAAGAACTATTGTCCGTCAAAGTTCGTTAGTTTTGTCACTGACATAAATACACACATTATTTGCTTGCTAAATAAAAATTTGTGACTTGGCAATCACACTTACATAGTTTTAGATACCTATGCAAAACATAGTAAATGCAGTAAAGTTGTGTGATTCCCAAGTTGCAGAATTTTATTTAGCAAGCAAATAAAGATTAATGCCTGACTTGGCTCTACGAAATATCTCACCACTTGTTACTATGAAAGAGTTTCGAGACTTGGCCTATTTTTTACATGGAATGTTTTTTATGGGTACCTCTCTTTATAAGTTTCCTAATAAGAGAGAGAGTGATAGTGCGAGAAAAATCGAGACAGCTCGCGGGCCGTCTTGTGATATCCGTGCAGGGGACCGTTTTTTGACTTTCGAGCGCTCGACGCTTTCACTCGAAAACTGTAAAAAATTATGAAATGCTATTTTGAAATAGCGATAGAAAACTGAAATACGAGTGGTATGTGTGGTGGTGGTGGTGGACAATTTACGAGCCCGTACACATGCTCTGTTTTATGAAACAAACCCGGGAGGCGGTGGTTGGCTACCGCTTGTTACGTTCGATTACCTACAACTAAGTATCAACTCTATGCTAACGTAACGTGACTTAATAACTTCTAAAATTAAAACAATATACTTGTCTAAAATTAACTTTTAGGTTAAAATTAAATTAGGTACTTACTTACCTAATTTTATTCGACGAGATAATACTTAATTTTTTTAATAATAAAAAGGCTGATGAGATATGTCCCAGAACAGTGACTATAACCATTGCCAAATTAAAAAAAAAACAACCATAATTGTATGTGATTATCAGATTATGATTAGGCACATAACAATACTAGGAGGAGATACACTGAAAGTTACCCTAATAATACCACAAACAAAATAAGTCAGTGCGTGTGGTAATGTAGTGACCCTGCCTACGAAGCCGGAGGTCCTGGGTTCGAATCCCGGTAAGGGCATTTATTTGCGTAATGAGCACAAATATTTGTTCCCGAGTCATGGATGTTTTCTATGTATTTAAGTATTTATTTATCTACTAGCTGTTGCCCGCGACTTCGTCCGCGTAGAACATGTTATCGTATCATATATATATAAAATCATTGAAATTAGCTTTGTAGTCTTGTAGTAAATAGTCTAAAACTGAAGTTACAAATCCCTTACTTTAAAAATGTTTTGCTCTCCATACAAACTTTGAACACCCTTATAATACCTTTTAGGGGATGAATTTCAAAAGACGCTGAAATGAGTTTTGTAGTCTTTTAACAAACATACTAAGATCGAAGTTACAATTCTCATACTTAAAAATTTTCTTGCTCTGATAGTCTGCATACAAACTTTGAACCTTTGAATTAACGCTTTTCGGGGAAAAATTGAAAAGAAAACACTAAGTTTTTTTATTGTAATAAGTATTTTTTCTACAAAATATCAAGTCTCTAGCTCAAAAAATGGGTTTCCCATACGAACCTTGCACCCCTTTTTATTCTCATTACGGGTCGAATTTTTCAAAACGCTAAAAGTACTTGATTTTTATTGTTAATAAGTAATCTTTCAACAAAGTTTTAAGTCCCTCGCTAAAAAAATATTTTCTTCATTCAAACGTTCTTATAAACCCCTAAAGATCGAAGTTTCTAAAATACTGAAAGTATTTAATTTTATTTTTAATTAGTAAGCATTCTACAAAATTGTAAATCGGCTAAAAAAATGTTTCCTCCACACAAATGTTGCACCCACTTTTAACCCCCTTAGGAGTGGAATTTACTAAAACGCTGAATATCCTTTTTTTGTATTTCAATAACTAATCGTCCTACAAACTGTTAAGCTCCTATCCCAAAAAGAGTTTCCTCATATAAACTTTGCAGCCCTTTTTAACCCTCTTAGGGGTGGAATTTTCCAAAACGCTGAAAGGACTTTGTTTGTACTCAAATAAGTAATGTTTCTACAAAGTTTTAAGAACCCCCTCAGGAGATGATTTTCGGGATAAAAACTATGCATCTTCCCTGCATGGCTATCACAAGACGGCCGCGACATACTCTCGAGCTCTCTCGCACTATCCGTCTCTTTCTAAGTGGTCTAATAAAAGAGAGACGCATAGTGCGAGAGAGCTCGAGAGTATGTCGCGGCCGTCTTGTGATAGCCGTGCTGGGACTCTTACTATCTCTATACCAAATTTCATCTAAATGGGTTTTATCCAAATTTTCACCCCCTATTTCATTACCTTGGGAACTATTTTCGGGATAAAAATTATCCTATGTCCTTTCCCAGGACCTAAACTATCTCTAAACCAAATTTTATCAAAATTGCTTACTTCTAAATTTTCACCCTCTCATTACCCCTTTAAGGGATGATTTCCGGATTCAAACTCAAACTATTTATGAACCAAATTACATCCAAATCAGTGCCGCGGTTTAAGAAACTCGATATAAATGTTCACCCTCAATTTCACCCCCTTAGGGGTAGATTTCCGGGATAAAAACTACCCTATGTCCTTCCCCGGGACTCAAACTATCTCTTTACCAAATTGTATTGAAATGGGTTTCATCCGAATTTTCACCCCTGATTTCAACCCCTTAGGGGATGATTTTTGGGATAAGAACTATCCTATGTCCTTTCCCAGGATTTAAACTATCTCTGATACAAATTTCGTCAAAATTGGTTACGTCCAAATTTTCACCCCCTCATTTCACCCCCTTAGGGGATGATTTCCGGGATCAAACCTATCCTTTGTCCTTCCCCGGGACTCAAACTATTTAAATACCAAATTTCATCCAAATCAGTGCAGCGATTTAAGTAGCTCCATACAAATTTTCACCCCCAATGTCATCCCCTTAGGGGTGGATTTCCGGGATAAAAACTACTCTCTGTCCTTTCCTAGGACTCAAACTATATCTAAACCAAATTGTATTCAAATGGGTTCCATCCGAATTTTCACCCCTTATTTCACCCCCTTAGGGGATGACTTCCGAAATAAATACTATCCTATGTCCTTTCCTAGGATTTAAACTATCTCCAAACCAAATTTCATCAAAATTGGTTAACTCTAAATTTTCACCCCCTCATTTCACCCCCTTAGGGGATGATTTACGGGATCAAACTTATCCTTTGTCCTTCCCCGGGACTCAAACTATTTAAATGCCAAATTTCATCCAAATCGGTGCAGCGGTTTAAGTAGCTCCATACAAATTTTCACCCCCAATTTCATCCCCTTAGGGGTAGATTTCCGGGATAAAAACTACCCTATGTCCTTTCTCGGGACTCAAACTATCTCCATACCAAATTTCATCTAAATCGGTTCAGCGGTTTAGGCGTGAAGAGGTAACAGACAGACAGACAGACAGACAGACAGACACACTTTCGCATTTATAATATTAGTATGGATATAAGTATGTTAATCGTCGTCTAGTACCCATAGTATGTACAAGCTTTGCTTAGTTTGGGACTAGGTCGATTTGTGTAAGATTGTCCCCAAATATTTATTTATTTATTTTATAGACTATGTGATATATAACTTTATGGCAATGCACGTAGGTTGATTTTACATTGTATTCAATTGAGAAAGGGACGAAATTATACAAACATACTGTTTTATATTGATTGTAATTCACTCTGTGTTACAAAAGTCACTTTCACAATTCATTATACATAGTAGTATATATAAAGCTATACTGAGGCCAACGAAAATATCATTCTATACGCAGTTTTTTTATCTATGAGTCTAATTATTTATTTATTTACTTTCGTTGGCTAGACTATATTACATAAAGCGATTGGCGGAATGTTATATAGATATAGAAAATATATTTCAGCAATGAAATGTGTAAAAATGATAATATATGCTTCACATTTAATTACATGAGTGACAAAGACTAACTAACAAAAATAAAACTATAGTTTTGTGATGGTATCTTAATTGAAATACTTTAAAGTATACAAATAATATAGAATGTAACATTAAACTAACAAGTAATAACTACTATACATATTATAATTATTGATTCAAAGCTATGGCCAGGTTAACCAATCGTGGGCAATTCCATCGCATTTAAATTGGTAAAAAAAAACCTTTTTTGTCGTATGTGATGGGAGAATAAAGTCCAACGTGCCTCAGTTGCGCCGTATAGAACAAATAAAATCACAAATGTCACTAAAATGTGGACAGGATCCTAAGCGGACAGACGAAAGGTTATGAATATGATAAAAGGATACAACTTATTACACTAAACAAAAGTGTCTAAGGTTCAAGTTTTAGAATATTACTGCAATTGAGGTTTCTTATAGTAAAATAACTCTCTCTCTGTTTCATTCTGGACCTTCAAACTTTAATTACTTCGGTATTGCCAATATCGCCACGGTGGGATGGGCTGGTATTACAGCGATTGGAGTATGATAAAAACCGGCTAAGTACGTGTCGGACCACGCACAACGAAGCGTTCCGTGCCTATTAAAAAGGTCGTATCGTCACAAAAATTTCATGGCACTTAAGTCCTTTTCCACAGGGAAGGCAGTTTTTCAGCAATATCTCGAAAACCTTTGAACCGATCGATATTGTTCAAAATAATTTTCGGTGAACGAATTTAATAAGCATTATGTCCATGATGGCTGTGATTGATTGGTGTGATTTAAAAAAATATATATCACACCGATTGAAAATTACACAATTTTTGTGGTTTTCGGGGCGATTATCTTCGACTATATTCCTTTAATCAATAATAAATGCTGAGAAACCTTATATTTATTTTGAAAGGCCTAACGATTGATGAGCCGAGTCACACGACGACTTACAATTATAATTTTACTTGATCCCTAGACACTTTTGTGCAGTGTATTTAAAGTGATACATTTTAACCTGTTCCTTAAAAAAAAGAGTTAAATATGATGGAATCGTCACAGAGGCAATTATTAACTGAGGATTATCTAACTCTTTCTTTAGGGTGATTGCGCTTAAAGTAAGAAAGAGATAAGATATCAGCAGCACAGGACTGCCATGATTGGTTCACCAGACGCGAATGCACACAGCAAAATATATTTTAAATTAAATTAGATAATTTGCACTAAACCTTTATACTTTCTGGCCAATTTAGTTTTGAACCATTTGCATTTCTTACACATAATATTATTTGTGAGTTATTTATGAAACATATCAAACCTCTGTTAACTATGTCTTATGTCCCTTTTTCACAAACTTAAATGTCAAAGTG
This sequence comes from Epinotia brunnichana, assembly GCA_963854355.1. NCBI lineage: Eukaryota > Metazoa > Arthropoda > Insecta > Lepidoptera > Tortricidae > Epinotia > Epinotia brunnichana. The sequence goes on along the minus strand of OY977949.1, from coordinate 6,274,984 downwards.
ACAGATACGGACAAACGAATTTAAACGGCATTTTAACTAAAATAGGTTTGATGACCGTTTATGATTAAAAACATATGTGTGACGAAAATTAAGCATTCAAATTATGTGAAAATTAACTTGTTTCACATTTTAATAACGTGTTTATGCATATCATCTATAAATTGAAAAGAAAAAGTGATTTTTTATACAAACTGAATACTTAATTGTCGTCACAAAACGGACACTGAGTTAATTTTTATTTAACAACTCACGCTAATTGGGTCCACGATTTTTTTAATGCCCTTAGACTCACATAACAATAAGGAAAATTTTCGCCGTCAATGCAATATCTACTTTACTGCTTACTTAGCCTAATCGCGTGTTAAGAGTCTACTCTTACAAAATTCTTCCTTTTTCATTCAAGATTACGACGTAACTATTGTATTACGTATTTATTCAAAAACTGATAACGTACTTACATAATCATTTTCTTAAACTAGGGGCTAAAAAGATCAAATTTTCATTTTCTCTTTCTGCAATCCAATGTTGCAAATTTCATCAAAATCGTTCGAGCAGTTTTCGAGAACGTGATAACTGATATAATATATATACAAATATTGCACTTTTAATAGTTTAGGATTGTGTGATTAATAAAAAATGTATTACCAAAGTTTTTTTAGGCAGCACAGCACTGTTGGTGACATACCATGGTGTCAACATCTACCCTGGATTTGTACTTTGAACAGCCCAGATTTCTGCAATTTAAATAATGCCATTTCAAAACCTTTAATACTTTTAAGTATACTAAGGATGACATACGATTAAAAAGTGAAACCAAAAGATTTTTAAAAAAACCCTTCGATAGCCGGAGATTTCGGCCTCAGTGATACAAACATAGAACTATCAATTTCTTAAATATAGTATAATTATGGGCATTTATAAAAAATTGTGTACCCAATTAACGTGAGTTGTTAAAAAAGAAACTCTGTGTCAGTTTTGTGACAAAAATTAGGCATACAAATATTTGAAATTGAACTTGTTTCACATTAAAAAAACGTGTTTATGCATAACATCTATAAAATTAAAAGAAAAAAAGTGAATATTTACGACCGCTTTAGCCTAGTTGGTAGTGACCCTGCCTACGAAGCGAGAGGTCCTGGGTTCGAATCCCGGTAAGGGCATTTATTTGTGTGATGAGCACGAATATTTGTTCCTGAGTCATGGATGTTTTCTATGTATTTAAGTATTTATTTCTCTATATAAGTATGTATATCGTCGTCTAGTACCCATAGTACAAGCTTTGCTTAGTTTGGGACTAGGTCGATATGTGTAAGATTGTCCGCAAATATTTATTTATTTATTTATTATTTATTTATTTTATACAAACTGAATACTTAATTGGCGTCACAAAACTGACACTGAGTTAATTTTTATTTAACATCTCACGCTAATTGAATACACGAATTGATACACATTGACGTAAGTATACGGGAAACCTGTCACCTGAAATCCCAATCCAATAGCGATTGATAATACCAGTACTTGGCCGTGGTGGGTACCAATTCCTAGCTATGGATACACCGTGTTTTTTTTTTATTTCCGTTAACTTTAAGGGAAGGATCCTCAGGTTAAATGGAACTAATTTCTCTAAGAAACTAGTGTCTTAACTCTTACTATTTTTCAGATATTCAATAAATCAATTTAATGACCGAATCAGTGTGAAGGGTCCTTTATTTTATTTACGTTTTAATTTTCGTTAAACGAAAAAGGGAATTATCAAACTATTTAACACTGAGCCATGTGTTGACAAGTGCTGTCGTAGGTGAAAATTAACTTTGTGTTAATTGAGATTAAGTGTTAGAGCCCTCCCATATTGATTTAGTTTGTATGAAAAATAAAAAATATTTTTTTTTTCGAATTTAAAAAAAAGCAACTTACCAGGTAGCTTCTGTTAATGAACCGAACATCGTGTCAAAATTAACGGAAATCAAAAAATACACGGTGTATATAGTTGATACCTAATCATAGTGGCTACCAGTGATAGGTGTAGGTGGCAGCTACCACGACCTACACCTGGCACCTGTACTTGACCGTGGTAGGTGCCAGTAGGTACTTAGGTACCAGTACCTAGTACCTAGCCATGTATATATAGTTGGTACCTAACCGTAGAGAGCGCCACTGTTCGGCCGTTGTAGGCACCAGTACCAGTTGGTACCTAACCATAGTGGGTGCCAGTACTTGGCCGTGGTAGGTACCAGTGGGCACCACTAGTTGGGTCCCTAGCCGAGGGTACCTACGCCTCCGGGTTCTTGCTCATGAGCGCCAAGTCTGCTTGCACCATATCCTCGACCAGCTGTTGGAAGGTCACGCGCGGAGTCCAGCCAAGCTTGGCCTTCGCTTTCGATGCGTCGCCTAGGAGTAGGTCCTGTAAACAATACACGGAAACATTAGTGCAATCAAAGTTATAGGTAAGTACATACCACTTCCCCAATAACTACTGGCTTTTTACAAGCTTTATATTAACTTGCACTGTTCGTAAGTCGTGTAAGTAAGCTGTCCGTCAAAATTTGCAATCCATTTTTCAGTCACTTCCCGTTATCCAATTGAGCTGATATTTTGCAAGCATATGTATATCGCATGACAATGCAATATTATGATGACTTGGAACTGATCTGATGCTGGAGCTGGAAGGTGGCCATAGGAACTCCGCAATAAAACGACACAACCCCATTGAGTTTGGGCTCGTTAGAATCGTCTCAATGAGTAGTTGATGATGGTATGCAGAAAAGTACAGTCGGCAATAAAAGCTTGTTGGGGTCCCTATGTGGTGACAAATTAAATGCAAAAGTTCGAATACTTCTTTATTTCACTTTTAGTCTGACTCCATAAAAGTTCACATTTTAAATCACAATATATTAGCGTAGAAACAATGTAACAGTAATGACCAGGCGGGGCCGCGGTATAGACTTGTATCAATACGTGTTAATGTCGACGCGCTCTTTAGGTGACTGGCGGGTCCCCGCTCGGTGTTCCTAACGTACACAAAATTGCTGACCTAAACATTGCATATGTCGCTACATCACTTCCCTTCTTTCTTTTTTTGAAAAGAAAAGAAAAGAAACGATGTTAGTTAAAAAAGTTTAAATCAAATTACAGTAGTACACAGAAATAACTTATTTGCTACCAGTATACAACACTCCTTAGGTATCGTTTCACACTTACTATGAACGCTGAGTCCGCGTCTTTGCTATGCTACGGTAAACATCCTCAACTGTAACATTATACTTTGTTATCGTAATACATTTGTTATGACGAAACTATGCGGTTGTTTTATTTAACACTTTACACTTAGTTGGACTACTCTGCAAAACCTTACACTGAATACATAACACTTGATACCTTATTGATAAGTTTGTTGCTGTGGGTTCTGCTGTGGGGTCACAGGACCCCCGTGAATTCTAATAGCCGTGGGTGGCAAATTTCCCACTGTCTTTTGCACCCATGCCTTTGCACATTGCTTGCATCTTGATCTCACGAAGTAACAAATAATTATGCACAAAAATACACCCAATATGATCAATCCAATACCAACATAGTTCAGTTTCGCCTCTACTTGGGTTGATAAATTTTCGACTTTTGCTATAGCAATTGCGTTGTGAGAGTTATCTTCCTCCTGTTTTCCTTGTGACAAACCCATATTCTAGATGAAATTACTTTGACAATAATAACTGGCGTATTACGCGCTACGTCTCACTACGTCGAGAGAATGTCGGGAGAGTGTGATTTTGCTGCATTTTGCTGACCTAAACATTGCATATGTCGCTACAAGCTTGTACCAAAAATGAAATTTTTGACGGAAATTTATATATGTATACAAGAATGCTTTACTTTAATGTTTGTATGATGCGTATTTTAGCCATGGTTTTGCTTTGTTTATTTTGGCTTAATTTGGCGAGCTGCCATTTTTATTATGCTGTTTGGTTAATGGTTGGAGCCTACGATATCAAATATGTAGAGAAGACTATGAATCCTTCAAATTACCCTGAAGTAGGCCAAATCATCCAAACCAGCAGCGAAGCGGATTCCACCGCATTTCGACCGTCCAGCCGACGCGAGCAAACAAACACCTTTTCAATGAGTATGTGTTCAAGAAAATTAAAGCACACTCACAAATAACGATGGCCGACATTCCGATAGCGATACTAGTAACCGCTCCGCACCGAATCTCCAGAGCGCGTCACATTTGTCACAGAAAAGTTATCTTCAGTCAAATGGAAGAAGATTGCACCAACAGTGGGGCACATACACGCTAAAGAAGAAGAAATACTCATCACTTCAGTAGGCCTGAAGTACTTAGAGTTCACATTGATCAGCAACTGGTCCGTCTTGGCATCTCGTCCGGTCTCTTCCACTCCGCTCCCCTTCCAGACTACCATCCGACCGACGCAAGCAAACGCTTTATTTATGAGTACGTACGCAAGCGATACTAGTAGCCGCTCCGCGCCTAACCTCAAGAGCGCGTCACATTTGTCATAGAAAAAGAAGAGAACTCACCACTTCAGTAGGCCTGAAGTACTTAGGGTTCACTTTGATCAGCAACTGGTCTGTGTTGGCATCTCGTCCGGTCTCCCCCGCGCCGCTCCCCCGCCACACGAGCGCGCGGCCGACGCACGCGAAGGCTTTCTCGACGAACTCACCACTTCAGTAGGCCTGAAGTACTTAGGGTTCACTTTGATCAGCAACTGGTCTGTGTTGGCATCTCGTCCGGTCTCCCCCGCGCCGCTCCCCCGCCACACGAGCGCGCGGCCGACGCACGCGAAGGCTTTCTCGACGAACTCACCACTTCAGTAGGCCTGAAGTACTTAGGGTTCACTTTGATCAGCAACTGGTCTGTGTTGGCATCTCGTCCGGTCTCCCCCGCGCCGCTCCCCCGCCACACGAGCGCGCGGCCGACGCACGCGAAGGCTTTCTCGACGAACTCACCACTTCAGTAGGCCTGAAGTACTTAGGGTTCACTTTGATCAGCAACTGGTCTGTGTTGGCATCTCGTCCGGTCTCCCCCGCGCCGCTCCCCCGCCACACGAGCGCGCGGCCGACGCACGCGAAGGCTTTCTCGACGAACTCACCACTTCAGTAGGCCTGAAGTACTTAGGGTTCACTTTGATCAGCAACTGGTCTGTGTTGGCATCTCGTCCGGTCTCCCCCGCGCCGCTCCCCCGCCACACGAGCGCGCGGCCGACGCACGCGAAGGCTTTCTCGACGAACTCACCACTTCAGTAGGCCTGAAGTACTTAGGGTTCACTTTGATCAGCAACTGGTCTGTGTTGGCATCTCGTCCGGTCTCCCCCGCGCCGCTCCCCCGCCACACGAGCGCGCGGCCGACGCACGCGAAGGCTTTCTCGACGAACTCACCACTTCAGTAGGCCTGAAGTACTTAGGGTTCACTTTGATCAGCAACTGGTCTGTGTTGGCATCTCGTCCGGTCTCCCCCGCGCCGCTCCCCCGCCACACGAGCGCGCGGCCGACGCACGCGAAGGCTTTCTCGACGAACTCACCACTTCAGTAGGCCTGAAGTACTTAGGGTTCACTTTGATCAGCAACTGGTCTGTGTTGGCATCTCGTCCGGTCTCCCCCGCGCCGCTCCCCCGCCACACGAGCGCGCGGCCGACGCACGCGAAGGCTTTCTCGACGAACTCACCACTTCAGTAGGCCTGAAGTACTTAGGGTTCACTTTGATCAGCAACTGGTCTGTGTTGGCATCTCGTCCGGTCTCCCCCGCGCCGCTCCCCCGCCACACGAGCGCGCGGCCGACGCACGCGAAGGCTTTCTCGACGAACTCACCACTTCAGTAGGCCTGAAGTACTTAGGGTTCACTTTGATCAGCAACTGGTCTGTGTTGGCATCTCGTCCGGTCTCCCCCGCGCCGCTCCCCCGCCACACGAGCGCGCGGCCGACGCACGCGAAGGCTTTCTCGACGAACTCACCACTTCAGTAGGCCTGAAGTACTTAGGGTTCACTTTGATCAGCAACTGGTCTGTGTTGGCATCTCGTCCGGTCTCCCCCGCGCCGCTCCCCCGCCACACGAGCGCGCGGCCGACGCACGCGAAGGCTTTCTCGACGAACTCACCACTTCAGTAGGCCTGAAGTACTTAGGGTTCACTTTGATCAGCAACTGGTCTGTGTTGGCATCTCGTCCGGTCTCCCCCGCGCCGCTCCCCCGCCACACGAGCGCGCGGCCGACGCACGCGAAGGCTTTCTCGACGAACTCACCACTTCAGTAGGCCTGAAGTACTTAGGGTTCACTTTGATCAGCAACTGGTCTGTGTTGGCATCTCGTCCGGTCTCCCCCGCGCCGCTCCCCCGCCACACGAGCGCGCGGCCGACGCACGCGAAGGCTTTCTCGACGAACTCACCACTTCAGTAGGCCTGAAGTACTTAGGGTTCACTTTGATCAGCAACTGGTCTGTGTTGGCATCTCGTCCGGTCTCCCCCGCGCCGCTCCCCCGCCACACGAGCGCGCGGCCGACGCACGCGAAGGCTTTCTCGACGAACTCACCACTTCAGTAGGCCTGAAGTACTTAGGGTTCACTTTGATCAGCAACTGGTCTGTGTTGGCATCTCGTCCGGTCTCCCCCGCGCCGCTCCCCCGCCACACGAGCGCGCGGCCGACGCACGCGAAGGCTTTCTCGACGAACTCACCACTTCAGTAGGCCTGAAGTACTTAGGGTTCACTTTGATCAGCAACTGGTCTGTGTTGGCATCTCGTCCGGTCTCCCCCGCGCCGCTCCCCCGCCACACGAGCGCGCGGCCGACGCACGCGAAGGCTTTCTCGACGAACTCACCACTTCAGTAGGCCTGAAGTACTTAGGGTTCACTTTGATCAGCAACTGGTCTGTGTTGGCATCTCGTCCGGTCTCCCCCGCGCCGCTCCCCCGCCACACGAGCGCGCGGCCGACGCACGCGAAGGCTTTCTCGACGAACTCACCACTTCAGTAGGCCTGAAGTACTTAGGGTTCACTTTGATCAGCAACTGGTCTGTGTTGGCATCTCGTCCGGTCTCCCCCGCGCCGCTCCCCCGCCACACGAGCGCGCGGCCGACGCACGCGAAGGCTTTCTCGACGAACTCACCACTTCAGTAGGCCTGAAGTACTTAGGGTTCACTTTGATCAGCAACTGGTCTGTGTTGGCATCTCGTCCGGTCTCCCCCGCGCCGCTCCCCCGCCACACGAGCGCGCGGCCGACGCACGCGAAGGCTTTCTCGACGAACTCACCACTTCAGTAGGCCTGAAGTACTTAGGGTTCACTTTGATCAGCAACTGGTCTGTGTTGGCATCTCGTCCGGTCTCCCCCGCGCCGCTCCCCCGCCACACGAGCGCGCGGCCGACGCACGCGAAGGCTTTCTCGACGAACTCACCACTTCAGTAGGCCTGAAGTACTTAGGGTTCACTTTGATCAGCAACTGGTCTGTGTTGGCATCTCGTCCGGTCTCCCCCGCGCCGCTCCCCCGCCACACGAGCGCGCGGCCGACGCACGCGAAGGCTTTCTCGACGAACTCACCACTTCAGTAGGCCTGAAGTACTTAGGGTTCACTTTGATCAGCAACTGGTCTGTGTTGGCATCTCGTCCGGTCTCCCCCGCGCCGCTCCCCCGCCACACGAGCGCGCGGCCGACGCACGCGAAGGCTTTCTCGACGAACTCACCACTTCAGTAGGCCTGAAGTACTTAGGGTTCACTTTGATCAGCAACTGGTCTGTGTTGGCATCTCGTCCGGTCTCCCCCGCGCCGCTCCCCCGCCACACGAGCGCGCGGCCGACGCACGCGAAGGCTTTCTCGACGAACTCACCACTTCAGTAGGCCTGAAGTACTTAGGGTTCACTTTGATCAGCAACTGGTCTGTGTTGGCATCTCGTCCGGTCTCCCCCGCGCCGCTCCCCCGCCACACGAGCGCGCGGCCGACGCACGCGAAGGCTTTCTCGACGAACTCACCACTTCAGTAGGCCTGAAGTACTTAGGGTTCACTTTGATCAGCAACTGGTCTGTGTTGGCATCTCGTCCGGTCTCCCCCGCGCCGCTCCCCCGCCACACGAGCGCGCGGCCGACGCACGCGAAGGCTTTCTCGACGAACTCACCACTTCAGTAGGCCTGAAGTACTTAGGGTTCACTTTGATCAGCAACTGGTCTGTGTTGGCATCTCGTCCGGTCTCCCCCGCGCCGCTCCCCCGCCACACGAGCGCGCGGCCGACGCACGCGAAGGCTTTCTCGACGAACTCACCACTTCAGTAGGCCTGAAGTACTTAGGGTTCACTTTGATCAGCAACTGGTCTGTGTTGGCATCTCGTCCGGTCTCCCCCGCGCCGCTCCCCCGCCACACGAGCGCGCGGCCGACGCACGCGAAGGCTTTCTCGACGAACTCACCACTTCAGTAGGCCTGAAGTACTTAGGGTTCACTTTGATCAGCAACTGGTCTGTGTTGGCATCTCGTCCGGTCTCCCCCGCGCCGCTCCCCCGCCACACGAGCGCGCGGCCGACGCACGCGAAGGCTTTCTCGACGAACTCGCGGACGCTGTGGGTCTCGCCGGTCGCCACCACGAAGTCTTCGGGCTCGTCTTGTTGCAGCATCAGCCACATTGCCTGGAAACATTATTTAATATTTCTATTTTTAGTGTCTCATCTAATTTTACTTATACATATATGTCACCGTCAGATTGTGACGAGGAGGGGGGAGGAAGTGGGGGTCATGCTCTAGTACACTAATTACAAGAATAGATTAAGATTTAAGTATGTGATCATCATCATCATCATCATATCAGCCGAAAAACGTCCACTGCTGGACATAGGACTCCCCCAAAGTGTGCCAAAATGACCGGTCCTGCGCCACCCGCATCCAGCGGACTCCCGCGACCTTTACCAGGTCATCAGTCCACCTTGTGGGGGGCCTACCCACGCCGCGCAAGCCGGTACGTGGTCGCAGCTCGAGAACCTTTCCGCCCCAACGGCCATCGGTTCTACGTGCAATGTGCCCCGCCCACTGCCACTTAAGTTTAGCGAATCGCTAAGATTTAAGTACGTGATAATAAATATTAATTAAGATAAATGCATGTTTACTAGGGGGGCGTCCACAAATTATGTAACGCAAGTTGGAGGGAGGGGGGGGGGGGGGTCCGGCCAAGCGTTACGGTCCTGTTACGTTGTGGGAGGGGGGTGTCAAGGTTTGCGTTACGTCACGCACGATTTTTTATAATAGTATACTTATAAAAAGTTTACTTTTTCACATCCCTAGTTTGCGGTTTCATTTCATCATCATTTCATTCACTCAAAATCAACTTCTGCAAATTAAGTCTCCGTTAGGCGAGTTATCACGCGGCGTCAGGGAGAGCTATTGTGCCAGGTCGGTGGCACCTGCCGCGGTGGAGTGGGTGGCAGAAGAAGAGAGATAGCCACAGAAGATGTGATTGCCGCCGAAGCCGATACCAATTGTGAGAGCGATTCTGATTCCGATTTACCCTTAATATAATGTATTAAGAAATGGAACCGAAACCCGTTCATAGATGATTAAATTTCTTGATTCCTTGAAACCACACTAATGTCTCATTAAAAAAAATGCAGATTTATGATTAAAAAGTATCTAAAATACCACTTATCCTTCTTTTATGAATATTGCCCTGAAGACTTGTTACGTAACGGAATTGAAGGGGGGGGGGGTCCAGCTAAGCGTGACGGTCCTGTTACATGAGTGGAGGGGGCGGTTCAAAATTTAAGAATTTTGCGTTACGTAATTTGTGGACGCCCCCTAGAAACTATTTATTCGCAAATAATATTAATATAAAAATAAATAAATATTACGGGACAATCTAATGATGATTATATAATGATGATTATATTCTAAGGATATTATTAACTATTAACCTGGCCTATACCACCATACAACACAAACTGGCATTGAAATTTGAATCAACTATCGTAAGAAGTAGATTTGAATTTCGTTTGTTTCAAAAAAGGCCAAAACAAAACAAATGCAAATTTATTCCAACCCAAAATGGTTTAAATTCCTTTAAATAATGTTGGCCGTATATATACGGCCGCGGTATAGGACGAGTTTTAATGACATAAAATAAAAGCCTTTTTTTATAACGGCAAGGCACGTATTCCTTAACTTAAAAATTGCTTCATATTGTTTGTTAAGACAGGCGATGATGATCAGTCATGGTATGACAGGGAAGCATACTCATTTGTGCTTCTAAAATCTGTGGCTTTAGTGCATAAGGGTAGCAGAATCATCATTGACCTTGTACATCTATGAAAAGATAGTTTAAGCTCCTTCTATGTAATGGCGGTGCGGCACTGACTTACATGGTTCGTAAGGCCGATACAGATAAATGTGAAGGGCATGTACTCCTTTTAACTAAACCGACAGAAATATTGATGCTGTATGCTGTTTTGCCTAATCATCGCAGGGCAATGCCCGCCAGTTCTCTCTTTTATCTGACCACGAGTTCAACCATAGCAAAATTTCCGTGAATACTGTGTTTGAGTATACCCATTTGAGTCTGTAACATAAAACCCAACTTATTTACATCGGTAATTTCGAGTGAATCCGTTAAATGGTGTGGATTCCCAGTTATTATCGCATATCGCATCGCTTAACGCATTGTTTGTAATTCTTATCAGCGCAATTGATAGGTGACTTCGTTGGTATTTTTCTGAATGGCGCTCCGATAAAGCTAATAGTAATTAGAGCAATCAACTTTTTTGTTGCTTGTTGCTATACAGCTATCCAGATTCCCCAGTTATATGGTCTATGAGTCCTAGGGTGATCTTATCCACACCGCGAGTGGTCGTCCCAGTGACGAACTTCTTACCTCAATATAATCCATCACGTGCCCCCAATCCCTCTTGCAGTCCAGATTCCCCAGTTCTTATGATTCATGAGTCATAGGGCGATCTTAGCGACGCCGCGAGTAATTCCCAGTGACGTACTTCTTACCTCAATATAAGCGCCCCCAATACTTCTTGCAGTCCAGATTTCTCAGTTCTAACGGGTGTCTCAATAGTGCACTATGAATAATACCTAATTTATGGGTTATTTTTCAATGAAATAGTAGTGCACTCTTATCGAAACACCCGTTATATGGTCCACGAGACCTAGGGACCTCAGCGATGCCATTGGCGATCTTCCTAGTAACGAACTCTTTAGTTGTTACTTAGATAGAAACGCGTTTATGCGTTAGTATGTCTTTTGTCTCGAATAAATAAATGTTTCTTTCGTTCTTTCTTAGGTACCTCAATATAATCCTTCGCGTGCCCCCAATCCCTCTTGCAGTCCAGATTTCCCAGTTCTATATGGTCCATGAGTCCTAGGGTGATCTAAGCGACGCCACGGGTGATTCCCCAGTGACAAAATCCTCACTTCTTACCTCAACATAGTCCTTCGCATGCCCCCACACCCTCTTGCAGTCCAGATTCCCCAGTTCTATAAGGTCCATGAGTTCTAGGGTGATCTAAGCGACGCCACGGGTGATTCCCCAGTGACAAAATCCTCACTTCTTACCTCAACATAGTCCTTCGCATGCCCCCACACCCTCTTGCTGTCCAGATTCCCCAGTTCTATAAGGTCCATGAGTTCTAGGGTGATCTAAGCGACGCCACGGGTGATTCCCCAGTGACAAAATCCTCACTTCTTACCTCAACATAGTCCTTCGCATGCCCCCACACCCTCTTGCAGTCCAGATTCCCCAGTTCTATAAGGTCCATGAGTTCTAGGGTGATCTAAGCGACGCCACGGGTGATTCCCCAGTGACAAAATCCTCACTTCTTACCTCAACATAGTCCTTCGCATGCCCCCACACCCTCTTGCAGTCCAGATTCCCCAGTTCTATAAGGTCCATGAGTTCTAGGGTGATCTAAGCGACGCCACGGGTGATTCCCCAGTGACAAAATCCTCACTTCTTACCTCAACATAGTCCTTCGCATGCCCCCACACCCTCTTGCAGTCCAGATTCCCCAGTTCTATAAGGTCCATGAGTTCTAGGGTGATCTAAGCGACGCCACGGGTGTTTCCCCAGTGACAAAATCCTCACTTCTTACTTCAATATCGTCGGGTGACAACCAAAACTCACTAAGTAACAAATATCTACTTAAATCAAAGTTCGTATATCGATATCGACTAGGTACCGAGATACGAGGTTTTGAAGAGAAGTGACAGTTTTGGTAGTGTCTTTTGCTTGTCACCCGACGATATAGTCCTTCGCGTGCCCCCAATCCCTCTTGCAGTCCAGATTCCCCAGTTCTATATGGTCCATGAGTTCTAGGGTGATCTAAGCGACGCCACGGGTGATTCCCCAGTGATAAAATCCTCACTTCTTACCTCAATATAATCCTTCGCGTGCCCGCAATCTCTCTTGCAGTCCAGATTCCCCAGTTCTATATGGTCAATGAGTCCTAGGGTGATCTAAGCGACGCTACGGGTGATTTACTAGTGACAAAATCCTCACTAATTACCTAAATATAATCCTTCGCGTGTCCCCAATCCCTCTTGCAGGCCAGATTCCCCAGTTCTATATGGTCCATGAGTCCTAGGGGGATCTTAGCGACGCCACGGGTGATTCCCCAGTGACGAAATCCTCACTTCTTACCTCAATATAATCCTTCGCGTGCCCCCAATCCCTCTTGCAGTCCAGATTCCCCAGTTCTATATGGTCCATGAGTCCTAGGGTGATCTTAGCGACTCCACGAGTTATCTTTCTGGTGACAAAGTTCTCTCCGCGCCGGGGGCTCTCGTGGTTAAAGAGAAGGCCATTACAGGCGAACATGCCGTATGCTTCGCGGTAGTTTATCACTATCCAGTAGCCGTAGAGTTTTGCGCACGCTGGAAAGAAGGATTAATGTTTACTTGTGAATTGAGTTATTTTCAATGGAAATTGAAATTCCAGAGAACAAAAGGAGAATGTGTATAGTTAGTATTTTACAAGTTACGCCGTCTGGTGTAGGAAGCTTGGCGCTACTTATGATCTGACATCTTTTTAACGCTGAATGCTATACATATGAGCTAGCGAGTCTCGGCAATCACTTTACATGTAATGTTTTTGGTGGGATAGAAAATTCTACTTCAATCTTATGCTGTTATACCGATGTACTGTGTATGCAGAGTGGTAACAATTCATTCTCAGCAACCAATGACTCGAATCAACTTCCAAACACAACCTGCTATCTGATCGCTTAAAACTGAAAGACGGTGCCACCTCCTTTTGGTTTAGCACACGATTATACCCCTAGCTGCAAGCCAGTTAAGACCTAAAGTGGCGTAAACATTCACGTATTCGGACCCTCCAACTCATAGTCACTGTTACAGAAGTGTCAGTGTTTGTAAATACAAGCAGAAATATGCTGTAACTTCCGTACGGACTTGGTGTTACGGCATATTTTTTAAATGCATGTTTATTTTTCCGTGTAAACGAGTGAGTATCGAATCTGTTGAAGTGTTCGGGATTTTAAGAGCCCTTTCACGTGCTCACTAGCGCCACTGGTAAATAAATAATTGAGATTATATACCTTTTACGATAGATATTTAAAAAAGTAGGCCGCTACACACTGTATTTTGTATTCAAGTATCTTTTGAATACATGATGATAGTTTTTAAGTTGCTGGATTCGTCAATATATGCGTCCAAAGTTAAAACGGCCGTTTTTCTTTTGAGTTCATAGATTGACGAATCCAGCAACATAAAAACTAGTTTGATGTATTCACAAAATCCGAAATACTCGTATGGCAATTGCACAAAAGACCACATTGGGCATCCGAAAGGGCCCTCATTCAGAGAAGATAAGATACTTCCGCGACTATAAGATCGGGGTGGGATTCGTCATTGAACGATCTACGTATGGCAATTGCACAAAAGACCCCATTGGGCATCCGAAAGGACCCTCATTCAGAGAAGATAAGATACTTCCGCGACTATAAGATCGGGGTGGGATTCGTCATTGAACGATCTACGTATGGCAATTGCACAAAAGACCCCATTGGGCATCCGAAAGGGCCCTCATTCAGAGAAGATAAGATACTTCCGCGACTATAAGATCGGGGTGGGATTCGTCATTGAACGATCTACGTATGGCAATTGCACAAAAGACCCCATTGGGCATCCGAAAGGGCCCTCATTCAGAGAAGATAAGATACTTCCGCGACTTTAAGATCGGGGTGGGATTCGTCATTGAACGATCTATAGGTGACGACTATACTAACCGTAAGGCGACCGAGGGTAGAACGGCGTTGTCTCCGTCTGCGGTACCTCCACAACCTTTCCATACAACTCCGATGTAGAAGCCTGGTAGATCTTAGTATCCTTTTCTAGGCCAGCAGCTCTCACTGCCTCCAGCAACCGTAGGGTACCTAGTGCGTCCACCTATGTACACAAATACTGGATAATTTGTTTGTTAGGCCAATGTACAGGCGACGTTTAAGATATTTTTACACTTTCGCAGCTATAGGCAACGTATTAAGACGAAATATTTAAACATATCTTTGACGTCGGCTGTTCCTAACCCTTAAAATTTTGTCTCGCTCGCTCGCTGATGTTAGCTCAATATGCTGATCTTTTCGCCGCGCATGCAACCGAGAGAAGATCTGTATAAAATAGGTGTTTTTCAAAACGGATGATTATTTCAAAAAAGTGAAAGATTCTGTTTTAGGTATTTTGATTCTTTTCTCGAAAGAAATGTCAAGATAACTGGCTGTGACTGACGGACAACCTCCGAGTGTTCCGTTGGACCAATTTTGGTACGGAACACTAAAAAGACGGCCAGAGAGTTGGTCCAGCCGGCTGGAGGTTGTCCAATTAAGTTAATTGTTCTTGATGGTAATTATAGTGCATAATGAACATATCGATGGGGTCATAAATCACTAAGAGGGGACGCTAGCTCAAACAGAGGCACTACACTGTTCCACGCATCACGAAAGAGCAAGAGACCAGGAACCAGCGGCACTAAATCGTATATACAGGGTGACTGGTAATTCGACCTATTCCTTGAAAGGGGATATACTAGAGCTAATTTGCAACAATTTATGTCCAGTCAACCAGGGGTCGAAACTCGCTGGTTTCCGAGATATTCGAGTTTTTAGTTTGTATGAAAAAAAATCTCCTTGCAGCCTTAAGCTGGTGATTGTGACAAAAGTACTTCCATTTGGATGGTAAAAAAACATTTTTGTCACAATCAGCACTTTAAGGCTGCAAGGCGATTTTTTTTCAAACAAACTAAAATCTCGAAAAATTAAAAAAAATCGTGTTTTGACCCCTGATTGACTGGACATAAATTGTTGCAAATTAGCTCTAGTATAACCCCTTTCAAGGAATAGGTCGAATTACCAGTCACCCTGTATAAACGTTTGTACAGTCGACATCAAGGATATGTATATATTTTGCACCTTATTACAATGGAATAAGGTGCAAAACTGTAAATTGATCTTTGACTTCGACTGTACGTAACTGTTTTCCAGTGTGTGCACTTATTTATGACTCACCTGCGCTGTATATTCGCTCAGTTCGAAGGAAACTTTGACGTGCGACTGCGCACCAAGGTTGTAAATCTCCTTCGGTCGAGTCTAGAAGCAAACGGTTTACAATTAGTATTGAGTGCAGACTAGTTCCAACAATCAACATCTTGGTTTTAACTCCCTGGAAGTGAGGCGTAATTATGCACTCGAGACCGAGGCGTGCCGAATATTACGCGGGGATTCAGTTCAGACTGTCTGTCCCCAGCTGGTCTCGCAACCAGGGACTGATTTCGGTTACGGTTATACCGGTATGAAACAGGTATTCCATAACGGTACCGTTATGTCGATGTCGTAAAGGCTAAGCGCGCCGCGTGAACGTAACGGTACCGTAACCGTTTTGAAATAACGGTTGGCGGTATCAGTTTTAAATGATACCGAAACCTTTATAATACCGGTATTATAAAGGTTATCGAGAAAAGTAAGTGAGCTGGCACTCTACAGAGGAAGCATTGGCTACTAAACGTATAAAGATAAAAAGACAAAACGGCAGTGCCATTGCCGGCAGTTTGGCATCAACGCCATGCCAAAGTCGATATATCGGTACCTTTAAAAAGCGGTTACGGTACCGGAAAAAATAAAGGTACTTTTATTTTTTTATAGCGAAATATAAAGGTTCCGCTACCGAAACCGTTATTTGACAACCGATATGACGTCATACCGTTAAAATAGAATACCGGTATTTTTCGGTTATGCAGTCCCTGCACGCAACTGGTACGCCTTTTCGCGCCCTCTCTGTCTCAGTTAAAGTTAAATTTTAGACCACAAAATCGCGAATTACTGGCAGTTCCCAAAGCGCGCACTGTGGCGTACAGGAAATCACCACTAGTTCGCGCTTTGGATAATCTAAACGCGCTTCTCAAGTCAGCACCTGACTGCGGTGTGTTTGCAAGTAGTTGGAAGATAGATGATATGTGTTGAATGTAAGAGGTTATGTGAGGCGGTGGATGACCGTCCGTCTTTAGTTAGTTGCTTAGATTTATTGTTATTATAAGATTATGTTAGTACTTAAATAACAGTGTATGCATTTCACAGTGCCTTGGTGCCTCACTGTAATACTGTAAATTGACAATCTTGTCAATTTTCACCTTTTTCTGTCTTGTTTACACCATTTCTTGCCCATCTTCTAAACATGTTAGAAGTCATGTTAGAAACATTTTTTCTAAGAAACTGTTATGTTGTATCCTGACTGGACAGAACAACAAGTAGGAATAGTCGTTAAAATTGGATGCTCAGATGGCTGAACGGATTTAGATGACATTTATCATAGATATAGTTTAATGGTTATGACATCGTTCATTTAATTTAATTGTATTTTTTGTATTTTTGTAATTTTGCATCGTGACGAGATAGATGATTATAATTAGGGTTAAGATTCTGGTGGCAGTTTAGCACAAGTAATGCAGTGGAGTCGTCATTGTATATTTTTTTATTTGAATAAATGAATAACTGAACGATAAATCTATATTGCAGTGCCGGCCAATAATATATCACCTTTGCGTTTTATTGTATGAACGTGTATAGAGTAAACAATTTAGGTTTGTTGAAACATCGCATATTTTACTAGTTACACAAATTAACATAATTTTTGACGACAACTGCAATGCAATACGGTTTACAATGATGATTTTATACTATAACATTTAAATAAATTTTACTTCTTTGCTAAACTGTTTAATGTATTCAAGAGCTTGAACAACTTGCAACTGGAATTAAAGTTTCAAAATCTTGCATAAACGGTTGTCAAGATTATGAAAATCATATACTATGGCCATTTGTTCCATATTAGCTGGCGTTATACGGTTTATTCAATCATTCAATCAAAAAAATATATAACAACGTCTCCTTTGTTCTTTGTTCACCTTTGCCACCAAACATCCTAACCCTAATTATAATATATACCGACATACGTCTTCAATAACATCTTGTTGTACTCTATCTTAAGCAAATAAATAAATTAAAATAAATGAAATAAATGGAAACATAGGATCATCATCCCCTACAAAAATTAAAATAGGGATCAGCCTTCTGTAAGGTGTAGGTAATTCCCTAGTTCGGCTGCTTCAAATAGCGAAATGGTATTCCATTGCACTGCTTCTCTAAAAATGCTTCGAATGAGCATTGGGTTTAATCTCGATTAACCTTTTGAACGCCATTCTTCACGTACTAAAGAGTCACTGATACGCCAACCTTTTTTCCATAAGAGAGTAAGTTACTTAGAGTTAGTTATGAACCTTATATGAAAGACAGAAGGTTATTTTGACAACGGACATAACACTTAAAGGCGTTCTTGGCGCTTCGGGCACGTCAATACACGACGCCTTTACATTTACAGCTACGTTTCAGATGTATGAAATCATAGCATAGCACATCTCTGGTGGAAAGGCACCCTTAACCCTTTGAACGCCAAGAACGCCTTAGGCACCCTAAATCATATAAACGATGATGATGCATTCCTGTTATCCCTCATTAGGGACATAGGGCTCGCAGAAGAGTTCCCCATTTAATACGATCTCGCGCGAATTCTTCTAGCTCTTTCCAGTCGAAACCAGTTGAGCCAGGCTCTTTACAGTCGAAACCAGTTGAGCCAGGCTCTTTCCAGTCGAAACCAGTTGAGCCAGGCTCTTTCCAGTCGAAACCAGTTGAGCCAGGCTCTTTCCAGTCGAAACCAGTTGAGCGAGCCTCTTTCTCAACTGATCGCCTCCATGTATTGTAATTGTAAAATGTATTGCAGCTTGTAAGGTGTAGGTACTTCCTGAGTTCGGCTGCTTGGGTTTAATCTTGGTTAAATCTGTGACGTAAATAGCTTGTTAAAATTATAGCAACTTGAAATAACACCATAAAACTTATCATGAGCAAATAATGATGCGTAGCGCCAGTCACAAAGCGTGAAATTGTATTGTTAAAATTGTGTCGCACATGCGCCAGTCAACCTTGCGTCGCTTGTTATATTTATTGAAATCAAATGGTGAATAATAAAATACATTACGAGAGGAGTGGCTGTGTATGCTCTAGATACACGAATCCGTATTAAAAAAAATGTTTTTCAAGATTTTCCGACTGGATCGACAAAAACAACCCATAGATCGAAATATCGACCCGTTCCCAAAATTTCATGAGTATCGGTTCAGAAATGCGACCTATAGCCTCCTGGATCCCCGCATCCTTTACAAAGGACAAAATGGACGCTCACTTTAAGTCCTGACACTACGCAAATAAACTCATCGGAAAAAACCGAGTGTACTTTATAAAGTACATAATGTGTATGTATATGCATGTATAATATTTACCGCTAAAAAATGTGGCCATAGTGGCAAAAACGATAACAATCATTTTAGACCTTAAATCCAGCGGCGGAAGGTTCAGGACTCAAGGCCAAAGTACTTTATAAAGGACTCTCGGCTTTTATGACATCTTTCATGTCAGGATCCAGGAGGATAGAGGAGAACAGCGGGATAGACATACAAAAGCATTTTGACCCAAGCTGAAATGGAGAACTTTGCTCGCGTCGCTCGCTCGGTCTACAAACATGTTAGGTACCTAATAACCAGGGCCTATACTTTTTGCACTGCAGTGCCTGTCAGATGACATTCTTTTCGTTTTAGGGATTCTATTAAGAAATCAGCCGAAAGAAGTCCACTGTTGGACATAGGCCTCCCCCAAAGAATGCCAAAATGACCGGCCCTGCGCCACCCGCATCCAGCGGACTCCCGCGACCTTTACCAGGTCATCAGTCCACCTTGCGTTGGTAGGCCCCCCTACCCACGCCGCGCCTTCCGGTACGTGGTTGCCACTCGAGAAGAAAGCCATCTATGGGCGAGTAATATCCATCACAGCTGTGAATATTAATATCCTCACTCACGCATCTCTTCCTGTTGCCAATTACTAAAATACAAACAAATTGAGTTAATTTTTTTTAATACCTATACTAAAAAAGATGGCAAAACTATGGACGCCAGCGACACCAGAATAATCACAAGCGCGCTGCTGACCCTTTATTGATTTGAGGATTCGTTGTGTTGACAGACTCTCGTCTTGAGACACTGCGGAATATTGGACGAAAACGAGAGTCTTTGACCAGTGTGTGTTGCCAGTGATGACATATGTCACGGAAACGTGGTCGCTTACTATGGGCCTCATAAGAAGGCTCAAAGTCACTCAAAGGGCAATGGAGAGGGCTTTGCTGGGAGTTTCTCTGCGCGATCGCATCAGAAATGAGGCTATCCGCAGCAGAACCAAGGTAACCGATATAGCCCTCCGAATCGCTAAACTTAAGTGGTAGTGGGCGGGGCACATTGCACGTAGAACCGATGGCCGTTGGGGCGGAAAGGTTCTTGAGTGGCAACCACGTACCGGAAAGCGCGGCGTGGGTAGGCCCCCCACAAGGTGGACTGATGACCTGGTAAAGGTCGCGGGAGTCCGCTGGATGCGGGTGGCGCAGGACCGGCCATTGTGGCACTCTTTGGGGGAGGCCTATGTCCAGCAGTGGACGTCTTTCAGCTGATATGATGATGATGATGATGTGTTGACAGCTAGAAACAAATGCAGGCCTCACCACCAGGACGAATCAAACCCCACAATGCAAGTAGTGGTGTTATTATGGCTTCGGTCTTCAGTAAGGTGGAGGTGGCTCCAGTAGGGCTGCTCCAAATATGCTGCTACCTCTCGAGCTCTCGTAAAATTGCTAATTTGAAGTTGGAACGTACCTTGACGATGATGCTGATGAGGCAAGTGGTGTCGGTGAGGTCCCCGTAATGCAGGTGCATGCCGCCGGTGTGACATGCGGGCCGCTCGTACAGGTGCTGGATGCGGCCCGTGTTGAACGAGGACGAGCGCCGGAGGATCCCGTGCACCTCGTAGCCCTTCTCCATGAGGAATTCCGCGAGGTAGGAGCCATCCTGGGGGTTAAATGTTCATTTTAGTGTACGTGAGTGAATCAATTTTTTTTCACCAGTTCTTTGCCATTAGGTAGGTCACATAGGTCTCTGGGTCACTTTTTAAAACCGCGATTTTTTTGGGTTTAAATTGCAACAGTTTAAATTGGGACAGTCTTGTGGTGGCCACTTTTATGGCGTGGTATAAATAGTAGGCCTGACCCTCTTGTCACTTCGGCTAAACTCTAGCTGAGCTTCACCGAGGTGGAAATTCACCCGAACACAAATCTGCAACCCACAGTGACACTATAGTGCACGCACTCAGTGTCAAACGAAACAAAACAACCAAGAGTCAGATTATCCATATAGGCAAGCTAGGCACGTGTAGGGTTGCCATATGGAAGAATTAAATGTCCTGACAAAAATCCGGACATCACCCTAAAAATCCTGACATTTCTTGTAACAGAGATTTGGCGTAGCTTGAACGACGCACCGGCGGCGCGCTGCGCTTTGCTGTGTACTGCGGCGCTACCACGAACTTCGTATATCTCCGTCTCTATCGCACTTATGGTTTATGGTACTCGAGCGACCGAAACTGAAATATACGAAGTTCGAGATTCGAAGTTCAAGGTAGCACCGCTGCGCCCGCGCCCCGCGCGCGAAGCGCGAATCGCATCGCAGCTGCTCGCGTAGTTTAGTCGCCTCGTATGTTTCGCGTTGATTCATTCCTAAAAGTCCGGACACTTGCCAAGTCCGGCCGCAATCCGGACAAAGGGTCAAAAATCCTGACATGTCCGGACAAATCCGGACGTATGGCAACCCTAGGCACGTGCCTAAAGGGGCGCGGGGTGCCAAAGAGGCGTGCGACGAATTTATTTCGTTATAATTTTTTATCTATGGTCGATAGAGGGGCGCCTATGAGGTACTTGCCTAGCGCGCTCTCGACATTCTCTAGTACCTTAACCAGACGGAAGACCACATGTTATGCAGTAGAGCTGGCCCCGTAGCATGGATGGCGTTATCACGCGATAAGTGATAGGATAAGCGCGTCGTCTCGTTCTATCGAACGGTGTCAGCCAGGGACGGATGCTATCCTGTCACTTGTCGCGTGATAAGGTCCATGCTACGGGGCCAGGATGGCATAATTTGGATTAGAGTTTTTTAGCCGTCGGACATCGAGATAAAGCAATTCTAGCTTAATATTTTTGTGCAACAGGCCAGAATACACGGCCTAATGATGCCAGCACTACTATTGAGGCAGAGACGATTTAGCAACCACATACATTACTTGGAAATTCCATTTTAGAAATAATAAATAAATAATATTAGGGGACAACCTTACACAAATCGAACTATGGTATATATCGATAAGGGATCGCCCTAATACAACGCGATTATCGCAAGTTCGCGCTATATATGAAACATATTGGACTCGAATAGGTGACGTAATTGACAATCGCGCGATTGCGCGAATATTTAATAGATATAAATACTACATAAATCATCATTCATCACATTCATCACACACATTTCTTTTCTTTCTTTCCATATTTGCCCTTACCGGGATTCGAACCCGGGACCTTCAGCTTCGTAGACAGCGTCACTACCCACCAGGCTAACCGGTAGTCAGAAATGACGATGGTTTTTCCGATTCGTTTTTGCTAACGGTAAATGAAGAACTTTTTGCTTCGGAAGTAGGTAGGTAGTCAAGATGACTTGATTTCTAAGAAAAAGTCAAGGCTCAAGGAAGGTTAGTTCATTATACAGTTCCGCCATTAAGGCTCATTTACATGGGTCAATCTTACAGTCGCCATCACATACATCGGAGCAAACAAGCAACTCACAAACATCGAAACACAACTCTATTTTCAAGGCAAAAGGGTGCATGTTCCGATATTTCTGAACAACCTGTAGTATATCGATGTATGTGATCGCGACTGTACCATTACCATCCGTAAGCGGGGAGATCGAACTATTCCAATAATTATTACATACATTTTTTTTACATACTTATTACATACATAGCGTACACAACGCGTGCGTGTTACATGCATCGTGTGTACTAACACTAGTTTAATAAGTATAGTACATTGTCAAGGGGCGTATGAGGAATAATGCACACGAGAGTCTATCAGAAGCCCGACGCCGTAACGCGGAGGGCTTTTGATGACTCGAGTTTGCAATATTCTTCATCACACAATGCCGCATAACACAATGTTTTTCATCACATTTGCGAGGAAATAAATAACCACGAAAGACAGAAAAACCTATGTGTTATACATGCGCATCAATCAAATGTTGACGAAATTGACAACTTCACTTCTAGATCAGTGCGAGTGGAGGGCGTAGCTTCAATATTTCAACCAATCACAGAGCGTGGAGCATGTGGTTCTTGCAGGGCATGGCCTGCTCGATTTTATTTTCCAACCAATCACAGAGCAGAATTCTTGTCGTACGCGGCCGTCCACATTTGCTTAACCAATCAGATCACACACAAGCTCATTACTCCCTTGGGACCATAATTCCCGCAGGAACAATTTAGGCCATTGTCCTTCTGTATACAGGCAAGGAATAACACCATTTATGAGCAAGTGTGATGAAAATACTATTGTCAATCCAATCTCCGAGCGTTTGAACCGCTCGGTTCTAACGTCATTGTCGGCTCGAGATTATTTCAGCAGAGGTAAAACATAAAAATTAAATCAGAAATGACTCAGCACCGGTATTGGCTTACGTTTTCATCAAAAGTGGACTCTGATATTCGTCTCTTTAATAGTATTTCTGATGGGGGGAGACGACATTGACGAAAAATAAACTCTTTAAAAACGCTGAATATTCGCTCACTAACACCATGATCCCATGTTGGTCGTAAACAAAGTATTTATTATTTATTTATAGCTATTTAAACTCAAACCTGTATGTATAACTTCACGATTTAACACCTTCTGTTTGAGCGTTTTTCAAAAAAAGTGTACAAACCAATTATTTTTTTTGAATTATTATTTTTTTTTGTTTTTCTTACTCAGAATCTTTGATACTATCGATCCTCATACAAGAAAAAAAGTGTCCTAAATATTCCATTCCAGATCGTCACATTTTTGTATGCAGTCTTTTTTTATTTATATGATCGTGACGCACTGGAAGAAAAAACTTACATAGTAAAATCTGGGACACTTTTTTTCTTGTATGAGGTTGTTTTCGTGGACTGGTCACCCACGGCGAAGCTAAGAGGCACCCAGGGCTGCCGGCTGGCCCGAGGAGGGCGCTCCTAGCGGGCTTGCCTAAGCCCGCTTAGGATGCGTTAGGGAGGGACCGCAGAAGAAGTTCTCACGCGCTATCTTCTGCGGCCGAGGTGGGATCGCAGGGGGAGAGGCGTGTTGGTATAACGGTGCGCCACTCTCCCTACCCCCTGCGAACTTGGCGGGGCCGTTCCGCTGAAGCGGTATTGGTGGGACCGCAGAGGAAGAGGAATGCCGGTATTACGGTGCGCCGCTTTCCCTATCCTCTGCGGCCGAGTCGTGGTCGGTGGCGGAACCACAGACCTGATCCGCCACCGGGTGCTGGATTTTCCGCACCCATGATCTCCTCGTAGTGGACTCAGGGGGGTCCGCTACTGAACAGGTGGAGATCGAGGAGGCAGGCGCGCCAAAACATCTGGCGTGCCTCTCGTGGAGGGCCCCCGGGCATCCGCGAAGGAGCCGCTAGTGGGCGGCTGCCGCCGGCGGGGTCGCGGATGTGTGCGCAAGCGTTCCCGTGACCTCGCCATAAGGCGGCGAGGTGGCAAGTGGGGGGGGTTTTAGTGGGTACACCGTGGGTCTCATTAGCCCATACGGGAGTCCCACATAACCACTCGGGTCACCCCCTGCACCCGGGTGGTATGCGTAACGCATTTTCCCCCCATAAACAAAAAAAAAAAAAAGTTTCGAAATTGTGTGGAGGCAGGGACCTTTGATTATGATTTATGACTACAAGGTAGTCGGCAATTCAGAGTTGGGCATTCAAGAATAAAATCATGAATAGAATAAGAATAACGCGTGAATAAAATCACGTTGATTTTATCCCCGTCAAAGTTATTCCAAATAAGTTTCGTCGGGAATAATTCTTGGGAATAAGAATAAAATGAAGATAACTTATTCTTATTCAAATAAAACTAATCCTGATTTTTTATTTGAAATAATATTCCATGAATACGAATGTAGTTCGGTTCGGATTCGGATACTCGGGGCCCTTGGGGGTAAACACAGCGCATTTGGTATCGGTATAGAGGCACTCGGTTGATGTAATGTATAGAACATAACACTTGGTGACGATGGTCTGATGATGGAGTCAGGAGGTGGATAGTGGAACTCCTCAATGGCTACTTGAATACCCCTCAAGTTTCAACAAACATGATCAGCAATCATTTTCAAAATGCTGTTTGGGCTTCTCTCTATGCTAGCCCGCTGGACGTCCATGCATGTGCAGGTAAAGACGCGCGCAAGAGAATTTTAGACCCTTAGTATTATTATTAACTAACACTCATTTAGTCATAAGTTTTTTTGTTTTTTTTTTACTAGTAAATGTGTATGGAACTTGTTTGAAATAAAAATGAATTGAATTGAATACCGCCGGATACTTGTGTTCTTCATGATTAACACGAGTTGTAGGCATATAAAAGGGTTTGGCGGGAGAGTTGGCTACGCGGTCAGGTTTCGGAGCACATCAGAGAGTCATGTGAGATAAATATGAATCTGGGTTAACCTCCCGCACTATGTGATGTAACCCATCAGTGAACTTGAAAATATTGTATAGGCCTTATGCTTAGAATAATAACGCATAGAATTATAGTTTCATACGGCCGACGCGCCAAGCGTGAGACATAAAATGGATTTATGTAGTTGTGATCAACTCGTATGAATACATATACAATACAATTCACACGCGCCAATACGCACACAAACGCACCAATTTTGTTCCACCGATTGCCGTACTGAGCCATTTATGGCCAAGTTTAGGTGTTTTCGTTTCTAGGCGTTATTATTCTAAGGCCTTATGTAAATACATACAGAGCAAGTAAAGCAGTTATTACAGCTGCAGTCTACGATAAGGATGAGGACATAAATAATAAATAAATAAATATTACGGGACAATCTTACACAAATCAACCTAGGCCCACGGTAAGCTCAATAAGGCTTGTGTTGTGGGTACTAGGCGATGATATATATATAATAGATACATACATACAGATACTTATATACATATATGACATCCATAACTCAGGAACAAATATTCGTGATAAACACACAAATAGATGCCCTCCATACTTACCCATAAATAAATAAATAATATAAATGCCATACTTCTCCATATACATAAATTTACACTGGATTTCATTTATTACGACTGGCCGTACCGACTTTTCGGATGTAGCAACGTTATATCTAAGTCCCGTGCATTAAAAACATAATTTGTATGAAATTTCATATGGCTATAGCGCCAATAGGGAACTTGCATTATTTTATTTTATTACGAAAATCAAAACTATAATCCAGCATTAAAACTACTGTAGCACTAAAACTTTCTTAGGATTTATTTTTCTGATGTTACATGCATTTGAAATCTGCACGCGCCGGCACCCCCCGAAAACGCTCTATATTAAACTGGCTTATGCTATGACGTCACAACATATATTATCGGCGCGTTTACTATGGAGTAAGGTATTTGCAATTATCTCCACAACATTTGCGTTCAAGTCTATACTTGTCATACAAAATATCATTTCTAATTCAATATTCTGTGTAACTGTTGTTATTTTATCAAAATAATTGAGATAAAACTAATACAATCGTTTTTATTTAATATTTTTCTTCTGAATGATATTTCTACGTATATCCACATCCATTGAGTGCAATTTATTCGAAATTGAAGTCTCATGCAAGTTCCCCATTTTGGGTGTAGCTACTGTTTTTAAGGAACCACTTATAACAAATTCCTGGAAATCCCCTGCTGATGTTGCGACCCAAATGGGTTGACAAAGTCAGCAAAGAGCTTTCATATCCTTTGTTTATATCCAGAGTGACCATCTCAGCACTTGTGGCGACCTTTAGTTATTATTTATAAGCATTAGAGTGTTTGGTAAGTGTGGTGAGCGTTTTTAGGGTTCCGTAGCCAAATGGCAAAAAACGGAACCCTTATAGATTCGTCATGTCTGTCTGTCTGTCTGTCCGTCCGTATGTCACAGCCACTTTTTTCAAAACTATAAGAGCTATACTGTTGAAACTTGGTAAGTAGATGTATTCTGTGAACCGCATTAAGATTTTCACACAAAAATCGAAAAAAAAACATTAAGTTTTAGGGGTCCCCATACACAGAACTGAAACTCAAAAAAATTTTTTTCATCAAATCCATACGTGTGGGGTATGGATAGGTCTTCAAAAATGATATTAAGGTTTCTAATATCATTTTTTTCTAAACTGAATAGTTTGCGCGAGAGACACTTCCAAAGTGGTAAAAATGTGTCGTCGTCCCCCCCCCCCCCCTGTAACTTCTAAAATAAGAGAATGCTAAAATTGATAAAACTAAAAAAAATATATATTTTTTTTTTTTTTTTTTTTTTATTGGTTAATCGGCGATCAGTCGCGAGACTATAAGCTGATTTGTTGACAACAAGTGATTTAGTGACTTGTAGGCGTAGTGGCCAGTGCCTCTACTGTCCTTTCACAAAACATTCTTTCTCTTTAGTCGCATCTGAGTAAGAACAGGCTGTAGGAGTTGCGTTGCCAGGGGATTAGGGTGCATAGTCAGGCGTTCTGCATATTTTTTTCTATGCCTTTCTATTTCTTCTTGGATTGTCGGTACTTCGAGGTGTTTATGTATATCTTCGTTCCTGGAGAACCACGGAGCGTTCGCTATAGTGCGCAGAATACCATTTTGTACGCGTTGTAAGCATATAATGTTTGATTTGCTGGCTGTGCTCCAGAGCGGGATACCATAGGTCCAAATAGGTTTTAGTACAGAGTTGTAAATTAGCAATTTGTTGTCAACGGAGAGAGCCGAGTTTCTTCCCAGAAGCCAATATAGGCTCCTGCACTTTAGGTTTATCTCGTCTCTTTTCTTTTTTATATGGAGTTTCCAAGTAAGCCTTCGATCCAGGTGAAACCCGAGGTATTTTACACAGTTGGTGTCTGGGAGAATAGTAGAACCGAGTCTCACGGGTGGACTATCCTTTTTTCTCAGAGTAAATGTGATGTGATTAGATTTTTGTGCACTTGGCCGTATGCGCCACTTTTCCAACCAGGTGTGTGTCTTGTCCAATACATTTTGAAGTTTATTGCTGGCTTCTTCAGGAATTTCATCACTGGCTAGATATGCTACATCATCAGCGTATGTGGCGACAGTCACATCTTCAGTGGTAGGCAGGTCCGATGTGAAAATATTATATAGGACGGGGCCAAGCACAGAGCCCTGTGGTACCCCGGCTTCTATTTTGTGTAGGTTGGACCTTGCATTCCCATGTTTTACTTGGAAAAGTCTGTCAGATATGTAGGATTTGATCAGGACGTACATAGTGTGTGGGAGATGTAGTTTCACTTTACACAGTAGGCCTTTGTGCCATACTCTGTCAAAAGCTTGTTGTACGTCCAGGAAAGCCGCTGAACAGTAAAGTTTCCTTTCAAAGCAGCGTCTGATTTCTTTATATACGCGGTGCATCTGCTCAATTGTTGAGTGCGATTTCCGAAATCCAAATTGGTGCTTAGGTATGACTTCATGGTCGTCCAGGTGAGCTGTTACACGTGCCACAAAAATTTTTTCCCATAATTTTGAAAGAACTGGAGTGAGACTGATTGGACGGTAAGAAGGTGCTTCGTGAGGAGGTTTCCCGACTTTGTGGATCATGATTATTTGTGATATTTTCCAGAGCTTAGGGATGTGCGATGTCCTCAAGATAGCATTGAAAAGAGAAGTGAGAAAAGTAATGCACTTCTTCGGTAGCTTCTTCAAAACTTTTGGAGTGATCAGATCAAAGCCTGGGGCTTTATTAGGGTCAAGGGTCCGTATTTCTCTTGCTATTTCTTTTGGTGACGCCGGTGTGATAGGTGGGCACATCTGGAAAT
Source organism: Epinotia brunnichana (assembly GCA_963854355.1). Lineage (NCBI taxonomy): Eukaryota > Metazoa > Arthropoda > Insecta > Lepidoptera > Tortricidae > Epinotia > Epinotia brunnichana. Next base: position 6,246,495 of record OY977949.1, on the reverse strand, counting down.
CCTGCAAGAGAATTTCGTTCACATCTGATTCGTCGGCGCCCCCCTTATTTGGCTTAAAAACTTTTGCTAGATGATCTGCAAATACCTCAGCTTTTTCAGCATCTGTTCTTGCCCAAGAGGTAGGTGATCTAAGAGGTGGGAAAGACTGTTGTGGTTTTCCGGTAATTTTCGTTGCCTTCCACAGTGACATTTCACCTTTTCCCTGAGGAGTCATTTTTTCTAGGGTGTTACGAACTCTCTCATTTTCCGCTGCCTCTAATAGTGCCTTCAGTTGTTTTGCAGCTCGATTGAATGCAGTTTTATCCTTGGAACGATGAGATTGATGCCAACTTTTGCGTAGGCGTCTTTTTTCTTGCAGCTTGGATTTGATGTCACCCGATTGTGGCTTCTTGGAAGGAGGTTTAGAAACGAATGGCGTGTTTTTCCAAGCTGATATCTGAATTAAGTTGGTTATATGTTCACAAGCATTATCCACATCTTCTAAAGTCTTCAAAGGCAACTTTAAATTTATATTTTTCGTTAGGTAACTCTGAAATCCTTCCCAGTCAGTTTTATGATTTGTTAAAGTTTCCGGTGGCTCCTCGTTGAGGGCGGTAGTATTTAATGTAAGAATCACCGGTGTGTGGTCTGATGATCCATCCAGATTTGACTCTACAGAGGAGTAGATGTAACCGATGCCTTTAGTAATAAAGAAGTCTAACAAATCCGGGATTTTTTTGGGGTCAGTAGGCCAACTAGTGGGTTCACCGGAAGATATAGGTGATAGATGGTTCGCATCAAGGCAGTTTTTTAATGAACGGCCTCTAGGCAGCGTGATACGTGATCCCCAAAACGTGTGCTTCGCATTCCAATCTCCTCCCGCTATAAATTTGCTACCCAATGATGCAAAGTAGTTTTCAAACATCTGTTGTGTAATTTTATGTTTAGGCGGGCAATAAACCGCTGATAGTGTGATCAGCCCTGAACGATCCTCAAGTCTTATGGTTGTGGCCTGAATGTGGTCCGTGGTATAGCCCTCCAGCAGGGAGTGTTTTATGTGGGATTTGATAATAATCGCAGTACCCGCATGAGCTTTTCCATTGTCAGGGTGTGGCGTAAAATAGATATTAAAACCGTTCATACTGTAACAGCTGTTTCTAGTAGCGTGGGACTCCGATATGAGAACCACATCTATTTTGTTATTTTTTATAATTTCTTCAAGTTCAAGGATGTTAGCAGAAAGTCCATTTATGTTCCACGTTGCAATTCGAAGAGAAGTTATGAATGTAACTTAGAGATGACAGTTGTTAATAGGCCAAGCAAGGTTCCTATTTGTTGAATGAGTTGATCTAACTTTTCTGATTGTTTAGATAGGATTTGTTCTAGAGAAGATCTTGGTTGAGTATAAAAAAAATATATGATGTACATTACTATGCAAACTTCCACCGAAAATTGGTTTGAACGAGATCTAGTGTAGTTTTTTTTAATACGTCATAAATCGTAAACAGCAATTTATTTTACGGAACCCTTCATGTGCGAGTCCGACTCGCACTTGGCCGCTTTTTTAAGTTAAATTTAAGGATCAGTTTCAAAGCTTTTTTGCATGGTAGCTGTGTTTCGTAAAATTGTTTTAATAACACTTCCTAATCAATGAGAGGTGGAAATAATAAATTGAAAAAATATTCATCAGTTTCACATTCTACAATATCAACAATGTCGAAAAACAGTGACAAAATATGAGTCATTAATAATTAAGGAAAATCGAAAATCAACTCCTCCAGACATGGAGAATGCACTTCTAATATGGTATGAAGTTCATTACAAGCCATAATATACTTATGAGTTGCCTTGCACAAGAAAAGGCTAATAATTCTACCTGTGCTTCTAATGACTTTTGGATTTTAACAACTATATCCTAGTGGTCCCTTCATGGTCATTATTACAGAAATCCATGTATATTTTTTTGTTAGACGGGTCCCAGTCATCGGTCCAGTCATCTTTATGAACTGCTAGGGTACAGTGTTGGTTTGTTTGAAAGTGTTAAGTATCATACGAGGGTCAAACTGAAAGTTCTTAGAAAATCAAAAACTGAGCAATCAAGCAACTTATTACTTTTATTATATCTTTTCAAAATAGCCTCCCTTCACATCAATACATCGCTGCATTCGATAGAACCACTGAGAAAAGCACTTTGCCCACTCGTCCTTAGGGGTCTCTTCGACGGCCTTTTGAAACGCAGCCACTGCTTCGTCGGCGTCCATAAAACGTTTTCCTCGAAGTTTTTCTTTAATTTTTGGGAATAAATAAAAATCACAAGGTGCAAGGTCGGGGCTATAAGGTGGGTGACCCAGTAATTCCACGTTTGCCGTCGCCAAATAGTCGATCGTTTGCTTGGCGGTGTGCGATGAGGCGTTGTCGTGGTGAAGCAGGATCCTACTGCGAGGCCGTTTTTCTCGAACTTTTTCCAAGACAAGTGGTAAACAATTGTTAGTGTACCACTTCGCAGTAACTGTTTTTTGATCCTCTAAAATAATTGTTGCGTAATGACCAGTCCTTCCGAAGAACGAGGCCACCATCTTTTTTCCCACACTTCGACCTCTCTTCACTTTAGTAGGCAACTCCTCGGAAGGAAACACCCACTCAGCAGACTGTCTTTTAGTTTCAGGATCATAACAGTAAATCCAGCTTTCGTCACCCGTAACTACGTCGAACACAGCATTTGAGTCACCTCCGTTGAATCTTTGACCCATTTCACGGCACCAATCAACACGACGGACTTTTTGGGCTTCTGTCAAATTATGAGGTATCCACCGGGCACAAAGCTTCCTCACCGCTAAATGTTCATGGAGGATTTTGTGGACTTGACTCATACCAATGGCTAAGCTTGTACGAATCTGCTGATAGGTTACTCTTTTGTCAGTCTCTATCATACGCCGCACAACACTGATGTTATCTTCAGTAGTCGCCGTAGAAGGCCGGCCCTCACGCAGATCATCAGTGAGATCAGTGCGGCCACGTTTAAATTCATTAAACCAGTTGTAAATAGTAGCACGAGATGGGGCTTCATCGTGAAAGGCCAATCGAAGTCTATCATAACTTTCTTGTTGACTTAAATTACATCGAAAGTCGTAAAAAATCATTGCTCGAAAATTTTCTCGCGTTAAATTCATGCTCACGTAGTACACACAATTTTCAATTTGCCGCCAAATCGTAAAACAAATGACAATCGAGTGGAATTCGTACACAAAAATATTAAGAAAGAGTTCTATTTTCAAATTTTGAACTTATTTTTTTATTATATTTATTACAAGTGGCCAGTTCTAAAGACTTTCAGTGTCGCCCTCGTATTAGATACGAGAACGTCGAGAACCGGGTAAGGGCATTTATTTGTGTGATGAGCACGAATATTTGTTCCTGAGTCATGGATGTTTTCTATGTATATAAGTATTTATTTCTCTATATAAGTATCTATATCGTCGTCTAGTACCCATAGTACAAGCTTTGCTTAGTTTGGGACTAGGTTGATTTGAGTAAGATTGTCCGCAAATATTTATTAAGAAAAAAAAAGAAAAAAAAAAAAAAAAAAAAAAAAAAAAAGATACGAGGACCAAATTGTATTTAAATAAAATTTTGTTAATAAGCTTTTAACAACTTCATATTTTCAGTTGAATTAAAATTGTATTTATAATTAAACTATGTATATGTATTCCAACTATTTATTGTAAAGAGCTAGCTTATCAGGAAATGCTCAAGGACAACGGAACTTTTAAATTTAATTTATTTAATAACTTCGTATTTTCAGTTTAATTAACTTTATGTTATACATTAGATAATAACAAAGTTTTGATTTTGTGGATCTTGCACTGGAATTCAGCAATGGAATTAATTTGTTGCATAAAATTATGTATATTATTAGTAATTTATTGTTTGATAGTGAGTAATTATAATAGGCCACAATATCTTTGTTGTTCCTCACAATCAGCCAGAGTTTGGCACACAATATTTGTTGAGTTTATTCATTCATTGCATGTCATTGAATTAATGTATTTCAATATACTTAGATAAGTATGTCAATAATGATAATAAAAGTAAAACAAAAAAAAATATATTATAAGAAAAAATAAGAATGTCAATGTCATGCTACGAATATATAGTGATGCGATGTCAATTATCTTATTAATTATACAATACAGAACCAAATTAAAAATAAATTGCAAGTCACAGAGAATGTATCTGTAAAAAAATTTGGTGATACACATGTCAGGAATTATTCATTTCAAAGTGTTTGTTAGTACTATAATACATTTTCTTCTGGGAGGAGTCAACTGGTCAGAGTGGGTTCTATTAGCAGTACTACGGAGCAAATTAAATTTGTCGTACCGCAAGGAAGCATACTCGGACCCACTCTTTTCCTTATTTACATCAACAACATCCTAAACCTGCAAATTCCAGGTTCTGAAATAATTTGCTACGCTGACGACACAGTAATTCTGTTTAATGATATTAGCTGGGAAAAAGCAGTTGCTGCTGCAGAAAAAGGCATGAAAATTGCCTCGGACTGGTTTCGTGCCAACCTTTTAACCCTTAACAATAATAAAACAAAATTTCTTTGCTTTCACAAAACCACCACATCGAAACCGTCCCTCAATCCCGTTATAAAAATTCATTCTTGTAAAGACTTCCCTGCCATCTCCTGTAACTGCGATTCCATCCAGCGCACTGACGTTATTAAGTACCTGGGTCTATTTGTCGACGAAATTTCAAACACACACACAAGCAACAAACTCTCCGCAAGAATTAGAAAATCTATTTATATTTTCAAAAAACTTCGGCAGTCTGCACATAGCTCTTTGTTACTACTAGTCTACACTGCGCTGTGCCAGTCAGTGATCAGTTATTGTATCACAGCGTTGGGCAGCGCAGCAAAGACTGCGACCTTGTATGCGAATCACACGTTTTAACCGTAAGTCAACTTTATATCCTTAAAATTTCATTATGTACACACAAAACCACTAAATATATACCTTGCTACGACACACTACTTAAAAAACGCGTCTTTAGGTTACCAGTTCCTAGAGTTCTTTCCAGCTTTGGTAAACGTTTTGGCGATTATATTAGGGTAGCAATATATAACACTTTACTGAAATATTGTAACCTAACGGGCAGCACAAGAAATGAAGCCAAATCACTTATTTTTAAATTTCTTCATTCGTTAAATTATGCTGAAACTGAAGCTATCTTTAATATCTAAGTTAGTCTCTAAGTATAAACTTTTCAATGTAAAATATTTTTTCTTACTCCTGCAAATGTAATAAATATCTGTGGTAACTTATTTCTGATGTTTAAAAATTAACTGGTTCTCCACGATACAGGCGTAGCCTAGTGTGGGGACCCCTGGTAACTATGTAAAACTCATTCTGTTTAAATAAATGACTTTTTTACTTTTTACTTACTATTTTATTTAAGCACCAGTTAAATTTTTTTTTTTGAATTCTGGTAAATTCAGAGTTTTTAGGTCATTTGGCAAATGGTTAAAAAATTTGACCAACATATACAATATACTTTGCTTAAAGTGAGCAGAGTTATGGCTTGTGTAACAGAGATTAAAACCATGTACATTAAGTACACTTCTGCTCAATACCCCGAAATTACACGCAGGAAATAAATATTTAAATAATTACCTGTCCTGTGATGCCGGTTATCAGAGCCACCTTACTGTTGACATCGCCACTTGAACCCTCTCCGGACATCTTCTGTTTTTTTTTTATTAAAAAGAAAAAAAGATTAAGGCACAGGGCTTAGCGTACAACTGTACACGTCCTCACTGCTCGAGCCGGCGACGCTTGATGCCGATTGATAAGCTTATCACAAACACTCATACTCAGTTAACATTATCGTGCGAAATAGCGGTTTACGACCGAATACGAGATATTCAACGAATGAACAATGTAATGACAACTTTCCGGATAGAAATTGCGCGCTCAATACGCAATGATAGCGTACAAAAATATTTTAAATCGCAATTTCATCAATAAATTCAGCTTCTAGGAAAAGGCGATGTTTAAAATATAAAAGACTTATGTTAGTTATGTTATATGTTATGTCAGTGTCATGATCAAAATGTCAACGTGAACGTCGTTTGTTGTGTTCGAGCACTGTTCGAGTGACTAAATTAAACGCTGTTGTTGCTATTGCCATCATGTAAAACTCGCTTAAACGTCAATGGTAATGATACTAGTGATGTGTCAAACCGCAAAATTGCCAAACCGAGTAACTCGACTCTAAAATATACCCAACCCGGTTTGCAAACCGGTTTGACCAAACCGAACTGGCTTCGACCAATTGCCACTTCGGGTTAGATGTCAGATCGCTAAGTCGATTCTTTCCGGGTTGACGAAGAGGTGGAGTCGAATCGGACACTGAGAGACTATGGGTGGGTTAAACCTTGTATCAAACCGTCTGTAATCGTAAGTTGCTGCAACCCGCCCTAGTAGATACTACTAGGGCGGGTTGCAGCAACTTACGATTATCAGTGTCGCGTTTATCGGCGACGTTAGGTATTTGCCACTGACTTCTAGGTATGGAAATGTGAAACAGAGGACCCAATTCTACGTGCACATCGCTTAAATAGACTAAAACTAAAATGTCTAATTTTTAGACATAGTTTAGGCGGCAGATTTAACAAGTGCTATTCCAGAATGTCAAGCTGACTAAAATTAGCCCGATTTTATACGTATTCTAAAACTTCTAAATTGAGTTGAATGTGTTGCTACAAAAAAAAAAAGTGAGTGAATGAATGAATGGAATCTATGAAAAAGAGTATGAGATCGTATTTTTTTACATTATATTTTAATATTTACATCCGTATTATTTATTATTAATACTATCTTTAATACTATTCACTGTCCACATTTTATATTAGGTAAAAATAATTTATCACATTTAAATGGGCAGCATTTAAAACATTAAAAAAATGCATATTGTTTGTGGTTTGCTGTCAAGCAAGTGTTTGTTTTGCTTTGTGTTTTCTTTCATAGTTTGTTTTGTTTTAACAAGATTGCGTTGATAAAATGAATTCGACGCGGAAAAGAAGCAACAAAGTTCAACAAGAGGTGCTCGTAGAGCAACTCAGCGCGAACGTAATGTTAGCGAGAGGTAAGCATTTTGATTTACTACTAGAAAGTGCCCGCGACTTTGTACGCGTAGAATTAGTTTCCCGCTACTCTCCATTTTTCTTCCCGTCAGGGGTCGATTCTCTACAAATCCTTTGTACAGTGCACCTCTACGGTACCCAAGGAATACTCCCTCCAAAGTTCAAGTCCCTAGGAGACAAATTATTTTCATGGCGCATCATTAAATTGTTAGAAATGTTATTTTCGTATACATATTTATAGTCATGGAGTTCATTATATGTATTTATCTAAATGTAAATGTGTACCTTTTCAGGAAATATAGCAAGCCCCGAAGTGGCAGCTTTCTAGGCGGCCCTTACTGTTACTCTAAACCGACATGGCTGTCGAAGGACAGTAGTGGAGTGGCAGAATGTAAGTACTGTTAGAATGAAAAGCACTTAGGGAACAAGCTCATACATGGGAGCGATGTTAATTGTGTCAGTTGTCACATGGTAGGGTTGTAGTAGTTTCTTAATAAATATGCACATATGAGAATTATGTCTCCGTTTTGTTTGTCAGAGATCTCTCTAATGCTTCATGCACATGAAGGCTAGGGCTAGAATGATAGGCTTGCACCAGTGTAAGATATATAAAAGTAAGAAGTACATGGTAATACAAACCTTTTCATTCCATTGTACAATTGTACATCTTATTCTTCTAATACTTGTTTGTCCATCATTCTGTCTGTAAGCCAGAGCTATTTTCCTCAGAAACTGAGAACTACACGGCTAAAATTTTGCATGTACATGTTTTCTATGAAATGAGAGATTTTTTTTAGCATTGACATTTCATTAAATGCTTGTATCCAGGGATGCAATTTCTTTTTAGTTTTCAGAACCCTTATATTTTTGTCATGTCCGTCCGTCTGTCCGTCATATGTCACACAAACAAACTACTAGATGTATATTGATGAAATTGGGAGTGTCGGTGTCTTCTAAAAGCCGCTACTTTGTTTCGTACTGAAATAACATAGTCTTACATGCTCTGGCCCGGTTTTGATCATTCAGTGTGGTATCATTGAATAGGTCTTTAAAAAGACACGAAGGTTTCTAAGTATCTTTTTTGATTGCACATAAATGAACAAAGTTTGAAGTCGACCAACACCTGAAGGCATGACTTGTTGTTCAATTACAGAATGGCTAGATAATTAAGAACAAGATTTTATTCCCCATACAACTGCATACAAATATGACTTTTTCAAATTTAATGATGATTTAAAATATGTTTAGCCAATTTTATTTCTGAGTATATGGAGGTATCTGTGTATAAATAAGATTTAATTTAGTTTATATAAAAGTTCTGATAGTAGTATGAGAAACAAAACATTCAAATTTGCAATTAAAATGAATCACGACTTTGTCTGTTAAACACATCAAACTTACTTACCTACTAGCTTACAAATTTTTCCAGAGTTCATACGCCTTCAGAAGCACAGAAAATAATACAAATTAAAATTATATTTTATATTATATTAATTCACAATTGCAGATTTGGTCACAGTGGGCGCAGAAAGTCAAATCAAAATATCGAAAATGGAGAGATCAAACCCAGGGCACTGGTGGAGGTCCTGCAGTTGTCCGTCCACTAACAGACACCGAATTAAAGGTGTTGGAGGTTGTCGGAGCAGCTGCTGTGGATGGCTTTGCTAATCTAGAAACTCCACTGGTATGTTTATTGTGTTTTAAATTTATACCCGATTACGGCGAAGCAAAAAGGAGGGTTATGATACTTATGATTTTGACCAGTATGTATGTACTTATGTGGGTATGTAAGTATGTTCATCTGTTCCCTCATAACTTGTAAACTACTTATAATGTGACAAATGAGGTACAGTTGAAAGCGTTTTGATTGTTCACTGCGAAACTATTCTACTTGTGCATAAAACAGTAGGATGTTCACTTTCTGGAAAGTCAGGGAAGCTCATGGTGGTCAGGGAAAGTCAGGGAAGTTCTAGACAGGTCAATAATGTTCATACGTTTTTAGGTGAGAGTCAGGATGGCGGGTGTACCTAAAGATGTATAAAAAAAAAGTATACGAAAAAATTTTACCTAAAATGTACTATTTAGTACCACATTTAAAAAAAATTGTACCACCACATACTCAAAGTTATTACAAAATGAAGGTACACCCGCCAACCAGACAGTCAGGATGGCAGGTGTACTTCTGTGAGCTACTATGTTCCCACCAATTATAAAAAAAAAATTATACACCAAAATTTTGTACCAAATTTGTACTTTAATATACAATTTACATTCGGGCAATGTAATTCGTGGTTTGAGAGTTATACACATTTAAGGTTTTTCTACTGGTACCTAGTTAAGCTCGTTACATAACAGGAAGGCTTTCGGTTTGTCTTTACGTATTTATTTTATATCATCATCATCATCATGTCAGCCGAAAGACGTCCACTGCTGGACATAGGCTTCCCCCAAAGAGTGCCAAAGTGACCGGTCCTGCGCCACCTGCATCCAGCGGACTCCCGCGACCTTTACCAGGTCATCAGTCCACCTTGTGGGGGGCCTACCCACGCCGCATCACCGGCAACACTCACTGGTCAAACACTCGTCTTGAGACACTGCGGAATATTGGACGAAAAGATGTGCCGTAGCTTCCCGAACGCTACCCAGCCGAGTCGGATTTTATTTTATAAGTATATCAGAGATAATTCTTTAATAAGTCCGATTTCAAGTGCCGGTTTCTACAGGGAGGTCCCTTTTGGATTCGGATAATATCTGATTATGGGATCCAGGAATTCTTCAAATGCAATAATATGGCGATTTCGGTAACTTATATGGTACGAGTAAATCATGCATTTTCTCTTGGTAAGGGGGATGACCTATGGACTTTTTAATGACGTAGGTAACTACTGCACAAAGTTCGATTAGATTTCGTTGAATTGCTACTTCAATTACTATTGCTCATAAATTATTTTGGAGGTAAATTGATGATGACTTGATGATGGCAAATTACAGAGATAGGTTTGCGTTGCGAGTCAGCTTAGCCGAGCCTTAAAAATTCGAACCTTCTCGAAAAGTCTTTTCAGTACTGCATAGCGGTAGTCTTATCATCAACGTCTCGAGTCCTTAAAGTTTGGCCTAGCGCTAAATCACAACACTATTAGTCCCAAAGCCCGCTCCCAAAATGCCTGTCTCATGATAGCACGATAAATGCATGGCACACGGTCGAAAAAGTTGTGCTGAGCGAGGATCAGGAGATTATCGCACTTAAAATTGGCCGGAAGTTTCAGAAAATCCATCACACACACACGTACATTTCAAGGGTGTATTTACATCGTGTGATATCAGTACGATATACGTGGCATCATTCAGCCCTTTAATCGTAGAGATAGGAAACATATGGATTGGCAGACTTACTTATGCTTAAAGACACTATTATTTCAATACGCTTATATTAATTTTCGTTATTAATCCTGTAAGTATAATTTTAATTTGACATAGACGTACACATGATATCATATCAGCCGAAAGACGTCCGCTGCTGGACATAGGCCTCCCCCAAAGAGTGCCAATGTGACCGGTCCTGCGCCACCCGCATCCAGCAGACATAACACATAGTGTACCGGAATTCAATTGAGATTGAAAGTCTGTAAGTGTGTAATGACTATGCAATAGATATGTGGCTTATGAGAATAGTTATTTGTAAGGGGGGAAAGTTGTATTTTACCTGCGAGTGTTTCAACACACGAGACGTAAACTAACTTTTCGCCCGTGTATAACACAAAACTTTTCACCTCACTACAGCGAGGAAAATAAGAAAAAGCGGCCAAGTGCGAGTCGGACTCGCGCATGAAGGGTTCCGTCTGTGACGTACGTAAAAAAAACTACTCACTAGATCTCGTTCGAACCAATTTTTAGTGGAAGTTTACATGGTAATGTACATCATATATTTTTTTTAGTTTTATTATTCTCTTATTTTAGAAGTTACGGGGGGGGGGACACACATTTTGCCACTTTGGAAGTGTCTCTCGCGCAAACTATTCAGTTTAGAAAAAAATGATATTAGAAACCTCAACATCATTTTTGAAGACCTATCCATACATGTACGGGTTTGATGAAAAAAAAAATTTTGAGTTTTAGTTCTATGTATGGGGAACCCCCAAAAATTATTGTTTTTTTTCTAATTTTGTGTGAAAATCTTAATGCGGTTCACAGAATACATCTACTTACCAAGTTTCAACAGTATAGCTCTTATAGTTTCGGAGAAAAGTGGCTGTGACATACGGACGGACGGACAGACAGACAGACAGACATGACGAATCTATAAGGGTTCCGTATTTTGCCATTTGGCTACGGAACCCTAAAAAGGGTAAGACAAAAAAAAATATATATATATATATTTGTCACAAAAAAAAATGTCAGGGAATTTTAAACGAGCCAAACATTTAGTACTTTTTACGTTCTACGTTCTTCTACGTTAGCTGTCACATGTCACTTAAGCTGATAAGCAATAGGTATCAAACATACAAAAAGGGCTTTCCGAGCTAGTGAGGTGAAAATTATATTGTACTAAATACCTGCCCGTGCCGTGTTGCCCACATATTGCAAAGAAAACAAGTATACCCGGGCGATAAAATATAGTATATGTCCATGCTTGTGTTATGGGTACTAGACGACGATATATTTAATATATGTAAATACTTTTATACATAGAAAGCATCCAAGACTCAAAAACAAATATTCATGCTCATCACACAAATATTTGCCCTTACCGGGATTCGAACCAAGGACCTTCAGCTTCGTAGGCAGTGTCACTACCCACTAGGCTAACCGGTCGTCAAAACATCCTCTCTCTATTTGTATTTCCTTTCCCTTGTTTTCAAGCTTGATTTTACTTGTAGAGTTGTTGTATATATTTCGTAAGATATCTATGTAGGTATGTTTGTTGTACATTGTTCTCTCTCAGTGCTTTCCATATAGCCTCGTGCGAGATTGTGTCGAACGCTTTTTTGAAGTCTATAAAAGCTATGTATAGAGTGCAGTTATATTCTATGTGCTTTTCTATAAGCTGGTCGACAACTTGTATATGATCCATTGTGGAAAACCCTTTACGAAAGCCTGCTTGCTCAATAGGTTGGTGAAAGAGGTTCGCGAATCGAATATGAGTTGAAAAATAAACAAGTTTAAGTAGTAACAACACTTACCTACGTATGCGTGTACCTACCGTAGAAAGACCTTCAATGTGTATTGCTCGCAAACCACGGATTATATTGCTCGAATATAATTTGTATATTAAAGTACAAATTTGGTACAAAATTTTGGTGTCAATTTTTTTTAATAATTGGTGGGAACATAGCTCACAGAAGTACACCCGCCATCCTGACTGTCTGGTTGACGGGTGTACCTTAATTTTGTAATAACTTTAAGTACGTATTTTTTTTTAAATGTGGTACTAAATAGTACATTTTGGGTACATTTTTTTCGTATACAATTTTTAGGGTTCCGTACTCAAAGAGTAAAACGGGACCCTATTACTAAGACTCCGCTGTCCGTCCGTCCGTCTGTCTGTCTGTCACCAGGCTGTATCTCACTGATACCGTGATAGTTCCAGCTGAAATTTTTACAGATGTATTTCTGTTGCCGCTATAACAATAAATACTAAAAACAGAATATAATTAATATTTTTATTGATAATGGTACGGAACCCATCGTGCGCGAGTCCGACTCGAACTTTGGCCGGTTTTTTCATTTCATAATAGAAAAATTTAATACCTAGTCTAAAATGCATCGGAGCCGAGATATTTCTAATATATTTATGTATGTATATTTCCACAGGTCATATTGAAAAGTTATAATTTATTTTAACTGACAACAGGTTTTAAGTATAACATACTCCTTACATAATTTACACTATTTATGTAATCGCAAACTTGTTGTAGGTTGCTTCTGTGGATAATTCAACGCTGGCTGACGAAGTATTAGAACCGCCGCCTACCGCCGAAGTACGTGAACTGCCGCAACCAGTTTCTGCCCAGCCACGACTTGCTATCCAGCCACCATCACCTACCATCCACCACCACCATCCACCATCACCTACCATCCACCACCACCATCCACCATCTGTAGCCCAATTACCGAGGTTGAATAGTAGACGACCTGAACGTAGTCAAACTCACCCAAGTATTGCCCCATCTCGTCAACGACAGCGCAAGAGACCTCAGCGGCCTAAACCGGCAGAAATTCTGTCAGGGTCATTAGACCGGAATCATGAATTATTTCGGTCTACAATAACTCAGGCAGCGGAGACCTTGGCCGCTGCCATCAGAGAAGCAGGAGAGACCATTTCCTCGGCTATTAGGGAGCATGGTGGCGGTGGGCAGTTAGTAGAGTATTTAGACCAAGATTTAGAATAGAGTAACAGTAGGGATCACTTAAATTGATGTTTCTTTAGTTTTAAAAGGAGAAACCGATAAGACCTTGATGGAAGTCCGTTAGTAGTGAAAAGAATTGTGGGTAAATTACAACTAATCAATTTGCATAGAAATAGCCGTGTTCACGCCGGACACATGCTCGGCTCCGCGGCTCGCCCAAGCCGTATGCCTCGTATGGCTCGGGCGAGCCGTCCGCATGCTCAGCCGCATGCCTGCGGCAGGCTCGGTCGGATAAGTAAGTGTAACGTAAGTGAGGAAACTGTTTATATATTTCTAAAATAATTGACGCCTAGCTGAAAAGTCTGCAACTTTTTTCTGGTGCTAAGGAAGGTTATTCCATCACCAAAAAAAATAATCAGGCACTTCTAATATTTTCATCCATTCCGCATTTGATATTTATAGAGCAAAGGTGCTTTCGTATGTCCGGCCCTTTGGTCTCGGTCAAAAAGCCGACAACGCTGGGCGAGGCGTGCGGCCGAACAAAACAACTGTCCACATAGACCGTTAAAGAACATGAAATTATGCGTCTAATGAGTATCAATACATAACAATTCGTTTCAGCGACATAGTAGAAAACCATAGTCGAAAACGAGGCTTTCCTCAACTTTGTAAGTTATTTCAAGATAGTGGTTTTTAAGCTTCTGCGTTTCAATTTTGAAATTAAAGAAATCCTTATAGTTTTGTCATGTCTGCCCGTCTGTCCGTATGTCACATGCATTTGACTCTAAAACTATAAGGTGTATTTGAATAAAATTTTGAGGATAGGTCTATTTTATTAGCCGCTACATAGTTCTGTAATGGAATGACTAAAAAATATTTTTTTTAAGTGTGTACATGCCCCATACATATAACTGCAAGTCAAAAAAAAGTAAAAACGTGTGTGCACATCGATCTAGTTGTCCGCACAGCGAACTACTGGGTTTTTTCCCACACCTGAGTTCCCACAAATTATTGATTAGTTATTTCACCTACGATTATTCTCACTACTAACGCACTGCATCTTGCGTGTCTGTAAATAAGTGTCAGTGCGCAGCCGACCGTAGACGGCAACGGCATCGTCAGGCGTCCATTCTAATTTCTCTGTATACATCTATCTACTACATATAAATCAGTATGGACGCCTGACGCTGCGTCTGCCGTTGCCGTCTGCGGTCGGCTGCGGAATGACACATTGAAGAATACTTACACTTAAAACGTCTGCTAGACGGTCGCCAACACGGCCCTCCGACCGCTGTAGTATGAACTTTGTTGCAAACAACTGTCTACACGGTCGGTGCGGACCAAGGTCGCTCGGTCGGAGGGGCGTGTTGGCGACGCTGAGCTAGCAGACGTTTAAGCAGGGATGTGAAGAGTCGGTCGGCCTTTCCCTTCTGAGATGTGCCTGGCGCTGTAGCTACGTGCAGGGCCGTAGCTAGGGGGGGGGGGGCATTATGGGGAAATGCCCTACCTTAAAATACCATTGCCCTACCTTAAGAAACTGCCTCACACAGATTAGATCAAGTTAAATTTTGACTCGTGCCCTAATTGTTGTAATTACGGCTGCCCTATCTTAAATTCAACTCTGGCTACGTGACTAATCTATGAAAACATAGAATAGCACATCTCTGATGGAAAGGCACCCTAAGAGACTAACCATAGCAAGCGTCCGATCCGCCGCCGCGAAAGGCGATGTAAGCGTGCTGTTTCGTCAAATAGAATCCTGTACTTACAAACTTGGTCACGAGCGCCTCGGGCGCAAAAGAAGCGCGAGGCGTCTGCGTGCCGCTTTCCCGGCGGCGGATCGAACGCTTGCTATGTTTAACAAGACTAACTACCAAAAACAATGTTGAAAATTAACAAAGCTATTTTTATGTCATTGTCAAAATTTGTAAATAAAAGCAAAGTGTTTTATTTGATAAACAGGTGATTGCTGCATAGAAACAGAGATGTTGTTAGGGTTAGGGTTTTATTTTACGGAACCCTTCATGGGCGAGTCCGACTCGCACTTGGCCGCTTTTTTTAATAGGGTGGCTACAATTTCATTATTTAAAAAAGTTATGTTTGAAAAGATTTTGATAATTTAATTTGCAATTAAACTATATTATTGTATTAATAAACATAGTGAAAAAATTGGTTTGTTTACATGTGTAACAAACTGTCACGACTGGTGGAATAAAAAACACTTCTAATGTTATACTTGTTTTAATAAATTTAACGAAAATAGTTGTTAATTAAAGATGCACGTCGTTCACGAGCAGCATTCAAAAAATCATTCCCTTGTGGTCCTGGGAGATCTTCTGGACCATTTTGCTGTTCATCATCCTCTTCTTCACTTTCGTCATGTGTGGTATTTTCATCACTCTCAGAACCACTGCTGTCTGAATCAGAATCGTCACTGCTGTCTGAATCATAATCATTTTCTAACCCGTGTATCATATTATACATAGTGCAGCATGATATAATAATTTTGGCAGCTTTTTCTGGGCTGTAATGCAGAGTACGGTGGCGATGAAGGCATCTGAATTTATTTTTTAAAACTCCAAAACACATCTCTATTACCCCTCTTGCCTGTGCATGGCGTTTATTATATCTTGCTTCTGGTGACTCTGCAACTGGGTCCGGATGAGGAGTCATCAGCCATGGGAGAAGTGGGTAGCCTTTGTCCCCTAGTAGCCACTCCGTAGCCTAGTGCTGTATGTACTGTTCTTCAAGGTGATGGTGCACATTGCTACTCCTCCAAATAGCAGCATCATGGGTTGAGCCAGGAAAATTTTGGTTCACACTGGTAATCACACCAGTAGCATCACAAATTACTTGACAGTTAATACTGTAAAATCCTTTTCTGTTGTAGAAAATGTTGCCTGGAGCTGTTGGATGGTTAATTGGGGGTTTGTGTATCGGAATGTGACTCCCATCCACCGCACCCAATGTATAGGGTATTCCAAACACATTCTGGAAGCCTTGCATGGCCCTCTCTTTTTCTATTCTCGTCACAGGGAACTTGATCCACTGTGGAGTCAATCTCTCCATTATCAAACGACAAACAGCTGCCAGACTTCGACTGACTGTAGGTTGGCTTTGAGCCAGAATGCTTACTTCCCCTACAGCAGTCTGATAGCTACCTTGGGCAAAAAAGTTAAGTGCACTTAAAACCTTTAAATGTGGGGGCACAGTACCCACTAGCAATCCTGCGCTCAAAGTATCCACCACGTGTATGCCCATGTCCCGCGACAGTCTAAACAATTTGCGAAACTTCCGCTCGGATCGGTCGAATGGGTTGGATGTATCACGCAATCTCTTTAAGTAAAGTTTTTCACCCTCGCCATGCTCCCTCTCGTCGGCTACTACAGCAGCCATGACGAATTCTTCATCCATATCAAAAAGAAAAAATGCACTTGACTTCACGTAAACAAATTATAAACGGGACTATTTTATTCGCCGCTAAAATTAGTCGGTTAAGTTTGACGTTTCTGTGTTTTCGCGTAAAAACGACATGTCTAGAATTGCATTATGGCAGCTAAACTAAGTTGAATAGACTGCCTAAAATAAGAAACGTCAGATTCAAATTAGCGCTGTCATTTGATTATGACAGCTGCGCATAGAATAGCAAAGTGTTTTAGCGACGCCTAAATAAAATTAGGTAGTTTAGCGGCCACTGTAGAATCGGGTCCAGTGAGGGGCTAATACTTTGTCGATGAGCGATGTTACGAATTACGATACTGTGCTAAAAATTGAACCTTATCTATTAAACAGTACGTTTCATTTTCTTTATCTTTATTAAGCGGCGGTTCAAATCGGCGCTTGAAGTGACCTTCAACGACGCGGCTGTATGCGCGCAACTGACGGTAATATGTCGGTCTCATTCTTACATATGCTACGGTTCACAAACAGTCGAGTCAAGAAGTCGAAGTTCGCGCGTATTTTTGCTTGCGGGACCAAACCGAGTTGAGTTGAGCGCAACTCAACTCGGTTTGGGTCGGTTCGGGCGTGACTCGGTTTGACTCGACGTGCGAAACCGAGTCGTTACATCGCTAAATGATACAATAGTACTCTGTGGTGATTGGTGATAATAAAATAAATGTGACGGATTTGTATTTTGTGTTGTGTTGTGTACAATTTATTGCTGCATGATTTTGAAGATAAATACAATTGTATTCATTTGAATCTTTTCTGCGTTCAGTTCAGATATTGTGAAAAGTATGCAGCGTGATTAACTTTTCATCAGTGAGAAAGTGGTTCATCAGTACCTATAATCGACGCACTTATACCTTGGCGTTAACTTGCGACTGATAAAAATCTAAGGTTATTATCGTTGGTAAAGGATAAGTAGCTGCGAATTTAACCATGTGTTTGAGCATGAACATGTGAACAATCATTGGCGTCGTTAATGTTTTTCCTTGAAACCTAACCTTTTTTATGCTGGCGGAACTTTAGTTATTGCGCCACTATATTGAAGAATAAAAAGTTAGTTTCGCTTGTGCGTGATGCCGGACATCAAGATTACCCCGCTGGGGGCGGGCCAGGATGTTGGCAGGAGCTGTATTCTCCTATCCATGGGTGGAAAAAACATCATGCTGGATTGTGGTATGCACATGGGTTACAACGACGAACGCCGCTTCCCAGATTTTTCGTACATCGTACCAGAAGGCCCAATAACGAGCCAGATAGACTGTGTCATCATCTCACACTTCCACCTGGACCACTGCGGTGCCCTGCCCTACATGTCTGAGATGGTCGGATACACCGGACCCATCTACATGACGCACCCCACGAAAGCCATAGCTCCTATACTGCTCGAGGACATGAGAAAAGTTGCAGTCGAGCGGAAAGGTGAGTCCAACTTCTTTACATCTCAGATGATCAAGGATTGTATAAAGAAAGTCACTGCGGTGACTTTGCACCAGTCTGTAATGGTGGACAATGATTTAGAAATTAAGGCCTACTATGCGGGTCATGTGCTGGGTGCTGCAATGTTCTGGATTAGAGTTGGATCTCAGTCCGTTGTGTATACTGGTGACTATAATATGACACCAGACAGACATTTAGGGGCGGCTTGGATTGACAAATGCAGACCCGACTTGCTAATATCAGAGTCAACCTATGCTACTACTATCAGAGATTCTAAAAGATGCCGTGAAAGAGATTTCCTAAAGAAAGTCCATGAATGTGTAGAAAAAGGTGGCAAGGTGCTTATACCAGTATTTGCCCTAGGAAGAGCCCAGGAGCTGTGTATATTGTTGGAAACCTACTGGGAACGGATGAATCTGAAGTGCCCAGTCTATTTTGCACTAGGTCTAACAGAAAAAGCCAACAATTATTACAAAATGTTCATCACATGGACTAACCAGAAGATTCGGAAGACATTTGTCCAGAGAAACATGTTTGATTTTAAACATATTAAACCATTTGATAAATCATACATAGACAATCCGGGCGCGATGGTGGTATTCGCAACTCCAGGCATGTTGCATGCAGGATTGTCGCTAAATATCTTCAAGAAATGGGCACCTTATGAACAAAACATGGTAATCATGCCTGGGTTCTGTGTCCAAGGCACTGTGGGCCATAAGATTCTGAATGGCGCTAAAAAAGTAGAATTTGAAAATCGCCAAGTAGTGGAAGTCAAGATGGCGGTTGAATACATGTCATTCTCTGCGCATGCTGATGCTAAGGGCATTATGCAGTTGATTCAGTATTGTGAACCGAAGAATGTTCTGCTAGTGCACGGTGAAGCTCAGAAAATGGAGTTTCTGAAGGACAAAATTGAGAAAGAGTTCAAGATAAACTGCTACATGCCAGCCAATGGAGAGACTTGCACTATCACCACCCCAACTAAGATTCCAATAGACGTCTCTTTAAGACTACTGAAGGCTGAAGCAGTGAGATACAATGCACAACCCCCAGACCCAAAGAGGAGGCGCATAGTGCACGGAGTCCTTTGTGTAAAAGACAACAGACTTTCTCTCATGGACATTGATGAAATGTGTGATGAAATCGGTATAAACAGGCATGTCATCCGCTTCACAAGCACTGTACGCCTGGACGACCCAGGACCAGCAATTAAGACTGCTGAGAAACTGAAAACTTTGCTGACGGAGAAACTATCAGGCTGGTCTATTACCATATCAGATGGGAATATCTCTGTTGAGTCCGTGCTGATTAAAGTTGAAGGTGACGATGAAACAACTAAAAATATATATGTCTCATGGACTAACCAGGATGAAGACCTCGGTAGTTACATATTGGGATTACTGCAGTCTATGGTGCAGTAATTTTTTGAATTGTGATTAAAGATTGAAGAAGATTGCATGTGCCTGAATGTGTAGATGTAAGAACAAAATTGTTATTTTTAAGCTCACAAATGTATATATTTTGAAAGACAAATTGAAAAGTTATTATGTGTGTTATTCAAACCAAATATGATATTTCAATACTTATTAGCAAAGAAATCCAACTGACAGTTTTTGCCTACCACCAACGGCAACGCCACAACAATAAACAGCCAATATTTTTTTTTATAAGAAATCTATCTGTAATAACGAATGTATACCAAATCTGTACTTTTTTAGGGTTCCGTAACAAAAAGGTAAAAAAGGAACCCTTATGGTGCGACTCTGTCCGTCTGTCCGTCCGTCTGTCACAACGTTAAATATCTCAGGCTTAAGCTATCAATTTGAAATTTGGAACAACTGTTAAAAGGTTTAAGACACGTGTATGGAAAATGAAAAAAAATTATAAACATTTTTATTTTCTGTTTAAATGACGAATATGAGGGGGGTTAAATAATCAAAGTCTAGTAAATAGATCAAGTGGGGTATCATATGAAAGGGCTTGAGTTGCACTTTCTAAAACTGTTTTTATTGATTTTCTACCATGGTTAAATTTTGATTTATTAAGGAAAATGTAGAAAAAAATACCACCCCCCCCCCTTATCTCCGAAGTTTACGAAGCGAAAATTCTGAAATAATTACATATGGTTAAGAGTAACATAAATAATACAGGAAAAATAAAACGATATCTCTATCTAGCTTATTTTTTTTATTTATCAAAAATAATTTCTTATATTTTGTAATTTACTTACTTTTGTATTAAATTTTACATATTCAAATTCCTATCAGATTATCGTTAAAGTCCCTACTTTCAAATAAAAAATAAATAATCGAAATCGGTACGCGTGATAAACAGCTATCGATGGATAAACAAACATACTAGGTTGTAAGTTGTTAGTACCAAAATGCAGAAGGCGCTTTGCAACGGTAACTTCTACTATGAGCTGTTTAAGATTGTTCAAGAATGAATTAGGTCCTGACATGACGGGTATGGTGTATGAAAGTTTGTACGGAACCCTCGGTGCGCGAGTCAAGACTCGTGCTTGTTTTCATATACATGACAGCTGTTTGTCCGCGATAGACCACACAGCACCTTACACCTTTCTTCTAGCTTCTTCAAGGTAGCCTGTGTTAGGTAGGCCACATCTTCCGGCGGCGGTAGCAGCGGCAGCGGTGCGCCACACGTGGGAGCGAGACACCGCGCTCGGATCTCTCGCTCCCACGTATGGAGCCCCACTGCCCCTGCCGCCGCCGCTCCAAGTCATGGCCAAGTCGTTAGTGATATGTCTGCGCCGGTAAGATCACATGTAGCAACGTACTTGTGCTAAAGCGGGTATTACATTGTCCTAAATTTAGCATCCTGAATGACCTAGGATGCTGATTCAGGAAGGTGTAATCGCATCTAGATTTAGGATCCTTACTAGCTAAATGCGATTACACCTTCCTGAATCAGCTTCCTAGGTCATTCAGGATGCTAAATTCAGGACGATGTAATACCCGCTTTATCACAAACAGTATCGGTTTGCGTGTAAGGATATTGTTCATTTTGAAAAATCCTGATACTAGTCTATTTATATCTATACTATACGATATTTTGCACTTATTATGTAAGCAGTTATGAAAAAGCTACGATAGCCTAGTGGTTCAGGCATACGGCTGTCAAGCGGCCGTCGTGGCTGTGGGTTCGAATCCCGGCTCGTACCAATGAGTTTTTCGGAACTTGTGTACGGAATATTTATTTACTGTTAGCTTTTCGGTGAAAGAAAACATCGTGAGGAAACCGGTCTAATCCCAATAAGGTCTATCTTTCCCTATGGGTTGGAAGACTTGGAAGGTCAGATGGCAGTCGCTTTCGTAAAACTAGTGCCTATGCCAAATCTTGGGATTAGGTGTCAAAGCGGACCCCGAGCTCGTTTAGGGCACAACCGGGAATCACTAGTTTGTGTTTTGTCCATAGCGTAGGTAGGAGTGCGCTTCTTCGCGTTTATAAAACGTCAGCTAGACGGTCGCCAACACGCCTCCGACCGAGCGACCTTGGTCGGCACCGATCACGACCGCTGTAGTATGAAATTTTGCTGCAAACAACTGTCTACACGGTTGGTGCGGACCAAGGTCGCTCGGTCGGAGGGGCGTGTTGGCGACCGTGTAGGTACAGTCACCAACATTAACATGCTGCTATAACAAAACAGGCAAAAATATCTGCCACGTCGTCCTAACGGCCCTAGAAATGTTTTTGCAGATATTTGGTGGCTAATGCTAAGAAGGTTCAGGGTATCAAATATTTTATGAGAAACAAGTAATTCAATAATATAAAAAAATCTGTATATTATGTACACCAAGTGCTGTCTGTATTGCATTTCCCCTGGTACCACAGATGCTGCAGTTTGTTGGCTTCACTCAGCGTTTCCAGATGTTTGTAGTCTACCTGAGCTCCAGGTTGCTGAAAAAAAAGTTCTCTGCAGGTCAGTCTGTCTCCATATTTCACGTTGCACGACATCAGTGTGTTGCGCACTGAATCTAATTGAAGCTAGCGCGTATTGGTATCATATTTGAATGCGAAATATAAAGTGAAATGGACCTCTTCTGTTACTTCCTTCTCTTGTCAATGTACCTATATATCTACATTTAGGTATTCTGTATATCTAGGCGTCCCCTTTCACATTGTTCGATATGTAGGATGCCGGTGCCCTTTGCAAAACCTATACTACCCTAATTTAGAGAAAGGGTAGGTACCTACTCTGTGTAGGTACCGTGCAATACTACCAGATGGTCGATTGCATTAGCGTTTTACGTATCTTACCAATTTAAATGTCATCTTTAGTATGGGAAAATAACAACTTAGTGGTGCTAACACTCGTTCGAAAAATTACAGAATTTCTCCTCTGGTCTTAATAATCTGTGCACCTCCCCGGAATGCAACTCCTGCTTCCCCTTTTACCTCCCCGCCCTTGCTATGTGCCCTTCACACTGTAGTACCCAGAGCGCCGATATGACACGCGGCGAGGTGCAGATATACAGGGTGATTTCAGGGCCGTGGAGCAAGAAGACCAAAAGCGAATAAGATTGTCATACTGAACCCATGGGACCACCCACGAAATCGCAAAAAAATCGCTAACTGTGAGTTAATTCTCCTTCTTCGTGTGAAGGGATCAAATAATTTAAACTATATTTTATTTTGCCAATATTTTGCCACCTCTATGTAGCTTTTAAGAGGTCTTCCGCAGTGCACGTAGCCAGACACAATGAGCACTGCATCATGTGTTGCGTAGTTTGGATGGTGCCACAC
Source organism: Epinotia brunnichana (assembly GCA_963854355.1). Taxonomy (NCBI): domain Eukaryota; kingdom Metazoa; phylum Arthropoda; class Insecta; order Lepidoptera; family Tortricidae; genus Epinotia; species Epinotia brunnichana. The sequence continues at coordinate 6,223,362 of OY977949.1, read as the reverse complement.
TCGCAGAAGCGAGACTCGCGTGAGTTAATTGAGAGTTAATGTATGGAACAGCTGATTTTTTTGCGATTTCCTTGTCGGTCTCTTGGGAAAAGTTGTTCAGTGTTACCATCTTATTCGCTTTTGGTCTTCTTGCTCCACGACCCCGAAATCACCCTGTAGTAGTACATTAGTCTGAATGGGTGATCTTAAAGTGGATATAGTAATTTTTAATGAATGGCCATTGTTTGTGGTCGACGCGTGCCATATTTTGCACGCGCTACGGCGCTACCAACAACACATTCATGAGCTCAGTTCAACAAAATCAGACTACACACGGCGACTTTTGGCTCTTACCATTGGCGGTGGATACAGTCTCCTAAAGTCCCCTTTATGCAGGTGCTCCGTATGCGCCCTCAACAGACTGTGCCTCAACTGTCTCCCAAGGCAGGGTTTGCACAGTCTGCAGATGAGAAGCCCTCCGCAGTTGTCTCGGCAATAGGTGTCGCATTCCTTCCCCCATACTGCTAAGTTCTTTTCGGTGGATACCATGTTTTTGGCTGCTGTTTGCTCTCTGGAATGGGTAAATTGTTTATTTACATATAACGTTTGTTTGTTTGCTGCAAACACACGGATACAAAATCGTACAAAAACAAAATCATAACAAATATTCTATAGGTAACTAACTACACGATATAGAACAGACATAATATGTAGAACAAAACACAAAACGAACTTAAACATAAATGCTGCGTGCCGAGAGCAAAAATATGTATCGATTTAACCCTCTCATAAAATAAGAGCAATATGGGACATATTTATGAGTAAGTTGCATGCATCCATATTTTTACACTTGACTGTGCGTTGCAGGAAAACAAAACGGTCCATGACTCAAGTTACCTACTTACCTATATATTACGCTTCGCTCTTTCGAGCGAAGCACTGATATCCTGCCTAAGCCCCAGACATTATTTAACCTTTCGTTCATTTCAACAAACGATTATATATTAATTAAAATACTGTTTTATCCGAGTCTAATGCGATATTTATTTACCACTTTATATTGATATCTACTATACATGGGTATCTATATCTACTGGTACTAAATCCACACGAACAATTGTTACACAGCCCGTCGGTCTATGGTGCAAAAACAACTGAGCAACGAATGATTTTCAATCAGGGGTGACAACGCTATCAACTTTATATTTATTTAAGGCGCTATAGTATCATGGTCTTCTCTCCCTCTCGCTGAGCATAAGCGTGAGCGAGATGGAAGTGCGTGTTTGGAAGCGCGGATATCATGTTTTTTAATTTTAATTTTTTGTGCGTTTAAATAAATAAAAAAGTAATCACTAAGTTCCCTCAAACATGATATTGCCGATTTTTAGAACCAATGTTAATATGTTTAGCTATTGTGCATAATTTGCTACGAATGTTTTAAGTGAATTTTAATATGTTTTAGACCTATGTATTTCGTGATTTTTTTCTATCGAGCGAAAATTGCTTAATTGTGTTTCGAATCACTGATTTCCCTGCAAAAAAGCCTCAAGATTACTATTCGTATTTTTTTGAAACCATATTATTATAAACAGACGCATTATATTGTTTCAAAAACTATGTTCGCTTCACTTCGCTGAGCCTATAGCGCCTTAAACGATTATTATGTATAGTCGTAAAGGTCGCGGGAGTCCGCTGGATGCGGGTGGCGCAGGACCGGCCATTGTGGCACTCTTTGGGGGAGGCCTATGTCCAGCAGTGGACGTCTTTTGGCTGATATGATGGTGATGATGTATAGTCGTTAATATTTGGCTCCACTTGAGTGTGCGCCATACTTGGGAGGAAGAGGCCGTGCTTCGATGCCCGCTGCCGCTGCCGCCACCGCACCGCACCGGTGGAAGTCGCTGTTGCTGGTGTTGGTCTTGCTTGTGCATGCGTTTATGGACAAGCGGGGTAATCGGCGAAGCGGCGCCCGGATCGGAAGTCGAGTAAACAATAAAATGTACTTAGTTGCTAGAGTTTATTTAGGCCGGTACAGGTGTGAGCGTCTCCATTGTCGCCTGACAGCCCGCGTATCGCGCCGCGGCACGCGCCGATACAAACAGGTGTACCTACCTGTGGCACCTATATATGTAATAGTAGCTATAGATAGGTACTTAATTACATTCTTAAAATATACCCGGCGGGATTCCTTCGGCTAAATGGACATAAGTACTTAGGTAGGGTAATTTTTTTAAATAAAAATCCCCATATTTTAAATAGAACGTCTGACTCTTTGGAATAAAGTCTACTTAGTTGAATCTAGTCGAAGTGCTCATATAGGTAGGTACTAATGTTATTAGTTGTCTTTACCGGGATTTGAACTCCGGACCGCTAACATCATAGGAAGGGTACGGTCTATACTTTAGCAAATTGCTACAAGTAAACTTCTTATTTACTTAAATGATGATAGGATATCATTCGTAAAGTTAGCTAATTATCTTTGTACACCCATATCCCCTGAAGGCATCCGCTAAGAAGTAAGACTACGCCGCCCCGCCCGCGCGTTCGTTCGTTCGTCGTTACTACATCGATCTCGGCCGGACGTGGTGGTGGTCGGTGGTGGGAAGTTGATCGTATGTACCTACAGGTGCCTATTTATAACTAGGTATCTACTAAATATTAATATTAAAGACAAACTTCAATTTAGTTGATATGATCTCTATCCAATATAACTTATCTTATCCTATTTGTAGCACCTCATTACAAGTTATTGCTTGAAGATGTGTGGAATACTTAGGTAATCGTATTTGATCGAGTTCTGTGATTTGATTCCAAAATAAGATAACCTACACATTCGTGACTACTTTCCACTTATATCAGTATTTTTTTCTATAAACACTGATAAAGTTGTGGCAATGTGTAATACCTGTGTAAATAATTTAGGTTAACCTGATTAGGTATGTAAGTACCTATATTTAGATATGATGCAATCCAAAGAGCATGTTTTTACACGATTGCCCAAAAAAAGAGTACCTAAGTACGTACCTAATGTTTTAAAATTTAAGACATTTATCGCATTTAGTAAAAGTGCTAATTATTTATTCGGAGTCGCGGATAATGTTTGGTGATAATCACAGGGTAAGATTCAGGAATGCATGGACCTGGAATGGAGTCCCAGTATTCCACGGATCCATTATAGGCCGAAAAACACATAAGCTATTGAAGTGCAGGTTGACCTACAGACCTGACATTGACCTACAGGAAGATGATGATGATGAGGACCTACAGGAAATATGCCTTAAGTTTTATCAATAGCAGCGGAGCGTCGAGCGGCAGTTTATCGACTTTAATCTATGAAAGTCTGCTCATAGCACCGCCTCCCGCTGCTGGCCAGCACGGTTAGTACAAGACGGCGCGCGAGCTCTCTCGATCAACACCCAACTCAGAGGGAGAGGCAGACCACCGGCTATTACGTGGTGGTCAAACATCGAGAGGGATCTAAAAGCGCAGAACCTTTCACCTACACGACATCCCGACATAAGGGCAGGAAGAAGAATAAGAGAGAGACGTATCTTCTTCTTCTTCCTGCCCTTGTCCCAGTTCAGCTGAGGTCAGGCCTCTTTGTGCAGCGGTGCCAGGAAATTCTATCCTGGGATGTCGTGTAGGTGATAGGTTCTGCGCTTTTAGATCCCTCTCGATGTTTGACCACCACGTAGCCGGTAGTCTGCCTCTCCCTCTGAGTTGGGTGTTGATATTAAGCACTGTAGTAGTCATCTTCTCGGCGCATTACATGACCATACCATACCAAACGTCTCTCTCTTATTAGAAAACTTAGAAAGCGACGTATAGTGCGAGAAAAATCTAGAGAGCTCGCGCGTTGTCTTGTGCTCACCGTGCAGACCGCGGCTTTATTAGAACCGATGGTGATGAAAGGTTCTCGAGTGGCGACCACGTACCGGAAGGCGCGGCGTGGGTAGGCCCCCCCACAAGGTGGACTGATGACCTGGTAAAGGTCGCGGGAGTCCGCTGGATGCGGGTGGCGCAGGACCGGCCATTGTGGCACTCTTTGGGGGAGGCCTATGTCCAGCAGTGGATGTCTTTCGGCTGATATGATGATGATGATGATGAAACACTCACCTGCCATCCGTAGCATTATACTGCCTCATGTGATCAGCGACTCCAGTCACACCGAACAAGTTGTACAGCACTTGTTCGTACAGCAGCTGGTTGGGCGGGTAGTGCGCCGAGCTCAGGTTGGGAGACATGTTGGCTTCCAGCAGATACACCTTCAGATCCTCATCCACTACTAGATCGACGCGCATCAGCTCGAAGAAGTTGTCTGCTGACGGGTAATGCTTTAACTGAAAAAAAATATTAAAATAATTTGGATGCGCTCAAGAAAACCAAAGCCATCGGCTTATATTAGGATCATCGGCTTCGTTTATAAGTATTTCGCATTTCAATACGTTTCCTGCCCTCGTTCTGACACGTCCAAAGTAGCTAAATATATCTCAACACATTGTACGTACCACCACTCGGAACGTACGGTCTATTTTAACTCATACATTCTGCCTTATTACTTAACTTCAGAATGTATTATCGGACGTCATAGGAATCCTACACGTCCGCAACGATAATTCACTTAGCAATGATAATAACCTCGGACATTCAATATCAATACATCCATTCAACCTCCCACATATCTACGTGTCAAATGCCAACGAACATAATCCCACTCTCATCTCATTCACTCGCCTAAGCAGGCGTATTGTGTTAATATCTTATACAAGATCAATTGATAGATGATCAATTTAATCTGTCTTATCAATAACATGTGGATAAATGTCATCGTTTCGGCACGTTGATAATTAGTCGCCATTCAGAGGTGTTGTGAGAGTTGATTCAAGAACTCTATACGTAGAAATGAGGATGTTTAATACACAGATAGACAACTAACAGACCCATGAAATTAAATGAAAATAATGCCTTGGTGGTATGTTCACAAAGAGACTCCGAGAGGTAGGGGGCTTGTCCATATATTGCGTCATCGTTTTTTTGTGGATTTTTGACACCCACCATCATCATCATGTTAATTCGCCTAATAAAATGATTATCGTCATAGTAGAAAGACTATCGTCATCCAATGGTCAGCCCTGCCCTATTTTGAAATGACTTAATATGGGTATGAACACATGGACAGCCCCTAGGGCACAGCGGAATGGCATTTTGCTCATAAGTATTCGGTGCAGACCTAATGGAAAAAGTACCGCCACCGTACAGCAGACCGCAGCTATGATAACACCGCTACTTGCTCTGCAGGCATGTCGTATTCCTTGGCGGTGAGTAAGGTAGTCAGAGCTCTCGAGGAATCACGGTGTTGAGAGTGAAACACAACATAGTGATTCCTCAAGTAAGCCCCTCACTCTCAACTCGAGAGTGAGGGACAGATTTGTTTGTAGATGTCTTCATAACGAATCCTCGAATCAATAAAGTGCAACGCGTAATCGTCCATAGGTGTTTGCTTACCATCGGAAAGGACATAATATACTGAAATTACTTATTCTCATAAATTAATTGAGGGGACAATCTGTTGATCGCGTCCGCAGGAGTTACTTACCACAACCCTGCACGGGTCCCCTGGGTGGTGATGAGCGACAATTTAACACTTCCGGCGAAATAGGCGCTACTATAAAAATATCATATCGATATTCGCCTATTCTACAGATCGCCATACAATTAAATAAATAAAGTAATTTATAATTTTCCGATAATGGAATAGAGTTGCATTTCTGAAGTCGAATATTATAGAGTAGCTGCCTAATGATGACATGCAAAGTTACAAAACCTACAAGTAAATTTAGGTTTATTTATTTAATCGTATGGCATTAATTATTTGGCCTTTGAGTTTGTCACTCTTTAGTACCACCAGGGGACACGTGCAGAGTTGTGGTAAATAGGTAGCTCCTGCGGACGCAAGTGACAGTTGTCCCCCCTTTGTCAAGTGAGTGGGCAACTCGACTGTTAGAGTAATTATCAAGTAGTAATTTAGATTAACTCTTTAGTATTGGTCGCTGTGGTCGGCTGTGGGGCATTGGCTTTATTCCATTCACGATCATGACCGAATTAGAAATAAGCAGCACTATTTCGTTCACTCATGCTAACACAACTTTGACAAAACAGTTGTCACGGGACCAGGAACTTATAATTTGTTTCCGGTGGACTAGCCCAACTGCAGCCCCGCTATTCTATAACTTGTTTTAACCTCACCTTATCGTCCGCCCACAAATATATCTTGACGCCGCGATTCGATCTCTTAATTACGGACTCTTGATGTGGGGCAATTCTGTTGATATTCAGAGGGCATTCTTCATACAGAAAAAATGTGTACGTGCAGTAGGCAATGCAAAGTTTGACGATAGCTGTAGGCCACTCTTCCAAAAGTTCAAAGTTCTCCCCGTGGCTTTATCTTAAAGGCATGCCTGTTTGCTGAAACTCATCCCAATTATTTTAAGAAGCTTGACGAAATGGTCGTAAGAAAACTGCGAGCGCAGTATAAATATTTGCTATATCGGCCAATTTGTAGATCCGATATCTATAACAAAAATGCATATAACATGTGTATTGTTCTATTTAATAATCTTCCTAATGATTTGAGAATCTTGCATGGTAAAGTGTTCAAGACAAGGCTGACCAAGTGGCTACAAGATCATTGTTTTTACAGTGTTAGTGACTTTTTAAATTTTAATGGATAATGAACAACTTATTATTATAATTATTTTTTTAATGGATTTGTTATTATTCCTAAGTTCTATTTATTTTGCAAATTCCATTTTCATATTTAATGCTTGATTTATGGAATAACTGATGTAATGTTACGCTTGTAGTATGTAATCATTAAATAATTTTTTTTTCTCTAATTGACATGCTTATTGGATTATTTGATTTATGATTATTGCTAGTAATTTAATTTAAACAATATTTTGCATGTTGAATTTTATGTCGACTGAATAATGGTTCTGCAACTATTTTACTTAAGATCTAATTGTAACGTACTCCAGCAAATAAATATTTCTATTTGTATTTCGAAGTAACTAAGGCCAGGTACGCACTAGGCGGCTAACCGCGTGCGGTTGCGGCCAACCGCATAGTGCGTAGAGGTTTTGCGTTTGCGGTTTCATATGTTTTGTCCAACCGCACGCGGCTAGCCGCATTAGTGCGTTCCTGGCCTAAGCGTAGGTAGAAGTCTTGTTTCGTTAGAAGTGACTTGACGGGTTAGGTGAGACCTCAGATCATAGGGTGAGACGTATTAGCGCGTTCCGAATAACGACCCGCCGCAGGAGTTGTTGCAGTTGTTGTGTTGCAGTTGCAGTGCAGTTGTGCTAGCTGCTAGCCGACGTCTCTTTTTCTAGGGCCGATATAAAGTGTCAGGGTGAGTCACCTTTTTCTGCATCTGATTGTAATACCTACGACGTAAGTGTAACATACTCACCGCTTCGATCACATGGTTTTCTTTCAATTGGAAAACTCCCGCGATTGCATTCTGCACCTCCTCCCACATTTTTACAGGATCCTTGCCCTGAAAATAACGAAATATAAGTAATGTACAATACGTCACTACAATCGATTTAAATATTTATGAAACAATAATAACAGATTAATAAAAAAAAGCAGCCAAGTGCGAGTCTGGCTGACGCACCGAGGGTTACGTACAAACTTAATATTTCTTACACCACACTGGTCCCGACCCCATTATTCTAGTAAAATAGGGCATAGTAGACGCTACCGTCATAGGCACAGCGCCATCTATCGGTGCATTTTGTTACTAACGTGCATTACCAAACACCTTAGCATGTTGACAACATTCAACATTGTTGTTTGGTAATTTAATGTTGGTGTATCAGGCGTAACGTCACCTAGGATGTGCGAGAGCCTAGCTTAGCCGAAGCGTCAATAGGAACCTGAGGGCCTATCGCGAACGGCATTCGAAGTTTTCCCTCTCTGTAGCACTTATGTACGAACTCGTAAGTATGACAGAGAGGGGAAACTTCGAATGCCTTTCGCGGTAGGCCCTCTGGCCTGGTTGCATGAACTTGCCTTGGACGTGGCATAGATGTCGAAAGTCTCCTTCATGCTGAAGCCAAGCTGTGTGTAGCTGTGCGCCAGCGAAGGCACCTTCCACGTCGGTAGGTAGTCGTCACCCACCACGTATTTGTCCAAGACAGAGGCGTCGAACGGGTGGTATTTTTCGGGGCAGTATCTGCAAGTGGAAAACTTGTAACAACGATGGAATAAGCAACCTTATTATCGCGTGATAAACAACAAGTTAAGGATGGCTCACGCTAGAACGCGTGTTTGCGCGGCCGAGCCACGGCCGGGCCGTGCCGACACCAAACCGCTTCCGAGCCAGAGGGCCTACCGCGAAAGGCATTCGAAGTTTCCCTCTCTGTCATACTTACGAGTTCGTACGTAAGTGCGACAGAGAGGGAAAACTTCGAATGCCGTTCGCGGTAGGCCCTCTGGGCCGTGGCTCGGCCGGGCTTGGGTATGGCTCGGCCGCGCAAAAACGCCGTCGTTTTTCTTAGAAAACGGCCCGGGTCAGGCCCGTTCTAGCGTGAGTCATCCTTTAGGTAGATTATCGTATATCTGTGAACATTTAATAGTCTCAATAATATTGCATATCTACATAGAGAGAAAATACAAACTATATCCTAAGGTTACTAAGAGTGCTGCGCTTCATCGTGAATTGAACGAGAAGTTTGTATAGCTTTGTAAGTTTGTATGTAGGGGCTGATCTCCGGAAGCACTCATCCGATTTCATTAGTACAAAATGGAGTTTCAGGATGGACATTGGCTATATTTTATCGCGGCTTTACTCGGGTTCTCTATAATACGCAGGCGAACCCATGGGCGGCTATATAGTCTGTAAATAAAACTCAGTTACCAATGGGTGCCTGTGGTAATTTACCTCTCATACCTTACATAATTAACTGGGTTCATGAAGGTGTCTTCTTGAATTTTCTCCGTACCTAAGTTATTTTTATGTGCGCAATATTAATTAGACCAGAAAAATATTCCAACGTAAGAAATACTGATTAATTCAGTACCCTAGGTTAATTACTTTGAATCGGATACAACAGAAGCGACATACTTTGAAAGTTTTCATTGCTATCTGCCTATTAGGTACACGTTGGCCATTTTTATGACAGGTTAGGAACATTGATATAATTATGACGTGGCTATTTATCACAGTCACATCATCATCATCACATCAGCCGAAAGACGTCCACTGCTGTACATAGCCCCCCCCCCAAAGAGTGCCACAATGACCGGTCATGTCACAGTCACATAGTTCCCGCAAATTTTTGACTGTCTGTTTCCTAAGCGATTTGGTAGGGTGCTCAGAGCATAGAATACTAGAGAGAGGACAAGCCGCCGGCGGCCGTCTCGCAGCTGTTAGGCAATGGGCATACTCTGCCATACTGTACACGCGTACCTACTGATCGCAGAGAATATTGCGTTTTTTCCCAAAATGCCTGATATGATGCGCGTGTATTGTCCAATAAGTGCGTAGGTATACAAGTATGTGTGTTTTAGATGTGTGCGTGCTTTGTCTTGTCAATTACTTGGGCGTTGTGTGGGTACTTGCGACAGGCGTACAATACAAATCGGCCGGCATGTCCGATCTCCTTATATTCATACATCTGTGGTAGGGTGTCATCGTTTGCCGGTGCGAGCGAATGTATGGGGAATTTGGGGAACCATCCAATTCCATTCCATTGTATAATTAACATGATTATTGCAATAAATGAATTGAATTGAATTGATTATTATTAAAACCTACTTACATATAATTTTATGAGTAATATTCGAGAAAAAAAATGCGCACAGTTTTTATGCGAAACTAGGCAGCTGCAATTGGCAGAGTAAGATCCGCACATATGACATAGTTATAATACTATGTGGGTCGCTACATGCGTAAGCACGTTTACCCCGTCCCATTTGAGCCACACCATCAGATCCGCGGCGTCGGCGGCTCGGATAAAACATGCCAAGTACTCTGCCTTGGAGCCAATGTACGACTTTGTGCCAGTGGCGGTGGAGACTGCGGGACCATGGGGTACGGAGGCCAAAGACTTTATGCGGAGTTTGGGTCGCCGGCTTAGGGATAGGGCACAGATGTATGAATATAAGGAGATCGGACATGGCGGCCGATTTGTATAGAGTGAGCCTGTCGCAAGTACAATAACCCACACAACGCCCAAGTAATTGACAAGACAAAGCACGCACACATCTAAAACACACACTCTTGTATACCTACACGCTTATTTGACAATAAACGCGCATCATATCAGGCATTTTGGGAAAAAACGTAATATTCTCTGCGATCAGCACGCGTGCACAGTATGGCAGTGTATGCCCATTGAGCATACAGCTGCGACACGGCCGCCGGCGGCTTGTCCTCTCTCTAGTATTCTGTGCTCTGAGGGATAGGGGCTGCGATCCTCGTTCCGGATCGTTCCTGGCTCAACATATTTCCTTCCAATACAAATACAAATTATTTATTGTTCGAATGTGAGTGGTTATAAAAATGGTGTTAGGGTTAGTATTTTGGTTACATCACAATCAGCCAGAGTTTGGCGTACAATATTTTGATTCTCAATATGCATGTCATTGAAATTATGTCCTTATTATTCATTGTTATATTAATATCGAATTAAATTTGTAAAAAAGTAAAAAATTAAATAAAAATAGAAGTCAAATTGTAGCAATGTCAATATATTAATAAATTTAATAATAAATCAATGTCATGCAAAAAGGAAAGTGGTCAGAGAAAATAATAAAATTCATTAGGCATTTGTGGTTACAAAGTGTTCATTAACTGTATAGAACATTCTTTGTAGACACCACTTAAATAATTTCGTTTTGAAACCTTGACAATCCAAGGATTTCAGGTCATTAGGTAAATGGTTGAAAATTTTGACAGACATGAAAATAATACTTTTTCCGAAATGAGAAGAGACATGATTTGGATAACAGATATTGAGTCCATGGTGTTTAGAAGTTGGCCTAGGGTTAAATCTCATCATTTTATATTGGCTAATATGAGCTTTCACAAAAAGACACATTTCGTAAATGTACAATGTAGGTAACGGTAGGATTTTGAATTTTTTGAACAACGGTCTACATGAATCTGTCGTTTTGGCGCCACAGATCGCTCTAACGCATTTTTTTTGCAATAGGAACGCTCGTTGGGCAAGTGTGGAGTTTCCCCATAAGATAAGACCGTAACGAAGGTTTGACATAATGTGGCCATGAAACGCCAATAGAGCAGAATCTTGGGATACCACCTGTGATATCCTGCGCAGAGCAAACACAAATCTGTTCAGCTTACCGACCAGGTACTCAACATGAGCCTGCCAGTCACAATGGCAATCCAACATCACTCCGAGAAATTTAATGGTTTGAACGCTTTCGATGGCTTCTTGATTATGTTCTATTACCAGATTTTTAGCGTTGCTTTGAGGAGCGTAAAATTCCATGTACTTGGTTTTGCTAATGTTAGCCTTCAGTTTGTTTCTCAGCAACCAGGTGTTGATATTGTTGAAAACTAAATTTGCCTCTGATTGGTAAGTTGCGGGGTTTTTACCGGGAATAATCACGGAGCAGTCGTCAGCAAAAAGAAGGACCTTATTGTGCGTGACATTGGGGAGGTCGTTAATGTATACTAAGAATAATAACGGGCCAAGTATGCTCCCCTGCGGCACCCCCATGTTCACATTAGATTGGTTGGAATGCATTTTTGTCAAAGATTTTGTCTTCTCAAAGTATGATGTAATTTCCGTTCTCTGTTTCCTATCAGATAGGTATGTCCGTAACCATTCGTAGCAATTCCCTCGTACGCCGTAGTGATAAAGTTTGCTTAAGAGTATGCTATGTGAGACGCAATCGAAGGCCTTGGACATATCCATGAAGATCGCTGTTACAGGTGTTCGATTATCTCTAAATATCGTAATATCTTTAATTAGTTCATAGATAGCCAAAGTGGTAGATTTCTCTTTTCGAAATCCAAATTGGTTGGTATTCAAAATTTCATATCTGTCAAGGAAGTGGAGCAATCGTCTGTACAGAACTTTTTCGTATATTTTCGACAATATTGGTATAATGGCAATAGGTCTATAATTGTCACATATTTCCTTATCTCCTTTTTTAAATAAAGGCTTAATGATACTAACTTTTAGCCGATCTGGGAAGACACCCTCAATCATCGATAAATCTATGACGTGACTCAGAGGTCCTGCAAGTGCAGTGATATTGTCCTTTATTAATGATGTCGTCAGGTCGTCATATCCTACTGACTTTGTGTTCCTAAGGGTTTTGACGACTTTGATTATTTCAACATAATCAGTCGGGTTTAAGTATATGGAAGAACAGTTAGAACTACCCAAAGTTTTCAATAATTCCGGGTTATGAGCGGAGTTGTTGTCAGTAGGGTCTGCAGATTGTGTAAAGATTTTATTAAAAACATTGGCAATATCTTCGCCCTTCGTGACGATATTTCCATTTATATTGATTCGACCAATCGCTTGTTTTTGAAACGATTTTCCAGTATTTTCATTAATGATGTTCCATGTAGCAATCGCTACATTATCTGAATTAATTATTGTTTTAATATTTGTGATTTTACGAGCTTCTCTCAAACATTTTTTCAGTAAATTAGAATATGTATTATGTTTTTGTTTTAGACATATTCTAGTGCATTTATCTCTTTCACGAGTAAATTGGAGGAAAAATCGTATTTTAGCTTTAGAAGATATTTTTATACCTCGTGTAATCCATCTTAGCTTTCTATTTGCGTGTATTTTCACTCTAGTGACAGGAAAACACAATTTAAAGAATAGTTGCAAATAATCATGTAGTGTGTTAAATGCTTCGTTTGCATTGCTACCTTGGCCATCCAGCGTGGCAACGCTGCCAGTGTCATGGGAACTTTCGGGCCACCAACGATCCGGGGCGGTCATTTTTGTTAGTTATATACGTTAATATTGTTGACGAAGCCTGTTGCGGATTAGTTTAGCTTACTTAGTAATTAATTTTAGTTTTAGGTACTCATTGTTTGTTAAATTTAATATTGTGTTTATAGGTATTGAATTTCTAATGTTTAAATACTATGGTTAATTGGATAGGTTACTAATTATAGTCACTTACCTAAACAACACATCGCCTTTGTACCAATAAACTCTCAAAGGATCCACGGACGTCAGCACCACGTACACGCCAATATCGAACTTATACCCGTCCACTAAGAACGGTTTCTGTACGTACTCCTGCACGAAACTTTCCCCGTTCGACAAGTCAATTTCGCTCACGTTTTTCAAATACACACCTCTATGTTGATTGTGTTTCTCCAAAAACAACGCGTTTTTATTTCCGGCCGCGTATTTTAAAAAATCTTCTTTGTTCTTCGGCAATTTGTAGGCTTTCGGGATGTATTTGTAGTCTGTGGTCGCTAGATCTACCTTGTTTGTGATAAAGCCTGTCCCGGGGAAATGATTAACTTTTTGGTGCGGCTTTAATTTGTGCAGATTCGGGTATAGCACTCTAAATGGGTAATCGTGGGACCAGAGTAGACTCCAAGGAGTTTGGTTGGTACTTTTCTCATACCCGATTCTCTCCAGAACTAAATGCACGTGTTTGAGAAGCCCATTTCCATTTTCCACGTCGCTAGATGCAGAATATACCCAGTAGTTACTAACAGTCTTATTTGAGTCATCTTTGCAATATTTTCTACTTTGTACGTTCAGTATTTCCAACAAAATTCCTAGAGACACGCCTATTATACAAATTAAGAGAAAAACGCTTACGTTGGAGTCTTTGGTCTGACTTTTGTTTAATCTATCTGCGCTTTCATCTTTGGCATGTTCGCTGTTTACTCTCTGGTTGGCCTATAAATGAATAATTTTATGATGAGTAACGAATTAATTCATGGTACGTCGCAACGACGATATTTGCATTTTTATTCAGAAACTTTGGAGCTTATCAATGGAAATTACTTTAAGTAGGTATCTCTTTAGTATTCGAGGCACTAGGTGACATTTCCAAAAATGTTCCAAAGGTATAAGATCATCTGGCGGGCCGTAATAAGACTAATAAGTACGTTTACCACGGACGTGATATAAAAAAAAAAAACGAATCATAAGAAAAATTACATACATTATGAAAATTCTGAAACATTTTAGCAATGGATTGAGTAACTATTTAAATACAACATAACAAAAACAATCTTATTAACCGGCGCCTGCACAATAAAGCCCGGGAAAATGAATGAAGTTGGAAGGTAATTACGGCTTCGGTTCATGCAGTTAAATGTCTACTTGTCTCTAAGAATCAAAACACTTAGTTAGTCGTTGCTTGTTTTTCCATTTACACTAGACAATAAATGAAATACCTAGAATACTTACAGTTTCATCTTCCTCCATTTTTAAGAGACATTTAACACAAACTAAACGAACAAAACTAATAAGAAAATCTTAAAGCATGCGTGCGAGCACAGATGTAAGTCAAAACAGAATGGACCATAGTAGGAGGCGAGACAGAGATGCAATGTGAAATGCAGCAGGCGCTAGAGAGGGACAAGGAACACTTTCTAAAATATGTTAACTGGTATGGCGCATTTAAGGTCATATGCGAATGTGTGATGTGAAGACGTACTTGCTGTAGGTAGAGTATGTTGTGACGTTTTGTGTAGGTCTGAGAGTAGGCAAATAAAAACCAGCCAAGTTCGAGTCGGACTCGCGCACGAAGGGTTCCGTACCATTATCTATAAAAACAACAAAAAAATCACGTTTGTTGTATGGGAGCCCCCTTAAATATTTATTTTATACTATTTTTTAGTATTTGTCGTTATAGCGGCAATAGAAATACATCATCTGTGAAAACTTCAACTGTCTAACTATCACGGTTCATGAGATACAGCCGGTGACAGACGGACAGACACACAGACATCGGAGTCTTTTATTTAGTAAGTAATAGGGTCCCGATTTTACCCTTTGGGTAAGGAACCCTAAAAAATAAAAACAAGGTAGATAAATATCGCGTTAGACCCGTGTAAACCGTGTAAAACAGTATTTTAAATACAGAGTAGTCATATAGAAAGTTCACCTCCTCGCGGATTGGAAGTACTTAACTTACGTTTACTACAAAGAGGCGAAGATCGATAGGGCCAAAGTTACAAAAATATGTATAGATACACGACTTTATTACCTTAACATTAAGGTCGCAGTCGCTTCGATCTCTTTTAGTCGATTGTACCTATAACTACTTATTTAAACTTTAATATCATAAAGAGAAAAACTAGAGATCGTATCTTTATAAGTTTGTATGTAGGTGGTAAACTCCAGAACTACTCACTCGATTTCAAAAATTCTTGTACCAGTACATAGAATGGGTCTTCAGGATGGACATATGCTATATTTTATGCCACGGCTCAGTCCGAATTATTTTTATTACGCGGGCGAAGCTGACCGGGCAGCTAGGCTAACTAGAATATTCTCACAATAGAGCGCTCAAAGAATGCAATCGCGGTAGGTAGATACGAGTAATTGGGAATGCATGAAAATTTTAGAAGTGAAAAAACGGAACCCTTATAGGATCACTTTGTTGTCCGTCCGTCTGTCAAGACCCTTTTTCTCAGGAACGCGTGGAGGTATCAAGCTGAAATTTATATCAAATACTCAAGTCTACTGTCCCTTAGAGCTGTGAAAAATTCAAACTTCTAAGCCAACGCAATCAAAAGATACAGCCGTTTATGCCGCAAACTTCCGCAAATTTTCGAAACTCGCAATGGAATCAAAACCTACAGGGTACTTCCCGTGAACTCAGAATCTTGAAATTTGGTACAAAGCAACGTCTTATAGCACAGATAAATGAAAAATTACGAAAACCGTAAAGTTTTAGTTACATCACTGAAAATGAATGTCCAGTATAAACTGACACGCACTAAGTATGTGAATACATACTTAGTGATTGTCAGTTTATAGTGGACTTGTTTCTATTGTACAGTCGCCATCACATACATCGGAGCAAACAAGCAGCTCACAAACATCGGAACACACCCTCTATTTTCAAGGCATTAGGGTGCATGTGCCAATATTTTTGAACACCTATAGTGTACCTATGTATGTGATGGCGACTGTACGTGGTGATCCGGAACCCTCGGTACGCGAGTCTGACTCGCACTTGACCGGTATTTTTTTGGTAATAGGAATAACCTTCCTTAGCTCCAGAAAAAAGTTGCAGACTTTTCAGCTGCGTCAATAGGGAACATTACGCAAAACTCTTCGTAGGTGGCGACACTAGCAGCGTTGACATTGTATCTCGTTCCCACTTGCGGTATTGTCTATGCAAGTATCCTTGTCACTCATTTGACAATCAATTGTGCATGTGTGTGTGAATCCCTATATTCCTATACTGGTTTACTATTAGTGGTAGTGCTGCCTCTGGCTGCAGAACATTGCAGTAATGTTCCCTATTATTTTTGAAAAATATAAACAGTTTCCTCACTTACGTTGTACTTGTGGGTTTAGAATGGCGAAGACACTTTGCTTGATCCATTCCCCACTGTAAGGTATTGGTCCCATACAGACATTTGATCCTCTTAACAACTGGTTCGAAGACCGTGAAAAAACCGGCCAAGTGCGTGTTGGCTAACGCACAGTGTAGGGTTCCATAGTTGCCTGTCTGTGTTTGAACATCCACAGCTAAACGTTGCTGTTGCGTCGCCCAAATTTGTACTAAAGTTGGCTTTTTCAAGTACATTTATTAAGTTGGTCGACTGTTACTCGTTAAGTTATGCCTTCTTATCCGTGATAGTTTTTTTTTTCATATACCCAGTAGTAACCATTTATCCGGCAGATGGCAGGACACAAGACTCTACAAATTAGGACTTTAAAGCACAATATCACGCAAATGCATCCGGACGGACGGATGGGCAGACGGACATGGCGAAACCATAAGGGTTCCTTGTTGACTACGGAATCCTAAAAAAGGAAGCTAGCCTATTACACCTATTATTGGCTTGGTTAGGGCTCGTCTAGCAACAAGCTACTTTTTCATGCGGACACGACGGCCTAATGAAATAACGCGGAGCGCTCCGGAGGGACGGCCTGCTGAATATATTTAGGGCTACGTGACGACTGCTAGCAGCCCTGCATGACTAATTTGGTTGGATGAGTCAATGCCTTAACCCTCAGAGCATAGAATATACTAGAGAGAGGACAAGCCGCCGGCGGCCGTGTCGCAGCTGTATGCTCAATGGGCATACACTGCCATACTGTGCACGCGTGCTGATCGCAGAGAATATTACGTTTTTCCCAAAATGCCTGATATGATGCGCGTTTATTATCAAATAAGCGTGTAGGTATACAAGAGTGTGTGTTTTAGATGTGTGCGTGCTTTGTCTTGTCAATTACTTGGGCGTTGTGTGGTTTAATGTACTTGCGACAGGCTCACTCTATACAAATCGGCCGCCATGTCCGATCTCCTTATATTCATACATACTCACTACCTGTGAATAACTGAAACAGTGACAATTTTACCTTACAATGACAGTTCGACTTACAGTACGCGGCATAAAAGTTTGCGTGTCTGAAGTTAGCCTCGAGTCGCCGCATACCCGTCCGACCCCTCTGACACCTTTGCGGCGCTACTAGTAGCTAACATCAGACGCGCATACTTTTGTGCCGGGTACTGAACATTGCTGGGCTGGCAAATAAAGCTGGGCTTGCACATATACTTCTAGCCAAATGGCAGTCATCCATACTAAAGGCCCACTTCACCCCGTTGCATTAGAAAAGTTTCCACGCTGTATATCCTGGAGCGACGCAGAACCTCGGAATTAGAAACATGGTCTTACCACTCACTTAATGTTTAATATCTAATGCCCCGCCTTCCACTGCGAGCGAAGCGGGCTCCATACGAAGTCCGTTTAACTCGCAATGGTGAACTGCATAGAAGTGCTTCCACTGAATAAGAATGAGCGCCATGAGCGGAGCAGAATAAACGAGTTGAAAGAGTCACAAAAGTGTTCGCAGAGTTGAGCGGACTCCCATCTCATTTCCCACCTCACTCGCTTCGCAAAGTCCGCTGGCAGTGGAAGGCAAAATACTGAAACTTTCTTAGTAGAAGTGCACAACTATTTTACTCCGGTCCACTCAGTTCGTTACCTTCGTTTCTGCTCATTACCCTTTTTAACCGACTTCAAAAAGGAGGAGGTTAGGTATATATTCCACTGTATGTATTTTTTTAATGTATGTTCACCGATTTCTCCGTCAAATGTGGACTGATTTCCATAATCAGTCTACACTTGATGGAGACAGAAGGTGGCCATGGGAATCCAGTACTTATTCAATGTAACCCCGTTGAATTTGGGCTCGTTAGAATCGTCTCAATGAGTAGGTAGTTGATGACGGTATACAGAAAAGTACAGAAGGCAATAAAAGTTTGTACAGTCAGCATCAAAAGTAGCTACGCAATCGAAGACGTCAAAAGTTCTTATTCCCTTTTAATAAAGACTTTTGACGTCTTCGTTTGCGTAGCTACTTTTGATGCTGACTGTACCATAAATGAAATATTTGACTGTAACTTATTTAGTGGGAGGGGGGAATTATTATATAAAAGTGTAAAATATGGATGAGAATCTGAAATAAATGACAATTTAATTGAATTAGACACCAGGTCCCGTAGCATGGTTGGCATTATCACGCGATAAGTGACAAGATACAGCGTCGTCTCGTTCCATCGAACATACATATGAATATGAATATGAATATGTATGTGAATCACATCAATCAAAGAAACCTTGAAAATGGATAATTTTGTGTCCTAAATATTTTTTATACAATTAGGTAACTTTATGTATGTCAACGCCTGATAGATATCGGCTGCAAAAAATAATTATACTTAACAATTAAAATTATAACTTAATATGTAATCTAAAGTTAAAAGCTTTAATTTGTCTTAGGTATTTACATAAAGTAGGTAAGAAACCTATAAGAAAAGTGACAACCAAAAAAAAACCCAAATGGCTATTGCAGAATACACACTCTGTTTTATTTCTAAACTAGCTGTTGCCCGCGACTTCGTCCGCATATTACCATGTCATCGTCTAAATGTATGTTTAAGGAATGAATTAAAAAAAAAAACATTGAAATTAGTTTTGTACCTAGTCTTTTAGTAAATGAATGGAATTTGAATGGAAAGGGATGAAGATGAAGAAGTAAATACTCAAACAGTCTAAAACCGAAGTTACAAATCTCTTACTTCCAAAAATTCGAAACCCTTATTCTTAGCCGATGCATTAAAAAAACGCTGAAATAAGTTTTGTAGTAGTTTAGCAGACAGTCTAAAACCGAAGTTACAAATCCCTTACTTTAAAAATGTCTTACTCTCCATACAAACTTTGAACACCCTTATAATCCCCTTTAGGGGATGAATTTCAAAAAACGCTAAAATAAGTTTTGTAGTCTAAACAGGCTAACATCGAAGTTACAAATCTCATAGGTACTTCAAAATTTTCCTGCTCTCCATACAAACTTTGAACGTTTTTCAGGGAAAAATTAAAAATAAAACACTAAGTTTTCACTCTAGCTAAAAAAAGTGTTTGCCATACGAACTTTGCACCCCTTCATAACCCCTTAAGGGGTGAAATTTTCCAAAACTCTGGCAGTACTTTTTTGTATTTTAATAAGTAGGCAAGTACTTAATATTTCTACAGAGTTTTAAGTTTCTACCTTAGTATAAAGTTTCCCCCATACAAAATTTTCCAAACCACTGAAAGTAATTTACCTATACAGGGTGTCCCAGAAATCGACGTCAAGCCGTAAACGGATGATAGACCAGTCATATCATAAAAATACAAAAAAAAATCCAACTCGTGTTGGTTTTTTTTTTATTTATTCATTAATTGGTCAATCGTGGTAAATTTTCAAATTTTAAAGTGACCATAATTGTAAAAGAACATGAGTTGGATTTTTTGTATTTTTCTGATAACTGTTATGACTCGGTACCTTCCGTTTTCGGCTTGACGTCGATTTCTGGGACACCCTGTATATTTGTATTCTAATAAATAATCTTTCTACACAATTACAAGTCTCTAGCTCAAAAAAAAAGTTTCCTCCATACAAATTTTCACCCCTTTTGATCACCCTTAGGGGTGGAATTTTCAAAAACGCTGAAAGTTATTTATTTGTAAGTATTGTAATAAATAAGTAATCTTTCAACAAAGGTCGCTCGCTAAAAAATATATTTACAAACGTTGCACCCCCTTATAAATAATCGTACTGGTGGAATTTTCTAAAACGCTGAAAGTATTTTATTTTATTTTATCATGTAATCTTTCTAAAAACTTTTGATATTCTAGCTCAAAACATCCCCTTTACCAACTTTGCACCCCTTTTTCATACCCTTAGGGGTGGAATTTTCCAAAACACTGATGATGCTTTCATTGTATTGTAATAAGTAATATTTCTACAAAGTATTGAGTCTCTTGCTAAAATAATAAAGTTTCCCCCATACAAAATTTGTTAACCCCCTTTGGGACAGAATTTTCCTAAACGCTGAGAGTACTTTATTTGTATTCTAATAACTTAATAAGTTATCTTTATACAAAATTTTAAGTCTCTAGCTCAAAAAATTAAGTTTCCCCTATACAAACTTTGCACCCCTATTTAAGCACTTTAGGGGTAGAATTTCCAAAAATACCTTCTTATCCATTGCCTACGTTGTAAAAGGTAGTTCTGGTATAAATTTCAACTCTCTAGCCCCAGTAGTTTCGGCTGTGCGTTGATGAGTGAGTGAGTGAGTGAGTCAGTCATATGTATAGATAGATAGAAGATGACGAAACTCCCATTCAAATATCTCAAAAAATTATGAAGCTACAACCGTTTTAATGTCGCTTATTAGAATGAGAAAACGATCGGGGACTGTGACGTCAAGATCCTCGAGCGTCATAGTAAAAAACAATCGTTTCATATGAAGGTGCGTTTTGCGGAAAAGGGACAGAACATACCCCCTCTTAAAACTTTGGACTCTTTTAACTTAGGGTATATAGGTAATGACCTATATACCCATCGTTGTTTTTTTCTCCATTTGACTATATTTATTTTAAATTCTTTTTCGAGAAAATACATTATGATTATTTACCATATTTTCGATTCCTTTTCTATAACCACGAACTTCAGAATTCGAAAATATTCGGGTATCTCTATCTCTATCGCACTAACCATACTCGAGTGTCAGGGATGCAAATATACGAACATTGAGTATCGGTCTACGTGGTAGCGCCGCAGGTACTTTGGCAGAATGCGCAGAGCGCGTGCCATTGCAATTCAAAAAAAAACAAATTCGTGTTAATTATATTGTTCAAATTTGTTGATACATTTATTGAAATTACGCTATAATACGACATTTGCGCATATAAGTTCTCATATCAGAATCGAATATTTTTTTATGGTATATATTTTAGCATTTGTCTCGTAAAGGTCTATTGTAGACGGGATTTAAATTATTAATAAGTGAAATGCAAAGCAATTCCACCATTTTTGACGTTTCTTATAGCTGACAGTTGGAGCAACGTTTGATCTCAATAAAAATAAATGATAAATTAAATGAAGTCGTATATTTCGGAAAATTAATTGAGTGTCGCAGTCGGATAAAAACTATCCTAAGTTGCTGCTAGAATAATAATGTACCTACAAAAAATGTTTCATATTTTTCCGTTCACGGGATGCTGAGAACATTCGTGACAAACCAAAGCTTAGTTTCAAACTGGCTGATTCTAGAGTTTTATTATAAGTGGAGATAAAGTAATTACCTATACCTTTCACTTCTCATGCTCGAAAAGTGTGTCATATTAGCAAGCGGGGCTAAAGTAGTACATTTAGCCCCTAGGGAAAATATGTATAAATATTTATGATTTTAAAACATTTTAATTTGACCAATCAAAACACTTCACCGTAATCAATCCACCAAAAAAACATTTGTATTTGCTATCGACCAATCAGGAAACAGAATTAATTTCAAACATCCTGGCGTTTTAAATTCCCTAACTCACAATCATGCCCTTTGGACTTTGGACGCGCCTATAAACGGTTAGAGGCAATTAGTTTATTATTGGTGTCAATATTGTGTATCTGTGTCAAAGCAGTTTATTATTATTTTTTTAAAATATAATAGTATTTTTCACAATCGTGTTATAATAGAGAGCTTTTTAGTCGAGTAGCTGAGTGGCCTAAGTAAGGTACGAGATTAAAAAGCTTGATTATAACACTATTGTGAACAATACTTTTTGTACGAGTTCATTAAAATTAATTTTCTACGAGTCAACTGAACTAATTAAACAAACTCGATACTGTTGAAACGAAGTGCAGCTCATCGCTCGTACGCTTGTTGATATCTTAAAAGACATCAACAAGCGTAATACATCAAAGCGATTCTATTGGTCCAATTCATTACAGTTCAGTAAAGCAGCCACGTGATTGGTCGAATTTATTTTAGTTGTCTGGAGCGTATCGAAAAGTAGTTATTTTGATTGTTTCGACAGTAACATGGACTACAACTATGAAAAGAGTGACGTTGCAGTATTCTCTATGAAATCTTAATACACATATTTTAATCGTCGAGTACAAAAATTGTTTTTACTATTTTCTCGCAGTCGAAGTGAAAAGTATAGTGTATAAGCTCTGGTCTAAAAGAATCGAACAATGGGCTTTTTTTATTATATCGAGCCCGTTATGTCCCACTGCTGAGCAAAGGCCTCCCCTCTCCCCTTCCATTCATCGCGGTCTTGAGCAATATCTGGCCAGTCTTTTAAAAAGGAGTCCAAGTTATCCCGCCATCGCCGACGAGGTCTACCGCGTCTCCGTTTTGAGTATTGGGGCTTCCACTCCGTGGTCCCTTTGGCCCACAGCAACAATGGGCTTGTGACCTTAAATTTGTTTACGATGCCATTCGAACCAGTTTTTGTAGATGAACAAATGTTTGTATGGAAGCAGCTACATTTAAAGGACTTTAATACCCAAAAAATCGAGTTAAAGACGGACCTCGCTGACAGCAGCCGAAACGCTTCATACTGATTGGCTTTAAAGTATGACGTCACACCGTGCAATTTGTACTAACCGTTGCATGGAAAATAAAGTAAATTGCTGTTTCGGTCGCGAAATACTGCGTTTAGGTCCATAGTTGTCATACAAATTTGTTTCTATAAAACCGTAAGGATTCTATTGGTATCTTTAAATTTACTCTTGGACAATAAATAAAAAAACTTTTTTTTCTAAGCTTTCAAGGTTCATATCTTTTTATGATTTGAATTATATTTTGTAATTTATACTTTATTACAATCATTTGTTGGTATACTATCCATTTAGCAACACGACGTTATCAATTTTAACACCACGCAACAAGTCTATTTTCCCTCGCTTCGCTCGGGATAATATCCTTCTCGTTGTAATATGGCTAATTTTAGACCCTTATTGTACAATCTACTATTGATTTACGATTGGGGGCAGATATTAAGTGGTCCCGTATAAATAACGCTGACTGACATTTATTTATGGCCAGTCATTAAACAAATGTTTATCGAATCTTTGGCAACATCCATACTATTATTATAAATGCGAAAGTGTGTCTATCTGTCTGTTATCTCTTCAGGCTTAAACCGCTGAACCGATTGAGATGAAATTTGGTATAGAGATAGTTTGAATCCCGGAGAAGGACATAGAGTAGTTTTATCCCGGAAATCATCCCCTAAGGGGGTGAAATGGGCGGTGAAAGTTTGTACGGAACTACGATATAAACGAAATAGAAGAACTATTATTTCAAAGAAAGTTTATTCAAAATGTTTACTTATTATTATTTATTACATTAAGGGGCTCCCAATGACCTTCGATCTGTTACTGTCCGTTTTTTCGTGTTTTCGTGTTTTTATGGCTTACCGCATTAACAACAACGAGGTTAACCGAAATAGTATCCCATATTTACTTCAAAACTCACAGTTTTTGAGATATAAGTATGGCACCAAACTTTAGCAGTTTAAGGCCAATTGGTGAAAATGAGTTCAAAATAAAAATCTCTCGTGGGTTGTTAGAGATGTTAATAAGGAACATTTACAAGTAAGTTTCATATATAAAAGTGCATAAACAACATACTTATATCAAAAACAGTAATCATTACAAAATTGCAGATTAAAGGCCGATACACGGTTAACAAACGAAATGAAAATTTATCCATTACATTCGATATAACGCGTATCAGAATGATGTCTCACTAAGATACTAATTTAGTATCCCACTGGGGAGGAGTACTGTTTACCCTAAATAGAGCACAGTTGTTAACCTATTTAGGAAACACAGTTTCTAGTTATAAGGACATCAGATGTTTAATACGAGGTGGGCCCTGCAACAGGAGCAAATATTCAAAAGGACGCTTCCTTAGAGCATTTGCAGTAACCCCTTGTGGTCCCATTCACTTTTTTTTTTTGATTCGGCAAAAAAAAATTCTAAAGATATGACCTCCAAGTAATGTATCTTGGCACCACGAGATCAAAGCACAGCAGTAAATGCGGATTTTGAGGTAGCGTCATGTAAGTAATGAGTCATAACAGTTATTGCATTTTTGTTTTCAAAAGATATTTTTGTGATTTTTTAATTTTTGTTTATTATTTTTTGTGTTTTTAAAATAAAAAGTTACTTATAGCACTCCAGAAGCTACGGTAGCCTAGTGGTTCAGGCATGCGGCTGTCAAGCGGCGCGGCGGTCGTGGGTTCGAATCCCGGCTCGTACCAATGAGTTTTTCGGAACTTATGTACGGAATATTTACCGTTAGCTTTTCGGTGAAGGAAAACATCGTGAGGAAACCGGTCTAATCTCAATAAGCTCTAGTTTTCCCTCTGGGTTGGAAGGTCAGATGGCAGTCGCTTTCGTAAAACTAGTGCCTATGCCAAATCATGGGATTAGGTGTCAAAGCGGACCCCGGGCTCCTTTAGGGGCACAAGCGGGAATAACGCTAGGAGGAAAAAAAACTTACAGCACTACAGAAGAGTTAAAAAATTCAAGTAAACTTATTTTGTAGATAAAAAAAAAAACTATAAAAACCACTTGGAAGTAATTGTTTTCAAGCTTACTAATATACCGTTAAAATTTTTGCTCCTGTAGGCCCACCCTATAAATAGTGTATTTACGTCAAAGTAGCCTACGTAACAGAACTGGCTGAGCATTAAAAAGCTCCCCTCCCCACAAAGAGCGCGAGCGTAGCGAGTAGCGATGCATTATCTCCGAATACGGTTGTTTGTCGGCCAGACAGTCTGGCGGGCGCCGGCCCCGGGACGTATGTAGCTGGCTTAACTTACAATGTAGCTTATTGCGTGGATATACTTTACTAGCTTTTGCCCGTGACTTCGTCCACGAACTCATATGCTATTAGAGTTCCCATTCATTATAGCTCTTCCACTCCCCTTTTCACTCCTTTAAGGGATGATTACAAGACAAGGTGGACTGATGACCTGGTAAAGGTCACGGGAGACCGCTGGACCACTCTTTGGGGGAGGCCTAGCAGTGGACGTCTTTCGGCTGATATGATGATGATGATGAAGTGATGATTTCCGGGATAAAAACTACCCTATGCCCTCTCAGGGTCCCAAGCTATTTCCAGTTCAACGGTTTAAGCGTGATAGGTAACACACTACTTTCGCATTTATGATATTAAATTGCGTTGTGTGGGAAAAAAGTTGACTTCAAATTAACCAGACATATTTATTATGGGGTCGTTTGCCTGTACCGCAGTGGGCGTGTTAAGTATCATAGTTACTTGTCAATCCGAAATGTACACCAAATCGTCATTGACTGATAACTGCCAGTTTAGTGAAGTAGGGACCTGATAGTGCGCGTAAAAAGCCGACAGCTGCATACCACAGCGGGTGCAAGATCGGCGCCGCCGTGTCTCCGGGCATCGATCGCACGCACGACACGACGCGACGCCGAGATAAATCGGCGCGTCTCAATCGTACCTAATAGAGCAGGGTTGCCACCACTTCATTTTAGGTTAGGTTCTCGTTCAAGCTGTCGAGTTCTGGCCAAAGGCGGCTTTTCCGGCGATTTCGAGGCCAGTTATTTGACACCCAGAACATGCGCCGCGCGTCGCCGTCTTAGCGTGTTATTGTGATTTGTGTTACTTATAAGTTTTGTGTATTGATATGTATGTTAGTCAATCAATCAATCAAATAATTTATTTGCAGAAAAAGGGTAGTTTACATATCTTAGAGTAAATACATTATTGTTTCACCTTTTCCAGCTGTTTCAAACAGCATGCAAATATGTACATCTATATCATAACATTTTTGTAACTATGGTGGCCCTTAAATAATTCAATAACATTTGCAACAAATAATTATAATATTTAAGTATGTAACAGTTATTTAATTATGCCCACATTTTAAATTGTAACAATATCAATCAAGTATGTAAGGTACTTATTGCCTGAGACAAATACATAAATAAATTATCCTTCTAGGAATATGCTATAAGAAAACAGCTGCTTCTTATTTGACAGATAGCATTATCCAATTTCTAGCATTTTTCGTTACATCACAACTCTCAAGTTCTTCTCGAAAAAATTCTGCAACTTATCTACGAGTATTATATACTGATATTTTTCTATTAAGTATCTTTAAGTCCTAGTCTTGACTACTTAAGTATTACCTAATTCCAAGTTATTGACATAGGCACTGGCCTTTCGCAGACATTCGACTGCTATAGGGCTTCCAATCCACACGAGTTGCTAGACTTTTAATGGATAAAGTTTTGGGAAGTGAGTGGGCAGGCCACCTGCATGCGTTAGGTAAAGTTAAAAGGTTAACGTTGAAAGTAAAAATATACTTTTACCTGTACCTATACAACGTGTCCCAAAACTCAACGATAAGCCGGCACCAGAGGATGGAGCTGCTTATGATTAGTCGAGAAAAAATAAGGAAAAAAATATATCTAAATATATAAAATAAAATATATCTACCACGTGTCCCAAAACTCAACGATAAGCCGGCACCAGAGGATGGAGCTACTTATTTAGATATATTTTTTTCCTTATTTTTTCTCGACTAATCATAAGCAGCTCCATCCTCTGGTGCCGGCTTATCGTTGAGTTTTGGGACACGTTGTATATAACGTACCTATTTACGTTAGTTTTTGAAGTACTTTAACATGTCCTTGCTTCTAAAACTTTATGAAAGAAACAAGATTGGACTTTGTGGAGAGCAGACAATCGGCTCAAAATAAGACTGCTAAATTAAGAATGCTTTGAAATCCAAATTTTTGGTTGGAGTCATAATGAGCTTTGTACTCATAAGGCCAAGAGACAGGAGGACAAGAGAGCCGAGAGCCTCAAACATTAGCCGTCAACTACTTTTTCACCTCACTAGCTCGGAAAGGCCTTTTTGTATGTTTGATATCTATTGAGAAAACCGCTTTTTATCCACATGTGAAGAAAGTAGACATAGAACGTTAAAAGTACTATGACGTAGAACGTTAAATGTTTATTTTTTGTATATTTTATGTGACATATTTTTTTTAATTATTTTTAAGTACCTAACTTTAAAAAAAAAAAAATCTTTTTAATTTTTTTTTTAATGTTTTATTTATTTTTCAACTTTTTTTGTTTATTTTTTTCTACCCTTTTTCTTATTTTCCTCGCTGTAGTGAGGTGAAAGATTTGTGTTATACACGGGTGAAAAGTTATTTTACGTCTCGTGTGTTGAAACTGAACACTCGCAGGTAAAATACAACATTCCCCCCTTGTATAACAAATAACTAAAGTATTGACCACCGTAAAGACGCCTTTTGTTTTTTAAATTTTGTTCGTATAAAAAAGATTCAAACTCGACAACAAATGATATACTTAATATACTTCTTAAGCACTCCAGGGGGCCGATTTTTGACTTTCGAGCGCTCGAAAATTAAATAAAAGCAAATACGATTGCAGTGTCAAAATTGCAGGGACTTACTTTCTACCGATAGAATTGGATACGAGTGGTCAATACCACTCGTTTTTCAATTTTCTATCACTACGTCAAAGTAGTATTTCATTCTTTTTGACAGTTTTCGAGTGAAACAGTCGAGCGCTCGAAAGTCAAAAATCGGTCCCCTCTGACCTGTGTTTAATACTCGTTGAAGATAGTGTAGTCAGAAAAATTAAGAAAAACATTCCATATTTTTGTCAACCCTAGGAACTAGATGGACACGATCCAGATTATTTTATGTCCGTTTGTAGGTATTATGTGCGTCCATACATTTTAAGAGAGCAAACTATTCAGACTATTCAGACGGCTTCGACATGGCTTGAATCGTTATTGTGGCATTTTGTATGCGTGTCGGGAGCTGCCTGCGAGGTGAGCTTTGATTTGAGTCTTGTGCAATTTAAGTTTCTGATTTAGACTACTTGCTTTGTGGGTATTTTGGTGTTGTGTTCCTGTAGGTCGATCACGTAACGCATTGTACGAACGTCGGGTAGGTCTAAATGTCACTTTTTATATGGAGCTGAAATTTTGGGTAAACGTATAGTTTGGATGACAATACAATATTATGACGCCATCGAGCTGATCTGATGGTGGAGGCAGAAGGTGGCCATGGGAATTCAGTGCTTAACCGACGTAACCACGTTGAGTTTGGGCTGGTTAGAATCGTCTTAATGCGTAGTACACAAAAAAGTACAGTCGGCAATAAAAGCTTGTACCAAAAAAACATTTTTAGACAGAAACTTATTTCGGTATGATAAACGAGTTTATGTACAGCGTGAAAAATAAACGAACTGACACCACCATCATATTATCAGCCAACTATTTCATTTTCAAAACAAAGTTACTGCCATCTTTTTTATAACAATAATAACTGGCCTAAATATAACAAAATAAATCAATATTATCATTAAAGTTGACTATATACTTACGTCCATATTATACAGGGCGTCCCACGGCGATGCCACATGGAGGGAAAGTACCTTAAATATCACAGATAGCATATTTTGCTGAAAGAAGACTTCATTTTATTTTTAAAACTTAGTAAAGTTGCATTCATACTTTTTTAATTTATTTAGAAAAAAAAATGTACGGAAAAAAAAATTCGCGTCATTGGAGGAAAAGTACCTTAATTATTGTAAATGAACATCTTACTGAAAGAAGGCATTATTTCGATTTAAAAAAAACAAGTTGAATTGCATTTTAAATAATTTCATGGTTAAACCGGGAATCGAACCCGCTACACGAGAAAAAAAATACCCTGTAGCTTTGTCATATCGATCGAAAGACTTCAATGTGAGAATTATTTTTTTGCTAAATAACGAAATAAAAATAAGGACCATGCATTTTAATATTTTTAATACAAAATTAAATTAAGGAAATGATGTGTACTTCTCAAGTGGGTACTGATTCATTAGTAATAGGTACTTTAAAATGAAAGATTAGTTGTATGCCCATACGGCAATGTCATTATTCTAATCAAAATTTCACATAATGAAAAAATTAATGGCCTTCCTTTTGTTTCCAACACTATGTTATTTTGCAAAAAAAAATATTCTCACATTGACGCCTTTCGATCGGTATGAAAAAGCTACTTAAACACGAATTTTTTTTTCCATACATTTTTTTTCTAAAAAAATTAAAAAAGTATGAATGCAACTTTACTAAGTTTTAAAAATAAAATGAAGTCTTCTTTCAGCAAAATATGCTATCTGTGATATTTAAGGTACTTTCCCTCCATGTGGCATCGCCGTGGGACGCCCTGTATAATACTCATACTCATTTATTTATAATGTTATAAAATATTACACGTCACATAGGTATATAAATATTAGTAATTACTAATTAGGTACCTACTCGGAGTACGATGGCGGTTTTCTTCCTGGTCTCACAAACTCTAAAAAACCGGCCAAGTGCGAGTCGGACTCGCGCACGAAGGGTTCCGTACCGATCTATAAAAACGGAAAAAAAATTAAAACGTTTGTTGTATGGGAGCCTCCTGTAGCCTAGTTGGTAGTGACCCTGCCAACGAAGCCGGAGGTCCCGGGTTCGAATCCTGGTAAGGGCATTTATTTTTGTGATGAGCACAAATAATTGTTCCTGAGTCATGGATGTTTTCTATGTATTTAAGTATTTATTTATCTATATAAGTATGTTTATCGTCGTCTAGTACCCATAGTACAAGTTTTGCTTAGTTTGGGACTAAGCCGATTTGTGTAAGATTGTAAAAGAAAAAAAAAAGAAAAAATAATATATTAAAAAACTAGCTGTTGCCCGCGACTTCGTCCGCGTAGAACTTTTTATCGTCTTAGAAAATGATTTCTCTCAATACAAAATTTGAACCCTCTTTTAGGGGATAATTAAAAAAAAAGTTGATGTTCATTTTCTAGTTTGTGAACAAACAGTCTAAAACCAAAGTTAAAAATCTCATACTTTAAAAATGCCTTGAAATACTCAAACTTTGAACCAATTTTAACACTCTTAGGGGATGAATTTGGAAAAACTCTGAAATCAGTTTTGTAGTCTTTTAACGTACAGAATAAGACCGAAGTTAAAAATCTCTTACTCACACTTTAAAATTTTATTGCTCGCCATTTAAAATTTGAACCCCCTTTTAAACCCCCTTAGAGGTTGAATTTTTCTAATCGCTGAAAGAACTTTTTTCGTAAACTTTTAAGTCTCTAGCTCAAAAAAAGTGTTGCCCATACAAAGCTTTCTTAACCCCCTTAGGGGTGGAATTTTCTAAAACTCTGAAAGTACTTTATTTTTAATTTTAATAAGTAACATTTTGAATAGTTTTAAGTCTAGTAAAAAAAAAAGTTTTTCCCACACAACACTGGCTACCCTTCTTAAGGATCTTAAGGATCCCCTTAGGGATGGAGTTTTCTAAAACGCTGAAAGTTCTTTTTTAGTATTCTTATAAGTAATCTTTTTGCAAAGTTTTAAGTCTAACTCAAAAAAAAAGTGTTGCCCATGCAAAGCTTGCTCTCCTTTTTAACCCTATTAGGGGTGGAATTTTCTAAAACGATTTGTGTTCTTTTTTTGTATTTTAATAAGTAATCTTTCTACAAAGTTTCAAGTCTCTAACTCAAAAACATAAACTTTCCCTGATAAAAACTTTGCACCCCTTTTTATCCCCCTTAGGGATAGATTTTTTCAAAACGCTGATAGTCTTTTTTTTTGTATTTTTATAAGTAATTTTTCTACAAAGTTTTAAGTGTCTAGCTCAGAAAAAGTGTTCCCCATACAAACCTTGCACCCTTTTTTAACCCCCTTAGGGAATGATTTTTGTAAAACGCCGAATGTAGTATTTTTCATGTTTTAATAAGTAATTTTTCGTCAAAATTTTAAGTCTCTATTAAAAAAAAAATGTTTTTCCCATACAAACTTTGCACCCTATTTTACCCCCTTAGGGGTGAAATTTTCCAAAACGCTGAAAGTACTTTCTTTGTATTTAAATAATCTTTCTACAAAGTTTTAGGACTCTAGCTAAAAAAAATAGTTTCCCACATACAAACTTTGCACCCCTATTTTAGCCCCCTATTTTTAGGGGTAGAATTTTCTAAAACGCTGAAAGTACTTAATTTGTATTCTGATGACTAATCTTTCTACAAAGTTTTAAGTCTCTATTTAAAAAAAATATTGTTTCCCCCATACAAAATTTGCACCCCTATTTTACCCCCTTAGGGGGAGATTTTTTTAAAACACTGAATCTAGGTACTTTATTTGTATTCTAATGAATAATTTCTCTACAAAGTTTTAAGTCTCTATTTAAAAAAAAGTAGTTTTTCCCATACAAACTTTGCACTCTATTTTACCCCTTTAGGGGTAGAATTTTCTAAAACCCTGAAAGTTCTTTATTTGTATTCTAATGACTGATCTTTCTACAAAGTTTTAAGTCTCTATTAAAAAAAAAATGTTTCCCCCATACAAACCTTGCACCCCTATTTTACCCCCGTAGGGGTGGAATTTTCCAAAACGCTAAAAGTGTTTCATTTGTATTCTAATAACTATTTTTTCTACAAAGTTTAAGTCTATAGCTCAAAAAAAAAGGTTCTCCCATACAAACTTTGCACCCCCATTGTACCCCCTTAGGGGTAGAATTTTCAAAAATTCCTTTTTATCCCTAGCCCACGTTATAAAAGCAACATACTGTGCAAAAATCAACTCTCTAAGATTTGTAGTTTCGGCTGTGCGTTGATGAGTGAGTGAGTGAGTGATTGAGTGAATAAGTCAGTCAGGACATAGGCATTTATTATGTATAAATAGATAGAAGATAATGAAACTCCCATTCAAATATCTCAAAAAATTATGAAGCTACATCCGTTTTAATGTCGCTTGTTAGAGTGAGAAAACGATGAGGTACTGTGACGTCAATATACTCGAGCGTCATAGTAAAAAACAATCGTTTCATATGAAGGTGCGTTTTGCGGAAAAGGGACAGAACATACCCCCTCTTAAAACTGTGGACTCTTATAACTTAATCATTACCTATATAACCTCTTGCTTTGTTTTTTTCTCCATTTGACTATATTTATTTTAAATTCTTTTTCGAGAAAATACATTATGATTATTTACCATATTTTCGATTCCTGAGCTATAACCACGACCTTCGGAATTCGAAAATATTCGGGTATCTCTATCTCTATCGCACTAACTATACTCGAGTGACAGGGATGCAAATATATGAACATTGAGTATCGGTTTTCGTGGTAGCGCCGCAGGTACTTTGGCTGAATGCGCCGAGCGCGTGCCATTGTCATTCAAAAAAAACAAATTCGTGTTAATTATATTGTTCAAATTTGTTGATTTCATTTATTGAAATTACGACATAAAACGACATTTGCGCATATAAGTTCTCATATCAGAATCGAATATTTTTTATGGTTTATATTTTAGCATTTGTCTTGTAAAGGTCTATCGTAGACGGGATTTAAATTATTAATAAGTGAAAGGCAAAGCAATTCCGCCATTTTGACGAAAGATTCAGATTCAGATTCAGATTCATTTATTCACAATAAAAGATTACATTATAAATTACATCTCAATTTACAAGAATCCCTATTGTGATCGTCAAGAACATTCAATAAAATAAAAATTTAAGAATAATAACAATTTAAATATAACTATGTCCACTCAAATAATTTAAATGTATAATGTCATAGATATCAGAGTTCACCTAGAAGGATCGTCATTACATATAACCACAATTTAATAATAACAAAAACAATAAATCAGAATTATGCGGTTATGTCAAAAAATTCACTTATAGAATACAATGGATTTTCCAATAGAAATTTTCTTAATCGACGCTTGAATATTGTTACTGATGTTTCCATTCGTACATTCGAAAATTTGACGGTTCTTATAGCTGACAGTTGGAGCAGCGTTTGATTTCAATAAAAATAAATGAAAAATTAAATGAAGTCGTATATTTCGGAAAATTAATTAACTGTCGCAGTCGGATAAAAACTATCCTAAGTTGCAGCTGGAATAATAATGTACCTATATAAAATGTTTCATATTTTTCCGTTCATGGGATGCTGAGAACATTCGAACCGCGCAAAGCTTAGTTTCAAACTGGCTGATTCTTTTTTTAATTTAGAGATTTATTATAAGTGGAGATATTTATTTATCCTGTTTTTAGGGTTCCGTACCCAAAGGGTAAAACGGGACCCTATTACTAAGACTCCGCTGTCCGTCTGTCTGTCTGTCTGTTCGTCTGTCACCAGGCTGTATCTCATGAACCGTGATAGTTAGACAGTTGACATTTTTACAGATGATGTATTAACTGAAATATTTAAGGGGGCTCCCATACAACAAACGTGATTTTTTTGCAGTTTTTATAGATAATGGTACGGAACCCTTCGTGCGCGAGTCCAACTCGCACTTGGCCGGTTTTTTTAGTATTTGTTGTTATAACGGCAACAGAAATACATCATCGGTGAAAATTTCAAGTGTCTAACTATCACGGTTGTTGAGATACAGCCTGGTGACAGACGGACAGACAGATAGACATACACACAGACAGACAGACAGCGGAGTCTTAGTAATAGGGTCCCGTTTTACTCTTTGAGTACGGAACCCTAAAAATAGACCGGCATCGGCATAGTTCTGTTTGCAAAAATGCTTAAGGTCCAAGTTCTGTTTGCTCATAGGTTAGACTTATGCGGTGCTTGTTGAGGCTAGGGGGACATGCTTCAAGTTCTTGGGCCGGACTTAAGCAATATGCTAAAGTGATGAATTTCAGGAATTAGGACCTATCCTAACTAAAATTTAAACCTAGAGTATAATATAAAGTGCACAGAGTAAGGTTCTCGAGTGGCGACCACGTATTACCGGAAGGCGCGGCGTGGGTAGGCCCCCCCACAAGGTGGACTGATGACCTTAGGTCAGTCACGTAACGCATTGTACGCGCGTCTGACAGTAAAATCACAATCTAACTGTCATTTTTCCATATAAAATTGACATTTACACCTTACAGACGCGCGTAAGAAAAGTTACGTGATCGACCCACTGGTAACAGTCGCGGGAGTCCGCTGGATGCGGGTGGCGCAGGACCGGCCATTGTGGCACTCTTTTGGGGAGGCCTATGTCCAGCAGGACGTCTTTCGGCTGATATGATGATGATGATGAAAGTGCACATAGCCTCTACAGGTATGACCAAGTACACATAGCGAATGTGTGAATATGCGAATGCATGTGTGGGACTTCATGTATTTGTGCACGTCGACACATAGCAAGCTCGTCTTCACGGGGGCACTACTGTGCCCCCAGATACGCATTTTATTTTTTAGCTTATCGAATTACTTAATAACTTATACTTACAGATTTTATTTGCGATTGTGTAGCTGCTGCATTATGCTCGTCACTTCGCCTAACAATGTGATTTCAATCTGTTTCAGACGCGTATTGTCTTTACTTCACACTTTGAAATCGTAGTGTCAAACACTAATTGGAACATCGGGTATTATATGTACTTAACCCATTCGATGCCAACTAACGCTATGTACGCTACGTCGTAGCGCGTATCAATCAGAATTCATCCACTTCGTAGCGGAAATTGCTCGTAGAGGCAAGACTCATATGTGAGTCATTGGCTTTGTATGGTCTTAAAGTTATAAAAATGCCATTTGAGCTGTCATGATCATTATTTCTATAACCTATAGTAATATGCATAACTTGTATGCATCCTATATGTGGCCTTAGTGGTATAAATAAAAGAAGACGTAATAATTATGAAAAAGTTGATTTATTATAATTATAATTATAATAATTATTATAATACAGTTTACAATAATTACAAGCGATCACCAAAACGGTGAAAGAAAACGGCGTATTAAATTATTTAGGGCGTCTACACACGAGCTCGGGGCAGCTCGGGCGCGCGGCGCGCCGCGTCGCAGCGCATCGCGTCGCCAGTGCGATTGCACGCAGAAAGCCTATTTGACTTAACTGTAGGTATCTGTATAGGGAAGCTATGTAACATGATAAAGAAGCATAGCATGCAAACGCATTGGCTATTACTCAGAGAATCCATACTAATCATACAATTTGTAATGCTCGGTAATACAAAGACCCATCTCTCTATGAGCGTCATAGTCAGATACACCTTTGTCCTCCCAAAGGAACCAGTATAGATACCCTCAGTCATACACCCTCAATGTTACCAGCGATTCGTGCATAGACGACCATTAATTTTTATTTATTCGTTTAGGATATAGTCTTTCGAACGCGAGGAACAAAATATTACACATGTCGAGAATATTATTTATAATCGAGTCGGATAATCTGAGTCGAGAGCGGCAATAAGCGCGAGCGGGCGCGGGCGCGGACGCGGGCGCGGGTGCGGGAGCGGGCGGTGGCGACGCTACTATGTACACACGCCAACACACACAGTTACACCATCTGAAAATAACAAAACAAATGAAAATCTCTCAGAATTTATTAAGAGGTTCAGAGCCCATTAACGTGCTCAATAGCGCCACGGGTATTATTATAGGGGTGTAGACACCAAATAAAATAACCAATTATGATTAATTTTCTCGAAAGAGGCTTAAAAATATGGTCAAATGGAGAAAAAAGTAAAGCAGGGGATTAAATAATCACAAAGTTATAAGTGTCTAAAGTTTTAAGACGGGGTATATTCTGTCCTTTTTCCGCAAAACGAACCTTCATATGAAACGATTGTCATTTACTATGACGCTCGTGGATCGTGATGTCACGATCCCCTAGCGTTTTCTCTCTAACAAGCAATATTAAAACGGTTGTAACTTCGTAACTTTTTGAGATATCTAAATGGGATTTTCGTCACTAGGCATATTTTTGTGCCTTCTTTCTGTTGGAGTAATAATACATTTTGAGTCTACACCCCTATTGTGATTATTTAAATATCTATTATTAAAAAAGAGGCCAAGCTATCTACTGTATTTTGAAGTATCTTTTGAAAACGTCATTAATAGTTTTTACGTCATACCTGGCCATAAAGTAGGAATTACCGCACGCTATGCGTGCGGAAAACCCCACTTCCTGGCCAGATAGAGACGTAAAATGTTGTACTTACCACGGGCGGTAATAAAGAAAGCCTCAGAGCGCATATTTATCGCCCTTGCCTTCGGCTGAGACATTCTTTGTTTAACCGCCCTAGGTAAGTAATGTACTATTACGTTGCTGGATTCGTTAATACACCCTCAATGTATGCCGTCCAAAGTTAAAACGGCCGTTTTTCTTTTGAGTTCATTCACAATTATTTACCAGTGGCTAGTGAGCACGTTAATGGGCTCTTAACTGAGTCTGTGACAAGGCTGGTGCTTTCGGTTAACACATATAGGTATCTAATAAATATAATTTAAGCAATAGTAAAGGCGAATATTACACCTTCCTTAATTTTGCATCCTAGATAAGAAGCATTTCACTCTAACGTATTGCTGCGTCTCCCTTGTCAGTTGACTTAGCTAGGTGTAATAAGACTTAAGTAAGTACTAAGTGTGCTTTTGGGCAGCATTTTGTAACCAAGTGCAGTCTTCCTCCACACATCACTGTTTGTGGCAAGTTAGAATACTCTGAATTCTCATTGACTTGGTACAGGCTGGGAACAGTCTTAGACCACGAGCATTTCGGGGAGTCTTGGTCTACCTCTCCCCCTACTAGGAACTTCTTCTGATAGGAATAACCAAAGGAGCACTTACAGTGTTGCTGCCGGTACAGGCTTCTTGCACTCGTACTCTTTCATCAATATCTCGGGGAGGTCCTAAATGATGTTGGAGTCTTAGTCTATTTCCAAACGTTTAGGAGTAAGGAAGAAGCAAGGCACTCACATAGTTGGTGCCGGTATAGGCTACGGGCAGTCACACTCCTCCACCACCTTCTCGGGGAGGTCACGCTTTACGATGTTGTAGCATTGGTCTAACTCTCCTTCCTCCGTCAAAACGTTTAGGAGTAAGGAAGAAGCAGAGTACTCACAGTGTTGGTGCCGGTACAGGCTACGGGCAGTCGCACTCCTCCACCACCATTTCGGGGAGGTCGCGCTTCACGATGTTGGAGTCTGCGCCGAAGTAGATGAGCGAGAGCGCGGAGAAGCGCACCGGAGCGCAGCACGCCGCGCGCTCCAGCCGCGCCGCCTCCACCACCTGCGCACACGCAACGGGTCAATCCAGTTGGAACCGGAATGACTAAAAGTATTCATTGTTTAACCGATCGTTCGGTCGCAGGAGTCCACTGGATGTGAGTGGCGCAGAACCGACCTTTGTGGCACTCTTTCGGGGAGGCCTATGTCCAGCAGTAGACGTCTTTCGGCTGATATGATGATGATGATAATATATCGTTTTAACGAGGATGCTTCCTACTTTTCATCGTGCTTTGTCCATGGCGGAGTCGGGAGTGGAGCGCTTTTTCGTGGATTCAACAGTAGGTATATAGCAAGGTTTGACGGACCACTTTTTTATCCAATAATAGGTACAGGCCTCTTGCCATAAATAAGAGGGAATGGGCTATAGTCCTCAAGTTAGTGTAGTACAGATTGAGTCCTAATTCAATCATTGGGGTCTCCCCATACACTTTCCAACGCACATGTAAAGCAAACGTCTCAGTGCTTGATTGACACTACTTACCCAATACTGGACACTTTAAATATTAATTCATAATAATAGAGGTAAGCAATAGGTGTCATTGAGACGTTTACCTCTTGTAGTTTTTCTTCACCGATAAGTAAATATCA
Source organism: Epinotia brunnichana (assembly GCA_963854355.1). Taxonomy (NCBI): domain Eukaryota; kingdom Metazoa; phylum Arthropoda; class Insecta; order Lepidoptera; family Tortricidae; genus Epinotia; species Epinotia brunnichana. The sequence continues at coordinate 6,185,134 of OY977949.1, read as the reverse complement.
GTTAGTAAAAAGGAATCCGTCTCACCTGCGAGTGGTAATTAAGGAAGGGTGCGCAAGCACCGCGGCAATAGTTCGCGTAGTAGCCCTCCGGCGCGACTATCCAGTCGTCCCAGCCGAGCGCTCGGAAGCTCACGTAGTACGTCTGCCGGCAACAGCGCCCGTGCGAGTTGGCGTCGCAGTCCAGCGCGCGGCGGCGGCGGGCGGAGGGCGGGGCGAGGCGCAGGCGGAGCAGCGGCCGCGCGGCCTGCCCGCCGCCGAGTCGGAGCCGCACGCGGCCTGTGCAGCCGCTGCAAACGAGGACCAAGGTGAGTTGAGGTTAGCCCATTCGAGCCCCAACAATCGCTACGTAAGCTACGCCATACGCCGTCACGCAGTAGTTTTTTTCCGCCATATGTGATGGCCAAGGACTAGGTACAACTCATTGTATGCTTCATCGCAGGCAAAATAATCGGAGCAGTCCATATAAGACGTCGCAAATCTGCCAAGTGTGGTGTAGGTATGTCAAGGAAATTGGTACAAGATCAGACAGGGACTAAGGTTAAACTTTTACGTTACGCTTTTGGGAAAGAACTAACGCGCGCAGTCAACGGATATTCAACCCGATAGAAGGAGATGCCCAAATCCAAGAGACTTTATGGAGCCAATAAAACAGCCTCCAAAAATGCGCAGGGTTGACCTTGAAAAAGGGCTGAGGGGATGACCTATAGGAGGTGGAAGGGCTATTCAAAGTAAGAGACGAATCGGTTTGTTTAATGCCGTCATTGTTATTACTAACCCAGTGCAGTCAAGCAGTAGCCGGAGTGGATGGTGCGCGCCAGTGGCGGCCCAGCGGCGAGCAGCGGCGGACACGTCCAGCCGCTGCCAGCTGCCACCCTGCAGCCTCGTGACCCCCGCCAGCTCGCCCACACTCCCGTTCCCGCTCACGGCGAACGCCCACAGCGTGTAGCGGAGATGCCGTGCCCGCGGTTCTGTTTCCGCGAGCACCAGCAGCTCCGCTGACGCTACGGAGATGCTGTCTCCGTCCCTCTCCTCCTGGCCCAGTCGGAACTCAATGAGCCGCTGGCCGTTTAGGATGTCACCTGCAAGGAAACTACCTTCGAAAACTGGCCATCGCATCGAGCCTGAAGCTTCCTCGGCTTTCAAGCTAAATCTGTTACTTCTACGTTTCCCTACGGTCCCTGCCTAAAGCGAAATGACCCATCGTAGTGTAGTGGCCATGATAGAGTTGGGATGGGATAGGGCTGGTAGGGTACACGCGGTGGTCGCCCTTGGCTGTGGACTACACTGGCCCGGTCGCATTACTCGCTCGGCATGTAGCGCTGTTCGAACGAGCGAAGCGAGGCGAGTTCGCGCTACCCGCGTGTACAACCTACTTTCAACTGTAATTCCTAATGACATGAGGAGTTTTCTTTGCATAAAAGGTTATCATGGCCACGTACACAACTAACGTTTGTTCACTGTTAGAAAGTTAAGTTAAGTTTTTGTGTTTAAATACAAATCCATCGTGCAGCTTTCGATGCGAAGCGGCTTCCGGTCACCTCGGGTTCTGTTGAAGAAGAAAAACAGAGTTAGTTCAAGCTAATTTACATGAGGATTCAGACATGGCAAGCTTGTACTCGGTAGTACTTTAGTAGCTCAATCTTAATAAATTTAGATGTAGGCATAAGTTAAAGAAAGCTAGAACCGTGAATAATAGAAAGTTCTCATTACTTATGTAAATAGGCATACGTAATTAGCACATCTACCTACGCATCATCTCATTAGGACTATAAATATGTACTATAAGCCTCACACAAAATACAAGAATAGCTTTGTAGACATTATACCACACCAAGTCATTTTCAGCAACAACAAAATAATTGGGATAAATTGTACCTTATATGCCTAAAGTATCTACATCTCATATGTTTATTCATATGAAACGAACATATGAGCATTGTAATCTTGAAGTGAGTAACTCTTAATTTATCTCGAAGAAAAGTTAACAGGTCTTGCCTGGCCAGGCCGTTATTTCACTAACTTAACAATTGTCATCTGACTATGACCACCCCCCTACATAAGAAAAAGGGTTGATAAGCTTAAGTTTAGCGATTCGGAGGGCTATATCAGCTAAACTCCCAGCATAGCCCGCTCCATCGCCCTTTCAGTGACTTTGAGCCTTCTTATGAGGCCCATAGTAAGCGACCAAGTTTCCGTGCCATATGTCATCACTGGCAACACACACTAATCAAAAACATTTCCCAATGATATTTATAAATGCATTTGTAATAAGAACTTCGTAACATATTTATGAAACGATTTATTCGATACATATTTTTGCACTTTACTGTAAATAGATTTTGCATTAGAAAATACAATTACATTTACACATTTGTGAGATAAAGGCGAATGCATATTAGTTCGCCTGATCTGACAACGCCATGCTTGGAAGTATGGCTTTTCATAACGTAACATGCAAATGTGTATACATTTAGAGTTCAATAGGAATGTGTGTAACCAGGATGTTTCCAGCGGAGTGACGATCAAAGCATCGTGTGCATTGTGACCGACCTGTCTCGTCTGATTAGACTAACTCCATTCGTGGCATTGGTGAGGCAAGGTCCAACATCCCTAAGATCGTCACAGACTCATAACATAATGCCGTTGTACTGCTAGAGCTTAGTACTAGTACTACTTTCTTGGACACGTGTAAGCTCAAGTTTCATACTATTATTAGAGAAATATTTATATAATTTCTCGGAATATAGCTAAACGCGACAAATAAAGGTGGATAAATAATTATTCTGAGGACTCATATTAATAGTGAGACCTAAATCAGATTTAGGTAGTAAGTAGGATGATGTCTTGGGACCCACTGAGTCGGTTAACAAATCTCTTCAGACACACGTCTCAAGAAGCACGACATGAAAGTAACAAAGTGAAAATTAAACATTTCATATAATATGAGCGCTGCTAACTTATCAATGGGAACACAAATTCATCATTAGTAAAAACAAAAATTATGCTGTTTTATTAGTACAAAGAGAGTTTGTGTATGAGAGTGTGTGAGTGTGTGTAAGTGTGTAAGTGTGCGTGAGAGGGAGTGTTTCCGTGTGTTAAGTGTTTGTTACGAGTGTATGTTGAATTGTTAGGTACCTATTGGAAAAAGCAACCTTAGATTCAGGGACGTAAAATCTCAGTGGGTCCCAAGATACAGGCTCAGCCTAGTTTGGAACCCCACGGATAATGTCTGTATAATCTGTAATCATGTGCTTGTCCAATAATAAATTATTCTTATTCTTATTCTTATATCCCCGTGAGCGTGGGCTAGATTCTAACATCAGCCCACGCTCACAGGGATATCTTTCAAAGCGGGCTTATGCCTGTGGGATAAAAGTAAAACGTAGACTGCAACAAAAAGAGATTAGATTAATATTTCATGATAATTTAAGAGCTTGTCAGTGGAGTAGAAGCCGGTTTTTCACTAGCCGACATCATACACTACTCTTAATTAGGGTATATTAGTACGGTTAGCTTTCCCATTTGCCTTCCATTTCCATGCCACAGTACAGGCCGGTTTCCCGATCACTTGTGCCCTGTCAGAAACCAGTCCAGATTCAGCATCTTCGGCCCTTTGCCAGTATTATATAGTGCCACTGTTGTCCAACGATAGATTGTTGACCTTAAATATTAAGGATTTTCTAAGCTCGTAATAAGTAATTATATTCAAAGAATAATTACATTACTGACCTGCGAATAGTACAACAACTTTACGCATTTAATTTCAAATAGATTCAAAAGAGCAGGCAGGACTTCAGTAGAGTACATAATTTGGAACCTATTTAGTTGCGTTGGAATAGCTAAATGGCTGAGTTAAAGTAACATGAAAGCCTTCATTTTTAGAGTTCCGTTCCCAAAAGATGGACTTCAGCTCTGACCGTCTGCCGGTCACAGGGTTGTATCTTTTAGTTAAGATAGTACGTCCCTACCAAATAGGTAAATACTTGCAATTTCCACAGGATGTGTTTTACTTACTACGTTCGCTATTATAATAAATAATCGTTTCGTCATGAACTGTTTCGTAAAGAACGTCTTGTACTTGGTGTTTAAATTGCCTACCATGGCATTGTACAAAATTAGCCGTCCGTCTTCAATAATGCATCGTGATCGACCGGTGTTGTGCAACACCATTGAGAACTATCGATTCAAAAGGGAATTTTAATGTTGCCGTCAGTGGGACGAATGTATGGACGAATAATTCATAGCGCAATCGAGGGTATTGTGAATCTAACTGTTTCAAACGGGCGGAAAATTTTATATACGTCGTGATAATAAATCAAGAAGTTTACATTAGCGCATATAGCTATGATTGATAAAAAAAAATAATGTAGTACGGTAATAGTATATAGTTTATGCTACTGATACATAATGAGAGGCTTTAAAACACGAGTGTGGTTTTATGAAACGAGCGTTAGCGAGTTTCATAATAGGATCACACGAGTGTTTTAAGGCCTAATTATGTACAGTTGCATACACTACTTTATCTAAACACATATATCCCTTCAGCTGTGGTTGCCCCTCTGCGGGCTTCACATTTTTTCCTGCAGGCCCGTGGAGACCCCTCAGAGGGCTGCAAGAGCTGTTCTTACTTTTTTAGAGAAATAACAGCCAAACGTGTATCGATCTCGTTTTAATCCGTTGAAACGTATAGCCAATGAAGCGAGGCAGCTAGCAAGCCATAATTTCAATGGCCAATGGAGGGAAAATTTAATTTGGTCGTTAGTCTAAACCGGTCACGGCGCGTATGACACGGTCGGTGTTCGCGAGTGAAAATTTGTGGGCTTTGTGCTGAATTTTAGTGCCAGAAAGAGAACACTTGTGAACAAGTAAGTAATATATCGTTCTTCATTTAAAAAAAATCAAAGTTCAGCCCGTTCTCGGTACTAAACCTGTGACTAACAAAACATACCTACTCAAGGTCAAAATTTGCCAATACGTTATTTAGCGCTTTTCTAATAATTTAATATCATTAACAGCTATTTAACATTACCGTTATTTATCGTAAATTAATTTAAAATGAACGTAAATGTATTAACAATGGCCCGAAAGTAAATAAATCGATCAAAATTGGTTTCGATCATAACAAAGCCCTCAGAGGGCCGGTAACAGTCCGGTAAAAGGCCTTCCGAGGGGTACTCACATCGCACTTCGTGACGTCATCGTCGCTGCGCACTCATACTTATCGTGGCCTTGATTTGTATCGTGTTTAGATCATGTTTTTATGGGATTTTTGTTCAACTCAAAGTGTATTTAATTGTTATATTTAGAAACCTAATTTATCTGGTTCAAAACAAATGGTTGCTGTGATAATTGCAAGTGATCATTTTCAATGAAAGTAGATAAGCCTTTTTTCATTTATCTCTTAAATAACGTCTAGTGCACCTACAATAAAAAAATCTCTGGTAACACCTAGTCAATGACCTATATTTACTGTTTATGTATGAATTTAATAAATATAGTAAAAACATACTTCAGAAATGAACATTTAAATCAAAGTCCATGCAAGCACATTTTGAGTGTAGGTACCATTTTGGTAGAATACTTCAAATGATCTCCTGTATAAAAAATACTTTTGAGCCTGACATTTTATGTGTTTTGAATGTGTATAACTCCAATATCTTCAAATTAATGCCGTTCATTAACCCAGAAAACTAATCTAACATATTCAAAATTACCAAAATATGTAGTAAATTTTGGTGCCCTGGTGATAAGGTCGGTTAGATAGCCTTAATACGACTATAGTGTAGTGATGATACATAGTTGCAGTTAAATAATTTAATATAGATTGTGTTTTATTTAAAATCTAGCCTGTAATTAGTTAAAAAAAGTGATGAAAATTCAATTTTACCAAATCACGTATCGCCAGAAACATTGTCTGTGAAGCGGCCCTCAGAGGGGTCCACAGACAGGGGTAGGTGGCCATGTTTTTTCGCCACAGTTGAAGGGATAGATCATAAGTACTCTAAGATGGGTTCAGAAGCCGTAGGAAAATGACCTGCATTGCTACGAGTGCTACCTGTAAGTTATCTTAGAAAAAAAAAGTGAATAAAAAAAAACTGAAAAATAAATAAAAAAAATGGAAAAAAACTAAAAAAAAAGTGAAAAAAATTAAAAAAAGTTAGAAAAACTAATAAACAGCAAAAAAAGTAAAAAAATTTTTTAAAAAGTTAAAAAAAGGTAAAAAAAAAATTAAAAAAGGAATAAAAATGAAAAAAAGTAAAACCAAGTTTGAAAAAGTAAAAAAAAATGCAAAAAAATAAATAAAAAAAAAGTGCAAAAAAGTAAAAAAAAAAGTTGAAAAAAGTAAAAAAGTTAAAATAGTAAAAAAAAGTGAAAAAGGTAAAAAAAAAGAATTAAAAAACATAATAAATTGACGTTTCGTATCAATAACTGTTTTAATATCTATGGATAGGTACTAGAATAGAGACCCACTTGAGTTTTGACAGCTGTTCCAAATTTAAACTCATAACGATACCAAAATCTGTACTGTAATAACATTACAGTACAGATTTTACCTACTACGACAGACAAGAAAGTTGTCATAGTAAAATTGGTTGTAATAATGCTGGTCATTACCGACGGTTTCTGAACGCATTTTAGAGCACTAATGATATGTGCGTAGATAAACATTCTAGTACTCGACGTTGCAGTAGTATATTGGCATGGGCACTTTATGCCAAAGCAATGGGGAATGGATGGATGAACATTTTAGAAGTGCCTGATCATTTTTTCAACCGACGAAAAAGACGGAGGAGGTTCTCAAGTCGACGCGTATATAAATATATATATTTTTTTATGTATGACCACGCATAACTTTTTACAGAGTGGTTCGATTTTGATAATTTTTTTTTTATTGGAAAGGGTATACCCCGAAGTTGGTCCCATATAAATTTGAAAAAAAAACCAACCCTAAGGGTAGGAAAGTAGGGGATGATTGATTTTTCGTCGGTTAAAACTTTGTTTTCAAAGTAAATTATTGGTGATATAACCTTCCTTAGCACCAGTTAAAAACTTGCAGACTTTTCAGCTACGTCAATTATTTTTGAAAAATATAAACAGTTTCCTCACTTATTTTTGGGTTTAGGACGGCGAATGAGACACTCTCTTTGATCCGTCTCATATTTCAAAAAATATTTAAAATATCTGACCCTGGCAATGACATTATAGCGGCTGCAGCTGTCAATATCATTGCCAGTGTCAGTTTACCACGGATTTTGCTTGAAGGGTCTTAAAGTATTAGTTAAACCCGCCAGTTAATCTGTTCAATATGTGTAACTATTTGTCTCTCTATTAAACTAATTATTAAACTACCAGGTTCACATGCAGAGTAATAAGTCAGGTCGTTAGGTGGAATAAACCTCGCGGCCACTATGGGCCGTTTTGCATATCGGCGCTATGCGGGCGGGGGCACGCAAATTTCTGCCCAAGGGTTATTCTGAAACATTGCTGGGATTGTGTTTTAGGTGTGAATTGTGTTTTGCACTGATATTAAATGAAATTGGGTAATTACTAATTACCTTACGAAACTCAAACGGTACGCATGTCAGTGTTCTTGACTGTAGTTCCTGGATACTATAAAGATTTTCACAATTTTTAGATTTTTGACAGTGTTCTCATTTGTTCCCATTTCCCTACAAACTTCATAGCAACATAGTGATTTTGACCTTTCATAAAAAAATGGCAGTGTTGGGCACTTTATAACATTATGTGAATGATGTGACGTATCAAATCACCACAATAAATTGTAAATTACGAAAACAACCAAAAAAATCGATAGTATATATTTAATAAAAAAAAGGAAATTATGGTTGTGTCTGGTTCTAATTGTAGTTGGTCCCACATAATTATATAGTACCTAGATGACTTTTATGCCATAATACGGAAGAAGACGGCGTCTGTGGTGATGCAGACGAGGGGAAGCTCAAATAGCATCCTGAAAATGATAGCAGAGAGGTGGGACTCGGACATACTCCGCCGATACACCGACCTACACGTCCTAAAAAAAAAAAAAAAAAAAAAAAAAAAAAAAAAAAAAAAAAAAAAAAAAAAAAAAAAATTAAATTAAATTAATGCATGTGGCTATAATTTTACTAATATAGTTATATAGTTGTATAAGTGTTTTGTGTTTTTGTTTTGTGTTTTGTAATGCTATGGATCTAAGAAATCTGAAAATAAACCATTTTTATTTTTATTTATTTTATAATTATATCCTCTCAAAAAACGGACTCACTGGCAATACTGGCATCATAAAAAAATTTAAACTTAGGCAATTAGCTGAACAGAGACCATTTTTGCGCATATTCCCCGTAATAAGCCAGTTAAGCGGCAGGCCATAAGAAAGGCCTAAGGCTCGACCTGACCTCGCTGCGGCCTCACATGTTGCCGCCAATCTAAATACACTTTCCCTACCTATTGTAATAAAATGGTTTCAGCAGTTAAGGCTGCTATCCACTAGTGGAGAGGCTACAGTTTTATAATTGACTACTTTCCTAAAAATATATATTTAGTCCGTCAGGTAGATTATCCAAAAATATTGGACACGTATTTTTCATTTTGTCAATCAAACAAAAAATGACGTCACGCGGAACTTTAACGGGCTATATCTTCATCATAAAAAATACGTGTCCAATATTTTTTGATAATCTAACTATACTACTATACTATATTTTTTTTACCCAGGAAAGTACCCAATAGGGAACATTACTGCAATGTTCTGCCGCCAGAGGCAGCACTACCACTAATAGTAAACCAGTATATAGGGTTCACACACACATGCACAATTAATTGTCAAATGAGTGACAAGGATGCTTGCATAGACAATACCACAAGTGGGAACGAGATACAATGTCAACGCTGCTAGTGTCGCCACCTACGAAGAGTTTTGCGTAATGTAGCTGTACCCTATTACCAGCGTTAAGAACCCACCAGGTGGGCATCCTGCTCTTAGTCGCTTTTCTCTCTCTCTAAATGTGTATTGTGCGCCCGTTTCCGCGCTTGTCGAGTTAACTCACTCACATTTACACACATGTGTGACAAAGATAGACAATACCACAAGTGGGAACGAGATACAATGTCAAATTTAAGGCAAGCCGGTGGGAATCGGCTTGTTGTATGGGCGGCGCCACTGGTAGGTAAGCGGTAAGCAGATACCGATCCCGCCCAGCCAAGTCAAGAAGTCGCCTAAATGTTCGCTTCCTGATTGGAGCGGGGTGCGCGGAAGCTGGGCGGTATGCTTGCAGTACTTCATCATGGGCGTCCACTTACACCTTCAGGCACTGAGACGCACTGCACTTGTACAATAGGGAACTTGCATCTTTTTATTTTATTACGAAAATCATAAGTATAATCCAGCATTAAAACAACTGTATTAGCATTCAAACTTTCTTATGATTTATTTTTCTGATGTTATATTTTTTTTATTTTTTTATTATTGTTTATTTATTTCAGGCCAGGAGCCCATAAAGTTGTTAGTACAGTACATCATTAAACTATGTTAGTATGAATTATTACATTAGAAATTGTATTATATATTAAATGATATTAAATAAAATTAAATTAAATTTATATTTATATGCCAAGCATTATCTGCCTCCACTTATTATAAATGGAGCAGTCAAATTTATTTGACAACATTATCAGGATGCTGTTGCTGCTGCTCCGAGCGCGCCAGAGCAGGGAGGCCACTTTCTTGCGGATGATCGCGTGGAACCCATCCGTGCGCTCCTCCGCAAACATTCCTGACGCGCTACAAAAGCGGGGCAGCTGCATCAACATCCTAAAAATGTTGTTGTATTGGACTCGCAGCGCACTGACAGCCTTACGAGTATATTTCACCCACAGACTGCTCGCATAAAATGATTGGCAAAAGGCTTTGAAAAGTGCCACCTTAACTGGTTTCGAGCACCGAGCAAATCTGCGAGCAATCATGTTCCCCCTAACTGCCAGTGCCCTGCGCTCCCTTTCTATATCACCGTCGTCATTGAGGTCTTCAGTAACTATGTGACCCAAGTATTTAAACTTTGTCACTACCCGAAGAGACGTGCCATCTAGCCTAATAGGCGGAACATTTATCGGCTTCTCTTTGCCACTCTTAAAAACAAGTATTTCACTTTTACTACAGTTGTAGCTAAGCCCGTGTTCTGTCGCATATGCTTCACAAATAGCCACCAGTGTCCTGATTGACCCCACTGACGGCCCCAGCAACACCATATCATCAGCATAGCTGATATTGTTCACACATGTGTTATCAATATGACAGCCTGTATGTGTGTTGTTGAGCTCGACGATGAGATCATTAACATAAGCGTTGAAAAGCAGCGGAGACGTCAGCCCCCCCTGCCTCACACCGCATTCCATGCCATACGAGTCTGACAGTGCCGCACCCCATCTCACCTGGTTCCTTTGACTGCCATACCAGTAGCGCAAAATTGAGATACATTCAGCCGGTACACCCGCACTTCCTAATTTGTCCCACAATTTCCCATACAAGACAGTGTCAAATGCTTTTGACAAGTCAAGGAAGCACGCGTACACCGGCGAATTCCTCTCCGTGTAGTATTTGACAGCTCCTTTGAGACATAGTATTGCCGTTTCTGTGGACAGCCCAGCTCGGAAACCGAACTGGGCATCGTGCAGTTGTATATGTCTAGTAAGTATGTCATTAAAAAGGGCGTCAAATACCTTAGCCAAAATGGTCGCAAGTGAGATGGGTCTATAGTTGGAAATACTGGCCACATCCCCAGTCTTGTTTTTGACTATAGGCACTACAATGGTTTTTGTCATCTCATCAGGCAAGAAACCATGCCCCAGAAACAAGTTAAACATAAGGGAAAGTACCCTGGGCAAATGCACCCCGGCATGTTTCAGGTGCTCAATGCTGAGACTGTCATGACCAGGTGACTTTCCTCGTTTCATCCTCTTTATTACATTTCTAACCTGCTTCGCCGTAAATATCACAGAACGAGTAGTCATGTTCAGCTCAGCATTGGTCACCTGGTCCGGAGCGCGATCGGGTGCGGTGGCTGTAACACTGAAGTGCCGTTTAAACAAGTTAGCAACATCACTATGTTCACTTATTCCCTCGATATCGGCAGGTTGGCCCGCCTTAACATTTAGCTTGTTCGTCTGTTTCCAAAAGTTTTTAAAATCCTGATTGGCGTGAAGTGAAGCTAGATTATCCATTTGTAACTGTTCCTGTCTATCTTGACACCATTTTATTTTACGCTTAAAAACTTTTCTACTTTGACACATATTGATGTACACTGGGCCACACGGGGGTTTCCCAGCTTGAACCCAGGTAATAAAATGCAACCGGGCCTCCCTGTGATACCGAGCGACATATTTATTCCAGCCCGATATGTACCCGCCTCTTCTCCTTGCTCGTCTCTGTGCATAACACGCGCTGGCCGCGCCCGACAAGACAGTAATAACCCTATTATACATGTTTCGTAGTAATTTCCTATGTTCCTCACAAGTACAAAAACTACTTGAACAATGGACAAGTTCGGGAGGAAAATCGAGTTCCCTCAACTCTTCATTACACAATGATTGGTACATATCTATTTGGTCTGATTTTCTCTCGCCCCAGACGACTGTATTGACTGATTGAGTATGGTAATCTAACTTCGGCTTAACTCTAAATAGATCACACTGTATACATAGAGGTAGGTGATCAGACCACATAACATCTTGTTTGACCCACACACGTCTTACTGTTTGTAACGCAGCACTGGTCGTAATACAGTGATCAAGCCACCTGGTGGATCCGTGTGCGTCGCTCACAAACGTAAACGTCTCAGAGCCATGCCCAAGCAGTTCCATATCCACACAACATAAATTTTGTTCCTCACAGAACGCTAACATCTCATTACAAAACCGTTCCTTGGGATGCGCATTAAAATCACCCATTATAAACACTGCTTCGGCATCGGATTGATCAGCTATAATAGAGTTAATTATACCTATATGCATTTGAAATACATAAAACGCTCTATATTAAACTGGCTTATGCTATGACGTCACAACATATATTCTCGGCGCTTTTACTATGGAGTAAGTCTTTAATTTGCAACTATCTCCACAACATTTGCGTTTAAGTCTATATACGGTACCCGCTATTAACCTATTCGTGGCCAATGGCTCACATATTCAATTCAATAGGGGTGTAGACTCAAAATGTATTATTACTTCAAAAGAAAGAAGGCAAAAAAATATGCCTAATCACGAAAATCCCATTCGAATATCTCAAAAAAATACGAAGCTACAACCGTTTTAATGTTGCTTGTTGGAGAGAGACAACGCTCCGGGATCGTGACGTCACGATCGTCTAGCGTTGACAATTGTTTCATATGAAGGTGCGTTTTGCGGAAAAGGGACAGAACATACCCCCTCTTAAAACTTTGGACGCTTATAACTTTGTGATTATTTAACCCCTTTCGTTACTTTATTAGATAGATAGATGTTTATTTGTAAAGTCATGTACATGAGATCTTAAGATTATACAGAAAGGCTTCCATGACACCCTGTTAGGGCACACAAATGGTCTTATAAGTAACTTAATTCTATATTTCAGGTCATGTTTTTTTATGAAAATTCTCCATTTGACTAAATTTTTAATACTTTTTCGACAAAATGCAACATTATTGATTATTATATTTAGTGTGTACACCCCTATTCTATTCAACTTATTTATTTCAGACTATGTCCCATGTTAGTAACAATTAAAAGGTTGTAAAAGTATGGTAAGGTAGAGTTAAAATTAAATGGCATATTGAAAATTACAAATGTCACAAAATAATATAATCACGAGAACTTACTAATCGTCAAAAGTCTTTATTAAAAGGGAATAAGAACTTTTGACGTCTTCGATTGCGTAGTTACTTTTGATGCTGACTGTACATACTACACTAAGAACATACCTACAACATTACATTCAATTATACACTGAGCATCTATACGTGCGATTTCCGCTTCAGAGCGAAAAAACGCTGCTACGCGCTACAGCGTAGCACACGTAGCGATGCGTGGCCTCGAAAGAAAAAGTAACACCTTCCTCTACATACGATGAAAACTACGGCATCAGCTACGACTATTACGCGTAGCGATTCTTTGGCAGTGAATGTGTTAGGATGACGGCTTCACTGGAACACGAACCTTAAAGCTAGACGAGCTACTCGCGTGTATGAAGTTGTCAATCCTTCGCACCGTGACGTGAAATATGTATACACACAACTCAAAACCGAAAAGTCGCAAACCCGGTACATAACGACACATCAAACTTCTATGTATGCTTCATACGATTCAAACTTTCACGCTGTTGAACTAGGAGTCTTGCGGATAAACGTATAAAAGTAACTTTAAAAAACTCGTAGCCGTTCCCGAGGTTTTCCTCGTATGTAGCGGAAAGCGACTACGGCGTAAGTGTTAATTAATTTACTGCTAGGCTACGCTCGTAGTGCTACACCGTAGCAGCTTAACACATTCACTGCCAATAATGACTATCCCGTAGTTTTCCCGCTAAGTAGCGGAAAGCGGGTACGGCGTAGGCGCTCGGTAGGTCAGTTCCTAGCAGTAATAATAAATAATAATAATAAAACTCTATATTGTAACTACAGTGTACATCTTTATTGTAACTAGTGAAAGTGTTAATCTCCATCTGTGTTCTCCGCATGCAAAAAAGGTCTCTCTTTGGCTTGGCGGTGTCCATAAGGCGCTTTTTCCATAACGGCGTAATTAGAAATCGTTCTTATTGACATCGACAAATAAGGACCTTTTGCTTGAGAACAACATATTTACCTATGTAGCAAAAAACATACGTAGTCCTCTGGCGTATACGTGAGGTCAAATGTAATTTTGATACAAAGCTATACGTTGAGTCAAACAGGCCCCCTTAAGACAAAAGTAAATTATATTTATAGCCTGTTGAAAAAATAAAAGTTAAAGCGACTGCCCTATGTTGGCGCACTGGATCGGTCAAATCAAGGCGGTCGCAAAATTAAGATCTAAGTAAATATAGATTGTGTTCTTAGAGTTCGTCTATACAGGATGGGCTTTTGTACTTTTTAAACTTTGATGAAAATAAAACCATTAAAGTAAATTTCCTGATCATTTGATTTTTGTGACTAACATTTAATGCAATTTGTTTTTTGAAAATAACATCTTTGAAATGACCCAAATCTCGTCGCTGGCACTCCTGCAAACAAATACGCAGATTTTGGGAAACTCGCTGACACATCCTGCGAGGGATCTCCGCTTCATCGCGGATGTTTTGCTTGATTTTGGATATTGTCTTCGGTTTTTTAACTTAGAACTCGACTTTATAAATATCCTCGCACGAAAATATCGGCTGGAGTGAGATCCGGACTTTCCTCCTAAATAGGCGGCGATCTGTTACATACAAATTGTTGCTTTTATAAAATTGTTTTACACAAAAAGCACGTTGTTTAACAGTAAAACGCATCATTGCAAATAAAACTGCATAAAGTAATGTCAAAGTTCCCTCCACTCAAAAGGTATATAATTTATTATTATACAAGATATTCAGTGTTGCCATTTACAAAAATGTATGGCCCACCATGTACTTGCCGTATTGTACTTAGTAACATTGCCTCTCATAGAGCTCATCTATACATATAATAAAGCTGAAGAGGGTCGAAAGTCTGTACATGGAAGATATTCGAAAAAAAATTGGCTAGGGATACTTAGAATCGACAACAGAACACGTTCTAACAGTTTTTAGAATTTTTGTCTGTTTGTCTGTTTATCTGTTTATCTGTTTATCTGTTTATCTGTTTGTCTGTTTATGTGACCGCGCATCACGTGAAAACGGCTGAACCGATTAAGATGAAATTTGGTATAGAGATAGTTTGAATCCTGGGGAAGGACTTAGGGTAGTTTTTATCCTGGAAATCAACCCCTAAGGGGATGAAATGGGGGGTGGAAATTTGTAAAGAGCTACTTAAACCGCTGCACCGATTTAGATGAAATTTGGTATATGATTAGTTTGAGTCCCGGAAAAGGTTAAAGAATAGGTTTCATCCCGAACATCTTTCTTTTAGGGGGTAAAATGGGGGGGTGAAAAATTGGATGTAACCCATTTTGATGAAATTTGGTTAGGAGGTAGTTTAAGTTCTAGGGAAGGACATTGGATAGTTTTTATTCCGGAAATCTTTCCCTGAGGGGGTGAAATGGGGGGTGAAATTTTGGATGGACTCCGTTTAGATCAAATTTGGTATAAATATAGTTTGAGTCCCGGAAGATGACAATGGATAGTTTGAATCCCGAAAATCATCCCCCAAGGGGATGAAATAGTGATGAAAATGTGGATAAATCCCATTTAGTTAAAATTTGGTATAGAGACAAAAGGAGTCCCAGGGAAGGACAATGCATAGATTTTATCCTGGAAAATCATCTCCTGAGGGGGTGAAATGAGGGGTGAAAATTTGGATAGAACCGATTTAGATGAAATTTGGTATGGAGATAGTTCAGAATCCTGGGGAAGGACTTAACATAATTTAAGTCCAGAAATCATCTCCTAAGGGGGTGAAATGGGGTATGAAAATTTGGATGGAACCCATTTACGGTATAGCGAGTTGGAGTCTTGGGGAAGGACATAGGATAGTTTACTCCTGAAAATAATCCCATAAGGGGGTGTAATTGGGGGTGAAAATTTGTTTGTGACCCATTTTGATGAAATTTGGTTGAAAGATAGTTTGAGTCCCGGAATATGACAACGGATAGTTTTAATCCCAAAAATCATCCTCTCAGGGATAAAATAGGGGGTGAAAATTTGGATAAAACCCATTTAGATGAAATTTGGTAAATAGATAGAAGGAGTCCTAGGGAAGGACAATGCATAGTTTTTATCCCGAAAAATCATTTCCTGAGGTGGTGAAATGAGGGTTGAAGATTTGGATAGAACCCATTTAGATGAAATTTGGTATAGAGAGAGGTAGAGTCCTAGGAAAGAACAAAGATTTTTTTTTATTCCGGAACATATAAAAGGAGGAAATCATCCCCTAAGGGGGTGAGAAATGGTGGATGAACATTTGGATTGAACCCATTTACGGTATAGCGATAGATAAGGAAGGACATAGGATAGTTTTATCCCGAAAATCATCCCCTAAGGGGGTGTTATTGGAGGTGGAAATTTGTTTGTGACACATTTTGATAAAATTTGGTTGAACGATAGTTTGAGTCCCGGAAAAGGACATATAATAGTTTCTATTCCAGAAATCATCCCCTAAGGGGGTCAATTGGGGGTGAAAATTTGGATGGAACCCATTTACGGTATAGCGGTAGTTGGGTTGGGAGTCCTGGGGAATAGGAACATTAACATTACATAAGTAAATTGACGTTCCAAGGGTAAAGGTACCTTATGGCAGCCTTAGTTTTGAAGATGTTTTCTAAAACGGGGTAAAAAAGACGTTTGATTATGGCTATTTTGAAAACTATTAGATGTAACATATGAAATGTCTAAATTACAAGTCAGTTAATTTAATCCTACGGTTTAGTAGAGAAGGTCCTTACGGCCGTGTGATATGAAAATATGCAAAATAATACTGAAAAAAGCCTACACGCATCGATACCCTTTCCTTCATACAATCCATACTAATATAATGCGAAAGTAACTCTGTCTGTCTGTTACCTTTTCATGCTTAAACCGCTGAACCGATTGAGATGAAATTTGGTAAAGAGATACTTTGAATTCCGGGGCCTTCCCAAAGAGTCCTTACTAAAGATAGTTTTTATCTGGAAATTCATCACCTAAGGGGGTGAAAAGGGGGGAGAAAGTTACGATATAAACGAGTTCCGCGCGGACGAAGTCGCGGGCAAAAGCTAGTCTATAATAAATGGTCACACACAATCGTGTAACTTCAAGTTCATTTGGACCATGGTTAAGGTAAGTGTACCATATTCCGTGAGTGAACATAATCCCGTGAATTCGTTTTTAAAACCATATAATAAAATAGTTATAAATGATTTGAAGCAATTTTACCCACATGTGTAAACTATATTATTTGAAGATTTGAATAAATAGATTGATAAAATATTTATTTTGTTTTTTACGGTTTTACACGCAATTTTAACGGAATTATGTTCACTTACGGAATTTGGTACACTTACCTTAGATGATTTGCACTCAATTAAGTATAGTCCAAATCATAACTATGGTCAAATTTACTCGTAGGTTTTACGATATGTAAAGTTGCAAACGCCGCATTATAATGTCCCCTTTTGTTTTATTTTCGCAGAAAGCGTATAAAAAGCTCCGTTCCTTGGTCAAAGCGCGGTATGCTACAATTATTTCCTATTCGGAGAATGCGGCGACCGACTGCAATCAAATGCACGTGAACTGCGGTTTTCAGGGTCTCGTAAGTAAAAAGTTTATTATTTTATTACTGAAACAGGTTACATAATAAGGTTCAAGAGGTAAGGCTAAGTATATCACTGAGGCGAGAAGAGATACGAGTAATACTGCACTTCGGCTTCGAACCCTGTGTATCTCAGATCTCAGTGGTCAGTTAAACGAGTATCCCGGCGGACTTGCGTTTCGCACTGCAATCGCTTCAGGCTATCAGATAGACTGACACAGGGATATGAATTTCCAGGTCATTCACAAGTACTCGGTTCCGTCTTGTGGAATGGAATCTTTACCTGACCTGTAATTTTTATTACCAATAAAATGAATATGAATATGAATATATTGTATAAAAAAAATTGTTATACGGGGTGGGCCCTGTAGCAGGAGCAAATATTTAAAAGGACGCTTCCTTACAGCATCTGAAGTAACCCTTTGTGTCCCATTTCTTTAAAAAGAGAATAATTCGGAGATATTTTGATCTAAAGTTAGTTATCGTCGTATCGTGTATCGTGGGTTTTAAAAAAAAACATTTTTTTGTTTTATAATAAAAAAGTTACTTATAGCACTCCAGAAGAGTAAAAAAACCGGCCAAGTGCGAGTCGGACTCACGCACGAAGGGTTCCGTACCATTATCTATTTTATTCTGTTTTTTAGTAACTATTTGTTGTTATAATGGCAACAGAAATACGTCATCTGTGAACATTTCAAATGTCTAACTATCACGGTTCATGATCATGAGATACAGACAGACAGACGGACAGCGGAGTCTTAGTAATAGGGTCCCGTTTTACTCTTAAACATAAACGTGAACTTATTTTGAAGAAAAAAAAAAAAATTTGTTCAATTAAAACCACTTGGAAATAATTGTTCACAAGTTTAATTATCTATACCGTTCAATTTTTTGCTCCTGTTACACCAACCCTGTATTTTATGTAAAATGTATTAGTCGAACAAGAGTGCCCTTGTGGCTTATTTGCAAGATAAATATTTGATTCTGATTTTAATGCCCCTCCAAATATCTAATAGTGTCTCTAACTTACCCTAACTCATTTGATTGCACACCCCGTGAATTGGCCCTAACATAACAAAATTCGTATAGCCCATTAAATATTAACTTACTTAATCATCGGTTACTGCGAACGATTTTAGATTGATTTTCATTTATTTCCAACCTTAATACGATAATTATTCGATTTCATTGAACACACATCGATTCCCATGTAGTTTTTTATGTTGTTTTTTTAATGGGTCTGCATTAAGTAATTGCAATTAATGCAGATAATTTTATTAAAATCTTGGGCATAAGACATTCTAAAAATGCTTTATAGGGTAAGTGCACCAGTGAATGAACGCTTAAGGATATTTTTGACTTCAAAAATTGTTTTATGTAAGATAGCTATATTTAATATCAGCCATGACTGTTTGTACAGCTCAAATAAGTATTCTAGTTTGCTAAATTTACTTTGCTTTTGCAATAAGTTTTCATAATTTTAAGTTATATGACCTTTTATTTAGAAAAATGGAAAATCACCAGTGAATGAATCCGGTTTTCTAGTAAATGAATAACTAAAAACCAGTGAATTAACTGAATATCACAATGAATTGAATAGTACAATTTCGCTCTTATGATTTCCAAAAACCACACACCATAAGTTTCAAGTTTATCAATCAAAAAATCAAAATCAAAATCAATTATTTATTCTGCAAATAGGCCACAAGGGCACTTTTACATGTCAAATGGTGTTCTACAATATAATATTAATAATCTTACACAATAATCACTTTAAAATTGCAGATTTTAACCAATTAGTACCTAAATGGTTAACAAACTAAATGTCACTGAATGAAAACTAGAAAAATCCAAAATTGTAAAATATTATCAAATACATTCGATATAAGGTCTGTATCAGAATTAACAATAAGTTTATGATATAATTTAGTACCCCAGAGATGTATAATGTCTCTGAGCATCCAAATACAATTAATAATTATTCTAATGTTCTTATAGAGATGTATACTGTCTCTAAGCGTTAAAACAGAAAAAAGGATCATTAATGTAATATTGTCAGAGATGTACAGGGTCAATAACAATAAAACGTGTCAAGAACAGAATGATGTCTCTCGTCAAAATAATGATAATAAGTATTTAGGTAGTTACTATGCCCTTGCAAGCATGAACAGACCGGACTCCACAAACAGCACCCGATCACGAGTATGACGCATATCTCAGCCATTATTATTAGCGTTATAAAACTAGTACAATGGCACATCAAATAAAAGGTGACAATCTTGTCCCCTTATTACCGGCTCATACAAAAAATCCACGCCCATAGCCCGTCAACTTTAAGCTTCGCTCATTTAGTAACTGTTGCGACTGAGTTCATATAAATATTACAAAACTCTTACAGTGAATGCTTCTAATCGAGAAAAAAATACCCGGTATGCTAGAAGTATTTATACAGAACTCTTAATGCAAATAACCAGATTTTCGTTCATTCACTGGATCCGTTCATTCACTGGTGCACTCACCCTAGGTTATAAATCGTAGGTAACTAGCACATTAACGGATAGGCTGAAAGTTGAAACAGACTAAAACCGTGTTTCACGCGCCTGACAATACTCATGTCAAGTCGTGATTATATCGAGTGTACCATTAAGGTTCCCTCTGAAATCATATTTTTGGAATTCGTATATTTCTGTTATAAGATATGAAGAAGATACAATCAGTTTTAATTGACCGTGGGGTTGGTGAAGTGGGTGACATATCTGACTTTGCTTTATGATCGCGGCGGCTATCACATGATAAATGACAAGACAATGCATTCGTCACTTTATATAGAGTGTTGTTAGAAAGCGACGGTCTTTTTAACTCGTCGTTTATCACTTCACGCGACGCGACAACTAAGGCCATCAAATGCCTGCATGTAAGTATAATTATTAGTTAGCACATGCAGAATTGGGAATGGATGAAAATGTTAGAAGCGCCTGTGTATTTTTTTGGTGATAGGAATAACCTTCCTTAGCACCAGAGAAAAGATGCAGACTTTTCAGCTGCGTCTATTACTTTTGAGAAATATAAACAGCTTCCTCACTTATACGTTTTGAGTTTTGGACGGCAAATAAGACACTTTGCTTGATCCGTCTCATATTACAAAAAAATATCCTAAAAATCCGTGGTAAAGTGTTTACGCTCGTAGCCGATGCCGTGGTTTTTCTCGTATGTAGCGGAAAGCTGCTACGGTGTAGGCGTCCGCTTGGCGGGTTTCCGGCAGTGAAAGTGTTAAGATGTCACTTTTAATGGAATGAAAAGAAATTAATTGAATCCAGAACAAGTCCGTGTAACTGAACTGATATAATCTGAATCTATTTATAAAACCCTATTTCAAATAACTGAACTAGTTATTGGCTCGGCCTTATTAGTCGGTGAGTGTCACTTGTCCCTTCCCACGGTTTTTGCGGTGTGATTTAGTCCAGTGTTTCACCATGCCACACCCAAATGGTCATAAAGAAAGTATAAACTGGATATATTACTGCCTTTTCTGCTTCAAACCCTTGATAATAATAGCGATGGCTTGTATTGATTTGACGCACGTGTGTTAAAGTGAGGTTTAAATTAGGTTTTAAATGAAATCCTATGTTGGGACTATTACGCTATTATAATTACAGGTAGAAAACATCGTTGAAAATCAATTTCGCCGTTACAATTATTGATAAGGCCGGTATTCGACTAACAAAATATGAATCGTTCCCGTCATGACCCTATTTCATTCACATTTTGAATGATATGACGGTGGGGATATCCCCGACTTTTCTTCACATAGCGCACTAGATCGTGTTTTGTCCATAGCCTATTCGACCTACCGATAGGGGTTTGCCTGTACCGAATTAACGGGTAGTGTAGTGTATCTACATAATTCCGAACATTCGTTGGTCCGAAAGCATATTTTTTCCGAATTTCATAATTCCGAAAACCATACTCCGCTGAAAGAATTTGAGATTCTTCAGGACATAATTGAATTTTCGGAATAATGATGGTTTCGAACAAATTACACTTCGGAATTTTTTTGTGCTCCCAGAACAAAGCAAAAGTCGCATTTTTAGAAGCTTTTATTTAACTTGCACTGTTTGTGTATGTTAATATGTACGTAAGTTGTCCCTCAAAAATTAGCAAACAATTTTCCAGGCCTGTATCCAATTGAGCTGAAAGGCCATGCCAGGATAAGCTAAGTGAATCTGCCCCCAGTGAGATTTGGCTTATACTTTTTTTTATTGATTTGTCTTTCTATTAGTTTTTTTAGGGTTCCGTACTCAAAGAGTAAAACGGGACCCTATTACTAAGACTACGCTGTCCGTCCGTCTGTCTGTATCTCACTGATACCGTGATAGTTCCAGTTGAAATTTTCACAGATGATGTATTCATGTTGCCGCTATAACAACAAATACTAAAAACAGAATAAAATAAATATTTTTATTAATAATGGTACGGAACCCTTCGTGCGCGAGTCCGACTCGCACTTGGCCGTTTTTTTTTTAAATAAACTCTATTTTTTTCAAGTTTTTGTACAGCAATATGTCCTAAAATTAATGTCTTTATTACATGCACAATATACGTGACTCACGTCAAAATCGGCCGGCTAGAAAAAAAATATTGAAGAAAGGTCAGATTTCTTTTTTCTTTTTTTTTTTTTTAAACGATAAGTTTGGGGAGCTGAATTTTGGCATACTCGATACTAATAGAAAGACAAATCAATAAAAAAAAATTACAAGCCAAAACTCGCTGGGGGCAGATTCACTTAAGTATCTTATCCTGGCATGGTCTTTGTCATCGGTCGTGTTTGCGCTCATTCAAACCCTCTTAAAAAGTAGTTGACGGCTGTGCAAAAAATACTGTCGGCAATAAAAGCTTGACAAAAAATGATTTGGTTCCTTTTGTTAATGCTCAATCAGTGGGAATAGTGCGATCGTCCAAGTACCGTTAGGCCATGAGTGCTCCATTGATAATCCGGTTAATAAAGATGTTCCGTTCATAAGTTCCAAAAAAATCGTTGGTCGTCGAGCCAGGATTCGAACCCGACCCGCGACCTGCAGGTCGATCACGTAACGCATTGTACGCGCGTCAAGTAGATCTAAATGTCACTTTTGATATGGAAAAATTACAGTTAAATTGTCCTAACCCTCTGAAGATAGAACCACTTAACTACGTTTTCTATTCACCCTACGGAACACTCTATTTCAGAATAATCGCTATTCATTATTTTTTCTTTGGCTTTGAGTGGTATCGTATTCTCTAATCCGACCGGTGTTGTAGGAGGCGATTAGGGAATTGGGGTGAAAAGTGTTGAGGCGATGGATTAACGTGTCGACGCACTTGCGGCCAATTTTGATCGACATATCGCATACAAGTATGGTATGCGATCCGGCTCCAAATTTATTTTATTGTCGATTTTTTTTCAATGGAATTGGTCAAAAGTGGATAGATAGATCTATAAATAAAACGTTTATTTGTTTGCTACAATGACACAGAAACAAAATAGGAGGATAAGTTGGAAGAGCTTAGCATCAAGTTGCATGTGTTTATTGTACATATGTAAATTAATTGAATTGAATTAAGCTCGTAACTCTGTACAATATTTATTCGCAAAAATACAAATAAGTAAACAATTGTATTGTGCTACTGTAAGATTAACACATTCAATGCCAGGAATCGCTACGCTCGTGGCCGGTCCAGCGGTGGTCCGGGTAAGTAGCGGAAAGTGGCTACGGCGTAGGCGAGCGGACTACTGACAGTGGAAGCGTTCCTTCTCCTTGCGTCTATCTGGCTCTATACCAAGGCTTGATAATGTTTAGTAAAAAACAATATAATTTCGTTAGTATTTAGCACTTTCACTGCCAGGAGCCCGTCTCGCGCGCGCGCACGCCGTAGTCGCTCTCCGCTACACGCGAGGACAACCACGGGATAACTACGAGCGTAGCGATTCTTGGCAATGAATGTTTTAAGATACTGTTATATTATATCAAAAAAATACCGGTCAAGTGCGAGTCTGTCTCGCGCACCGAGGGTTCCGTACCAACTTTCACCACGCTTTATTAGGATATACTACAGTGTCCTACAATTTTCTTCCATTGCGTGACAATCTTTAAGTACGAGGTTTTACAAAAATTTCGAGTTATATTGCACAGAATCACGGGCTCGTACTCAATTCTGACGAAAAGTAAGATTGGCAAAAAAATGAAAAGCCCATTAATGTGTTTCACGTGCTCGCCAACGCGCGTAGAAGTAAGACACATTACAGACTATATTTGGCTACCATTGGGCTGCTACTATCTATTTGATGCTGACTGTATAGTCGAGTGCAAAAATATGGATGCATACAACTTACTCAAAAATATATCACATGGCTCTTATGTCGGCGAAGTAAGATACATATTTATACAATACAAAATTGATTTATTTACCTAGTGTGTTACAAACAGGACGAACAGGGAACTTGCATCTTTTTATTTTATTATGAAAATCAAATGTATAAGCCAGCATTAAAACAGCTGTAGCACTAAAACTTTCCTATGATTCACTTTTCTGATGTTATATGCATTTGA
The DNA here is from genome assembly GCA_963854355.1 of Epinotia brunnichana. Taxonomy (NCBI): domain Eukaryota; kingdom Metazoa; phylum Arthropoda; class Insecta; order Lepidoptera; family Tortricidae; genus Epinotia; species Epinotia brunnichana. The sequence continues at coordinate 6,161,136 of OY977949.1, read as the reverse complement.
AATTTGCACGCGCCGGCACCCCCCGAAAACGCTTTATATTAAACTGGCGCGCGTTTACTATGGAGTAAGTCATTAATTTGCAATTATCTCCACAACATTTGCGTTCAAGTATATACTTGTCATACAAAATATCATTTATAATTCAATATTCTGTGTAACTGTTATGTTATTTTATAGAAAAAATATTTCTTTTTTCGTTATTTTAAAGTGAGATAAAACCAATACAATCGTTTTTTTTCTTCTGTATAATATTTCTACGTATATCCGCATCAATCGAGTGCAATTTATTCGAAATTGAAGTCCCATGCAAGTTCCCCATTACAAAGAGCTTAGCTTGAGATTTTTTACATTAGAGTTGCTATAGTCCTCACACTAGGTCAAGCCTGTGTCGATAGAACTGTAAGGTATTTCCAGGAGAATTTAACCCAAACGTGATGCGCAAAAATACAGATCTGGTACTGAGAGGTATGAAGTTTAAACATAGGTACATTCGTAAAATAAAATAAGCTAATATTAGGGAAACTAGTGAAATACTGTACTTTATTTAAAACTGTAGAGGGATGCTCTGTATGCGTGCGAGTGTTGGTCTGTTTGTGAGTGAATGTTTGTGTGTGTCCATTGCCAAATGTTAGACAAATGAAAATTCGGCAAATCAATGCATTCAGTGAAACATTTGTCGGTAAAATAAGGGACTCCAGGGGTGTCAAATGAGAAATTAAGTCAGGGGGCCGATTTTTGACTTTCGAGCGCTCGAAAATTAAATAAAAGTAAATACGATTTCAGTGTCAAAATTGCAGGCACTAACTTTCTAACGATAGAATTGAATACGAGTGGTTAATACCACTCGCTTTTCAATTTTATATCGCTATTTCTAAAGAGCATTTCGTATTTTTTGACAGTTTACGAGTGAAAAATTCGAGCGCTCGAAAGTCAAAAATCGGTCCCCTGGTCAGGTTCTCGGTTCGGTGCAAGTTTTCACTTAAAACCGAAAATAATGCTAACGGCTACACGTCTAGCTCTAAAAAAAGGTAGTGAATACCGTTTACTACGGTAAACCAATAATATTAGTGGTATTATTTGCTTCGAATATGAAATTATTTATATGACTATTTTCAGGAATAAAATACTGAAAAGTATTTTTTTACCAACTTCAGATTAAAATCTAAGTGAAATTTATGAATGCTATGCTACGTAGTAACTTTATTTTATAAAATAAGGGTCCTCTAATTTGTCACAAATCTAATTGCTCTGTACAATAATAAGCAACTATAAATATCGAATTCAAACTGCTTTAAAAATACCTACACAACTAGATAGAAGATAGAAACGGCCTATCTTACAAAACGTCACATCTAAATTTTTACATGCTCACCTACCTCATTTTAAAATATGCGCGATAATTCTACCAAACTCAAAAGCTCACTTACCTCATCGTAAGATATCCTAGGTATTTTTTATAATTTTGTTTTTAAAGTCTTCCTGCAAACAAACCGTCTAAACAGTATAGCTGAGCGTTTTTAATATTGTTGATTGATTGCTAAATAAATGAATAAAAATAATAAATATGAAATTGTAAAGCCCACTTACCTCATAGTAACAGACCGGTTGTCGTAAAAAGTTTCCTCGCGCCAGGCGCGCGCGACCACCCCTCTGAAACATGGCCGGCCGACTGCCGCGCGCCGGGAAAACCCTCCCTTATATACGCCGTGATTCAGACTTTGGACGTTCTTTTGGACTTGAGGGGGATCCTCTTTAATAATTTATTAAAACACTAGCTTCTGCCCGCGACTTCGACCGCGTGGAAGTCGTTTATATCGTAGCTCTATACAAACTTTCATCCCAATTTCATCCCTTTAGGGGAATGATTTTCGGGATAAAAGCTATTCTTTGTCCTTCCCCAGGACTCAAACTATCTCTATACCTAATTTCATCTAAATCGCTTCAGCGGTTTAAGTGTGAAGAGGACAGACAGACCGGCGGACACACTTTCGCATTTATAATATTAAAGTATGGATTCAGTGCTAACGGTTTCGTAGCGCTACGCTCGTAGCCGATGCCGTGGTTTTTCCGCCAAGTAGTGGGAAGTGACTACAAACACTGGCAGTGAAAGTTTTAACCCTTAATTTGACAACAGAATGTAAATATCCATACTTCACGTTTCGGTGGCTCTGAGTAATTTAAACGAACCTGATACCTCACCTTGATAGTTACCTTACTTTTCGAACGAGTGTTAGGACAAATAACCTGTCATTTCCCCCTACAATAAGTTTCTGTCAAAACTTGATGTTTTGGTACAAGCTTTTATTGCCGACTGTACTTTTCTGCATACCATCATCAACTACTCATTGAGACGATTCTAACGAGCCCAAACTCGATGGGGTTGTGTCGTTTTATTGCGGAGTTCCTATGGCCACATATACATATGCATGCAAAATTTCAGCTTAATCGAAAACAGGGAAGTGAGTGAAATTTAAATTACTAAATTGGACCCAAGAATAAAACAAACGGGGTGAGCTAAATAAAAGCTTGTAAAAAAAAAACTACGTACGAAGCGTTACGCAATCGACCGGGTGATCACGTTACATTCCGAACGCACGTTTGGACAACACAACTGTAATTTTCCCATACAAAAAGTGACATTTAGATCTTGACGTACGTCCAATGACGTGATCTAGAAAATAGTGCTGTCGGAAAAATGCAAAGATTCAAATAGTTAAAAAGGTAAAAAAAGTAAGCTAAGCGACATCGACAAAAGCTAATTAGATAACAGCCTAAAGTGGCTTCGAAAGCACAGGAGCCGCCAGTTAGTAACCACTCGAAGTGACCAATGACCCGCCTAGGTCATGATTGAGCGCTCCATTGAAAAGCGTAAATATCAAATCAGCATTTTACGTAGACTCTTATAAATCGTTTGTGCGTAGCACCGTAGAGCTGCTACGGCGTAGAAGGCCGGGCTGCTACTTATATTCATAGTATATTATAAAAAAACCGGCCAAGTGCGAGTCCGACTCGCGCACGGCGGGTTCCGTACCATTATCTATAAAAAAACTATTTTATTCTGTGTTTTTAGTATTAGTTATAGCGGCAACAGAATTTACATCATCTGTGAAAATTTCAGCTGGAACTATTACGGTATCAGTGAGATACAGCCTGGTGACAGACAGACGGACGGACGGACGGACAGCGGAGTCTTAGTAATAGGGTCCCGTTTTACTCTTTGAGTACGGAACCCTAAAAATTAAGTGTCTTCGTTTTTATTATACGGGTCAAACAGAGTTTAAACATCATCGTCTTACCTGTGGCCATTAGGTAAGGCTTACGTGCATTAATAATATATTTTTGTACTCGTCGATTAAAATATGTGTATTAAGATTTCATAGAGAATACTGCAACGTCATTCTTTTCATAGTTGTAGTCCATGTTACTGTCGAAACAATCGAAATAACTGTTTCGATACGCTCCAGACAACCGAAAAAAAATTAAAAATAGAACTAAAATAAATTCGACCAATCACGTGGCTGCTTTACCGAACTGTAATGAATTGGACCAATAGAATCGCTTTGATTATTGAGTTTACTCGCTGATGTCGTACGCTCGTTGATGTCTTTTAAGATATCAACGAGCGTACGAGCGATAGGCTGCACTTCGTTTCAACAGTATCGAGTTTGTTTAATTAATTCAGTTGACTCGTAGAAAATTAATTTTAATGAACTCGTACAAAAAGTATTGTTCACAATAGTGTTATAATCAAGCTTTTTAATCTCGTACCTTACTTAGGCCACTCAGCAAGCTTCGTGGCCTAAACACGGTACTCGACTAAAAAGCTCTCTATTATAACACGATTGTGAAAAATACTATTAAGATATCAACGAGCGTACGAGCTATAGGCTGCACTTCGTTTCAACAGTATCGAGTTTGTTTAATTAGTTCAGTTGACTCGTAGAAAATTAATTTTAATGAACTCGTACAAAAAGTATTTATAATCAAGCTTTTTAATCTCGTGACATTTAAATCAAGCAAGTTCGTGGCCTAAACACGGTACTCGACTAAAAAGCTCTCTATTATACTACGATTGTGAAAAATACTATTATATCGCATATAATTAAAGACGTGGAGACGTCCGTTAAGAGTCCAACCAAACATTTTACTTTATATGCCCTTAACACATTCACTGCCAAAAATCGCTGGGCGCTACGCGCGTAGCCGATCCCGGAGTTTTCCCCGTATGTAGCGGAAAGTGACCACGTCGTCAGCGGGTTCGTGGCAGTGAATGTGTTAACTTTGACAATGTCCACAAAAGATACGTGAACCTAAATCTTTCTTTGACCCATTAACTATTATTAGGTTTCGCTTAAATGTGCTAGGGAAGTAGTTTCTTATGTTTGTAAAGCTCGCGTGGGTCTTGGCCTATTGAATTATGTGTGGGAATAGATTGTTCAACTTAACTTGAACAGTTTAGATTAGACTTGCTTTAGATTTGGCTTGTTTGACTAGATTAATCTAATGAGACCAAATGTTCGCCCTCACCCTCAAAAACTGTTTCAAGGTGATAAAAACTCAGCATCTTTGTTTATTTTCTGTAGGTAATCATAGAATAGAAGCCTATGGGATCTAAATTTGTAATGTAATTTTTTATCATAAAATAAATAATCTAATCTAATCTAATCTTTGCTATACTGGGAGTTTATCTGCGTGCTCGCATCAGAAATGAGGCTATCCGCAGCAGAACCAAGGTAACGATATAGCCCTCCGAATCGCTAAACTTAAGTGGCACTGGGTGGGCCACATTGCACGGAGAACCGATGGCCATGGGGCGGAAAGGTTCTCTAGTGGTGACCACGTACCGGCAGGCTCAGTGTGGGTAGGCCCCTCACAAGTTGGACTGATGACCTGGTAAAGGTCTAAGATCAGTACACGGAATGCAAACGTCGCGTGTTCAAATCCCACTCGAGTCAAATCATCTTTCAGTTTGATTATTATAATTTTAATAGAGGACGTTTCTGCTTCCTATTTACAGTAAGTTAATAATGACATTGATGTGCCATTTATCGCCCGCAATCGCACATGACCGAATGAACTCAACAAATATCATACCAATATATAAGTTCATTTTCAGGCTAACGCCAGTATCAGTCGCCGCTGGGCTTGAGTGAGAAAAACAAGTTTCAAAAATTATTTCATTTTTATTTTTGACTGTACTTTTTATAAGTAAAGCCCACTGCTGGGCAGCCTCCTCTCATGAATGAGAGGGAACGGGCAGTAGTCCCCACGCTGGCCCAGTGCGGATTGGGGACTTCACATACATCTCTGAATTCTAATTATAGTTATTGAAACAGTTCTAACTTAGAGACTTTAGCTACTTCCATAGCATCATGTGCTACGCTATATTACTGTGGGGCAGAGCAGCTGACATTGAGTCCATATTTATCCTGCAAAAACGAGCAGTTCGTGCAATGTACAGACTAAAAAGCCGCGATTCACTCAGGGAACTATTTAAATCAATTAATATAATGACCTTGCCTTGCCAGTACATTTATGAAAACATATTGTATGTAAGAAAACACATTACACAATTTCGTAAAAATAGTGATGTTCATAAATACAATACAAGAAATAAAGATAAATTGATAGCAGTAAGAACTAGGTTAAGTAGGGTTCAGAAGTCTTTTGTGGGATTCTGTACACTCTGTTATAATAAGTTACCCAGTGCCATTACATGTATGCCAGATAATAAATTTAAGGCTGTTGTAAAACAAACATTGAGTAGTAGAGCGTACTATAGATTAGACGAGTATTTGTTAGACAAACAAATATGGTCAGATGTCATACCTCCAGTGGCTTCAGTCAAGTGATATGTTGCGATTGGTATGATGATCCCCTAGCACTTAAGTATACATAGTAAGCATTTTATTTTTATATAAATGAGTATTTGTTAATTGACTTATGTAACGACTCCACCTCTGGATGAATGCTATTTATAAGATTTATTTATAAGATTCTTGTAATTTTTGACATTCGAAAAGTATTCTGTATTGAATCTACTTTGAATAAAATGTTTTGAATCTTTTTTTTTTTTTTTTTGAGGGGTAGGCTACAGCAGAACGCCATCTCGCTCATATTTGGAGCAGCTCAACTGGGCAAGTCACTCCACCATACGGAACACCGCAAACATAACCATAATAACTGTGTCGGTATGTCTTGTTGTGTTCCTAGTGGTGAGTAAGGTCGCCAAGCTCCCGATGATGGGATATGTTAAGAGTCAGGGACCTGCATTTTGTCTCAAGCTCATCATATCAGCCGAAAGACGTCCACTACTGGACATATGCCTCCCCCAAAGAGTGCCACAACGTCCCGGCCTGCGACATCCGTGACCTTTACCAGGTCATCAGTCCACTTTGTGGGGGTCTACCCACGCTGCGCCTGCCGGGACGTCAAACACAGACACACAGACAGGTAAGCAGCAAACGCTGAGCCCCGTTTATTTTCTGTATTGTGTTGTTTAAAATATTTTCTTTACTAACCATGGGCCATACTACCTCGTCTTTAGACATCAGTGTTCAATTTTGTGATTTTGTGTTTTTCGTTTTTTTTTGCGACAATAATACGTTTTTTTTTAAGCATTTAAGCAAAAAAAACACAAAATTAACTCGAATTGAGCTTTATCAATTGGCGACGCGCTTGAGACTATTCTGGAATCACAAGCGTCCATAGGCTACGATGTTTGCCTAACTTCAGGCAGACCGTGTGATGCCACAGTTGTGATATAAAAAATACACTGATGTGTCGAGTCAAATAGTCCTTCAATAACCTTAATTATTGCGTTCTATTTTAGTGCCCTTGGCTCGAGAAGGGCATTCGTTGACTCCTGGAGTTGTTCAAACGACACTGCCAAGCATTATTGGGCATATAATTAACGCTTTTTTATATCTCGGGCACAGCAGAAAATCTCGTTCATATTTGAAGCAGCTCAATGGGGATGGGGTTCTTTTTAGTCGATCTTTCATCACCATGACTGAGGTCCGTGACCGCATGCTATAGCCCTCCACGCGGTTCGGTTCCTTGTCAATTGGACTGCATGGGACAAACTGCATTTTGCAGCTCTTTTATCTAGCGCGTTTACCTTCCACAGAACCTAGAATTATTTGTTTCTCTAGCTAGATCATGCCTAGACGAATGCATGATATGTCTAATGCGACAAACTACATTTTGTAGCTCTTTTATCTAGCGCGTTTACCTTCCACAGAACCTAGAATTATTTGTTTCTCTAGCTAGATCATGCCTAGACGAATGCATGATATGTCTAATGCGACAAAGAGTCCTTTCCTGGCAGATGTCCAAGATTTGAATCGTCTGGTGATGCCGAGTTCCTCTAAGATGGAGTTATTAGTTCTCATGGCTGTCCACGGAATCCTCGACAGTCTCCTCCAGCATCACACCTCAAAGGCAAACGAAAACGAATAAAGGAAAACGGGGAAGTTCCTCCATCCACCTTAAAGAAGCAGCCATAATAACACTGTGGCGTCACTCCTGTCAAATCTGACGAGTTCTGCATCGCGTAGTTTCTTAAATCAGTTGCATAAATATAACATCCAAACAACTCTCATTGGACTTCGGTCCCTGAGAGCTCTCTTTTGCCGTATCTTCTACATTGGTGACCTCCGACAGTGGACATAAGCGTAACTCTGAAGATCCTGACTGACGCCCGACTCTTCTCAGCAAGCCAGACTCTCTCCGCTTGCCACCCTGACTCTGAGCACTCGCTCGCCACGCTGGCTCTGAGCACTGGCAAGCTGCACTTTACTCTTCATGGGCATTTTTTTTAAAGTGTACCAGTTTATTTGAATAGGCGTCATTCCATTACTTAAGAGGGCTACTTTACCATACAAATAGTAACGGAATGGACGTAACGGAACGAATACTTCGCAGATTAAAACACGTGTTTAATATACTGTTTTTAACTTGAGTCGTATTAGCAGAAAATTTATAGGAAACTTCGCAATCTCGTAACGGAACCTGGACACTAGTTTTTGGGTCCACCACTCGACGCACCGTTTGCGCGCGATTTCTAGCCACTACTGACAGTTTGTAAACAAAACGAATGATGTTACGTAACGGTATGTGATGCTAGATGAAAATAAACACTTAATTTGGTAATAAAAATACCTCGCTGCCACAAAATCATCGTAACGGAATGTGGACATGTCCACTTTTCCTAAATCACTGGACAAGATTAATTTTAGTTTATTATGTAAAAAATACTTTAGCGAGATAAATATAAGGTTGATTTAAGAAAATTCATGTTTTCCACTATCAGAAACAAGTATTTCCAGGCACAATATACAAGTCCTAATACTTCGAATCGATACTTGAAGTTGGCTTTCCGCAGGTGGACAGCCAAAAATCGAGGGTCGGCAGCCAGAAAAACCAAGAAAATGTGGTAAATTTAATGCTAAATGATAGGTTTTTTGGGTTTTTATACGATTTAGATATATTATTGACGTTTTAAAATCGCTACAACTATAATTTTTCAACGTGTTTCGTATTTGTAGGGTGTCAAAGGCACTGGACACGCCAAAAACATCAAGATACAAGAAAAATGAAAAATGCCCCCATACGTCACTGAGCCCTCCGTCTCAAAGGGGGGCTGATGTGGCGTCACTCCTGTCACATCCGACGAGGTCTGCATCGTGCTATCGAAGTTTCTTAAATCACTTGCATAAATATAACATCCAAACAACTCTCATTGGACTTAGGTCCCTGAGAGGTCTCTCTATTGCCATATCTTCTACAACACCACGACTTGATCTGTATTAAATAATGATGAGTTCCTACTGTATTAAATAATGATGAGCTCCTGAGACTATGTTTACCACAGATGTATGAATATAAGGAGATCGGACATGGCGGCCGATTTGTATAAAGTGAGCCTGTCGCAAGTACATTAACCCACACAACGCCCAAGTAATTGACAAGACAAAGCACGCACACATCTAAAACACACACACTTGTATACCTACACGCTTATTTGACAATAAACGCGCATCATATCAGGCATTTTGGGAAAAAACGTAATATTCTCTGCGATCAGCACGCGTGCACAGTATGGCAGTGTATGCCCATTGAGCATACAGCTGCGACACGGCCGCCGGCGGCTTGTCCTCTCTCTAGTATTCTATGCTCTGAGATGTTTACAGTAACAGACCTAATATTTTATCCCGAGCTGTCAACACGACAGAATAAAGGGTCGAGTACCGGCGGCGCGCTTCTGATTCTTCAGGATTCGTACCGTACCGTACCGTACCGTACCGTACCGTACCGTACCGTACCGTACGTTTTCAGGGAAATTTTCTCCCTCGGACGCTCCGGCTGTGGAATGAGCTCCTTGCCGCAGGTTTCCCAAGGGACTACAGTAATGGGGTTCTTCAAAAAAGGACTGTATAAATTCTTAAAGGGTCGGCAACGCGCGTGTTGCCCCTGGAGTTGCAAGCGTCCATAGGCTACGGTAACCACTTACCGTCAGTGGTACGTCATTTAATAAATTTCTGTAACATGAAACCTCTTGGCAGTATAATTCATTAAAATAAAGCTTAACAGGTTCTGCATAATATCTGCCATCTATTTCATAGAACACTTCAAGATGAACTCCGCTTTGACATTACGAGTGTTTTTGGAGGCCGTCCTTTGCTAAGGACAAATATGTCAACTTAAAGCCTGCGCCGCGTAGTGCTCGTTCTATAAATAGCCTAAGCCAACACTAGGTAGAAAATACATTCTGTAGTGATCATTAATTTCAATTTGGTACTTTTCGGGAATTATGCCTGACTACAAAAGCGATTCTTACTATTTACAATTCTTCATAAATATTTTTTTTTAGAGTAACTCATTGCATTTTTTTTCACAGTCTCATTTTAACACAAAAGTATTTCATCATATTAACAATTGCGCACAGATGCATCTTTACAGGAAAGGCAATATACCTACCACATTCGTTAATCAGTACAGAATACTATGACACATTTCAGTACATTTATTTATCAGCACAGAAGTACCTAAAAACCGGCCAAGTGCGAGTGGACTCGCGCACGAAGGGTTCCATACCATTATCTATGTATAAAAATGGCAAAAAAATCACGTTTGTTGTATGGGAGCCCCCATTAAAAATATACTTTATTTTGTTTTTAGGATTTGTTGTTATAGCGGCAACAGAAATACATAATCTGTGAAAATTTCAACTCTCTAGCTATCACGGTTCTTGAGATACAGCCTGGTGACAGACAGACAGACAGACGGACGGACGGACAGCGAAGTCTTAGTAATATGGTCCCATTTTACTCTTTGAGTACTTTTAGGGTTCCGAAAATGAGAACTGTGAACATACTGTGAAGAATAACAAAAAGTACTGTAGCAAAAATTCCCGTTTTAGAAAAATTGCGAATGCAAAGAAACGCTTATATGTATAGTAGGTATATTATATGTATGTATGTTATATGTAGTATGCGAGGAAAAAATACTGCAGTGAATTGCAGTTGTAAAGAATAAAATTGCGAATAGCAAGAAACCCTTCTGGGGATCGAGCCTTGTATAAAATATCCTTTTCGGCAGTTGGACTGTATTTTTTTGTCATTTTAAATATAATCGGCTTAATGGCTTATGGCCCAGATCGAAAATTATATTTAGCATTTGAAAGCTTGAACCTTATGAATTCATTATTGTCGAAATATGGTATTTCACTATTAGAACGTCTAAAACACTGTGTGTGTAGGGAATAACAAACTATACTGACGTCACCATTTTATAAAAAGTTTTGTTTTTAGTTTATGTACAAAGAACTTATTCTTACTGTTGTCGAATACCGTATTATTAATGAGATGAAAAATCCTAAGTATTATTCAAGCGGAAGTACAGAGTGGAATGAAAAGGTTGATCAGTTTTCAAATCAAATCATTTACGCGTTGCAAGCACATGTTACCTTTTTAAACTGTGTGTCAGACGAGAGTGATATATTGAAAATTATGTTCAACTGTTTGACATCAAAGTTCAAATTTACTTAGACGATTTTCCTTGACTATTAATCGTTGAAATAAAACCTTTTTATTAGTTTGATCTTGCCATTAGGTTGTGTCAAGCTTGATAAATCTAATGATTAAATCCTCTTCGCTTAAAATTATTAAAACTATAAATGTGAGAACAGGTCCTGTCAATGTCATCATTGCTATTTCTTGTATACTTTTTTTTTCTTTTTTTAACTCGTTTTCCAAAATTCAAAGAGGTGTAGTGAAATGACATTCATTATGACGGAATGTCTCTGACACTCGGTCGATAAAGCAGATACTGATAACAGTGATAACTTATACAGAGCAAGCAAAAACTGATCTTAAGGTGATCAACCTTTTCATTCCCCGACTGTACCTACAAGGATTATATCTTAATCTGGGGACCATATCATCTCGATCAGTCGCTGGAACGAGCCCAGAAGGCTGCGCCGGTACGACGCCATATTTAATTTCATTGCTCACCGACTCCGGAGAGGCGGGTGAGTGTTTAATACATAAAAAAACCGGCCAAGTGCGAGTCGGACTCGCGCACGAAGGGTTCCGTACCATTATCTATAAAAAAAAACGTTATAGCGGCAACATAAATACATCATCTGTGAAAATTTCAGCTGGAACTATCACGGTATCAGTGAGATACAGCCTGGTGACAGACAGACGGACGGACGGACGGACGGACAGCGAAGTCTTAGTAATAGGGTCGCGTTTTACTCTTTGAGTACGGAACCCTAAAAATAAACTCGTGAGGTCTGCAGCTCACATAGTCACTACGTCACTAGTAAATAATATATACCAAATCCTTAATTTGCCCACATAAGAGCCATGTTTTGTTTGCCATATTTGTGAGGACCTTAAGTTGTATGTATTTGCTCTACCAAGCCTCGATGAAAATAAAGTAGATAGCATTTACACCAATGCATACTTGAGCCAAGCCAAGTTAAGTAAGTTAAGTTAAAGAAGATTGTCATAGTTGGCAATCAATCGCTGGCACGGGCCCAGGCGCCCCGCCGGCGCCACATTTATTTCATTGCCCACTCTTTGCGTAAACAACGCGCATCGATTCCTCTTTTGTTTGCCAAGGCTTTCACAAATGTAGTGGAGGGTACCAACGTACAAATAGCATTCTTCATTATTTTTCTTAATTTTATTGTTGTCAGGATTGGCAAAGAAACTATGGTATTTTTTACCATTTTCGAGGAACCATTTGTAAAAGTTAACTGAAAGTCATGTTATGCTAACCATAGTGTCAGTGACTTTAGTAAACTTGGTGAATATTATAGATGTGTTTTTATGTTTTACACAAATTCCTAAGTAGATATAGATACATATTATCAAACCGCGATTACAATGGGATTGGAAAGAAAGCAAGAAAGAAAGAAAAAGTCACACGAAAAATTACTAAGAAAAAAATGAAATAAAATAAAAAGATAAATTATAACTTACAAACTAACATGTGACAATAGGCCCCAGTCTCAGCATGTGCTGGGCTTGGCCCAGCGCTGGTTTTCAGACTGGTCCCGGGGGATCGGTCGATCGCAGGCTAACAAATTACCGTGCTCATAAATATTTACAATAATAATATGCTTAAAATTAAAATCTAATAACTACACAGCGGATAAAACAATAAATAATTTAAAAAGAAATAAAAAACAACAGGTTAAATAACAGTAAAAAAAAGTGGTATATAGTGCCATTTTGATATTTTTGTGTACCTAATGAGATTGAGTGTACTGTGCATGAGTTTTGCGTAAGTGTGTGCCTGTGTGCTGTATGTGTGTGTGTACGTGTGTATCGTAAGGAGGGAGGGTATTCAAAGCTCTTTTTGGAATAGCTGTCAGTTCGTATACATAAATAAAAGCTTTTTATCATAGGACCAAATTGATCCGTAGATTGTTAGATACAGTATCCTAATAACTATGTGTTAGTAAAACAATTAATGGAATAAAACAAATTCAAAAACTCAAAACGAAAAAAACCTTTTTCTTGAAAACATTATATATTGGTTTGAAGTATTTTACACAGGCTTTGTTTGCTTAAAGTAAAATAAACTAAGAGGATTTTTCTTCAATTCAAATCAATTCATTCGAATTTAAGTCATGTCACTGCCGTGCAACATCGAGGAATTCTGTATATTAAATTTTGTTTTATTTGTGTAAGTACATGCAATTATATATGTATATAATATTAGGAAATGTATTTTAATTAGTTTGAGCTATACTTCTTCTTTATTCAACTGCCTGAATTCGCGTTCGCTCGAATAATCAAGTGCGACAGAGAGGGCGATACACGAATGAATTTCGTTATCGTTTCCCGGTAGCGCCCCTGCACCTCTTTTGTGAATCATTAGGAAAAATAAGTTTCTGTCAAAAATTTCATTTTTGGTACAAGTGTTCACTGCCGACTGCGGAGTTCCTATGGCCACCTTCCAGCTCCAGCATCAGATCAGCTCCAAGTCATTATAATATTGCATTGTCATGCAATATACATATGCCTGTAAAATGTCAGCTCATTTGGATAACGGGAAGTGACTGAAAAATGAATTGCAAATTTTGACGGACAACTTACATACTTACATATTTACATAATTACGTATTTACATACATACGAACAGTGCAAGTTGATGTAAAGCTTGTAAAAAGGACGAGACACGGTTGCTATATGTCCGTATCTTCTACTACAAATTACTTGGATACGTTAGAATAATTGAATTGACCATCTCGCTAACAACGGAAGTGTAATCGTATTCGTTTTGTAACTTTGGTTTTGTTAGGTATTGTTCCAATTACACCTTTAGGTACATAAACGAGGTCAAGCTGATTTGACATTTTGCTTTTTAATATGATTATCAATATGTTGTCAACTCACTCGACGCGTGTGGAAGTGAGCGCATTATTATCAATATTATCATACTGTGATGCGAAATTTTGAGTCAGATCAAATGATCATCATCATCATCATGTCAGCCGAAAGACATCAATTGCTGGACATAGGCCTCCTCCAAAGAAGGTATACTACCTTATAATTTTTTTTTTCATTTATCTATATGACTGACTTCTGAAGCTTGCGGCCAAATGGGAAGCAATGGGCATTGACATCGGCAACACAAGGCTGACTAACCTGCGTTTCGCCGATGACATTGTCTTGTTCTCCCACACTGCACCCCATCTAGAACAAATGCTCCAAGATCTGAGCACAGCCAGTCTTGAAGTCGGACTCAAAATGAACAGGGCAAAGACCCAGTTGATGACCAATGGCGTTAAGCATAGGGTTAAGGTAGATGGGAAGGATATGCAATATGTCGACGAGTATACCTACCTGGGCCAGACAGCATCCTTCGATAACAGGCAGTCTAAAGAAATCGATCGACGCATCGCAAACGCCTGGAAGAGCTTCTGGTCTATGAAGGCGCTAATGAAGGGTAACCTTCCTTTGGCACTGAAGCGCAAGCTGTTCGATATGTGCATCCTGCCTATCCTAACCTATGGCGCCCAAACTCAAGATTTGCCAGCGAGCAATGGAACGCAGCATACTCGGAGTTCGTAGGATCGATCGGATCAGGAACACGGAGCTGCGTACCAAAACTGGCATCGTAGATGTGGGTGCCAAGACCGCGAAGTTTAAGTGGGACTGGACATGACATTGTCTGCCGAATGCACGCAGAACGATGGGCCAAATTAGCCACCGAATGGACCCCACAAGATGGCTTTCGAAGTAGAGGCAGACCGAAAAGGCGATGGCGGGACGACCTTGACACATTTTGTACAGATTGGCGAACACTAGCACTGGACCGAGACAAGTGGCGGAAAAAAGGGGAGGCCTTTGCCCAGCAGTGGGACACAAATTAGGCTAAAAAAAAAAAAAAAAATCTTTATGACTGTAAAAACATACAATTCTTCATTTTATTTTGTGAGTAGGTAGAGCATGTGGAGAATTGACTTATTAGCTTAGTTGGTAGTCCCGGGTTCAAATCTCGGCACGGGCATTAGGATTATAGGGAATTTGTGGGATGAGGACGATTATTTCTTACGAATCTTGGATGATTTCTTTATATATGTATGTAACTTGACTTAACACGCTGCCGCATGTATAAATAAGTATGTGTATCGTCGCCTAATACCCGTAGTAGCTTCAAGCTTTGCTTAGCTTTGGACTGTTAACGCGAGGATCTGCTGCAGTAGAGAATGAGTGGGAGTCACAACAGCATTCTGAAAGTGATTGCAGACAGAAAACGAGTATATGACTGTACATTAAAAAAAACGGCCAAGTGCGAGTCGGACTCGCACATGAAGGGTTCCGTGAAATAAATTGCGGTTTACGATTTATGACGTATTAAAAAAAAAACTACTTACTAGATCTCGTTCAAACCGAATGGTACATCATATATTTTTTTAGTTTTATCATTCTCTTATTTTAGAAGTTACAGGGGGGGGGGACAAATTTTACCACTTTGGAAGTGTCTCTCGCGCAAACTATTCAGTTTAGAAAAAAATTATATTAGAAATCTCAATATCATTTTTGAAGACCTATCCATAGATAACCCCACACGTATGGGTTTGATGAATTTTTTTTTTTTTAGTTTCAGTTCTGAGTATGGGGACCCCTAAAACTTAATGTTTTTTTCGATTTTTGTGTGAAAATCTTAATGCGGTTCACAGAATAGATCTACTTACCAAGTTTCAACAGTATAGCTCTTATAGTTTCGGAAAAAAGTGGCTGTGACATACGGACGGACAGACAGACAGACATGACGAATCTATAAGGGTTCCGTTTTTTGCCATTTGGCTACGGAACCCTAAAACAGTGGGTCGATTGTCTTAGAGGTTGTGTGACATACGACAAGTACCTAGTTATTTATTATTGTATTTGTAATTTTATTTTATACTAGCTGTTGCCCGCGACTTCGTCCGCGTAGAACTTTTTATCGTCTTAGAAAATGATTTCTCTCAATACAAAATTTGAACCCTCTTTTAGGGGATAATTAAAAAAAAAGTTGATGTTCATTTTCTAGTTTGTGAACAAACAGTCTAAAACCAAAGTTAAAAATCTCATACTTTAAAAATGCCTTGAAATACTCAAACTTTGAACCAATTTTAACACTCTTAGGGGATGAATTTGGAAAAAATCTGAAATCAGTTTTGTAGTCTTTTAACGTACAGAATAAGACCGAAGTTAAAGATCTCTTACTCACACTTTAAAATTTTATTGCTCGCCATTTAAAATTTGAACCCCCTTTTAAACCCCCTTAGAGGTTGAATTTTTCTAATCGCTGAAAGAACTTTTTTCGTAAACTTTTAAGTCTCTAGCTCAAAAAGCTTTCTTAACCCCCTTAGGGGTGGAATTTTCTAAAACTCTGAAAGTACTTTATTATTAATTTTAATAAGTAACATTTTGAATAGTTTTAAGTTTAGTAAAAAAAAAAGTTTTTCCCACACAACACTGGCTACCCTTCTTAAGGATCTTAAGGATCCCCTTAGGGATGGAGTTTTCTAAAACGCTGAAAGTTCTTTTTTAGTATTCTAATAAGTAATCTTTTTGCAAAGTTTTAAGTCTAACTCAAAAAAAAAGTGTTGCCCATGCAAAGCTTGCTCTCCTTTTTAACCCTATTAGGGGTGGAATTTTCTTAAACGATTTGTGTTCTTTTTTTGTATTTTAATAAGTAATCTTTCTACAAAGTTTCAAGTCTCTAACTCAAAAACATAAACTTTCCCTGATAAAAACTTTGCACCCCTTTTTATCCTCCTTAGGGATAGATTTTTTCAAAACGCTGAAAGTCTTTTTTTTTGTATTTTTATAAGTAATCTTTCTACAAAGTTTTAAGTGTCTAGCTCAGGAAAAGTGTTCCCCATACAAACCTTGCACCCTTTTTTAACCCCCTTAGGGAATGATTTTTGTAAAACGCCGAATGTAATATTTTTCATGTTCTAATAAGTAATTTTTCGTCAAAATTTTAAGTCTCTATTAAAAAAAAAAATGTTTTTCCCATACAAACTTTGCACCCTATTTTACCCCCTTAGGGGTGAAATTTTCCAAAACGCTGAAAGTACTTTCTTTGTATTTAAATAATCTTTCTACAAAGTTTTAGGACTCTAGCTAAAAAAAATAGTTTCCCACATACAAACTTTGCACCCCTATTTTAGCCCCCTATTTTTAGGGGTAGAATTTTCTAAAACGCTGAAAGTACTTATTTTGTATTCTGATGACTAATCTTTCTACAAAGTTTTAAGTCTCTATTTAAAAAAAATATTGTTTCCCCCATACAAAATTTGCACCCCTATTTTACCCCCTTAGGGGTAGATTTTTTTAAAACACTGAATCTAGGTACTTTATTTGTATTCTAATGAATAATTTCTCTACAAAGTTTTAAGTCTCTATTAAAAAAAAAGTAGTTTTTCCCATACAAACTTTGAACTCTATTTTACCCCTTTAGGGGTAGAATTTTCTAAAACCCTGAAAGTTCTTTATTTGTATTCTAATGACTGATCTTTCTACAAAGTTTTAAGTCTCTATTTAAAAAAAAAATGTTTCCCCCATACAAACCTTGCACCCCTATTTTACCCCCGTAGGGGTGGAATTTTCCAAAACGCTGAAAGTGTTTCATTTGTATTCTAATAACTAATTTTTCTACAAAGTTTAAGTCTATAGCTCAAAAAAAAAAGGTTCTCCCATACAAACTTTGCACCCCCATTTTACCCCCTTAGGGGTAGAATTTTCAAAAATCCCTTTTTATCCCTAGCCCACGTTATAAAAGCAACATACTGTGCAAAAATCAACTCTCTAAGATTAGTAGTTTCGGCTGTGCGTTGATGAGTGAGTGAGTGAGTGAGTGAGTGAATAAGTCAGTCAGGACATAGGCATTTATTATGTATAAATAGATAGAAGATAATGAAACTCCCATTCAAATATCTCAAAAAATTATGAAGCTACCTCCGTTTTAATGTCGCTTGTTAGAGTGAGAAAACGATGAGGGACTGTGACGTCAATATACTCGAGCGTCATAGTAAAAAACAATCGTTTCATATGAAGGTGCGTTTTGCGGAAAAGGGACAGAACATACCCCCTCTTAAAACTTAAACCTCTTGCTTTGTTTTTTTCTCCATTTGACTATATTTATTTTAAATTCTTTTTCGAGAAAATACATTATGATTATTTACCATATTTTCGATTCCTGAGCTATAACCACGAACTTCGGAATTCGAAAATATTCGGGTATCTCTATCTCTATCGCACTAACCATACTCGAGTGACAGGGATGCAAATATATGAACATTGAGTATCGGTTTTCGTGGTAGCGCCGCAGGTACTTTGGCCGCCGAGCGCGTGCCATTGTCATTCAAAAAAAACAAATTCGTGTTAATTATATTGTTCAAATTTGTTGATTTCATTTATTGAAATTACGACATAAAACGACATTTGCGCATATAAGTTCTCATATCAGAATCGAATTTTTTTTTATGGTTTATATTTTAGCATTTGTCTCGTAAAGGTCTATCGTAGACGGGATTTAAATTATTAATAAGTGAAAGGCAAAGCAATTCCGCCATTTTGACGAATATTTGACGGTTCTTATAGCTGACAGTTGGAGCAGCGTTTGATTTCAATAAAAATAAATGAAAAATTAAATGAAGTCGTATATTTCGGAAAATTAATTAACTGTCGCAGTCGGATAAAAACTATCCTAAGTTGCAGCTAGAATAATAATGTACCTATATAAAATGTTTCATATTTTTCCGTTCATGGGATGCTGAGAACATTCGAACCGCGCAAAGCTTAGTTTCAAACTGGCTGATTCTTTTTTTAATTTAGAGATTTATTATAAGTGGAGATTAGTTTATTTATTTTAGGTTAGAAGAGAAAGAAGTAAGAGGTTCTGTTATTTTGTCTGTGTCTGTTGTTTTGTCAATATGGATCCGAAATAACTAAAATTTTATAAATTATTATTATTGATGCGATCGGGCAGAGAAACTCCCAGCATAGCCCTCTCCATTGCACTTTGAGCCTTCTTATGACGCCCGTAGTAAGCGACCACGTACGTGGTGGACTGATGACCTGGTAAAGGTCGCGGGAGTCCGCTGGATGCGGGTGGCGCAGGACCGGCCATTGTGGCACTCTTTGGGGGAAGCCTAAGTCCAGCGGTGGACGTCTTTCGGCTGATATGATGATGATGATGATGATTATTGGGGATTATTGTAACAAATCCTAAATTGTTACCACTACCTTGACAGTTGGGACAAAAAACTTCAGTAGGACACAGCGGAATGTCATCCCGCTCATATTTGGAGCAGCCCAACTGGGGAAGTACCTCCACCTTACAGAAGACACCAGCCATAATAACACCATTACTTGCTCTGTAGGTATGTGGTGTTGTGTTCGTGTTCCCGGTGGTGAAGGCCGAAACTCACTGACATCGGTGGTGGAGCGACGCGGCGCGGCGCGGAGGCGGTACCGGTTTTAATAATTTAGGTACCGTAATTCGGCACAAATAAAAAATCGTCAACACGAAATGACCATTTTGAAATTGGACCAACAGTAGGTAATACCACCAAAAGTGAATTTGGTTAAAACTTAATTGTGTCATAATTTTTTATTACCAATATTTTTCTTGTTCAGTCGCCATCACATACATCGGTAGGTACACTATAGGTGTTCAAAAATATCGGCACATGCACCCTAATGCCTTGAAAATAGAGGTGTGTTCCGATGTTTATGACGTGCTTGTTTGCTCCGATGTATGTGATAGCGACTGTCCAAAATTAATCTAGCCCAAATGGAATTTGTCCACTATGAAATAGGTTCCAAATATTCAAATAGGTACTTCCAAAGTGAATGTTGTCTAATTTAAATTATATAATATCAAAATTTTATATGAAAATCGTAAATTTGGAATAAAATTCATATATGACGTATTTCCTATTGGTCAATATCTTTGACGTGCACGTAATTCCATATAAATAAATAAATAAATAAATATTACGGGACAATCTTACACAAATCAACCTATAGGCCCACGGCGATAGGCGATGATATATATAATATAATAGATACATACATAATTACGTATAGATACTTATACACATAACATCCATAACTTAGTAACAAATATTCGTGATAAATACACAAATAAATGCCCTGACCGGGATTCGAACCCATATGTCCATATGGACATATTTCTTTCGAGCTATATGAAGGAAGCGGGTGGCGCAGGATCGGTCACTTTGGAACTCTTTGGGGGAGGCCCATGTCCAGCAGTGGACGTCTTTCGGCTGATATGATGATGATATGAATTATGTCAATTTAACTTTAGGACGTACCTAATTACATTTTAGTATTATTTCGGCTGGATAATTTTCTATGTAGAGGATTTTCAAATTAAAATTATTCAGATTCGATCAATAATTTCGAGTTGTCAATTTTGCGCGCCGCGCTTCCTCCGCGCCGCGCCGCTCCTCTCCGCCACCGTCGCTGTCATGTCATGAATATAAATATTTATAAGCTTTTATTACAAGCTTTTATTTAGCTCACCCCGTTTGTTTTATTCTTTCTTGGGTCAAATTTAGTAATTGAAATTTCACCCACTTACCCGTTTTCGATTGAGCTGAAATTTTGCATGCATATGTAATGTAAGCTTTATTTTCCTTAAACATATAGGTACACAATATTCCTTAGTAAGTATTTTTATTAACTGTAAGGACCGCCTATTGCGGTGAAAGCCTCCACCAATTGCTTCCATTTTCCTCTGTCTCTTGCTGTTCTAGCCCATGTTTTACCTGCCATTTGGACAATATCATCACTCCACCTTTTGAATGGTCTGCCTCTTTTACGTTTTTTATATATTATAAACCAGTTCATTAGTATGTGTGACCATCTTTCATCCATAACTCTCTGCGTATATCCTGCCCATTTCCACTTTAATCGGAGGACGTGTTTTGTTATCTCCTTGGCTTTTGTTCTTTCTCTGATTGTTCTGTTCTTTACTCTATCCTTCCTTTTTATGTTCATAAAACTTCTTTCAATTCCTCTCTGACATATTTTTATTTTATTTAATGTTTTTTGAGTCATTATCCAGGTCTGACATGCAAGGCATAAGGCATTTGCATTGCTTTAGTTTTCAGTGGCGTTGGTAGTGAACTTTTGAAAATTTCCTTCATTGCTCAATATTTGTTCCAGGTTTGTTTGATACGTCTATTTATATATTTTTCATTGCATGTAGTAAATGATATTAAATGGCCTAGGTAAATGTAATGTATATCGCATGACAATGCAATATTATGATGACTCCACTGATCCATCCAGCTGGAGCTGGAAGGTGGCCATAGGAACTCCGCAATAAAACGACACAACCCCATCGAGTTTGGGTTCGTTAGAATCGTCTCAATGAATAGTTGATGATGGTATGCAGAAAAGTACAGTCGGCAATAAAAGCTTGTACCAAAAATTCGTTCAAGTTCTCTGACCGCGTCTCAAGCTACAACAAAACAAGCTACAGCAAACAACGAGTCCTCAAATCAACAAAGTCGGCAACGCGCTTGTGTTTCTTCTGGAATTGCAAGCGGCTATAGGCGCCCATTAGGTGCCCATAGGTGCCCATACGGTGTCCGCTTACCATCACGCAGACCGTATGTTTGTTTGCCACCGTTGCAGTATAAAAACACCCAAGAGAAACCTTACAATGACTACAGTGTGTTTCGAAGTACTTGAACGAGCGAGTGAAGCGAACGAAGTTGTTTTTCAGCTTGAGCCAAAATTATTTCGTATGGCCCGTTGTCCGGCTGTTCCCCTCTACAGGTATTTTATATCACTTTTAGGCACTGGGTTGGCATTGTGACGGGGAGGGTAAAATAACTCTTGAGTTTTGCCCTGAACGACACAGTGCCACTCAGCGTACAAATTATACTTTTCTTTTCTTTTCTGTTTTGCCTACTAACATTTAGCTTTAAAATTATTTTATGTACTAACAAACTTATGGATTCTGTGAGTCTGAAATAAATGATTTTTATTTTTTATTTTTATTTATATCGCCAACAAACTGCTTTATCGCCAACAAACTGCTTCGCAGTTTGGCGAAGCTTTAGATTAAGTTAATAAAATTGTATTTTTTTGTTTCCAAATAAAAATAAATATAGGTATATAAAAAGCAAAACTACAGAATCAGCTCTAAACATCATTTATTCAATCACAAAATATTTTATAAGCTCAATTCATCGCTTTATAATATATATTATACAATTACAATTAGCAAAGAATCCGGCCGATACTGCGGCTGTTCTATAAGGATAACAATATTATTTATTTCAATTATTAAATTTTGATCTACTTACTAAACAAAAGCTTGCACAAATTGGGCCATTCTTAATAAGTTCAATTATGTGTCTTTCGTTATTAAACCCTTTCGACGCCATTCTCGTACGAAAGTGACATATATATGGATACGCCAAGTATTTTTGCAAAAGAGTGTCAAGTGACATCTATAGATACCCCAAGTATTTTTGCGTAAGAGTGTCGAGTGACATCTATAGATACCCCAAGTATTTTTGCATAAGAGTGTCAAGTGACATCTATAGATACGCCAAGTATTTTTGCATAAGAGTGTCAAGTAACATCTATAGATACCCCAAGTATTTTTGCATAAGAGTGTCGAGTGACATCTATAGATACCCCAAGTATTTTTGCATAAGAGTGTCAAGTGACATCTATAGATACCCCGAGTATTTTTGCAGAAGAGTGTGAAAATGAACTGTACGTGACAATACCGAGTGACTTTGACAGCGTACGCCATAACACCTATCTTGGCGCCATGGGCACGACAACAAGCAACGCTTTTGGGTGTTCTTGGCGTTTAAAGGGTTACAGAGCCTTTAGGCTTAACGTTTAGCTTTGTCGGTTCCTGCGGTACCCACGCCGTGTGGGAGGGGTGTGTTAGTGTGATAATTGTTTAATTTAGAACTAATTTGGCTGCCGCTTTCACACTTCTCGCACCGCGGAGTTATTGTAGGAATCGGCTCAAATGGTATGCCTATAACTTAGAATTTTGTATCAAATATTTATATATAGGTATTTAAGCTGCCATACTTTTCTCTTTTACAAGATAGTATCATCTAAATCTAAAATAAAATGAACCAATTACAATTTTTTTGCGTCTATGTTGGGTTATCACAGTTAAATTATTTACGGACGCCTTGTATCATGCATATTCACCTAAATAGTGGTAAGATTTTCAATAACGTATTACCGTAATATAATATTCTCAAATTATGTTTTTATATGGAAAGTTCTCGGTAGGAACAATTTCTAAAAGTTCACTCCTTACAAATTCATGACTCAAAATATATATTTTTTAAACCCCTGTAAAAATTAAACTTAAATTAACCATGTTGATGTTTTGTCAATGTCACCAAAATTCAGTTGAAGCTATATTTAAGACTTGACCATATGTATTTTCTACTAACTAGAAAAAAACATCTACATAACCATAACTGCACATTGGACAATTTTGTAGCTTAAAAATAAAATTAAAAAAAATATATCAGACCTTAGTGGTAGGCATAGCGAAATGTCAAGTTCCTTTTCATAACTTAATTACTTATATGCTAACATAACAGATTCTTTATAACTAACATATTCCATCACTACTTTTTCATAATCGCATTACAAAACATTTAGCTAAGTATTTGTTTGAATTTCCACTACAATGCAAGTTTATGATATGGATCTCAGACTATAATCCGTTTAATGAAACATATCATACGTATAACATCATGCACAGAAAAAATGCGTTGCGTAGGTAAACTATATATAATATATGTGGTCTTATCGGGCCATCTAAGTATTACATATCTGCTTACTAAAGTAGACATGTTAGTATATGCACGAAATAATGGATACTAAATTAGACATGTTATTTTACGCACGAAATAATGGAATACATTTAAACAGACATTTGAAAGAACATTAAAAAACAAATGTTAGTGACGTCCACTGGCTTATGTTTTGTCTATTAAAAGTAACTTAGGTAACTAGTACATATCAGATTCTATAAATCTTATCGGTTGTCTAAGATAGCTGTCACACACGCTGTTACATTAGACAATACTTAGTTTATTGTTGGCAATGTTGGCATCCAAAACGTAGATTAACGAGATGCAACTTACAATGAATTTAGTGATTGATGGACTCATACCAACTATAGATTCATCTCTGTCGGCTGTGACAAATTGCAAGTTGTGTAGTGGCCTGCACGGGTAGCTGAACACCTGAATACTACTAGACTTGTTTATCTCTCGCGCGGTCTTGTGCTATCCACACTATAGGTACCTTTCATATAAACTTGATGTTGATTTTATTGATCTTGTTTTACGAGGACTTCGTGTTGGTGTAATATCCTCGAAGTTAGGCCTTCAAGCAAGGCTCCGGGTAGAGTAGCTGTGCGGAGTCGCGCACTTGCTCGGCGCGGATCAGCTCGTGGGTACGTTGGACCATGAGAAGCAACATCGAGTACAAGCCTGGAATAGAGACGGTCACATTAACCATTGTATTTATGTTAGTTGAGACCAGCAGGTCGATCACGTAACACATTGTACCTACGCGCGTCATGTGGATCTAAATGTCAGTTTTTTTGTATGGGAAAATAACTACAACTTGGAAAAGTTGAAGGACCACCGACATTTTCATTTCAAAGTTCACTATCTCAAAAACGGCTGAACCGATTTTGATGAAACGTAGCTAAGAACCATCTCGATCACATCAGCTTACCGCTCAAAAAACCGCATCCAAATCGGTCCATTCGTTTGGGAGCTACGATGCCACAGACAGACACACACACACACACAGCCACTCAGACACGTCAAACTAAGCGGGTCCTTACTGGAGTAGAGTTGCTAGAGACAGAATACAGTGGAAGATGTTAGAGGAGGCCTATGCCAAGAGGCCCCCTGAACTCAGAGACATGAGACGTGCGTTCGAAACGTTACGTGATTACCCCTCAGTTTTACGAAGCTACGATTTGTATTTATTACAAGCTTTTATTTAGTGTCTGTAATGAAATCTTGCAAGTTAAATTTGACCCACTTCCCGGTGACCGATTGGGCTGAAATTTTGGGTTTAAGTATAGTTTTGATGACAATTCAATATTATGGTACCATCGAGCTGGAGATGAAGACAGAAGGTGGCCATGGGAATTCAGTACTTAACCGACGTAACCCCGTTGAGTTTGGACTCGGTAGAATCGTCTCAATTAGTAGTTGATGGTGGCATGCAGAAAAGTACAGTCGGCAATAAAAGTTACAAGCTTTTTGATTGCTGACTGTACTTTTCTGTATGAATTTTTTGGCAGAAACTTATTTAACTATCAAGGGTGAGTATTCACACGAGATGACAAGTTGCTAAGCGGTCTGATCCACCAATAGGAATGCTTTATTTTCCTAGCCTCCTCGCTTAGCGCAGTACTGGTGGATATGGACTAAGCGGAGCGAGGGTTTATTTCACATACGAAACGCACACATTTAACTTAAATATCGCTGACACAGAATATTAAAATAGCTTCTTTTATAAACTGGTACTCTTGGCTATCTGGTATTAAGGGGCTTGAGATGTGAAGTCGGCCCATGAAAATGGTGAGCATACTTTGAACCTTATCGCATCAAATTGCAAGCAACTTCGCGCTTCGTTGACACTGAAATGTTATATACCTACATTTGAAACCTCCTCCGACTCCCTAGGTATTAAAACTTCTACAAATGCCACTGATACATGTTACTGGTGACATTAAATTACCAAAATGATGAGTCTGTCAAGAGCTAAAATTATAGAACCCGAGACCTCAATGTTAGAAAGCAAGCAATTACTCTTATTCGAAATTAATCTTCTCATTTGTGGCTTGCAAGTTTGACATTGTGTTATGAAACATCTATTCCTTATTTAGTTAACTGCAGTCTATTAACATCGCAGAACAGAGACAGAGATATGCAATGACAAGTCTACACTCTTTTGCATGAGTGTCATTACAATGGGTTCTAAATATAAATGGTTGACATCTAACCATCACGCGCGTCATTCTTCCTTATCGTGATTTAATTTGACAAAGTCCTAAAGTGCTCATCATTTTCATGGGCTGACTGTACAAGTCTTACATGAAGTTGATGGTACTGGATATAATTTAGATAGATTTGTTAAGTTTAATTACCCACCACAAACGATCAGCATGACAGAGCCTTCGACGAAGTCTGGCATCAGCCAGGATGTACAGTACAGGATGGCGCCCACCATCATGAGGACAGTCACCACCATGGCGTACACCAGGACTTTCACACAGCCCGGCCGACTGGTTCAATGGAAAAGTGGTACTCACCACATACAATCAGCACGACGGAGCCGCAGAAGATGTCTGCCATCAGCCAGGAGTACAGGATGGCGCCCGCCATCATGAGAACAGTCACCACCATGCCGTACACCAGGCACTTCACACAGCCCGGCTGACTGTTTCAACGGAAAAGTGGTACTCACCACACACGATCAGCACGACGGAGCCGCCGACGATGTCTGCCATCAGCCAGGAGTACAGGATGGCGCCCGCCATCATGAGGACAGTCACCACCACACCGTACACCAGATACGCCTTCACGAAGCCTGGGCGTCTCTGTAATCGGGTAGTTTTATCATGTTAAAATTTGCAATCATCAAATTGTTACAAACATTGATCAGCTGGTTGTTTCGTTTCTGTTATGGTAATATGGCAGTTGATGTGTCCAAACGCTTGTTCGAAAAGTTACGAAATTAACCCTCACGATGAAGCCACTTTTGCATTTGGCAGGGCGGAATCGGCATGCGGCATTTTGTACTTAACCGAAAGTTGTTTTTTTTTTTAGTTTTTTGAGAACAAAAACAGTTGTTTATACAAATATATATAAAATGTATCTATGGGTAAGTTGCTTCATCAACGTCAATATGCATTTGATACGTATTGAGTTAGGAAAAGCGTGATAATATTCATTGTGTAATCGGCCCCAAAGGTTACAACGTAACGGCAGAGGCTGACAAGACCAAACTTGTTGAAATTGATATTATTTGAGCAGTTGTATAAGAAAAACTATTTGTTCTAGCACATCAAAAAAAATATAAGTTAATATTCATCATATTTCCAAGACCGTAGACGGACTCGAAACATAACTGGATGAAATCGGCTCGATAGAAAATAATTGCAAAGATTGGTCTTAAAATCATCTTAAACGGTTCTATGTCCTTATTTTGTTGACGTATGGGTCTGCAATTAAAAACACGAAGTCCACATATTCATACCTAAAGAGCCATATTTCACAAATAATCCACACTTTTTTTTATTTCAATATTTATTCATTATTTTCGTCTAAAACCTGGCCGCTCAAGTAACACTCGCTCTCGTTTACTCCGATACAAATAGACAGTGTGCGCGTTTTTGGTATTGACAGCGCCTTAATAAACGCCTCAAATGTTTTTCAGATTCTGATTTTACCTAATTAGGTAAACTCATCATAGCTGTTATAGAAAGTCGATTAATTTAAGTGTTCGCCTCGCTCTTCAATTGTTCGATACTTTCGTCGAGGCTTTTGGTGGCGCCGTCATATTTGAGAGCGAGAGGCCGTGCTCTGATCTCTCGCTCCCGCGTATGGCGTTGCCGCCCCCGCTTCTAGTCGTGGGTGAGACTGTACAAATATTCTTATACAAAGCATAGGCCAAATTTCAAAGGCGTCGAAAATCGTTTCATGTAGGAACTTAAGACGCTCACCTTATTTGTCCTGAATAAATATTCTTATACAAATTATAGGCCATTTCATTAGCGTCGATAATCGGATAATTAACAAAAAAAATTTTTTTTATAAACTGTTTATTTTATTTGTTTACAAGATACATATACAAATAACAATGCATTCTTTCTCTAAAACATATAATTGCATGCAGGCTACATCCAGAAAATCTTACTCGGTGCGCGGCGAGCAATATGCATACCTACTTCGTGAAAACTTGTTAGCCTACCCGTTAATTTCCTATCTATCGGCTGAGGGCAAACATTACCTTCAAAATGCCAAATTTAACAACATTGTTATTGTTTGATTCTTTTTTGTTAATACATAAGTAAATAACTTACTTCTTGTGCATACTTCACGTCTTAATTGTACTAGTTTTAAGGTCTCATATAAGTGAATTGTATAAATTCTAATGGGCATAAATATCTTTTCTCTAACGTGCAATGAAATGTCGTCATTACGTGAGTTATATCAGGTTTCAAAGTATCACGTTTCGGGCGGATCAACTCGAGAGAACTGTAAAGGAATTTCATGCGAAATTGAAGGCCTAGGCCGGGAAGTATTTTTTTTTTTAATTTTCATTCCACTATTTGTTGCACAGCACAGCATCACGGCATTCAGCCATGAAAATTAGTTTGATTTGAGGAGTTTTTATTTATTTATTTCATTGCATGTTTGAGAAAAGCACTATACATGCCTGGCCGTGAAAAGGGCTTGCCGGCTTCGTATCACTATCCGTCTATACCTACTCACCCGGCAATCCCTTCTTTCCCGGCGTCTGCAGTAATGTACTAAGTATTAGACCGAAGACGATCCAACCTCGTCCTCAGATAACTTCATGGATAATAGAGTGTTCGTTAAGTAGCGACTGATGACGACGAGATTGATGATGAGATTGCGATCCGGACATATACCATTAAACAAGTTTGGATATTTGATGGGAAAAGTGGCATCTCCAAATTGTGATGAATGTGAAGTACCAGAAGATGTATACCATGTTATGATGGAATGTGTCCGAAACGAAGCTCTCAGGAGAAGTCTGCCATTTAACACCAGTTATGATGTCGGAACCTGCAATGTTGCCCTGGCCACTCCGTTGTCAGACGCGGCCACAGCACTATTGCAGTTAGCTCGAAAGTGTGTTAGTAAATAATAGAATTATTCGTCATTAAAAAAATATGTTATGTAGACTATAACGGAGCGACATGTTCACCTGTGTGACAAGCTCCTTAAATAAAGAGAAAAAAAAAAAGTATTAGACCGAATCGTTTTCTAAACTTAAAACGTGCTCACCTTATGTGTTCCATAGCACAGGAACACAGAGAACACGAACGAGATCAGGAAGCAGACGTATAGGAACAGTACAGTCAGCACCGCGGTCATGAAGCCGAGGACCCTGTCCTTCTCCATGGCGTTCCAGTCGACGGTGTCCGGGTCCCGGGACAGCACGTCGTCGAGGCTGTCGTCCAGGGTCGAGATCCAGGTACGGAACAGGGTCAGGACTATTACCCCGAAGCCGGATATCACCTGGAAAAAGCAATAGCAAGCAAAAAATTACAGGATGTTGAAAATGGCCTGAATGGCTTCGAGAAAAGGATGGTACCTACGGCCGTGCCTCTTTGTTTTGCTCGACTTGGCAGATAAAATATTTAATTTATAAAATATTACAATTATGAATAAAACATAAATATAAGATTAAACTATTATTAAATTAAAATAACTAAAACGAAACCTTAAACTTAGAACAAAATAAAATAAAATGACTAACACGCAGGCAGCATTTCCGCGCTGAACTGCGATTGCGATTCTTTGCGCGAGAAAGCTGCCGGCCTGGAAAAATAGTTATAAATAAATAAATAATAAATATTATGGGACAATTTTTACACAAACCGAACTAGCCTCAAAGTAAGCTCAATAAGGCTTGTGTTATGGATACTAGGCGACGATATATTTAATGGATATAAATACTTAAATACATAGAACATATCCAAACAAATATTCGTGCTCATCACACAAATATTCGTCCTTACCGGGATTCGAACCCAGGACCTTCAGCTACGTAGGCAGGGTCACTACCCACAAGACTAACCGGTTATCCGGTAGTTGTTCTAGATTCAGATTTCTTTTCCTGTTTGGCCTGCAGGGCGGCCATTGCCATTTATTTCTGTAAGGTCTAATAGTTTACTAGACCTTACATGTACGTACGTTGTTGTTTGTTAATCGGGACGATGTCTTAAAGTGAAAGACGTGACCGTCCTCGGTGAGTATCTTTATTGAACTAAATAATAAAATGTATTACAAAGGTAAACGGCGTAATGATGCGCGCTCGGATGCATCGTAAGCTTAATAATAAAATGTCGAGTGTGCTCGTACATGCTGCCAAATTTAAGAAATAAGATAAGAAAATAAAACTATTAGCGTAGTTGCCTTGTCAGCGTGAGTTGTGGCATGTACAATCACCTCACTGACGGTGCCAGAGGCGCGCGGCTGCCGAAGGTGTCGAAATGACGCGTCGCCGTGGTCATTATTCGGTTTCTGCTCCTTGGCGATGTCTCGCACTGTTGTGGTCTGCATTCTGCGTCTCATGTAGATGCCTTATGCATTAGAGTTGAAGATTCTTGTATGTAGAGATTGTCTTCGCTTATTGTCTTCTTACTGTGAAGGTTGTTGTGAGATTGGATGACAACGTTATCTCCTCTTATCATGCAACCCGTATCAAGCGTGATTATTCCTGTTTCGCGTAGTACAAGTGGCGTCACACCGGCTGGACAAAATATGCGCATAGCGCATTCCTGGCAGCACGCAGACAGCCAGGCGCCGGGCCTGTGTAACCGGATCCAGTTGTCGGCGCACTCTGTTGATATAGTCTTGCAAGCCGATATGTTGTTATTGTTAATTAATTGCGCTTCACATATATTAATGTTTGATTTTGTGTCGTAGATAGGTAGGGCCATGCTGCATATTATAAGATGTTCTTTGAATTGCAGGCACGATGTAATGTCTTGATGTGTTAAGGGTATTACCGCACCCTTTTTTAGGTTAACTGCTATGGATTCTGCTGTCTTCATGATTCTCTGTGTGGTTCGTGACAGTATTTGCGGGATCGGTGTTTTTCTATAATTCGATTGAGCTCGTATTGCTCTGTGTTTACTAACGGTAATTTAAACTCGACAATAATAAAGTTGTTCGTTATATGCACATGTACGCGCGACAGTTTGTACACGTCGCAGGTGATGTTTCGTGTTCGCACATGGCAGAGATAGGTCCCCCGGAAGCTGCCCGGAGATGATGTTTAGCTGATCTTCGAATTGGTCGGGCTTCAGTATATGTATGTTGACACGCCCGTCCTAGTCTAGTTTTCCTTATCTGTGGTATCTACAGGCAATGGTGACAGTTTAGTGATGGGTCGTTTCATAATACTTGTTTTTGTTTTCAGTGTTACAACCCTTACGTGACCATCCTTTCCGGGATGCGTTTCTATGACCTTTCCCAAAAGCCATCTTGCCGGAGGAATGTTGTCTTCTTTCACCAACACCATGTCGCCGACTTTCAGGTTTTGTTTGACGCTGTTCCATTTGCTGCGAGTTTGCAGAGTATGTAGGTATTCAGTCGACCATCGTTTCCAAAAGTCATTGTGCAACTTTTCTGTTAGTTGCCAGCGTGTTCGAATGTTGCGCGTTTCTTTTTCTGGAGACAGCGGACCTGCCATTAGTGGCCCACCGACCAGAAAATGTCCAGGACTAAGATATTCCAGGTCGTCTACGTCGTCTGTTAGCGGCGTCAGAGGCCGCGAGTTCAGACATCCTTCTATCTGAGCTAGGAGAGTGGAGAACTCTTCAAACGTCAACTTCTGTTCTCCGAGAACACGTCGCAGGTGATGTTTCGTGCTCTTCACAGCAGCTTCCCACTCCCCATTGGCTGTAGGCCACGCCGGCGCACTGAAGTGCCATTCAATGTTGGAGTTGGCCAAGTGCGCCAACAGCTCAGTGTTTACGTAACGTTCAAGAGCTTCCTTTCTTTCTCGCGCCAGCACCTTAGCTGAACCTGTGAAGTTCGTACCGTTGTCACTGTAGAGATGCTGGGGTGCACCTCGGCGAGCAATCAGTCTATGCAGTGCCGCTAAGAATGTTTCGGAGCTCAAATCTGAGACGAGCTCAAGGTGTATAGCCTTAGTTGATAGGCAAACAAAAACCGCTATGTAGCCCTTGGTTGTTTTAATGCCTCTTCCTTTGTTGGCCTTAACCTCGACATAGCCAGTGAAGTCAACGCCCGTGTGCGTAAACGGTCGAGATGGTGTTACTCGGGGCGCCGGAAGATCTGCCATCACTTGATTGTTGGTTGTTGGTTTGAATCGGTGACACCTGATGCAACTACGAAGCCGATCCTTCACTCGTAGTATCCAGAAGTTGTTTCGCAGATGCGCCAGAGTGAGTCTCGGGCCTCCATGAAGTGTTGTTATATGGGCTTGTTGTATGAGTAACTCCGTCAGCCTGTCGTCGTGCGGAATGATAGCTGGATGTTTTTGGGCGTAGGTGATACTTGCATGTTCTAGTCGACCACCGACACGCAGCACGTTATCGTCGTCCAAAATCGGATTTAGTTTTAAAAGTCGACTTTTGTTAGATATTGCTTTATGTTTCTTTAATTGCGCAATTTCCTCGCTAAAATGTTTGTTTTGCACCGAGCGTATTATTGCAGTCAGCGCATTCCTTAATTCCGACGTTGCTAAGTGCGGCGACTTCAGTTTATTATTTCCACTTGCGTTGTTAGCAAAACGCGACACCCAGCCGAGCGTTCGAACGACACGTGTCATAGAGCTGTTATTGTTCAGAAGGGTCTCTACAACCGGCGATGTCGATTGTAGAGAGCATGTTTGTTTGGTATGTTTTCGCTCTTCTGTGGGTTCTTCATATACTGGTTTTGCCGTCCGTTTTGTTATGTCGTTGGCTAGTGATGATGGGCCTTCAAACCATAAGTGGTGTGTTAAAAGTTGCGATGGTAGTATGCCTCGACTAGCGCAATCCGCGGGGTTGTGTTCCGAGGGTACATGTCTCCAACACTTGGCGGGCATCACCTCGGTAACCTGAGTGACTCTGTTGGCGACGAATGTCTTCCATCGTGTTATGTCACCTTGTAGCCATCCCAATGCCACAGTTGAATCGGTCCATCCATACACTTGTACTTTCTGATTGTTTAGCGAATCTAAAGTTTTTCGCATTAACTTTGCAAGTAAGACCATTCCAGAAAGTTCAAGTCTCGGTAGAGTGACGTGTCTGGATAAAGGCGCCAACTTAGTCTTTGCGGCTATTTGTTTAATTGTTGTTTGGCCATGTTCATTGGTACTTTTGCCGTAAATAACGCAGCCATACCCCTTTTCACACGCATCGCAGTATCCATGTAATTGTTGTACATCTCCGACCCATCTTGAAATTGTTATGTTGTTAAGCATTGGCAGTTTGGCTCTAAATGTTCGCCATTCATCTTGGATTTGAAGCGGAAGGACCTCGTCCCAAGACAGAGGCTGTTTCCATACTTGTTGAAAAATGATCTTGCCCTTCATTGTAACTGGAGAGAGCCATCCAAGTGGGTCATATAGTTTTGATAAATCGGATAGCAATGAGCGCTTGGTGATGACGTCATTTATGTGCGGACTTAAGTCAGCGATGTTGAACGTAAATTGATCTGTGCACGGATTCCATAGCACTCCGAGTGTTTTATTGTTATTTACGTTTTTGAAGTCGATCAAGTTTTGGCTGATTTGATCTTCCGTTAAATCTTCAAGCAGGCGGGGGTTGTTACTAGCCCATTTGCGTAGGTTGAAACCCCCTGCTAGTAGTAGTTTGATGAGTTGTTCTTGCGATGTTTTGGCTTCGTCAAGGTTATTGTTTCCGCCCAGGAGATCGTCGACATAAAGTTGTTGGTCTAAAATAGTAGCTGCGAGGGGATACTTTGGCCCATCGTCTGCGATCAGCTGTTTGATGGTCCGCATTGCCAAGTAGGCCGCGGCCTTGTTTCCGTATGTCACAGTGCAAAGCTGAAACTCCTGGATTGGTTCAGATGGAGAGTTTCGCCAAACAATTTTTTGTAAATGTTGATCTTCTTCTTTTATAAGAATCTGTCTGTAGAACTTCTCGATGTCCGCTGTGTATACATGGCGATATGACCTCCAACGGAGAATTATAGCTTGAAGGTCTTGTTGTAAGTTCGGGCCGCTCTCCATAAGTTGGTTAAGACTTCTTCCTGACCTTGTGGGGCTGCTAGCGTTAAAAACTGTGCGTAGGCGTGTTGTGGTGGAGTCAGGTTTAATTACTTGATGGTGAGGGAGAAAGCAGCTAGGTTCTCGCTGTACGGTACACAATTTCATGTGTCCTAGCTCTATGTATTCATTCATAAAGCTTTTGTAGCTGTTGGATACCTCTTTGTTTTTCGCTAGACGTTTCTCTAGTTGAAGTAACTGTGCTATTGCCTGTGGCTTCGAAGCTCCGAGTTTTTCTTCGAAGTTGGGTTGCATTGGAATTTTCACCTCGTAGCGCCCACTTTCCAATCTTGTTGTTGTTGTTTTGTATAATGTTTCGCAATATTCTTCAGTTGGGGTCATTTTGCTAGTTTGTTCGGTTATCTCCTCGATTTCCCAGAACTGAGCGATGTCTTCAAGGTTGTTAAGCACCGCGTGGCAGTTGAATGTTTTTACGTTTCCCAAGAGCACCCATCCGAGTTTTGTTTGTTGAGCAATCGGAGCATAATGAGAATGCCATCCATTATTATATCTGCATACACTCCAGCATCCAGTAAGGCGTCGATAGGCCTAGAAATGTTGTAGTCCGGATCCGCTAGATTGATGTTGCCGAGATGTGACCAATGTTGTTTCTCGAATGAGTAGTTTGGTAAATTGTTAATCATGTTGGTCATAACTAGTGCATCTGTAGAGAACTCATGATCCCCATACAGTGACTGGCAGATCAATTGTACAGTTCCGTTGCTTTCTTTGGCGGACTGTCCAATACCTGAGACCGTGGCGTTCTGTTTGTATCTCTTGAGCCCGAGTCGTTGCGCTGCAGATTCAGTGATCAAGTTTATCTGGGATCCCTGATCCAGAAGACAACGAAGCTGCATGAGGGTACCGTCAGCAGCCTTGACCTTAATTTGGACAGTAGCTAGCAGAACCTCGTTAAAGTTTCCTGATACGTGATTGTTGGACTTCCGTTGTTTATCCGAAGTTTCAGGTTGTTCTTCGATCGCCGACATTGAAGAAGCCGGCGGCGCGCAGGCGGTGTCACGTAACAGGTCATGTAGCGACGTGTGATGTGCCGAATTGCACACTTTGCAGCGTCTGATCGACGTACATTGTTTTCCGTTGTGCGAGAATAAGCAATTTCCGCAAATGTTCAATTGCGACATCGTTGCCATTTTAGCACTTGGCGTCATGTTCTGAAATGTTTTGCAATAGAGTAGAATATGATTTGTTTTGCATATTGGGCAATTACGTTCTGTGTTGGCATGATACGATTTCGCAATAAATCGCTTGAACTTGCCGCTGTTGTGTCCATCGTTTTGTGGCGTAGTAGGAAAGTCTCGGGCATGTCCAGGACTCGTTCTATGTTGGTTTGTAGTTGTTTGTTTCCGCTTGACCACCGGTTCTAATGCTGTGAATTTTCCCTCTAAAAATCCAATGAATTCGTCGAAATGTGGCAATTCACGCGGGTTCTTTCTTGCTTCCATGTAGGATGCGTAGGTGTCAGAATCCAATTTGTTGGTCAAAATGTGCACCAAAAACGGGTCCCAGGATGAAGTATCGACACCCAGGTTGCGGATGGCGTGTACGACCTCTAGGCTGGTATCGTGAAGTCGCTTAATTTCAAAGGCATTTTGTTGTTGTATCGGAGGTTGGTTAAGGAATAGTTGCATTTGCTTGGTGAAGAGTAGCTGCAGGTTGTTGTATCTGTGGTTGAGCAGCTCCCAGCAAGCGTCGTAGTTTTCAGCCGAAACTGATAAATGTTGGATAATGCGCTCCGCCTCGCCGCGAAGCTTGCCTTTCAGATGTTGCATTTTCTGTGCCTTGCTTATCATGTTGTTGTTATGAATTGCCTCAGAAAATAAATCGATGAATGTTGGCCACTGGGTATAGTTGCCAGAGAATGTTGGAAGTTCTACCTTGGGCACCGCTTGGAGTTGATGAGCCGTGGAGTTTAGCTTTTGGTGGAGTTGCTTCTTAGTAGACTCGTAGATGGATTCGTGATGAGTGTACTCCTGTTCGTAATCTACGTCTGCACCAATAAACATGTTGTCCAGTTTCCAGTGAACTTCGTCGATCGCCTTCCACCTCGTCTGTAGCATTTGTAGTTTGTCCTCAATTTCCCATCTTTCCGAGATCTGGTTGAAGTCGATATTCCTGACCATACGAGTGAAGGCTCTAAAGTTAGTTGTTTGTTGGCTGAATAACTCATCTGCCTGCGATGGAATACCCTTATCCTCCATTGTTGCAACTACACAGGTCTGTAGTTTGTTTTTGAACGTGTTGTACAAACTCTTGACATTGTCCACCAGCTTGGCGTAGTTTTCGTTCAAAAGAGTCTTGTCCTCTGAAAGCCTGAGCTCTTCATGGTTCGTGGTAAATTCTTCCCAGAGAGCTTCCAGCGTTGATATTCGTTTCTCAATGTAGTCAGCGGTTTTGCGTCCAGCAGAATCCTTCTGGAAGTTGGTCTTCATCTTATCGATGGTTTCGAAGATTATGTACTGTCTCTTCAAAGTTTCCATGTTGATGTTGTTGTTACGTTAGAATGAAATGTTGATCTCCGGTTCAATCCCGCGCGACCGTGCCCTTGTTTCTTCTTGCTCAATTAGACTGGTGGAACCCGCTTGTGGGAAGCCAGTCGAACTGAGCCACTATGTTGAGACACAATCACACTGAGAGAATCCGGTTCGAAGGACCAAAAATGTAAGGTCTAATAGTTTACTAGACCTTACATGTACGTACGTTGTTGTTTGTTAATCGGGACGATGTCTTAAAGTGAAAGACGTGACCGTCCTCGGTGAGTATCTTTAT